>JAKFHU010000341.1:2818620-4227930 GCA_023783475.1 Daubentonia madagascariensis | reverse complement strand
TTCGTCCCACTGGAACCCAGATACAGCTGTCCCTGGCTACCAAGGGCAAAGCCTGTTGCACCCAAGCAGAAGATCCCCTGGGCTAGGGGTTGGGTGAAGCTAGAGACCTAGATAACAGCTCCAGGTGGGAGACTTTAACGTTGGCTGCTGACTGCCAGCATGTAGCAGGGCTCATATCATGCCCATGAACGTAGCTCTTCTCAACCAGCCTGGGTCCCACGGAGGCCTAAGGGCGTGTCCTGCTAACTGTTCAACTCCTATGCCTGGGTCCCGCTGAATTCCAGTGGCAAGGTGCCTGTCTGCAGATTCCTGTGTACTGTCCCAGGAAGCTATATCTCAGCCCAGTTCCCACCCAGTCCTGAGCAGTCCCTGTACAGTGCAGCTGAGAGTGCCATATGACTCTCAGAATTGCTTCCTCTCCACAGAGCCTGCTGTCTCTAGCAACACTTTGCCCCAACTCTGGGCTTGTCCCTGACTGAGTGGATGGGAAGTCTGTGGTGAAGGTGCATAACCGCTTGTAGGTCAGGTCGCACTGCACTGACCTGGCCAGCTTCCTTCCCGTGATCTTGGCTCTATTGTACTCCCTGCGCTCTCTGATCTTTGTGAATGAATCACCCAGTCACCCTTTTTCTTGGGCTGAGTGTCCCACAATGTTTCTTCGTAAATGCACAATGCTGTTTCCCAAGTGAGTGATCCGCGCACAGGCAGCCGATGGCGTTTTCACCTCCTTCCCTGGGAGCAGTGAGATGGGAGGACTCTATCAGACTGCTTTTTTTCCATTATTAATTTTTTAATGTTTAGATCTCCTTCCTGATTATATTTGGTAAAGTGTTGTATTCTGGACATTCCCTAAATAAATAGCAGTGGTAACTGATTCAGAATATCATGATGTAGCCCAGAGTTATTCAGCCTGGGATTTTCAAATGTATAGTGGATAATCTACAAAGTCTTGACACTATAGAGTATAATTATTCAGAACCCTTCAAGGGATTGTTAACAAGTAAGTATTCGGAAATTCATTTTCTTTTTCTCAATTAGTCTCATGGGCTTAATTTCTCTCCTTCCACTGAAAGGGCAAGTGGAAACTTATAACTGTAGGATTTTAGGACTGAAAGATCCTTAAAGACTACATAATTCAACAGTCTCATTTTACAATTTAGAACACTGAGAGAAAAATAGTTTAAGTAACTTCTTCAAGATCACATATTGACATTTTCAAATAGGATGCTATACCAGGATTATAGTTTTCCCCTCAGATGTGGCATTTGGTCAACACAAATTCTTCATGAAAGCGCAATGGTAATGTGAGAGTCTTAAGGAAAATAATCACTTAATGCATTGAGGGAGAGAAAATGAAGCTATATCTAAATGACACTAGAAAAATAATTGGTTGATGAAGCAATGCAGTAAATTAACTCCCTGCAGGGGGAAAATCAAGCTGGTTGCCTAGCATCATATGGGCTTAATCACTGGTTGATTGATGCAATTTTTAAAATAAATTTTTGGCATTACATTTCACTGAACAAAAGTACGGTATCTAACTATGTTACACATAAATTCTACCTACTTTTTCAACTTGCTAGATTATGAATTCTTCAATGAAAGCACTGCATATACCTAACTTTCTAATGTATTCACAACATCTTAGCATAGGCTGGTACATAGTACGTGCTTAAATATCTGTTGAATAAAGACCAACAAGCACTTTACATTATTAAATCTGTATGTTGCCTATTAACTTGTAAAATAGTTGACTGATTTTGACCCAAATGTGTACATTACTAAAGAACATGAAATCATTACTTCAGTCAGCTTTATAGTTATAATTAGAAATAAAATATTACATTATACAATTTTCAAATGTATTAACATTTGGTATTTGCTCATTTAAGGTCTATGTCTTACAGAATAACTAATCTTATTGAACCCAAGGGAATTTTAAAAATAATTTTACCTCCTTTTTATCTCTATTATAACCCAGTTACTCTGTCAAAAATTCTCCTGATATGTCAACAATTAAAACATTTGTTTAACATCTTCAGTTGTAGGGTGAAAATAGCAAAGGCTATCAACAGCATGATCTTTCCCTTAAGAAGCTTACAGTCTAACAGAGGAAGCAGGCGTATCAGTAAAGAAAAGCTAAATTATGCTACAATATCAAACAAGTCCCCAAATTCAGTCTGTTAATATCACAGATGTTTGTTGTTCACTTATGCTACACGTCCACTGGGTAGCATTTTAGTGCTATTCATGGAAATACCTCATAGACCCAATCTGATGGAGTAGCTCTCATCTTGAATTTGCTGGTAGCCACACAAAAGAGAAAAATACTTATGGAAGGTCTCACACTGGCAAATGCATGCTCTGGCTCAGAAGTGTCACATCATATCACTTCTGCTTACAGAAGCTCTTATAGAAATCCTAATTTGGAAGAGCTAGTAACAGAGTTCCACTCAGCCACAAGGATGCCCTCCAAAATTCTATGAGATAGAGCACCAGGAATACTTAGTGATCAGTGCTAATGACTACCACAGTAGAAAATTCATAAGTTACAAAATAATTGCCACACAGCAAGGCAGAAAGTGATCTATGATATCATCCTCAAATCTTTTATTTTATGGATAGAATTCTTTATTTTATGGACCAAAAAGGAAGAAGTGATCAACTAGAGATCACATAGTTAGAGATCAATAAAAGTAGATGAAAACTAACATCTCAATCCTAGGACTATGCTCTTTCTACTAACTAAAATTTAAAACGCCAGCATACACTAGAAGTCAACTTCAGTGTTTTGTCAATTCTGCTAGAAAAGTCCACTTGAAATATGCCATATTCACCCTTCAAGAATCACAAAACTTCATTTTTACCTCTAATTAAACAGACTTTATTTATCCAACCCAGGATATTTAAATCTTTCCAATTTTTCTGTTCAAACCTATAATTCCTTTAATCGTAACACTCTTCTTTTAACTTCAATAAGCTGTTTGCAAATTAATAGTGTCATAAAAATGATCACTGATCCTTTCTCCCTCCCACTGAAGTAAAATATTAGAAGGATCTTAAAGCAAAAGCAGTTCTCCACATGGAACAGAAATTCCTATAGTGAAGTGCTGGTGACTTTATTTCCCTTAGTGAGCAACAGGAGCTACAAAGGCAAAGGGTCACATTGTATGGATTAAGATGCTGAGCCAACAGCAGGAAAAGCCAGCTAGGGGTCATAAGTAATAATAGGGAAACTGTTGTTGTGCAGTAGTTTGTCTGAATGTGAATATAAACTATACACATCTCAGGGGTTGGCATTTAGGACTGAAATAAATTTCAAGAAACTCTTTGTTTTAATTAGTTACTCATACAGAGAGAAATAAAAAGGTAGTTTCTCCTGAGGCCTAAAAGGTACTGTTGGGTGGTACATCAGGCATTCCCATTTTCAGGTTCCCAGGGTAAGACTTATTACACAACTATGTCAGCACAGCCTGGAGGCCTGAAAAAGTGAATGCTTAATGTACCACCCACCTAGGTGTAGCTGAGACCTTGAGAGATGCTGACTCAGCATGTTTTGGTGCTGGGCTTAGGAGTTATTTTTCCTCAGTGTACACAATCAACCTGACTCTACCAAAAAAGAAAATGGAACAAAGTAGGATCAATAGACTAGTTACTTTTATAGAAAATTCTCTTCCATGAAAAGCCGAGGTTTTACTTTGTATATATTTTCCAGTGAAGAGACAGTTTTCAGAGCAATGTCCACTGTGGTTTCACTGACATAGGCTACAAAGAGCAGTCAATAGTTTTCATTCTGCTCTTGATCTCCACTGAAGAAACACTCTTTGGGGCAAAGTGGTGAGACTCACTCTTCCTACTGCCTCTCTAGAGCTTGAAAGAATATTGTTTTGGATTTCATGAGAGAGTCATAAGTGGATCAATAATGCTCAGAACAGGTACATACACAGCACCTGGTGCAAATTCTATCTTTTTATCACCATAATAACTTTGTATCTTCTCATAAGTGTCAAAGGAACAGGCATATTAAGTTGGCCTTGACTGCTCTTTGGTAATCAGCCTTTCCACAGCAAGCTTCAGTAAACGTCCTTTTGATGCATGGTGTTACTCTGAGAGTGGCTGCAAAAGTAGAGGCAAAATATGTCCCTACTTCAGGCTTTCCTGATGAACCATAGCAACCTGGCATATCTAGAGTGGGATCCCCAGGTCTAATCTTAGCCAACTGCCTCCTTTGTGATTTGCTTCATTTTCCTTTTTCATTTGTTTGACAGTTCTGAAGCTGTGCTTTCTTACGGCTGAGTGGCCTGGGGCAGCTAGCTGTTGAGAGTAGTTTTCACACACATAGAAAGCACACACATACCCAAGAAAACAGCGAGAGTGAGAGCGAAATCAAGAGAGAGAGAGAGAGAAGGTGGAGGATGTGTGAACAATTGAAATGGCAAGGACTGTTACAGAAAGAAAATGTGTGAAAAATTGAAATGACAAAGACTGTTACTGGCTTGTCTCCTCATCATATACAAACTGGCAATCTGAGCATTTGAGAGGTGACAGGACAGAAAATGTGGCTATCAAGGTTCACTCTCCCCATTGGAATTCTTCAAAGGTTAGATTCAAAGAAATTCCAGTTGACTTCTAAGTCTATAAAGCTTAAGATATCATCACAATAAGGATACCATGGAAGGATAAGAGCTTTTTACTGTCCAACACATTCAAAATTATTTAACTCTTCAGAATTGATTTCGCATAAGTACAAGTTTGGGCACCGATGGTAATAGTTTCATAGATTTTGAAAAGTTCCAGAAAAATACTTAGAAAGAGTAGCTATTCAACAAAAATTCAATGAAATTTTTTTTGTTTTTGTGTTTGGGGTGAATTCAGAATCTAAGTAAGGTAACTGAAGCATATTATATATGTAAAGTGATGAACAAAGTAAATAAGAACACATTGAAAAGAAGATATAGGTGCTGATAATAATTGAAAAGGAGCGTAGGTA
Source organism: Daubentonia madagascariensis (assembly GCA_023783475.1). NCBI lineage: Eukaryota > Metazoa > Chordata > Mammalia > Primates > Daubentoniidae > Daubentonia > Daubentonia madagascariensis. The sequence goes on along the minus strand of JAKFHU010000341.1, from coordinate 4,222,940 downwards.
CACCTTCATCGTTATCATATATCACAATAAAAACTCCATTCTAACACAGGATTACGGATGAAGGAATTCCCCACCTCATGAACTTATCTACATTAGAACCAAAGAAAAGTTTTGAGAAACAGCACCAAATCACCCATTTTTATTTCAGTGGTGGCTGAAATAATGATGCAAGGAATGTGGCAACCAGCACAGCTGAGATTTCAGTTATAAGATTAGCAGAAGGGATACTAAAGATGTCTTGGTGTAAATAAGTATTAGCAACCTCTTCCTCATTCTCTTAGGTATAGGAAGAGAAAACAGAGATACGATGAATATAAACTATTGATTAAGATCAATGTCTACATTGATACTGTTAATAATAATATCAATAATAACAAAAATAAACAAACTGTTACCACCACTTACTGAGTTCCTACTATGTACCAGGCACTTATTTTTATATACATTGTCTTGCAATTATTTTCAATGAAAGTTTTTAATCTTACTTTCAAGGGTAAAGAAAGTAAAACTCAAAGAGGTTAAGTACATTTCCCAAAGTCTCACGTGAGTAACAGAACTGGAATATGACAAGCTCCATGTTCTTTCCAATAAACCAATTTTTCTCAAACTTCTATTTAATAAAATATTTCTTGGGAGATGTTCATAGGTACCCCATGAAAAAAAGATCCATAGGCAAATAGCTGTGGGAAAAAAATTCACACTATCAAGAACATTTATTAGAATATTTGAAACTGTGTTCTGAAAACCACTGGTTTACGGAATCTCACTAGTGAAATGAAATTTAAAAATATAAACTGACCACACCATGATTTTATATTTGTACTTCAATACATAATTTTCAAAGTATTTTCAAAACAATTGCTTCATTTAATCCTTATAACAATCTAAGGCAGACTTTGTGGTATTATCCTTACTTTCCCAGTGAAATATTATCAAGTTCAATAATGCTGAGTTTACCAAGGTCACAGCTAATGAGTGGTAAAGTTGGGATAAGAACTATGGCCTTCCAACACTTTGCCCAATATTATTTATGTTATACTATATGACATTGTTAAAGTACTCTCTTTCCTCTAAGTCTCAAAATTTAAGTTTAATTTACATGTGAAAGTATATTCAGTCAAAGAATTTTGGTAAGATTTGAAATATTGCATAGATGTCCAAAAATGTCTTATAATTTGTGTAGCTTAAGAATAAGAAAAAAACATCTTAAAGTCCCAAAAGCCAAACTGTAAGATAAAATTTGATTGGTGGACTATATCAAGATAAAGAATTTTTGTGTAGGAAATGACTCCAGTCTACTTACTGATAGAAGATATTTGCAATGTCTATAATTGATGAAGGGTTAATATCTAGAATGGATTTAAAAAACACATACAAACCAACACAAAATAAAATAATAAAAATAAGCAAAGGATAAGAACAGGCAAGTCAGGGAAAGGAAAATCCATTGTATAAGTATAGGAAAACATGTTCAAAATCATTAGTAATCAAAAAAATATACATTAAAAAATGTGATGCCACTTTACATTCGTATTTGTAATGACTGGAGAATTCTATGATGTTTCATATTGGCAGGGATGGGAAAACACATATTTCATTCACCATTGGTAGGCATGTAGACATGTGCAGCAGTTCTGGAGAACAGTGTGGCAGCAATTAGCCAAATTAAGTACACACATATGCTATGGCTCAAATCCCTTTCTTGGGCCTGTAACCCAAAAAAATTCTTACATAGGTCCTTAGGGAAATAACTAAGAATATGTTTATTGCACTATTGTTCATGATAATAGAAATTTGGAGGCAATCTAGGTCTCTCTCACTGGGAACATAGACAAGCAAAATATAGTGAATGTCTGGGTTTTGCTCAGACATATAGATAGATGAAATGAGTGTCGTTCCTCCCATGCATACAATAATACAATGTTGAAGAAACCAAAAATTAAAGTTTTTGGTGAACCTATCAGAGAACTAAAGTCAATGGTTAAACAATTAACCCCAAATCTGGACAGACATTGCTACCTGCAAGGAAAAACCAGGCTCTAGCATTGGCTCACATGGAGAAGATGCCACTGGATGCCATATAAGACAGTAGAAGATTCAGTTAAAAATTTTTTAAAAATTACTAAAGACTGAGAACATGGGCTAGGGTGAGAGTGTGAAGATCTCAGGGGTGGTAGATATAGTGGGGTTAGCACCATCTTGAACACTTTTTCACCAGGAACTCCACCAGGTACTCACATGGAAAGTGGGAAGAATCCACCCAAAATGTTCTTCATAGTACTCCAGGGGAAAGGAATAACAGCCAAAGATAAAATTTCATCCACACCCGTCTTCACTAACTCAATTATGGAAGAAAAGTCTTAATCTTCAGGGGGAAGAATAACAAAAACTGTACCTTAGAACTTTAGAACAAAGAGTATTATTGGGTATCAATAGGAATACTAGATAATGATAAAAGAGTCAATTCACTAAGAGGGCATAAGCATCCTAAATATCATGCCCTAAAGAAGAAAGCCTCAAAATACATAAAATAAAAGTGATAGAGCTGAAAAGACAAAGAGCCAAATCCACAATTAAAGTTTGGGACTTCAACCACTGCAACTTGAAATTTTCTGTGTCCTTGGCCCTTTCTGTCTATATAAGTATATAAACCCTTCTCCCAGGGAAAAAGTGCACATATCTGTAACCACTATGTCGTTGAACAAGCACAGTTCATGGACATAGTAATACAGTAATTTTCTTTTGGATCCCACAATCCCTTCAAATTTGCACTGGGAGGCTGAATCTTCTCCTGCCCCTGGATGAAATTTAGGTCATGTTTCATCAGTATTCTGGTCACCTTTAGATAATAAAAGTGCCCATCCAAATCTGTAATTAAAATATCTAGTGTAGTGACTCCATCAAAGTGTGCAATTTCGCTTGCAGAGTCACCTCCTTGCCAGCCCATGCCTACTACAGGCTAGGCATCTACTTGGCAAGGTGGGAGCTTCATCGCTGTTTCCTTGTAGGGTACATGTATCCAGCTACTCCCCTGGGGGTGGGATTAGAACTCATGACACATCGGTAACTCTCTCAAAATCTTCTCTTTATCTCCAAGCTCTTTTCTATAATCTCAATGTGGGTGAAGGGTTAAGAGTAATAAAACTGCTTTTATTTTCACTACCTCCTGCCAGGTGACCTCAAACTTCACTTTGGAACGTGGCAACTATTGGGTATCAGTTGAAACTGAACAAAGAGGTTTCACTTTAACAGTCTACTCCATACCATTTCTGAGGGTCCACAAAACATGAACCCCATCCTTCCAGATGGGTGCCTGCCACTGACCCGCACACCCTCTAAGGCCAGTGAGATCCCAAAAGCAGCAGGCTCTCTCCTTTGCACCCTCACTTGCCTCTGCCTGAAGCAACCTCCTTTCCTTGTCTGCTAGAATAACTCACTTGTCATTTTTGCCATCCAAGTAGCACCTCGTCCAGTTGGTAAAGCATTGATTGTACTATACAGTCGTTGCTTTGTTTCTCTGTCTCCCACAATAGCTTTGTACTCCTGCAGGGCAAGAACCATATTTTTTGTAATCTCGACGTTTATCACAGGGCATGCATATAGTAGGTATTGGACAAATAGTGATTAATGGATAACTAAATGGCCCCAAAGGGAATGGAAGCAATGGCATGATGTACTATGAGTTATGAAATGCTCTGAGTTTCTACAAAACATTCTCAAAATGAAGGTGAAAAATTCCACTTTGGATTCTCATACATGAGTGGTGTCCCAGATCAATATTGCTTTCCTTTAAGGTTTACACTATTTATAAGAAATGTCTTATCCTTTTTTAGTTATATGTAAACTTAACTCAAACTGAAATGCAACTTCTTTTGAAACACCACAATGCTGTTTAGAACAAAATCTATACCACTCTTTCCTAACCCAAAACATGTGTAAATAGGATTGTAAGTTTCATGTTGCTAATTTGGTTTGATGGTGTGAAAGACCCAGGAGATAGTCCAAATTCTAGAGGACAATTATTGAGCTAAACCTACTTGGGAAATTTTCCAACTTTTTTGTCTTAGACAGTGTGCCTCTGCATAAAGAGGCATAGCAATTTTGAAAACAAGGGATCCTTATCTCCTGCAACTGCCAGAGTAAATAAGTGGCATGAAGGCAGACGTGGATGGGGCAGCACAGTCCCAGAGCACCCCACCACAGGCCACGCCCACTAACTAGCCACTATCTCGAGGGGCCCTCTCTGGAGATTGGCCATAAGGTGGTTCTTCAGCTGGATTCTTTAGCTGGATTCCATCATAATGCTCTCTATGATACTGCAAATTAATGCAGTGTGCTCAGGCAAGTCTGTCTGTAACAGTAAGACGTCAGTCCCCAAAATGACTGCCTCAGACAGTATGAGTGCTTCCTCTTTCCACACAACAGCAGAAAATTATGAAAATTCTATCACTACCTTGTCTTTCCACTAGTAGAAATATTGCTCCCAATGATATGCTGGTAAGTGTTTAATGATCCACTCATTGGAAGAAAAAAAAAGCCCTAACTTGTATTTCTTGCCAATTTCCATAGTGTAAATACTCCCATCTTGGCTGACTGAAAACTCCCAACAGGTCATCACCCAACGTGGAACTGGGAAGAGACGAGCTCAATTGGCTCTCGCAAGCCATTGTGAGCTGGCTCCGGCATACCACTTGTTGGGCCCTAAATTTTTATCACCCAGAGGTATCAAGGATTATCCTGTTGCTTATTTGTATATCCACTCTACAAGCATTAAGTCCTTGCTTTCTACATAGTACTGTGTTGAGTCACACAAAACACAGAGCAGTAGATCTCCACTGGGTGCTAGGACACAAGCAATCTGTTATTCACAATAAAGTACCAAGTACAGAAGTATTGACCATTTGAAAATAAATATATATTTTCCACATGGAAAAAAATAAAGTTGGGAAGTTCAACAATGCTCTCTAAGGTATTAATAGAACAAGTAGGCAGACAAATAGTAAGGATATAGATAATGTGAACAGCACTACCATTGATATTTATGGAACACTCTACCAAATGACAGGAAAATTAATCCATACTCTTCTCAAAGGTACATGGGGCACTCACAAAGACAGACCATATGCTGAATGATAAAAGAAACCTTAAGAAATTAAAAGAAACAAAAAGTATAAAATGTATGTTCTAGGACCGGATAAATTAAAAATCAATAACAGAAAGAAAACAGTGAAATTCCAGAATATTTGGAAATTAAACACCAAACTTCTAAATAATCCATATATCAAAGAGAAAGTCTTAGGGGGAATTAAAAAGTATTTTAAACTGAATTAAAATGAAAATATAACACTAAAATTGTGCTTAGAGGGAAATTTAAAGCAAATAATGCTTGTAGGAGAAAAGAAAAACAAATATCTGAAATCAGTAGCCACCTTAAGTATATAGAGAAGAAGAGTAGATTAAACTCAAGGTGAGAAAAAGGAAGTAAATAATAAAAATTAGAGCATAAATCAATTGAAAATAAAAAAACTGAAAAGAAAATTAATGAACAAAATAGATTTTCTTTGAAAAAAATCAATAAAATTGATAAACCTCTAACCAGGGTGACCAAAATAAAAAGAGAGAAGACACAATTACCAATATTAGGAATAAAACAGTGGACATCAATACAAACTACTTTATAATCACTAATTTGATAACTCAAATGAAATGGACCAATTTTTCTAAATCCACTGTGGTAGGCAGAATAATGGCTCCTCAAAAAGTGTCCACGTCCCCATCCCCAGAACACATGACTTTACTTGGCAAAGGCTCTTTGAGTCAGTGATTAAAGTTAAGTACCTTGAGATGGGGAGATTATTCTGGTTATCTGGTTGGGCCCAACCTAAATACATAAATCCTTAAAAGCAGGCAGCCTTTCCTGGTTGAGGTCAGAAAGAAATATGGAGTAGGCAGAACATTGACTCTCCCCCCCCACAAAGATGTGTATACATCCTAATCCCTGGGATTTATGAACATATTACCTTAAATGACAAAGAGAGTTTGCTGATGAGATTAAGTTAAGGATTTTGAGACGGGAGAATATCCTGGATTGTCCAATGGGCCTTATATAATCACAAGGGTCTTTATTAGAGGGAAGTAGGAGTGTTAGAGTAAGAAGAGGAGAGGTAACAATGAAAACAGAGGTCAGAGTGATATAGGACTATGTGGCAAAGAATACAGGCAACCTCTAGAAGCTGGAAAAGACAAGGAAATTGATAGACCTTTAGAACTTTAAAAAGAAATGCAACTAACTCTGCAGAACCATTTTGGATGTCTAACCTCCAGAACTGTGAAGTAATGGATTTGTATTGTTTGATGACACTAAATTTGTGGTAATTGTTATAGAGGCAATAGAAAACACACAAAATGTGAGCAAACAAGAGTCAGACATAGATTTGATGTAGGTGGATTTGAAAATGGCTTTTTTGAAGCCAAGCAAGACAAGTAGCCTTTAGAAGCTGGAAAAAGCAAGAAAACAGATTGGCCCCTAGAGCCTCCCAAAAGGAACACAGTCCTGTCAACACCTTGATTTTAGCCCAATGAGCCACATGTCAGACTTCTGACCTTCAGAAGTGTAAGATAACACATTTGTATTGTATAAGACACTAAGAATGTGGTGATTTGTTACAGCAGTAGGAAAAAACTAACATAGACACAAACTACCAAAATTCATTAAAAAGTAGACAAACATGAACAGTAAAATCTATTAAAGAAATTAAAATTGTATTAAAAACCTTCCAATAAAGAAAAATATAGGCTCAATAATTTCAGTGACAAATTTTATCACACATTTAAGGAAGAAATCAAACCAATTCTACAAAATTTATTCCAGAAAATAGAGGAAGGATAAACACATATAACACAAACTCATTTCATGATGAAAGCATTATTCTAAAAACAAAACCAGATAAAGACATTATAAAAAGGAAAGTACCAATGTCCCTCATAAACACGGATGAAAAAAATCCTCAAAATATTAGCCCATCAAGTCCAGAAATATATACAAAAGGGTAGTATATCTTGAACAAAAAATGTTCTCAGCAATGCAAGAATGGTCCAAAATTAAAATATCTATGTAATTTGCCTCATTAAGTGACTGCATAAGAAAACCCGCATATCATCTTAATAGATGCAGGAAAAAAACATAAAACCTCACACCAAACCAGTAATAAAAGAGAAGTTCCACAATTTATAAAAGGTCATCTATCAAAAACGTACGGTTAACATCGTCAACAATGTCAAGAGTTCAGGTATAAGGCAAGGATGTTTCTCTCCCGCCTGTCCTACTCAACATCCTATTGAATGTCCTAGTGGTGCATTCAGTTAAGAAAAAAAAGTAAGACCTAAAGATTGTAAAGAAAGAAAAAACTGTCTTTATTAGCAAGACGGTATTTTTTATACGGAAAATCTCAAAAAGTCTGCAAAAAAGCTTCAAGAACTAACAAGCAAGTTTATCAAGGTCTTAGGATACAAGGTCAATATATAAAAGACAATTGTATTCCTATATAACAGCAATAAAAAGCAATGCCATTCACAATTGCATAAAAATGAAAAATTTAGGTATAAAAATAATAAATTAAGTGCAGGTTCTGTATGGAGTAAATTACAAAACACTTATGAAAGCAGTCAATGAAGATGTAAACGAATAGAAACACGTACAATTTTCATGGATTGGAAGACTCAACATTGGTAAGATATCAATTTTCCCAAATTTCATCTACAGATTCAACAATCCCAATGAAAATCTCAAGTTTTCTTGTAAGTAATGAGAAACTGAAACTAAAACTTACATGAAAAGGGAAAGGAATTAGAATAGTCAAAACAATTCTGCAAAAGAAGAACAAAGTTGGTGGACTCATATTACCTGATTTCAAGAATTATAAAGCTACAATAATCAAGATGGTGCGGTATTGGCAAATGATAGATGCCTATATCAATGGAACAAAATAGAGAGCCATAAAATAGACCAAAACAAATATGGTCAAGTGGATTTTGATAAGGAAGAAAATACAGGATAAAGTATGGATGTCCTTGGGTTTGGTATTGAGATTTTAGATAGGATGTCAAAAGCAAAATACACTTAAAAAAACACTAATAAACTAGAATTTTGCTTTGTGGAAGAAAAACTAGAAAAAGAAGAACAGACAAGACATAAGCATGGCAAAAGAAAGGAAATAATAACGTTTAGAGCAGAGATAAAGAAAACAGAGAATAGAAAAATAATAATTTTAAAATGTCAATGAAATCACAAGTTGTTTCTTTGAAAAGATCAATGAAATTGAAAAAACTTTAGCTAGATTTAATATGAAAAACAGAAAGATCTAAAATTATAACAAAAAATGAAAGAGGGGACATTACTATCACTTTTATAGAAAGAAAAAGAGTTATAAAAGACTACTATGAACAATTGTATGCCAACAAATTGGAACCTATATGAAATGGACAAATTCCTAGAAAGACACACCTACCAAAATTGAATCATGAAGAAGTAAAATATCTGACTAGACCTATAATTTATAAGAAGACTGAGTCCATCATCAAAAACCTCCCAAAAAAGAGAAGTCCAGGACTAGATGTCTTTACTAGTGAATTGTATCAAAACCTTAATGAAGAATTAGCACCAATCCCTCTCAAACTCTTCCAAAAAAATTGAAGAAGGAACATTTCCTAATTCATTTATATGAAGCCAGCACTACCCTGACACCAAAACAGACAAAGACATTACAAGAAAAGTATAGGCTAATATCGCTTATGAATACTCATGCAAACCTTCTCAAGAAATTACAGCCAACCTAATATGGCAGCATATGAAAGAGATTACACCTCACACCTGTTAGAATGGCCAGTACAAAAAAGACAAGAGATAAGAAGTGTTGGCGAGCATGTCAAGTAAAGGAGATCCTTGTACACTGTTGGTAAGTATGTAAATTAATACGTCCATTATGGAAAACTGCCTGGAGTCTCCTTAAAGAAAACTAAAAATAGAACTACCATACGATCCAGCAATCCCACTTCTAGGTATACATCCAAAGGAAATGAAATCAGTATCTCTAAGAGAGATCTGCATCTCCCTGTTAATTCCAGCATTATTCACAATAGCCAAGATATGGAAACAATGCATGTGTCTGTCAACAAGTGAATGAATAAATTGTGATACACACACACACAGAGAACACACAAACACACACACACACAGGAATATTACAAAGCTTTGAAAAAGAAGGAAAACCTGTCATATGTGATAACATGGATGTACCTGGAGGATATTATACTAAGTGAAATAAGCCAGACACAGAAGTCAAATACTGTATGATCTCACTTATATGTAGAATCTAAAAAATTCAAAGTCATAGAAGCAGAGAGTTGAATGGTGATTGCCAGTGGTTGGTGGCTAGGGGAAATGAATGGAGAGATACTGGTCAAATGGTACAATCATTCATACAATGAACAAGTTCTGGGGATTTATTGTACTGAATGGATGGTGAAGGATGTGTACACTAATTTGATTATAGTAATAATTACACATTGTATACATATATCAAATGATCACATTATACACTTTAAATATATTCAATCTTTAATATTATTCAATTAAATATTTTAAAATAAAAAATAAACAAATGGCTACAAAACAAATGAAAAGATGCTCAACATCACTAATGATTAGTGAATAGTGAATAAAAACCACTCTGAGATACCAGTTCATTCCTATCGAAATGACTATTATTATAAAAAACAAACAAGCAAAATAAACAGAAAATAGCAAGTGTTGGCCAGTACATGGAGTAAATGGAAGACCTGTTCATTGCTAGTGGAAATGTAAAATGGTGCAACTGCTGTGGAAAATTTTTTTCCTGTTCCCCTCAAAATTAGAATGAACATATGATCTAGCAATTCCACATCTGTGTACCTACCCAAAAGAGTTGAAAGCAGGGACTTGAACAGGTATTTGTACTTCCATGTCCATTGCAACATTATTCACAATAGCCAAATGATAGAAGCAACTCAAGTGTCCATTGTTGGATGGATGGACAAACAAAATATGGTATAGACACACACACACACAGGACTATTATTCAGTCCTTAAAAGAAATAAAATTCCAACACATGCTAAAACACAGCTGAACCTTGAGGACATTATACTTAATGAAATAAACCAGTCATAAAAGTACAAATGTATGCTTCCACTTATATGAGGTATCTTGAGTAGTGAAATTCATAGAGACAGAAAGTAGAATGGTAGTTTCCAGGGGCTGGAAGGAAGGTAATGTGGAATTAGTGTTTAACTGGTACAGAGTTTCAGTTGTGGAAGATAAAAATGTTCTGGAGATGAATGGTGATGATGGTTGTACAACAATGTGAATGTACTTAATGCTGAAGAACTCTACATATAAAAATGGCTAAAAGGGTAAAATTTTGCATTATGTATATCTTACTAAATAAAATACAAGAAAATGAAAATATGTGAATTTCCTAAAAAAATAATTAGACAGAAATTACCAGAATATATAACAACAACACAAATAAGACCTAATAATATGCTATGTACAAGTAACCCACTTTAAATATAAAACTTATGTTCACAAAAACCCTGAATATGAATGTTCATAAAAGTTTTATTCAAAATATCTCCAAAATGGAAACAACTATGTTCTCTTTCAACAGGTGAATCAATAAACAGTGATACATCCACCACATGGAATACTACTCAGCAGTATAAAGGAATGAACTACTGATAAGTGTGACAGCATGGATAAATCTTACATGTATTTATTCTGAGTGGAAGAAGTCAAACCCAAAATCCCATACATTGTATGATGTAATTTATTTTACATTCTAGAAAAGGAAAATCTATAATGCTAGAAAACAGATTTATAGTTTCTAGGTGTTGGTAAGAGGGGCAAAGACTTGGTTATAATGGAGCCACATAATGGGATTTCTAGCGTGACAGAATTATTCTGTATTACACTCTGATGGTGAATATACACGTTATGCATTTGTCAAAACCTATAAAACTGTAAATCACAAAGTTTAACCTTTATTGCTACTAAACAAAAATCTTAAAAAATTAAGCAGGATATTGGGAGATCCCAGTATGGAATGCTGACTATAAAAAATGTAGCTATATTAACAAATGTATGATATGATCTTAATTATATGAGTGGTGAGTTAAGATCACCTAAATAACTTTGTAGAACAATGTGTTGTCTAGATATCACAAGGCTAAGACAAAAAGGACTGTACACAACACTGTACTTTAGTAGATAAATGCGTTTCTCACAAATCTATGGTTCATAAATACTGAAACTACATTACATGTATACTAGAGTTGAATAAATAATTTTACTATAGATAATGAAGGCCTGGTTTCTCTCTGTCAGAGAAAGAAATTACAAATAAGCAAGGGAACAATGTAGGATGAATGCCATGCTGCTAGATTTGAGTTGGAGACATTACTACAAATTTATGTACTCATGTTTACCTTAACATACGTACAGAGATATACAGAAATAAATGTATATATATGAATACATGGATTACTACATATACATTTCCTGGCCCTGTCTACTGAGAGGCCTAGAATCAGTGAAATCTAGTATCAAACCACATACAGAGCACCCATATTTTGGTTTCTAATACTATTCTCCAAGGAAAGTAATCATGATACCTTGGAGAAATGGCTGATTCCGGGAATGGGGCAAGGGAATAACAAGATGAGCCTGGATCATCTTCTAATGTCAAAATGCAAAGAAGTGCTGAAAAAATCCAAAATGGTGGAATATGTTAAAGATACATTGTATCCAACCTGAAAGAATTCCCAATGGCTCAAGCTGGAACAATTTGAACAATAAAATAAATGACAATAGTATTGCATGGACTGTAAAACAGAGAATTTAAAAATATTTATTGTTTTATACTGATAAAAATAAATTATTTCATAAATAAAAGACAGAGAAAATAAGCACAAATCTTCCTTAAAGAATTCTAATTAATAAATGTAAAAACAATGAGGGCAATAGGAAATCATCATTATAACTCCCCAGCAGTAATTGATTCATGCAAGCTCCATAAAAATTGCAAAAACTACTAGGTGAAACTTAAAGTGGAAAAATGATATATTGCATAACCTCAAGGTATTTCCCTGCAAAGTATTTGTTATTGTGATAGTTTTAATAAAATAAATGGATTCTCTGATACTCCTTACTCAAGCAGGTGGAGCTTTAATTGTGGGTTGAATTTAGTGACTCTATTCTAAAGGAAAGAGTTTTGAATATGAAAAATATTAACTTTACAATAAAGAAAATTAAAGAACTCTCCTTAACCAAGTAATCTAGGTTAACATTATCCGTAATATATCATTGTGATACCTTATACCTCTGATGTGACAAGGGTACATTTCCTTTGAGGTATTCTTCCCCCAAACCCATAACCTTACTCTAATAATTAGAAATGATCAGACAAATCGAAGAACATTTTTCAAAATACATAACAAGTAATCTTCAAAATTGTTAAGGTCATGAAAGACAAGGAAAAACCAAGAAAATGTCTCAGATCAGAATAGACTGAAGGGACATGCAGACTAAATGCAATGTATATCTTAAAGTAGACCCTGGAAAAGTAAAAGAACATTAGTGGATAAATTAGGGAAGTCCAAAAAGTCTGTGGTTTGGATACCAGCATATACTAACGATAATCTCTTAGTTTTGATAACTATAGCATTGCTATTGAGATTATTAATATTGGTGGAAGTTGGCTGAAGGATATACAGGACCACTATGCTACCTTTGCAACTCTTCTGCAAATTTAAAATTATTTCAAAGGCTTAAAAACTGTAGTAGATGCAAACTTTGGAATACTCTGTAAGTAAGTAGAGACAAAAAATACACCTATTCATAGAAGCATGAATATATCTTTAGAATCTAGTGCTGAGTGAAAAAAGTAAGACAGATAAAGGCTATGGTACAATATCAATTATGTAAAACAAAATTTAATATATATGTGATTGTAAATGAGACCAACTACTTTAAAAAATACTATAGACCAATATACCTTATGAATATAGATGCAAAAATCCTCAATAAAATTAGAGCAAACTGAATTTATCGGCAAATCAAAAAAAAAATAATCCACCATGACCAAGTGGGCTTCATGCCAGGGATGCAAGGATGCTTCAACATACAAAAATCCATAAATGTGATTCACCACATAAACAGAAGTGAAAACCAAGATCATATGATCACCTCAATAGATGCAGAAAAAATATTTGACAAAATTCAGCACCCTTTTATGATAAAAACTCTTAACAAAATAGGCATAGATGAAACATACATCAAAATTGTAAAAGCCATATATGACAAACCCACGGCCAACATCATAGTGAATGGGGAAATGTTGAAAATATTCCCACTCAGAACTGGAACAAGACAAGGATGCCCACTGTCACCACTTCTATTCAACATAATGCTGGAAGTCCTAGCAAGAGCAATCAGGCAATAAAAAAGACAATTAAGGGTATCTAAATGGGGAAGGAGGAGATCAAACTATCGCTATTTGCTGATGATGTAATCTTATATCTAGAAAACCCCAAAGATACCATGAAGAGACCCCTGGAATTGGTAAATAAATTCAGCAAGGTCTTAGGCTACAAAATCAATGTACACAAATCAGTAGCATTCCTATACACCAACAACAGTCAAGCTGAGAATCAGGTCAAAGACTCAATACCTTTCACAAAAGCTACAAAGACAATAAAATACCTAGGAATATATTTAACTGAGGAAGTGAAAGATCACTCTAAAGAGAACTACAAATCACTGAGGGAAGAAATTGCAGATGATGTAAACAAATGGAAAAAACATATCATGCTCATAGATTGGCAGAATTAACACTGTTAAAATGTCCACACTACCCAAAGTGATTTACAGATTCAATGCAATCCCCATCAAAATACCAACATCATATTTCACAGATCTAGAAAAAGTAATTCTATACTTAGTATGGAACCAGAAAAGAGCCTGAATAGCCAAAGCAACCTTAAGCAAAAGGAACAAATCTGGAGGCATTACTTTACCAGACTTTAAGCTATAATACAAGGCTATAGTAACCAAAACAGCATGGTACTGGCACAAAAATAGAGACATACATCAATGGAACAGAACAGAGAACCCAGATATAAAACCATTCACATATTGCCATCTGAACTTTGACAAAGCAGACAACAATAGACACTGGGGAAAAGAATCCCTATTCAATAAGTAGTGCTGGGAAAATTGGATAGCCCATGTATAATATTGACACAGGATCCATATCTCTCACCACTTACAAAAATTAATTCATGATTGATCACAGACTTAAATCTAAGACATGAAACCATAAGAATTCTAGAAGAAAATTTTGGAAAAAAAACTCTTCTAGATATTGGTCTAGGCAAGGAATTTATGAAGAGGACCCCAAGGGCAATCACAGCAACAGCAAAAATAAATAAATGGGACTTGATTAAACTATTAATAAAAAGTTTCTGCACAGCTAAGTAAACAATCAACAGAGCAAATAGCATACACAATGGGAGAAAATATTCACAAGCTATACATCTGATAACAGGCTAATATCTAGAATCTACAAAGAACTCAAGCAAATGAGCAAGAAAAAATCAAACACCCCCATTAAAAAGTGGGCAAAAGACATGAACAGAAGCTTTTCAAAAGAAGATAGACTTATGTCCAATAAACATATGAAAAAATGCTCAATGTCACTAATCATCAGAGATATGCAAATCAAAACCACAATGAGGTATCACCTAACCCCAGCGAGAATGGCTTTTGCCAAAAAAATCCCAAAATAATATATGCTGGCATGGATGTGGAGATAAAGGAGCACATACACTGTTGGTGAGACTGCAAAGTATTGCAACCTCTACGGAAAATAGTATGGAGATAACTGAAAGAACTAAAAGTAGACCTACCATTTTATCTGGCAATCAAACTACTGTGTACTTACTCGAAAGAAAAAAAGTCATATTATCAAAAAGACACTTGCACTAAAATGTTTATTGCAGCACAATTCACAGTCACAAAGATGTGGAATTAACCCAAGTGCCCATCAATTCGTGAGTGGATTAATAAAATGTGGTATATGTACACCATGGAGTACTACTCAGCCATAAAAAAATTACTACCTTTTGCAACAATCTGGATAGAACTGGAGACTATCCTCCTAAGTGAAGTATTGCAAGAATGGAATTTCAGACACCATAGGTACTCATCATTAAATTGGAACTAACCAATCAGCGCTCATGTACACAGATGGAAGTAAAACTTAACAGAAATCATTCAAGTGGGAGTGTGGAGGAGAGAACGGGTGAAATCATACCTAAAGGGTACAATGTACACTGTCTGGGTGATGGGCACAGTCATAATTTTGACTCAAGCAGTACAAAACCAATCCATGTAACCAAAACATTTGTACCCCTGTAATATTCTGAAATTAAAAAAAAATGTAATAGTGTAATTCTATGTTAACCTTCTCCTATCCTATGACCCATCAATTATACTTCAAGTTATATATCCTAGAGAAATCACTGTACATGTGCACCAGGAGATATGATAAGAATGCTAATAGCAGCATTGTTAATCATAGCAAATGAAACAAAACAAAAAAACAGCATCAATAAAATAACAACAACAACTACAGATAATGCCAATGCCCAGTGTTGGGGAAGTAGATAAAAAAGTTTAATTATATCATTGTAAATTCAAACAATGTAATTGTATAGTGCAGAAAAAATGAATGAACATCAGCCATATAGGCACACAGAAGCACAAAACATGGCTGAATCTTAGGAACATCATGTTAGAAGAAAAAAAGGCAAATCTCAGAAGATTATATACAAAATATTATCATTGATATAAAGCACAAAACAAGCAAAACTAAATTATATATTATATACATATTGAGATGTGTGATAAAACTATGGAAAAAGCAAGGAAATGATGAACACGTAATTAAGGACAGTGGTTACCTTTGAGAGGTAGAGGGAGACAGACAGTTGGGATAGGGGAAGAACATACAGGTAGATACAATGGTGTTGGTAATGTTTGGTTCTTCAGTGGAGTGGTGGGTACCCAGATTTTAATTTTATATTTATGCTTTATAACTGACAAATTATATATATCCTTTTGTAGGTGACTAATATTACATCTCATATTGCAAACAAACTCAATGATACATATTAACACATTAGACTGATCAAGTATTGAGGCAAGAAAACAAGATAAATAGATATAGGGATAAGAAGATAAGTATATGGGTGCATCAGTAGTGAATGAATGCACAAATGAATACATATATAAAACACAAGAAAGTGTTCTTGCATAATCCATAGCATGCCATGAGTAAGATATATGATTAAATCAACACCCTGTACCCAAGGTCTTCTCCCAAAAACTTAGCTTATATATTTTTTAAAAATAAAAACATGTTTTACAGGCAGTTTTATTTTTTAATTCAAGTTATTATTCACCATATTCTGCTCCATTTTTTTTCAAAATTCTTGTAAATATATATATTTTTTCATTGAAAGGTAAGAGGATTGGAGATCAACTAATTTCTAAAAACTAGTAAAAAAAAAACTTGGGGAAGTATAAATATTTGAGAGCCCTAAATTATACTTTGTAGTTGTATTATATCTTCTTTCAATTTATACTGAGTTATAGTCATTGAGATCAGTGAATCTTATTAAGTGTCTCCACAGCAGTAACACTACGAGCTCATTCTAATCTTAAAGTATCACTTGAATGTCTACAAAATAAAACTTTGGTAGTAGAATTGGGGTGTGTGGAGAAGGAGACAATATACTTGACCCTTGAACAACTTGAATTTGAACTGCATGGGTTAACTTATGTGTGGATTGCTTCAACTGAAGCTGAATTGAAAACCCAGTCTCTACAAAATTCAAGCATGCCATTCAAGGGACTGGGAACTGGGATTACCTAACCTAGTTCACCACCACTGGCACTTGAACACTCCCAGGGGTCTGAGATCCAATTGACCCACATTGCCAGCAACACCACAGTTAGTGCGTACCTGCATGAGCAGAAAGGCATTGCACCTCTCCCTGTCTACATTGAGCAGCAATGTTTCTGGCAGGGGAATACAGGTGAACTGCAAAGGCATCTGTTTTGAGCTGAGGGAAGAGGCTCCAGATAAGAAGAACCCAGCATAAGAACTCTGGAAACATGATGAAACAGGCTCTTTCAACACATCTAAAGGCTCACACTAGCTTTCCAGCAATCGACTCCAAAGAAAAGGAAATTTTTGAAATGTCAGATATAGAATTCAAAATATGAATTGCAGGCAAGCTCAATGGGATTGATGAGAAAATTGAAAACAAACCCAAAGAAACAAAAAAAATCAGGACATGAAGGAAAAATTTACTAAAGAGATAGATATTAAAAAGTAGATAACAGAACTTCTGGAAATGAAAGAGTCATATGTAGGGAATTTCAAAATACAGTGGAAAGTCTTAATGACAGAATAAACCAAGCAGAAGAAGAAATTTCAGAACTTGAAGACAAGGCTTTCAAATTAACCCAGTCAGTCAAAAATAAAGAAAAAAGAATCAATAAAAATGAATACAGTCTCTGAGAAATAGAAAATTGTGTAAAGTGTCCAAACATATGAATCATAAGTATCCCCAAGGGAGAAGAAGAAGCAGCAAAAAGCATGGAAAAGCTATTTAAGAGAATAATGGAGGAAAACTTCACGGTCTTGCTAGAGATTTAGATGTCCAGATACAAGAAGGTCATTGAACTCCACAAAGATTCATTACAAATAGGACATCACCAAGGCACAAGGTCATCAGTCCAACCGAAGTCAAAGTGAAAGAAAAATCCTACAAGCTGAGAAATGAAAGTGTCAAGTAACTTTCAAAAGAATACCCATCAGACTAACAGCAGAATTATCAGCAGAAACCTTACAAGCCAAAAGGGATGGGATCCCATCTTTAGTCTTCTTAAACAGAATAACCACCAGTGAAGAATTTTGTACCCTGCAAAATTATGTTTCATAAATGAAAGAGAAATAAAATCTTTCCTAGACAAGCAAATACTAAGAGAACTTGTCAACACTAGACTTGCCCCAAAAGAAATGCTCAGAAGTGTTCTAAACACTGAAAAGAATGGTTGATACTCACCTGTGTAAAAACACTCAAAAGTAAAAATTCACAGCTCTTATAAAACAGTAACACAAGGGAGAATATAAAGCAACTGGGTAACTATCAATATGATGCCTGGAACAGTCTCTCACTTATCAATATTTACTTTGAATGCAAACAGTCTAAATAAATGAATTAAAAGACATGGATTGGTGGAATGGATTAAAAACATCCAAATATCTACTGTCACCAAGAAACCCATTTTATTCATAAAGAGCCACACAGACTCAAAGTACAGGGGTGGGGGAAAAACATTCCATGCAAATAGAAACAAAAAATGAGGAGGAGTAGCTATTCTTACATCATGTAAATCAGATGTTAAATCAAAAACAGTTAAAAAGGATGAAGATGGTCATTATATAATGATGAAGAATCAATTCAACAAGATATAACAATCTTAAATATATATGCCCTTAACATCAAAGCTCCAAGATTCATAAAACCAATACTACTAGACCTATAAAATGAAATTAACAGCAATAAAATATTAGTGAGGGACTTCAACACTCCAATGACAGTAATAGATCATCAAGGCAGAAAACAGCAAAGAAACATTGGACTTAAACAAGACTCTAGAACAAATGGACCTAACAGACATTTACAGAACATTCTACCTCAAAACTGGAGAATATACATTCTTCTCATCAGTACATGGAATATTTTCCAGGGCAGACCATATCTTAGGCCACAAGACAAGTCTCATCAAATTTCAAAAAATTGAAATCACACCATGTATCTTCTCAGACCAGGGTAGGATAAAAACTAGAAATCAATTCCAAAAGGAACTTTCAAAACTGTACAAATACATGGAAATTAAACAACCTGTTGCTGAATGATCTTTGGGTCAGTGACAAAATCAAGATGGAAATAAAAAAATAAATTTGAATTGAATGACAATGGCTACACAAGCTACCAAAATCTTTGAGATACAGAAAAAGAAGTGCTAAGAGGAACATTCACATCACTAAATGCTTACATAAAAAGACAGAAAGATCACAAATTAACAACCTAATGCCACACCTCAGGAAATAAGAAAAACAAGAACAAACCAAACCAAAAGCTAGCAGAAAAAAAAAATAACAAAGATCGGAGCAGAACTAAATGAAATTGAACCCCCCCCCAAAATACAAAGGATCAGTGAAATGAAAAGTTGGTTATTTGAAAAAATAAACAAAATTGACAGACCACTGGTTAGACTAAACAAGAAAAGAAGACAGAGGACGCAAATAAGCTCAATTATAAATGAAAAAGGAGACATTACAACTGATACCACAGAAATACAAAAGATTATCCAAGAATATTAAGAATATCACTATACACACAAACCAGAGAATCTATAGGAAATGGATAAATTTTTGGAAACACACAACCTCCCAAGCTTGAATCAGGAAGAAATAGAAATCCTGAACAGACTAACAATGTGTAGTGATATTGAATCAGTAATAAAAAATTTTCCCAACAATAAAGAAGCCCAGGACCAGGTATATTCACAACCAACCAACAAAGAAGGACTGGCACCTATCCTACCAAAACTGTTCCATGACATCGAGAAGGAGGGAATCTTCCCTAACTCATTCTATGAAGGCACTATCACCTTGATGCCAAAGCCGGGAAAGGATACAATAATAAAGGAAATCTGCAAACTAATATCCCTCATATATTTATATGCAAAAATCCTCAATAAAATACTAGCAAACTGAATCCAACAGCACATCAAAAAAATAATTCACCATGAACAAGTGGGTTTCATCCCAGGGATGTAAGGATGGCTCAACATATGCAAATTAATAAATGTGATTAACCACTTAAAGAGAATTAAAAACAAAACCTATGTGATCATCTTAACAGATGCACAAAAAGCAATTGATAAAACCCAGCAAAACTTCATGATACAACCCTTAATGAACTATGCATAGAAGGAACATACCTCAAAATAATAAAAACCATATATATGACAAACCCACAGCCTACACAATACCGAATGGGGTTAAGTTGAAAGCATTCCCTCTAAGAAATGGAATAAGACAAGGACACCCACTGTCACCACTTCTATTCAACATAGTACTAGAAGTCCTAGCCAGAGCAATTAGGCATGAGAAACAAATAAAGTGCATCCAAATCAGAAAAGAGGTGATCAAACTATCCTTGCTTGCCAATGATGTAATCTTATATCTAGATATCCCTAAAGATGCTTCCAAAAGATTCCTAGGATAGACAAATAAATTCAGTATAGTCTTAGGTTACAAAATTAATGTACACAAATCACTAGCATTTCTATACACTGATAACAGCCAAGCTGAATATCAAATCACAAACTCCATAACATTTACAATAGCTTCAAAAAATAAAAAATAAATAAGATACCTAGGAATATACTTAACTAAGGAGGTCAAAGATCTCTGAAAGGAGATCTACAAAACACTGATCAAAGAAATCATAGATCACACAAACAAATGGAAAAACATCCCATGCTCATGGATTGGTGAAATCAATATTGCTGAAATGTCCATTCTGCCCAAAGTTATTCATTGATTCAATGTGATTCCCACGAAAATACTGTCATTTTTCATAGAATTAAAAAAAACAATCTTAAATTTCACATGAAACCAAAACAGAGCCTGAATAGCCAAAGCAATCCTAAGCAAAAAGAACAAATCTGGAGGCATCACATTACTTGACTTCAAATTATACTGCAAGGATATAGTAATCAAAACAGCATGGTACCAGTATAAAAGAAAATACATAGATCAATGGAAAAGAATAGAGAACCCGGAAATAAAAGGATATACCTACAACCAACTGATCTTCAACAAAGCAGACAAAAACGTATGATGGGGAAAGGATGCTCTATTCAGTAAGTAGTGCTGGGAAAATTGGATAGCCTTGTGCAGAAGAATGAAACTGGATCCCTATCTCTCATTACATACAAAAATTACCTCAACTTTGATTAAACACTTAAATGTAAGACTTGACACCACAAAAATTCTAGGAGAAAACTTAGGAAAAACTCTGCTGAACTTTGGCTTAGGCAAATAATTTATGACTGAAACCCCAAAAGCAAATACAACAACCACCAAAATCAATAAACGGGACTTAAGTAAACTAAAAAGTTTCTGCATAGCAAAAAAAATACCCAACAGAGAAAATGGATAATTTACAGAATGTGAGAAAATATTCACATACTATACATTCAACAAATAGCTAATATTCAGAATCTACAAGGAACTCAACCCAATCAGCAACAAAATATGAAAAACCCCATTAAAAAGTGGGCAAAAGACGTGAAGAGAAGTTTTTCAAAAGAAGATATAGGAACAGCCAATAAACATGAGAGAATGCTCAACATCACTAATCATCAAGGAAATGCAAATTAAAACCATAATAGATACCACCTTACCCCTGTCAGAATGGCTATTATTAAAAAATCAAAAAACAATAGATGTTGGCACAGATGCAGTGAAAAGGGAATACTTATACACTGTTGGTGGGAATGTAAATTAATACAACCTTTATGGAAAGTAGTATGGAAATTCCTCAAAGAACTAAAAGTAGACATATCATTCAATCCAGCAACCCCACTACTGGGTATTTAAACAAAGCAAAAGAAGTCATTATATCAAAAAGACACCTGCACTTGTATGTTTATCACAGCACAATTCACAAGTGCGAATATAATACATGGAATCAACCTAATTGCCCATCAACTGATGAGTGCATAAAGAAAATGTGGTATATATATTATCATGGAATATATATCATGAAATACTACTCAGCCTTAATAAAGAGTGAAATTAGATCTTCCACAGCAACTTGGATGGAACAAGAAGCCATAATCCTAAATGAAGTATCTCAGGAATGGAAAAACAAATACTGCATGTACTCACTCATAAGTGGGAGCTAAGTGATGGGTATACATGGTCATACAGAGTGGTATAATGGACTCTGGAGACTCAGAAGGGGGGGAGGGGGAGGATAAAAAGTACCTATCAAGTGCAATGTATATTATTCAGATGACAGGAATACTAAAAGCCCTGCCTTCACCACTATACAATTCATCCATGTATCAAAAAACCATTTGTTCCCTCTAAATCTATTGAAATAAAAAAATGAAAGGGAAAAAAAGAAAATACAGTGCTCCACATATACAAAGGGTTAACTTTTTTAATATGCAGGTTCTGTGGTACTGACTGCTGGACCTGAGCATATACTCAAGTTATTATTCACTTTCCACATAAATATTGCCATATATTCACCAGTTAAAAACTACTAAGATTTTTAGATTTTTATTAGTGGCACCATTGACTCAAGGGTTGAAAATAACATAAAACTTCCTGTGAGCTATATTTACCTTATGAAGGGAGAAGTTGTGCTTGGACCTCAGATATGGTTTTAATAAGAAAAATACTACACTTTTTTTTTGGTTGATATTCTCTTTACCTGGTTTGTCTTCTATGCATACATGCTCACTTGAATACATATGTACACAACACACATTATTAATGTAATTAGACAGTCTTCACAATTCACCTTTTTTTAAAATATAAGAAACACATTTAGTGAGCAAGATAGTTCCAAAGATGTAGATATTTTGCATATTATAGATAAAAGTCAAGATTTTTGGAATTGGAAAATGTAGATTATATCTAGATATGAGGTGAAAACTGTGTACCTAACACATATGGTTTCATCAGTATATATCTGATCAATGAAGAGATATTGTATGTATATTCAATAGATTATAAATGAGAAATCAGCTTACTGAGTATGTTTCAATCACCAAGAAATGTTTTCATTTTAAAGGAAGATTATCCACAGTGGCCAGGAAAATAATGTCTTCCTAGTTATGCTAGTGAGAAAGTAACAAGTAGCAAGTAGTAAAAAGTGCCTGGCAATTAGGAGATAATAAATATTTTCTTGATGAATAAATAAATGATGTAAAAATTGAAAGAAGACTAGATTGAGGAGTTCGGGAGCATGTTCTTCAAACAGTGACCACTAACTAGCTGCATGTGCTTGGTCAAGTAAAATTGCCACTCTGGTTTCAGTTTACTCATCTGTAAAATCAAGAGAATATATGATGTGATCTCTGAAGTACTTCACAGCTCTATCATCATATTATTTATGATGCTAATATATAAAATATTTTAATATTATGCTAATATATAAAATATATGTCCTATGATGGAAATATACAATCACAGATAAAACTGGAAGGTATCTTTATTATAATAATTAAATTGAAAAAATAGGGTCATGTGATTTTTCCAGTAAGTATCAAAAAACTACTTAGGGGCAAATCTGAGAATGTAACCTGATCCCACAATCTCTAGTTTAATCCTTTTACCCACACTTATGGCATAAATGATATTATTTTGTCAATTTATCTAAGAATTTTTTAAATTGCATATTGTGTGCCTCACACTCTACTAGGCATGAAGAATTAAAAACAGGTAAAAAATTATGCCTGACTTTGTGTAGCTTACATCCTAACTGAAGAATCAAATGTCAAAACAAATGCAGTGTGGTAAATAGTTTGATAGCTAATGTGCTCATTCTCTGGGACTGTAGTGGAAGAATTGATTTTTGAGTTGTGCTTTAGGACTATGGAAGAGTTTACCACGTACAGAAGGAGAAATGATCACTATGAAGTAAACGGTGTGAGTAAAGGCAATTAATTATAAGATTAGTGTCTGGAGCAATTAGAGCACTTATTATGTAAGAGAAGATGATGTACAGATAGCAAGAAGAAGGATGAAACTATAGGCTGGAGCCAGATTGGGAAGGATCTTGATTTCTGTCCTGGGGGATGGAAATTATATTATATGAGTCAGTGGCTTTCAAATTATTCTCCAAGAAGCTATGGGAGTTTTCTAGAGTGTCTCAGCTGCACTAGGGAGAGTGGGTAGAAAGATTGGCTATAAAAAATCTTGAAGAGCACTGCTGTGGCAATGGGGGGGTATTGGAAGTTTTTTAAAGTATAACAAAAAAATTTATGACCATGATTTAGGGAGAAAACAGTAGCAGAAGCACGGGAATGAAATAATGTCAGAGAGACTAGTTAGAAGGCTCTTGAATTGTCCAGGCAAGAGATGATAAATGCCAAAAAGTAGAGGAATTCTTCAGTTAATGAAAAACAACTTTTATCTTTCATTTCTTTCTTATAGCACAACATACCCCTTTTAAAGTATATTATATCAAATCTTCATGTTTCAAGAATTTCCTCTACACTTTATAAATTCACCTGAGATCATATGTATACATGTAATAAATTTTTTGAAAGATTATTACTTTACCAATCATATCTTATTTACTGCACTAGGAAGTCTGAAACTTAATACTAGGGTTTGGCTTCATCCATTTTCTTGTGCCTTTTTTGGGGGAGAGAGTGGAATAAACATACTAATTAAGAATTAAAATAACTTCCCAGAATATTGTGTTAATTTCATGCCTACTACAATAATGATTAGTATTGCATATTATGAAGCTTTATCCACTTCAGTTAGTAATCTGTATTTGCATAGGTGATTCCCATTGATCTTAGTTAAGCAATAGGTTTTCTAATTCACCTCCTATTTCAATGCCATGCCATTTCTAATTGGCCATGTCATGTCTTTAACACCCACAAACAATTCTGTGCGAACTGCTCTTTGGTTAGAATAGAGTCATTAATGCCAAAAAAAAAAAAAGAAGAAAAATAGTTTTAAGACTCTTTTTCATAATTTTTAAATCATTAAGTTTAACAGACTTTCACAGATATTTATATCATGACAATTAACTGACAATCTGTTAGCCTTGGTCATTAATTAATCCTCTAGATTTTGAGAGTTGCAGCAATTACATAATGAACTCTGGAATCATTGTGGTTGCATGACATAAATGTGAATGATCTTGTGACTTCAATTATAATAAATTTTAATTGTTTCTTAACTTTTAAAATATAGTAACTACCATGAGTAAAATGAACTATTTAAAATATTTTCTTAATATATGCCTATTTATGTATTACATGCTTCTTAGTTCCTAAGTGCAACTCATAATATATTTAAAATAGCTGTATACTTATAAACTATACTAAAAGCAATAATATTGTAGAAAATTCTGGTCTAGTTGATACCAAAATATGTGGAAAAGTATTCAGATGACAGAATTCACTTTTCATTGGTATGTATAAATAATTTATAATTCTAAATTTGGCTTTACAATGATTTTATTATAGCTCTAAGGCAATAAAACTGCCTTGACTCATTTTTAAAATAGAGTAATACCACATTCTATGATAACTTCACATGGAAATAAAAGTATGAATGTTATCACCCTCTTAAAAAGTTAATACAAGTTTAATATTGATAATTACACTAAAAAGCTACAATTCTCTGTGTGATTTACACATATTTAGTTTAATGCAATTTAATTTATACTTCTTCTATTTCCAAAAAGGATATAATACAAATTATAATTTAAAATATACAATGTGAACAGATAAATTGTTTATAACTTAATTGGTTCCTTTGTTAGAAATCTGTTGCTAAAATGCTAAAGGATGAAATGAATACAACCTTTTTTTTCACTCTCAATATGTATTAATATTTTCAGAGCTAACTTTTTGTTTACATTAAGGCCCTGATTTGAGTACTTATTTTGGTAGATAATGTTAAATATTCAGGGGATGAATTAACCTGTTTCAAAAGAACTTTTTATGGTAAAAACTATTCTAGCCTAACCTTTACTTAAGTCATTGTTGCATATCACTATAGACTCTCAAGTCAAACAATGATAACCAAAATATTGACATAAGAACTACTAACATTTGGCATTAATAACATCATTTCCTCCATTACTAATGTAATTATTTACCCAGGAAATCATAAAGTATATACTCATATTTTGAGACACCAGGTGCCTTATTCATAGGTACTTATAATTTTTCTATTTTTTATTTTATTATTAGATGTTAGTTACATTAAAATTATCCAATGATTCAAGACAACCTGCTTCATTCTAAAGTTCTGCTAAAGTTCTTTGATCTTATTTCTCCTTTAAGTAAAATGGTGTTTCCTGCTTAAAATGAATTGGCTCAATGGTTGCATAGAGATAGAATGGCATTGACTTCCTCTTGTAAGATGATAGTTCCTTTGGATATAATTTCAGAAGTATGTTGGCGACTTTCTACTGTATCTCTTCTTAATAGTGCAAAGACCTTGCACATAAATCTTAGTACTGTGAATCAGTTCTTTCTCAAAAGACTTTTTAACTTTTAAATGAAGCCCCTAAATAGTACTTTTGAAGCACAGCTATCAACAAATAAATTGTGACGTTAAAGAGTGGCAAAGGGCTTTGTGAGAAAATATGATGGGATTTATTCTTAACAAATGATTCTGCACATTCTTCTAGGTTTACTTCTGTTGTAAACTCATAGGCATGTAAGAATTTCTGGAAAATATAACATCATCATGAGTCTTTCTGCCTAGGAACTGATGATGATATCAATCCACTCTCATGTAAATAATTAAGATCACCTAATTCCCACTTCTTGCAATTTCAACAGATGAAATTTGCATGGCATAGTTTAATATGTGGCCCTGACTTTTGAAGACAATTTATTTCAAGTCTTTGAATCTACAATCAGAATTTATGTAAAAACACTCTACCATAGAGGTTGGCATATCTTGACTGATCTTAAGATATTCTAGAAAATAGATGTCTATGACAAGTGTTCTCTGCTGAGATGTGATATTGCTTTTTATTAAAATCTACCTCTTTAAAGTCTCTGGAAAGTATTGGAAGAGCTTCACTAATTAAACATCACTTTTCTCTTGCACAATTTTAAATGTCAAATTTAGTTCAGTCAAATGGTGTCACGGAATGAAGAATATGTACATATTTTTATGTACAGAAATTGGGGAAGGGCATTTTAGGCAGAGAAAATAAATATTTGGGGATAGGTGAGTAGTTTGGTGTGCCTTAAGCATAAGATGTAAGTGGATTAGTGGTAGAAAATAGATTAATAAGGTAAGTGGAATTTAAATTGGTAGGTAATGAGAAGACATGAAATATTTCAAAGAGTGTAATGTGATCAGATTTGTATCTTGAGAATACAGGAAACTACTATTCTAAGTCAGATGAAGCATCTCTGTGATATAAGTTGTGATAGCTTGCACCAGACTGTTAACTTCATTTGTGAAACTGAAATCTCTAGACTGTGGCTGATGTGTTAGTGAGAAGTATAACTTCAATAATTTAATTCAAAAGTCTAGAGTTAGGTGAAACAGAGATGATGATAAACATTATCATAACATAGGTGGCAGTTTTAGTTCTATTTATGTGAACCTATACCCTCTTGAAACCCCAGAGTTCTTCAATAAAGAAATGTTTTTAACCTAGGAAACACCAAGAATAAGGATGAAGAGTTGTATTACACAATTCTAAAATAACCTCAAATTGGCTTCTGCAGAATGTCTAATTTTAAGTAATGCTGACTCTTAAAACTCCTAGAACAAGAGAGCAACAACACTGAAAATCTCAACTTACTAGAAGCGCTTGCCTAGAATCATCTATTGAACAATAGAGAATTTTTACTCTAAATAGTTACTTTGATTTTGACAGAATTCATACTGAACTGTTCTTTCTGGTAGTAATTAGACATGAATATGGTTGCTTCCATAATAATGTACTCAGTTTATTATCACTTTAAGTCAGTTTATGATTTAAAAAAAGAAGAAAGAAAAGAAAGACAAGTGATCAGTTTAAAGCCATGCCCACACTGGGCAGCTGCCTGTTTTTGTGAGGCCAGCTAGCTAAGAATGTGGGGGTTGTTATCATTATCTTTACAGCATTAAGGGGTTAGAAAAAGAATAAGAAGGAGGATTTTGAAGAAGAGGAAAAGGAGGAGGAGGAGAAGGAACATGAGAAGAGGAGGATTTGATAGAGACTATATGCAATCCACAACAACTAAGATGTATATTGTCTGACCATTTACAAAAACAATCTTATCAGACACTGGCACAGGAGATACTTGCTTACAACTTATCATGACAGGAAAGTATGAATTAAGATTGACTGAAATCTTTAGAGGGTTATTTAAGAGAGAGCTTATAACAAGCATTAGGATCTTACACTCTAATTTTAGGTCTTTTGCCTTAGTACGCTTCAAGATAGAATGAAAGCTTCTAAGCATATGACACTCTGACACAAAATACTTCAAAAGACTCCCAAAGCACTCATTTGTAAGTAAAAAAAAAGTACTAATTTTTTGGGAATAAAGACGTTATTAAATTGTTTCACTCTAGCATTTAAAAATGGATTCTCTGTTCTTATATAGTTTTCAACATCTCAACCATCACTCAAAGATGATGAATTTAGAGGGTAGAAAACAGAACAAGATGAGCTGTTTTTCATCAAATGAGTCTTACTGACGCAGGAAAAATATTTTTTTTGGGTAAATTCTACCTAGAATCTCTGAAGCATGAAACTATTAAAAATGTAAGAAAAACAGAAAAGTAATTTTTTTCTATGTTGATTTACTATTCTACAACTTTACTAAATTAATTGATTAGTTCCAATAATATTTTGTGTGGAGTCTTTAGGGTTTTCTACAAATAAGATTATGTTATTTACAAACAGATACAATTTTATTTCTTCTTTCCTGATTGGGATGCCATTCATTTCTTTTCCCCTGCCTAATTGCTCTGGCCAGTAGTATGTTGAAAAGAAGTAGAAAGAGTGGGCATACTTGTTTTAATCTTGACCTTAGAAGAAAATCTTTCAGCTGTTCACCATTGAATATGATATTAGCTGTGGGCTTTACATATATGGCTTTTATTATGTTGGGGTACATTCCTTCTATATCTAGTTTGTTGAGTGTTTTTATCATAAAATGGTGTTGAATTTTGTCAAATGTATCTTCTGCATCTATTGACATGATCATGTGATTATTATCCTTCATTCTGTTAATGTGCTGTATCACGTTAATTAATTTGTATATATTGAACCATCCTTACATCGCAGGAAAAAATTCTTCTTGGTCACATTATATGACCATTTTAATGTGCTGTTGAATTACATTTGCCAGTATTTGGTTAAGTATTTTTGCATCAGTGATCATCAAGGATATTGAAGTAACAATGAACTATCCAAAAAGGCAATTAAGAAAATAATTTTATTTACAATATCATCAAAAAGAATAAAATACTTAGGAATGAACTTAACCAAAGGTAAAGGACCTGTACATGAAAAACTACAGAATATTGATAAAAGAAGTTAATGAAGGCAAAAATAAATGGAAAAAACATCCTATGTTCATGGATTGAAAGGCTTGATATTGTTAAAATGTCCATACTACCCAAAAAAATGCAGATTCAATACAATCCCTGTCAAAATCCCAGTAGCATTTTTATAGAATGAGAAAAAAAGTCCTAAATTTCATATAGAATCAGGAAAGATCACCAATAACCAAAAAAATGTTGAAAAAGAACAAAGCTGGAGGCATCACACTTCCTGATTTTGTAATATATTACAAAGTAACAGTAAATAAAACAATGTGGTAATGGCATAAAAACAAACACATAGACCAGTGGAACGGAATAGAAAGCCTAGGGAAAAAACCATCTGTATACAGTAAACTGATCTTCGACAAGGATGCCAAGGATACACAATGGAGAAAGGAGAATCTCTTTAACAAATAACGTTGGAAAAGTTGGATAGCCACATGCAAAATAATGAAATTGGACCCTTATCTCACATCATGCACAAAAATCAACTCAAAACAGATTAAAGACTTTAACATAAGATCTGAAGGTGTAAAACGCTTTGAAGAAAACATAAACAAAAACTGCAAGCTATACATCTGATAAAGGGCTGATAACCAGAATCTACAAAGAACTCCAGTAAATCAGCAAGAAACAAATCAAACAACCCCATTAAAAAGTGGGGAAAATACAGGAACAGAAACTTTTCAAATGAAGATAGACTAATGGCCAAGAAACATATAAAAAAACAAGTGCTCAACGTCTCTAATCATCAGGGAGGTGCAAATCAAAACCACGATGAGATATTGCCAAACCCCAGTGAGAATGGCTGTTATCAAAAAGTCCCAAAACAACATGCAGATAGGAGGAAATATGCACAAAATGTATTTTGAATAGAAAAATTGTATCCAGAGTATGTGAAGAACCCTTGCAATTTAATAATTTAAAGACAAATAACCCAGTCTTTAGATGGGCAAAAAGTCTGAATGGTGATGTAATAATGCCAGTCAGCACTTGAGAAAGATCTGCCAGGGAAATGCAAGTCAAAACCACAATAAAATAAATCTTCATACCCAACAGAATGTTTCAAATAAAAAGACAGATATTAACAGTGTGGGAGAACATGTGGAAGAATTATAACCGTACTACTCTGCTGTAAAATGTTGTAGCTGCTTTGGAAGCTATCTGGCAGTTACTCAAAAGGTTAAACCTAGAGTTACCATATGACTCAGCAATTTTACTCTTAAGTATATACCCAAGAGAAATTAAACATATGTGCACTCAAAAATTTGCGTGCAAATGTTCATAGCAGTATTATTCACACCGGTCAAAAAGTAGAAACAACCCAATGTCTATCAATTGGTAAACCATTAATGATGTGTGTGTGTGCGCGCGCACATACACACTGGTCATAAAAAGGTTTGAAGGCCACAAAAATAAATGAAGCCTTTGATTCAATTCTCAGCTTGACTGTTGTTGGTGTATAGAAATGCTACTGATTTGTGTACATTAATTTTGTAACCTGAGACTTGCTGAATTTATTTATCACTTCAAGTGGTCTCTTGGCAGAGTCTTTGGGGTTTTCTAGATATAAGATCATGTCACCAGCAAAGAGCGATAGTGTGACCTCTTCTTTCTCCATTTGGATACCCTTGATTTCCTTCTCTTGCCTGATTGCTCTGGCAAGGACTTCTGGCACTATGTTGAATAAAAGTGGTGACAGTGGGCAACCTGTCTACTTCCTGTTCTAAGTGGGAATGCTTTCAATTTTTGCCCATTCAGTATGATATTGGCTGTGGGTTTGTCATATATTGCTTTTAGAATTTTGAGGTATGTTCCATCTATGACTATTTTGTTGAGAGTTCTTATCATAAATGGGTGCTGAATTTTGTCAGTTGCTTTTTCTGAGTCTGTTGAGGTGATCATATGGTCTTTGTTTTTGCTTCTGTTTATGTGGTGAATCACAATTATGGATTTATGTATACTGAACCATTCTTGCATCCCTGGGATGAAGCCCACTAGGTCATGGTGGATTATTTCTTTGATGTGCAGCTGAAGTCGGTTTGCTAGGGTTCTATTGAGAATTTTTGCACCTATATTCATAAGGGATTTTGGTCTGTAGTTTTCTTTTTTTGTTGTGTCCTTTCCTGGCTTTGGTATCAAGGTGATGCTGGCTTCATAGAATGAGTTGGGGAGGATTCCTTCCTTCTTGGGATTCTGAAATAATTTTTGTTGTATAGGTACCGATTCTTCTTTGTAGTTCTGGTAAAATTCAGCTGTGAAACCATCTGGTCCGGGACTTTTTTTGGTTGGAAGATTTTTTACTGCTGCTTCAATTTCCTTGCTCGATATTGGTCCGTTCAGGAGTTCTATTTCTTCCTGAAACATTTCTATATACCAACAACAGTCAAGCTGAGAATCAAATCAAAGACTCAATACTTTTCACCATAGAAATAAAGAAAATAAACTACCTAGGAATATATTTAACCAAGGAGGTGAAAGACCTCTACAGGAGAACTATGAATCACTGAGGAAGGAAATCGCAGAGGATGCAAACAAATGGAAAAACATATCATGCTCATAGATCAGCAGAATCACCATTGTTAAAATGTCCATACTACCCAAAGTGATTTCAGGATTCAATCCAATCCCCGTAGAAATACCAACGTCATTTCTCAGAGTTCTAGAAAAAATGATTCTATGCTTTGTTTGGAACCAGAAAAGAACCTGAAGAGCTAAAGCAACCTTAAGCAAAAGGAACAAATCTGGAGGCATCACTCTACCAGACTTTAAGCTATACTACAAGGCAGTAACCAAAACAGCATGGTACTGGCACGAAAAAAGAGACAGAGACCAATAGAACAGAACAGAGAACCCAGATATAAAACCATTCACATATTGCCATCTGAACTTTGACAAAGCACACAACAATATACACTGGGGGAAAGAGTCTCTATTCAATAAATGGTGCTGGGAAAATTCGATAGCCAGATGTAGAAGACTGAAGCAGGATCCATATCTCTCACCACTCACAAAAATGAGTTCACCATGGATAAGAAATGAAACCATAAGAATTCTAGAAGACAATGTTGGAAAAACTCCTTTAGATATCGGCCTAGGCAAAGAATTTATGTGAAAGACCCCAAAGGCAGTCACAGCAACAAAATAAACAAATGGGACTTTATTAAATTTAAAAGCTTCTGCACAGACAAGGAAACAATCAACAGAGTGAATAGACAACCTACAGAATGAGAGAAAATATTCCCATGCTATATATTTGATAAAGGGCTGATAACCAGAGCCTACAAAGAACTCAAGCAAATCAGCAAGAAGAAAATCAAAAAAACCCATTAAAAATTGGGCAAAAGAAATGAACAGAAGCTTTTCAAAAGAAGATAGGCAAATGGCCAATAAACATATGAAAAAATGCTCAGCGTCACTAATCATCAGGGAAATGCAAATCAAAGCCACAATGAGATATCACCTAACCCCAGTGAGAATGCCTTTTATGAAAAAGTCCCCAAACAATAGATGCTGGCATGGATGCAGAGGGAAAGGAACACTTAAACACTGTTGGCGGGACTGCAAACTAGGACAACCTCTGTGGAAAATAGTATGGAGATTTCTCTAAGAACTAAAAGTAGACGTACCATTTTATCCATCAATCTCACTACTGGGTATTTACCCAAATGAAAAAAAGTCATTTTATCAAAAAGACACTTGCACTAGAATGTTTATTGCAGCACAATTCACAATCACAAAGATGTGGAATCAACCCAAGTGCCCATCTGCCCATCAGTTCATGAGTGGATTAATAAGATGTGGTATATGTATACCACGGGGTACTACTCAGCCATAAAAAAAAATGAATGAGTACCTTTTCCAACAATACGGATGGAAATGGAGACCACTCTCCTAAGTGAAGTCTCACAAGAATGAAGAAACAAACACCACATGTACTCACTATTAAATTGCAAGTAACCAAACAGCACTCATCTGCACAACAGGATGTAAAACTCAACGGAAATCAAACAAGGGGGAGGGGGAGGAGGGGGATGGGTGAAATCATACCTGACGGGTACAATGTACACTATCTAGTAGATGGGCACACTTATAACTTTGTCTCTAGAAGTAAAAAAGCAACCCCTGTAACCAAAACAGTTGTACCCCCATAATATTCTGAAATAAAATTTAAAAATAAATAAATTAATAAATAAACAAAGTACTGATATCTCCCCTGCATTAGAAAAGAAGAACACAACACTTTGAGTTACATATATATTTATCCATATTTTATTTATATTTCTTATCCATCAAAAATTGAAATACAAATCCTGACAAGTTACAAAGTGACTTTTAACATACTTTTGGCCATAGGTTCATTCTAATAGTGATACAGTGCTTTTGAAAGTGCAGCACTTTTTAAAATGCAGTGTTTTTTTGTTTTCTATTATACCATGATTTTATATGCATGAGTTTCGATGAGGTCACTTTAGAAATGTCACAGACATGAATCTAGTGTCGGTTGAGGGGTAAAAATCCGTGATGTAGGATTAAGATGAATACAAAATTTACAAGTACTTTAGATGTTTTCACTAAAAAGCCAAATTTTTCAAAGACTATCCTTCTAGAATCAACTTCGACTATAGCATACTGACAATTTACCAAGGCCCAATAAAATTCTTAATGAGTACCTAAATCCAGTATCTCTTATTATGTCTTTTATTTTCCTACCCTGTGCCTCTCACTAAGCAAATTTTAACATAGGGAATGCATCTATAACCCCATCTGTCATGCAACACCATTCTTTACTTTAGAATGAAGTTTTGGGTTCACAGCTCCCTGAAAGCTTTTCATGATTAACACATTTTTTTCTAGAAATTTTCAAGGAAGAATACCATATGATCAATTGCCAGGTCACCATCATGTCCTTATAAAATATATCTGTATAATTTCTGCTGCGTACTCACTCTGCCCTCTCATGATACTTATAATTATTTTTCTTTGTCTACTGATGCAAATTGAATATTTAGTAGTTTTCTGTATTAAAATTATAAGCAATTTGAAGGCAGGCAGCAAGCTGTAAAACCATGTGAGAGCTTTTCTTTTGAGAAAATATCTGAATATTTTCAAAAATATGGCATCATAGCATGTATAAATTTAACTGACAATACCATTACCCACTATAAATCAAAGCGATGTTTCACTTAGCCAACTGATATATTTCATGGATTTATTAAATTCCATCTTTGATGGTTCATAAAGAACAGCATTTTTAGTTGTAGGATATTTTAAAATTGCAATTTCAAAGATATAAACTATTCTAATTATGTTCAGGAAAATATTATGATCTTTTCTATCATTTCTAGTTCATCAAGCAATGAACACATTTATACCAACACAGTGTTTGTATTTCCTACCATTAAAAATTTTCTTTATATTTTATATGTTTAGGTATATATTTCTTTTTTATGTTTGGAGTTCCACCACATAATTACACATATCTAGAGACCACTGTAAACACTGGTCAAATATTTTCCTACAGTTCAAAGAGAGCCAACTCATGATGAGCAGTGCCAGATTTTGTTAAAAAATGTAAAGCATCTTCCTCTTATCCTACAAACTCATCTCCAACTGCAACAAGGTGTACTGTTCTAGTTATTGTACTTCTGCATCCAAAATATGATGTAATGAAGCAAAAATAGGGCAGCTACAAGGATCAAGGGGATCACACAGATAAAAGAACAAGCATGGTATTGGTACTGTTTTTCACAAAAAGATTTGATAAGAATTTCTTAAATTGAAAGGCAGTTTAAAAAATCACAGAGTTATAAGAAGGTGAACAAGTCAAGAACAGGCAAAATTAATCCATGGTGATAGAAATCAAAATAGTGCCTACTTTTGTGAAGGAGGGGATTAATTGGAAAGGAGCACAAGGAAATATGGGGGATGAATGAAATATTTTAGTGGGGTGTTGGTAACATAGGTGTACACATTTGTCAAGATTCATTGAATATAAAATTTGTACATTTTACTGTTTGTAACTTTGACTCACTTTAAAAAAAAGGAAAAATTGGATACCCTGAACATACACTAATTCACCAAAATAAATCTTCCAGGACATTGGATTATTCTTTTGAAATTTTATTAAACAATAAATTTCAAGAGAAATTAGAGAAAACATTGCTACATATAGCCTAGGATAAACACATAAAGCATGTGGCAGGATTAATTACACAGTTTGGAAATGTAAACATTCTCTACTTAACTTCGAGGGGTCTGGATCTATTTCATAATGAAGAGGAGAAAACAATTGATGTTGTTGAAATCAATTTACTTTTTCTTAGGTTCAAGCAGCATTTTGCTATAAAGTTCAAACTTTCTGATCTGTAACCTCTCCTCCACAAACTAGTCCCCACATAAAAGGCTATTATCCTATATATTCCCCCACTAACACTATTTAGGACTTCTGTTATACTAAATGCTAAGCAGGTAATTTCAGAAAGACTGGGTTTTATCACTTTGTGAAATTTTGCATGAACAGAACCTTAGCAAGGAAACGTTGTAGATTTGAAAATTGTCTAGAAAAGAACAACCATAATGAATAAAACTATGAGGAATAATTCTTATAAGTAAGACCTGAAGGTTTAGAATATCCTCAACTATAATATAAAATGTGGGGCTAGAGAACAATTTTCTAAAGCATGAAGTATTTTGACCAAATTTTTCTAAAGTTGTCCAGAATTACAACAAAACCCTGAATGTAAGGGTTGTGGCACACTTTAAAAATGCCACTACTGAGGAAGAGCAAAATATCTTCTATTAATGTTTAAAGCTGGAGAAACAATTCTGTGTCTAAGATGTTCAATATATTGTTTTTGAAAATATGGAATGTGATTATTTCTAGTGGGACCTTATTAGCCTCGTGATTCCGTAATTCTAGCATATAAAATGATCTCTAAGTGCATAAAACTTAAAAGGTAAAGAAATTGGTTACTAGAAGATTATACTTTAATATAGAAATTATATTGAGGTATAGCAAATTATTTTAAGTCACCTTTCACCCTAAAACTATTTATCAACAAAATAATCTTATTTCATTTTACTCTAAGAGATTAAAAACAATTTTACATTCTAACTTTTTTCATTATATTCAACTCACCTAATTACAAACAATTATATGCCTTCACTAATCCTTATAAATAATATCTATTTTTAAGGTTCAAATTTATAGTGTAATATAATACCTTCATTTTTGCTTTGATCAAATGGTCCTAAAGCACATTTAAAAATAGATCACATAGGCTAATAATATGTAAAGCAAATTTAAATTTTGGGATACAGCCAAAACCCAGACAGAAAAATAGGAAAAAAGTATATTTACAATTAACAGAAAAAGATGGAAAATGGATCCTAAATTGAAAACAGGTTTAAATTCAGTCACACTAAGAGAAATACAAATTACAACAACACTGAAATACTATTTCTTATGTAGCAGATTTGTGAAAATTTAAACCTATGAAAACACATTCTATTAGTGAGACTGTGAGGAAGCAAGTGCTTTCATTTACTGTTGGTGGGAAAGAAAACAAGTAAATCACTTCAGGAGGGGAATTTGGCAAATACCTATGAAAACTAGATTATGTGCTTACTCTTTCATCAAGAAATTTCAGATATGGGAATTTTCCTTGAAATACATACATCCAAAAATATGAAAATACATTTGCACAGTGTTATTCATTATAATATGGTTTGAAATTCCAAAATATGGGGGAAAAATCCCTCCATGGGAGAGTGGTTGAATAAACTTGGGACATCCTCAAAATGGACTATTGAGCAGTTATAAAA
Organism: Daubentonia madagascariensis; assembly: GCA_023783475.1. NCBI lineage: Eukaryota > Metazoa > Chordata > Mammalia > Primates > Daubentoniidae > Daubentonia > Daubentonia madagascariensis. The sequence goes on along the minus strand of JAKFHU010000341.1, from coordinate 4,185,599 downwards.
CAACAATGAGCAATGTCTCTGTGAATGTACACTGGGAAGTTTCCAGAATATTTTGTTAAGTGACAAAAGCAACATGCAAGGAGAATCCATTATATGCTATATTTCATATAGAGAATATATAAAGAAATATACACATACCTGTTAATTTACGCAAAAAGAAGTAGAGGGAGGACTTGCCAAAAAATAAAGAGGTAAGTTACTTAATGTGGGCTAGGTGGGAATGGGGTTGAAATATTGGGAAATGTGAGAAAATTTGAAGAGATAAAGGTAGGAGAATTAGGCATTTCTGGGAATTACATTATATATAGTTTTGACTTTCAGAACAATGGTAACATTTCACAAACACACATAGTAAATAAAGAATTAAAGTGAACCAGAATAGAGGAAACCCAAAATGGAATAAAAACAGTAAAAGAAGAAATTAACTGTATTACAAATGAGTAATATAAGCACACTGAAGAAAGCAGAGAAATAAAGAGTAAGTAAGTAACACTGGAAAACAGTAATCAAACTGTGTAAAATAAGCATACCGAGAAAATAAACTATGCACAAATTTGTTCTCTAGTTTTTAAGATTTCTTTATTTTTAACATTTTATTTTAACACCTTTAGTCAGATATAATTGAAACATAAAAATAATTCACTAAAAGGTACAATAAAAGGTCAAAGATATTACTAAACAAATTTATTTAATCACAGAGTTGTACAATCATCATCACAGTGTAATTTAAAAATACTTTCACTACCTCAAAATAAAACACTATACCCATTAACAGTAATCCCTACCGTTTCATCCAGCCCTAGGCAACCAACATTTCCCTTACTATCCTTACTAATTTGTCTATTATGTATATTTCGTTTAATTAAATCATACAATATATGGCTTCTATAACTGAGTGCAATGTTTTCAAGGTTAATCTATGATCAAGCAAGAATCACTACTTTATTTATTAATTTATTTATTTTTAAATTTTATTTCAGAATATTATGGGGGTACAACTGTTTTGGTTACAGGGGTTGCTTTTTTACTTCTAGAGACAAAGTTATAAGTGTGCCCATCTACTAGATAGTGTACATTGTACCCGTCAGGTATGATTTCACCCATCCCCCTCCTCCCCCTCCCCCTTGTTTGATTTCCGTTGAGTTTTACATCCTGTTGTGCAGATGAGTGCTGTTTGGTTACTTGCAATTTAATAGTGAGTACATGTGGTGTTTGTTTCTTCATTCTTGTGAGACTTCACTTAGGAGAGTGGTCTCCATTTCCATCCGTATTGTTGGAAAAGGTACTCATTCATTTTTTTTTATGGCTGAGTAGTACCCCGTGGTATACATATACCACATCTTATTAATCCACTCATGAACTGATGGGCAGATGGGCACTTGGGTTGATTCCACATCTTTGTGATTGTGAATTGTGCTGCAATAAACATTCTAGTGCAAGTGTCTTTTTGATAAAATGACTTTTTTTCATTTGGGTAAATACCCAGTAGTGAGATTGATGGATAAAATGGTACGTCTACTTTTAGTTCTTAGAGAAATCTCCATACTATTTTCCACAGAGGTTGTCCTAGTTTGCAGTCCCGCCAACAGTGTTTAAGTGTTCCTTTCCCTCTGCATCCATGCCAGCATCTATTGTTTGGGGACTTTTTCATAAAAGGCATTCTCACTGGGGTTAGGTGATATCTCATTGTGGCTTTGATTTGCATTTCCCTGATGATTAGTGACGCTGAGCATTTTTTCATATGTTTATTGGCCATTTGCCTATCTTCTTTTGAAAAGCTTCTGTTCATTTCTTTTGCCCAATTTTTAATGGGTTTTTTTGATTTTCTTCTTGCTGATTTGCTTGAGTTCTTTGTAGGCTCTGGTTATCAGCCCTTTATCAAATATATAGCATGGGAATATTTTCTCTCATTCTGTAGGTTGTCTATTCACTCTGTTGATTGTTTCCTTGTCTGTGCAGAAGCTTTTAAATTTAATAAAGTCCCATTTGTTTATTTTGTTGCTGTGACTGCCTTTGGGGTCTTTCACATAAATTCTTTGCCTAGGCCGATATCTAAAGGAGTTTTTCCAACATTGTCTTCTAGAATTCTTATGGTTTCATTTCTTATCCATGGTGAACTCATTTTTGTGAGTGGTGAGAGATATGGATCCTGCTTCAGTCTTCTACATCTGGCTATCGAATTTTCCCAGCACCATTTATTGAATAGAGACTCTTTCCCCCAGTGTATATTGTTGTGTGCTTTGTCAAAGTTCAGATGGCAATATGTGAATGGTTTTATATCTGGGTTCTCTGTTCTGTTCTATTGGTCTCTGTCTCTTTTTTCGTGCCAGTACCATGCTGTTTTGGTTACTGCCTTGTAGTATAGCTTAAAGTCTGGTAGAGTGATGCCTCCAGATTTGTTCCTTTTGCTTAAGGTTGCTTTAGCTCTTCAGGTTCTTTTCTGGTTCCAAACAAAGCATAGAATCATTTTTTCTAGAACTCTGAGAAATGACGTTGGTATTTCTACGGGGATTGGATTGAATCCTGAAATCACTTTGGGTAGTATGGACATTTTAACAATGGTGATTCTGCTGATCTATGAGCATGATATGTTTTTCCATTTGTTTGCATCCTCTGCGATTTCCTTCCTCAGTGATTCATAGTTCTCCTGTAGAGGTCTTTCACCTCCTTGGTTAAATATATTCCTAGGTAGTTTATTTTCTTTATTTCTATGGTGAAAAGTATTGAGTCTTTGATTTGATTCTCAGCTTGACTGTTGTTGGTATATAGAAATGTTTCAGGAAGAAATAGAACTCCTGAACGGACCAATATCGAGCAAGGAAATTGAAGCAGCAGTAAAAAATCTTCCAACCAAAAAAAGTCCCGGACCAGATGGTTTCACAGCTGAATTTTACCAGAACTACAAAGAAGAATCGGTACCTATACAACAAAAATTATTTCAGAATCCCAAGAAGGAAGGAATCCTCCCCAACTCATTCTATGAAGCCAGCATCACCTTGATACCAAAGCCAGGAAAGGACACAACAAAAAATGAAGCCAGCACAAAAATTCTCAATAGAACCCTAGCAAACCGACTTCAGCTGCACATCAAAGAAATAATCCACCATGACCTAGTGGGCTTCATCCCAGGGATGCAAGAATGGTTCAGTATACATAAATCCATAATTGTGATTCACCACATAAACAGAAGCAAAAACAAAGACCATATGATCACCTCAACAGACTCAGAAAAAGCAACTGACAAAATTCAGCACCCATTTATGATAAGAACTCTCAACAAAATAGTCATAGATGGAACATACCTCAAAATTCTAAAAGCAATATATGACAAACCCACAGCCAATATCATACTGAATGGGCAAAAATTGAAAGCATTCCCACTTAGAACAGGAAGTAGACAGGTTGCCCACTGTCACCACTTTTATTCAACATAGTGCCAGAAGTCCTTGCCAGAGCAATCAGGCAAGAGAAGGAAATCAAGGGTATCCAAATGGAGAAAGAAGAGGTCACACTATCGCTCTTTGCTGGTGACATGATCTTATATCTAGAAAACCCCAAAGACTCTGCCAAGAGACCACTTGAAGTGATAAATAAATTCAGCAAGTCTCAGGTTACAAAATTAATGTACACAAATCAGTAGCATTTCTATACACCAACAACAGTCAAGCTGAGAATTGAATCAAAGGCTTCATTTATTTTTGTGGCCTTCAAACCTTTTTATGACCAGTGTGTATGTGCGCGCGCACACACACACATCATTAATGGTTTACCAATTGATAGACATTGGGTTGTTTCTACTTTTTGACCGGTGTGAATAATACTGCTATGAACATTTGCACGCAAATTTTTGAGTGCACATATGTTTAATTTCTCTTGGGTATATACTTAAGAGTAAAATTGCTGAGTCATATGGTAACTCTAGGTTTAACCTTTTGAGTAACTGCCAGATAGCTTCCAAAGCAGCTACAACATTTTACAGCAGAGTAGTACGGTTATAATTCTTCCACATGTTCTCCCACACTTGTTAATATCTGTCTTTTTTATTTGAAACATTCTGTTGGGTATGAAGATTTATTTTATTGTGGTTTTGACTTGCATTTCCCTGGCAGATCTTTCTCAAGTGCTGACTGGCATTATTACATCACCATTCAGACTTTTTGCCCATCTAAAGACTGGGTTATTTGTCTTTAAATTATTAAATTGCAAGGGTTCTTCACATACTCTGGATACAATTTTTCTATTCAAAATACATTTTGTGCATATTTCCTCCTATCTGCATGTTGTTTTGGGACTTTTTGATAACAGCCATTCTCACTGGGGTTTGGCAATATCTCATCGTGGTTTTGATTTGCACCTCCCTGATGATTAGAGACGTTGAGCACTTGTTTTTTTATATGTTTCTTGGCCATTAGTCTATCTTCATTTGAAAAGTTTCTGTTCCTGTATTTTCCCCACTTTTTAATGGGGTTGTTTGATTTGTTTCTTGCTGATTTACTGGAGTTCTTTGTAGATTCTGGTTATCAGCCCTTTATACATTTGTGCATATTTCCTCTTATCTGAATGTTGTCTTTTCACTTTTTGATGGTATCACATGCAGTACATAAATTTTTAATTTTGATAAAGTCTAGTTTACCTTTTTTTGTGTTTTTTGCTACTTATGCTTTCAATGTATCTAAAAAACTATTGTCTAATGACCCAAGGTCTTGAAGACTTACTCCTATATTTTCTTCTAAGAGTTTTAGCTTTTCTATTTGTATCTATGTTTCATTTTTAGTACATTTTGGTATATGATATAAGTTAATGGTCCAACTTCATTGTTTTGCATGTGGACATCCAATTGTCACAGCACCATATCTTGAAAAGACCATTCGCTCCTCCCATTGAATGGACTCAGGAACCTTGCTGAAAATCAATCGGATATATATATATATGGCCTTATTTCTAAATTTGCAATTCTATTCCACCGATATTTATGCCTATCTTCATGCCAGTACCACACCGGCTGGGCTAGGGTCCATTTATGGTAAGATTTGAAATTGGGAAGTATGAGTCTTCCAACCTTTTTCTTCTTCAAGGTTATATCAGCTATTCTGAATTGCTTGTATTTATATATAAATTATATGATCAACTTATCAAATTCTGCAGAAACAATCTAGCAGCTGGGAATTTACTAGAGAATGCATTGAATCTGCATATCAATTTGGGCTAACACCAAGTTAATTACATTAAGTTTTTTGGTAAGTGAATATGGAATATATTTCCATCTCTTTAGATAATCTTTAATCCATTTCAGGAATGCTTTGTAATTTTCAGGGTATAAGTTGTATATATAATTAATTTATTCCTTAGTGTTTTATTTGGTTGATATTTTATAAATGTGATTCTTTTGTTACTTTAATGTTTTTTTTTTACTTTCTTTTACTTTAATTTTTGAATGGTTTATTGCTGTTGTATAGAAACAAAATGGACTTTTAAATTAAGCCATTATTTTACATAATTGTAGATTCAATGCTTTGTAAGAAAAAACTATAGAGAAATCTCATGTACTTGCTACTCACTTTTCCCCAGTGGTATAATTTTGCAAAAGTATACTACATTATCACAACCAGGCTATTCATATTAATATAGTCAAGATGCAAAACATATTTATTACCATAAGAATCACTGTGTTGCCATTTTATAGCCACATCCATTTCCTCCTGACCCCACCCCTTTCTAAAACTATGAATTCTACTAATCTGTTCTCCATTACCATACAATTGTCATTTCGAGAATGTTATATAAGTAGACTTATACAGTATGCAACCTTGGGGATGGGCTCTTTTCTAGTCATTATAATTCTCTGGAGATTCATCCAGATTTTTGCAAGTATCAGTTGATCATTTATTTTTATAACTGAGTAATACTGTATTTATAGTAGTCAGGGTTCCCCCAGAGAAACAGAACCAATATTAGGCATATTTATTGCAGGGGCCAAGGGAAAGATTCCCCTCTGCCCTCTAAAGGTTTGCTGAAAACGAACTGACAATAGGCAGATGAATAGGAGAAAAGTCATACAAATTTATTTAATGTGTGTGAACATGGGGGAATTGCAGGAGAATGATTACTCAATAACTCAGTAAGGTCCAGAGGCTTATATACCCTTCTTCACAGGGAAAGGGAAGATTGAAGAAATGTGATAATTTTTGAGGAGTATTAAATGATTTTTAGGGGGAATAAATGGGCCCAATATTCAGACAATGGTTAGGAAATAATTCCCTTTGGAACTGAATGGGACCTGAGACAAAGTTCACCTGGTATCTAGGTGTGGTATTTAATTTTTAACCTTTTCCTCTGCAATATGATTTTAATCTTCTCTGGTTAATAAAATTTCAGGGAGGAAATCAAAGGCATTTGTTCTGCTCTTTGGCAGGTCTGGTTTCTAGGTAGAATATATATATATATATATATATATATATATATATATATATATATATATATCTCAGGGGAAGGGGAGAGAGAGAGAGAGAAAAACATTTGTTTTAAGGAGTTGGATCATGCAATTGTGGAGGCTGGCAAGTCCAAAATCTCCAGGATAGGACAGTAATCTGGAGACCAAGGGAGGAGTTGATGACGTACCCAAAGTCTGAAGACAGTCTGGAGGCCAACTTCCTTCTTCCTGGGGTCTTCAGGGATTTTTGTGCTAAGGTATTCAGCTATTTGGATGAGACTAACCAACATTATGGAGGGTAATCTGTTTTACTGAAAGTCTACTGATTTAAATGTTAATCTCATCTTAAAAAAAATCTTTACAGAACCATCTAGACTGGTATTTGACCAAATATCTGGGCACTGTGGCCTAGTCAAGTAGAACATCAAAATCCACCCCTTCTCAACTTGACACCCATACACATCCCCTTAAAGCATACTTAATCTTGAAATAAAGACTAAAAATGTCATTCTTTCACCTAACATGATATAGCTATCCTGTGTACCAATGAAAATGCACTAACACTTTCCCCAGAAGAGAATGCAAAATCCTTGTGTGACATTCATTCTTCTTGATATCCTGTAATTTAAATACTATGATGTAAAGTTAACAATACTTGAATACTATAATACCAAGTCAATAATATTATATTATAAGGAAATAAGAAAGAAAAATAGTCATTTGATATGTATTTATGCACACAAACATATTCACAATAAAATAGGGAAAACTCATAATAATTACAGTCCTGTATTCTGCAACTGGCCATATGGTTGTAGCTGGTATTTGTAACTATCTTCTTCCACTATCTATTCCATATTCCCTTGGCCTTGACTTTTGGGAAATACTTCAGCTAGCCATGGTTCATTACCTGGTGGTATGACCCAAATCTTCATTGCTGAAGGGTATGGGCCATTAGTAGTCCTTATTCAATTGAATTCTTATAGTTTTCCACTGGCTTTAATCACAGGACATAATAATTCCAAAAATGTCCTAAAATATCACCAATATTTGAGAAATACTTATCCTTACCTCCACTGTGGAGTAGTAGTTCATTTTCCCCCTGGTAATCATGATCAATCACGTCAGCCAGCACAGTTCTTCTTTGCCTGTGGATTCAGAGGCATGAGGAGTCCAAAGTGGCTGGGTGGCAGTCTTAAAATCCAGTTCAATGGAATTATTGCTGTGTCTCCTGGTGGAAAAATTCTTCCCTTTGGAATTAAGCTCTTTAAGACAGCAGAGCATAAGGTCATGGGAAAAAGAAGTACAAAATTTGCTAGCAGATCACTAGGGGTAATAGTAAGTGGTGTCATTCCCATTGTCACTCCTTGACTCCTGGACTCATGAATCCTTGCAATGGAGAAACAGCACCATATATTGGACGTTGATTCAGAGGATATACGGCCTTCTGGAGAAATTTGCCCCAGCCCTGAGAGGTATTTTTGCCTATCTTGCACTATAGCTGAGTCTTCAAAAGGCCATTTCTGATGTTTAATTTTAGGCATTAATTTGACTGGGTTAAGGTATATCCAGAGAGCTGCTAAAGCATTCTTTCTGGGTATGTCTGTTAGGGTGTTTCCATAAGATAGTGGCATTTGAATCAGTGGGCTGAGTAAGGATGATCTGCCCTCACCAAGGTAAGTGGGCATCATCCAATCTGTTGAGGGTACAGGAAAGAACAAAAGGACAGAGGAAAGTTGACTTTGCTCTTTCCTCTGGAGCTGGGACACCCACCTTCCCTTGCCCTCTGACATAAGAATTCCAGGTTCTTCAGTCTTTGCACTCCAGAGGTTACACCAGTAGTCTCAGACTGAGAGTTACACCATTGGCTTCCCTGATTCTCAGGCTGCTAGACTCAGACTGAGTTACACCACTGGTTTCCCTCGTTCCAGCTTGTCTATCATAGGACTTTTAGCCTCCGTAATCACAAAAAACAATTCTCATAATAAATACCCTCTCTATGTATCTATCCAGCTATCTATCTATCTATCATCTATCTGTCTATGTATATGTCCTGTTGTTTCTGCTTCTCAGAAGAACCCTGACTAATGCACAATTCCACAATTATGTCAAACCAGCTGCTTCAGGATAGTGGGGACCATGATAAGACTAGTGATTTCACTAAGCCTGTTGTTGTACTTCATTTGCTGTGAAATAAGTTCCTTGATCAGAACTAATACTGGATGAAATACCATGATGGTGGATAAGGCGTTCTGTAAGTCCAGAGGTGGTAGTTTTGGCAGGAGCATTGTTAACTGTGTTAATTGTTTCCTTTGCTGTGCAGAATCTTTTTAGTTTGATGCCACTCCATTTGTCTGTTTTTGCTTTTGTTGCCTGTGCTTTCAGGGTCATATCCAAAAAATTGTTGCCCATCCACTGCTATGGAACTTTCCCTGTAACTTTTCTTCTAGTAATTTTATAATTTCAGGTCTTATGTTTAAGTCTTTAATCTATTCTGAGTTTAATTTTGTATATGGTGTGAGATAAGGATCTAATTACATTATACTGTATATGGAGAGCTAGTTTTCCAAACACTATTTATTGAAGAGATTATTCTTTCCCCTTTGTGTGTTCTTAGCACCTTTGTCAAAAAGCAATTGACTGTAAGTGCATAGCTTTTTGTCTGGGCTTTCTATCCTGTTCCTTTGGCCAATGTGTCTGGTTTTATTCCAGTGCCATGCTGTTTTGCTTACAATAGCTTTATAACATGTTTTGAAGTCAGGGAATGTCATGTCACCAGCATTGTTCTTTTTGCTCAAGACTGTTTTGACCACCTGGAGTCTTTTGTGGTTCCATATGAATTTAAAGATTTTTTTTTTTTTTTTGCTATTTCTTTGAACAATGACACTAGAATTTTGATAGATATTCCATTAAATCTGGAGTTCATTTTGGGTAGTATGAACATTTAAACAATAAATTCTTTCAAGTTATGAACACAGGACATTTTACCATTTATTTGTGTTTTCTTCAATTTTTCTCATCAGTGTTTTATAGTTTTCAGTATATATAGGTCTTCATCTTCTTGGTTAAATTTACACCTTTTTATTTTATTTTATTTCTTATGCAATTGTAAATGGGATTGTTTTCTTAATTTTCCTTTTTGTATAGTTCATTGTTAGTATATGGAAATGTTTCTCATATTTGTATGTTGATTTTGTATCCTGCAACTTCACTTAATTTGTTTATCAGTTCCAACATTTTTTTTTTTTGGTGGCGTCTTTAGGGTTTGTTATATATAAGATCATGCCATCAGCAAATAGAGACAATTTCACCTCTTCCTTTCATGTTAGGAAGCCTTTTATTTTTTTTCTTGAACAATTTCTCTGGCTAGGACTTCCAGTACTATGTTGAAAAGAAGTCATGAGAGTGGGCATACTTGCCTTATTCTTGATCTTAGAGGAAAAGCTTTCAACTTTTAAATTTTGCGAATTATGTTAGCTACAGATTTGTGCCCTTTATTGTATTAGGTAAATTCCCTCTGTACCTAATTTAACCCTCATAGTAGGAATAAAATTGTTTTACACACCACCCTTACAGTACAGACAGTCCCTGACTTGTGATGGTTTGACTTACGATTTTTTAACTTTATAATGATGCAAAAGCAATATACATTCAGTAGAAACTGTACTTCAAATACCCATACAAACATTCTGTTTTTCACTTTCAGTGTACTAATCAATAAATTACATTAGATATTCAACTCTTTGCTGTAAAGTAGGTTTTGTGTTAGATGATTTTGCCCAGCTGTAGGCTAAAGTAAATGTTCTGAGTGTGTTTAAGGTAGACTAGGCTACACTATGATGCTCATTTGATGAAGTGTATTAAATGCATGTTCAACTTACAATATTTTCAACTAATGATGGATTTATTGGGATGTAACCACATCATAAGTAGAGGACCATTTGTATTAGGGAATTTTAACTATGACTATGGATTATTTATACCATTGAGTTTTTTTTTTTTTGTTTTTACTTTCATATGTTTTTTGCTATTATTTAGCAGCTTTTTGTTTCGGGTTAAAGAACTTCCTTTAGCAATTCTTGTAAGGCAGGCCTAGTGATGATGAACTCCCTTAGGTTTTGTTTGTGTGGGAAAGTTTTTATGTATCTTTCATCTGAAGGATGGCTTGCTAGGTGAAATGTTCTTGACAGTTTTGTTTTCCTCCAGCACTTTGAATATATCATCCCACTCTCTCCTGGCCTACAGGGCTTTTGCTGAGAAATCTGCTGAAAGTCATATTGGGGCTCCCCTTAATGTGATATGTTTCTTATGTCTTATTGCTTTCAGTATTCTATGTCTTTTATTTTTGATAATTTTATTAGTATGTGCCTTGATAAAATCCTCTTTGGGTTGAATTTGTTTGGAGACCTCTGAGCTTTTTCTTATCTGGATATTGTTGTCTTTCCCCAGATTTGGGAAATTTTTGGTCATTACTTCCTTAAATGTACTTTCTGTCCTTTTTTTCCTCTCTTCTCTTGCTGGAACTCCTATTATGCAAATATTATTTGACTTGGCAGTGTCCCATAATTTTCATAGGTGTTCTTCATTTTTTATATTTTTTTCACCTTGCTCCTCTGACTGGATAATTTCAAATGTTTTATCTTTGAGCTCACTGATTCTTCTGCTTAATCAAGTCTGCTGTTGAAGCTTTCTAGTGAATTTTTTCATTCAGTTATTGTATTCTTTATCTCTGGGATTTTTATTATTTTATTGTTTCTGTTTCTTTTTCAATATTATCATTTTGTTCACAAATTGTTTTCTAATTTTTATTTAATTTTTTATCCATATTTTCTTGGAGTGTCTTGAACTTCTTTAAGAAGATTACTTTGATTTCTTTGTCAGTCATTTTATATATCTCCATTTCTTACAGGTCTATGATTGGAAATTGATTAGTTTCTTTTGACAGTGTCATGTTTCCTTGACTTTTCATAATCCTTGTGTCTTTGTATTGATGCCTGCTCATTTGAGAGACTGCCACCTCTCACAACCTTTACAGGCTTTCTTTGGTAGTGATAAACATTCACTATTTAGTCTAGCCAGGGATTCTGGATGGGCCAGCTATTATCAACCCTGGACAGGCAGACTGGTGTTAAATTCTCTAGTTGGGCTGGGCACTTCCTGTGCTCTGAGATCAAATGGTTCTGCTAGCTGTTTTCTGTGATCTGGTGAGACTACTGGCTGGGCTCTGCAGTCAGGTGGAGCTGCTGGTTGGGCTCTGTGATTACCTCTGATCAGGCAGGGCTGCAGGATGTCTTTCTTGGCTGAGAACTACCATTGTTTGAAATCTGTAGTTTGGCAGGGCCATGTGCTGGGCCCTGCGTTCTCTGGGGCCACTGCTTGGCTACATGTGGTGGGCATAGCCAGAGGCTATGCTCCACAGATATACATGGATGTGGGCTTACCTCTTGGCCTAGAGTAGGCTTAATCAGAGCACTGAAGCACAGTGGAATTGCCTTTCAGCAGCTGGGGTTGGGTGGGGCCAGATGCTCCCTCTGCAAGTAAACGGTGATGTGCACTTGCCTTCTGGTTAGGGAAAGGCTTAATGAGATCATCAGGGCTGCTTTACTGAAAATCTACTGATTTAAATGTTAATCCCTTCTAAAAAAATCTTCACAGCAAAATATAGACTAGTGTTTGAACAAATATCTGGATACTGTGGCCTAGTCAAGTTAAAATATAAAACTAACCATCACAAGTCTATATTAGTACCAATGTACCACAGATGGGTGACTTAAACAACAGAAATTTATTTCCTCACCATTCCAGAGGCTAGAAAATGATGAAGGTGTTGGCAGGATTGAGTTTTTTTGAGAGTCATGAGGGAATGATGTTTTCCAGGCCTCTCTCCTTGGCTTGTAGATGGCCATTTTCTCCCTATGTCTTCATACCATCTTTTCTCCATTAGTATTTTTGTCCAAATTTCTTATTATTATAGGGACACCACTCATATTGGCTTAGGGCCTACCTTAATAACTTCATTTTAACTTAATCACCTATGTAAAGACATTCTCTCTGCATATAATTACATTCTCAGGTTGTGAGGGGTTACAAATTCAACATATGAATTATTGTGGGGACATAATCCACCCTAAACAGCATAGAATGGATACATCACAGTATTTTCAAAAATCGTTTACCCACTGAAAGACATCTGAGTTGTTTCCAGTTTTGGACTATTATGAATAAGGCTGCTATAAACATTCATGTACAGAATTTGTTGAACATATGTCTTAGTTTCTCTGGATAAATGTTCAAAAATACATTGATGGGTTGTATAGGAGTTCATGTTTGCTTTTTAAATAAACTGTCAAACTGTTTGCCAGACTCACTGTAGCATTTTACATCCATAAAAGCAATGCATAATGGTCTCACATCTCCACATCCTGGACATTATGTGGTTTTGTCACTGTTTTTTTACTGTAGCCATTTAGATAAGTGTGCAGTGGTATCTCATTGTGGTTTTAATTTGCATTTCCCTAATTGTTAATGATGATGAACAGCTTTTCCTTTGCTAATTTGCCATCTATACATCTTCTTTGGTGAAATGTCTGTTCATGTCTTTTTTTCCATGTTCTAATCGGATTGTTTGTTTTTAACCATTGAGTTTTGAGTATAATTTATATATATTAGATGGTAGTCCTGCGTCAGGTATGTGATTTACAAATATTTCCTCCTATTCTCTAGCTAGTCTTTTGATCCTCTTAACAGGGTCTTTCACAGAGCACATTTTTAAAATTTTAATAAAGCCTAATTTATCAATTTTATTTTTATGGACTGTGCTTTTGATGTCAAGTATAAGGAATTTTTTTTACTTTTATGTCCAAAATAATTTTTTCTCTATTTTTAATACTCATATATTGTAATTAAAGTCCATGATACATTTTGAGTTAACTTTTGTATAAGGTGTGAAGTTTAGGTTGACTTTTGTATCTTTTGCCTAATCCAATAGTTCCAGCTTCATTTGTTGTCTTATTCCACTAGCTAGAATGTCTAGCACTATGTTAAATAAGAGTAATAAGAGTAGACACCCTTTGGTTTTTCCTGATTATAAGGAAAAATATTCAGTCTTTCACCATTATGCATAATATTAGTTGTAGGATTTTTGTAGATCTTCCATCAAGGTGACAAAATTCCTCTCCATTTATAAGGTTCAGAGAGTTGTTATCATGAATTGGTGTTGAGTCATGTCAAATGCTTTTCTTTGTCAATTGACATAATCATATAACTTTTCTTCTTTAGCCTGTTAATATGGAAGATTGCATTGATGGATTTTAAATTATTGAACCATTCTTGCATCCTTGGAATAAAGCCCACTTGGTCATTGTGTATAATTATTTTTATGAATTTCTGAATTCTATTTGCTGATATTTTGTTAAAAATTTTTTATATCTATATTCATAAAGTATAATGGTTTATAGTTTTTCTATTTTCTTGTGATGTCCCTGTCTGGTTTTGGTATTAGGTTAGTATTGGCCTCATGAAATGAGATGGAGAGTGTTCTTATATTATTTTATAATATTTTAAAATATTGTGTGAGGGATTCATGTTAATTTTTACTGAAACATTTGATAGAATTTATCAAGGATGGCATAAGGGCCTGGGTTTGTCTTTGTGGAAAGTACTTTTATTACCAATTCAATCTCTTTATTTGTTATAGATCTGTTCACATTTTCTACTTCTTCCTGTATTGGGTTTAGTGGTTTGAGTGCTTCTAGAAATTTGTCCATTTTTTTGAGGTTATTTAATTTTTAGAAATACAACTGTTCAAAGTATTTCATTACAAAACTTTTTATTCCTGTATGATCATTAGTATTGTCCCTCTTTCATTACTGATTTGAATAATTTAAGTCCTTTTTTTTTCTTGATCACTCTGGCTAATAGTTTGTTAATTTGTAAGCAATATTTAATTTTATTTTTTTCTATTGTCTTTCTATTCTCTCTTTCAATTTTTTCTGTTCCAATCTTTCTTTCTTTCCTGCTGCTTGCTTTGACCTCAGTTATCTCTTCATTTTCTAATTTATTAAGGTGGAAGGCTAAGTTTATTTGAAATTTAACTTCCTTTGTAATATCTGTGTTTACAGTTACAAATATTCCTCTAAGCACTACATTTGCTACATCTTGTTAGGTTGGGTATGTTGTGTTTTGATTCGCATTCATCACCCAGTATTTTCAAATTTCCCTTGTAATTTTTTCACTGATCCACTGGCTATTTAGACAAATATTGCTTAAGTTATAAATATTTGTTATTTTTCCAATTCTCCTTCTGTTGTTGATTTCTATTTTAATTCCATTGTTTAAATTAAATCCCTTTAAATGTATTCGGACCTCCTCTTTGCTCTAGCATTCTCTATTTTGGAGAATGTGACGTGTACACTTGAGAAGAATGCATATGTTGCCATTGTTGTTTGGAGTCTAAAATAGATGTCTGTTAGATCTAATTGTTTTATAGTGTTGTTAAGTCTTCTATTTCTTTGTGAATTAACTTCTAGTTGTTTTACTCATTATTAGAAATGAGATATTGAACTCTTCAAGTATTATTGTTGAATTGTCTATTCCTTTGATTGTTTCAGTTTTTGTTTATGTGTTTTAGAACTCTGGTGTTAGGTGTTTATATGTTAATAATCACTATTTCTTCTTGATGGATAGACAGTTTTATCATTGTAAAATGCTCCTTGTTGTCTCTAGTAACAACTTTTTTCTTAATATGTGTTTTGTCTCATATTAATATAAGTACAGCAGCTCTCTTTTGGTTAATGATTGCATGATCTATCCTTTATCATCTTTTTTTCGTTCAAGCTTTTTGTGTCTTACATCTAAAGTGTTTCTTTTAAAGACAGCATGTAATTGAATAATGCTTTCTGGTCTAGTCTGCTAATGTAAGCTTTTTGATTGGAGTAAAAATAATGTAATTACTGATAATTTAGGATATGTCTGCCATTTTGTTATTTTGTTTTCTATTTATCTGATTCCTTTCTTCCTCTACTCTTCCATTTCTGTCTTTTTTTAATTAAAATATTTTTTCTAGCATACCATTTTAATTTCCTTATAGTTAATTTTACTATATTTTCAGTTATTTTTAGGTGTTGCTCTTGGTATTAAAATTAGTATTTTAATTTTGAACAATCTAGTTCAAATTAATGCTAACTTAATTTCAAGGGTATGCAGAGTATTTGCTCTAATGTTGCTACATTATTTCTACCCTTGATTTTGTTTTATTTTCATAAAATGATATCTTTATAAGTAATAAAGCCATAAATACAATTTTATAATTATTGTTTTATGTGGTTTTAAAAATCATACAGGAGAAGAAAAGAGTTACAAAAATACATGTATACTCTCTTTTATTTTTACCTGTGTAGTTACTTTTACCAGTGCTCTTTATTTCTTTATATTTGTGGTACTTCTACACAATGGAATATTATAGTCATAAAAAAGAATGGAATTCTGCCATTTACACCAACATGGATGAAACTGGATTCAAATTTTTGTCATGTTCTTTTAATTCCTCCTGAAGGACTTCCTTAATATTTCTTATAGGGTAGTTATGGTAGTGATGAACACTGTTTTTTGTTTGTTTTGTTTCCACCAGGGAATGTCTTTAATTTGGCCTTCCTTTTAGAAGGATAGTTTTGCTGAATATAGAATTCTTGGGTGACAGTTCTTTAATTTCAGCATTTTGAATATGTCATCTCACATATAAAGGCTTTCTAGTCACTATGGCTTCTGATAAGAAGTCAGCTATCAATCTGATTGAAGGTCCCTTGCATGTGATTTTCTTTCTGCTTTCATTTTTCCTTTGTGGCTTTCAGGAATTTCTTTGTTTTTTGATAGTTTGATTTCAATGTGGCTAGGTGTGGCTCTCATTGAGTTAATTCTACTTAAGTTCAGTGAGCTACTTGAATGTGTATATTAATGCCTTTCTTCAAATTTGGGGAATTTTCAGCCATTATTTCTTCTGTCCTTTTCTCTCTCCAACTCTCCTTCTGGAATTCCCATTATATGTATGTTGATACACATGATGGTAACCCATATTTCTCTGAGACTGTGTTCATTTTTCTTGAGTATTTTTCATTCCATTCCTCAGACTGTATAAACTTAAGTTTTCTATTTTCAAGTTTGTTTATTTTTTCTTCTCTCAGCTAGAATCTGCTGTTGATCCCCTTGAGTGAATTTTTAAAATTTCAGTCATTTTACTTCTCAGCCTCAGAATTTCTTTTAAAATATTGTTTCTATCTCATTATATTTATTCCATATTTGGGGAAACATCATTTTCATGATTTCCTTTAAGTCATTATACTTGAATACTTTTAGTTCTAATTCTAATTTCCTTTAGGTAATTATACATGATTACCTTTAGGGTTTTTTTTGTGTGTGTATATATATATAACAAATAGAGATGTGGTTATATGTTTAGGTTAGCTCTGTCCACTGAGAGATCATAGAAATAGTGACATCCAGTGACAATGAGCACACCTAGCAATCAGATCTTAGTTTCCTTGGATTCTAAGTATCCTTCTCCAATAAAAGAAACCATGGATATTTGTAGCAATAATTGATTCCCAGATTAATGCAGGGAAAGTACAAGATGAGCCTGGACTAATTTGGGGTTCCAGAAAACAATAAAGAGCTCAAAAAAGTATGATGGCTTGTTGAAGGTAGATGAAGCCAACTTGAAGGACCTACCAATACCCATATATGGGGCAATTTGAACATGAAAATAAATAGGAATAATAATATAACCCATAGAAAACAAAATAACTATGAGACTATATTGATACATATATAAATAATTGTATAAATAAGTAGATGGATGAAGAAAGACAACTGCTTTTTAAAATAGAATTTCAAATATGAAAAGATAAAAATAAAACATGACAATTATTTTGTTCAACATCACAATATTAATTGTTGCAGGCAATAATCATCTATGGATGCTAAAATGGGAATAGGTATGATAAAAAATGAGATATTTGATTTCCCAGAGTATCTACAAAATATTTATTAACTACAAAGGAAAAATTATAACTTTGAAATACTGGAAGATCCCAACTTGAGTAAGTTACTAAAGTTAGTATTTCCAATAATGAGTCATATTGACATTATTTGCTCCATGATATGATACACTTCTGCATAATGTTTGCCAAAAATGTGTAACTTCAATCTATGAGAAAACATCTGACAAAATCAAACTGAGGGACATTTTATGAGATATTTGTCCAGTACTTTTCAAATACATGAAGGTCTGACCCAGTGTGTTAGTATATTTGTGCTTCTGTAACAAAATACAATAGACTGGATAATTTATAAACAATAGAAATTTATTTCTCATGGTTCTGAAGGCTGGGAAGTCCAAGATCAAAGTATTGGCAGGTTTGGTGTCTGATAAGGGCTGCTCTCTGCTTCCAAGATGGTGTATGCTTGCTACATCCTCTGGAGGGGAGGGACATTGTGTTCTCATATCGTGAAAGGGATAGGAGGGGTGAAAAGGGACAAATTCCCTCCAACAAGCCTTTTTTTAAGGGCAGCTTATCCCATTAATGAGAGAATTCATGATCCTGGATTGCATCTTACACCAGAAGAAGAATGTTAATAGGATAATTGGTGAAATTTGAATAAGGTTTGTAGACTAGATACTAGTAAACCTTGGATAAGGGGCGACCACTATGCACTGAGAAATGTTCCATGTTCATGAATAGGAAGCTCAATATTACTAATATGTCAATTTTTCCCTACTTGATCCACACATTCAACACAATTCTCATCAAAATCCTAGCAAGTCACTTCGTGTATATGGCCAAATTTTTAAATTTTATATGGAAAGGCAAAAGATTCACAATAGTCAACATGATATAGAAGAAGAAGAAGAAAAAATATGGGTACTGACACTATCTAATTTCAGGTCTATCTGTAAAGCTCCAGTAATTTAAAAAAGTAGTTTTGGTAAAAGAATAGACAAATAGGTCAATGGAACAGAATATAGGGTCCAGATACAGATTCACACAAATATAATAAGCTAATCTTGAACAAAATAGCAAAGGCCATTGAATGGAAAATAGATGGTTTTTTCAACAAATGGTGTGGAAAAACTGGACATGAACGTACAAAAAAATGAATCTTGTCAGAAATTAACTCAAAATGGATCATAGTCCAAAATGTAAAATGCAAAATTATAAATCTTCTAGAAGATAACATAGGTGAAAATCTAGATGACTTTGAGCTTGGCAATGAGCTTATAGATAACAACACCAAAAGTATCATCCATGAAGGAAAATATTGATAAGTTGGACTTCATTAAAAAAAAAAAACTTCTGCTCTGTGAAAGCTACTATTAAGAAAATAAAAAGATGAACTAAAAAGTATTTTCAAAATACATATCTGATAAAACACTTGTGTTCAAAATAAACAAAGAACTCTTAAATCCCAACAATAAGAAAACAACCCAATTAAAAAAGTATATAAAAGACCTGAACAGACACCTCTTCAATGAACATATGTAGATGGTAAATAAGCATATGAAAAGCAACATATATCATAACAGAAATGCAAAATAAAACATTAATGAGATACCACTATGCACCTATGAGAAATGCTAAATCCCAAACACTGACAATATTAAATGCTGGTGAGCATGTGGAGAAACAGAAATTCTCATTCATTGCTGGTAGGAATGCAAAGTGTTGCAGGTACTTTGGAAAACAGTTTGGAAGTTTGTTACATAGCTACACATAGTCTTACAGTTCAATCCAGCAATTTTTCTCCTTGCTATTACCCAAATGAATGAAAACTTGTGTATAAACACCTGCACATGAATGTTTATAGCAGCTTTCTTTGTAAATACCAAAAATTTGAAGCCACTAAGACATTCTCCAGCAGATGAATTGATAAAAAAAAACTGTGGTACATCCTTAAGATGAAATATTATTCAGTGATAAAAATAAACAAGGTATCAAGCCACAAAAAAATATAGAAGAATCTTAAAAACATATTGGTAAGTGAAAGAAGCCAGTCTGAAAAGGGGACATATTGTATTATCTCAACATGTGACATTCTGGAAAGGCAAAGCTATAGAGATAATAAAAAGATCAGTTTTCCCTAGACATTTGAGGTGGAAAGGGAGGGATGATTAGGTAGAGTACAGGGATTTTTTAAGTTTTACTGCCTTAAAATTTTTTTCGTGTGTTACTGTAATGGTGGATACCTGATATTATCCGTTGGGCAAAACCCGTAGATCTGTACAACACAAAAAGGGACCCTACAGTAAAATATTAACTTTAGTTAATATTAAGGTATCAATATTGTTTCATCAACTGGCACAAATGTATTACACCAATATAAGATGTCAATAATAGCGTAGCTGTCAGGGTGGGGGGCAGAGAGAGAATATATGGGAATTCTCTGAACTTTCTTTTCAATTTTTCTGTAAACCTAAAACTTCCCTTAAAAATAAAGTTCATTAATTAAAAAAATAGAGTGGAAAAACAGTCATATGATTTCATAAAGTTGTGGTTGATGGGTAAAAAAACAGCTCAGTCCGTATAAAAAATTAATATGTTGCTTTTGCTTTTCTCTTCTGCAACATCATTAACTTTAATCCTGTATCAAGAATGCCAAGTATTAGCTGAAAAAATATCTTTTTCATATTGGCTCATGCTGAGAATTTATTCACAATTTGATCTTAGTTATTGGTTACTTAGCTTCCCCAGAAAAATCTCAGAAAGATAAAAGAGATATAGTGTCCTGTAGAAACAAGAAACAGAGGGAAGAAAACATACTAATATATCCATTTTCCTAATTATTTGAATTGAATTTAAGGTAGTTCTATAGGAGATGTGATCAAAGAGAAAATGGTTGAAATAATTCCAGTGTCGATGATTTTAATGTAATTTAAACAAACCAGCAAGCAGGTTTACACTATTCATTTATTTTCAGTGGGTTTAAGAATAATGACTAATAACAAAACCGTAAATGTATAGATTACTTTTTTTTTGATGCAGTCAGTCGTAAAGTTAAGGGTAGCAGTCTTGAGAACATATTATGAGACAGATAAGTCATGACTGACTTACCTAAGCACATCAATTGCGGGAAAATCTCTCTTGATTAGTATCTAACTCAGTGAATGTTTCCATACTTAATTCAGCTGATAGTAAATAACATGATAAGCTAGTATCAAAGATCTGTTTTAAAAATCCACCTTATGGTTATGCCTTACAATCAGAACATTTAGTCTCATGTCATAAACCTATTTTCAGAGCTCCAATACTTCATGCCCAGAATAGTGGGCCCTCAAGGCATTGGTTAGTATACCATAAAAAATACTCAAAGTAAGGCATACATGTGACGGTAAGGACAGTGCATGAAAATACAGGCATCTTTTCATGAAAGAAATTAGAAGATTTCATAAAGTGGGACTTTAAATTTTTCTATCAATAATCTATTATGCATGTATTTCAAGTTGTAGAACATCCCATCATTCAAAATATGTATATAATATGAAAGCCTATTCAACTGGACTTGTATATGAATATCAAACACAAGAAATGATCCTCTGATTTCAAACTGTCATTAGGCATATTTTCATATTTCACCACAATCTGGAAAATAGTGTTCACATGTCACAGACATTTTCTAAATGAACTTTAACAAAGGTAAAAAGAATTTGTAGTGTAACTGTGTGAACATACTGGGTATTCTATGCAGATGGTACTGTTTATTTTAAAAGGTCAGCCCAGTGGATAAATAGAAAAAAATACTCTAAACATTTTTGAGCTCCACTCTTAACCGATTTATCATCGTTATTAAGGAAATATGTGAAAAAATAAAATGGATTTTAGAAAGCTGTACTTAGTCTACCTAGCACTAGAAAGTAAAACAGGAAAAATAAAAGTTGTTATTTTCAGAAAATAATTTGACAATATCAACTGAAATTTACTAAATTCAACTTTCCATTGGCTGTGTAAATCTTAAGTCACACTGTTATTCTAATTCCTTGGGGTTCACAGTTATATATATTTTTCTCCTTTTATTTCAGAATATTGTGGGGGTACAACACTTTGGTTATATATATTGCCCATGCACTGCCCGTGTCAGAGCTACAATCGTGGACATCCCCCAAACTGTGTGCCCCGTACCCATTCACTGAGAGTTTTCCCATCGCCTCCACCCCCCTGCACAGTTATATTAATATTTGAATCTCTACATATATGTAATTATTAATTATTAGAATAAAAATTATATCTAAATACTGAAAATAGGAAGTTTTCCAACTATGAACAATCCAGGATTTTATTGTACATTTAACCCTCAAGCAGTATGATGTAGCAGAAAAAATATATGGAATATAATATTTCTGTTCTAGTGACAGTTCTGCCTATACTGTTCTCCCTGGACAAGTCCCATGACTTCTCAGGCATTCAGTTTCTTCATCAGCAAATGTGGTTCTCAGAATAGCTTATAACCAAAGTTCAGTCTCATTTATCCTTCTGTGAACTAAACTTTCTATAACCCATCATGATATCTATCTATATTCCTAAGATATATTCTAAAATAATGTCATAGAATCCCATATTTGACAAAGTCTCATTAGCAAATCCTGTTTTTCTTGGTTTATTTGTACATTTTATCACAAGGGCTCAATTAGATCTTTGAGTAAGAATATTGGGATTATGTTCAAATAAGAATAATGTGATTTTCCTCTGATTTTCATAGCTTCAAATAAATGACCAAGAACTAAATCAGAACATTTCACAATATTCTGAAGTGGTGTCACTAGGACTATAAAGAAAAATGGATAAACAGAAACTTCCCACATTCAGGCTCAAAACTATTATTTGTGCCATGTATCTGTCAAGTTTCCTGTCTTAGGACAGAAGATCTTACCTAAGAAGAAGCTTTTTTTCCAGTTATCTGTAATGGGGCATATTATACCCCAGCAACTTTCACGCCAGAATAAGGAGATTTGGAGACGTGAAAAGTGTTGGTGTTTCCTAAGGTCTCTACTAAGGTTCCTTAGTATGAGAAATTTTGAGCAACATCTAAAATACATTTATGTGTCCAAATAACAGGTTAGTTTATGAGAATTTATGGATTATACCAGATTATTAGAATAAAGCTTGTGCTTTGAGCTTCATTATTTCACAAAGACAATAAAAATAAAATATAGTTTATTAGGCCAATTGTTACCAATTAGAAGACCCCTATGGCAACTGTTACTTCTCCTAGGCTCTTTTCAAATTCTGCTTGTTTATCTTTCCAGGAGCCCTAGCAAAGGAGAAACCTCCACACACACATATTAGACCAGTGTACATGACCACTGGTACATTTGCAATGTCTCAAACACACACACACACACATATACAAGGACTTCACTCTAAGTTTCACCCATTCCCCATTCCAATTCCCAGGAAAAACTTAAGGATTTTGGAAAACATGAATAAAAAAGCCCCTTGGTGCAAATAAAAAGGTTGAGGATTCCTGCAGTAAGTGAAAACTAAGAAGTTGTTAACAACAAAAACTATCTTTTAAAGCATTATGTTTTAAGATGAGAGACCTATTAAATTACAGCTATAAAATATTCCACACATGATTTAGTTTACTCAAACAGCTTTGTTCTATACTTGTGAAAATAGAATATACTTCAGTAATAAATTACTACAAAGTTTTAAACACGATTTATGATTAAGTGTTTTCTTTCATAGTCATCTACTCTCAGGAGTTTATCAACCATCATTTCTTTTCCCTTTCCTTAGTCTAATTCTGGCCAGTTGCCTGCAGTGCTGGAAATGAGACAACTAGAAGCCACTGAATACTAATCATATTTTTTCAGTAATAATAACCTCCAAATTAGAACAGTAGTGTCATGAATGGTACATCACAGGGATAACAACTCTAAAAAATGGTTATAATCATAATGTGCAATTTTAATAATTTTAAATTGTAACTTTATATCAAAGCTTTCATTTTTTTTCTATCAAACTACAGAAATTTTATCTTGCTCTAAAATAGCACAATCACATAAAGAAATATTTGATCAATCAGAGGTTTTCAAATTCATTTAAAATTACCTTATTTGTTTCCTGGCATTCAGCTTACATGTTTTCCATATTCTAGGTTTACATTAAACAGAATATCTCATGGTACATAAATCACTTTGTTCTTTTACCTGCCTGAAGATCATCAATGAAAGTATAACCTAATTATATTGAAGGAAAAACAGAATAATCTCTGATTAATGTGCATGGAAATTTCTGGGTTTATGGATGGGTAAAAAAGAAAGTTTACCTCTTTTACATGCTTAGACTACATAGGAAATATATTTAGAAAAGTAACTTATTTGAAACTCTGACTAAAAGTAGAAATCAAGTATCATCCATACAGACACAAAACTCAAATCATTTTTACTCATACAGGTTTTCTAGAAATACTATTAAGTGTAAATTTAGTTAAGTAGTTTTGGGGATAATTGTTTCTCTAAGATGAAAAATATGATGGTACAGGAAATATTATGAATAATTCTGGATAAATAAAAGAAAGAGGGATGTATGTCAACTCCCTAAATCCTACTGGTTAAACTCTGAAGATATGTGATGTGATGTGATGTGTGTGTTTGTGAGAGAGAGAGAAAGAGAGAGAGAGAGAGAAAGAAAGATCTTGAAGTTTCCATATAATAAAGTACAGCATATTTTAAATTATTTCAGAAATTAAAAAAAAATTCTTATATAATGATCTGTGGGTAAGCAGAGCATTTGGTAGCTATCTAACTAAAACCAGCACACTTGGATGCTAGTGATGTTGCTTATGTTCGTTTAAAATACAGTACTCAAGTGACACAGTACTATAAACTAAATCAAGCATATTTAATGTGAATCAATACTTCCAAAGTTGAAGTAATATATATTATCAATCACTTGGAAAATAAAAAGATTTCTCTATTGTATGATTGGAATCAAGCTTAACATGCTCTTACAGTGTACACTAACAACCTCTTCCATTTTCGTCTAGCTCATGCAGACCTTTGGAAGTATTAAAATTACCACTTTTGGTCATTCTATTGGCTTTTATCAGAAATTTAGGTCTCACTTAGGAGCTAGGCAAAGACAGACTACTCTGTGGGGTCCTTTATTTTTATTGGTGGCTTTTTTCTAACCTACCTTTCACATTTTTGGTCCATCAGACTTTGGCTCTGTGTAGTTTTATCAAAATTGCATCTAACACTTCATATGGTCTTATCACATACAGAATACTGTTTCATTGGGTTAACATCATTCACTTCCTAGATCTCAAAGAGAACAAAACTATCTCCTTCCATACACACACCTGCCAGTAAGTAAATATGAAGAAGGGCAAGAAAAAAGAAAAAAAAATCCCCCTTTTCTTCTTAAACTCAGACTTACAGAATTTTGCTGTATATACATTATTTCAAAAGTATTACAAAATCATGGCATTATAGCTGGGAGGCTGCCAACAAATCTAGATAATTTTCTGATAATCATTTCCTGAGGATCACACTAACTCTGTGATTTCATAATAATTATATACAATAGTAGATTGCACTTCAAAGTAGCATTTCTTTTCATTCCCTAACAAATAATTTGTAGAAATTAAAGAAAATATCCCTTACTTTTACGTCTTTGAAAAACCATCTAGACACATTTTACTATTTTTGGCAATGGTTACCTAGTTGAAAGTGAATACTTTCCCACATTAACCTCTGTGTGACCTTGATTTTCTTCATCAGGAAATGAGGGCACTTTTTTTTTTAGCCTCTGTGCACTAAGTTCTTGACTTTTCCTGTAAGACCTCTTGTCTTCTGCAGAGGTATAAATTCATACTGTTGTTTGGTGTTTTTATTCATTTATTCCTGACTCTTCCCTGGGTCATCCTCCTTGACAAAAATTACCTTTTACATTCCATATTGATACTCAAAGGCTTTTCACTGAAGCAAAGGATTTTGCATCTTATAATGAATTGTATAGTATAAAGTGAAAGTCTAAAATGGACTTTGGGACTTGGGAGATGAAGTTCAGTATCAAGGAAATAAGAGTAGCATAGACAAGGAATATTTTTAAATTAGATTTGCAGTCACAATTTAGTTTGAACTGTTTTCTTATGTGTAAACTTTTGCCTGCAGTTCAACCAAGTTACAAAATATTAATTTAGCACTCTGGCCATGGAATATAATTAATATCTTATACTTATATATGGTGTCTTTTATTCCAAAGGATGGCAAAGGACTTTAAATTTATAAAGTGAGCATTGGGCATATTGGAGATGGAACTCCTTCAACTTGGGCAAAATAGTAATATATAGGTAATACTTAATACTTCTGAATTAAAACCTTAAGCTGTACAATTCACATTTTCAAAATTGCATGGGGTCATTAAGCTCCATACAACAAGTTTTCTGGATTAAAACCTTTAATTCCTGAAGTAGTCAATTGCAACTCAAAGCTAAGACAATGATCCTTCTTAGGAAGCAATGAAAATTTCTGTTGTTTAACCATGTCATCTTTTCAAATGGCACCTGAAAATCAAAGTTTCTAAAGGTACAAAAAGTGAACATCCCAGCCAGGAGAATGAAGCAATCTATATAAAGAATCACTGGGCTAAAAGAGCCATAAAGATTTAGGTATAAAGTTGAAGTAAAGCAAGAGCTTAGAAAGTGCATGACCTCTATTTTTGTGGCCTCCTATAACATGAGTGCTGAAAATTATATCTTGCCTGCCCCTTTGCCATGGTCCACATATACAGAACTTCAGGTGTCCAGTGTGTGTTAAGGACAAAGACTGGTGCTACATTCTCAACATTCAATAAATCTAAATTTTATGAAGGCAGGAACTGTGACTACAAACTTTAACAACTAGTAGGTACTGGCATATAGTAGGTGCTTAATAAATATCTTTTAATTAAATGAAATTAACAAGTGCATCTAAAATGTTGTTGTTCTCAGGGAATTTCCAACAGTGGTCTTTTCAGATACTTTTCCTTCAGTTCCAGCACTGACCTGTTGATTAACAGTGTCATATTTGAATGGTATGATCAGAGTGTTAGATTTACTTCAGATATAAAGAAAAAAATGAAAGTATATCCTACATGATGCATGTAGCAATGCTTCTTGTAAAAATAAAAGTATATAGACTATAAAAATAAAAATTTCATTTTATTTTAAAACATTGATAAAACAAAAACTTGGAAATGTATTTGCTATCAATTTCTGAATTATTGATGAACTATTATATCTCTTCATTAAACACCCTCAAACCTCACCACCTCCTCTCTTCTCAGTCTTTCCAAAGCCATTTATTTACCTCTGGCTGACCCTTTCAGTTTTCTCCAGGTTAAAGCATAGACAATTAATGTATTATTAACATCTTTCTAAAGATGGGATTTGGAACCCTAAATATTCTCAAAATTTTACCCAGCATAATTCTACTTTCTACTGCCTTCTGGTTCCCAAGCTACTGCATCATGCGGCTTTCCTCTTCCTTTAATTAGAGAGAGGGATAGAGAGACAACCATCCCAACAGGACATAATTTACTCTTTCAGAGTTACCCCTCAAGTATATAATATCACTTGGCTATTTAAAGAGACAACTCTCTTATTTTTTCTGCACATATAAACAAAGCAAAATATCTTGAAACTGATAAACAGGCTTCTTCACAGCTTATTAGAACTATAGTCCTCTTCATAAATAGCAAAATGTTTGAAAGACCCATATTCTGGTGGTGCTAGAAGTACAAATGATAACCTAAAATTTTCTTCACATACTGCTAGTTAAACCACAATGGGGATTAATATGCCACACATAAACACTGGTTGCTTTGATGGCATGGCATTTTCTGTTTTATGAAAAAACTTTAATCTTTTTCAAAGTGTTGGCTCTGAAATCTGAAACTTCTCAAAACATTTTTGATCCCCATAAGCCTGATAACTGCTATTGAAGATTTCGAAGGAAATGACATTTTGCACAAAATTATTCTTTTAAACTCCTTTTCAACTAACTCACATAACAGATGGAGGTGGGAGGGAGTTTGCACT
Source organism: Daubentonia madagascariensis (assembly GCA_023783475.1). Classification (NCBI taxonomy): domain Eukaryota; kingdom Metazoa; phylum Chordata; class Mammalia; order Primates; family Daubentoniidae; genus Daubentonia; species Daubentonia madagascariensis. The sequence continues at coordinate 4,158,097 of JAKFHU010000341.1, read as the reverse complement.
AGCAGAGAAAATAATAGAAATGAGAACAGCAAATGAAAGATGATTTTTCAGGAGCTTATACAATATTTTAGACTTCCAAATGATCAACTAAAAGGGAGAATCCTAAACTTCCAAATGGCTTGGTGTGATTATAAAGCAGTAAGACAATTCTCTAAAAATAATGTTATCTAACTTTTTTATTCCACATAGCCCCCTAAATTTAACAAAAAAAAATCACTGTGAGAAACCCAGCATCTAAACCTGCTCCAAAAAAAGTTCTGCTCTAATTGAAAGAAAGACGAAGAACTGTCCTCTCTGCTTTATCTCGCCTCAGAATGGCACCTGTAGCTCTTCCTAAGAACTCAGGAACTGAGAAAAGCATGTTAGCCAAAACTCCTATAATTTCACCATAGAATACTTTTAGTGCATGACCAAATTGAGATTTGTGTTTCACTATGACCACTTGTTTCTACCATTTTTGTCTATTATTGATATAATAACAATAGAAAAAAACATTTGGTAAAACTCAGCATCCCTTTTTGATAACAACTCTCAACAAACTAAGCATAGAAGTAACATATCTCAACATGTAGTAAACCCACAGCAAACATCATATTGAATGGTAAAACCTGAAACCCTTTCCTCTAAGAACTAGAATAAAACAAGGATGCCCATTTTCACCACTTTTACTCAACATAGTGCTGGAAGTCCTAGCCAGAGCAATCAGGCAAGAGAAAGAAATAAAAGGAATCCAAATTGGAAAAAGAATCCAAATTTGACCCCAGATAACATGATCATATATCCGGAAAATTCTGAAGACCCCACCAAAAAAAAAAAAACAAAAAACAAAAAAAACCTCTTACATCAGATAAACTTGGTAAAGTTGCAGAATACAAAATCAATATACAATAATCAGTAGTGTTTATATACAACAATAATGAGCTATCTGAGAAAGAGATAAGAAGGCAATTACACTTAAAACAGTTAAGAAAAAATACCTAGGAATAAATTTAACAAAGTAAGTGAAAGACCTCTATAAGGACACCACAAAACACCAATTAACCAAATTGAAGAGGACACAAACAAATGGAAAGATAGCTCATGCTCATGGATCAGAAGAACTAATATAGTAAAAATGGCCATACTATCCAAAGCAATCTGCACATTCACTGAAATGCTTATCAAAATATCAATGTTCTTTTTCACAGAAATAGAAAACATAAGCCTAAAATTTGTATGGAACTATAAAAGAGCCTGGATAGCCATAGCAATCCTGAGCAAAAAGAAAAAAGCTGGAGGCATCACAGCATCTGACTTCAAAATATATCACAAAGCTATAGTAACCGAAACAACATGATATTGCTATAAAAACAGGTACATAGACCAATGGAACAGAATAGAGAACCCAGAAATAAATACCAATATTTGCAGCCAACTGATTTTCAACAAAGGTGCCAAGAACATACATTGGGGAAAGGACACCCTATTCAATAAATGGGGCTGTGAAAATTGGATACCTGTATGAAGAAGAATGAATCTGGACCCCTGTCTCTCAGTATATATGAAAATCAATTCAAGATGGATTAAAGACTGAAAACTAAGACCTGAAATTATAAAACTACTAGAACAAAATATAGGGGAGATACTTAATGAGATCAGTCTAGGCAAAGATTTTATGGCTAGGACCTCAAAAGCACAGGCAACAAAAACAAAAATAGTCAAATGGTATATATTAAACTAGCAAGCTTCTGTACAGCAAAAGAAATAATCAAAAAAGTGAAGAGACAATCTGTTGAATGAGAGAAAGTATTTGCAAACTATTCATCTGACAAGAGACTAATACATAGAATATATAAAGAACTCCAACAATGCAACAGTAAAAAAACCCCAAATAATCTCACTAAAAATGGGCAAAATACATGAATAGACATTTTTCAAAAGAAGACATACAAATAGCCAACAGGTATGTGAAAAGATGCTTAGCATCACTAATCATCTGGGAGATGCAAATCAAAACTACAATGAGATATCATCTCATCTTGGTTAGAATTTGTACTATTAAAAAGAACAAAATAACAGATGCTGCTGAGGATGTGGAGAAAAGGGATCTCTTACAAATTGTTGGTGGAAATGTCAAGTGGTAAAGCCACTATGTAAATCATTATAGAGATTTCTCAAAAAACTAAAAATGGAACTACTGTACAATGCAGCAATCTCACCACTGGGTCTTTATCCAAAGAAAAGAAAATCAGTATATCAAAGGGATACTTGCACCCCCATGTTTATTGCAGCACTATTCAAAACAGAAAAGGTATGGAATCAAACTAAGTGTCCATCAATGGACAAATGGGTAAAGAAAATGTGGTGTATATATAAAAAATGGAATACTATTCAGCCACAGAAAAAGAATAAAACCATTTCATGAGCAGCAACATGGATGGAACTGGTGGTCATTATGTTACGTGAAATAAGCCAGGCACAGAAAGATAAGTATCACATGTTCTCACTCACATGTAGGAACTAAAAATTTAGATCATATTGGAGATAGAGAGTATAATGATAGATACCAGAGGCTGGGAAGGGTATCTGTGTCGGGGCGGGGGAAGTGTGTGCAAAGAGAGGCTGGCTAATGGGTACTAACAGTTAGATAGAAAAAATAAGTTCTAATGTTTGATAGCAAAGTAAGGTGACTATAGTTAACAACACTGTATTGTATATTTCAAAATAGGTAAAAGAGGGGACTTGAAATGTTCCAAACACATAGAAATGATAAATACTGGAGGTGATAGGTATCCTAAATACCCTGGCTTGATCATTACAGATTCTATGCAAGTAACAAAATATCACAGGTACCTCATAAATATGTAAGAATATTATATATCAATAAAAATAAATTAATAAAAATTTAAAAATATGACAAATATGTAGCTGTTTTCTGTTCATTGTTTTTTTTTTTTTTCCTCTGTTTCTTATTTTTTTGTCTTTGGCACTTTTACTGTATGCTCTGGATTTAATTGAGATTTTACCAGATTCCTTTTTCTCTCCTCTTTTAGCATACAAATTATACTGATTTTTTAAAATTTTAAAATATTAAGGGGGTAGAAATGTTTTAGGTTACATCAATCACTTTTGTAATGCTTGAGTTCCAGCTATAGGTATGTCCATCACCCAAACAGTGTTCATTGTACCCATTAGGTAGGTTTTTGCCTGTCCCCTCCTCCCCTATCCCCCTGGTTGATTTCGACTGAGTTTTACTTCCCTCTGTGCACATGTGTGCTCATCAGTTCGGTCCAGTTTAAAAGTGAGTATATGTGGTGTTTGTTTTTCCATTCTTGAGATACTTCATTTAGGAGAATGGTCTCCAGTTCCATCGAGAATGTTGCAAAAGGAATTAATTCATCTTTTTTATGGTTGAGTAGTACTCCATGGTATACATATACTATTTTTTATTAATCCATTCATGAATTGATGGGCACTTGGGTTGATTCCACATCTTTGCAATTGTGAACTGTGCTTCAATAAATATTCAAGTGCAGGTATCTTTTTGACGAAAAGTCTTCTTTCCTTTGAGTAGATACCCAATAGTGGGATTGCAGGATTGAATGGTAGTTCTACTTTTAGTTCTTTGAGGAATCTCCATACTGTTTTCCACAAGGGTTGTACTAATTTTCAGTCCCTCAAACAGTGTATAAGTGTTCCTTTCTCTCTGCATCCACACTAGCATGTACTGCTTTGGGACTTTTTATTAAAAGCCACTCTAACTGTCATAAAATGAATTCTCATTGTGGTTTCAATTTGCATTTCTCTGATGATTAGTGATGTTGAGCATTTTTTCGTATGTTTATTGGCCATTTGTCTTTCTTCTTTTGAGAAGCTTCTGTTCATATCTTTTGCCCACTTTTTAATGGGGTTGCTTGTTTTTTTCTTGCTGATTTGCTTGAGTTCTTTGTAGATTCTGGTTATTAGTCCTTTATCAGATATATAGATTGCAATTATTTTCTCCCATTCTGTAGGCTGTCTATTTGCTCTGCTGATTGTTTCCTTAGCTGTGCAGGAGCTCTTTAATTTAATCAAATCCCATTTATTAATTTTTGTTGTTTCCGTGATTGTCATTGGGGACTTAGTCATAAGTTCCTTGCCTAGGCCAATATCTAGAAGCATTTTTCCTACATTTTCCTCTAGAATTCTTGTGGTTTCATGCCTTACATTTAAGTATTTTATCTATCTTGAATTAATTTTTGTGAGTGGTGAGAGGTAGGGGTCCTGCTTCATTTTTCTGCATGTGGCTATTCAGTTTTTCCAGCACCATTTATTGAATATGGCTTCTTTTCCCCAGTGTACATTGTTGTCTTCTTTGATGAAGATCAGTTGGTTGTAGGTAGATGGTTTTATATCTGTTTTCTCTGTTCTGTTCCATTGGTCTATGTCTCTATTTTTGTAACAACATCATGCTTTTTTGGTTACTATAGCCTTGTAGTATAGTTTAAAGTCTGGTAATGTGATGCCTCCAGATGTGTTCATTCTGCTTAATATTTCTTTGGCTATTCGGGCTCTTTTCTGGGTCCAAATGAAACATAGAACTATTTTTTCTAGATCTGCGAAGTATGACGTTGGTAATTTGATGGGGATTGCACTGAATCTGTAAATCATCTCGGGTAGTATGGACATTTTAATAGTGTTGATTCTACCAATCCATGAGCATGATATGTTTTTCCATTTGTTTTTGCCCTCTGTGATTTCTTTCCTCAGAGGCTCATAGTTCTCTTTGTAGAGATCTTTCACCTCTTTGGTTAAGTATATTCTTAAGTATTTTATTTTCTTTGTAGCTATTGTGAATTGTATTGAGCCTTTGATTTGATTCTCAGCTTGACCGTTATTTGTATATAGAAATGCTACTGATTTATGTACATTGATTTTGTATCCTGAGACTTTGCTGAATTTATTTACCAATCCAGGAGAGCGTTGGTGAAATCTTTGGGGTTTTCTAGATACAAGATCATATCATCAGCAAAGAGCAATGGTTTGACCTCCTCTTTCCCAATTTGGATACCCTTTATTGCTTTGTCTTGTCTGATTGCTCTGGCTAGGACTTCCAGCACTATGTTGAATAGAAATGGTAACAGTGGGCATCCTTGTCTTGTTCCAGTTCTTATTGGGAATGCTTTTAACTTTTCACCATTCAGTATGATGTTGGCTGTGGATATGTCATATATAGCATTCTGAGATATGTTCCTTCTATGCCTACTTTGTTGAGGGTTTTTATCATGAATGGGTGCTGGATTCTGTTGAATGCTTTTTATGCATCTATTGAGATGATCATATGGTCTTTGTTTTTGTTTTTGTTTATGTGGTGTAACACATTTATTGATTTACATATGTTGAACCATCCTTATATCCCTGGGATGAAGCCCACTTGGTTCTGGTGGGTTATTTTTTTTGATGTGTTGTTGAATTTGATTTGCTAGTATTTTATTGAGGATTTTTACATCTATATTCATAAGGGATATTGGTCTGTAGTTTTCTTTTTTGCTGTGTCCTTTCCTGGCTTTGGTATCAAGTTGATACTGGCTTCATAGAATGAGTTGGGGAGGATTCCTTCCTTATCAATATTATGGAATAATTTCTGTACTATGTGTCCCAGGTCTTCTTTGTAGATCTGATAGAATTTGGCTGTGAATCCACCTGGTCCAGGGCTTTTTATTTTTGTTGGGAGGTTTTTTATTACTGTTTTGATCTCACTGTTTGTTATTGGTCTCCTCAGGAGTTCTATTTCTTCCTCATTGAGTCCTGGGAGGTTGTGTGTTTCCAGGAACTCGTCCATTTTTTCTATGTTCTCTAGTTTATGTACATTGAGATTTATGTAGTATTCCTGGATGATGTTTTGTATTTCTGCAGTATCAGTTGTAATGTCACCATTTTCATTTATGATTGAGTTTTTTGTGTCCTTTCTCTTCTATTCTCAGTTAATCTAGCAAGGGGTCTGTCAATTTTGTTTATCTTTTCAAAGAACCAAGTTTTTGTTTCATTAATCTTTTGCATCTTGTTTTGTTTTGTTTTCCAGTTCATTTAGTTCTGCTCTGACCTTCATTATTTCTTCTCTTCTGCTGACTTTGGATTTGGTTTGTTCTTCCTTTTCTAGTTCTTTGAGGTGTGACATTAGGTTGTTTATTTGTGATCTCTCTGTCTTTTTGAGGTAAGAATTTAAGGCTATAAGTTTTCCCCTGAGGAATGCTTTTGCTGAATCCCATACAATTTGCTAGTTTGTATCCCCTTTGTCACTCAGTTCAAAAAATTTTTTGATTTGCATCTTAAGTTAATTCTTGATCCAATAATTATTCAGCAGCAGGTTGTTTAATTTCCATGACTTTGTGTAGGTTTGAGTGTTTCTCTCGTGATTGATTTCTAGTTTTATTCTGCTGGGGTCTGAGAAGGTGCATGGTATGATTTTTATTTTTTGAATTTGTTGAGACCTGTTTTGTGGCCTAAGATATGATCAGTCTTGTAGAATGTCCCATGTGCTGCTGAGAAGAATGTGTATTCTGTAGTTTTTGGGTAGAATGTTCTGTAAATGTCTGTTAGGTCCATTTGATTTAGACTTTGGTTTAAGTCCATTGTTTCTTTATTTATTTTCTGTGTTGATGATTTGTCGAGCTCTGACAGTGAGGTGTTGAGGTCCCCAGCAATTACAAAGGTGCTATTTATTTCTTTGTTTAGGTCTACTTTCTTATTTTTTGGTTGTTGGCTCTTTTACTGTCTTCTCTGGATTTAATTGAGATTTTACCAGATTCCTTTTTTTCCTCCTCTTTTATCATAGAAATTATACTGATTTTGAAGAAAAATAGCAGTTGCCCAAAGTGTGGCATATACATTTGAAATTAATACAGGTCCACTTTCAAATGACATTATATCACTTCATGGGGAGTGCAAGAAACCTATAACAGAGTATTCCTAACAAATAAGCATAAAGAGACCATTAAAGGTATCCTTCTGCCATATCTTTTTTTGATTTCCAGAATTTCCTTTCAATTCTTACATTATCCATCTGTTATTGAGTGTTTTCCACTTTTTTCATTAGAACTTTTAGCATATTAATCATAGGTATTTTATTTCAAATTTTTGAACTCTATTGAGGTATAATTGACAAATAAAAGTAGTATATATTTAAGATATACAACATGATGTTTTGATATCTGTATACCATGTGAAGTGATTACCACAATCAAGATAATCAACATACCCAGCACCTCATATAGATACTATTTTTGTTTTTGTGCTGAGAACACTTAAGATCTATTATCTTAGCAAATTTTAAATATACAATACATTCTTATTAACTATAGTCACCATGATGTACATTAGATCTCCAGGTCTTATTCATCCTGCATAACTCAATCTCTGTACCTTTTTGACCAACATCTCCCCATTTCCTCCACCCCCGAATCCTTGGAAACCACCATTCTACTCTCTGCTTTTATGAATTTGAGTATTTAGATTCCACATATAAGTTATATCTTGAAGTATTTGTCTTTCTGTGGTGAATTTCACTTACATAATGTTTGTGACAACATGCATGAACCTACAGGACATTATGCTAAGTGAAATCATAGTTATTTTAAATTCCCAGTATGATAATTCAAAAGAACTGCCATATCTGAGTCAGGTTCTGATGCTTGATTTGTCTCTTTATGCTTCATTTTTGCCTTTTAGCATGCCCTGTAATTTTTTGTTGGAAGCTAGATATAATGTTTTGGACAAAAGTAACTGAAGTAAATAGGACTTTAGTGTGAGGCTTTATATTTACATGACCAGGAGTTGTTGTGTGTTTACTGTTTGCTCTAGCTGTGGTGTCAAAAGCCAAGATTCTACTGGTTTCCTTGTTTTTGTCTTCTCTGTTGTCTTTAGCTTTTCCTTGAGAATCCTTAAATAAAGCCTGAGGATTACAGTTCTTTTAGCTGTATTTCCAGTTATTAGAAAGGATCCCTATTAATATGGTGGTAATGTATGGGGGAGGAAAATTGTCTATAGTCCTCTGATTAGGTTTCAGTCTTTTAGAGAGCCTGAAGGTGGGTATTCTCCTTCCCCCTATCAAAGTGCTAAGTAGGTTGGAGGTGGATATTTCCCTTACTTAAGGCTTGATAGACTTTGACAACACCCCAGTTGTTCTTTTAAAAAAAAATTTATTATCCATTCTGACTAATTCAGTTTTGTATTCTGTAAGGTTTATAGTGCCAAATTCCATCTCAGGTTTAATTAGGCCTTATCCTAATTAACCATTGCTATTTGAACCCTTAGGATCCTTTCCTCTACAAGTAACAGAATATTGTCTGAGTAGCTTAAATTTTTCATTATCTGACACAGCAAACAGTATGGATATAGGCACATTATAAATTATTTCAGCAACTTGGCAATATCAGGGCTATAGGTTGGCTTCTCTGCAATGATTTTAGCTATCTTGTCATGGTTTAATGATAATTTTTTTAGTTATAAGCATTGCATTATAACATGCCAAGATCCAAGGAAAGAAGCAACAGGAATACTTTTATCCTAAAATGTCTCTCTTTTTTATCCTGGTGGAAAATATTTCTCAGAAGGTTCTACCCCAGAGGATTTCCCCAAAGTTTCCCTTGACCAAGATTTGGTCATGTATCCTACTAAGGGAAGCTAAGTAGGTATCTGGCATTTTTAAACTATACAGTGTGAGGTGGTCTCTGCTAGCAAAAAACAAATGTGGTATAATGGCTGTTGGGATAATCACAACAGCAGCTACTGATTTGGCTACACATGCTCTTCATACAATCTGCTTCCCCTTCAAAGACTTTTAAAAGTAATCATACCTATATGAAATGTACTTATCTTCTCTTCAAGAGACATAATCCCACAGCCACATCCAGTCCCTGAAAACTGGAAGTAACCCAATGGGGATAAACAGAGCTGGAAGATATTACCTAAAAAAGTAATGTTGGTATATCAGAAGTTTAGCTTTGTCTTTCATTTTTTTAATTCTGTTTTTGTTTTGTTTTACTAAATCTCTTTCATGTCCTTCCAAAGCTTTGATGAACAATGGCTTTAATAGGAAAACTAAGGCAGCATGACATACATTAGTCATGACGTTTGAACAAGTGTTTTGCATTTTTTAAGCTGAACTGTGAAATAGTCAGATGGATATTTATGAAATTCTAATGCAGTCTGATTTTTATGAAGACTTCAAAGGAAGGTTCTGTCTTTGCATATATATGTACATTATAACTGAGACTTAGCTTTAATGGAAAGCTAACCTTTATACACATTAATTTATATCTTGCTGTGTGACAGAAGTGAGAATCTCTCTTTGAATCTCAAATACTTTTGAGTATGTTTCTCTAAAATGTCCTTTCCAAAAACCTTATTTATTTCTAAAAGAAACATAAAAATTTGAAAATATTTAAATAAAATAGTACTTCTCATAAGCACCATTTAATAAATTATCTTAACCAACCTCATCTTCCCTGATCACCAAAACAACCAATATTCTACATTATTTCTATAAAATATACTAACTAATCTCTACGGCATACTGAATGTTAGAATGCAGTTGATGAAAATGTATGTCTTATTCTTTGTTTCTATCAGATGAGTAATATACTTACATAGATAAAGTAATGATTGCTCACATTTTTATACCAGTTATGCTTATATAATTTAATTAAATATTACATGAATTAATGAAACATGAGTGTAAAAGAAGGTTTTTGAATGCTTTGGAAAGAATTGATAAAAATAAGTGAATAAGGTGATGTCAGCAAAATGTCAGACTAGGAGGCCTCCAAGGCCTTGTTCCCTCTTGGAAACAACACAAACAAGCAAAAACCCAAGAGAAATTAACTGGAAAAATCTTACAGGGGCTCTGGAAAACAGATAAAGTTCTACAGCAACCAAATGAACAGCCAGTCAAGAAAAACCTACATTCAAAATGGTAAGAAATTTTTTTAAATTTTTACTCTCAATTGCCCCACCCTCTCTGGGCATGATACAGTCTTGGTCTGGAGGAGCTGGAAGTCAAGTTCCCAATTCCTTGCTTTAAACTGGAGGGAACAGAGCAGACCTTATATGCGACCCTGTATCCTGTCTTAGGGCTGCCTGAAGGACCTGTCTCTGTCTCACCTAGCTTGGATATCAGACAGGGAGAAGCAGCAGCCAATAGTCATGAAATCTCCAGGAAAACTATAGACCCACAGATGCCTGTGGGAAGAGAGTAAATGGAGATATATAATAGGCCATTTAAAGTTCCAAGGAGAAGCTGAGGCAAAACCTTTTGGGAAATTAAGGCATTCAAAAACAGCTGTGTAAAAGCAAAAACTCAAAAAATCCACACACTGGCCCAGGCAAGAGGCATATTCAGAAAAGACCTGAAAAGACCTTAAGCTTTCACCTAGAGCTGATCCTTAGGCTCAGAACTTGCCCACCTAATCAGAGAAGGATTGCCCCAACAGAGAGCCATTCTACAAAGACTAGAAGAATAGTATGTTTTTCTGAATCACCAAGTTTCATTTTTAAAAAAATGACACGGAATACGCAGAAATAGGAAAGCATGACTCGTGACATCAGGTTTGGCAGTGATTTCTTGACTATAAAACCAAAAGCACAGGCAACAAAAGAAAAAATAGATAAATTGAATTTCATCAAAATTTAAAACTTTTGTGCATTATAGGACACTATCAACAGAGTTAAAAGACAACCCACAGAATGGGAGAAAGTATTTTCAATTGTATAGTTAATAAGAATAATATTTGAAATATATAAACTCCTACAACAAGAAAAACTCAATTCAAAATGGTCAAAGGGATGGAATAGTCATTTCTCTAAAGATCATGGCCAATTGAAAAGATTCACAACAAACCTAATCATTAGGGAAATGAAAATCAAAACCACTTCACGCCCATGAGGATGGCTATTATAAAACAAACAAACAAAACAGAAAATAAGTGTTGTTGGCAAAAATACATAGAAATTGGAACCCCGTGCATTGCTGGTGGGAATGTTAATGATGTAGCCACTGTGAAAACATTATGGCTGTCCTTCAGAAAATTAAACAGAGAAGTAACATATGATCTAGCAATTCCACTTCTATGTACCCAAAATAATTGAAGGCAGAGACTTGAAAAGATATTTATACACACATATTCATAAAGAGCATTATTCAAATAGCCAACAGGTAAAAGCAACCCAAGTGTCCAATGATGGATAAATGGATAAGCAAAATGTGGTATATACATAAAACAGAATACTATTCAAACTTAAAAGAGATGAAATTCTGACACGTGCTACAACATGATTGATCCTTGAAGACATTATGCTCAGTGAAATAAACCAGACACAAAAGGAAAAAAATTTGTATGATTCCACTTACGTGAGGTACCTAGAGTAGTCAAATTTATTAGAGACAGAAAGTAGAACAGTGATTACCATATTCTGGAGGGAGAGTATAACGGGGAATAATTGTTTAGTGAGTACAGAGATTCAGTTTTGGATGATAAAAATGTTTTGGAGTTGGATGGTGGCGACAGTTGCACAACAGTGTGAATGTACTCAATGCCACTGAACTGTACACTTACCAATGGTTAAAACGGTGCATTTACATTATATGTATATTTCACCATAATAAAAAATATAATGAAAAATAAATTAAAAATTGCTGTTAAATTTGATGTGGGCGAGAAAACTGTAAAAATTGGAATAAAGAGTAAAAGTGTGCCAAAATTCCACATTTCTAGTGTTTTAGAGTGTCTTTAAGTTCTCAGTTCACTATAAAAACAAAGCAAACACTAGAAATAATAGATCATGCATTATTAATATAGTAATGCAAGAAATAAGATAAAAATTTGTTAGAACAAAATAAAGACATTAGTAGAAAGGGTGAGGAAATTTGACTAAAATCTTGAGTTTATTTGGTAGTATTGTACCAATTTTTGATTTCTGTAATTTTACTATGGTTATGCAGGATATTAACATTAAGGGAAGATGGATCAGGGGTGTATGGGATCTTTGTACTGTTCTTTCAAATTCTCTTTATGTCTAAAATAAGTTTAAAATCAATAGTTTTAAGAATTAGTAATGAATATACATGCAATTTATATGTTTCTTATATATACCTACCCATCCTTGGCGTCTTGGCTTTTTTCAACAGGATAGAATAGGATACAATCAGACCCATGTTTCTAAGACTTTTGGATTTTGTGGAGTGAAAGGTTTATATTCGCAAATTGGGGAACTTAGTGCAGCTAATTTTTAATTTTGTCAAGTAAAGTTCTTTAAAAATATAACATTCTAACAAGAAAGAATATTTCAAAACAAATTATGAAGAATAAAATTTCTTAATAAAAGGCAGTTCTTAATACTTTAACCATTCATTATGGAAAATTTCAAACATATTGAAAACTATAAAAAATAATGTAAGGGACCTCCATGTACCCATACCAAGCTTCAACAATTATTATTTACTGGGAAATCTTATTTCATCTATATCCTCATCAATTTCCATATTCTTCATTCCAATAGATTTTTTGAAGAAGATACTGGACATTAAATCATTCCATTCATAAATATTTCAGTACATATATCTAAAATATAAAAATTATTTTTAAAGCATACCATATTATCATCTCACCTAAAAGTAACAATAATTCCTTACTATTATCAACTATCAAGTCAATGTTCAAATTTCTGCAATTGTCTCATTATTTTTTTCTCTTAATTTGTGCAATTTGTTTAAATAGTGATCTAAATAAGGTCTATACATTGTAGTTGGTTAATGTATCTCTTAAATCTTCTTTAATCTGTAGATTTTCTTCTTAATCTCTTATATTTTTCTTTGCAATTTATACATTGAAAATCTCTTCATTTTCTATATAGATTTCCCCTCATTCTGGGTATCTTTGTTCTCATTTAACTTTTTCCTCAGTCCCTCATATTTCCTATAAGCTAATAATTGAATCTAGAGTATTGATCAGATGTAGGTTCAATTTTATGGCAAAAATACCTCGTAGATGGGTCTGTGTATTTGCATTAAAATGTTTATAATGTCTAAATATCTCCATTTTTGTGGTGTTAAAATTGATCAGTGGTTTTCAGGCATCATCAGCATGATTCATTCACCATAGAGTTCCATACCAGCTTTCCCCCTAATGGTTTTAGCAGGTATTGATAATTGTTGCCTAGATTCATTCTTTCATCAGGGTTCGCAAAGTGATAATTTTCTAATTTTATCATTATTCCTTCATTACAGAATTGCATCCATAAAGAAAAACTTTCTCTCATCAACTCTTCAGTATATTAACCTGAGGTATACTTTATTCAGTAAAGGTATGATAAATGCTTTCTGGCAATCTGTAAATTGCACGCAAATTGACTATTGTAAATTACTAAAATTATGATTTATAAGATTTTCTAAATCCATGAGTCGAATCCATTTTATTTTTTTGATTTAGGATTATGATTTTTTCTTTACTTTCATTGATTTTATATTTTGCTGTCTTTGAAATCTTAATTTGAAAATTATAATCTTTATTAAGATTATACTTTTTAGTTTGAATGTGCTCAAATTAATGTTGCTCAAATCCAATTGTAACCTTGAGTCCCATTGACGGTTGGAGGTCAGAGGGACTAGGACTGTTGTCATGATGGATTAATGTCTTATCCTAGGTGGTTAGTTATCCCTAGAGTGGGTTATTATCAAAGAAAGTCACCACCTTTGCATCAAGTCTCCCCCCTTCACTCTCCTCGTGGTACACTCCACACTGGCCCTCACAGAAACCCCTTGACCTTGACTCCCCACCTCCATGACCCCAGCTCAACTATAATAGAATATTTAATTTCTATAATTCCCAGTCTTTGGTATTCCATAATAGCAACATAAAACAGACTTAGACAATATGACTTCCAGAATAATAATTCCAATATTATTGCTAATAATATAATTACCAAAAACGGACTATAGTTCTTTTTTTGACTTAAATGTGCACGTTTAAATACTATTTAGGTATTTGAAATAACTTATGTCTTTGGAATACTATGAGAAGTCCTATTTAGCTGTATCAATGCGTAAAGTATGCCAATCCTGTATCTAAGTTGCTGAAATAACCTCTCATGTAACTTAATTTTAATAACATCAGGTACTGGTTTCATTTTATTTATTTTACTTTTTATTTTAATTTTAAATTAGTTAAAATTACAATCTAAAAAATTTAAAAATTATATTAAGATCTCTATCTATCTGTTTCCTCTATCTTGTTCCTCCTTTTCTCCTGTAGGTCACCTTTTTTTAAAATTTATTCTTTCACATTTTAAACATAAGTAAATACATGTGTCATACTTTTCCTTCTTAGATAAATGGTAGTGTACTCTACATAATTATCTTCACCCTACTTTCTTTGCTTAGCAATATATCCTGGAGATTCTCCCATAGCAATATACAGAAACAGACTGCATTTTTTCTATGGAAGTATTGTACCCATTCTGTGTGGATGTACCATAGTTTCTTCTACCAGCCAACGGTGGTCCTTTAAATGAAATCAATTTACACTGTGGAAAAATACTAGATTTTCCTTATTTTGCAGATTTCACATGAGAAATCTTCCTCATAGATGAGCAGTGCTTTGGGGAGCAGGATATGAGAATCACTGAGTATGACCACATTTCTGAGCTTAGACAGCTGAGTTTTATGAGACTCAAGCTGCTTGGCCAAATCTGTGCTTTTCAAATAGGTGGTAGTATCATCCCACAGAAGGGGCTGTAAATTGTGGAGAGAGTGAGGTGATGTAGTAAGGAGTACAAACATCTAAAGATTAATCATAATACATTTTGGCACATTTTTTATTGTGATAAAATGTATATAACATAAAATTTACCATTTTAGCCATTTTAAGTGGGTAGTTCAGGAGTATTCAATACATTCACACTGTTGTGCAATCATAAGCACTATCCATCTTCTGAACTTTTACATCTTCCCAAACAAAAAATCCATATTCATTTAAAAATAACTCCTCATTTTCCCCCCAACCAATGCCTGACAACCACCCTTCTACTTTTTGTCTCTATAAATTTGACTACTCTAGGTACATCATATAATTGGATTCATACAATATTTTTCCTTTTGTGACTGGCTTATTTCATATTTCACTTAGCATGATGTCTTCAAAGTTCATCCAAAATGTAGCATGAATCAGAATTCTATTCATTTTAAGGCTGAATATTGTTCCATCTTTTGTACATACAATATTTTGTTTATTCATCTGCCAATGGACCCTTGAATTGCTTCCAGCTTTTGGCTATTGTGAATAATGCTGCTGTGGACATGGGTGTACAAACATCTGTTTGAGTACCTGCTTTCATTTCTTTAGAGTATATACCTAGAAGTGGAATTGTTGTATCATATGTTAATTATAGGTTTAAATTTTTGAGGAGCCACCATAGCAGTTTTACAGTGGCTGCACCATTTTAAATACATTCCCACAAGCAATGCACAAGGCTTTCAATTTCTTCACACTCTCACCAATACTTACTATTTTTTGTGGGTTTTTTTAATAATAGTATCCTAATGGATGTAAAGTGATATCTCATTGTGAATTTGATTTGAATTTCCCTAATGATTAGTGATGATGGGTAACTTTTATGTACTTATTTGGCCATTTGTATATTTTCTTTGAGGACATATCTGTTCAATTCCTTTGACTATTTTTTTAAATTGGGTTGTTTGGGTTTTTGTTATTGAATTATAAGTACTCTTTATATATTCTGGATATTAATTCCTTATCAGATATATGACTTGCAAATATTTTCTACCATTCTGTAATCTGCCTTTTCACTCTGTTAATAGTTTCTTCTGAAGCATAGAAGTTTTTAATTTTATGAAGTCAAATTTATATATTTCTTTTTTGTTGTCTCTGCTATTGGTGTCATATCCAAAATATCATTTTTAAATCAAATGTCATGAAGCTCTTCCCTTATGTTTTCTTCCACAAGTTTTATAGTGTTAGCTCTTATGTTTAGGTCTTTGATCCATTTTGAGTTAATTTTTGAGCATGGTATAAGGGTCCAAATTCATTATTTTGCATGTGGATATCCAATTTTCTTAACATCATTTCTTGAGGCACATTTGTTTTATTAGGAACTTTATTAAGGATATAAGGATAAAATCAAATATTATTTATTTAAATGAGTGATTATATTATAGTAAAATGCTAAATTTCTTGGTTTTAGTGATGAAACAAGACTTTTAAAAGTTTCTTTGCAGTAGATCTGCTTCAAGTTCCATCCCAACCCTCAGTCTCCCTTTAAAGGGAATGATTTTGCTCTCCTCTGCTATTTGGGGTTCTTTGATAGAAAAGCTTGATAATAAATGGCTTAAAGCAAGAAGTTCAGCTTACTCAAACCAGAAAAAGATACTTTACCAAGGTCCACAATAAAATATAATAAAATAAGCATCCATGTAAACACTACCAATGGTCAAGAAAAAAAATGTTTCTACAATCTAACTTCTTGTCTCAATACTAAATACTGAGACCAGGCATATTTTGTTGTCACCAGATTAAATAGTACTAAGAACAAGCAAAACCAGCTTTGCTTTTTCCACAAAATGATTGTTCCTTAAAGATAACACTGTGAACTTATCAACAAAAATAACTTATGTATCAAAATTAACAGTTTCAAGATGTTCACTTTACTGTGCCTGCTGATACAAAACTATTAATGCCAAAAATACTGACTTACCTAAAAATAATGCAGCCCAGGGCCTAAAACCTTACATATACCTTTCACTCACTTTCCCATTTTTAGACACTATGAGGACTTCATCAAGGTGGTATTCTTCCTTGCTGCAATAGGTCTAATAAAATTAGATTTACTTTATGAACAGCTTTCTTTTTTGATTTTTTGAGGAGTCATTAGTTGACACCTCCCTCATGCTACCAAAAATAACTACCTCTGCCAACCTAAACATTGTAACCCCACTGTCTTGCAACACTGTTGTTTAATTTTGCCACTTTTTGAACTTTATAAAGATGGAATCATATAGTATGTGTGTTTTTTTTAATCTGGGCATTTCACTGTTTGAAAGGTTCATCCATGTTGTTGCATGTAGCTCTATTTGATCTATTTTAATTACTTCAGAGTAATGTAACTTATTTATTCTGTTGTTGATGGATATTTGGGTTACTTCTATTTTTAATGCAACTTTCTTGTGTGTATATATGTGTCATTTCTGTTGGGTAATTGCTGAGCCATACAATACGCATATATTCAACTGTAGTAAATACTGTCAATTTTCCAAAGTGGTTATAACAATATGTACTCCCATCAGCAACTTTGAGAGTTCCAGTAGCGCCACATCTTCAACCTATGACATTGTTAATCATATTAATAATTGCTAAACATTTCCCTGGTAACTACCGATATTGAGTACCATTTTATACATTGATTAGCCATTTGGCTATTCTCTTATTTTTCTATAGGGTTGTCTGTCTTTTTATTGATGCACAAGAGTTCTTAATATATACAGGATATGTGTACTTTATTGGTTATATGTATTCAAAACATCCCCTCCAATTCTGTATTTCAATTTTCTTTTCTCAATGGTAGCTTTTGATGAACATAGTTCTTAATTTCGATGCAGGCTAATATAGTGATCTTTTTCTTTATAGTCAGTGCTTCTTTGTATTATTTATTAAAGCTTTTTACCTCCAAGACATAAATATATTTTCCTATATTATCTTTTAAAACCTCCTTTTGCATTTTGATCTGCAATCCACAGAAATTTGAGGTAGGAATCAAGATTAATTTTTTTTTCCATATGGATGATCAATTGGCCCAGCACTATTTGTTAAAAGGATCGTACTTTCCCCATATTTCTGCTATGTTACCTTTATCATAAACCAAGGGGCCATAGATCACTGTATGACTAATTCTGGATTCCGTTTTTTTTCCTACTGGTCTGTGTATCCTTATGCCAGTAACACCCTGCCTTTATTACTATATTTTGATAATAAATCTCAGCTTTTGGTGATATAAGTCCTCCAACTTGTACGACTTCTTCAACACTGTCTTGGCTCATCTTGGCCCTTTACCTTTTCACATACATTTTATAATTACTTTGTCAATTTTTATACAAAAATTAATAGTAGTTTGATTGAGATTACATTGAATTTAGAGATCAATATGGGGACATTGAATCTTTGGAAGATATGCTAGATTAGTGTACTGTTTCTGACACTGTTTCTCTTAATATTGAACAGTTAACCACTTTGGCCTCTCTCTAAAATAGTAATAGTAATAGTCTCTACCATCATAACATTTGTGTGAGGATTAAGTATCATGATCTAAGTAAAGTGTTTAACAAAGCACATTGTACATAGTAACCACTCAATAAATGGGTAAATTTAGGGTAAAAATAATATAATTCTGTAAATTTCTTTTAAAAAATTTAAATGTGGATTTCAAAGAAGTAGGATTTTTCAGACATAATTTGTGGGTCATGTTTGTGTGTTTCAGTCATATTTATGTGCCACTTTGAGTTATCAGATATTAAATATCATATAACTCTTTCCAAAATTTCCTTAACAATAAAATCTTTTGCACATATAATTTCTGCAATTATGAAATAAGAGCTTGAATATACAAGAACCACTTATCAATGATACATATTTCCCCTGAGGGCAAATCATTTCTCATATGATAAAACAGCAAGAGTGGTAAACTACAATGTAGTGGATGAGGGTTTTGTATTGGTTTGCTTATTTACTACAAGTAAGTATTACTTATTTATTTTTGAGAGGAATTTTTTCTTTACCACATATTTATGTTTTGAATACTAATTATAATATCAAACATTATACTATTCTTATAATCCCTAGTAATTTTAACCCATATTTATTGTTCAAAATTTCATTTTTCAATATGTATGAAAGAAACCTGACTTTAGTTTTGTGAATTGACTTACTTCCAGAAAGTGTCCTTGACATGCATGGTAACAAATCAACCATAAGTTAACATAAAAAGTTAGACAATGCCAAAATCAGATTTGAATGATTCCATCTGGAAACCCACACTGCAGGTCTGGGATGCAGGTCTAAGCTTTACTAAATATACGGCCAAAATTGCCACCAAAATTTATGTTCATTAGGTAATTAATACTCATAAAGTAAGTTTAGTCATTAATATTAAAATAGCATCCAAGAAATACATATCTGAAAAGAAAATAAAGCTACTAAAAAAGGGGGAAGGAGGAGAAAAAGGATACAAGATGGGTCTCTTTTTACTTTCCTTTTGTTAAAAATCAAAACTCCTATCTATACCAAATTGCAAAAGAGCAAATTTCAAAATTCTAAACATAAAAATAAATTTAACTGTGCTTCATCCAAGTTATTGAAATTAAAATCACATGAAAGTGAATCTGAATCTAGTTCTTAGTCAAAGCAAAAGTATTGCGTCAATCTAAGTATACAAGTCTAAAGTGTATACAATCATGAAAACACTTAAATGAGTTTAATTAGAATGCATTTTAATTACTGCAGGCCTGTATAGAATATACAAATTAGACACATATAAACCTTATAACTTTAAGAATAACTAAATGTTAATGAAAGAAAACCACAACAAATATTGACAAGAGTGAAAGAAAGTGAAATCAATTCTTTTGAACAAACAGAAGAGGGTTGTTGGGAAATTCCTTACCTTTGCATACAAAATTTGTTTTTAATACTGTAAACTATAATTAGTAGAGTCCCATTTCATCTATGCAACCTTCCTGGATCACCTCAGTTATTCCTTCTCTAGAAGATGCTTAGAGCACTTACTGTCAGTGCCACTCACCTTCCAAATAATCACATGCTCTCCTTGGACGTAATTTGTATCTCTCTCATGGTTTTGTAATACTTTGGAGGTGGAAGTCTTTTTTCTACATATTTCATCCTTTTTTTTGTGTTGACAATCAATTATTATCTTTTTAAACACAAAGATTTTTTAATTATTAAATTTTATATTATTTTGGTAGTTAATACATACATATTTATAAAAGAAAATTAAAATATTACAAAGGGTTTCAAAGTGAAAGGTGAGTTTCTTTTTCTCCCTCTTTTTTCTTCTATCCCCAGCAATTTTCCCACCTCAAAGTTCAGCAAACAGTACATTTTTTCATATGTTTTCTGCTAGAGATACTAGCAATACTTAGTGCATATATTACATAAATTAATATACGATGTGCTATATATGGATATGTCCTTTAAATATATGCATACCCACTGCTCCTCATACACATGTATGTTACCAGCCCAAATACAAAAGATGGCATATTATACATAATATTATACTTCTTTAGATTTTGTTTATTGGCTTCAATGTTTCCTAAAAAGCATTCAAGAATGTATATTGTTTACATGATTAATAGAAATAATAAGTTCGATAATTAGCTAGGTAAGGGAAAGACTTTTAACTTAAGAACGTGACATTTTAACATTGCCTGATTTATACTTATCATTTGAATCTTCTTAATTTGAATATTATGCACAGTGAATTCTGTAGAGTAAAAATATTTTAAAGCTACCCTACATTGGAACAAATGATATATTTTGACAGGTAATACCATGGGACCACTTTCCTGATGAGACCTATTGGTCTTGTTCACAAGTTATATTTTTATTCTGACAGTACAAACATTTTTTGTGGCAGTATAAACATATTTATTTTAAATAAGTTATTTCAATATTTCTTTATATAAATACTCTCTACTTAACATTAGTTTCCCTAAGTTTTGTTTCACTGTACTATTTGGCACTTGGTTAATTTGTAATGTAAGATGAATGTAAAATCTGGCTATCATTATAGTTGAAGTTTGTTTTGTAGTGTTCATTCTTATTAATACTAACAAACAGTACATTATAACCTAAGTTAATATATGCTCAAAGATTGAGATTTTCCCCAAAGAGAAAAAAATCACAGGTAGAGTCAAAGACCTAATTTCTGCACAAATATTTGCTTGTCGAAAACAATGAAATAGGGTAAAAAGTTTAGTTTTAAACTAAGCACAAAACCTCTTCTGTATAAAATTCCCTTCAAGACAAAGAGACAATGTATTTATTCACTAAACACTAAGCAAACAGTCATTATGGAACAGAGACTAAGTACAGAGGGAACACTATAACTATCATTAATACTACTAATAAGTTTATTAACAGTAGAAATTTACCAAGAATTTACTATGTGTCAGGCACTGTAATAAGTGTTTTGCATGCATAATGTAAGAAACTTCTTATAATAATCTTATGCAATACAGTATTACTATTCACAGATTAGAGATAAAGAAATTCGTGTTAATATGAAATAACCTGCCCACTACTGCAAGCTGGAAGGGATGAAAATCAAGTATGTTTATGCAGAGAAATCCCAGCCCTCAAGTACTTCATAGTTCTTTGACAATGATAAATAGGAGGTATTGTAGTGAGAAAGTGGAGGGGCACCTAACCTACACTAGCCTAGATTGAAATGGGAGTCAGCTAATGAGATCAGTTTTGAAAGATAAAGAGAAACTGGCAAAAATTGGGGGAGGTTGAACAGAGAAGACATTTTCTTATAGAAGCAGCAGCTTGTGAAAAGACTCATAGGTGCAAGGACTCATAGGCATAAAAGACTTATACCTAGAAAAATAGTAAATACTTGGATCAGGATAAAATTAACATGGTGAGGCAGACATCGACCAGATCATAAAGGTCTTGAATAAAAGTTAAGGAGTTTGTATTTTGTCCTTTGACCAATAGAGAATCACTAAACTATTTTAAGTAAGGAGATGACATGATTATTCTTGAGTTTCATCAGTATGGAAAATGGATTGAAGAGGGTCAAGTGTCAAGGCAGGTGTTACTACAGATGAGAGTATATGGTCTTAACTAAAGTGTTAACTAACAGTGGAGATAGAGAATGGACTGAAGCAGTCTCAGGTTTCCAATTAGGGCAACTGGATACTATTCACCAAGAAAGGAAATGCAGAAGAAGAGCCACCATATCTGATGGAAAGACCATAAACTCAGTTTTCATGAGTACTACCAGGAAAACCAAGTCGAGATATCCAGTAAGCAGTTGGATACATACGTCTAAAACTTAAAAGAAATCTCTGGGTTAAAAATCTAGACTTAGGAATAATCTATATATAGGTGAATGCAAAGTAGTTGCTGAGATGTTCCTAACAGAGGATGTATACAGTACATTGAAAACAGAAGAATCAGGCCAGGCATGTTGACTCATAACTGTAATCCTAGCACTTTGGGAGGCTGAGGTAGGAGGATCACTTGAACCCTGAAGTTCAATGTAGCAGTGAGCTGTGATTGTGCCACTGCACACCAGCCTGGGTGACAGAGTGAGACCCCATTTCTTTTTCTTTTTAATTTTTTTTTTTGAGACAGAGTCTCATGCTGTTGCCCAGGTGAGAGTGCAGTGGCATCGTCGCAGCTCACTGCAGCCTTCAACTCCTGGGCTCAAGTGATCCTCCTGCCTCAGCCTCCCGAGTAGCTGGGACTACAGGCTCACACCACCACGCCTGGCTAATTTTTCTATTTTTTGTAGAGATTGGGTCTCACTCTTGCTTAGGTAGGTCTCGAACTCCTGAGCTCAAGCAATCCTCCTGCTTCGGCTTCCCAGAGTGCTAGGATTACAGGCATGAGCCACCACGCCCAGCCAGAGACCCCATTTCTTAAAAAAAAAAAAATGAGAGCATTCTTTAAATTTCATTGATTCCTGCCCTTTTATCTGTCTATCTATTTATTTATTTAGTGGATTAAATGATTTATTTATAATCTACATTCAGTGCAGGTACAAAAAGAAATCATTTTACTTCTTTTCCACAATGATCTTTGGAGCCAGACAAAGGTCAAATCCTGACTCTGCCATGTACTAGTTGTGTATGACTAAGCAAGGTCCATAATTTTCTATGTCTTAATTTCCTTATTTGTGAAACCTAGAGAATAATACCTAATGCATAGGACTGTTATCAGGATTAAATGGTACAACGTGTGTAAAATGTCAGATATAGGGCCACATTGCTACTCAATAAACGATTATAAAAATCTTTTCAGGAAATATGAACTCTGGCATTTTAATAGTATAAATAAAAGTAATAGGAAGAATTTCACTTTTTTCCTATTTTTTTATTATTTCAAAATATTTCAGGGACACAAATGTTTTTGGTTACATGGATTGCTTTTGTTTTGCTTGAGTCAGGGTTATGAGTGTGCCCATCACCCAGATAGTGTTCTTTGTACCGTTGGGTAGGTTTTCACCCATCCCCCTGCTTGATTTCCACTGAGTTTTACTTCCTTCTGTGCACATGTGTGTTCATCGGTTAGTTCCAATTCAGTAGGGAGGACATGTGGTGTTTGTTTTTCCATTCTTTAGATACTTCACTTAGGATAATGGTCTCCGGTTGAAAGCATTCCCACCAAGAACTGGAACAGGGCAAGGGTGCCCACTGTCACCACTTCTATTCAACAGAGTGCTGGAAGTCCTAGCCAGAGAAATCAGGCAAGAGAAAGAAATAAAGGGTATCCAAATTGGGAAAGAGGAGGTCAAACTATCACTTTTTGCTGATGATATGATGTTATATCTAGAAAACCCCAAAGACTCCACCCAAAGATTCCTGAAATTGATAAATTCAACAAAGTCTCAGTTTACAAAGGCAATGTACATAAATAAGTAGCATTTCCTACACACCAACAACAGTCAAGCTGAGAGCCAAGTCAGAGATTCCATACCATTCACAATAGCCACAAAGAAAATAAAATAACTGGGAATATACTTAACCAAGGAGATGAAAGATCTCTACAAAAAGAACTATGAAACACTAAGGAAAGAAATTGCAGATGACAGAAACAAATGGAAAAACATACCACGCTCATGGGCTGGTAGAATCAACATTGTTAAAATGTCCATACTACCCGAAGTGATTTACAGATTCAATGCAATCCCCATCAAACTAGCAATGTCATATTTCACACATCTAGAAAAAAAATAATTCTATGCTTCATTTAGAACCAAAAAGAGCCTGTATAGCCAAAACAACCTTAAACACAAAGAACAAATCTGGAGACATCACATTACCAGACTTCAAACTATACCACAAGGCTATAGTAACCAAAACAGCATGGTACTGGCACAAAAATAGAGATATAGACCAATGGAATAGAGCAGAGAACCCAGATATAAAACCATCCACGTACAGCCAACTGATTTTTGACAAAGCAGACAACAACGTACACTGGGGAAAAGAAACCCTATTCAATAAATGATGATGGGAAAAATTAGATAGCCACATGCAGAAGAATGAAACAGGATCCATATCTCTCACCACTCACGAAAATTAATTCAAGATCGATAAAAGACTTAAATGTAAAGCATGAAACCATAAGAATGCTTGAAGAAAAATGTTGGAAAAACACTTTTAGATATTGGCCTAGGCAAAGAATTTATGAAGAAGACTGCAATGACAATCACAGAAACAACAAAAATAAATAAATAGGACTTAATTAAATTAAAAAATCTTCTGCACAGCTAAGGAAATAAGCAACAGAGCAAATAGACAACCTACAGAATGAGACAAAATATTTGCAAGCTATATATCTGAGAAAGTGCTAATAACAATAATTTACAAAGAACTCAAGTACATCAACAAGGAAAAAGCAAACAACCCCATTGAAAAATGTGCAAATGACAGGAACAGAAGCTTGTCAAAAGAAGATATACAAATAGCCAATAAACACATGAAAAGATGTTCAACATCACTAATCATCAGGGAAATGCAAATTAAAACCACAATGAAATATCACCTTACCCCAGTTAGAATGGCTTTTATTAAAAAGTCCAAAAACAATAGATGCTGGCATGGATGCAGAGAGAAAGGAACACTGATGCACTGTTGGTGGGACTGCAAATTAGCACAACCTCTATGGAAAACAGTATGGAGATTCCCCAAAGAACTAAAGGTAGACCTACTATTTGATCCAGCAATCCCACTACTAGGTATTTAGCCAAAGGAAAATAAGTCATTTTATCAAAAGGACACCTGCACTGGAACGTTTATTGCAGCACAGTTCACAATTTCAAAGATGTGGAAACAACCCAAGTGCCCATCAATACATGAGTGGATTGATAAAATGTGGTATATGTATACCATGGAGTACTACTCAGCCACGAAGAAGGATGGATTAAGGCTTTATATTTATTATTTCCTTTATTCTGCTTGCTTTCAGTTTATTTATTGATTTTTCTCTTCTTTTTCTTATTCCTTAAGGTGGAAATTTAGATAATTGATTTGTGACTTTTCTTCTTTTCTTTCCTTTCTTTTTTTTAACTCATCCAGCCCAAAATGTCAGTCTTTTTTTTTCCCCTTCATTTATTAACTGTGGGTAATAATTGTCCCTTGCTTATAATAGTATATCCACCCCCTACTACTTAACATTTTGTGTTTTTTATATGCTTATTTGTGTGTTTATCTTCCTTCTCATCTCCTAGTGTTTAAGCCCCACGAGGGCAGGACCATATCTGTTATGTTCACTATTTTATCCCAGGCACTAAAAACAGAGTTAGGAACTCAGTAAATATTTATTGAATGAAAGTTCACATAAGGTTCTCTTCTTTTCTAATGTTAACATTTAGTGATAGCAATTTCCCCATCAGCACAGCCTTTTCTGTTTTCCATACATTATAATATGTTGCATTTTCATTTTCATGAAGCTGAATGTAATTTTGATTTACCTTGAGTCTTCCTCTTTGACTCACGGATGATTTAGAAGTATATTTCTAGTTACCAAGTATTTGGATATTTTTTCCACATGGCATGATTTCAATTATTTTAAATTCATTGATATTTCATTTATAGTACAAGGTATGATATTTCTTGAAGAATGTTCTATGGGTGTTTGAAAAAAAGTGTATTATGTTATTGTTGAATGAGGTGTTCTGCATATATCAATTAAATCCTGTTGTTAGATGTTGTCATTCAGTTCTTTTATATCCTAATGATTTTCTGTCTAGCAGTTATATCAAATGCTGAAAGATGGGTGAAGATGCCACCAAGTATATTTGTGAATTTTTCTTTTTGTCATTTCAGCTATAACATTTTTTGCCTCACATTTTTTGCAGCTCTGTTGTTTGGTACATACACATTTAGGATCATTACATCTTCTTCATGGATTACTTTTTATCATTTTATGATGTCCCTCTTTGTCTTTGATAATTTTCTTTGTTCTGAAATATATTTTGTTCACAATTCATAAAGCTTCCACAGATTTCTTTTGAATAGTGTATGAATAGTATACATTTTTCTGTTTTTTGCACATTTAACCAACCTATATTGTCATATTGAGGTGAGCTTTTTGTAAACAACATATAGCTGGGTCATGTTTTCTTACAGATTCTGTGTATTTTAATTGTTGTATATAGACTGTTTATATTTAATATAATTATTGATATACTGGTTGAGCATCCCTAATA
Organism: Daubentonia madagascariensis; assembly: GCA_023783475.1. Classification (NCBI taxonomy): domain Eukaryota; kingdom Metazoa; phylum Chordata; class Mammalia; order Primates; family Daubentoniidae; genus Daubentonia; species Daubentonia madagascariensis. Next base: position 4,131,616 of record JAKFHU010000341.1, on the reverse strand, counting down.
CAAAAATCCAAAATCCAAAATGGTCCAAAATCCAAAACTTTTTGAGCATTGGCAGCATGCCACAAGTGGAAAATTCCACACATGACCTCATATGGTGAGTTATAGTCAAAATGCAAGTTCAGAACTCACAGTTTATTCAGCATCTCCAAAGGAAGTAAGACCTTCTCATCCCCCTTCCGCTTCAATATACAATTTCCATGAACACCCAGATTCTCCCATGCAAGTGCACCCACAAAGGGTAATAAAATGGTGCATGGGCAGCCCAGATGTGTCAACAGAAGAATCTCCATGATTCCCCACATAGGGCCAAGACCTATGTTCATTACTCACTGGGTTTTTGTGCTTATTTTCTGCTCTGTGATGTAAAGGTATTGTTGAAAATGTTGAAAAGGCCTGCAGATACCCCTATGGGTAACAATGATAAGAAAAAGAGGAACCACTTATGTTTACCTATAGCATAGAAAATCAAGATATTGGAGAGACTGGATAGTGATGTCAGTGTGAAAAGTCTGACAGAAGAGTATGGTGTTAGAACGACCACCACATGACCTGAAGAAATAGAAGGATAAACTGTTGAAGTTCTATGCTGAAAATGATGAACAGAAGTTAATGAAAAATAGAAAAACACTACATAAAGCTACAAAGGAAGATCCCAACTGTGTACTAAAAGAGTGAATCCATCAGCATCTCAATGAACACATGCCACTTAATGGTATGCTGATCATGAGACAAACAAAGATCTATCACAATGAATTGAAAATTGAAGGGAACTGTGAATATTTAACAGACTGGTTGCAGAAATTTAAGAAAAGACATAGTATTACATTTTTAAAGATTTGTGGTGATAAAACACCTGCTAGTCACAAAGCAGAGGAGAAATTCATTTATGAGGATGAGTTTGCTGAGGTCATCACTGATGAAAATCTGACACCAGAGCAAGTCGATAATGCTGACAAAACATTACAGTTTTGACATTATTGCCCCAGAAGACACTGATTCCAGCTGATGAGATAGCCCCTACAGGAACTAAGGATGCCAAGGACAGAATAACTGCTCTGGGATGTGGTAGGCATGCATATGCATAAATTTACTGTGATAGACAAAAGCTTGTGGCCCCACTGTTTTCAAGGAGTGAATTTCTTACCAGCCCATTTTTATGCTAACAAAAAGGTATGAATCACCAGGGACATGTTTTATGATTGGTTTCACAAACATTTTGTACCAGCCGTGGCTCATGCTCACTGCAAGGAAGTTGAACTGAATGATGACTGCAAGATTTTGTTATTCCTTGACAACTGTTATGCTCATCCTCCAGTTGAAATTATCATCAAAAATAATTTATTCCATGTACTTTTCCCCAATTTTGACTTCATTAATTCAGCCATGTGACCATGGTATCCTAAGGTTAGTGAAGAGTAAATATAAAAACACGTTCTTGAACAGCGTGCTAGCAGCAGTGAACAGAGGTGTGCATGTGGAAGGTTTTCAGAAAGAGTTTAGCATGAACGATGTCACATATGCCGTTGCCAATGCTTGGAACACAGTAACTAAAGATATAGTTGAACATACCTGGCACAACCTTTGGCCTGTGACTGTGTTCAATGATGATGATGGGCAAGATGATGACTTGGTGAACTTGAAGGATTTTATACATTAAGCAAGAAAAAATGATGTCTGACATCCTTACATATGAAAAAAATATGCTTTCAGAGTCCATCAGCAAGCTGACAAAAGTAGATATCAAGTAAGTTTTTAACATCAATAATGAGGCTCCAGTTGTTCATTGATTGATGGTGAAATAGAAGAAATGGTTCTGAATCAAGATGATCATAATGATAGTGACAATGAAGATGATATTAACCCTGCAGAAAAAAATGCCTATATACAACATGGTGAAAATGTGTAATAAGCTTATAAGGACTAGAGAAGCAAGCATTCATAACATAAAAAGAAATTATGGCAGTTTATAAAATCAAAGAGAGATTTCTAAGACAAAAACCATTGTTAATGAGGCAGATGACTCTGTAGGAAACTTTTTAAAAATCCATTCAGCAGAATTTCTCCTCATTCTCAGAGGACCCACTTTCTGGTTCCTCAGCTGCTTCTAAGGTTTCTTGTCACATGAAAAAATAAAATGCAGTGTACAGTAACCTTTTAATCAAAACACAGCATCACAGGTGGAGACTGAATGCCTGCTGTTGTTTGTTGTTGCTGTTGTTTAACAGCTTAATACAGGTATTCTGATGATGCTACTGTGCTGTTTACTTATCCTGAATACATTATTTTCCTACTGTAATAATGGAATGTCATATTTTTTACCGTGGAGTACACATATGTGAATAAGTGTAATAAAATTATTTGTTATTGGTAATATATAAATTCAAAGTCAGGAATGCCAATGATGCCAAACAACCACAGGTTGTCTACATGGTTATCTGAGATAGTGACACCTTTGCTTTCTGATGGTTCAATGTACACAAACTTTGTTTTATGCACAAAATTATTTAAAAAATTGTATAAAATACCATTAGAATATATATTATATATATTATATGTAATATGTGTGTGTGTGTATATATATATATATATAGAGAGAGAGAGAGAGAGAGAGAGAGAAAGAATATGAAACATAAATGAATTTTGTGTTTCAACTTGGGTCTCATCCCCAAGATATCTGATTCTGTACATGCAAAAATTCCAAACTGAAAAAATCCAAAATCTGAAACACTTCTAGTCTCCAGCATTTTGGATAAAAAATACTCAACTTGTGTTAGGGCTTAAATCTGCATTTTATTTTTGTTTATTATTTGTTATTTTTCTTTCTTATTTATTTATTTTGCATTCCTATGGGTTATTTGTACATTTTTTAGAATTTCATTTTTGCTTATCTCTAGTGTTTTCAGTGTATCTGTTTGTATAGTTTCTGTAGTGATTACTCTAGTTATTACAATATGCATATTTAATATCATAGTTACTGGTATTAACATTTTACCAGTTTGACTGAAGTATAGAATCCTTACCTCCCTTTTCCATTTTATCCTCATCCATTTATAAGTAACTTAAATATTTCCTCTACATATGTTTGGAATCACATCATATAATTTTATAATGTTTTCACCAATTGTAGAACATAATTTAGAAAACACAAGGGGAGAAGGAAATTCTATTGCATTGACCCATATGTTTACTAGTTAATATTTTTGTTGTTCTTTCTTCATTCCTCATGTTCCCAGATTCCTTTATCATTTCTTCTGTGTTTCAATGCCCTTCATTCATGCTTTTAGAAGTAGGTCTGCTGAAAATAAATTCTCTTAATTATCCTTCATCTAATATTTGTCTGGATTTTTCTTCATTATCGAAGGACATTTTTGCTGAATATAGAATTCTTGTTATTTTATTTCACCACTTGAAAAATGGTGTGTCCATTCCTTCTGGCTTCCATGGCATCTGATAAGAAACACACTCTCATTTTAAATTGTTTTTCTACTAGGTAAAGTGTCATTTATCTCTTGTTTTTTTCAAGATTTTTTCTTCAGCTTTAGCTTTTATAATTTTGATTGTGATGTCTCTTGGAATAGATCTCTTTGAATTTATCCAGTTCAAGGTTCAATAAGCCTCTTTAATCTGTAGGTTTATGTCTTTTTCAAAATTTGAGAAATTTTCAGTCATTATTTCATTGTATACTCTTTCAGCCCAACCCTCTTTCTATTCTCCTTTAGGATGTCAATGACACAAATGTTAATGTGATCATAATTTCTCACTGAAGCATGTTTATGATGGTTACTTTGAACTCATGGGAAAATTCTAATATTTCTGTCATCTCAGAACTGATTTATATTGATCATCATTTTTCATTAAAGTTGTGATTTTTCCAGTACTTTGTCTAAGTGATTTTGGATGGCTACCTGGACATTTTGAGTGTTATATTATGAGACTGCATTTTATTTAAACTACTTGTTTTTCTGCCTTCCACTGACACTGCTCATGCATGGGAATTTAAGTGTTGCCTTGCTCTTGCCAGGTGGGGGTGGAAGTCTAGGTTTCCAACTTGGCCTCCATGGACACAAGGAGCTTAGGGACTCCTCATTAGTGCTAGGTGTATGTGGGCATTCCAGACCCCCACTAAGCCTCCTCTGACAACACCTTGGCTGAGAAGGGGAGGGGTACCACATTACTGTACACTATGTGGCTTCCCAAATATGGAGGGTATTTTGTGGGGGATTTTATCACTGCTGAGCAGGGCTGAAGGCCTAGAACCTCACTTTGCCTTCTCTGACACCATCCCAGCAGAAGAGGGGAAGGGAAAGGGATAACTAACTATATCTTGCTGAGGGTAGAATTCTAAGCTCTCCGCTTGGCTTTTGTTGGTTGTTTGGAGCTGGGGCCACAGTTTTTCCTTTGGTGTTTTTATGGAGTAGGGTGGTTGTTATCTAAAATTTTTCTGTCTTCTTGGCTGCCCCTTTTCTGGTCCTTTGATTAGAGAAAAGGCTTTCTTTTGGGCTCTTTTTGTCTTTAGTTGTTGGCATTTCCAGGTTGCCAACATCTCTAGAACCCAGTCTAGGATATATGAAGCAAATATTAAAATAAAACAAAACAAAACAAAAACAAATTTGCTGTGCCAATTCCTCAGGTCCCAAGGTCCCTAGCCAGTCTCCTCCTGTATACCTTTCAGAATCTTGATATATTTGTTTTATTCATAATATCCATGTGTTTATGTGTACTTAGCAGAAATGATAGGGAAAATTGTATCTACTTCATCTTATTATGGAACAGGAAGTCACGACAACCTCATGGAGTTTTCTGAACATTAAATGGGTTAATGTGCATAAAACACTCAGAACAATTCTGACACACAGTGTTAATTAAAATTTTATAGTATTTATTATAAAAACTGACAACCTGTAAAGTTTTGCTTTTTGTCTTTGGAAAAGTTATATGTCAATCAATGACTATCAATGGGCACAGACTTTTATATTCTGAATGGACATAAGAATTATAGAATACATTTTGGTAAGGCTTTGAAAGAGCTTTAGATCTTCTTAGGGAGATAAGATATGATGTTATAAGGCAATTCAAGGTTACGTATAATCAAGTCACTAAAGTATGCTGTGCAAAAGGTCAGTCTTGCTATGATATGAACCTATGTTTATAGGAAGTCTGACTATTAAACAGCTGCTGCTAATGCTATTAATCTATCCTAGCCAACTCTACCACTTGCGCTAGGGAGTTATATTTGTTATGGTCACTGATTTCAAAACATTTTGTAGCCATTCATATTAATATAAAATACTGCAGTTACTGAAGTCTCATATCAAAAATATTATAGGACAGTGAAAGCCAATGGGCATGAATATTTCAGTATTTATTAAGGTTATTTCCAAATCTCAGCCCACCAATATAGAACAAAGAACACTTGATGTGGAAGGGAATTTTGAAATAAGTAGTAGTAATGCAAAATGATCACTTAGAAGATGGAATCTAACATGCATAATTAATACATTTTTATGCTAGAATCATTAACCAACAAGCCAATTCTTTCAGAGTTGTGTTAGAGGAAAGGGGGAAGGGGGCTTGTAGAATTCCTCAGAGACATTATTTTATCATAATACAAATAGGAGGAAGAATTCAAGGGCCAGAGTCACTAATAGTGTTGTCTTCAGTCATCGCTGCATTAATTAGCTAAAAAATAAGTAAACAAGCAAAATAAAAAATAAATTTTCTTGGGAAGAACAGAGTATAAATGATAACTGGTAAAGCTGAAGTAGGGAACATATGTGTGTGTATCTATGATTGAAACCTGACAGAGAATAAGTCAAAATGACAATGTGTGCACCAAAAAGGAAAAAGATGAAAAAGAGATCTCCATTGAAAGTATAGCAGAGGATCAATGCTTTTTTGATCATGCACACTCATCCCCTCACCTCTCTGGGAAAAGGGGTCATCTACCAGAAGATATGGACTGTGGATTTGACTATTGGTAGTGATTGGGGTCCTGACATTTTCCATCCCCACAGGGTTTTAAAGATTAGATAACATGAGTTGACTGATCTCATTAGACAGCAAAGGTGTTTTAATCTCACCTCACTCAGTTTAATTATGGTATAAAATGCTGCAAAAATCATTCGATTCGTATGGAGTTCATTGGTAATTCTAATACTGTCATTTTCGGTACCTGATTCCATGTCTAGAAGAGGAAGTTCAGGGAGCCTGTAAGCTCCTAAAGCATTATAAATAACCTTTTCTCCTTAACTTTACACCTCAAAAGTTTATAATTTTGTCTATTCCTAGGTTGAAGTGTAATCTATTGAAATAACAAAGTCAACTTAAGCTGTATTTCTAATGGCTCAATTTACAAACCAAAGGATACTATATTTTAGAACATCATTGTGTCTGGGAGTGTAAAAGGATGATACAATTATAATGCAACTACCTTACTCTTGATTATCTTTGTTTAAAAGACCACTTTCATGGGTGGGTTAATATTCCTAGGAAGCAGATAACCATTCTGCACTTCAACTGCAGTTCATATTAAGAATAATGTGTCATACTCCATGGTATACATATACCATATTTCATTAATCCACTCATGGATTGTTGGGCACTTGGGTTGTTTCTACATCTTTGCAATTGTGGATTGTGCTGCTATAAACATTCGAGTGCAGATGTCTTTATTATAGAACTCTTTTATTCCTTTGGGTAGATGCCCAGTAGTGGGATTGCTGGATCAAATGGTAGTTGTACTTTTAGTTCTTTGAGGTATCTCCATATTACTTTCCATAGAGGTTGTACTAGTTTTCAGTCCCACCAGCAGTGTATGAGTGTTCCTGTCTCTCCACATCTATGCCAACATTTGTTGTTTTAGGACTTTTTGATAAAAGCCATTTTCACCAAAGTTAAGTGATATCTCATTGTGGTTTTGATTTGCATTACATACTTCTGCTTCATGCCCAACATCTAGTCCTGGGTTCTGGCTCCTAAACCCATTTCTCTTTTATTTCTCAGCTCAGCTCAGTTCAGTTAATTTCTCACCTGAGCTGCCACTTTAATTCGTAAAACTTGGCTCAACATCCCTCCCAAGCTTTTGAACATTGCTGGTAACCCAGATCACTTGTTTTCTATATATATATACACACACACATACACACACATATATGTGTGTATATATATGTGTGTATACTGTAAAGAAGTAGCAAAGCAATTCTAAATAAATCCAAATGTGAAAATAAAAGGGACCATAGGCTCAAGCTTACAATACACAGGGTGATTTTAAAATAGTCAAAAGTCAATTTTGAAGGCAAACTCTTCTAAGATATACAAAACTCTATTTGGATATTGCTATGGTTTGCATGTTCTTTCCAAAAGTCATGCTGAAATTTAATTGCCATTTTAATATTATTAAGAGGTGGAGTCTTTAAGAAGTGATTACATCATGGGGGCTCCATCCTCATACATGGATTAACGCCATTTTCATGGGAGTGGGTTAGTTATTGTAAAAGTAACTTTGTTTTAAAAATGAGCTCTCTAATAAATAAATAAATAAATAAATAAATAAATAAATAAATAAGTAAGTAAATAAATAAATAAAAATGAGCTCTCTTGCTCTCTCATCCACTCTCTTGCCCTTTTGCCTATCTGCCATTGGATGATGTAGCAAGAAGGCCCACACCAGATGTTGGCACCATGCTGTTGGACTTCTCAGCCTCCAGAATGGTGAGCCAAATAAACGTCTTTCCTTTATAAATGACCTAGTCTGTGGTATTCTGTTATAGCAACAGAGAGTAGAATAATACAGATATTAATATGAACAATCTTAGATGTTTTTTCATGTGGGTTCTCAGGCCCAATATGAACATCTCTGTAATTTTTTAAAGTAGCCTTGCCAAAACCAGGCCTCAAAAAGTTGGTTTAAGGCTCAGAGTTGTTCTTCTCCATAGAAATCTTTAGTAAAAGGCAAAAGATTTATACGATCTGAAGAGAAACCAGAGTATATCTTTGTAATTCTTATTCATCCTATTACTAGCCATTAAGAGACAAGTTTTTGTACATTTGCATCACCCAGTAAATGATTCTATATTTGAAAGCACATTTCCCAGAGAAATAGCTAATTGTTGTTGGAAATAAATATGCTACAGTAAGTTATTCTTTATAGCCAAAGTAACCCCTTAGAATCAGTATACCTGTATGTTTGAGAAAAATGTTTGTTCTCTTCAAGTTCTAAATGTGTCTACACCTACTCAAGACAGCCATGCCCACTGTTATAGAGCTTTAATTGCTTGGAAAGTTATTTATATATACCAAGGCCAAATCTACTTTTCTGCATTTATCATCCACTTATTCTAGTTTTGCTTTCTGTAACTATATAAGTAAATCTAATGGCTCCTTTGCAAAAAAGTGTTTGAAATATTTGTGTCATTTTCATGTACTTTCTAATCTTCTTTGCCAAGCAAAGCATCCCTACAGTTTCTTCAGCTGTACCTCCTTTGAAATGTATCCAGTCTGATGAGTAAGAGGCATAAGGGTACTCTTACTGCTTTTGTTTCAAACATTGAATATTATATTAATGCAGACCATGATAACCCTAGCTCTCCTTGCCCCAACCTTTATGCCATAAGTTGACTTCAACTAGGCAGGCTCATTAAATGAAATGGCCTTTCCATTGGAATGACCATCAATGTGGTCTGCTTTGTTCTGTATGTGTACAATGACTTTTGTAAACAAAATGCAAGAATTTCCATATATTTCCATTCAATTTTACCTTATGAACTTCATTCCAGTCTTAAGATTCTTATAGAATTTTCATTCTTTCATTTTATTATTCCAAATATGATGGCATCCCTATATTTACAAGGCTTGGCCTTTAAATTTTCATTCAAATAGAGTTCTTAAAATGGTGAGTGGAACAGAATCAAGGACAAAGTCCTTTGGAACATCACTAGAAAAATCACTCCAGGTTGAAATTTATCTATTAATGAATGCTCTGTGGCAGTGCTTCTTAGCCTTGGCTGCATGTTAGAATCATCTGGGGAACTTTTAAAAGCAATTAATTCCCATGCAAGGGACCCACTTCAGACCAATTACATGAGAATCTCTGGGGGTGGAGCCCTGGCGTTAGCAATCCTTTCTTCAGTGCTTCCCAAGTGATTCTAATGTGCAGCCTGGGTTGAGACAAACTGATCAAGTTAATTTTGTTCAGCATTTTTTCCCCTCCTTTTTTGAAAATATTATAAGGGCCAATATTTTTTCTTTTTCTTTATATGAGCATGTTTAAAATGAATTTGACATGTCAAAAAAAGGTAAATAGTTTAAAATATCTGTGTAGTTATTTCTGTACATTTAGAAGTGAATATTTACATAGATACAGTGGATACATACATTTACAAAGATAAAGTGAATATTTACTTATTAATATAATCTTAGAGATTGATTTGAGAAGTTTTCTCCTTCATAGGAAAAGGCACTTTGCGCAGATGCTTCTTGACTTACAATGGGGTTATACTTCAATAAACCCATTGTAAGTTGAAAATATTGTAAGTCAAAAATGCATTTAATACATGTAATCTACCAAACATCATAGCTTAGCCTCGCCTATCTTAAATGTGTGCAGAACACTTACATCTGCCTACAGGTGGGTAAAATCATCTAACACAAAGCCTATTTTATAATAAAGAGTTAAATATCTCAAGTACTTTTATTGAATACTGTACTGAAAGTGATAAACAGAATGATTGTGTGGGTATTCGAAGTATAGTTTCTACTGAATGTGTATCAATTTCATGCCATTGTAAAGTCGAAAAATCATAAGTGAAACACTTATAAGTCAGGACCCATTTGTATATAAATATATACACACACACACATACACATAGTGCCACATATTAAATTGTACATTATCACACTTAAAGGATAAAAACTATGACACCTTCTTTCACTCTTTTACAGTCCTCAAAAGAGGTAAAAATGGAAAAATGGAAGTGACTGTATAGTAAACGATTGCTAATTCATGTGATAGCCATGACTATAACTATTAGTGATGATGCTAATGAAGTTACCATTTACTAAGTACTTACTACTTGTCATGAACTGTATGTGTATGTGTGTATGTATGTGTGTGTGTGTGTGTGTGTGCATTTATATATGACGATAGGCTCAAAAATGTTAAGCAACTTTCCCAACATCAAAGATAATGGGATGAGGCCAGGATTTAAATGCAATGGGGTCAGACCTTCCTATATTCCTAACAACCAAACAGCACTATTTCTTATTTAAAATATACAATGTTATATGGACATTCACACACACACACACACATTGATTTAAGTAATAAAAACAATTCTTTATTGAGAGAATTGATCATATTAAATAAGGATCTAAAAATCCCTGCTTTGGTATTAATTTAAATCACTTTGTCTAAATGCCGTAAATTGGATAATAAGTTAATTCCAATCATTATACTGCCTTGAGAAGTAATTCACTCAATAATCAAGAAATATATGATGATTTATAAGTATGAACACATAAAGCTATCAATAAAGTATTTCAAATCAAGCATTTTCTCTCTATTTATTTTAGTTAAATCTTTTCATAACTATGGTTGATTTGGCTCATCTAATTAGGTAGGCAATGTGCAATTTTTTCCTTTATGCTTCCATGTAAGTCCTTCCTGAAGTGATATGCTCGATCGGGGAAGACAACAATTCCCAGAGAAATAGAGAATATTTTTCAGCAGAATATACAAATATACATACTAAACCTCCAAAACCACCCTGTGAACATCAAAATTTAAATCTTTTTAATGTTTCTGTTTAACTTAGTTTTAAACTTCATGTTTATGTATTTTAGTGGCCTTCCCAGCTTTGCAAAAGCTTTAAGAACTTTACAAAAAATTTAAAAATGATTAACAATTTGTTAATTTTATTGTAGATTTATAATTACAGTTTTAAAATGATATTCATCTGTGGTTTTTTTGTATTGAACAATTTTGCATTTTCCAGCATACTGTGTCATATAGCAGGTCTACAATAAGGCAAACATAAAAGCATCTTTCCATATTTGAATTTGACAGACATTCTTTTTTTTCCATTACATTTAAATTTTAGCAACTAGAAAGAAAGAAAGACTATTTTCAGTATTTATATGTTTGCTGCAATGTAAAATCTTCACCTATATGCAGTTTCTTTGGTCTTTACTTACAGTCCTTAATTGACTAAAATGCTGAACATTTTGAAGGAAAAGAATACGTACTGTAGCATCTCCGAGAATGTGTACAGTGTGTAGATTTCAGTACTCTGTTTGAATTCTACTTTTTTGATCATATTCTGGATTGGATTCCTTTTCTTAGGATCCTTGCTTCCCTTAGCTCCCCACTCTAACCAAGACTAATAAGAAGAAATAGCTATTTAATATAATGTGTTTCAAAGCTGCTAGTGATAAAAGCAAAGGGGAAAGGTCATTGTTGATATAAGTACATTGTTGACAATAAGACATCCTGATCTACATGAGCTGGAAGAGTACACTTTGAGAAATGAAAAATTATTCACAACCACTTTGGCCATCTGCTAAATTTTCTAGGCTCCCTCCTCAATCTACTTAACTCAAAACACAGAGAATACCTGCTCAAACTTTCTCTGCTTTCTTCAAAGTCCCATAACCTAACACTTGATATTTAGCTGCATTCATTGGCTAAAACTTTACCAAAACTTGAATGTCTGCTTATCAGAATTCTTCAAACAAATAAGTGAAAATGTGAATCCATACAAAATCATGAGGTCTTACCCTTCTCTTTTAAATGATGTCAGAATCATATGAGTAAATCCTAAATTACTGCCCATTTGATGTTGAAATCTCAATCATCCATTGCTTTGTCCTCTTTTACTTCTAACTAAAAACTTCCTGAAACACAAACATGCATGGTATATAAACCCTTTCTATTCCTAAACAACAATAAATCTTATTTTTATCCTTTATTTGAAGCCTACATAATGAACTATTTTTTGACAGAGGTGTAGGAAGCAAAAGCAGCTAGAAGTCAGCAGGATGTCAAAATGTGAACACCAAAACAAAATGTACTTGGTGATGCTTTTTGTGATACTCTCTTAATCATTATTATTTTCACACATTGTGTTAACAAAATATGCAAGAAGTAATTTGTCATGGTTTTGTTAAATCTGTGTATGGTTTGTGATACTCCTTTGCTACAGATAAGTAAGCTTGTGAAGGCATTGTTTAGGACCATATTATTATGCTGTGTGATACCAAAGCTTGCTTTTTATAAATGAATTTGTGAAAACAGTCCTCCTTAATCCCTGCCTCTCAGTTTCTTGTAATAATCTTGGCCTTTTCACTTTCATTGTGAATTCCAAGATCAAACATTCAGCATAACAACAAAAAATAAATTTAGTACCTTCCCAGGAAAAAAGCCTCAACATACCCAACATGTAACCAATAAATAATATTTTCAGAGCCAAATGTAGTGCTATGATAAAGGTCTTAAGGTATACAGCCATGCCAAAAAATAAAAGCACAAGAATATTTTAATAAACAGTTGATTTGTGCCATTGTATATAAAGCAATCAAGCTATATATTGTTTTTCCCTTTCAGGAGCGTATGCTAAATGGAATATTTGACCTATGTGCAATGAAGCAATGTATTAAGTTGAACTTTCATTATCCAATGCAGAGGAGCATCAAACACAGATGAGTAAGGAAAAATCCTTTTGGCTCCTAAGGTGTTATCTCTGAAGTTGCAGCACCATATGTGGTTGGCTGCTATTGGATACCTATTAATTGACTATTTGTGGCAAAACTATGAGTAAATGCAGCCTGCGTCATATTTTGTGCATGGATGAGGACCTATATGCATCTACAGTGTTTTAATTTTCTCTCTCTCATTATAAGCATATTCCTGCCCCTACATGCAGCAGGGTATATAAAAGAAAGCAGAACTCAAAGCACTTGTCCCCTAGGGCAGAGCTCATATCAGTGTTTCCTGTTTGTTAGCACCTACAGTTCATATGCCCTAAACTCTAAACCTCATCTCTGAGATCTGATAAATCCATCCAGACTTCGATGATTCTCTGAGCTCAATTATGGCCACTATGTGCCTGACTTTTCTAGCTTCACCTCTCTCTGAGTAAAGAAGGAAATGGAACTAATGGAACTAATTTTTATTGGCTGCTTCAGATACACAAAGACCTTTCACATATTTTGTCTTGTTTTATCCTCACAATCACACTGTAAGAAATGGATTTTTTTTTTCATTTTAGAGAAACTGAAATTTAGAGAAGTAAAGTCACTTGCCAAGGTCATTCTACTATGTCAGTGGTGCAGTAATTCAACCTCATCTACCTAACTCCAGAACGAGATTCAATTAATTGCAAACTAAATATGAAATACCTTCTTAACCTTTATAATCCAGCTGATATCTTTACACTGAACAGTTCTATTCAAAATCTCCCTGCTTCCACCCACATCTCAATGGAAAGAACATTGGAATTAAGTTTGGGAGACAAAGGTTTCAATTCCTTTGTGATCTTAGATAAATAATTGACCTATTCTGGGTCCCTGTTTAATTATCTCTAAAGTGGGGCCAGTTTATTGGCCTTAATTAAGTTGTTGGTGTATTGCAAGGATAAAAACAGACAATGCATATGAAAATGCTTTGTAAATGGTAAAACTCTACCCAAATGTAATCATCATCATCATCATCATCATCAGAAAGATGTTACACTGTTCTTCTCAGATCCAGACAGGTCTTTCTTATGACCTGTCTTGGGACTTCACAGGCCCAGGTTTATAATATCCAAACCACCGGGAATAGGTTACAAGAAGGGTGATGATCTCCCTTTTTTAGAATTCTTGAATTTCTTCAGACTGTACTAAAAACCTTTAGCAGATAAGTCTCTGAGAGTTTCTGACAACCTATTTTCTCCCACTGCAGTTGAGGAGAATAAGATTTACTGACATAAAAGCAAAATGGACTCTTTTCAGGTTAAGCATTTCCCAAAGAATTGTCTTTGAAATTAGATTTCATAAGCAGTAGTCTATGACTTTTATTGAGACTTTTCTTTTTTTCCCTCTCTCTCCAATCTCCGCAGGTATATATCCCATCCTGTGCATGCTGTGCATTATTCTACATCTTCTCTAATAAAGAGTTAGATCCTAGTTCTTTCTGCCCCCTAGCTTTCTGACCAGATCATAAACACATGTGCAGAAAGGGCATACTAGCTCCTGAGGTATGTGTACCTATTGCTATTCATACCATACTTTGAATTTTAAAGGACATCTGACATCTTGCTGATTAATATAGTGTGTCTCCAGTGTAGCCAGTATTAATAAACTGCTCTCAATATATCCACATCCCAAAAAGAAAAATCACCATAAAACACTTATATTTGAGCCAATTGCTTCAATTGCTCTTAGTGTTCTCAAGGATCTGGGTATTCCTGCGAAATTCTCTCAAACACATAGTATGAAATAAATGTCTTTAATATACTTCATTTAACTGAACATTATATTACAAATACATATATCCTTGTGTATATATGTATTCCAGTGGTCTTAAGTATCCTAAAATATTAAAGGTAAAGTCTCCTAATTCTGTTCATCAAAAAGGATTACTATATATGTTTGTATAGGTGTGCATCAGTGAATTTATTATTGTGGAAAGAGCTACATTCTCTTGATTCTTTTCAATCTTATTTTTTCTTGTATACAAGAGGTACATAGCTTTACACTTACTTGTAAGTGGAAGGTCTTGAGGTTACATATCTGAATTTCTCTCTTGCTTATTAAGCTAACCTTCTGCGGGCCTACCAGTTGTACGACCAGTCCATTATTCTGCTCAGTGGCTGTTTTTCGGGGAGAGAATAGTCATTCAATACAATTCAATATATTAATTGAGATTCCAATATGTAAGCACTCTAACAGACAGTTCAGTGGATTTACAAATTAGTGAAAGATGCACAACCCTTATACTAACAAAGTTTAAACCACAATAATGGTAAATAGACAATGATTTATGGATATAAAAAAAGGTAAAAGCACAAATTATTACAAGGGAAGAACCTTTAAATATACCCATCTTCCTATAATAGTTAACAAATCAAATATCCATAAATTCATCTAAATACGCCTATAAACCACTATGCTTTTGTTATGTTCAGTATGCATCACCTTCTCATATATCACTTGTCTTCTTTTTGCTTTTTCTCATATGCAGTTTATTTTAGGCTACCAAGAGCATTTGCCAATGTGGTATTCTTGTTTTATAGATTTCAATTATATCTTACCTCTACTTTGAATTTTCCAGGCTGAATATTGCAAAATTTGCAGTCTATTAATACATGGAAGGCAGTCCATCCATTTAATTATAGTTTCTTATTTATTATTACACATATAAAATGATTCTGTTTCCAAATATAAAGTTACCATAATCACAAAGTACACAATTTAGAGGTTACTGTCCACATGGAAATTGACAGAATTTTGAATGTTGCTAAAAATAATATCTTAAGTTAAAAAGTTCTTTCACCCAAGGAGGTCGAAGTACATCTTAAATGTTATTTAATTTCTCAGAAAACAGAGGGAAGTGGGAAATATCATTATGCATATTCAGAGTATTATTTCTCTTCTTTGGCCACAGCCATTTAAAAATTGCTTGCAAGTCTGGGTAAAAACAAACTCTGCCAATATTCTAGGTGAATAAAGTATTATTTAAAATGATAACATTTCTTGCGATTATAAAGTATTGCAGGTCATTCCAAAAATTTTGAAAAATATAGGAAAGCATAATGAAAAAAATTAATAATATTCACATTTCTGCATCCAGAAAAATTGTTATTAAGACTTTGGCCTATGTTTTCCACCCTGTGTGTGCATGTGTATTAAAAAATGTGACTGTTTTGCTCATAGTCCTACATACTGCTTTTTATTTTACATAATGCAAATTTTACTGTGTAATAAGTAGAGTTGGCTCTCCATATCCATGGGTTCCACATCCATGGATTCAACCAACTGTAGACTGAAAATACAGTAAAATACAACAGTACAACAATAAAAATAATACAAATTTAAAAACCAATATAACAACTATTTACATAGCATTTACATTGTATTAGATATTATAAATAATCTAGAGATTATTTAAAGTTTACAGGAGGATGTGCATAGATTATATGCAAATACTATGCCATTTGCTATAATGGACTTGAGCATCTGTGGATTTTGGTGTCCTCAAGCAGTCCTGGAACCAATCTTCTGCAGGTACCAAGGGGCAACTGTATTCTTCAAATAACTAAAATTTAAAATTCGGCCAACAGTCTTCTGTGTGAACATACCTCAGTGTACAAAACTATTTTCCTACCATTTTACATTTTTTCTATTTTTTCTCTTATAAATAGCATTGCAACTAATATTCCTGTACATAAATATAACTGACCCATCACTGATTATTTGCTGAGCTTAAATTTCTATATGTGATTTATAAGTCAAAAGGTATAAACAACTTTTGGATCCTTAACATACTGCCAAATAGCTCTCTAGGTAAATCATCTCAGCTTGGACTCCCACCAGCTCAAAAGCAGTGGATCCATCTCACTATACCCCACCCAGAGTAAGATGCTGTTTTCATTCTTGCCAAATTGATAAACAAAAGCAAAATGACTTTCTTACTTATAAAAATATATATATATCATGTTGTCAAATAAATAAATTTTGATGCATAATAGTCAAGAATGCTAAAATTCCTATCTTTAAGGAGGAAAAAAATGTTATGAAGCCTCCCTGCTATATACCCAAATTAAAACTATCTAAACTACCACTTCTTTGCTTAAGGCTAAAGGATATTTCTACATGGAAGGGTGCCTACTACTTGCCAGGCACTATGATTGAATCATTATATGTTACCTCATGCTATCCTCAGCATAATCCTTTGACGGGTTATATATATCTATATAATATTTTCTTCATATTATATAGGTCAAGAAAGTAAGGCACAGTGGGGTGTAGTAATTTGTTCAATGTCACATAGTCCTTAGAAATAAATTAACATGGTAGAGAAGATGTAGCCCATTGATCTCTTTGCCGTCATCTCTCAAAGCTCTCCTCCTAACTTTAAATCCAGAGTTGCACTTTTGTTTTAGTTTTCTCAGCACTGATTAATGCTCTCGTTTGCTTTGACTATTTGTATTTGAAATTACCCACATACCTCCCAATATCAGCCCCTCAAGCTCTTCATTATAGAGGTTTAATTTTAGAAGTTATTGCCTTTGGGAAAACTTCCCTGACCCTCCTCAATCTAGGTTAAATAATTCTTTTGTATGGTCTTACAGTGCACTTGTATGGCCCCTACTAAAGCACAAACCACAATGGGTCACAGACACTATGTTGGACCACCCAGCTCTCCTTCAGAACTGAGAAACTTATTCCCCCAGCTGCTTCAAAATACTGGTAGCTGAGCCCTTACCTGAAGAGCACACCTCTTTCCCTGAAGTATGCCACATTCAATGACTGGAAAATGCAGGTATATAAAGGCCCAGGGTCCTTGCCTCAAGGTGATGTAACTTTGAAGGTCATCTCAGCGCCAGAGTGCCCAAGGGAACTTCTGAGGTCTTTGTTCCACGGTGTATATCCTGAGAGCCCCACTCCCCCAAGAACAAATGTAGCATGAAAATCTACATCACAGAATCTGTTCTTAAAGAACACAACCAAAACACTTCATATTTTAATTGCTTGCTTTCTTAGATGTTTACCTCAATAAGCTATAAATCCCAAGAGGGCAAGAGATATGTTTCTTTTTCTCTCTACTATCTCCAGGGCACATAAGACAATGTCTGTCTCAATAAATACTTATTGAATGAAGGAATGAATGAAAAAGAGCTGGGATTCAAACTCACACATGATAGACTCAAAACTCTGAGTTCCTTCCACTAGTGAAGTATAGCGATGCCCTCTTAGGGGAACCAGACACAAAACAGGAGGGAAAAAAATACACCTCTGTCAAGACCAATCAGCCTCATTTTGTGTCAATCTAGAGGAAGACAATAAAGAGCAGAAAATAAACCTTTTCAAAAGCAGAAAGTAAACCTTTTAGAAAACGTGGAGTATTTCATTGTTCAAGCAAAGTCAGTCTGTATGTAAGCGAAACATATAATTTTGTAACTAATTAAGCCAACAAGTCAAATCATGTAGCATAAAAAATCTATTGTGCATTAATTGTCTCTTTAATTAAAACAAAGAACTCAATTCTGCCTTCAGGTATATTAGACTATGCAAATTTCTTTTTTCTTTGATCCTCAATTCTGCTATACTCCTTGAACTGATGGGAATATTTGCCTAATATGAATCTGTAAAACACTAAACATAGTAAATATCATAATTTTGTACCTATAGCACATTTCCCTAATCATTCCCAAATGGACTTCAAAAACATTCAAAACTGGTTAGGATAATAGTAGAGCAGTACACTTTAAAATGGATTACCAAAAACCAGCAGCTAAATTTCAGAGGAAATTTAATATATAAAACTCTACTACATTACGGGACCAAAATAGAGATACTACAATAAAAGATGCATAAACTCAACACTTGCAAACGCTTATATTTGTATGAATAAAAATTAAATTCAACAGTTATCTCCAAGTAAAATTTATCTTTGAAATGCATATTTCACTAAGATTCTGAAATTCAACATTTCTGTGTATAACACATACATACACATACATACACGTTAATACTTATATGCATTTATGTACATTTGAGTTAACAGAATTCTACTCTTTGTACTCAAGAATGAAATAAGATCACTTAAAATAATCTTAAAAACCTAAGCCCAGCAACAAGTATAAAATCATGTTCTTAAGGGCAATAGTGGGTGCCATAGCATAATCACAGTTTTTGCCAATGTAATGAAGGACAGTGTAGAATAACTTTTTGTAACTTCAAAATGCATTCTTACTTAATTTAATGATTGAATATGAATTAGAGGTACCATGAATAATTGAAATGAAATGATAATTATTAAAACAGAAGTTAAGACTTAGATTATTATGAACATTATTTGTATAATATGCCCTTGATATATTTAGAAACAAATGGAATTCATAGTAATATCCATTTGAATTCAACATAGAAGAAAATTTCAATTTTGATCTTTGGTTGATAGAAATATGTAGACCAAATAATACATTGAGGTATAATTGTATAGGCAAGAAGTTCAGAAATGAGCAAGGAAGACAGAGAAGGACTACCATACTGAATCACACAATCTCTCTGTTAGAATCTAATAATTCATAATTTATAATTAGAAAAGATTGTACAATAAGGAAAGAAAAACAATAGCCAAAAACAAGGTAACAATAGCAAACATTTATCGTGTCATTCACTTTCAAGTTTATCACTCCTTAGGCTCAAAATGATTAATAAATTCTGCATGTAAATCAGTCATACTATTACAACTACCAGAGGATATTTAAATATTTTCCTTAGAAAGTGTTAATGAAATAGTACACATTGACAAGCATATCACCAAGTTCAGAGTAGCTTACACATTTGAACCTAAACACAATAAAAAGAATAAATTCACCAAAAAGTATGTGCAAATTACTGAACTAAGAAGCTGCCCACATCATTTCAGCCTCACAGCAAAGTTGAACACAAATTTCAGACGAAGAAATTCAATTAAAAATGGCATTTCTTTATTTCAACACTTATTTCTCTAATTTAAGTTAATACACTGGAGTTTTCAAAAACAACCAACTGCTTCAAAGTCCATATTCCCCATAATAATCTCACTGCTGTATCCTGCACTGGATTCTTTGAGTAAGATATGCTAGAACCACCACTCTGAAACATTACCTATAAATTATGGTCCTAAAAGACAAAGACCATAAAGTAATGAAAGTTCCATTTACCTCTGCCTCCTAATCTCTAACAGCACAATTGATACAAGAAGAATTGGAGTATGTCAAAAATTAATAATTAATTAATTAAAGCAAGAATCTCTGGGTGAAGCAACTCAAGAAGAAACTTATTTATGCATGAATTCACTGATTGCATTTCCATTTGTATACATTTAATCAAGACTTCTGGGTGTCTTTAATGTTCACATTTACAATTCCCTCCACTCCAAAAGGAAATTTTAAAGAAAATATAAAAGCTGGCTTTGTAGTACCAAACAGAGATTTAAAAAATCCTTTGTGGGGTCATTTGGCATATACAAATGTTTATCTAAGTATTGCTAATGGCTAATTGACTAGTGTATTTAGTTAAATTCTAATTAAGATTGAAACCTGAGCACCCAATTTATCATCTGTAGCAGTATTTCTCAAACTTTTTTATCTAAGGGCCCCTTTATAATCTTAAAACTTTTGCGAACCTCAAAGAACTTTCATTTATGTGGCATATACCTAATGAATATATACATATATATATGTAATATATACATATGTATATATTAGAAATATATGTATACATGTACATATATACATATATGTATAATAATATACATTATATATAATATAATAATATAATATTAAATATTAAAACAGAAATTCTTAATACCCTCATCTATTAATTCATTTAAAATAATGATAAATTCATTATCCAATATATAAAAACACATTTTATGAAAAATATCCATACTACACAAAAAATGGTAAGAAAAGTGACATTGTATGATATTTTGCAAAACTCTTTATGTCTGGCTTAATAGATTTCAGATGGATTCTAAAGTTGCTTCTGCATTCATTGTATTGGATTGTGTTGCTTTGGTTGAAGAACATGTAGAAAATATGACTTCATAGACATTTTTATTTGGAAAAGGAAAGAGCATTTTTAACAACCCATTTTACATAACTGTGAATATTCATCTTTGATATTAATATCAAAACTCCTTAAGTGGTAGTTTCTTAAAGTATGCTTACAGTGTGGAATCAGAAACCCCATAGGTAATTACATTAAAGTCCATTAGTCTTTTTTTTTTGCAATTTGAATAGATCTTTCACTCATACATTATTTTGCGCTATCTTACTTGTTAATTTGGAAAATATTGGTTCAATGAGTTATGCACAACATCCTGATGTTGACACATCATTATATAACACCAAAAAAAGGAACCTTCAGGAGCACCATCACCAATCTCATCAGAAAAGTCTTTAGGTATTAAGAAGCTTTCCCAGCTCATAATTATGGATACAAGCTTTTTAAAATTTTAATTTTCACTTAAAAGCTCAAATTTTATCATTGGCAACAAGTAAGTTTTTTTTTTAAAACCACTAGCTCACATTGTTCATTTTCAAGAAACTGTCTGCCAAATACCCATGTATGAATAACCATAATTTTTCTGTCAGTTGTTTTTTAAGTAAAAATGATATCCTCATAGAAAGTCTCTAGTTGAGCTTGCAACATCAAGCATAGCAATTGCACAATTGTTTTTCCTCAAGACAACTATTTACTTTTGATATTGAAAAGTAGGAGTTTTAACTCTTCCCTTAAGCGGCCTGAGATGATCTGTGAAAATGCTTCGCTATTCACTTGACCCAGAAAACCCCACAAAATCATGCAAGTTGAGAGGGTCAAATCTTCGTGTTCACTTTAAGAACACTCATGAAACTGCGCAGGCCATCAAGGGTATGCATATATGAAAAGCCACCAAGTATCTGAAAGATGTCACTTTAAAGAAACAATGTGTACCATTTCGACGTTACAATGGTGGAGTTGGTAGGTGTGTCCGGGCCAAACAGTGGGGCTGGACACAGGGTCGGTGGCCCACAAAGAGTGCTGAATTTTTACTGCACATGCTTAAAAATGCAAAGAGTAATGCTGAACTTAAGGGTTTAGGTGTAGATTCTCTGTTCATTGAGCATATCCAGGTGAACAAGCACCCAAAATGCGGCGCCGAATTTACAGAGCTCATGGTCGGATTAACCCATACATGAGCTCCCCCTGCCACATCGAGATGATCCTCACTGAAAAGGAACAAATTGTTCCAAAACCAGAAGGGGAGGTTGCACAGAAGAAAAAGATATCCCAGAAGAAACTGAAGAAACAAAAACTTATGGCACAGTAATAGATGCAACATAAAATAAATGCAAATAACAGTTAAACAAAAATAAAAATAGGAGTTTTATTCAAACTTCCAATTTTGTAACACAGAATATTAAAAAGATGTACTAGTCAAGATTTAACAAAATGATTTTTACTTCATCAAGGAAATTCTTAAGTGAAACTATTTATTGTTATTGTTTTCGTCCTGTGAGTACATATACATTTTGCTGCCATTGCTTAAGGGACCAACAGATATACTCAACACTGCCCTTGCACTATCAATCAGTACAAATGTCAACCCAGTGAAAAGTAAAATAATGTCTTAATATTATTATGAAAATAATTTTGACATTGAAAATCTTTACAAAGAAGCTCAGTGACACCCAAGGCTCCACAGATCACAATTTCAGAAGTAGTGATCGACAAAAAAATGTATTCCTTTTTTTACAGTGATCATAAAAATTACAAAAATACATAGCAGCATAAAACAAAACAAATTTATTATCTTTTTTTTATTTCAGAATATTATGGGGGTACAATACTTTGGCTATATATATTGCCCATGCACTGCCCGTGTCAGAGCTACAATCGTGGTCATCCCCCAAACTGTGCTCCCCGCATCCATTCAGTGAGAGTTTTTCCCAGCCCCTCCACCCCCCTCCCTCCTGCCCGCCCCCTGATGAATATTATTGCCCTGTGTGATGTAGGTGTTGATCAGTTAGTACCAATTTGATGGTGAGTACCAGTGGTGCGTGTTTTTCCATTCCTGTGACACTTTGCTTCGAAGAATGGGTTCTAGCTCCAACCAGGATAATACCAGATGTGTTAATTCACTATTGTTCCTTATTGCTGAGTAATACTCCATGGTATACATATACCACATTTTATTAATCCACTCGTGTATTGATGGGCACCTGGGTTGTTTCCACATCTTTGCTATTGTGAATTGTGCTGCTATAAACATTCGTGAGCAGATGTCTTTATTATAAAATGTCTTTTTTTCCTTTGGGTAAATACCCAGTAGTGGGATTGCTGGGTCAAATGGTAATTCACCTTTTAATTCTTTGAGGTATCTCCATATTACTTTCCATAGAGGTTGTACTAATTTGCAGTCCCACCAGCAGTGTATGAGTGTTCCTATCTGTCCACATCCCTGCCAACATTTGTTATTTGGGGATTTTTTGATATGAGCCAATCTCACTGGAGTTAAGTGATATCTCATTGTGGTTTTGATTTGCATTTCCCTGATGATTAGAGAAGTTGAGCACTTTTTTATATGTTTGCTGGCCATTTTTCTGTCTTCTTTGGAAAAGTTTCTGTTCATGTCCTTTGCCCATTTATGTATGTGAAACGTCTCGGTGGACACAAATGGGTTCTTGGTTCAGAGTCTCACAATGCTAAAATCTATGTTCCTTTCCTAAGGATATGGGGAAGAATGAGCTTCCAAGATTATTAAGGCTGTCTGCAGAATTTTGCTTCTGGTAGTTATAGGACTCAGGACTGTTTACTTGCTAGTTGACAGCTGTGGACTCATCTTTGCTCCTAGATGGCGCTCCTATTCATTTGCATGGCTTCCCTGTGGCTCCCCTCAGCACAGGGAAGGAGTTTAATGGAATGAATGGAGTCAAATCCCTCCTACACTTGGAGTCCCTATGACTGCCCTTTCTGCCATATTTCTGGCTCCAGCCAAAAAAATTCTGTGCTTTTAAGAGTTTATATGATTAGGTTGGACCCACCTAAATAATTCAAGATAATCTTTCTATTTTAAAGTCTGAAAATTTAAAGTCCCTTTTGCTGTGTAACATAACATATTCAGAGGTTGAAAAGTTTAGCTTATGGACATCTTTGGGAGTCCATTAGGCATACCACAATCTTTTCTCTGACCCCCAAAGATACACACCTTTCCTAAATGCATAATACTCTCACCAGATCCTAAGGTCCCCAAATGTCTGATCTCATTACAGTAGCAACTCAAAGTCCAAAATCTCATCTAAACCTTATCAGCTCAAGGGTCCCAAATATCATTATCCAAATTATTTATATTAACTACTAATTCACCCTGGGGCACAGTTACTCTCCATCCATGAACTTGTGACACTAAAGAAAAAAAATTATCAGTCCTAAAATACCAAAGGTGGGACACAAATAGGATAATAGTTACAGATATACTAATTCAAAGTTTAAATAGGGGAAAAGTAGAAGGTAAAATACAATCATGCATCCAAAACTATTTTGAAATTCAGCTATGCAAATTCCTTTAGGCATCAAGGCCTTGTAATGATCCTCTGTATTTCTAGGCCCTCTGAGTTATCCTTCTTTTATCATGAAAAGCAGCTTGTATTTGTAGTTGAGTAGTCTTATCAGCTTGCCTCCTTCCAGCAGAATTTTGGAAATCTGACAGCCTTTTCTCATTTTTTAGTCCCTCTGTACTTTTCGGTCCAAGCTGGCAGTGATTGTACTGATATAAAATTCTTAAAAACTTTGTGGGTCTCTCATGTATGTCATTGAAATTCACTCCATTAAACCAAACTCTATAGATCTTTCTGACTTACCCCCTCTCTATTTTTGGTTCCTGCTGAGATGGCTTAGCAATAATACACTTCAGTTTCATGGAGGTCTTCCAATTTGCTTGAGAATCTGTAAGGCATGCCCTTAATATATTCAAAGAGACTTTGGTATGATTAAATATGCTTATGTTTTAATATTTCTGCGATTTCAGAAAATGTTTGTAGAGTCACTCTCAGCCTTCTCTGTAGGGCACACTTTCCTAACTGTGAGTTTACTAATTTTAGCATCTTTTGTCACATGGTTAGGCTCAGCATTTCCCAAATCATCAAGTCCTGATTTCTTTTCTTTTCTTTTCTTTTCTTTTTTTTAACAATTTTCACCTTAATTTGTTTCTCTCCTCTTCCATTTTCTAGAAAAAGCAAGAATAAACCAAGTCACATTTTCAACACTTTGCTTGGAAGTGTTAGTTAAATGATCAGGTCCATCAATAACAAATTCTGTTTTCTACATAACTACAGGTAAAATTTTCACTAAGTTCTTTGCTGATGCATAATGAGGATCCTCTTCCTCAAGTTTCTAATTGCATGTTTTGTTTTTTATTTTCTTCTGAGCCATCACTGGTAGTGTCCTCCAAGTCCATATTTCTACTGTGTGTTCAAAGCAATCTAGGGTATTTTATATCACATGTGCCTCACAATTCTTACAGCCTTTGCTTACTACCCATTTCAAAGCCACTTTCACATTTTTAGATATTTGTTATAACAGCATCACACTTCCAGGATGAAAATATGTATTTGTCAAGAATCAATAGCAGGAGCAGAATCAGAAAGATATCTATATCCATATCATTTATTTCTATATCAATCAATCTATCTGCCTATCTATCTGCTTATGTGTGGAGAGAGAGATTTAGTACAAGGAATTGTGGGGACTGGCTAAGAGTCCATATTCTGTAGGGCAAGCCAACAAAAATAAAGATAATAGGAAAACTGGAATTCATAGACAGACTCCAAAGCTGCTTTTTCACAGGAAAAATTCTATCTCTTTTTGGAGAAATTCTCAGCCTTGTTTTTCAAGCTTTTCAACTGATTGATTCAGGCCACCCAGAATATGCAGGGTAATTTCCTTTAGTCAAGGTCAACTGATTAATGGATTTAATTACATCTGCAAAATATCTTCACAGCAACATCAAATCACAGCAAATAAAGCAGTAGTTTGATTGAATAACTGGTGAATATGGCCTACCTAAGTTGACACATCAAAAAAGCCATCACAAAAAGTATTTGAAAAACAATTGTAGTAAGATAATGGTGAACTAACTTACTATAAATTATGACAAAAAATCCATCTGTGTAGCAAATGGCAGGGAAAGGATTTCCATAAAATGAGAATGAGATCTGTAGCACTTTTAAATGTATATATACTTCTTAATCACATGGAAAGAGCTCATAGATAGACTGTCCACTTGACTTTTTACAGGGGTTAAGTTGTAGAATTAAATGCCCAGAGACTGCATACTTGAATTTAGAATGTTCCCTGAGATGAAAGGAAATACTGAAGTATTATTTTTATATATCTTGGGTTTAGCAATTTTTTCAAAGTTATTCATTTCTGAAATTGTAACAAAAACCAAGCAAATAAAATTTATATGTAGGTTTTAACTACAACATTTAAAGAATGAATTTAATGGACAAAGTAAAGTCAAAGTTATGTGTTATACTATGTATAATGCATTATACATAATATAATATGTTTAATTACAATAAAATAATCAGGGAAAATTGTATGCTATTCATTGGGTAATATAATTTGTAAGATTATAAAAATATCATCAAAAATTGCTCAAGAGTGACATCAGGGAAAATGGAAAAATAGGAAATTGTAATGATCCATCACTCCTTAGAAACATTGGAACATATATCAAAAACTGTTAAATAATATTTGTCAGAACTCTGAAAGATAGTAAAAGGTTTACAACAACTAAATAAACAATCAAAAGAAAGGTCACTGAAACATGGTTGGAGATTCTTTTGAAGTTTAACTTACCCTCGCTCAATACCTCTCTCCAGCATGATGATGGTCTAGGAGACTGTAGTCCACATTTCTAGTGTGGATACCTGGCTCCAGAGGAAACAGCACAGATGTTGTTCTGGAGAAATTATGTTTGTCTGTTTTGACCTGTGTGAGGGTTGCCTGAAGGACTGAAAAAAGGGGACATGCTTTTGTTTTGTTTTAATCAAAACTCTGATATGGTGCAGAAGCAACTATATAGAGGATATTCTTGTAAAACCTTTATTGGCAAATGAAAAATCCAGTGACACTGGGCCAAAATTTAATGGTTGTGGCAAAAACAAGCAAACAAACAAAAAACATGCTGGTAGCCTGACTGAAAAGCTGGGGAGTGAGATATTTTAGGGAATAGGGGCTTTGAAAAGCTCTTATATGTATGCCCAAAGCAGGACACTTGCTCAAAAGAGACCTGAGAAGACCATAAGCTTTCACATCTGGCTGATCTTTAGGCTCAGTGTGGAAAGTGAAGGTTAAGGTAGAGTTGTAAATGGCCTGGCTAAGCATTGAAGGAGTACCACAACACAAAGCCAATCTGTAAACACTGGGAGAGTAAGTATTTTCATTTCTTATTAATTTGGGGGGCTCCAGATGTTTAAGAAAATCTCTGTCAAACCATTAGCTCCTCACAAAACTAAAGCAACACAGATTTCAAAAAGCATACAACAAGGAAATAATCTTTACAAAAAATACTTTAGAAAGTCACTAAACAAACAAAAAACTATAATACAAAGGAAGTAAACAAAATACCCTAGAAAATACGGAGAGTATGATACCCAGAGACCCAAATTACAACATTAAAAATAGCCAATTTTCAAAGAAAACTTATTAGGCATGCAAGAAAATAAGAGAGTATAGTCCATTCAAAGTAAAAAGGGACAGAAAGAAAGAAAGAAAGGAAAAAAAGGGAGAAAAACAAGAAATTAACAGAAATTGTCCCTGAGAAGGCACAGACATTGGACTCACTAGACAAATAATTTAATTCAACTGTCTTAAATATGATTAATAAGCTAAAAGAAGCCATGGGGGAAAAGTAAATTATAATCCATTTTCAACAGAATACTCCATCTAACAATAGCAGGACACTTTACCCAACAATAGCAAAATACACATTCTTTCCAAGTGGAAATGCAACTATCTCCAGGGTAAACCATAAGTTAGGGCACAAAAAATTATAATAATTTTAAATAATTGAAATCTTACAAAATATCTTTTCTAAACACAATGACATAAAACTAAAAATTAATAAAAGGAGATCTTTTTGTGGGGGTTGAAGAAAAATGGCTGTCTGGTAGAGGCCTCCTACCTCACTGCTCAAAGGGAAGGAGGTGAAGAGCACAGAGGGCTGCCTGCACACGGATCACTCACTACGAAAACAGAATTGTGAAATTGTAGAGAAGCATTGTGGGACACCCAGCTCAAGAAAAAAGGTAACAGGGAGATACATTCACAAAGATCAGAGAGCACAGGGAGTACAATAGAGATAAAAGTGCAGAAAGGAGGCACTTGCCAGCTCGGCACAGCACGACCTGACCTACGGTGGTCACGCACCATCCCCACAGACTTCCCATCCACTCAGTCAGGGATAAGCCAGAGCTGGTGCAAAGTTGTTGAACAAGACAGCAGGCTCTGTGGAGAGGAAGCAATTGTGGGAACCATACAGAACTCTTGGGTGCACTGTACAGGGACTGCACAGGGCTGGGTAGGGACTGGGCTGAGATACAGCTTCCTGGGACAGTATGCAGGAATTTGGAGAGGGGCACCTTGCTCCTGGAAGTCAGCAGGACCAGGGCACAAGAGCTGAACAGAGAACAATGGGCCACGTCCTTGGTGGCCGCCGGCAATTGCCTCTGTGGGACCGGGGCAGGTCGAGGAGACGTGCATCCATGGCACGATCTGAACCCTGCTGTACTGCTTGCTGTATGCCAGATTGGCAGTCAGCAGCCATCTTTAGGGTTCCCCGCCTGGAGCTGACTGTTAGCTAGGTCTCTAGTTTCACTCCACCCCTGGCCCGGGGACTCTCCCACCTGGGAATGACAAGGCTACACCCTTGGAGGATGCAAACAGCTCCCTCCGTGGGTTCCATGTGGGACGAGGTCCCTTACCTGAACTGGTGGGACCTTTGTGTATTAGAAACAGTTTGCAGCCCATCCATCCAGTTCTACTTCCCCTGCTCTGGCCTTCTCCTACATGATTGGCCCTAGTGCCTGCTCTCCAGGTCCCTGTCCTCCCCTACACCAGAGAACAGTCATATCGAAAGTTGCTGTGCCATAGTGACTCAATATGTATAAGTACTGGTTCTCATGGCAACCGAATGCCTCAGGTGCCACAGGCTGAACCAGAGCAGCTGCCCCCAACCCTACTCACTTTAAAAGGGAGTTTTACTTGATCTAAGAGTGCCTTCAACTGCCACTATTCCCCCCCCCCGTGGGAGCATACCCGTGGTGGGGACTTCTAGGAATAGAGAGGCCCACCTGCCTCACCTTTGGGTCTAGTGGTGGAAAAGGGGTGCACAATTGGAGATCCCCCTATCAGCCAGTGACAGAGGGCCAGACACACGAACCTTGGGGAAGCTCAAGAGCCCACAAGTGGTGTGAATACAGGGGAAAGTGCCTGAGCTTGTGGACAGGAAAGAAAGAATCTGGCTAGAGACCTCAGCAAATGCAGCAGTTGGTCCCTCCCATCAGAAGCAGTCCTTCAAGACTGGAGAGAGAGAGCTCGGAAGTCCATAACAGCAGCCACCCCCCACCCAGCAGTTGGATAATCACACTCAGAGCTGCGTAGAAGTTTACTCACCCTAGCTCTCACACTGCAGCTGCAAGCTATTTTGTTCCTTCCCACACCTCAGGGGGAATAGGGTCAAACTAACCCCTGGGAGCTACAAGGCCCCTCCCAAAGCTTGGGGCTTTTGTGTACTCCTCCTGGGGGACCAGAGCCAACCAAGGGCACAACAGATTACCTAGGTAACTGGGTCCTCCACACAAACTACAATCAATGACAGTGGGAAAAACCCCATAGTTAAAATATTGCATGCCATCTCAAGCTACTAGGGAGCACTGGATTTGTAGCCTCAAGTACAATCCACTGGCTTGGAGCTCAAGCTGGGAGAACAGACTCACTATACTCCACTGGGAAGAGGTGAAGACAACAGGTCAGAGGTAACCCAAGAGGTCCACCAAACATGCTAAAACACACCTAAGGCAATACAGACCAGTACTCCTTTCCTCAGCTCTGCCAGGGAATGGTTCTCTTGGTCTTGATACAGGGTCATAAATTAGCACTAGCACCCCCAGCTCTTGACCAAGAGGTCAGATAAGAAAGAATCAGTGAAAGAACACAAGAACCATGAAAAATCAGAGCAAAAAGTCACCACCAAAAGAAATCATTAGCTCTTCAGCAACAGATACCAAATTAAATAAAATGGGTAAAATAACAGAGGAAGAATTTCTTTTATGGATTGTAAGAAAGCTCAATGAAATTCAAGAGAAAATGGAATCCCAGCACAGAGAAACCACAAGAAAAATGCAAGAAATGAATGAAAAATGCTTTAAAGAAATTGAAATAGTACAGAAAAACTAAACAGAAATACTGGAAATGAAAAAGGCATTCAAGGATCTACAAAACAGAGTGTAAAGCCTTAAGAATAGGCTGGATCATGCAGAGGAAAGACTCTCAGAGCTGGAAGATAACTCCTATGTGCTAAAAAATAAGTTGAAGAGAAAGAACACAAAAGTAAGACACGTGAACAAAGCATTCAAGAAATATGGGATTATGTAAAGAGGCCAAAAGTAAAAATCACGGGCATCCCTGAGGGTGAAGAAGAAAACACACAAAGGCTGGAAAACCTATTTGAAGGAATAATAGAGGAAAATTTCCACAGCCTTGCCAGAAATCTTGATATTGGGGGACAAGAAGCAGACAGGACTCCTTGGAGACTCAAGGTAAAGAGGCAATCACCACACCACATAGTTATTAGGCTGGCCAAAGTAAACAAGAAAGAGGCACTCCTTTGGGCAATAAGGCAAAAACAGCAGGTAACCTACAAAAGAAAACCTATCAGAATAACTGCAGACTTCTCAGCTGAAACCTTACAAGCCAGAAGGGACTGGGACTCATCCTCAGTCTTCAAAAACAGAATAATGGCCAACCCAGAATTCTTTATCCTGCAAACCTAAGCTTCTCATATAAGGGAGAAATAAAGACTTTTCTATACAAACAATCACTGATGGAATTTGTGAAGACCAGACCTGCCCTGCAAGAAAGACTCAGACGTGCATTGTACACTAACCAGTACAATAAACAGCCACCAGTTAAAATTACCGAAAAGTTAAAGTCCAGAACCCAGATTTCACAATGGCCCAAGAGGTAAAACAAAACAAGAGTCTACTCAACAGAATAAACAGAAATCACCCCAAATATAAATTCTCTCAATAAATGTTAATGGCTTGAATTGCCCATTGCAGAGACATAGGCTGGCTGAATGGATAAAAAATACAAGCCAAGTATCTGCTGTCTTGAAGAAACGCATCTTACACACAAGGACTTGTTCAGACTCAAGGTGAAGGGATGGAATACAATTTTCCAGGCAAATGAAAACCAATGAAAGCTGGGGTAGCCATTCTTATAACAGATATCATAAACTTTAAAACAACAAAAGTAAAGAAAGACAAAGATGGTCACTGTATAGTGGTGAAGAGAAAAATTCTACAAGAAGACTTAAAATCCTAAGTATTTATGCACCCAACACAGGAGCACCCAGATCCATAAAGCACATACTACTAGATCTAGACAACATAATAAATAGTAATGCCATAATAGCCGGGCACTTCAACACCCCACCGACAGAACTGGACAGACCCTACAAGCAGAAACAAAGAAACAGTGAACCTAAACAGGACTCTAGAACATTTGGGCCTAACAGATATCTACATAACACTCCACCCAAATAACACTGAATATACGTTCTTCTCATCAGCTCATGGAAATTTCTCTAAAATTGATCACATCCTAGGCCACAAAACAGATCTCAACAAATTTATGAAAATAGAAATAAAGCCATGTATCTTTTCAGACCAAAGTGGAATAAAATTACAAATCAATTCCAATAGAAACTCACATCTCTATCCAAAAAAACAATGGAAATAAACAATTTATTGGGTCAAGGAGGAGATTCAGATGGAAATCAAGAGATTCTTTGAACTAAATGATAATGGGAACACAAGTTATCAAAATCTGTGGGATACAGAAAAAGCAGTCCTGAGAGGAAAACTTATCACCTTAAATGCCCACATCCAAAAGACAGAATGTTCACTAATCAATAAACTAATGAATCATCTCAAGGAAGTAGAAGAGGTAGAGCAAATCAATCCTAAGCACAGCACAATATAAGAAATAACCAAGATCAGAGCAGAACTAAATGAAATCGAGAATAAAAGAACTACACAGAAGATTAATTTTAAAAAAGATGGTTATTTGAAAAGATAAACAAAATAGGCCACTTGCTAGATTGACCAAAAGCAGAAAGAAAAGGACACTAATAAGCTCAACTAGAAATGAAAAAGGAGAGGAAACAACTGATATCATGGAAATACAAAACATCATCTTTGAATAATATAAAAATCTCTATGACCACAAACATGAAAATGTGGAGGAAATGGACAAGTACTTAGAAACACAGAACCTCCGTAGGCTCAGTCAGGAAGAAATAAGATTCCTAAACTGCCCAATATCAAGCACCGAAATTGAAGCAGTAATAAAAAATCTTCCAATTAAAAAAAGTCCTTTACCAGATGGGTTCACACCTGAATTCTACCAAACCTACAAAGAAGAACTGGTGCCCATACTGCAGAAATTATTCCATAACATTGAGAAGGATGGAATCCTCCCAAACTCATTCTACAAAGCCAATATCATCTTGATACCAAAGCCAGGAAAGGACACAGCAAGAAAAGAAAACTACAGACCACTATCCTTTATGAATATAGATGCAAAAATTCTCAATAAAATCCTAGCAAACCAAATTCAAATGTACATGAATAAAAAAATTCATCACAATCAGGTGGACTTCATTCCTGAGATGCCGGGCGTGTTCAACATACGCAAATCTATAAATGTAATTCACCACAAAAATAAAAGCAAGAATAACTATATGATTGTTTCAATAGATGAACAAAAGGTGTTTGACAAAATTCTGCACCCTTTTATGATAAGAATTCTTAACAATATAGGCATAGATGGCTCATACCTCAAAATTATTAAAATCATATATGATAAACCCACAGCCAATATCATACTGAATGGGGAAAAATTAAAAGCTTTCCCGCTTAAAACCAGAATGAGACAAGGTAGCCCACTATCTCCACTTCTAGTCAACATAGTGCTGGAAGTCCTTGTCAGAGCAATCAGACAAGGGAGAGGAATCAGGGGCGTCCAAGTGGGGGCAGAAGAGGTCAAACTTTCACTCTTTGCTGACAATATGATATTATATATAGAAAACACAAAAGATTCAACCAAGAGACTACTGGAATTGATAAAAAAAATTCAGCAAAGTCTCAGGATATAAAGTCAAAGCACACAAATCAGTAGCCTTCATAAATGCCAATAACTGTTGAGCCGAGAAACAAATCAAAGACACATTACCTTTCACAATAACCTCAAAGAAAATTAAATATTTAAGAACATATTTAACTAAGGTGGTGAGAGACCTATATAGAGAGAAGTATGAAACACTGAGAAAAGAAATTGCAAAGGATGTAAACAGATGGAAAACCCTACCATGTTCTTGGATATGTAGAATCAACATTGTTAAAGTGTCTATACTACCTAAAGTGATTTACACAATCAATGCAGTCCCTACCAAAATACCAACATCATTTTTTGCTGATCTAGAAAAAATAATTTGATGCTTTGTGTGGAAATAGAGAAGACCCCGTCTAGCCAAAGCAATCTTAAACAAAAAGAACAAATTGGGAGGCATCAATCTACCAGACTTCAAACTATACTACAAGGTTATAGTAATCAAAAGAGCTTGGTAATGGCAGAAGAGCAGAGATATAGACCAATGGAACAGGACTGAGAACTCAGATATAAAACCATCCTCATACTGTCATCTGATCTTTGACAAAGTAGACTAAAACATGCACTGGGGAAAATAATCCCTATTCTATAAATGGTGCTGGGAAAATTGGATACCCACATGTAGAAGACTGAAACTAGATTCACACTTCTCACCTCTCACAAAAATCAACTAATGATGGATAACAGACTTAAACCTAAGACATGAAACCATAAGCATTCTAGAAGAACACATTGGAAATACTCTTGTAGATAATGGCCTAAGTAAAGAATTTATGAAGAAGACCCCCAATGCAATCACAGCAGCAACAAAAATAAATAAATGGGACCTGATCAAATTAAAAAGCTTCTGCACAACCAAGGAATCTATCACTAGAGTGAACAGACAACCTACAGAATGGGAGAAAATATTTGCATGCTACACATCTGATAAAGGGTTGATAACCAGAATCTACAGAGAACTTAGGAAAACCAACAAGAAAAAATCAAACAACCCCATTAAAAAGTGGGCAAAGGACATAAACAGAAACTTTTCAAAGGAAGACAGAATAATGGCCAGCAAACATAAAAAGTTGCTCAACTTCTCTAATCATCAGGGAAATGCAAATCAAAACCACAATGAGATATCACTTAAATCCAGTGAGATTGGCTTATATCAAAACGTACCAAAGCAACAAATATTGGCATGGAAGTGAAGCAGCAGGAATACTCATACACTGTTGATGGGACTGCAAATTAGTACAACCTCCATGAAAAGTGATATGGAGATACCTCAAAGAACTAAAAGTAGAGCTACCATTTGATCCAGCAATCCCACTACTGGGTATTTACCCAAAGGAAAAAAAACATTCTATAATAAAGACATCTGTACTCTAATGTTTATAGCAGCACAATTCACAATTGCAAAGATGTAGAAACAACCCAGGTGCCCATCAATACATGAGTGGATTAACAAAATGTGGTATATATATACCATGGAGTACTACTCAGCCATAAAAAACAATGGTGAATTAATACCTCTGGTATTATCTTGGATGGAGCCCATTCTTTGAAGTGAAGTATCACAGGAATGGAAAACCAGGCACCACTGGTACTCACCATCAAATTGGTACTAACTGATCAATACTCATGTGCACACATGGAAATAATATTCATCAGGGTTTGGCCAGGTGTGGGGGGAGGGGATGGGAGAACTCACACCTAATGGGTGCAGGGCACACTGTCTGGGGGATGCTCATGATTGTACCTCTGACTTGCGCAATGCATAGGCAATATACGTAACCAAATATTTGTACCCCCATTATATTCTGAAATAAATAAATAAATAATAAAATGAAAAATTTACAAATATGTGTAAATTAAACCACACTCTTAATCAATTAATGTTTTCATTAAGAAATAACAATGGAATCTGGAATATACTTTGAGAGGAATAAAAATTAAAATGAAACATAGCAAAACTAATGGGATGCAGGAAAAGTGGTGTCCAGAGGCAAACTAGTAACTGTTAACGTACATAGTAAAAAACAAAAAGATTTGTAATCTGTAGCCTAACTTTCACCCTAAGAAACTAGAACAAGTAAAGCAAACCAAACTCGAAGCTGGCATAAGGAATAAAATAATACATATTAAAATTGAGATAAATAAAGTGGATAATAGAAAAAAATCAGTGAAACCAAAAGTTTGTTTTTTGAAAAGAACAATAAAATTTCAAACCTTCAGCTAGAATGTCTAAGTAAAAAAAGGGAGAAAACACACATTGCTAAGATCAGAACTGAACATGAGGACTTTATTGTGGACACTACAGAAATGGAAAGGGTTATAAGGGAATAATATGAACAATTGTATGCCAAAAAATTAGGTAATCTAAAGGAAATTGACAAGTTCCTAGAAAAACACAAACTACAATAAATGGACTCAAAGATACAGAAAGTCTTATGAGATCTATAGTTAAATAAGATATCAAATCAGCAACCAAATTTTCATACACACAAAAAATCCCAAGAGAAGATAGCACCAATGGTAATTCCTACCAAACATTTAACAAGGAATTAACAACATCCCTCCTCAAACTCTTCCATAAATAGTAAAGGAGAGACTATTTTATAATCCAATAATTGGCCACACATCTGTAGTCTAGTGATTTTTGATCTTCTCATTTTATGAGTCCAGGATTACCCTGATACCAAAACCAAGCAAAGACACTGAAAAAAGCAATCACAGACCAATATCCCTTATGCATATAAATGGAAAAATACTATGAAACCTAGCTAATGTCACCAAGATGGCAAAGTAAGAGCAATCTGGCTTCAGTCTCCCCAATAGAAAACCAAAAATTACTATCCAGTGCTAAGATTATCACCAGGAATATCCCAGAAGTCAAAATACTATCAAACTTAAATTGGTAGTATATTAAAAGTATCATACACTATGACCATGTAGAATTTATCCCAGGATGCAATAGTCTTTCAACATACAAAATCAATGACTGTAATACCCCACCCTAATGGAATGAAGGAAAACCCACATGATCATCTCAATTGATGTGATAAAGCACCTGAAAAAATCCAACACCCTTTCATTATAAAAACAGTCACCACACTAGGAATGCAGAATAAATTTATCAAACTGATATAAGGCATTTATGAAAATTCCATAGCTAATATACTCAGTAGTGTAAGACTTAAAGTATTTCCTTTAAGGTCAGGAACAAGCCAACAATGCCCATTCATACCACTTACATTCAAAATTGTATTAGAGGTCTCAGACAGAGAAATTAGGCAACAAAAATTTAAGTATCCAAATTAGAAAGAAAATAGTAAAATTACCTCTATTAGAAGATGGCATAATCTCTGATCTTCTACATAGAAAATCCTAACAAATCCACAAACTATTAAAGCTAATTAATTAATTCATCAAATGTACAGGATACAAAATTAACACACAAAGATTCTTGTATTTTTATACAGTAGCAACAAACCATCCTAAAAAGCAATTAAGGAAACAGTTGTATTCACAAGAGCAACAAAAAGGGTAATATACTTACAAATCAGTTTAAACAAGGGGTTGCAAGAATTGTATATTGAAAATTGTAAAACACTGATGAAAGAAATTAAAGAAGATCTAAATAAATAGAAAAAGAGCCCATATTCATGGATTGGAAAACTTAATATGTCCAGATGACAATGAAATCCAACACAATCTGTAGATTCAGTGCACTTCCTACCAAAATCCCAGTCATCTTTTTCTATTTTACCAAAATGAAAACATCAATCCTAAAATTCATACAAAATTGCAAGACACTTCAATTAGCCAAAACAACCTTGAGAAATAAAAATAAAGTTGGAAGACACTCTTCCTGATTTCAAAACTTACTACAAAGCTACAATAATAAAAAAGTGGTATTTTCAGGACGATAGAAATATAGACCAATGGAATAGGAATAAAGGTCCAGAAATAAACACATACATCTATAGTCTAGTAATAGTCAACAAGGGTACCAAGACATTCAGTGGGGAAAAAATGGTCTCTCTCTTAAATGATACTAAGATAACTAGATAGCCACATGCAAAGAATGAAGTTAGGTCCTTTCCTCACACCACATACAAAAATTATCTCAAAATGGATCAAAGACCTACATAAAAGATCTAAAAATACACAAATTCTTAGAAGAAAACTTAGGGGTTAATCTTCATGGCTTAGAATTTATCAATGTATTCTTATACATGAGAAAAAAAGGAAAAGCAACAAAAAGCAGAACATTGGATTTCATTAAAATTAGTGTTTTATATGTATCAAGAACTACTATTGAGAGAGCAAAAAAGATAACAAATAGAATGGGATAAACTATCTGTAAAATCAGATATCCGATTTGAATCTATTATCTAGAAGATATAAAGAACTCTTATAACTCAATGACAAAAAAGGAGACAACCCAATTTTAAAATGAACAAAGAAATTGATAAGCATTTCTTCAAAAAAATATATAAATGGCTACAAGCATGTAAAAAGATGTTCAATATTATTAGTGATTAAGGAGATACAAATCAAAACCATCATGGAGAGAGAAGAGTGGAGTATGTCTCTAATGTCCCACCCTTTCAGTGCATTGTCCAAAGGACTGGTTTCTGCCTCACCTAACATGGAGAACTGACAGAACCAACAGAGATCAGATGCCTGGGAGAAGTTAAGAACAAAGGAAAAGAGGCAGGTGGCTTGCTCTAGTCTGCATAGCTCTGTGAGATTAAAAGAAGGCATGTAAGCTGAGGCTCCTCCCCCAGGAGTAAAGTTAAGGAGTTAAGAGTACCTCCAACTACCTAGTCTTTTAGTGCACTGCCTGAGGGGGTGGCTTCTGTCTTACCTCACAAGGAGTGCTGACAGAACAGACACAATTAAGATATCTGGGGGTCAGTTAAGAACAAAGGAAAAAGGGGAGGTGGCTTACTGTAGCGGGCACAGCTCTTCTCTGTGAGATTGAGAGAAGGCGCATAACCTGAGGTTGCTCCCCCAGGAGAGAGGGAAAGAAGTATATCATGCTTCCAACATCCTGGCCCTTCACTACATTGCCCAAAGGGACAGATTCAAACTCAAAACATCTGGAGTGTTTACAGAAACGGCATTGTATGGGGGAGCCAAGTAAAAACAAAGAAAAAGGGGTAGGCATCATGCTATGCCCAAAATGGCTCCGCAAGATTGTGAGGAGACACAGAACTCAAGCTCTCTCCACAAAGAAGGTGGGAGAGGAGTGGAGCATGCCTTCAATGTCTCAGCCTACAGCACAGCAGTCAGACACTAGAGGGAACAACAGATTATGGGCTCCTGAAAGAAAAATGAGTCAGTAAATCTTTCTACTTATTAATCTATACACACAAGTTCAGAGAAGACACATCCATAGAAAAATTCTGAGAGACTTCCAGAATCTCTAACTTAAATGATTGGTGAAGGACTTTGCACAATGAAGCCAGTCTGTAAAGACTAGGAGAGATGGCTGTTTCTTCAAATTCACAGACAGCAACACAAAGCTATAAGGAATACAAAAATTCAGGGAAATTCCACAATCAAAGGAAGAAAATAAATTTACAATAGGTGACGCTAAAAAAGGAGAACTATGAGTTGCCTGAGAGATAATTCAAAATAATCATCTTTTAAAAGTTCCTTGAGTTACAGGTGAATAAAAATAGGAATCAGGAACATGTTACATGAACAAAACAAGAATATGAACAGAGATAGAAACTACAAAAAAAGAACAAAATAGAATTCTAGATATGAAGAATAC
Source organism: Daubentonia madagascariensis (assembly GCA_023783475.1). NCBI lineage: Eukaryota > Metazoa > Chordata > Mammalia > Primates > Daubentoniidae > Daubentonia > Daubentonia madagascariensis. The sequence continues at coordinate 4,092,651 of JAKFHU010000341.1, read as the reverse complement.
AATAACTGAAATAAAATATTCACTAGAGGGCTTTAACAGCAGACTTGATCTAGCAGAAGAAAGAATTAGTGAACTCAAAGACAGGCCACTTGAAATGATCCATCAGAGGATCAAAAAGAAAACAGAATGAAAAAAGAGTGAAAAATGTCTAAGGGACTTATGGGACACCATCAACAAACCAATATACACATTATGAGATTTCAAAGAGGAAAAGAGAGAGAGAGAAAGGGGCAAAAGTTTATCTAAAGAATTAATGGCTGAAAACTTCTCAAATCTAGGGAGGGAAATGGACTTCCAGATTTATGAATCCCAATGGACCACAAATACATTAAAACTAAAGAGGTCTACATTGAGAAAAATTATAATTAAATTGTCAAAAGACAAACACAAAGAAGAATTTTGAAAGCAGTGAAAGTGATTTATACAAAGGAGCCCTCATGAGTCCATCAGAGGATTTATCAGCAGAAACATTGCATGCCAAAAGGTATTGGGAGGATATATTCAAAGTTCTTGGGAAAAAAACCCTGCCAGTCAAGAATACTATACCTGGAAAAACTATCCTTCAAAAGTGAAGAAGAAATAAAGACTTTTCCAGACAAACAAAATCTGAGGGAGTTAAACACCATTAGACCTGCCTCATAAGAAATGCTAAATAGAGTTCTTCAAATTGAAATGAAAAGATGCCAAACAGCAAGAAGAAAGCATATGAAAGTATAAAACTCACTAATAAAGAAATATATAAACAAACTCGGATTACTGTAACACTGTAAGAGTGGTGTAAACCACCTTTAATTCTAGTATAAAAGGTAAAAGACAAAAGTAAAGAATAACTATAACTATAAAAATGTGTTAACGGACACAACATAAACAGATGTAAATTGGGACATCCTTAACATAACATGTATGGGGGAAGAAGTAAAATCATAGTTTTTGTATGCCATAGACATTGTTATCAGTTTAAAATTAACTATTAGAACCATTAGATATTTTATGTCATCCTCATAATAACCACAAAGAAAATGCCTATGGAAGACATTCAAAATAAAAAAAAAGTAATGAATCAAAATATATTACTACAAAAAAATCAGCAAATCTCAAATAAGAAAGCAAGAGAGAAAAAGGGGCAAAATAAATATAAGACAGAAAATAAACAAGTAACAAAATGTCAATAGTAGGTCCTTATCTAAAAATAATTACTTTAAATGCATCTGAATTAAATTCTCAGATCAAATACATCAAGTGTCTGAATGGATAAAAAATAATATCCAACTATATGCTGTCTACAACAGACTCACATTACATTTAATGACATACCTAGGCTGCAAATGAAGGGATAAAAAGATATTTCTGAAAATGTTAATCAAAAGAGAACATAAGTAGCTATACCTGTATTATAAAAAATAGACTTTAAGTCAAAACTATCACAATAAACAAAGAAGGTTATTATATAATCATCATATAATGATAAAAAGGGTCAACCCATTAGGATGATATAACAATTATAAATATATATGCACACAACATCAGAGCACCTAAATAAAGATGGCATTGATAGATATGTAGGAAGAAATAGCAATACAATAATAGCAGTAGACATCTAAACTCCATGTTCTTTTTTTAAATTTTGAAATATTAATTAAGGGGGTACAGTTGTTTTTGTTACAAAGGTATATTGTATAATGCTTAATCAGGGCTTTTGGTGTGCTCATCACCAGAATAATGTTCATTATACCTAAGAGGTAAGTTTTTATCCCACACCCACCCTCCTACCCTCCCTCTTCTTGGTTTCTCATGTCCTTTATGTTGCTTTGTGCCTGTGTATACCCATCTATTAGCTCCCACTTATTAGTGAAAACATATGGTGTTTGGTTTTCTATTCCTGAGATACTTCACTTAAGATAATGATCTCCAGTTCCCTCCACATTGTTGCAAATGACATTCTTTCATTCCTTTTTATGGCTGAGTAGTACTCCATGGTATATAATAAATAGGACGTAATTAGATTAGAAAACTTCCACACAGCAAAGGAAAAATCAACAGAGTGAAGAGACAACCTACAGAACAGGAGAAAATATTTACAAACTATACATCCAACAAAGGATTGATATCCAGAATCTACAAAGAACTCAAACAAATCAGCAAGAAAACAAACAGTCCCATCAAAAAGTGGGCAAAAGACATGAGCAGAAGTTTTTCAAAAAAGAGACAAGTGGCCAATAAACATATGAAAAAATGCTCAATATCACTAATCATTAGGGAATTGCAAATTAAAACTACAATGAAATACCACCTTACCCCTAACAGAATGATTATTAAAAAGTCATAAAACAACAGATGCTGGTGTGGAAGCAGAGAAAAAAGAATGCTTATACATTGTTGGTGGGACTGCAAATTAGTATAACTTCTATGGAAGACAGTATGGAGATTCCTCAAAGAAATAAATGTAGATCTACCATTTGATCCACCAATCCCACTCTTAGGTATCTACTCAAAGGAAATGAAGACATTTTATCAAAAAGACACTTACACTTGAACGTTTGTCATAGCACAACTCACAATTGCAAGGATGTGGAATCAACCTAAGTGCCCTTCAGTTCATGAGTGGATAAAGAAAACCCCACTTTGATTGGATAGATTATTCAGACAGAAAATCATTACAGAAACAGCAAACTTGAATAACAATATAGCTGAAGTAGACCTAACAGACATAAAAAGAGCATTACACTCAAAAGCTGCAGGATACATTCTTCTAAAGTACACACAAAACATTCTCCAGGATAGATTGCACGTTAGGTCACTAAAAATGTCTCAACAAATTTAAAAAGATTGAAATAATAAAAAATATCTTTTCCAACCCCAATGGAATTAAACAGGAAATCAATAACAGTAGAAAAATTGGAAAATTACAAATTATGTAGAAATTAAGCAATACTCTCTTGAACAACTGATGGGCCAAATAAGAAATGAAAAGGGAAATTTAAAAATATGTCAAGAAAAAGGAAAATGAAAACACACCATACCAAAACTTATGGAATACAGAAAAAGCAATATTAATATGAAAGTTTGTAGTAATAGACACCTACATTTAAAAAGAAGAAAAATAATAAATAAATAATGCAGTTTTATACCTCAAGGGACTAGATAAATAACAACAAACTAAGCAAAAATTTAGTAAAAGAAAGGAAATAATAAAGATTAGAGAATAAATAAATTAAATAAAGAATAGGAAAACACCTAGCAAGATTAACATAAAAAAGAGAGACTAAAAAGAAAAACCAGGAATGAAAGAGATTTAAAAACTGTTGGCACAGAAAAAAAAGTGATCATGAGAGACTACTATGAACACTTATACACCAACAATTTGGATATCCTAGAAGAAATGAATAAATTTTTAGAAACATACAACCTACAAAGACTAAATCCTAAAGATCATCTGAACAGACTAGAAACAAATAACAGGACTGAAGTAATCAAAAATTTCCCAAAAAGAAAGCTATCTTAGTCTGTTCATGCTGCTATAACAAAATTCTTGAGACTGGGTAATATATAAAGAACAGAAATTTATTTCTCACAGTTCTGGAGGCTGGCAAGTCCAAGGCCCTGGCAAGTTCGGTGTCTGGTGAAGGCCCTCTCTATGCTTCCAAGATAGTCCCTTGAATGCTACGTCCTCCGGAAGGGATAAAATCTGTGTCCTTACTTGGTTGAATGGACCATAGGGCAAAAAGCAAAAATGAACCAAATACTGTGTGAAGTCTGTTTTGTAAGGGACTTAATCCCATTCGTGACAGAGGAGCCCTCATAACCTAATCACCTCCTACAGGCTCCACCTCTTAATACTACTGCACTGGGGATTAATTTTCAACTTGAATTTTAGAGGGGACACAAACATTCAAACCACAGCAAAAGCCCAGAACCAGATGGCTCCAAGGGTGAATTCTACAAAACTATTAAGAAGGACTAACACCAATACTTCTTAAACATGTTTTCAAAATTGAAGAAGAGGGAACACGTTGAAACATTTTATGAGACTATGTTACCTTAATACCAAAGCCAGACAAATGCACAACAAAAAAGAAAACTATATACCAATATCCTCACAAATGCAAAAATCATAAGAAAAATACTAACAATTCAAATTCAACAACAAATTCAAAGGGTCATACACCATGACCACCTGGGGCTTATCTCTTAAATGTAAGGATGGTTCAACATATGCAAATCAATTAATGTGATACACTACATTAACAGAATGAAGAATAAAATGACATGATTATCTCAGATAGATGCAGAAATATTATTTGAGAAATTTAACACCCTTTCATAATAAAAATTCACAACAAACTAGGTACAGAAGGAATTCATCTTAATGTAATAAAGGCTATCTATGAAAAATCCACATCTAACATCATATTCAATGTGGAAAAACTGAAAGCTTTCTCTCTAAGATCGGGTAAAAGGCAAGGATGCCCACTCTTGCCACTTCTATTGAACATAGTACTGGACATCCTACTCAGAGCAATCAGGCAAAAAAAAAAAAAAAAAAAAAACAGTGTCCAAATTGAAAAGGAAGAAGTAATATTATTTTTTTTTGTAGATGAAATGATCTCTTACGGAGAAAACCCTAAAGACTTCACAAAAAAATCCTGTTAGAACTAGTAAATGAATTCAGTGAAGTTACAAAATACTAAATGAACATACAAAAATTATCACTGTGTACCTCTAATTATATACAATTATAATCTGTCTTTTTTCAGTCAACAAGTATTTACTGAATTTTTACAAGGTTCTGTACTTGGTGCAGAAAAAAAAATTCTTACTAAAATAACTTTGTGTTACTGGATTGGAAATAATTTATTTTGGTTTATTTTCCTTGCATTTTTTTATTAAGGAGTTTATAATTCAAAATCATCCATGTTAAAAGTCAGATACATAAACAGCAACAGGTTCAAAGACAGAAACTCTTGCTGCATACCAAGACTAATCAAACTTGTCTGCACAAGGTATAAGGCTGCTGTTAATGTTATGACAATATCTTTTTGAATTCAGAAGGTTAAATGACCACAATATCAAGAGACAGGTGACCATTTGGGAGGTAAATATGCCAACCAAATAATCCAAACTCAAATCAAAATCAGTGACCTAAATGTAAACAAAGAAAGAACAACATTAGCAAAAATATGCAATCTTCTGTACTGGAATGGGCTCTGTGCTAAAACTTGTTCTGGCTTTATCACAAACTAGCTGTAACCTCAATAGAAGAGATATCACCTCCCTGTGCCTCTTGTTTCTTTCCTGAAAAAGCAGAGAGTGGGACCAGGTAGTCTCTTAGTCCTCTGCCCTGTCTAGGATTTCTTATCTTGTTTTAAGCTATTTCTATTCTCTGGCAGTTAGACCATGGAGTAAGAATGTTTTCTTAAATAAATTTTAACTGTAGATATATTTTTACTTTTTAATATTTATAGACTGGGTAAACATTTCTCTTTTTATGTCTAATAAAATGTTTTTTCCTCCTTAGAATAAGTTTTTATCTATCTACCTGTCTATCCACCCATCCATCCTCCCTGGAATGCCAATCTACAGAGAAAACCATTGTTAAAATGTTGTTTTATTTGCTGTTAGTCATTTACTTCATGGAAGTATACATATATACTTATACAAAGTTGTCACTGAGTTATGTTAGTTTCCTATTCTTCTTTTCCCTCTACTCTACATTAATCAAAACCTTATCCCATATCATTGGATATTCTTTAAAAACACAATCATGAAATATTGCATCAGATGGACATACTGTAGTTGATTAACCATTCCCCCAAGGTTGGACATTTAAGTTGTTTTCACTTTTTGGCAACAAAAATCCTTTCCATAAATTTAAGTGTATGCCTATGAACATTTCCTTAAGATCGATTCCTAAGTCTGGATATGCCATTTTTAAAGCTCTTGACTTGTAGTGCTACAATACCATCCAGCAGGATTGTGTCAATTGACTCTGCCACCAGTGTAGATGACTGTCTCTTTTGGATTAACACAATGGTGTGCATTACATCACTATGATAGTTGGCCCATCACAGGAGATTTTATGTTGTTTCCTAGGAAGTAACAGGGGAAGGAGCACCACCTTAATCTCCGGTTTTCTCAATCACAGTCTTTGAGTATGCTTGAAAGCTTATAACTAGGCACTCTGCATACCCCTTGCACACACACATGGCCACATGGCCTTGTGGTCATATGTGTAAGATGAACCTTCTGATGACAGAAAACAGACTCTCACTGACATACACAGTCAAGGAAGGGAGGACTTAACTTTTCTGAGACCATTTGGTTATAAGCCAGCTGTTAAGAAGCCTTGAAGAGCCGGAGTATGTCTTCAGGTGATCTTGTCTGGTTGAGAAAATAGTTTCTAAGACAATAGAAGTGTTACATGATATAAATGGAAGAGCTCCTTTCCTTTATCTCCTAAAGAAAGAAAACTGTTACCAAGAAATGAGGTATTTTTAAAACCCAACAATCAACAACTAAAGGAAAAATTTGCTGATTTTGCCAGATAGCACAAGAAATTAGGCCACCAATCAAAAGGCTCTGTGTCCAACTCAGAGCTGGATTCACTTTAACAAAAATTTCCCTCTTTGGCAACCTAAGTGCCTGTTGAATAAGGCAAGAAGCCAAGGTGGGGTAGAAACATATAATTTGTCAAAAAATTAAATTTAATTAAATTTAAAATTTTAAAAATAAAAAACAAAAGTCAGTTGTGTCTCAATACACTAGCAATGAACTATTCAAACATGAAATTAAGAAAACAATATCATTTACAATATTATCAAGAAAAATAAAATACAGTTTTCAAGTGCATAATGATATTTCAGTCAACAAAGACCACATATACAATAGTGGTTCCATAAAATTACAATACCACATTTTTCCTGTACTTTTTCTATGTTTAGATATGTTTAGGTACACAAATACTTGCCATTGTGTTACAATTGTCTACAGTGTTCAGTACCGTAACATGCTGCACAGGTTTGTAGCCTAGGAGCAACACACTATGCTATATAGCCTAGGGACACAGCCTATACCATCTCAGTTTGTGATATAGTATAGCCTATACCATTTAGGTTTGAGTAAGTGCACTCTATAATGTTTGCACAATGATAAAATTGCCTAATGACACATTTCTCAGAACATACCCTCATTGTTAAGCCATGCAAGGCTGTACTTAGGAACAAACTTAAACAATGAAGTGAAATGCCTATACACTGAAAGCTATACAACATTGATAAAAGAAAATTAAAGACACAAATTTAAAGACATTCATTTTCATAGATTGAAAAAATTAATATTATTCATGTCAAGGAGTTCAATACCAGTCTGAGCAGCATAGTAAGGTCCTGTCTGTATGAAAAATTAAAAAAAAATTAGCTAAGCATGGTGGTGCATGCCTGTAGTCCCAGTTACTTGGGAGGCTGAGGCAGGAGGATTGCTTGAGCCCAGGAATTTGAAGCTGCAGAAATCTATGATCACACCACCGTACTCCAGCTTGGGGGACAGAGTGAGACCCTGTCTCAAAAAATAATAATAATATTGTACAAAGGTACAAAATACTTAAAGCAAACTACAGATTCAATGCAATTCCTATCAAAATTCCAATAACATTTTTCACAGAAATAGAAAAAAGAATTCTAAAATTTATATGAAACCAGAAAAGACCATCTTGGGAAAGAAAAAACTAAATCATCACACTTCCTGATTTCCAAATACAATACAAAGCTGCAGCAATTAAAAGAGCATGGAAATAACATAAAAAATCAACATATAGACCAATAGAACAGAATAGAGCACCCCAATATAAAGCCAGACATATACATTCAACTGATCTTTGACAAGGATGCCAAAAACCCACAATGGGGAAAGGAGATGCTCTACAACAAATGGTGTTGGGAACACTGAATATCCACACGCAAAACAATAAAATTGGACCCTTATCTTACATTATACACAAAAAACAACTAAAATAGATTAAAAACTTAAATGTAAGACCTGAAAGTGTAAAAGCTCTAGAAGAAAACATAGGGGGAAAGCATCAAAATACAGGCCTTGGAATAATTTTTTGAACATAATATCAAAAGCACAAAGAGCCAAAGCAAAAATATACAAGTGGGGAGAGGGGCCAAGATGGCACACTAGAAGCAGCCTGCACAAATCACTGTCACAGAAAAGATCAAAAGTGGTGCATAGATATCCACCCTTGGATCACTCATCTAAGTGAGAGTGCTAGGAAGCAACAGAGAGGAAGTGGGATGACCTGCTCAGCAGGACCAGAGGTACATGGGGAAAGTGCCAACCCATGAGAAAGGGACAGAGGAGAGAACACCAGGCTCTCAATATCCCCTGAGAATATTGCAACTGGAGTGGCATGAGGGCCCCTCCACCACTGCAGGCCTCTGGACTGCTCTGCCCTGCACGTACACTGTACCCCTTGTGAGACCCACTCCACCCAGTACCTCAGCTGTCCTGGCCACATGCACACTCCATCCTGCAAGCCAGCCCTGCCTTGCATATGAGCCTTGCATCATGGGCTCTGTGACAACCACAGGGGAATGGGAGAGTTGCAGCACAGCAACAGTGTTAAACAGTGCATCTGCCCCTCTCCTGCCTGGTCAAGCTTCCAGAGTAGGACCCAAGGACACCATCCAGGGACCCATCCCTATCTTCACTGGGTAACAGGGGTCCCATCATAGGAAAACAAGTGTACTGTATCTGCTATCTGTTTTGACCTGAGAGAAGAGGCCCCAGGTGAGAAGGAACCAGCATAAAAACTTTGGCAACATGACAAAACAGGCTGTCTTGACACCCCCCCCCCCCAAATCATAACAATAGCTCTCTGGTAATGAACTCCAACCAAAAGGAAATTTTTGAAATTACAGATATGAAATTCAGATTATGGCTAGTAAGTAAGATGAATGGAATTGAGGAGATGGTACAAAATCGTCACAAAGAAACAAACAAAAAAATTCAGGACATGAAAGAAAAATTTACTAAAACGATAGATAACATAAGAGAAAAGATAACTAAACTTAAAGAAATGAAAAAGTCATTTAGGGAATTTCAAAATACAGCAGAAAGCTTTAACAACAGACTAGATTAAAACAAAGAAAGAATTTCAGAGTATGAAGAAGACAAGGCTTTCAAATTAACCCAGTCAGTAAAAAATGTACAAAAAAGAAGAAAGAAGAATGAACAATCAGTGCAAGAAATAGGGGATTATGCAAAGTGAGCTAATATAAGAAACATAGGTATACCTGAGGGAGAAGAAGCAAAAGGAAAAAGCATGGAAAACCTATTTGATGGAACAATTCAGGAAAACTTCCCTGGTCCTACCGGAGATTTAGACACCCAGATACAAGATGGTCATGAAACATCTGGAAGATTCATAGTAAATAGGACAACACCAAGATACACAGTCATCAGACTGGCCAAAGTCAAAGTGAAGGAGAAAATCCTACAAGCTGTGAGATGAAAGCAAAAAATTACTTATAAAGAAAGCCATCAGACTAACAGCAGACCTCTCAGCAGAGACCTTTCAATCAAGAAGGGATTGGGATTCCATTTTTAGTCTTAGATAGAATAAACGCCAGCCAAGAATTTTTTATCCTGCAAAACTAAGTTTCAAAAATAAAGGAGAAACAAAATCTTTCCCAGACATGCAAACACTAAGGGAATTTGTCACCACTAGACCTGCCCTACAGGAAATGCTTAAAAGTGCACTATACATGGAAAAGAACAATTGATACCCACCAATGTAAAAACACCTGAAAGTTAAAGCTCACAGTCCTTGTAAAACAATAACACAAGGGAGAAAACAAAGCAACTAGGTATCATTAAACACTATGAGCAGAAGGGTATCCCAAAAATCAATACTAACATTGAACATAATTGGTCTTAATGCACCTTTTGAAAGATACAGACGGGCTTAAAGGATGAAAAAACAAATGCTAAGCATCTTCTGTCTCCAAGAATCCCATCTAACTCACAAGGATACTCACAGACTCAAGGTAAAGGGATCGGAAAAAATATTCCATGCAAATGGAAACCAAAAGCAAGCAGGTGTAGCTATTCTCATATCAGATAAAATAGACATTAAATTGACAATAGTAAAAAACAACAAAGACGGTCATTATATAATGATAAAGGGAGCAATTCAGCAAGAAGATTTAACAATCCTAAATATATAGACACTTAACACAGGAGCTCCCAGATTCATAAGTAAAATACTACCACATCTAAGTGGAGAAATAAACAGCAACACCATAATTGCTGGGGACTTCAACACTCCACTGACAGAACTGGACAGATCATTGACACAGAAGATCAACAAAGAAACAGTGGACTTAGGACTCCAGAAAAAATGGACCTAACAGACATCTAAAGAAAATTCTACCCCAAAACATCAGAATATACATTTGTCTCATCAGCATATGGGACATTTTCCAAGATAGATCATATATTAGCCCACAAAACAAGTCTCAGAAAATTTAGAAAAACTGAAATCATTCCATGTAGCTTCTCAGATCATAGTGGAATAAAACTAGAAATCAACTACATAAGGAACTCTCAAATCTACAGAAAGTCTTGGAAATTAAACAATGAGCTACTGAATGATCCTTGAGTCAATGATGAAATTAAGATGGAAATCAAAATGTTTTTTGAACTGAATGACAATCATGACACAAGCTTCCAAAAATCTATAGGATACAGAAAAATCAGTGCTAAGGGGGATATTCATAGCATTAGGTGCTTAATGCAAAAGGACAGAAAGATCACAAATTAACAATCTAATGTCACATCTCAAGGAACTAGAAAAAGAAGAACAAACCAAACCCTAAGCCAGCAGAAGAAAAGAAATAACAGAACTCAAAGCAGAACTAAACAAACTGGAAACCAAAAAAACAATACAAAGGATCAAAGAAACAAAAAGTTGCCTCTTTGAAAATATATATAAAAAAATGATAGACCTCTACTAGCTAGGTTAACCAAGAATAGAAGAGAAAGGATTCAAATAAGCTCATCTAGAAATAAAACAGGAAACATTACAACTGATACCAGAGAAATACAAAATATCATATGTGAATACTATGAAAATCTCTATGCACAAAAACTAGAAAATCTGGAGAAATGGATAAAGTTTTGGAAATATACAACCTCCCATGCTTGAATGAGGAAGAAATAGAAATCATGAACAGAACAATAATGAGTAGTAGCAAGATTGGAATAGTAATAAAAAAATCTTCCAACAAAAAAAATGTCCCAGGTCAGACAGATTCACAGCTCGATTCTGTGAGACCTACAAAGAATTGGCACCCATTCTACTGAAACTATTCCATTACATCGAGAAGGAGAGAATCCTACCTAATTCATCCTATGAAGCCAATATCACTATCACCCTGATACCAAAGCCAGGAAAAGACATAACAAAAAAAGAAAATTATAGATCTTATGAACATCGATGCAAAAAACCTCAAAAAAAAATACTGGAAAAGTGAATTCAAAAGTGCATCAAATTCACCATTATTAAGTGGGATTCATCTCCAGGCCACACGGATGGTTCAATATATGTAAATCAATAAATGTGATTTATCACATAAAAACAATAATTAAAAACAAAGACCATATGATAATCTCAATAGATGTAGAGTGAGCATTTGATAAAATCCACCACCCCTTCATGATAAAAGCCCTCAACAAACAAGGCAAAGAATGAACATACCCAAAAATAATAAAAACCATATATGACAAACTCACAGCCAACATCATACTGAATGGAGAAAAGTTGAAAGCATTCCCCATAAGAACTGAAACAAGACAAGGATGCCAACTGTCACCACTTCTATTCAACATAGCACTATAAGTCTTAGCCAGAGCAATCAGGCAAGAGAAGGAAATAAAGGGCATCCTAATCAGGAAAGAGGAGGCCAAACTTCTCCTGTTTGCCAATGATACAATCTTATTTGTAGAAAACCCTAAAAACTCCACCAAAAGACTCCTAGAATTGATAAATAAATTCCATAAAGTCCCAGTTGCAAAATTAATGTACACAAATCAATAGCATCTCTATATACTAATATAGTCAAGAGTCAAATCAAGAACTCAATACCATTTATAGTAGCTACAAAGAAATTAAAATACCTAGGAAGTTACTTAACCAAAGAGGAGAAACAGCTCTACAAGGAGAATTACAGAACACAGATGAAAGAAATCGTAGATGACATAAACAAATGGAAAAACATCCCATGCTCACAGATAAGAAGAATCAACATTGTTAAACTGTCCCTACTGTCCAAAGTGATTTAAGGATTCAGTGCAATTCTCATCAAGATTCCAAAATCATTTCTCATAGATCTAGAAAAAATAATCCTAAACTTCATATGGAACCAATAAAGGGCCCAAATAGCCAAAGCAATCCTACGCAAAAGGAACAAATCTGGAGGCACCACATTACCTGACCTCAATTAATACTACAAGGAAATAGTAACCAAAACAGCATGGTATTGGCATAAAGGTAGACACATACCAATGGAACAGAATATAGAACCCAGAAATAAAATATTACCAACTGATTTTTGACAGAACAGACAAAAACATACACTGGGGAAAGGGTGGCCTATTCAATAAATGGTTCTGGGAAAATTGAATAGCCACATGCACAAAAATAAGCTGGATCCCTATCTCTCACCATATACAAAAATTAACTCAAGATGGATTAAAGACTCAAATGTAAGGCCTGAAACCTAAAATTCTAGAAAAAATGTAGGAAAAAACTCTTCTAGACATCAGCCTAGGCAAAGAATCTTTGAGTAAGACCCCAGAAACAAATATAGCAACAACAAAAATAAATACATGGGACTTAATTAAGCTAAAAAGTTTCTACACAGCAAAGGAAATAATCAACAGAGTAGATAGACAACCTAAACAATGGGAGAAAATATTCACAAACTATACATCAGACAAAGGGCTAATATCAAAAACATAAAAAGAATTCAAGCAAATCAGTAAGAATGAAGCAAATAACCCCATCAAAAAGTGGGCAAAAGACATGAACAGATTCTTCTCAAAAGAAGATAGACGAATGGCCAATAAACATATGAAAAAATGCTCAACATCAGTAACCATCAGGGGAATGCAAATTAATACCACAATGTGATACCACCTTACCCCTGCCAGAATTGCCATTATTAAAACGTCATAGAACAAGAGATGTTGGCACAGTTGCAGTGAACATCTGTACACTCTAGGTGGGAATGTAAACTAGTATAACACCTATGGAAAGCAGTATGGAAATTCATCAAAGAACTAAAAGTAGATCTACCATTCGATCCAGCAATCCCACTACTGGGTTGGATATCTACCCAAAGGAAAAGAAATCATTACATAAAAAATATCAAAAAAGACATTTGCACTCATATGTTTATTGTGGCACAATTCACAATTGCAAAGATATGGACCCAACCTAAGTGACCATCAACTGATGAGTGGATAAAGAAAATGTTACATATATACCCCATGTAGTACTACTCAGCCATAAAATGGAATGGAATAATGTCTTTTGCAGAAACTTGGATGGAACTGGAGACCATTATCCTAAGTGAAGTATCTCAGGAATGGAAAAACAGATACAACATGTTCTTACTTATAAGTGGGAACTAAATGAAGGATATATGGTCATAAAGAGCTGTAATGGACATTGGAAACCAAGAAGGGGGGAAGCATGGAGGGGACGGAGGGATAAAAATCTACCTGTTGAGTACAATGTACACTATTTTGGTGATGGGTAAACTGAAAGTCCTGACTTCAGCATGATACAATTTATCCACATGACAAAAAACATTTGTACCTCCTAAATTTTTTGAAATGAAAAAATATAATTGAGAATAATTCAAACTAAAAAAGCTTCTTTACAGCAAAGAAAACAATTAATAGAGTGAAAAGTTAACCTACAGAATTGTAGGAAATTTTTGCAAACTGTATACCTGATAAGGGGTTAATATTCAAAATTTATAAAGAACTCCTAAAACCTAACAACAAAAACCACAAGTAACCAAATTTAAAAAATGGGCAACATACTTAAATAGACATTTCTCCAAGAAGATATACAAATGGCCAACAGGGATATGAATAGATGCTCAGCATCACCATTCATCAGGTAAATGGAAATCAAAACCACAGTGATATATCATTTCACACCTGTTAGCATGGCTAGTATTAATTTTTTTAAAAGGTAACAGGTATTGGCAGGGATGTGGAGAAATTTAATCCCTTTTATACTCTTGGCAAGAATGTAAAATGGTATAGCCACTATGGATGACAGTATGACGGTCCCTCAAAAAATTAAAAGTAGAACTACAATATGATTCAGCAATCTCACCTCTGAGTACAAGCAGTACCTGGTTTATGGATGACTCAACTTAGAGTGTTCTGTACTTACGAATGGGCTCCCAAGGCTCCCCATAAGTATAATTTATAATTAAATAATTAAATTAATAATTCAGGAACTAGTTTTTCTGTGCATGTAAACAAACCTGCGTGGCGTAAGCAGTTCATTGGCTCAGTATCTTTACGCTAGTAGCTAGTTTTGTCGTTTATACAGTCGCTTATATACAGCATCATTTTCGTCTTAACTTAGTCTGTTTTTACCCTTATGACCATGCCTCCAAAGCAGAAGTCCACTGCAAGTACAGGTGAGCCTGCAGCAAAGAGAAAGATGATTACAATGGAAGTGAAAATAGAAATAATTAAGCATTTGGGAAAAGGCCAGACCCCATCATTCATTGGGAAAGCGTTGGGCTTCAGTTGCTTGACTATTGCAACAATTATAAAGGATGACGTGAGAATAATGGAACATGTAAAGGCAGTGCTCCAATGAAAGTATTGATTATTACTGAGCAGCATAGTGGATTAATTATTGAAATGGAAGTTATTATTGATTTGGTTAGAAGATCAAAATAAGCATGAAATTCCTATTAACCTAGTGTTAATGCAACATTAGGTGTTAGCCTTTAACATTCTTTTTTGAAAATTCTCCTGCTATCGAAACTTTTTGTATGAGTTAGTTTTGTTGTTCTGTTTGTTTGAATTAAAAGAAAGAGCACAGTAGTTTCTGTAACTTATTATTACAGTACAGGGGTATTATTATTGTTATTATAGTATTAAACTGTATTATTATTACCACATATGAGCCATTATACCATTATAGTATTGTTATTATTAATATTATTACCACAAATAAACTGGGATCCAAGTTACATACAAATCCGACCTAAAGATGTTCTCAGGAACATATCTCATCTGTAACCCAGGGACCACCTGTATATATCTATAAGAATTGAAATCAGTATCTTGAAGAGATATCTGAACTCTCCTGTTCATTGCACCTTAAAGACAATACCCAAGATATGTAATCAACTCCAATGTCCATCAACAAATGAATGGATAACAATATATAAATATAATGGAATATTATTTATCCTTAAAAACAGAAGGAAATCATGTCACATGCAAGTATATGTATGAACCTGAAAGGCATTAGGCTAAGTGAAATAAGCCAGTCACAGAGGACCACTATGACATGATTTCCCTTATATGAAGTATCTAAAATCATCAAACTCATAGAATCAGGGAGTAGAATGGTGTTTGTCAGGGGCTGCAGTAAGGGGAAAATGGGGTGTGCTGTTCAATGGGTGTAAAGTTTTAGTTATACAAAATGAATTATTTCAAGGGATCTTCTGTATAACACTGTCCCTATAATTAACAATATTGTTTTGTGAGCTAAAAAGTTTAAGAGGTTAGATCACATGTTAAAGTTTTTTTTTATTAACCACAATAAAAAATGAGATACTACTTACACTCTAGAATGGCTAATAAAAAATACAGAAAATAAGAAGCATTGTCAATAATGTGGAGAAATTGGAATTCTCATACATTGCTGATGGGAATTTAAAATGTCACAGCTGCTGTTGAAAATAATTTGAAGGTTACTGAACAAGTTAAATGTAGAATCATTAAGTAACTCAGCAATTACAGTCTTAGATATGTACCCAAAATAACTGAAATGAGTGTTCAATCAAAAACTTGTGCATGAATGTTCATAGCAGTGCTATTCACAATAGCCAAAATATGCAAACAGAATGTCCAATAATGGAATGCAAAATCAAAATGTGACATATCCATACAATGGAATATGGTTCAACCATGAAAACTAGTGAAGTATTGATACATGCTAAAATGTGAATGAGTCTTACAAATATTATGCTAAGTTATTTAAGCCAGAGGTAAAGGCTACACATTGTATAATTCCGTTTATATAAAATGCACATAATAGGCAAACCCATAGACACAGAACTTAAATTTGTGCTTGCTAAGGTTTTAAAGGAGGGAGGAATGGTTATGGGGTTTCTGTTTGGGTAATAAAAAATTTATGGAAGGAGAGAGTGTGATGGTTGCACTACATTGTTTTTTGTTTGTTTTGTTTACGGACAGGGTCTTACTCTGTTACCCAGGCTGGAGTGCAGTGGAGTGATCACAGTTCACTGCAACCTCCAACCCCCAGGCTGAAGCAATGCTTCCACCTCAGCCTCCTAAGTAGCTGGGACTACCAGCATAGGCCACCACGCCTGGCTAATTTTTAAATTTTCTGTAGAGAGGGGTCTCACTATGTTGCCTAGGCTGGTCTCATACTCCTGGCCTCAAGTGATCCTCCAGCCTTGGCCTCACAAAGTGCTGGAATTATGGGAATGAGACACCATGCCTGGCATACATTATTAATCTACTTAATGCCACTTAATTTGTACACTTTAAGATGGTTACAATGATAAATTTGATATATATTTATATATTTACCATAACAAAAAATTGCTCAGGAGTTTGAAGAAAGAGAGAGAGAATCAAATTTTACCAAGTAGTTATTTACGTGATTACAGCAGTTTAATTGCACCCTACCTTTTGTGAATCTGCACATAAACAAATACACAAAACACACACAGAACAATTTAACATATGTATGTCAACACATGTCCAAGAAAAGTTGGATTTGACCAAATGCATTTTGATAATCCTTGTCAAAATGACTGTGTTTTTTTTTTCTTATTTCAAAAAGTTTCTGTGCTTTGATGAATGAAATCCTGAAGTACGACCAAGCAACCAAAATAACTTGTGTTAGTGTGGAATTGATGGAGAAGAGAGATGCCAATTATGGAGTCCTGGAGTCCTCGATTTTTTAAGGTATGATCCTAGGCTTTAAATGCCCAGAATCCAAAATTTTGTCAAAATAATCATTTCCACCAGGCTTAGTCATGCTGTCCAACCTTGTAAGAGACAGATGTCAAAAACACAAAGTCAGACTAATTACTTAGAATATTAGTTATGTATTCCTAGTCACAGAAACATGTGTTCTACCTTTTTAAGAGCATCTCCTTTTTAGTATTACCATTCCCAGGAGATTGATTTCTAATCATGAGGTTGCTTGGTGAACTTAAAATCAAAACAAAGATAAAATATGGTTTCAAGGGATGATTATTCTAGACCTTTGTTATTCCAAACGTCTGCAGGCTGGCTGCATCAGCGTGACCTGTGAGCTTGCTAGAAATGAGAATTAACAGACCCCACCTCAGACCTACTAAATTGGGCTATCCATGGCTGCAGTGCAAAAACACATATTTTAAAAAGTTTTCCAGGTGATTCTGATGCTCACTATATTTTGAGCAGAGCACTACTCTAGATTTGGAGAAGCTCAAAGACTATTCTTACTCCTAAACAGAATTTGCCTCACTTGTGAATACTATAAACAGAATGGACAAGAAACTGATATGTTCTTATGGAAAAAAGGCTCATTTATGTGTTTGTGGACAATCACCATTCTATTGCCATCTAATTTTCCCAGAGAGCCTATAATATAATTCATTAGGGTAAATTTTTCTTCAGTAATATTCTAGTCCAAGGGATATACCATTATTGCTCTGATGAGGTTCACAAATTCCTAATTGTTCTTACTCATGCCTTTAGAAACCAACTTTCAAGACACTGTTTTTCAAATATTTACTAGCAACAAAGGAAAGTGAATATAAATCCAAATGCAATGTATGTGGGGTAGCAAAGTAGAGGAGAAATTAAATCTACAACCTCCCTTTTTTTCCACAATAACAATTTTCTTTCCTTTAAAATACCTAAGAGACATATATTCTACTATGTAATAAATATGTTTGTTTTAATGAAAAATGGAAAATGTCTTAAATTATATACATTAAAATTAAGATGAAAGTACTCATTTTTCTTCCAAATGTTTGAATAATACTGATATTCTGTAAAATCATATTTTTATTATAGCGTGTAGAAATACAATCCTTATCACTTTCTTTATGATTTACATATTATTTATTCTTCATAAGTACCTCAATCTTATAAGGAGAAATGCTTACCCCAATTTATGAATGAACAAACTGACCTAGAAAAGTTATCTCTTTGTATAACTCCAAAGAGCTAAACAATGGAATGCAAATAATTTTCAATTGCAACAGGGCATCTCCTTCTATGTAGTTTTGTCATAGATATATTGTGATTTATTTTGTATGTGTTCAAGATTCTGCGCGTATGTATCGGTGAGCATTCAAAGAGACACAGCTTTGTACAATACCTTCACTGCTTCTTATGTGTGCATATATGTTTGTGTGTGAAGCAAAACAACTTAAATCTCTGTTCATTAACATTACTTGACATTTATTTGAAAGGTGCTGTGTGAAAAAATAACCTACTCCAGAAAATGATTTGTGATACTAACTTTCTGAGGCTTTTATAAATACAAATTACCAAAAATGCAAGAAACTCACAACCAAAGCAACATACTGTTAAAGAAGAGTAGAGAAACTAGAGTATAGTTCTAACACTAGAGTTACATGTAGAGACTTATCCTTTGAAAAGCCTCATTAAGATAATGACTTCATTTTTTTGTGTGTAATTTGAGAGGGGATATAGAAAAATCATTGAAATAAGATACATTACAGAACCTTACTGTTTACCCAATATAATCCAAAGTCATTCCTAAATTAGCACTAATAGCTGAAACCCGGGTGACTAACTTTCTTGGACTGGAAAGGAAAAATATCAAATTAATGGAATCTGAAGAAAGTTCCTTGACACTAAACTGTCCTGAAGTCCCATAGCAAAGTTTCAGACTCAAAATAGAATTGATTATCAGAGACAAATGAGGGAGAATCAGACACGAATCAAACTCATTCTACTTCTGGAATGGTATAGTGAGGGGCACTGTGTACACATTCTTCAGACAAACAACCATAATTTGCAAAAATGTTAAAAGATAAAGCCTGTGAAAATACTCTTAGGGGCAGACAAAAATGTGAAAAATATTTATTCAAGTATATCTACTAAATCTTGGTAAGAAAAGTGAGAGTTTGTAACATTTGAGGCACAATCTGCTCCTTCCCACTTCCCTAGCTCAGGGTGAAAAAAGCTCCCCTCTGGGCAGGTATGGCCAAGAAGACAAGCCTCCCTCTACCGCCACTCCCAGTCAAACCTAAGGCATCTCCATGGGAGGGGATGATCACCAGCATTTCTCATCCCCCAGAGCTACATGTTGAAGAGGCTGAATTGCAGGTGAGTGTAGGTAATAGGTAAAAGGATCCCTTCCTCCTCAATCCTCCACTCATAAAATGAAGGTTCTACCTCAAGTAATGAAGGCTGAGAATACTGGGGCCCTGGTTGCCCTCAACCAAGTTTGCTTGTAGGGTGGAGGTTACACACTAGTAGAGGCAAGCTGAGAAGTCCAGAGATTACTGCCTCCACCCTGCACAGAAAGCAGGGTGTCATTCAAGAGAAGAGGACCACTGTCCACATGCCCAGATCCAAATCATTGCCTCAATGCTTTTGCCCAGTGGAAGAGATAGGCTATAATAACAGAGAGTTCTGAAGCTCTCCTCAAAGAAAATGACTTTATTTGGAACAAGTCAAGCCTTAGGTATCTCTTATAAACAATGAACTTTTTGTAGTAAGCAATTAAGAGTAAACTGGAAGTTCCATAAGAGCAATATACTAAATATATGCCACCTGTTTTACCAGAGATAATCAGGAAATTAGACAGCTATGAGCCCTCCTGGAGTCAAAAAAAGCCTCTAAGACTGGCTTCTAAGCCTGCAAAGGGGCTATAATTTATTTGGATCAGAGTGTGCAGCAATTTAAACTCCAGAACATTGTCAAAAATAATACAGAAATCAATGGCAATTACTACAGACAAACGGCTGAATGTGATACCAACAGAAGCACATAACTTAGCAGAAATAGCATAAAAAAGGTAAAGTTTTTCTTAAAAAGGCTTGCTACAATCATTCTCATCTGAGGATGACTGTGTGCATGCCCAAGGCCATGCCCTCTGAGGAATAATTTCAAAGGATTCACACCACAGGGTAAATAGACTTCAATAAAATAGCGCAGCCAAGAAAATAAAAAAAAACACAAGCAAACAAAAAAACATGACAAGCTTGAGGTGGGGGTGGAGACCATCACTACTCATATTTTCTGCAATATATTATCTAACTGGCCACATTAAAACACAAAATTGTGAGACAAAAACGTGAACCATACACAGGGGGAAAAAAAAAGCAGGCAACATATACAGCCCGTGAGAGAACCCAGATGTCAAACTTAGCAAGACTAAAAAGAAGCCACTGTGTATGTGTTCATAGGACTAAAGGAAAACATGCTTTAAAAAGTAAAGGTAGCTAAAGTGACAATGTCTCACTGAAAAAAGCATATTAACAAAAGAGATAGAAAGTACATAAAAAGTGAAATCTGAATGAAGACTCTGGAGTTGGAAAGTACAATAAGTGAAACAAATATTTACCAGAGAAGCTAATCAGTAGATTTTAAATGGTAGAAGAAAGAATCAGTGAACTTAAAGATAGATCAATAGAGATTATGCATTCCAAAGAACAAAGAGAAAAAGTCAAAAAAATGACAGTACATCAAAGGAATGTGGGATACCCTTAAGTGTGTCAATATGTGAATATGTGAAATACGTGAATGATGGAAGTACCAAAAAGAAAGGAAAAAGAGAAAGGAACTGAAAAATATTTTTTAAAATAATGGCTAAAACCTCCTCAAATTTTATGAAACACATTAATTTATACATCCAAGAAGCTTACAGAACTCAAAGATATACATACCCAGACACAACAGAGTAAAAATGTTAAAAGACAAAAAAAAAGAGAGACAATCTTGACAGCACGAAGAGAAAAATGGCTCATCTCTTACAACAGAACCCCAAGAAGATTAATGGCTGACCTTTCACAGAAACAATGGAGACTAAAATGCAGTAGGATGGCTTATTCCAAGTGCTGATAGGAAAAAAAAAAAACATGTCAACTAAGATACTTCATCTAACAAAACTGTCTAAAAATGAAAGCAAAAAAAAAAAAACATTGTAAGGTTAAAAAAAGAAGCTGAGCAAATATGTTGTTAGCAGATAGATCTGCCTTAAAAGAAATACTACATAAAGTTCTTCAGACTGAAAAGAAGTGATCCCAAAGAGTACTTAATTCCACGTGGAAAAAAAAACAAAGATTACTGGCAAAGTTAATTATTTAATTATAAAAAACAGTGTAAATCATATATATTCTCTGTTCTTTTACCTGAGTTAAAAAGCATGTGTTTAAAAATGCAAACTATAGTATTATTAGGCTAATGACACATACAACTTTAATCTATTGAATAATAAAAGTACAAAGAAGGTTGGAGAGAGTATAGTTGTACTGAAGTAAGGAAATTACACCTGATAGAAACATGATGCATAGGAACAAATGAAGTGAACTAGAAATAGTAAATAAGAAACTTAATAAATATAAACTCCATAAATATATACTTGCTTTCTTTTTTCTCCCAGCTTTTTAAAACACATAAAATTATATAAAGTAATAATTATAAAAATATATTTTAAGTCTGAAACAGATATAGAAGTGATATGTCTAACAAAAATAGCACCAAAAGTGTGAAAATGAAATAGATGTATAGAGGAGTAATGTTTCTGTTTATCACTAGAATTAAGTAATTATAAGTTGGAAGTTTATTCTGATAAGTTAAGATGTACATGGTAAGCCCTAGTAAAAAACAATACATAAATAACTCAAAAAATCATAAAAATCAGAAAATGAAGTAAAATATTACACTAGAAAATATTTTTTCAATGAAAAAGTAAATGAGGAATAGCAAAAGAGAAAAAATGAGACATATAGAAAACAAAAAGTTAAATGGTAGCTGTAAATTAACTAAATATTTATTTTAAATGGGAATGAGTTAAATAATTCAGTCAAACCCAGACTGCCAGAGTGAATTTAAAAAAAATAAGATTCCAACTATATGCTTCTGACAGGAAACCCTATTGATTCAAAAATATAAATATGCTGCAATTAAAAAGTATAACAGATATACCATAAAAACAGCAATATAAAGAAATCTTGGATATATACTAATATCAGAAAAATAGACTTTGAAAATGTTACTAGACATATACATGGACAATTTATAATGATAAAGGGGTCAATATAGCTGGAAGATATATCAATAGTAAATATATATGCACCTAGACACAGAGCTTCAAACTACGTAAAGCAAAATCTGTTAGAATTGAAAGGAGAAATTGACAATTCAATGATAATATTTGTACACTCTAATAATTAACTTTCAATAATGTATAGAACAACCAGTCAGAAGTTTAACAAGAAAATAGAATATTTGAACCAAAGTGTAAACTAACTAAATTTAGCAGACATCTATAGAACTTCCCACCCAATAGAAGTTGAAAATGCCTTCTTCTTAACCGCACAAGGAAAATTTTTCTGAATATACCATATTCTAAGCCATAAAAAAACACAAGTAAAAGCATTGAAATCTTACAAAATATGTTCTCTGAAGATTGAAGTAAAATTAGAAATCAATATCAGAAAGAAAATTAGGAAATTCATATTTATGTGGAAATTAAAAAACTCACTCCTAAATAACCAATGAGTCAAAGAAAAAAAAATCAAAAGGGAATTTTAAAAAATACTTGGATATGAATAAATATGAAGACATAGCACACAAAAACCTGTAAGATGATCCTAAAATTGTGATAAGATGCATATTCTTACAGCAAAAAGTTTACATTGAAATGAAAGCAAAATTTTAAATAACCTAACTTGACTACTTAAGACACTGCTAAAAGAAAGTAAACTAAACCTAAATGAACTACGTGGAAGGAAATGAAGATTAAAGCATGTATTTAAATACAGAAAATAGGAAAACAACAGAGAATTTTTTTAAGTTGATTCTTTGAAAAGATTAACAAAATTGACAAAACTTTAGCTAGATTGAACATGAAAAAGGAAGGAAGACTCAAAAGGAAAGAAGACTAGAATCAGGAATAAAAGAGTGGACATTCTACTGACATAATTGATATAAAAAAGAGTACATGGGATAATATGAATAACTGTATGCCATAAAATTAGATAACCTAGATAAAATGAAAACATTTTTAGAAAGATACAAACTACTGATAGTGACTACCCACAAAGAAAAGTTCAGACCTAGATTGCTTCACTGGTGAATTAAACCTAAAATGTAAAGAAAAGTTAATACTAATCTTTCACAGAATCTTCCAACAAATAGAAGGGGAGCGATTGCTTCCCAAATCATTTTATGAGGCCTGTATTACTATGATACCAAAATGAAAAAAGAGACGACAAGAAAATTGCCCACCAATATCTCTTAAAAATATAGGTAAAAAATCCTCAACAAAATACTACCAAAGTGAAGCCAGCAGTATATTGAAAGGATTGGGTACCATGACCAAGTAAGATTTATCACAGGAATGCAAGGTTTCTTTTAAATATGCAGATTAATAAATGTAGT
This sequence comes from Daubentonia madagascariensis, assembly GCA_023783475.1. Classification (NCBI taxonomy): domain Eukaryota; kingdom Metazoa; phylum Chordata; class Mammalia; order Primates; family Daubentoniidae; genus Daubentonia; species Daubentonia madagascariensis. The sequence goes on along the minus strand of JAKFHU010000341.1, from coordinate 4,068,717 downwards.
ATACCATAAACTATTAATATAATAAAGGTCAATAACCACACCATCATCTCAAAGGACACAGAAAAAGCATTTGTGAACTTCAATGTTATAATGGACACCTACCAAAAAAATATAAAAATCACAGGTAACGTCATTCTTGAATGTGAAAGACTGAATACTTTCCCACAAAGATTCGGAATAAGGCAAGGATGTGTATACTGCCCACTTTCTCTGGAGGTTACAGCCAGTGTACTTAGACAAAGAAAAAAAAAATCATCCAGATTAAAAAGTATGAAGTAAAACTAGCTCTATTTGCAGATGAGATGATGTTGTTTATTAAAAATTTTAAGGCATCTACTAAAGAACTCTTAATATTAGAACTTCTAGAGCCTTTGCTGATAACAATAAAAATACTACTAGAACTAATAAATTTGTCTCATAAAGTTGTGGGATACAAGAACAACATATATAATCAATTGTATTTCTATACCCTAACAATATGCAATCCAAAAATAAAATTATAAAAACAATTTCATTTACAATTGCATGAAAACTAATGAAAGAAATATTTAGGCATACATTTTTAAAAAGAAGTACAGTACTCCATGGTATACATGTACCACATTTTATTAATCGACTCATGTACTGATGGGCACTTGGGTTGTTCCCACATCTTTGCAATTGTGAATCGTGCTGCTTATAAACACTGGAGTGCTGTGTCTTTTTTATAGAATGTCTTTTCTTCCTTTGGGTAAATACCCAGTAATGGGATTGCTGAATCAAATGGTACCTCTACTTTTAGTTCTTTGAGGTATCTCCACACTACTTTCCATAGAGGTTGTAGTAGTTTGCAGTCCCACCAACAGTGTATGAGTGTTCCTATTTCTCCACATGTGTGCCAGCATTTGTTGTTTGGGGACTTTTTTATAAAAGCCAATCTCACTGGAGTTAAATGATATCTCATTGTGGTCTTGATTTGCATTTCACTAATGATTAGAGATGTTGAGCATTTTTCATGTGTTTGTTGGCCTACTCAGTCATAATAAAAAATGGTGAACTAATACCTCTTGTATTAGCCTGGATGGAACTGGAGACCATTCTTCTAAATGACGTATCACAAGAATGGAAAAACAAACACCACATGTACTCACCATTCAATTGGAACTAATCGATGAAGACTTATGTGCACATATGGAAATAACATTCATCAGAAATCAAGCAGGTGGGAAAGGGAGGAGGGGACGGGTAAATTCACACCCATCGGGTACAATGCACACTATCTGGGTGATGGGCCCACTTATAACTTTGACTCAAACAGTACAAAAGAAACTATGTAATGAAAACATTTGTACACCCATAATATTTTGAAATAAAATTTTTAAAAAAGAAGCACAGAATTTGGACTCTGATAACTATAAAACATTGTTGAAAGCAATTTTAAAAGTTCTATATAAATGGAAGAATACCATGAAGATAAATTAGAAAATTTAATATTGTCAAGCTAGCAATATGCCCCCAGATTAACTCTAGATTCAGTGAAATTCCTATATGCAGCAATATTCTTTGCAGAAATTGAAAAATTAATTCCAAGATTCAAATGAAAGTTCAAGACATCCATAGTAGCCAAAACAATATTGAAAAAGAATAAATTTAAATGACTCACATTTTCTGATTTCAAAACATATTACTAACCTACCATAATTAATTGAGTGTCATGCTGGCACAAGGATAGACATGTAGATCAATGGAATATAATTGATAGAGAAGTTATAAAGCCCCATAGTAATGATTAATTGATTTTCAACAATGTACCAAAAATTTAAATGCTGAAAGAATAGTCTTTTCAATGTATGCTGGTGGGACAAGTGGATATTTATAAGAAAAATAATAAAGTTATATCCCTTTCTCACACTGAACACACGAAGAAATTCAAAATTCATCATGTAACTAAACATGATGCCAAAACTACAAAATTCTTAGAAAAGAAATAGGTGAAGTATCTGTGACTTTGGGTTAGGAAACACTTTCTTAGATATTACACCCAAATCACAAGTGAAAAAAGGAAAAATATAAATTGGACGTTGTCAAAATAAAAATGATATGCTTGAAAAGATACCATTAAGAAAATGAAAATACAACATCACAAAATGGGAGAATTATTTGTATTTTTTTATTTCAGATTATTACGAGGGTACAACACTTTGGTTATATATATTGCCTATTCACTGCCCATGTCAGAGCTACAATCGTGCACATCCCCCAAACTGTGAGTCCCACACCCATTGGGTGAAAGTTTTCAAATTCCCTCCACTCCCCTCCCACCTGCCTGACCCCTGATAAATATTACTTCCATGTGTGAGATAAGTACTGATCAGTTAGTACCAATTTGATGGTGAGTACCAGTGGTGCTTGTTTTTCCATTCTTCTGATACTTCGCTTCAAAGAATGGGCTCTAGGTGCATCCAGGGTAATACCAAATGTGTTAATTCACTGTTGTTTTTTTATCATTGAGTAATACTCCATGGTATACATATACCACTTTTATTAATCCACTCGTGTATTGATGGGCACCTGGGTTGTTCCCACATCTTTGCAATTGTGAATTGTACTGCTATAAACATTCGAGTGCAGATGTCTTTATTATAGAATGTCTCTGTTTCCTTTGGGTAAATACCCATAGTGTGATTGCTGGATCAAATTGTAGTTCTACTTTTAGTACTTTGAGGTATCTCCATATTACTTTCCATGGAGGTTGTATTAATTTGCAGTCCCATCGGGGGTGTATAGGTGTTCCTATCTGTCCTCATCCCCACCAACATTTGTTGTTTTGGGCCTTTTTGATATAAGCCAATCTCACTGGAGTTAAGTGATACCTCATTGTGGTTTTGATTTGCATTTCCCTGATGATTAAAGGAGCTGAGCAATGTTTTATATGTTTGCTGGCCACTATTCTGTCTTCTTTTGAAAAGTTTCTGTTCATGTCCTTCGCCCACTTTCTAATGGGGTTGTTTGATTTTTTCTTGTTGATTTTCCTAAGGTCTGTATAGATTCTGGTTATCATCCCTTTATCAGATAAGTGGCATTCAAATATTTTCTCCCATTCTGTAGGTTGTCTGTTCACTCTAGCGATAGCTTCCTTGGCTGTACAGAAGCTTTTAAATTTGATCAGGTCCCATTTGTTTATTTTTGTTGCTGTTGTCATTGCTTTGGGGGTCTTCTTCATAAATTCTTTGCCTAGGCCAATGTCTATAAGAGTATTTCCAATGTTATCTTCTAGAATTCTTATGGTTTCACGTCTTAGGTTTTAGTCTGTTATCCATCATGAGTTGATTTTTGTGGGAGGGAAGCGGTGTGGATCTAGATTCGGTCTTCTACATGTGGCTATCCAGTTTTCCCAGCACCACTTATTGAATAGGGATTCTTTTCCAAAGTGTATGTTTTTGTGTACTTTGTCAAAGATCAGATGACAGTATGAGGATGGTTTTATATCTGGTTTTTCAGTCCAGTTCCATTGATCTATATCTCTGTTCTTGTGCCAGTACCATGCTGTTTTGGTAACTATAGCCTTGTAGTATAGTTTGAAGTCTGGTAGATTGATGCCTCCCAATTTGTTCTTTTTGCTTAAGACTGCTTTGGCTAGACAGGGTGATCCCTGGTTCCACATGAAGTGTACAATTATATTTTCTAGATCTGCAAAAAATGATGTTGGTATTTTGATAGGGACTGCATTGATTCTGTAAATCACTTTAGGTAGTATAGACATTTTAACAATGTTGATTCTACCTCTCCAAGAGCATGGTAGGGTTTTCCATCTGTTTACATCCTTTGCAATTTCTTTTCTCAGTTTTTTGTAGTTCTCTCTATATAGGTCTTTCACGTCCTTAGGTAGATATGTTCCTAAATATTTAATTTTCTTTGGTGCAATTGTGAAAGGTATTCTGTCTTTGATTTATTTCTCTTCTTGACTGTTATTGGCATATATGAAAGCTCCTTATTTGTGTGCATTGATTTTGTATCCTGAGACTTTGCTAAATTCATTTATCAATCCAGTAGCTTCTTGGTTGTATCTTTGGGGTTTTCTGGATATAATATATCGCCAGTGAAGAGTGAAAGTTTGATCTGTTCTACTCCCATTTGGAGACCCCTGATTCCTCTCTCTTGTCTGATTGCTTTGGCAAGAACTTCCAGCAGTATGTTGAATAGAAGGGGAGAGGGTGGGCAACCTTGTCTGACTCCAGTTTTAAGGGGGAATGCTTTCAATTTTTCCCTGTTCAGTATGATATTGGCTGTGGGTTTATCATATATGGCTTTAATAATTTTGACATTTGAGCCATCTATGCCTATATTGTTAAGAGTTTTTATTATGAAAGTGTGCTGAATTTTGTCAAAAGCATTTTCTGCATCTAATAAGAGGATCATATAGTTTTTATTCTTGCTTTTATTTATATGGTGAATTACATTTATAGATTTGTGTATGTTGAACCCTCCCTGCATCTCGGGAGTGAAGGTCACCTGATCATGATGAAATTTTTTTTTATGTACATTTGAATTCAGATTGCTAGGATTTTATTCAGAAATTTTGCATCTATACTCATAAGGGATATTGATCTGTAGTTTTCTTCTCTTGTTGTGTCCTTTCCTGGCTTTGGTATCAAGGGGATATTGGCTTCATAGAATGAGTTTCGGAAGAGTCCATCCTTCTCGATGTTATGGAATAATTTCTGCAGTATGGGCACCAGTTCTTCTTTGTAGGTTTGGTAGAATTCAGGTGTGAAACCATCTGGTCCAGGACTTTTTTTATTGGAAGATTTTTTATTACTGCTTCAATTTTGGTGCTTGATATTGGTCTGTTTAGGAATTCTATTTCTTCCTGATTGAACCTAGGGAAGTAGTGTGTTTCTAAGAATTTGTCCATTTCCTTTGCCTCACTGCTTGGAGTGGTGCCTTTTTTGTGTTTACTTTGGCCAGCCTAATAATTACTTGGTGGGGTGAATGCCTTTTCACATTGAGTCTCCTAGGTGTCCTGTGTGCTCCTTGTTCTTGGATATTGAGATTTCTGGCAAGACCATGGAAATTTTCCTCTATTATTCCTTCAAATAGATTTTCAAGCCTATGCGAATTTTCTTCCTCGCCCTCCGGGATGCCTGTGATCCTTATGTTTGGCCTCTTTACATAATCCCACATCTCTTGTATGCTTTGTTCATGCCTCTTGTTTTTCTGTTCTTTCTCTTCAACTGATTTATTTAGCACATAGGTGTTATCTTCCAGCTGTGAGATTCTTTCCTCTGCGTGATCCAACCTATTCTTAAGGCTTTCCACTGTGTTTTGTAGGCCTTTGTATGTGTCTTTCTTTTCTAGAATTTCTATTTGATTTTTCCATAATACTTCAATGTCTTTAGAGACTTTTTCATTCATTTTTTGCATTTTTCTTTTGTCTTCTTTGTGCTTGGATTCAATTTTCTCTTGAATTTCACTGAGGTTCCTTATAATCCACAAATGAAATTACTCTTCTATCTTTCTACCAATTTCATTTGAGTTGGTATCAGTTGCTATGGAACTAATGATGTCTTTCGGGGGTGACTTCTCATTCTGATTTTTCATGTTTTCTGAGTTCTTTCACTGATTCTTTCTCATCTGGCCTCTTGGTCGAGATGTGGGGTTGTTAGGGCTAGTTTATGCACCTGTCTCCATTCCCCCGAGGATCATTCCTTGGCAGAGCCTGGGAGTGGTGTACCGGTCTGTTCTGCCTTAGTTGTATTTTAGCAAGTTTGGTGGAACTCTTGGGTTACCTCTGACCTGTTGTCTTCACCTCTTCACAGTGGAGTATAGTGAATTTTTTCTCCCCGCCTAAGCTACAAGCTGGTGGATTGTGCTTAAGGGTATGAATCAACTGCTCCCTAATAGCTTGAGATGGAAGGCAATATTTTTAGCTGTGGGGTTGTTCCCACTGTCATTGATTGTAGTTTGTGTGGAGTAGCCAGTTTCCTAGGTATTTTGTTGTGTCCCTGGCAGGCTCTGATCCCCCTAATATGGTATATGAAAGCCACAAGCTTTGGGAGGGGCCTTGTAGCTCCCAGGGGTTACTTTGACCCTGCTCCTCCTGCGGTTGAGGGAGAAACAAAATTGCTTGTGGCTGTAGTGTGAGAGCTGGAATGGGAAAATGCTACACAGCTCAGAGGTTGTTTATCCAGCCACTAGGTGGGACTGCTGCCATGGAGTTCAGAGCTCTCTCTCTCCAGGCTTAGAGGGCTGCTTCTGATGGGACAGGTCAGCTGTTGTGATTGCTGAGTTCTCTATTATGTTTTTTCTTCCCTGTCCACAAGCTCAGGCACTTTTCCCACCGTACCACTTGTAGGCTTTCGAGTTTCCCTACAGTTCACGTGTCTGGCCCTCTGACATGCGTCTCCACATGTCACTGGCTAACAGGGGGATCTCCAATTGTGTACCCCTTTTCCACCACTAGACCCCAAGGTGAGCCATGTGGGGTCTCTATCCCCAGAAATCTCCACCAGGCAGATGTTCCCACTGGGGAAAATAGTTGCTGCTGGACACATTCTTTGATCAAGTGAAATTCCCTAATGAAGTGAGCAGGGTTGGGGGTGCTGCTCTTGTTCAGCTTGTAGCACTTGAGGTATTCGGTTGCGATGAGAACCAGTACTTACACAAAATGAGTCACTATGATAAGCAACCTTCAAAATGATTGATCTCTGTGGTACAGGAGGGCTGGGACCTGAAGAGCGGGCACTAGGACCAGCATTTAGCAGGCACATAGGAGGCCAGATCTGGCGAAGTAGGACCAGATGGAGGGTCTTCAAACTGTTTCCAATACACAAAGGTCCTACTGATACAGTTCAGGGATCTCGTCCCACTTGGAACCCATAGAGGCAGCTGTCTGTGGCCACCAAAAGCATAGCCTGCTGTGCCCAGGCTGAAGAGCCCCCAGGCCAGGGGTGTGGTGAAGCTAGAGACCTAGCTAACAACTCCAGGTGGGAGACCTTAAAGATGGCTGCCAACTTCCAGTCTGGTATACAGCAGGGCTCAGATCGTGCTCTTGAACTCAGCTCTTCTCAACCGGCCTGGGCTTCTCAGAGGCAATTGCTGGCAGCCCCTAAGGGCGTATTCCATTGCTCTCCATTCAACTGCTGTGTGCAGGTCCCTCTGACTTCCAGTGGCGAGGTGCCGGTCTGCAGATTCCCGTGTACTGTTCCCGGGAAGCTATATCTCAGCCCAGTCCCTACCCCGCCCTGAGCAGTCCCTGTACAGTGCATTCAAAATTTCCATATGGCTCTCACAATTGCTTCCTCTTCACAGAGCCTGCTGTCTTGAGCTTTGCACCAACTCTGGGCTTGTCCCTGATTGAGTGGATGGGAAGTCTGTGGGAAGGTGCCTGACCATTTGTAGGTCAGGTTGCACTGTGCTAATCTGGCAAGTGCTCCCTCCCGTGCTCTGGTCTCTATTGTATTCCCTGCACTCTCTGATATTTCTGAATGTGTTTCCCAGTCACCTGTTTTCTTGGGTTGAGTGTCCCATGGTGTTTCTCTGTAAATTCATAAAGCTGTTTTTGGAGTGAGCGATCTGCACACAGGCAGCCAATGTCTTTTTTCACCTCCTTCCCTGGGAGCGGTGAGGTGGGAGGAATCTATCAGACCGCCATTTTTTCACATTCCCCAGAAATATTTGTAAATCATATATCTAATAAGGGACTGGTATTTGGACTATATAAAGAACACTTACAAATTTATAATGAAAATACAAGTAACTTAACAATGAGCAAAGGATTTGAGAAGATATTTCTTCAAAGACATAAAAATAGCCAATAAGCCTATAAAAACATCATTAACTATCATGGAAATATATTTTTTTAAAAACAAGATACCACTTCCTACCACTAGGATTGTTGTCATAAAATATACACTTAATAACAAATGTTGAAGAAAATGTGGAGAAATCTGAACCCTCACACACACTGCTAGTGGGAATGTAAGATGATACAGCCACTTAGGAAAACCATCTGGCAACTCCTCAAATTGGTAAATATGGTATTCCTCTATGACCCAGCAATCCTATCTCTAGGTATATACCAAATAAAAATGGCACATATGTTCACATAAAACTTGTACATGAATGTTTATAGAAACATTATACATAAAAGTCAAAAAGTGGAAACAACCCAAATGCCCATGAAATGATGAATGGATAACAAAAATGTGGTACATCTCTAAAATGGAATATTTTCCACTGATACTTGTAATGATACCTGAATAAAACTTAAAAACAATATGCTAAGTATAAAAAGTAAGTCAAAAAGACCACATATCGTAAGATTCCATTTATATCAAATGTGTAGAATAGGCAAATACATAGAGACAGAAAGTGATTAATTGTTACCTAAGCATGGGATTAAGGCTGGAGAGTATATAGTAATCATAGGGTTCTTCTTTGGGATGATAGAAATGTTCTATAATTGACTTGATGATAGTTGTGCAACTCTGTAAATATACTAAAACCCATTGCATTTTATTTTTTAAATGGATGAAATATATGTTATGTGAATAATATCTCAATAAGGTATTTTATAATTTAAAAAAATTAAAGGAGTCACCTTATTAAAGTTAGTGGCTAAAATTAAAGTTAGGATTTACTGAGATAGAACTCAGAAAAAAAATAAGAAAACTTCAAAACCAAAAATGAAATACAAAGATAATAAGGGAATATAACAAGCAATTAAATGAAATTATAAATTTGACAAGGTAGATGAAAAGGGCAAATTAAAACCTAACAAATCAAACAAATAAAGATACCGAAAATCTTAATAAACCTCTTTCTAGTAAAAAAAAATTAAATTCTAATTTGAAAGCTTCCTTCAAAGAAAACACCAGTCTCAGATGAACTCACTGTTGAATTCTATAAAACAATAAAGAAAAAATAATATTTAAAATTTATCATACAAAAATTCAGAAAATAGATGAGAAGGAACTATCCCAAATTAGCTTTATATGTCAATATTTTTGTACCAAACACAGATAAAGATATTTTAAGAAAGTAAACAAAGAGCAACGTATTTTATGAACACAGACAAAAAACTGTTCTTTAAAATATTAGCCAATAAATTCAGCAATATATTAAAAAGCTAATACATCATGACCAAGTGGGATTTATCCCAGTAATTCAAGGTTGGTTTAACATTCAGAAATCAATAAATTTGCTTCATCTTATCAACAAAATATTACAGAAAATCATATGATCATCTCATTAGTTGAAGAAACCATATTCCACAAAATTCAATACCCATTAATGATTAAAAAAACTTCTCATCAAGCTGGAAATATAATGGCACTTTAAAAGCTTATTAAAATGCTTCTTGAAAAACTTTCAGCTAGCATAATAATTATAGTGGAATTATTAATGTTTCCAACCTAAGAGGAGGAACACGCCAAGCATCTACATTAACATTTCTTTTCATAATTTTTCTGGAGGTTCTAGCAATGTAAGTGTAATAAGGCAAGAGACATACATTTTATTAAAAAAGAAGAATTTGAATTTTCTTTATTTGCAGACAGCAGGATCATTTGCATCGAAAATCGCAAGAAATCCTTTTTTTCCCTTAAAGCCACTATACCTCAGTAGAAAAACAGCACATCTAGCCCCAGGTATTATTTTCTAATACTATTCTGAAATAAAAGGATTCAAGACCCCTAATTATTATAATGGAAGTAATTTTTTCTTGCAGCTCATTGCATTCTGAATATAAGTGGCCCCATTTTTTATTTCACTGTTATTCTTCTTAAGAGTTCTTTATGCATTCTGGATATAAGTACTTGATAATACATAAATATTGACAAACAGATATAGATCGATCTTGTATCTATCTATCTATTTAATTTTCTCTCATTCTGTTACTTGCCTTTTCATTTTCGTAATGGTCACTTTAAAAGGGAAAACTTTTGTAATATTAGTGGAGTCCGGTTTATCAAATATTTTCTTTTGTCTCCTATATAAGACATCTTTGCTTACTCAAAGATTTCATATATTTTTGCCTAAGTTTTCTTCTAAAAGTGTTATAGTTCTAACATACACATAGAAGGTTAAGATTCACTTCCAATTATAAAAACAGGATAATCTTCAATATCATAAATTTTAAGCCCTTCAGAGTCTTACGACTGCAAGACAAAAATAAATTCCAAAGATTGAAAATTGTCTCTGAGGAGAGAAAGGACACATGAATGCTTTCATTTTTGACATAACACAAGAAGAAGGGATAGTGTCCATAAACATGGGTAAAATGGAAAAAACATTCTTAAAATCCAAGCACAGCCTAACATTATGGTTTAGAATGACATGGAACCTCAGTCCATTATCATTTGCAAACTCTTTTCTGAGGGCCTACAACAGGTGCCCAGTTGAAAAAGTGGAGACAGGAAACAAGGCTAGGAAAAGCCCCCACCAACCAGTGGCTCATAGGCACAACAACCTGGCCCATTTCCCAAATTCTTCTCTCCTACAAAGCAAAACCTTTGATCGATTAGGGAAGAGGAAGGAAACCCTAACACCCCCAGGCCCATGCAAAGATTCATTTCCTCTAAGAAATAGGTAGAAGAAAGCCCCTCTGCTTCTAGGGGAATTGTAGGAAACACTCTTGGGATGCAGGATGTTCCTCTAATGCAAATTAGCAGTCTACCATGACTTGGAAAGTTCAGGAAGCCCTCTCTTGCCTAAAACTCCCATAGAAACAAGACAGTGTGGCTGCCATGAGAAGATGAAGAAGAGGAAGGATGAGAAATGCTAACTCCAATACCCAGGCAAACTGGATGTCACAAGACTGAGGCTAACCTGACAGCAGTGAACATCCCTGCCTCCATTATAAGCCTAGCACCAAATGAGCTAATGGAGTCTGCCACTAGGGGAGTGGCAAAAGGATAGAGAGAGACCTCCCACTGGTGTGCAGGCACACAAGGACTGCTGATAGTGGATGCCAGATCAAGGGCACTAAAATACTCCTCCAGTTTTGTCACCCAACTCAAAGGAGAAAGTAACTCAATTCTAAAAGAATTTGAAGCCCATGGAGTACTAAAGTTAACAATAGAAAAAAAAATAGCAAACCTAGGTAAATAACAAGATGGTTTTAACCCTTTAAACTAACAAGCTGAAAGAGAAAGCATTTCCATTTCCAGGAATAAATACTATTTACCTCAGTTTATATTTTTCCACACTTGATATTCTGTATTCCATAAAAAATTATGAGGTGTATAAAAAGCAAGGAATATTAAAACCATTGTCAAGAGACAAAGTAATCAATAGAACCAGACCCAAAGATAAATTACTATCAGACAAATAAATAAGTTTAGAAAGATCATAGAATGTAAGATCAATACATTAAAAAATCAACTGTATTTCTATATACTAGCAATGAATAATTGAAAATTGAAATAATATTTATAACAGCATAAAAAGTCTTGAAATTCTAACAGGAAAATCTAATGAAATATATGCAATATTTGTATGCCAAAACTTATAAAATGTTAATGAGAGAAATTAGGGAGGACAGAATTAAATGGAGAGACATACTGCATTAATAGATCCACATTGTCAATGTATTAATATGCTAATTCTCTGCCATATTGATCTATAGATTCAATGTAACCTCAGCCAAAATCCAAGCAGGCTTTTCTACAAAAAATGACAAATGGATTCTAAAATTTATGTGGAAAAGCAAAGTACCAAGACTAGTCTAGTTTTGAAAAAGAAGAACAATGTTTGAAAATTCATAGTATCTGTTTTAAAATTTACTATAAAGCTACAATAATCAAGAGAGTGTGGTGTTGGCATAAGGAAATCATATACATGTAATTTCTGACAAATGTACCAAAGTAAATCAATAGGAAAATGGCAGACTTTTCAATTAATGGTTCTGTAGTAATTGGGCATCCACATGCAGAAAATGAACCTTGACCCATACCTCATACCGGATACAAAAATTAACTTGAAATGAATCATTGATATGCATGTAATAGGTAAAACTGTAAAAATTCTAGAAAGAGAAATAGTAGAAAATCTTTGAGATTTGGGGTTAGGAAAAGATTTCTTAGGACAAAAGAAAAACGTGAGAAAAAAATGATAAGTAGAAGGGCAGCAGAATTAAAAATGTAAGTTCAATAAAAGATACTATTTATAAAATAAGAGAAGTCAAATGGTGAAAGAAAATATTTGCAAAACACATACCTGACAAAGATCTTGTATTCACAGTATGAAAATAACTTTTACAACAGAATAATATGATAATCAAAATTTTTTAAATCAGCAAAATATTTAAATAGACACTTCACCAGTGATGTCATATGCCATAAACAAACTGTCTACCTAGAATTTTATACCCAGTGAAAATATCTTTCAACAATGAAGGTGAAATAAAGACTTTTTCAGATACACAAAAATAATTCAGGATTGGCCAGCCTGCAGTACAATAAATAGTAAAAGAAATCTTCCAGGAATTTGGAAATGAGAGCAGATTAAATGAATAGCATCATAAGTAGTAACTACATGAATCAATATATCTGATTTTTTATTATCATTTAATTTTTAAAAGAAAATGAAATGCTTAAACCTGTAATAACTGTATTGGGTTTATCATACATGCATAATTAAAATGCATTATCACAAAAACATAAAGGGTGAGAAGGGAGAAATGGAAATATACTGTTTTAAGGTTCTGATACTGTAGGTGAAATGTCATAATATAAATTTAAGTTAGATTGTACCAAGTTACAATTTATACTACAAGCCCTAAAACAACCACGAAAAGAACAAAACAAAGAGCTCTGGATAGTAAAATAACAAATGAAACAAATAGAATGAAAATGAATAAACCCAAAAAATCATATTAAATTCAATTTGTCTAAACACCTGGATTAAAAGGCATAAATTGTTGGATTGGTGGGTGGGAATTGAGATCCAAATATATGCTGTCTATAAGAAATGCACTACAAACATAAAGAAACTAATAGATTAAAAGTAAAAGTATGCAGAATAATATAACATGCTAACCCTAAAACAGTCTATAATGGCTATATTAATATCACACAGACTGGATTTTAGAGTGAAGAATATTACCAATGATAAAAAAATAATGTCATTTCACAATGATGAAGGGGTTCACCACAAGGACATAACTATTCTAATACCTATGCACCCAATATCATTACAGAACTTCCAAACACATGGAAGCAAGAACTGATAGAACTGCAAGAAGAAAGACAAATTCACAAGAAAGAGAAAAATGTAAGATAAATATTCTAACTGGATATTTCATTATCTCTCTCAAAATGTTTGATAAAAACAAATAGAAAATCAGAAAGGATATAGAAATCTTGGACAAGACCATAAACCAACTTGACTTAATTGACAATTATAGAATACCACCCAACAGCATCAGAATACCCAGTCTTGGTAAGCATTTACGGACAATTTACCAAGATTATATTTTAGGTTATAAAACAAGTCTCAATAAATTGAAAAGAAATCAAGTCAAATGAAATATTTTCTCTCACCACAATGGAATTATATTAGAAATTAATAACAAAGATCTATGGAAACCCCCCAAAATTTAGAAACCAAATAATACATTTCACAATAACCAGTGAGTCAAATAAGATATCAAAGAATAATTTATAAATTATTTTGAATCACCTTAAAATGAAAACATAAGAGATTAGAATTTTGGGGATGCTGCTAAAGCAATATTTATGGGGAAATTTATAGCACTGAATGCCTATATTGGAAAAGAAGAATGATCTCAAAATACTGAAATAAATTTCCACTTTAAGAAGCTAGAGAAAGAAGAGGAAATTAAAACCAAAGTAAGACAAATAAAGAAAATAATAAATATTACAGCAAAAACCAATGAAATAGCAAACAGAAAAACAGTAGATAAATTCAATGATATCAAGTTCTGGTTCTTCGAGAACAGTAAAATTGATAAAATTTTAGTCAAAGTAGCCAATAAAAAAGAGAGAAGACACGAATGACCAATATCAGCATTAAGAGAAGTGGCATACAGATTCAACAAATATTACAAGAATAATAAAGGGATGTTATAAACAATGTTATGCCTATAAATATGAAAACTTAGATGCAAAAACTTCTCAACACAATTTTACTGAATCAAGTCCAAAAATATATAAAAATGATAATACATCATGACCAAGTGGGGCTCATCCCAGGAATGCATAGATAGTTTAATGTTAGAAAATCAACAGTGTAATTTATCATGTTAATAAATGTAAAAAACCCATGGAATCATCTGAATAGATGCAGAAAATTTAAATTGACAAAATCCAGCATTCACTCCTGCTTAAAAAAAAAATTCCTCAGGAAAGTAGAAGGGAACCTCAACCAGGTAAAGTACAGGTAGGAAAAAAAATCTACAGCTAACATCAATCTTAACGGTGAAAGACTGAGCTCTTTCCTTCTAAGAACACTCTCACTACTCCTATTCAACATTGTACTGAAAATTCTACCCTCTTCAATAAAGTAAAATAAGTACAAGGCATTCAGATTGGAAAGGACAAAGTGAGATTGTCTTACTTGCACATTATGATTATCTATGTAAAAACTTGACAAAATTTACACAAAAATAAGAACTAATAAGTGAGTTTAACACAGGTTGCAGGATACTAGAGAAATATACAAATTCAATAACTCAATTATATTTCCATACAGTAGCAACAAGCAAACAGAAATTGAAATAAAAACATTACCATTTAAATTAGCATCAAATGTGAAATATTTACAATAAATCTGACAAACTATGAAATGCCAGTATGCTTAAAATAGCAAAATATTTGAGAGAGAGTTTTTTTAAAGATCTAAATATTGTTCTGATGTCAAGTCTCTATATTCATCTATAGATTCAACTACTATACTGGAGAGAAAACAAATGAGCCACAGCTATACATATGAAAAGGATCAGAAATATGCCACCCCAAAATGTCACTTTGGCATAAGGATTATTTTAAGCTGAAGAAAATTATGAAAAAGCAAACACAGAACAGGTTCTCTGCCCTGCCCCTATTTGCCTAATAGCAAGGTATAAATTCCCCTTGTGAAGGTATTCCATCACCCCATACCAGAGAGAGGAGAAAAACCCTTATCACTGGAGATAGAGACAGTACTTAGATGAGTCTGCATATACAAACCTTACTAAATAACCATTATCTACCATTGTGTTGTCTCATATATTTACCTTCCCACAATTTACCAACCCTAGAAGTGCAAATTTCTTACACTTTATGTAGTCATTTCTCCACAATCTATTGCCTTTTTAAAAATGGTATGTAACCCCAAGTCTAATTACTTCTTTGGGTTTTTACCTTCTCTTTTGTGAAATCCCACATATGTAAAAATAGCAACATCAAATATAATGTGTATGCTTTTCTCCTGTTTATCTGCCTTTTGTCAGCCACAGACTCCAGCTATAGAACTTAACAGTGTAGAAGAAAATTTTCCCCACCTACATATATCAGTATGAATGATGCTTAAGACATAATACATAGATAGTGACTTTAACAAAATTACACACTTGGATGCTCCAAGATCTGGTTTTCCCATCAAAAAAACAACCATTAACTGGCTAAATAACCTTGTAGGATCTCTGGAACACAGTCACAGTTCCAGAGCAACCAAGTGAATGTCCAGTCAACCAATCAAGAAAAAGTAATAGTCAAACATAAAATTTAATTGATGTTTTACTCACTTTTGCCTCACATTCACTCAGAGACATGGAGTGGTCTTGCTCTGGAGGAGGCAGCATCCCGGTTCCTGATTTCTTCCCTTAAACCAGAGAGAGCAGAACAGATCTTATTTGCCACATTCTAACTGGTCTGGGACTGACTGAAGGACTGGTTTCTGTCTCACCTACCTCAGTTCCCAGGTAGGGAAAGGAGCATCCCTGTTCCTGAAAGCTGCAGGGGAGAGGAAGGCATTATGTGTGGAGACTGTTAAGTGTATTTAGGTCATTAAATATGAAATGTCCGATTTTGAATCAAAAGTGTAGTTTATTATCTCTCCAACGAGAAACAGTACCATTAATCAAAGTATGTGCCTAAACTATCAACTTTTGCCATCTTAACGGTAGCTGGTTTATGGCAGCAGCAAAGAAGCCTGGAGAGCAAGTAGCGATGAAATCGGCAAAGGTGTATTCCATAGCTTGTTGAGAATTGAATATTTTTCTTTGCAAGAAGTGGTCCAAAGCCTGGAAGAAGTGGTGGTCAGTTGGTGCAAGGTCTGTTGGATACAGCAGATGACAGAGAGTTTCCAAGTCCAGCCTCCATAGTTTGAGCAGCATCGTATGTGTGACATGTGGTTAAGCATTGTCTTACAAGAGGATTGACCTGTCTCTATTGACCGATCTCACCTGCTTAATTGCAAGCATCCTCATCATTTCGTCCAATTGGTTGCAGTAGACATCACTGTAATCGACTGACTAGGTTTCATGAAGCTATAGTGGATAATACCAGCGCTGGACCACCAAACAGACACCATTAGCTTTTTTTGATGAATATTCGGTATTGGATTGTGTTTTGGCACTTCATCTTTACCCAGCCATTGTGCCCAATGCTTGTGATTGTCAGAAAGAATCCATTTTTCATCACATGTAACAATATGGTGTAGAAATGGTTTGCCTTTATGTCATGACAGCAAAGAAAGGCAAGCTTCAAGATGATTTCTCTTCTGAGGCTTATTTAATTCATGTGGTACCCATCTATCCAACTTCTTTACCTCACCCATCTGTTTCAAATGGTCCAATATTGTTGGAATAGTAACGTCAAACCTTGCTGCTAATTCACGCATAGGTCGAGATGGATTTGCTTCCACTACAGCTTTCAGCTCATCATTATCCACCTTGGTCTCAGGTTGCCCACGTGGCTCATTTTCAAGATTAAAATCACCAGAATCAAACTTCTCAAACCATTGACGTACTATGCGTTCATTAGCCACCTCTTTCCCAAACACTTTGTTGATATTTCAAACTGTCTGTGCTGCATTGTTTCCATGAGGGAACTCATATTTGAAAATAACACACATTTTTGACTTATTTATGGTTTCACAAAAATTGCTCTTAAAAAAACTTGAAAGATAATCACAAGCCAAACCATGCGTTTGAAAGAATGAGGATGTACCTTCACCATAAAAAATAAAACAAGGAGTGGCAAAGTGAAATATCAGAAATATCAATTGTCAAACTTAGTACTCAAGGAAATTGGACATTTCATTCTTAATAACCTAATAATTAAATTTGGTCTAAAGCTGCCTCTGTATGTAGCAAACCACAACCTAACTTAGTATGTAAACAAACTGTAATCTAACAACTTAAGAGTATATTCTTGTAACAGATAGCTGAGTCTGAGTCAATCATAGCAGCTGATCTGCAGCCAATCACAGGCTGCCAACTGATCAGACCATGCCCAAATAAGGCAAATGCCAGGATATAACCAATCAAGCTGTTTCCGTATGTCACTTCTATAAATACTGCCTTCCATGTTGCTGGGCAGAGCTCTCTGAACCTCTACTGGTTCAGGGTGCTGCCTGATTTATGAATCATTCTTTGCTCAAATAACTCAGCTGAATTTAATTTTTCTAATTTTTTTTAACAAGACATGCAATAAAACATCTAAGAAGATGGGGTAAAACTCTTTGGGAAATTAAGACATTTGGAAGCAGCTACTTATACCCACTACAATGGCTGTTATTTTAAAAAAAATGACAACAACAACAGAAAGTAACAAGTGTTGGCAAGTGTGGAAAAATAGGAACCCTTGTTTATTGCTGGTGGGAATGTAAAATGGTGACGTCACTGTGGAAAACAGTATGGTGGTACCTCAAAGGAAAAGACATGGAATAACCATCTGATCCAGAAATACCAATTCTAGGTATACACCTAAAATAATTGAAATCGGGATCTCAAAGAGATATTTGTACACCATTGTTCATGGCAACATTATTCACAATAGCCAAAAGGTGGAAATAACCCAAACGTCCATGGAAGGATGACTGGAAAAGCAAAACATGGTGTATCCATACAATGTAATATAATATTATTCAGCCTTAAAAAGAAATGAAATTCTGATACATGCTACAACATGGATGAACCTTGAAAACATTATCCTAAGTGAAATAAGCCAGACACAAAAGGAAAAATATTGTATGATTCCACTTATATGAATACCAAGAATAATTAAATTCATAGAGACAGAAAGTGGAAGAGTCAGTTCCAAGGCCTGGGTGAAATGAGAAATGGGGAATTATTGTTCAATGATTATGGAGATTCCATTTGGGATGATGATAATGTTCTGGAGATGGATAGTGGTGATGGTTTCACAACAAGGAAAATGTAATTAATGCCACTGAATTTTATACTTAAAAGTGGTTAAAACTATAAAGTTTATGCTATGTTTATTTTAATCACAGTATAAAAAATTTAAAAAACCCATCCGATATTAATGTGCCACATATTAAAAGAAAAAAATTCAGAGAAAGAAGTCACAGAAGAATACATACATTCATACGTTATGATTCTACTTATTTAAATTTAAGAACAGACAACAATACATAATATTTTATTTAGAGATATAATGTACATCATTAGTTCAACCATAAAATCAAGATAAGATTAATAAAAAAATTCAGGAAATGATTAATTTTGGAAAAGGGAGTACAATGTGAATGTGGCCCATAAGAAGGTTGTTTCTAAGGAAGTGTTAAGATATTGTTTTTAAACTTACATGGTAGGTAGACAAATGCTAGCTTTTTATTATTATTAAACTGTACATGTATGTTTTATTTACTTTTTTGTATGTTTAATACATTTCACAAGAAAGAGTTGGGGAAAAAGGTGGAGGGAGGTCATTAGTTCCCCAGCGATTAGTCAAGGGCCATATATTTGACTTCTAATATGACCCAACATTGCCTAGTATAGGGAGAAAATGCTAATTGAAGGACCATCTCTAAAATAAAACATCAATAATTAATGCTTTCTTAAATTCTCTTTTTTGATTACTTTAAATTCTCTTTTGTTAATACTTTACTCTGTAATTGATTAAGGAAATGCAATGCCTCAAAACCTAGTCAACATATAACTCACTTTGCATACATTCCAAGATTGGGAGTAGTGAGCTCAATAGTCTGCTGACAAAGACATTTATTACACTTAAGTAAGAACCTCTACATTATGTCCTTTAGTCACTGACATTTATTTCGATTTTGCCCTTTTCTCTGAAACACTGAAAATTATTTTTTCACTTAATGAAAAATGGTTAGGAAATGCAGTTAAGGAAAAAAATCAGCAGAAGCAAAAATTTGGATTTCTGTCATTGACAATGGTTTGGACTTGTGATGCAATTTATTACCTAAAAAATAGGCTTGACAGGATTTCTCTACCTCCTATATAGACTGAATGTTTTAATAAATAATTGTAAAAGCTTTGCATGTAAAACGTGTCTCTATTAATATATTAATGCTGATGTTCTGCATAATACAAACTCTTAGTTCTTGCACCATTTTCTATAATCACCTTAGTCTTACCATCAACTGGGAAATGAATTGACAATTTACGCTTTTATAACCTACCTCAGATTCTTTGAACCTGACCTCAGCATCATTTAACAAAACATAAAGAAAAAATGATATTAAACCATAGCTATATCATCTCAGCTGAGTTTCAGTGAATGCTTCTGAATCTGCAGAGCAAGAGGGAGTGACAGCAGTGATGGTAAAATTTTTGCATGTAAATAAGATCTTCACCTTTTCACTATGTATGAGAGCTTTCTTCCAGAATACAGAAACCTAAATCCATGTACTGAATAAATGAGGATGCTGAGAAATAAAGCACGCTGGTGCTCAGTAGAACAAATGAGTTAACGACAACAAACAAAAACTTAAATAGTGCTCAAATTTTTAATAAGATTTCAGAAACATATGACTCTAGAGCCTAATGCCATCTTTCAATGCACCAAAACAATATTAATACTTCATATTTGTGTAGTATTTTATTATTTACAAAGTGCTTCTACATACTTAACTCACTTTGTTCTCACAGCAAACTTGTAAGTTAATATATTTCACAGCTGATGAGACATAGCAGAGAGGTTATGTGGTTTGGTACCACAGAGCTAATGAATCAGAGCATGATACCTAAAGCCAAGTCTTTTTTATCCTAGTAGTTATTTATAAGATTCCATACCCTGAAGGGTATAAGCCTAGGCACTTCATAAAGGAGAGAAACCGTGAGCTCATTCAGAGCAGGTGTTAAGATGAGGACCCCCGTTAGATTAGCCAAATGACTAATACTACCACTGGGTGTAATTTAACAATACTTGCTTATGAATTCATTAAATTGTTGGTTTTTTCATGAAAGGGCCATGGCCTTGTAAACAAATTTTAATAAAAAATTTAAAAAAGCAACTTTAGCAACTTGATCTGCAAAGAGGAAAAAATATTAAAAACGACAAACCAATCTTTCCTCTTCTTATGGGGTTACCTACCTGCCTTACAACTAAAGAGCTTTTAGTGGGTTTTGTGTTTGTGTGTGTGTTTGTGTGTGTGTGTTGTGTGGTATGAGAGAGAGGATAATATTAATGTATTACTATTACACACATTATCTATCATCTATGTGCATCCTCATTCCCAACAAGAATAATCAATATAAGCATATCCTTAACCAAATTAAGTTCTCTAATCATATATTCCCACTATGAGTAATGATATCCAATATCTATATTACAGTCTATGTGCTAAGAAAAGCACACTTTAAAACGGTATGTACTTCTGACTCAATCAGAAATTTCCAAATATTTCATGTATCTTTTACTTTTAGCCTTAAAATATGGAGATGTTTTTCAGGAACAATTGCATTCAATAATTCAACATCTCCAATAATACCAGAGTTAGAGTTTCTTTTTAATTTAAGCAATCTTGACTAGGATCGGGAGTAGAAACAGATTATTCTGTTTGACTATCATTATAAGACCTAAATGGCTTTTTAAAAATTTTATTCCTTTTGCTTCTTTGTTTTTGTTTTTCCCCCTTGGGAAGTGGTATTTACCTTGTGAGAAGACTGAAGGAATCTTAAGGGAAGCATTCTCATAAAAACATGGGAAAATTATTAGGATCAGACATTATTGCTCAAAGGTAATAAGAAATGTATGTGCACAAACATACATATATATATGTATGTATATTTTTTTCACAGAATATGCCTCTAGTTTAGAAGCAAACATAGAGTTGGAATAATAAAATGAGTTGCTATTGTGTTTCCATGGAAGACAAAATGGTTGTTATGAGTACTCTTATCTTTCTGTCATAAATGTTATCACTTTTATTTGTGCTATAGGGAAGGACTACCTGTCTTGCTCACCTACTCCCATCTCCTATTGTGTAAATGAATAAAGTGCGGACATAACACTCTACATTTTTGTCCTTTACCACTTTTGCTTGAGACATCCATAGAATTGCCTGCCAATTTATCCCTTCTGCCTAATGCCACTGTGCTCAGATCATTATTATAGACACTTTTCCATTTCCTGATCCACCTGATTTTTGCCTGCTCATTCAGTTCACAGACCTCAGAAGATAACTGAATGACTCAACATTACTAATGAAACCTTTGGAAGTTACCAAGGTTGAGATTGCAGGCTCGTTCTTCAGGGTACTAAGGCAGAACAGGAGTTAAAGCCTGAGAAACAAGACCACGTTGCCTTCCTTAATGAACACATAACATTTAATCAATTGATCTGAAGGAAAGTCATCCTTTGATATGACAAAATAAATTAGTTTATATAACATAATTATTTTAAAAACCAAAATTGTTTAGAAAGAAATGGCTTGACCTTTAGGATACATGATGAATAACCATTGTCTCATTTTATTTCTCCTAAGATTTTCTGCTTTGTACTGTGTAAATGTACGTACATGGAAACTGTGTCTTCCATAGGCTTTCATTAAAACTATCTATTGAAGAAAGAAGAAAGAAACTTCCTGTCAGTAATTACCTTGAAGCTGATCAAATTTGCATTATAGACAATATGAAATCGTTTTCACATTTTAAATACACACTGCTTTCAAATTCAATTCAACTCACTATTCTCAAATTCATTTTTTAATTTTTTAATTCATTCATTCAGGCTGTTTCTACACAAGCACATCAATGTAGCCAGTGCAACAAAGTTAGACTGTTGATTCATTTATTAAAATGCTATTGAAATTCACTGATGAATCCAATCAAACCAATGAAACAAGATATGTCCTTTAAAACTTTTATAAAAACAACAAACAGTATTCTGTTATTTGCTTCAGTATTCCCACTAGATGGCAAGCTTTAGTCATAAATACAGGAATCATTTAAAAAACAATGTAAGCTTTTTTTTGTTATAATGTGGCAAAAATGGCTAAGATGTTAACATTAATTTTTATCATAATCATCATTTTATCATGCTCAAGATAAAGGTATTAACAAGGTATTTGCAGAAGTAGTTCTAAAATACTAAATTTGGGAAAGCAAGAGAGGATAATCTTCAAAGTAAAGTATAGAATAAAAGGTGTGGCAATACCAAGAAAGCTTTCAAATCCTTAATAAATCCAGAAATCCTGGTCCACTCTTCAGGGAAAAGATTGCTCTTGCACAGGGAATAGAAAGAAAACAAGAAAAGAAATCATTTTTCTCATTTGAATCTAATTTCCATGATGCTTGTTATAATTTTCATATTAGCAAGATTTGATTGCCGAAAACACAGGAAGTTGATAATGGGTTAAAAAAAGAAGGAAATATGCTAAAGGTAAGCTTCAAGGTAAGTGTAGGTCCTAAAATAACAGAATCTAGTTTTCTGAAGAATTTTAAGATGAGACATATGTAAGAATTTTTAATTTGTGGGAATAATTTTTGTAAGATATTATTCTATGCAAACATCATAACCAGATAAATCTTTGAAAAATCATTAACCACTAATGTCCAGGCATCTGAAAACCTCTCTGGTTTTTGTATTAGATTCTGTTATACCAGTTTGAAAAGCTTTCAAGTAGAGATTTTTTTATCACAGTTCAAAGGCTAAATCAAGAAAAAGAACATTTATGTGTTTAAAAAGCACGTACTGATTTTCAACATGATTGCTTATGGAGAAATAACAAGCTTTGCTTCCAAGACTCAGTCTCACCAATTGAAAGTTAATATTCTGTGTTTAAATGAATTTTCATTGATTTCTATTATGCAAATATAAACAGGGTAAATAGAAAAGGGAATCTGGTTTGTTACTCAGAAATGTCTACTGACAAAATTGTTGGTCAGTAGTTTATGATATTTTCGCTGGAAAGTAATTTAACCTCTGACTTTGCAGCTTTAAAGGAATTATGTTATCTAATCAGCCACTACTTCTTCAGTTTTCTATTTAGCAGATACTGAAATCATTAGTAAAAGAACTTGCAATGGAATTATAGAAACTCACAATTGTAGTCAGGTACAAAAGTCTTTAATAGTGATAACTCACAGGAATATTGACAATTTATGGCTTTGCACAACATGCAATATATTTTTAGGATGCTGTACATAGACGTGTATGTCCAAGAGTTATAAACAGCCATAAGTTGTTGTTGTTCCTGGGTTCCTATTAGAACCTCATGGATTGCATCATCCTACAACAATTTCTCAAGGAAAGCACATTCCTCTAATCACACACACACACACACACACAGAGGAAAGGTAGAATTATAGAAGTCTATGTTATGTGTAGTTTTATATTGTGGGTTTGATCAAATTTTAAATTCTATAATGCTTTATAAATGTGGTATGTAACACAACAGGAAAGAAAGCATTTGGCTATTAAATTAGGAGAACTTTTATATCAGATTTACTTTATTATTATTAGGGGAATATATAGAAAGGATTGTATTTGGTATATAATTCAATTAACCTCATTGCACCTAAAAGTCTGTTAAATTACGTCAACAGAAAGCTCAATTATGTTTACCCACCAATATTGACCCCAAAACATGAATTTCTAATGCTACAACTGCAAGACATATATGACTTAAATTCACAAATTTCGTTTGATTAATATGAAAACCAAATTTAGGACTAAAGATTAATGGTCACAATGTCTTTATCATCTGACATTCTTTACACACTCCCCATGTACTTCAACTACCTATACCCTCCATACTGCCATTTGTATAAACATTAAATTGTTTCCCAGGCCCAAATGCTGATTCATGATTGAAAAATAAATATCTTCCCTCATTACTTATTTATTCCTTCTGGGTTTCAGTCATTAACAGAAAATTGTCCTCAACATAACCTGGTCAAAAACAGCTTCAATGGGATTAATTACTTCATTATATTATTTGTGCAATTGTTGGAGATAATTTGCTTCATTGCACACTTACTGTTCAGAGCAGTAAAAAACAAAACAGATTGGCAAACATTCTCAGGAAATGGACTGACTTCTTCAGGGACAGAGGGTAGGTACAAAATGGGAAGACTTTCTATGGGTACCTGATGGTAGCTTCCCTTTCTTTCTGCTTACTTTCTTCTAAGTTACTTTGTGACTCATTTGTAGTCGGACTTTTTGTTATGGGGGTGGGGGGTGATTTATCTTTTTTTCCTTTTTTACTTTGTTGCTGTTTTATCTCAAATCTAGTCTTTCTTTTTTAC
The DNA here is from genome assembly GCA_023783475.1 of Daubentonia madagascariensis. Classification (NCBI taxonomy): domain Eukaryota; kingdom Metazoa; phylum Chordata; class Mammalia; order Primates; family Daubentoniidae; genus Daubentonia; species Daubentonia madagascariensis. Next base: position 4,044,047 of record JAKFHU010000341.1, on the reverse strand, counting down.
TCTCCACTGGAATCTTAACAAATTGAGAAGAATGTAACCATAGTTGAATCACCAGGCAAATCAGAGAAACAAAGGGGCAAATATTTATATGTTGGATTTTCCACATTATCTCTTCTTTAGCCATTTTTTCTTTCATTCCCATATGTGGAAAATGTTCTAGAGCATTTATTCCACTTTCATAAAAACTGGTATTTTGTCATTTGTTGAGAATACCAAAAAAAATATGCAAAATATACTATAAACGTCTGTACATCACAGCAAGTCAGAATATGCTCATGTCTGTGTATGTGACTCTCTTCTGCACGTCAGCCCCCTCCCCCCAAGAAAACCTGGTGATCAAAAATCTCAGAATGAGTAAACTATATAGATTGTCATACAGTCCAAATGGCAGGCAGAATCCCCTTTTGACTACTAAGAAAAACTATGGTAATCCTGAAGTACTAGGTACAAATCTATTTTGACCGCTTTGAACCTCCTCCCTAGTATGTACATACATTTTTTCTGTAATGTAGATATAATCCAAGGAAAATTAGTGAAATGCCTTGGTTTTATAACATATAGATCCAATTCCATACACACAAACATATTGGTGCTTATAATTATTATTGATAAAGCAACATGTGAGGAGAAAAAAACACTGGACTGAAAGTATGCAGGGAAGTTAACCTTGTATTTTGATATGACACAAGCAAACTAATAAGAATATTGACTAAGAATTTATAGCCATTGAGTTGTTATTATCTTATGTAGATGAACCATAAACATGTAGGATATCAGGCAGAGCTTATGCCACCAAGGATCCAATCTCTTATTCCCTAGTGTGACTATTATATTACCGTCGTCCTCTGTTTCTTCTTGCTGACATTCATGAGGCAAAAGGATAATATCTTATTTCCAATTCACTCACTGCCAGTCCTACTGGTAACACTCTTGTTTTGAGAAATGAGAGGTAAGCATGTCTCCTGCTTTTTAGTGCAGAGCCAAAATAGTTTCCAAAAACTAAAATTCATTAAATCCCATGAAGATTCTATATTGTTCCTTTTTAATGCAGAAATCAAAGGGTCATTTACAAGATGTAGTTCAAAACACACAAGTCAAGCCCATTATAACAGTGAACTCACAAAATAAATCAAGGAAGCCTCTACTCACTGGAATAAAACAGACTGAAAAATGCAGCCTCAGTTTTCTGTCAGCAAGGCATCTCCTGAAAGCAAAGCTCTCACAGGAATACATACCGTCTCTGTTTACCTCCAATTAAAATTAGAGGACCAACAGCAGGGGCATTTCAGCTGATCCTAATTACTATGCAGATGTAAAGGGCTGCTCAAAGATAACTGAAAATCCACACACTATAGTGTAAAGGAATGAATAAACAAGTGTATGCTGGAAGGAATGGGCATGATCATAACCTCTTATACCGTCCCAGGTGGACCTATCAAGTGGCCTTCAAAGATAGGAGCCATTCTGCTGTTGTTATTCTGACTGACAGAATGGTGTAGATTGCTGTGAAAGGCAGAAGAGAAAAGGTTGCAACCTTCATGTCAACAACTAGATGACAGCTTTCCGTAGCTGCCACATGGAAGTAGCAGCTGTGGATCTAGGAATACTCTGAGATGATGAACTTCCATGCCAAGGGGTACACTGGGCACCCCAATTAAGAAAGCATACATCAAGGCTGTCACAGGCTCCTAATATCCCTCTTTGCCTTTCAACATCATATCTATTTTTGGATTGTGCTTAAGCCAGGGTTACTGGGAGCTTTTAAACAAAGGAAACTCTCTCCAAGTAGTCTCTTTTTCATCATTTGTATTTTATTTGGATAATTGTTATGAAAATTCAACAGGATTTTTAAGTCACAAAGTCAGATAAAATTTGTGTTTTGAATCATGTTCAGACTCCAAATCATGCCAAATCTCACTCTGGAGTGGGGGGAAAAGTATTCCTTTAACTCACTCAGACTTGGAATACTGTTACTTAAATTTCAGTTAGAAGGCGTCCTTGAGACGAAAAGTGGCCATCTGCACACTGTAAAGGTGTTTTTTAAATCAAATTTTGTTCACAGATCTATGTGAAAAGCTAATGAAAATTATGAATCTTTTCTCTAGAAAATGTAATTCCATATATTCACAAAAGATTGAATGCAAATGTAAATGCTTCCTGCATTCTCTTAGGTCCATGGACCTATATTAAGAACTGCTGTTCTCAAAGACCAAATGTGGAAATAAAACACTCAAATTTCAAGGAAAATAATTTATAATTGTTGGCTTCCTTCACCCAAGCTATTCTGAGAGGGTGGTTCTTTGACAGTGGTGCTGTAGCTAAAGTAAAAGCACCTATATAACCCCGCAATTCAAACTATATAATTTGATAAATCCTTTTGAGAGCTTACCAATTGAGTGATAAAGTTGTAAAAGCAAATTGAGAATGTCCAACCATTTGCTTGAATCAAACACAACTAGAGTAGATAAACAGTTATACTGTGATTCAGAGAATTAATGTACATTCCCAAAATGTGTTTACCATACATAATTACAGGCAATGAGAAACTTAGTGTCTAAGAGTATTTGAATCAGGAGAGCATTCAATTAAATCTGTAGTATTAGTTGTTACCTTGGAAATTTAAGCTTCAATTTAACAAAATGATTCTCTTCATCTTGGATTCCTCTGAAGACTCTGGTTTCAGGTTCCCTCAAGCTCTTCAATCTGCATGGCAATGATAAAAGTTTGAATTCCTGAGGTTTTAAAAATAATTAACTCCACTCAGTTTTACCAGTGGTAAAATTAAAACTTAACAGCTCCAACCAAGCCCTAACTTGTATAAAATACTTATTTTACTTTGAACCATATTATTATATAATCATATATAAGCTAAATGTTTGATTTAAACTTTCCTTTTAAATCTGTAGTAAATCCTAAATAAATTATACTAAATTCCCTCAGTAGTATCTAGAAATGCTTATAGCCCCATAGGATATGGGACAATATATCTCCTTTTTGATAGTGCTTTGTAATATAACCCCGTAATCAAGTATTCTCTGCTGTCTACTTTTAAAACTTACCCACTACCCAGGGAACTACAGGCAGTTCCCTGGTTATAGATAAGATACATTCCTGAGAACATCTTTAGGTTGGATTTGTATGTAAGTCAGATCCCTGATGAACAGTGCATATATGGTAATAATAATAACAATACTATAATGGCTCATATGTGGTAATAATAATAAGGTGTAATAATAGTAATACCCCTGTACTGTAATAATAAGTTACAAAAACCATTGTACTCTTTCTTTTAATTCAAACAAACATAACATAAAAACAAACTCATATAAAAAGTTTAGATAGGAGATAAAAGAAATTTCAAAAAAGAATATTAAAAGTAACACTTAGTTAATGTTGCATCAATGCTAGGCTGATAGGAATGTTATGCTTATTTTGATCTTCTAATCAAATCAATAATAACCTTTCCATTTCAATAATTAATCCACTAAGCTGCTTAGTAATAATCGATGCTTTCATTGGAGCACTGCCTTTCACATCTTCCATTATTCTCACTTTATGCTTTATAAAGTTCTGATAGTCAAACGAATGAAGCCTAATGTTTTCTCAATGAATCATGACCTCTGGCCTTTCTCCAAAAGCTTATTTCTACTTTTGTTTCCATTGTAATCACCTTTCTCTTCACTGCAGGCTCACCTGGACTTGCAGTGGAATTTCTTTTTGAAGGCATGGTGATAAGGGTAAACACAGACTCACAAAATTCAATAAAAATGTTAAGACAAAAGTGATGCTGTGCTTAAGCAACCATATAAACAATGACACTAGCCACTAGTGTAAAGATGCTGCACCAATGAATCACTTATACCACGTGGGTTTGATTACGCTCACAGAAGAAGCTAATTCCCAAATTATTAATTTACTTATTTGATTATAAATTATCCTTATGGAGAGTCTTGGGAGCTCGTTTGTAAGTATGGAACTCTGTAAGTCAGGTCATTTGTAACCTGGAGACTGCTGGTAATTCTTAAATTTTCTTTAGTTACTTCAAATAAGTGCAATAACTCACCAAGTCACCCTATTCTACTTGAACCCTTCCTTGATTTTTACAACATAACTCAACTATGACCTAGAGAAATCAAACATGATTGGTTACATAAATGAACTGTGGAAGAACTCCAATAGTCATGTATGGGTGAAACTAATACTCTTTCATGTAATAATACTTGTTCAACATTTTGAGAACCCACAGGAAATTAGTGCTGTGAATAATTCTATTCCTATTTAAGTGATTAACTCTTATAGAGTGTATAAGATATAAGATACAGAAAGAATTAATGCACAAGAAATGAAATGAAGTTCAAACCAAGGTGTTTTCTTTGCCTTTATATTTTTTGGGTGTATACACAGAGAGTTGAGAAGTCTATGCTAAGTCAACGGAAACAAGACTTATTCCTTTTCAATTTCTAAAGAACATATCAACCCTTTTCAGCTTGATTCACTGATGCCTGTGAAACGCAAGCCTGATGAAAAATCCAAGATAATCAAAACCTGACAACTTAGTTGTTCTATACGCCTACCCTCTAACCATAATAATGGCTAAATAAAAATTGGATGCTTATGAGTTGAGGAACTATGTACACACACTAACCAGTTTAGTTCTACCACCTTTAACCATATTGACTTTTTCTCTGGTACTCATTTGGATTTTGCTTTGTTTTCAGACAACAATATTTGCCATCCAGGTGGATCACTTCACTGCTGGACTCATTGATTACTTGAACTTGATTTTTGTTTCAGCTGATGTTCTTTTGGATTTGGTGAACTTTGTTTCAAAACACAGCATCACAGATGTACAGTGGCTGTTAAGAGATGCCCCATTGCACACTTGGTCATTTGGTTACCACCTAGCCCAGAAGTTTATCCTGCCTGAGTGAAAAAAACAAAGTAATTTGTAGTGGAACTTGGCTTGCTACTACAGAGCTAGGCTCTGGTGTCCCTGACATAACCACCCCACACCTTCCTCTATTTTCAGACTTCACAACTGAAATTCCACCTCAATTCTCACCTGACTTGTGCTTTAATATTCTACAGGGACTAAGTTCTAGTCTACTGGACTATTTGCAATGTTGACTTAAATACACTGGGGAAAGAACATGAAGATCAATTAAACTACAAAGATGGCCGGCTAGAGACACAGCTTGTTGGACCGTCCCAGCAGAAGGGTTGAGGGCTGGACTGAGGACAGTGGAGAGTGATTACTGCTCGGAAGTGGACCACAGGGACAGACACCAGTGGAGTCTGGGGACACCACTAGGAGGAACTGAGCAGCTGAGAGAGAGGAGGATAGAAGGGAGAAATCGGCAGTGTGAAACAAAACCAGGAAGCTCTGGAGCCCAGGGAAAGGGGTTTTTCCCCCTCCCCCACCAGGGTGCCTCAGGCCAGCAATGGGACACAGGACTTGCATCTTGTGGGGGAGTGCCACAAGGGACCAGAGAGCTGGCATCCCTGCATCTGGACACCTCCTCCTCTGCACCTCCTCCACTCCTGACATCCCGGAAAGTAATTTTGGCTCAAGCCACTGGTAGCCATGTGGCCACACCCATCCCATAGCAACCGCAAGAGTGCTTTGCGGTGAGTGACTTAGCTCCGTGCAACTGGGGCACATTCCCAGGTGAACCTGCCTCGGACAGTGTAGCTGCCCCTGCGGCTTGGAAAGGAGGGGGTCCTGGTGTCACACCATGGCTTGGAGAGGAGGCAGACTGCTGCCCCCTGAACACGAGAGTGGTGCAGGGAAACCGCAGCCCCTTTCCCCCACCATAGCATCCACTGGAGTTCTCTGTGCTGAGTGACCCGCTTTCGGCACCAGGGGTGTGTTCCCACCCCAAGCTGGTAGAGCAGCCACAGTTCATGATCTTCCTGCCCATAGGCATTTGGCACAGTCACCTACTGATGGCACAGATGGTGGAGCAGGGAGGCATGGGGGAGAGATCCTGGTTCCAAGGTTGGGCAGCAACAGAAAGCCCGTGCCAATCAGGAGTGTGTGGAGGAGCACAGGAGAGAGCAGAGGGCTATAAGTACACCCCATTCCCCCCTCCCCTGGAGAACTGCCATACTGGAGTAGGCTGTGGAACTGAGACTCCATTTGCATAAGTACTGGTTCCCATGGCAACCAAAGGCTTCAGGTGCTACAGGCTGTATCAGAACAGCTGCCCCAGCCACCACTCATTTTAATAGGGAGTGCAGATTGATCTAAGAGTTCCTTGAGCTGCCACTATTCCCCTGGCAGACTTCTGGGGATAGGGAGGCCCATCTGCCTCACCTCGTGGTCTAGTGGTGGAAAAAGAGTGCACAATTGGAGATCCTCCTCTCCACCAGCATCACATGGAGACTCATGCCAGTGGGCCAGACACACAAACTGTGGGGAAGGTCAAGAGCCCATCCTGGGTGGAAAGAAAACAGAAGTGGACCAACAGGAGGGGAAAGTGCCCTACCTTGAGGACAGGGACAGAAAAAGCCTGGCTAGAGGCCTCAGCAATCATACGAGTAGGCCCCTCCCATCAGGAGCAGCCCTCCAAGCCTGGAGAGATAACCCTGAACTCCATTTCAGCAGCTCCCCATAATGGCCGGATAAGCAACCTCTGAGTCCCATAGAGGCTCACACACCCAGGCTTTTGCACCCCAGCTACGATCTATCTTGCTCCTCCCCCCATGTGGGGGGAGCAGGGTACAAGCAACCCCTGGGAACTACAAGGCCTCTCCCAAAGCTTGGGACATTTGTATACCCAACCTGGGGGACCAGAGTCTACCATGGGCACAGTAGATTACCTCGGTAACTGGCTCCTCCATGCAAACTACAATCAACAACAGCAGGAACAACCCCATAGCTAAACATAGTGCTTTCCAATTCAAGCAATAAGGGAGGGGTGGATTCATACCCACAAGTACAATCCAGCAGCTTGGAGCTTAAGCTGGGGGACCTAACTCACTACATTCCTCCATTGAGAAGAGGTGAAGACAAAAGGGCAGAGGTAGCCCAAGTGGTTCACCAAACCTGCTAAAAAAGCCAAAAGACAATCCAGGACCACCGCTTCTCTTCTCGGTACAGTCAAGGAACAATCCTTAGGGACTCAGAGACAGGGACATAAACCAGCTTTAGCGCCCCAGCTCTTGACCAAGAGGCCAGATAAGAAAGAATCAATGAAGGAATTCTGGAAACATGAAAAATCAGAGCAAAAAGTCACCCCCAAAAGAAATCAATAGCTCCTCAGCAATTGATACCAACTTAAACAAAATGGTTAAAATGACAGATGAAGAATTTCAAATAGGGATTATAAGAAAGCTCAATGAAATTCAAGAGAAAATAGAAACCCAACACAAAGAAGCCACAAAAACAGTGCAGGAAATGAATGAAATATTCTGCAAATAAATCAAAGTATTAAAGAAAAACTAAACAGAAATTTTGGAAATAAAAATGCATTAAAGGAATTACAAAACTCAGTGGAAAGCCTTAAGAATAGACTGGATCATGCAGAAGAAAGAACATCAGAGCTTGAATGACACCTATGAGCTAATCAAATCAGTCAAAGAGAAAGAACACATAAACAAGAGGCATGGACAAAGCATACAAGAAATGTGGGATTAGGTAAGGGGGCCAAATATAAGAATCACAGGCATTGATGAGGGTGAAGAAGAAAAAACACAAGGGTTGGATAATATACTTAAAGGAATAATTGAGGAAAATACCTTGAGACTAGCTAGAAATCTAGACATCCAGGTAGAGGAAGCACACAGGACTCCTGGGAGATTCATTGTGAAAAGGCAATCACCATGCCACATAGTTATTAGGCTGGCCAAAGTAAACACTATAGAGGCACTCGTACGAGCAGTAAGGCAAAAACAGCAAGTAACCTACAAAGAAAAACCTTTCAGACTGACTGCAGACATCTCAACTGGAACCGTACAAGCCAGAAGGGATGGGGGATCCGTCCTCAGTCTTCTAAAACAGAGTAATGACCAGGATTCTATATCCTGCAAAACTAAGCTTCTTATATGAGAGAGATATAAAGAGTTTTCCAGACAAGCAATCACTGATGGAATTAGCAAAGACCAGACCTGTCCTGCAGGAAGTACTCAGACATGCACTGTACACAAACTAGTGCAATATACACACAGCAGTGTATAAAAACCAAAAGCTAAAGTCCAGAGCCCTGATTCCACAATGGCTTGAGGGGTAAAACAAAACAATAAGAGTCTACCCAACAGGATAGACAGAAACCCACCCCAAATATCAATTCTCTCAATAAATGTGAATGGCTTGAAGTGACACTGAAGAGACATAGGCTGGCTGAATGGATAAAAAAAATACAAGCCAAGTATCTGCTGTCTCCAGGAAATGCTTCTAATTCACAAGGACTCATTCAGACTTAAGGTGAAGGGATGGAAAACAATATTCCAAGCAAATGGAAACCTAAAGAAAGCTGGGGTAGCCATTCTTATATCAGATAACATAAACTCTAAATCAACAAATGTTAAGAAAGACAAAGATGGTCACTCTATAGTGGTGTAGGGAAAAGTTCAACAAGAAGACTTAACCATCCTAAATATTTGTGCACCCAACACAGGAGCACCCAGATACATAAAGTTAATCCTGCTTGATCTAAACAAAATAATAAGTAGCAATGCCATAATAGCCAGGGACTTCAACACCCCAGTGACAGAACTGGACAGATCCTCGAAACAGAAAATAAGCAAAAAAACTACAGACTTAATCAGAACTCTTGAACAAATGGGCCTAACAGGTATCTACAGAATATTCAACCAAATAACACTGAATATACATCCTTCTCTTTAGCTCATGAAACTTTCTCTAAAATTGATCACATCCTAAGCCACAAAACAGATCTCAACAAATTGAAAAAAAATATAAATTGTACCATATATCCTCTCAGATCACAGTGGAATAAAATTAGAAATCAACTCCAACAGAAACACTCATCTCTGCACAAAGTCACGGAAATTAAACAACCTATTGCTGTATGATTGTTGGGTCAAGGAAGAGATTCAGATGGAAATTAAAAGATTCTTTGAACTAAATGATAATGGGGACACAAGTTATCAAAATCTGTGGGATACAGCAAAAGCAGTACTGAGAGGAAAACTCATCACATTAAATGCCAACATCCAAAAGACAGAAAGATCAGAAATCAACAATCTGATGAATCATCTCAAGGAACTGGAAAAGGAAGAGCAAACCAATCCTTAACCCAGCAGAAGAAAAGAAATAACCAAGATCACAGCAGAAATAAATGAAATCGAGAACAAAAGAGCTATACAGAAGATTAATGAAACAAAAAGTTGATTCTTTGAAAAGACTAAAAAAAAAAATTGACAGGCCTTTGCTAGATTGACCAGAAGCAGAAAGGAAAGGACTTTAATAAGCTCAATTAGAAATGAAAAAGAAGTCACAACTGATATCATGGAAATACAAAACATCATCTTTGTATAATTTAAAAATTTTTATGCCCCAAAACTCGAAAACATGGAGGAAATAGGCAAATTCTTAGAAACACAAAACCTCCCTAGGCTCAATCGGGAAGAAATAGAATTCCTGAACAGACCAATATCAAGCACTGAAATTGAAGCAGCAATAAAAAAGGTCTTCCAACAAAAAAACATCCCAGAACAGATGGGTTCACACCCATATTTTACCAAACCTACAAAGAAGAACTGGTACCTACACTGAAGAAATTATTCCACAACATTGACAAGGATGGAATCCTCTCCAACTCATTTTAAGAAGCCAATATCACCTTGATACCAAAGCCAGGAAAGGACACAAGAAAAACAGAAAACTACAGACCAATATACCTTATGAATATAGAAGCAAAAATTCTCAATAAAATATTAGAAATCTGAATTCAACTGCACATCAAAAAAATAATTCATCATGACCAGGTGAGCTTTATCCCAGGGATGCAAGAATGGTTCAACATATGCAAATCTATATTTGTAATTCACTGTATAAATAAAATCAAAAACAAAGACCATATGATCCTCTCAACAGATGCAGAAAAGGCACTGACAAAATTCAGCACCCTTTTATGATAAGAACTCTTAACAATAGGCATAGATGGGACATACTTAAAATTATTAAAGCCATATATGACAATCCCACAGCCAACATCATACTGAATGGAGAAACATTGAAAGCATTCCCACTTAGAACTGGAACCTGAAATGTTTGCCCAATATCCCCACTTCTATTCAACATAGTGCTGGAAGTCCTTGTCAGGGCAATCAGACAAGAGAAGGAAATCAAGTGTATCCAAATGGGGAAAAAAGAGGTCAAACTATTGCTCTTTACTGACGATATGATATTATATCTAGAAAACCCCAAGGATTCAACCAACAGACTCCTGGAATTGATAAATGAATTCAGCAAAGTCTCAGGCTACAAAATCAGTGAACACAAATCAGTAGCTTCATGTACACCAATAAGAGTCAATCCGAGAATCAAATAGAAGATTCAATACCTTTCACAATAGCATCAAAGAAAAGAATATATTTAGGAATATAATTAAATAAGGATATGAGAGACCTATATAGGGAGAACTACAAAACACTGAGAAAAGAAATTGGAGAGGATGTAAACAGATGGAAAATCATACCATGTTCATGGATCATCAGGATAAATATTATTAAAATATCTATATTACCCAAAGAGATCTACACATTCCATGCAATCCCTACTAAAATACTAACATCATTTGTCACAGATCTAGAGAAAATAATTCTACACTTTGTGTGGAACCAGAGAAGACCCCGTATAGCCAAAGCAACCTTAAGCAAAAAGAACAAATTGGGCAGCATCAATCTACCAGACTTCAAGCTGTATTACAAGGCTACAGTAACCAAAACAGCATGGTACTGGCCAAGAACAGAGACCCAGACCAATGGAACAGGATGAGAACCCAGGTATAAAACCATCCTCACATTGTCATCTGATCTTTGACAAAGTAGACAAAAACATAAACTGGGGGAAAGAATCCCTATTCAATAAATTGCACTGGGAAAATTGGACAGCCACACGTAGAAGATTGAAACAGGATCCACACCTCTCACCTCTCACAAAAGTCAATTCACAATGGACGACAGACTTAAACTTAAGGCATGAAACCATAAGAATTCTTGAAGAAAATGTTGGGAAAACTCTTATAGGCACCAGCCTAGGCAAAAAATTTATGAAGAAGACCCCAAAAGCAATCACAGCAACAACAAAAATAAATAAATGGAACCTGATCAAATTAAAAAGCTTCTCCACAGCCAAGGAAACTATCATTTGAGCTCACAGACAACCGACAGAATGGGAGAAAATATTTGCTTGCTACAAATCCAATAAAGGGCTAATAACTAGAATCTATACAGAACCCAGGAAAATCAACAACAAAAAATCAAACAACCCCACTAAAATGTGGGCAAAGGACATGAACAGAAACTTTTCAAAAGAAGACAGACTAATGGCCAAAAAACATATGAAAAATTGCTCAACATTTCTTATCATCCAGGAAATGCAAATCAAAACCAAAATGAGATATCAATTAACTCTAGTGAGATTGGCTTTCATGAAAAAGTCCCAAAACAACAAATGTTGGCAAGGATGTGGAAAGATAGGAACACTCATACACTGCTGGCAGGACTACAAATTAGTACAACCTCTATGGAAAGTAATATGGAGATACCTCAAAGAACCAAAAGTAGAACCACTATTTGATCCAACAATCCCACTACTGGGTATTCACCCAAAGGAAAAAAAGACACTCTATAATAAAGACATCTATACTCAAATGTTTATAGCAGCACAATTCACAATTGCAAAGATGTGGGAACAACCCAAGTGCCCATCAATACATGAGTGGATTAATAAAATGTGTTATATGTATACCATGGGATACTACTCAGCCATAAAAAAAATGGTGAACTAATACCGCTTGTATTATTCTGGATGGAGCTGGAGCCCATTCTTCTAAGTGAAGTATCACAAGAATGGAAAAACAAGCACCACATGTATTCACCATTAAATTGGTACTAATTCATCAACACTTATGTGCACATATGTAAGTAATATTCATTGGGTGTCGGGAAGGTGGAAGGGGGCTGCAGGGGATGAGTAAACTCACACCTAATGGGTGTGGTGCACATTGGGGGATGGGCAAGCTTGTAGCTCTGACTCAGGCAGTGCAAAGGCAATATATGTAACCTAAGCATTCATACTCCCATAATACTCTGAAATAAAAAAAAGAGATCAATTAAACTGCCTGTCTCCCCTGTCAGTAGATGGCATCATGTTGTAAATACACTGATTATCCACTGAAGTACAGTTGGCCCTCCATATTAGTGGGTTCTACATCTGTGGATTCAACCAACCATGGCTCAAAAATATTCAGGAAAAAAAAATCTATACTAAACATTTACAGACTTTTTTCTTGTCGTTATTGCCTAAACAATACAGTATAACAACTATTTTCATATAATTTACATTGTATTAGGCATTATAAGTAATCTAGAGATAATTTGAAGTATACAGGTGCATGTGCTTAGGTTATATGCAAATACTATGCCATTTTATATAAGGAACTTGAGCATCCACAGATTTTGGTATCCGTGGGTGTCCTGGAACAAATGCCACATGATACTGAGGGACAACAATACTGCCTGCCTCCTGTAATCCCTATGTCATATCCCTGTCACCAGATTGGATTCTCTTGGACATTGATGCCTGCATTTGTGTAAGTCAGGTTTGAAACATACCATGGGGCGATGGGCCAGTCTTCTTCTGCCCTTCCTTGGACAAGCAATCTACTCTCTCCCCAGAAGCCTAAGCATTAGAAATTCTCAACATGTTTCATGTAGAAACCCACCTCATGTATGCCACAGGTGATATGTCTCCTGGTGTTACCCATCTTCCTTCCATTCAATTCCTAAAATTACCCAGGCTGTTCTCAGGTTCATCTATCCTTCTGATCTCAATCTCCTTCCTCCATGAACTCTCCTTGCAACCCTTTAGAAGACTGACTTGTGCTTTTAATTCCGCATTTGCCAAAACACAAGAAATTAGTAAAATACCCCTGCATTTCTGATGCAGGTTATCTGTAAGAATCAATTCAGACATCTAGAGAAAAACTATGCAATTCAAACTATATAGACTCCCTTCAATACTTGAACAAAATAGCTTACTACAATCAAATCTTTTGAAAAAAAAATCCCAAATAAATTCAAGAGCATGGTAAGTAGGATAACAAAGATGTAGCTAAAAATCTCTTTTTAAAATCTGTATCAAAAGAAGTGATAATGGCTCTAGATAAAAAATTGCGTTTAAATCTTCGTAAATATATCAACAGGAAAGAAACTGCTTTGATTACTTTTAGTAACACCTATACCTAACCACACATTATGAAAACTATAAGATCTGTACACTTTTTTTTTTTCCTGAGAGGGCATTAAAATGCACAGATACTGAAATATTTCATTAATTTTCATTATTTTTGCTGAAGGTTATAAAAACTGACACACAGAATTTTAAAAATTCATGTCATCATAAGAGACCTACCTTTCAGTCTTCCTCTCAAAAACACAAGGTCAGGGCCTTAATCCACCTAGCAAATTTGTGATTCATCAATCTCTCGTGAATCATCGGTCTTCAAGGTTGTTTCTAGGTTCTACTAAGTGTACTGCACTGTACTTCATTTACATTTAGCTCTACAGGACAAATGATGTTGCCTTGTTCCATCCAGCTAGATTCTAAAAGAGGTAAATACAATGATGATTTTACAAAACTGCGATGATGTGATTTTTCTGATTTTATACTCACTATGCTGTAACTTTTCTTTTCCTTCCCATTTCTTTGATATCACTTGTGTTTTCTTCTTGCCACACTCATATCACCCTACCTTCTCCTATATCATGCTGGCAATATGGATGTGAAAGCAAAATATTTTGAATCTTGAGTTTAAAAAATTACTGTCTTTTAAATTTAGGGGGAGGGGTTTATAGTATTTATACTATGTTTTAGTTTAGCACAATGAAATATTAACTCACCAATCATGTATTAAGTCTTTATCATATATTTTATTCAGCAAGGTTTTTCTTTTTTTGGTGGGATATTTTAGGAATTGTAACTATTCATGCAAAATTTGATGGAAGGAAGAGTAAGATAGAGAAAAAATTTAAAAATTAAGGAAATGAGCAGGGAGAGGTTGTTGATATTGCTACTCAGAGTGATACACTATTCTTGTGGGTTCAGTTCTCTATTTTTCCATAGTACAAAAAACTGCTTTCTCCATACATCACAAACCTCATTTGAAGAAACCAAGCCTAGGAAATTAGAGAAGAGTTCTATTTCCATAGTACATTCTATCTTTGAATAATCTGATGTACAAATTAAGTACAATTTATGATTTGCACACCAGCTCACTGACAGCTGCACTGTTTAACATAATCAGTTACTAATTTTATAGATAGTTTCCTAAGGTGCATTAGAATGATAGACATAAATGAACATAACTTGTTCTATTTTCCATTGTTTTTTAAAAATATTTCTCCCATCCTTTAAACCTGTGGTCCCCAACCCCCAGGCCGCAGCTGGGTATTGGTCAGTGGCCTGTTAGGAAAACAGGGCTGTGCATCACCACCTGAGCTCTGCCTCCCTCCCCCACCGCCCCCCCGCTCCCCCCCATTCCCCCCTCCCAGTCTGTGGAAAAATTGTCTTCCATGAAACTGGTCACTGGTACCAAAATGGTTGGGGACAGCTGCTGTAAATGATAACATGTATACACCTTTATAATAATCCAAACACTTTGACCTCTAAACTTCTTGTCCATATATTTATCATATGGCAAATTATTGAGAGAACTTGGAATACCAAAATATTTTTCAGTGTCATTTTCTGTATATGGATATATTCAAGCCTGCCTAGGTGTTCTATTGATCTCTTAGGGGGAAACACGTCATGTTTATAAAACTAATGGGAAATAATCCTTACTGGGATGTAAACAGGCAGAAATAACTTATTACTAGCTGGAAATCAGTTTTCTCATCCAAGATAATAAGGCCTTGTGAATACCAATAACAATGGACGAAAGCTTCTCAGTATTTACCATTAAGAATAATTCGCCTAATTACCCTGATCTGATCACTATACATTATATGTATTGACACATCATTATGTATGCTGTGAATATGTACAAGTATTATTTGTCAATTAAAAGATAAAATTTATTTTAAAAAATAATAATTTACTTATCTGGATAAGAAGCATATAGACTATATATTTTGCTCCACCATTAAGATCTTGGGGAGAGGTTTCATCAAGCTAGTAATCAACATTTTGCTCCTAATTTAAAATGTACTGAAAAGAAATCCAAACAAAAGATTTGTTATTTCAATCCACAGCTACCAAAGGCTATACCTCTCTTTCTGGTTTCAGGCGATAATACTTGTGCTGTAGTGCAGTAAATTACATGCTGGTTAGAGTTCAGCCACTAAAGCCAAATTATTATCTAATTTACACTTGAGGATGAAAATCTGGAATGGCATGCTGGCTTTAAATCCTTCCAATACAAAAAAAAAAATTCCTAATGAAAGAAATATATGTAGATGAATTACCAACTTTGCATGCTGTAAATTTGTAATAACAATAATTTCTGTCATACTGAGTAATATGTATGCTTAATAAATGTACTAACATAAGGCCATTGTCTTCATAAAACTATTGATATGCTAAAAGCATTTCAAGTGTTTTGTATACAAAATCACATTATATAGTGTCAAAGTGCATAGACCCTGTCTTTAGAAGATATAAGTTGAAATTCTGGCTAAGTCTACTTGTAGGTTCTGTGACCCTAAGAAAGTTTTTAAAATTCTCTGTGCCTTCGTTTCAACATCCAAAACACGGAGGTAATAACAACCTTATAGGGTTACTGTGAAAATTATATAAAATAATCCATGCAAAATGTTCAGAGGAATTCCTGGCACATAATAAACCCCAATAACTGTTGAGTATAGAATTACCATTATTATTATTATTATTATTATTATTATTGATGTAATTTTGTTGTTAGATAATGTGAGTTACTCACAGCTAGGATTTGGTGATTGATAAAAACTATTCTATAGACATTCTGGGTTGCAAGTTTCTCAGAAATAGATACTGTCTCCTTTCAACTAAAGGATCTCTGAGAACTGATAAGGACCAGTAGTTCAAAGGAAAATACTGAGGTAAGAAAAATATGAGAAAACCAAAAACAGATTGGGATTGCAAAAGTCTTGGAGGAGAAGCAGGCATAGAAACGAGATTAAAAAAGGTCTAGAGGTAAGTCTCCTGCCAGTTATATCAGTCATTCTAATGTAAGAAATAACAAATACAGAGCCATTCATGGCTGCTAATTCCAGGGAAAACTTGTTTTCAGCATTCCTTACATCTCCATTTCAATAATTTTTTTCCATGCCATAACATTCCTTTTCTCACAGGTGTCCACAAATCTCACAAGGTTGATTACTACTCTTAAAGAAAGTGAGCTGACAAAATGACTTAAATGTACTGATGGCTTAGAGTGTAAATCATCCCAGGAATATTAAATGTTAAAATAAGAACGTCCAGGTAAAGAAAATGCTTAATACAAAATAAAAAATTGTCAGGAACGGCATTCCTGTTTAGTTGGGGATGTAATTTTGGTAGGGAGCTTTCCTAATAGGCCTCCACAAATGATTTAAGACCAGACCGTTAGCCAAGGACCCTCAGTCCTCTTTCTACTGTGTTATTTATTTTGGGAAACATGAAGAGGTCACTTCTATATGTTAAGTCTCAATTTTCAAAATTTAAGACAAGGGATATATTCTGGATTCAGAGGAATCCAGACTTATGTAGGTGTATTTTTATTCAACCTCAAAATTAATAAATGGGAATGTGAATTTTAAAAGATTTTTGTCAATAACATCAATAAAAATGAAATATATATGCATATATAAAATTACAAAATAAAATAAGAAAGGGAAATATTGGAAAGTCTTTCTTTAAGAGCTTTCTACCTCTATTCAAATACTCAAAATATCCTAATTCTAACTTTTCAATTCTAAATTTGAACATAGCCAGGAATGTGTGACTTATTAATAATCATTAAGATTAATAGGAGCATTTTGATTTTTACCTATGAGTAAAATTGAATGTATAGGGCACTTTTGAATCAGTAAATATTAAATCTCCAAGAACTACTTGGAGCTAATAAGTATGCTTTATGGAAGCAATGTCTACGAATTGCACTCCATTCAAATCCTTTGTGGGATTGACTCGGCACTGGCTGTCAGTTGTCTATTTACACTGTATAATAGAAAAACATATTTTTTCCAACAGACAAAATATAACTTCCTCTTGGTCTGTCCTTCCAAACTAATAAACTTTGCTTTTACGAAGTACTAATTTTAAATTGCTGAAACTCACATATGCACAATTGAGAAGGTCTGGCCTGTTGGCTGTTGGAGTTTTTATCTGGGGATGGCCAGTGGCCATTTTAGTTGGTTGTTTATACAGCAGCTGTCACCCAGCCAGAAGTCATGATTCTGTATTTACTTTTATTTCCAATAAAAAGTACTGTTTAGCATATGATGATACCATTCTACAGCCCACTACTCTCCTTGGAAATATTCTCAATCGGTAAGCAACATTCTAAGCCAAAACACCCTCTTTCAACAGCCCAAGTTCAATAATCAGTTAAGTGGTCATTTTACATTTTCTGGAAATTAGGTTGACATATTCGTGGAAGTTGAAAGGCCAAGAGGCAAACATATCTTATATATTACCCATAGTAGTCTCAAAAATGAGACTGTGAACATTTTATTTGAGTCTTATGAAAAACATAGAAGCAGTTTTCATACTGATTACCTTTGCAAGTGTCCCATCTTTACTGACCATTTAATAAATATGCAATGAAAAAATGGAATAATATGTCCAATCAGTACTGTAAATTGCTCAAATTAAAGTAGCAGCTTTGATGGAGACAAACACTGAAAATAAATAGAGGTCTGATTGCAAAAATGGAATATTTATCACTAGTCACTACAGCATCTTCAAGATATTTGCTTTCTTCCTTTTCTTTTACTGTCTGGGATTCCTCTCCATGGTACTAGAAATGGAAAGGCTGTCACTGAGTTGTTAATAGCAGAAGGAGTTTAACTACTTTCTAAAAATAAAACAGGATGAACAGAAGAGAATAAATGACTGGAAGATGAGTCACCTCATGACCACTGTCTTCACAAGGATGAGTACAGCTCAGATTGTTTACTGTTTTACAATGGAGATACAATTTGCCATAAATCTAATAGAATATATTCATTATATCTATGTGGTTGATTATTTTAGATTATGAGCAAGCACTTAATTTTTTTCTGTTTTCTTTTTTTTTCTGGAGGAGTTAATTACCATATGCCCACCACATCTCCATAATCAGAATAGACTAAAACTTGAACTCTACATTTTGCCAGATGAAACTACATTTCCTACCCTCAATGAGTTCACCAAACACATTTTTCCTCTCCACCACTATCACACCAGGAAGAATATTTTGTTAGTTTTCCATCACTATGTAACAAATTACCACAAATTTAGTGGCTTAAAACAATACCTATTTATCAGCTCACAGTTCTGTAGGTCAGAAGTTTGGCATGGCATAGCTAGGTTCACTGTTCAGAGTATTGTCAAAGAAGAGCCAGAAGAGCTAAAGCAATCCTGAGCAAAAAGAACAGAGCTAAAGGCATCACACTACCCTACTTGAAAATACATTACAAGGCCATAGTAACCAAAACAGCATGGTATTTGAATAAAAGTAGACACACCGACCAATGAAACAGAATAGAGAACCCAGAAATAAATCCACATACTTGCAGTCAACTGATCTTTGACAAAGCCATCAAGAACATACATTAGGGAAAGGACACCTTCTTCAATAAATGTGTTCAAAAAACTATATAACTACATGCAGAAAAATGAATTTGGACCCTTATCTCTCACCATATACAAAAATCAACTCAAGATGGATTAACAATTTAAATGTGAGACCCAAAACTACAAAACTACTAGAAGAAAACCTAGGGAAAACTCTTCATGACATTGATCTAGGCAAAGATTTTATGGCTGAGACCTCAAAACTACAGGCAACAAAAACAAAAATAGACAAATAGGACTATATTAAACTAAAGAACTTCAGCAAAGCAAAAGAAACAATCAACAGGGTGAAGAGATAACCTACAGAATGGGAGAAAATATTTGCAAACTCATCCAACACGGGACTAAAATCCAGAATATACAAGAAACTCAACTCAGTGGTTAAAAAAATTAAAAAATCCCATTAAAAATGGACAAAGGACATGAATAAATATTTCTCAAAAGAAGATATCCAAAGACCAACAGGTATATGAAAAAATGCTCATCACTAATCATCACAGAAATGCAAATCAAAACCACAATGAGATACCACTGAGATACCCCAGTTAGAATGGCTATTATCAAAAAGACAAAAAGTAACAGATGTTGGTGAGGATACAGAGAAAAGAGAACTCTTGTACACTGTTGGTGGGAATGTAAAATTAGTATAGCTACTATAGAAAACAGTATGGAGACTTCTCAAAAAACTAAGAATATAACTACCATAAATTCCAGTAATCCCACTACTGGGCATTTACCCAAAAGAAAATTAACATATCAAAGGGATACATGTACTCCTACATTTATTGCAGCACTATTCACAATAGCCAAAATTTGGCATCAACCTGTATGTTCATCAATGGATGAATGGATAAAGAAAATGTGGTATGAAAGCGTGTCTCTTTTAGCAACATGGATGGAACTGGAGGTCATTATGATAAGTAAAATAAGACAGGCACAGAAAGACAAATATCACATGTTCTCACTCCTATGTGGGAACTAAAGACATAGATCACATGGAGATAGAGAGTGAGTTCAATGGTGGATACCAGAGACTAGGAAGGGTGTATGGGTAAGGGGGAGGAGGAAGAGAAGTTGGTTAATGGGTATAAACATAAAATCAGACAGAAGGAATAAGTTCTAATGCTCAATGGCAGAGTAGGGTGACTATAGTTAACAACAATGTATTTTTCAAAATAGCTAGAAGACCTTGAAATGTAACCAACATATAGAAATGATAAATACCTGGGTGATGGATGCCCTAAATACCCTGACTTGACCATTAGACATTTTGTGCATATAACAAAATTTCACACATACCCCATAAATATATACAAGCATAACATATCAAAATTTTTTTTTCATTTCAAAATATTATGGGGATACAAATGTTTTTGGTTACGTGGATTGCTTTTGTTATGCCTGAGTCAGGGATATAAGTGTGCCCCTCACCCAGATAGTGTCCATTATGCTCATTAGGTAGGTTTTTTCCCATCCCGCCTGCTTGATTTCCACTGAGTTTTACTTCCCTCTGTGCACATATGTGCTCATCGGTTAGTTCCAATTTAAGAGTGAGTATATCCGGTGTTGGTTTTTTCCATTCCTTAGATACTTCACTTAGGATAATTGTCTCCAGTTCCATCCATATTGTTGCAAAATGAATTAATTCATCATTATTCATGGCTGAGTAGTATTCCATAGTATACACATATCATATTTTGTTAATCCACTCATGAATTGACGGGCATTTGGGTTGATTTCACATCTTTACAATTGTGAATTGTGCTGCAATAAACATTCAAGTGCAGGTGTCTTTTTGATAAAATGACTTCTTTTCCTTTGGCTAAATACCCAGTAATGGGATTGTTGGATCAAATGGTAGGTCTACTTTTAGTTCTTTGAGGAATCTTCATACTGTTTTCCATAGAGGTTCTACTAATTTGCATTCCCACCAACAGTGTATAATGTTCCTTTATTTCTGCATCCACACCAGCATCTACTGTTTTTGGACATTTTAATAAAAGACATTCTAACAGGGGTAAGGTGATATCTCATCATGGTTTTAATTTGCATTTCCCTGATGATTAGTGATGTTCAGCATTTTTTCATATGTTTACTGGCTAGTTGTCTATCTTCTTTTGAAAAGCTTCTGTTCATGTCTTTTGCCCACTTTGTAACGGAGTTGTTTTTTTTTTTTCTTGTTGATTTGCTTGAGTTCTTTGTAGATTCTGGTTATTAGCCCTTTATTGGATGTATAGCTTGTGAATATTTTCTCCCATTCTGTAGGTTGTGTATTTGCTCTGTTGCTTATTTCCTTAGCTGAGCAGAAGCTTTTTAATTTAATCAAGTCCCATTAATTTATTTTTGTTGTTGTTGTAATTGCCATTGGGGGTCTTAGTCATAAATTCTTTGCCTTAATCTAGAAGAGTTTTTCCAACATTTTCTTCTAGCATTCTTATGGTTTTATACCTTACATTTAAGTCTTTTATCCATCTTGAATTAATTTTTGTGAGTGGTGAGAAATATGGATCCTGTTTCATTCCTCTGCATGTGGCTATCCAATTTTTGCAGCATCATATATTGGATGTGGCTTCTTTTCCCCAGTGTATATTGTTGTCTGCTTTGTCAAAGATCAGTTGGCTGTATGTGGATGGTTTTATATATGGGTTCTCTTTTCTGTTCCATTGGTCTATAAACTCTATTTTTGTGCCAATACCATGCTGTTTTGGTTACTATAGCATTGTAGTATAGTTTAAAGTCTGGTAATGTGATGCCTCCAGATTTGTTCTTTTTGCTTAAAATTGCTCTATTTGGGCTCTTTTCTGGTTCCAAATGAAGCATAGAATTATTTTTTCTAGATCTGTGAAATATGACCTTGGTATTTTGATGGGGATGGCACTGAATCCGTAAATCACTTTGGGTGGTATGGACATTTTAACAATGTTGATTCTACCAATCCACGAGCATGATATGTTTTTCTATTTATTTGTGTCATCTGTGATTTATTTCCTCAGTGTTTCATAGATCTCTTTGTAGAGATCGTTCACCTCCTTGGTTAAATATATTCCCAGGTATTTTATTTTATTTGTGGCTATAGTGAATGGTATTGGGTCTTTGATTTGACTCTAAGCTTGACTGTTATTGGTGTACATGAATGCTACTGATTTGCATACATTGATTTTGTAACCTGAGACTTTGCTGAATTTACTTATCAATTCCAGGAGTCTCTTGGTGGAGTCTTTGGTGTTTTCTAGGTATAAGATCATATCATCAGCAAAAAGCAATTGTTTGACCTCCTTTTTCCTGATTTGGATACCCTTTATTTCTTTCTCCTACAAAATTAAAGAATTTTTTAAAAATGCTAGAATCATGGTATAACCAGACTAAGTGTTTTCTGGAGGATATGTGGAAAAATCTGCTTCCATGCTTATTCAGGTTGTTGGAATAATTCAGTTCATACAGTTTTATGACTAAATTTCCCATTTTCTTGCTGACTGTTATCTAGAGATAGCTCTCAGCTCATAGAAGCACTCTTCATTCATTGCCATGTGCCCCCTCTCCACCTTTAAATTCAGCCATGGAGAATGACCCACGTATAGAATTCTTCTGATTTCTAGATCCTGATTTAAGGGCTCATGTGATTAAGTCAGACTCATGCAGACTCCCTCCTTTTTAGATTAACTCAATTTGAATTGATTAGTAACCTTTATTACGTCTGTAATATCCCTTTTGGTATGTAATATAATGTAATTGCAAGAGTGGCATCCAGTCATCTTCATAGGATCTGCTCACATTCATTGAGAGAGGCACACTCAATATGAAGGGATTATACAAGGGAGTGTATTGTTGTGGGTCATCTTAAAAATCTGCTTACTACAGTCAGCCCTTTGGCACCCTCAGTGACTCCCATCTCTCCCAAATGCAAAATATTTTCACCCACACCCAAGGTGCCCAAGGGTCTCATACCATTACAGCATCAGCTCAAACTCCAAAATCGCATCACCTAAATCTCCTAAATTAGGTGTTCAAGAGGCTTCTGGGCATAATCTGTCTGAAGAGCTGTGAAAACAGCATACAAGTAATCTGCCCCCAATATTCTCAACATACAATTTTGGGACAATCATAGCATAACAGTTGTAGACATTCCAATTCAAAAAGTGAGAGAATGAAAGGTAAAAGGGACTTATTGCTCCATGAAAGTTTTGCAATCCATCATGGAAAATGTTAGCTTTTCTTTGATTAGGTATTAAGGCCTGGGAATATACCTCCTTGGCTTTCAGCTTTGCCCTTGGGCTCTAAGCTTTACTGTCTGGACTCTTGGAGTATCTGCTGGGTTCTCAGTTCTACCTTCTGGGCTGTCATTTCTGTGTTCTGAGTCATCCTTCCTTTTTCATGAAAATTATGTTATCATGTGTTTGCACCTGAATGGTTTTATCATCCCGCTTCTTGTCAGTAGAATTTTGTGGGTCCAAAAGCCTCCTTTCGTTTCTTATTCTATCTCTTCCTTTCAGTCTTAGCTGATAGTATTTTTGCTGATATAAATTTATCAAGAACCTGTGGGACTTCCATGAATATCAAGTGAATTCACTCCATTAAACAAAAACCACACTCAGCAGCAGCATCTTTAACATCCATATCTACTCACAATCTATTGAAAGAAATCCATGTTTTTTCTACCATGCTCTCCAGCCCACTTCCTAGGTCCAGCCTTCACCAATGTGTGGTTCCAAAGTCACTTACTCATTTTTATAAAAATATGCATTATTTTTTATTGATGGCTAAGAAATTATCACAAGGTAGGATTTAAATTAATGCTCATTTATTAGCTCATTTGGTAGGTCAGAAGTCTCAGTCACTCATAACTCATAGAAACTATACCTAGGTCATTACCATGTGGATTTCAAGAAGGTGTTCTCTTCATCTTGAAATCCAGCAAAAAAATTTACTCAAAATAATATATATCTTCATCTTGAAAGTCAGAAACAAATAGACTCAAATAACATACACCCTTGAAAGAAACAATTTCTGAAGCTGTGGACTTCCAATACAAGCAACATATCAGAGAAACTTAATATTGGTCCCTCCCCCACACCCACCTAAAAGCACGTGATATGATGGATGAAATAACAAACTAAAATGCTGATATATAACAAATATTTTTTAAAAATAAAATAAAATCCTACGTGCCAAAAATGCTACCTAGGGCAGGAACTTAAAGCTGTAATAATAAGCTCATGAAGTGTCTCTGAAGCAGGCAAGGTAGTTATTAGATATTAACATAGGCCTTAATTCCTAGGGCCAGGGGTTTTAGTGCTCATATCAAGATGGAAGATTTGGTATTGGCCTTGCAAGAGGGAGAGAGAAAGAAATGAGTGTCAATCTGAGGGATTGCCTCCTCATTGAAAGAATAATTAAAATAACTCTTGCCAGTGGCCCAGGACAGCATTCAAAAAGTATGTTGTCATCCACATGCAAAAGTTTCTTATAGAAAAATCAAAACATCATACTTTTGCCACATGTAGGCATGGAATATGAATTTATACTACTTATGAGGTATGAGAATCTTCAAACTGAGAAAATTAATATATAAAACTGATTAGTGTAAGCCTTGCTATGCCTCAAAGAAACTGATGTAAAATCTCTCTTTAGGGACAAATATACAACAAAGAGGACAGAGGATTCCTACAGGGGGAAAAATCTTTTCAAAAGGTAAACGCGAAACCCAAAATTAAAAAGTATATAAGGGAAAAAATATTTACCATGAAGGAGGGTTAGTAGACTCAAAAAACAAAGAGATTAGAAACTCAATGACTTAAGATAATTGAACATCAGAAATAAACTGTGAAATAAATGTTTAAACAATCAGAGAAATAAAAGAAGAAATAGGACATATAATGAATATAAGGAACACCATGAAAATGTACCAAACACATCTGCTAAAGAATTATGTTTTGGAAACAACCTAAGTGTTCAAAAATAGGGGAATGGATAATGAACTGTGGCAGGGTCACACAGTAGAATACTGTCTCACAGTTACAATAAACCAGTTCTATATTTTCAATAATGAATAAATCTTCAATATTTTAAGTGATTAAAAAGCAAGTTGCCAAAGGATGGCAACTTGATATCATTTATATAAATTATGTACCTTAGAAACTCCTGAAATGAAACTATAAATAGCTATAGTAACATAAATTTGTAATGAAAGATTAAAGCATATATTGGTAGGATAAATGCAATTCAGGAAAGTACACGTCTGTCTGAGGTATAGGAGATGGGGAGGTGCGGGTGGCCTGTCTGTATCAGTAGTGCTTTAGCTTAAAAAACTTAAAAGAGCTGAAGCAAACACAATGACATATTAACATGTGTTAAATCTAAATAGATATTCCATAGGTTACTATTGAACTATTTCTATACTTTTATGGACAATGGTAATTCCATAACATTAAAAATTTATTTAAAAAGGGGAGAAAAACATCTCAAAGGATTTTTTTCATAGAATGGAGCTTGGCCAACATCAACAGCGTAAAGCTACTAAGCCAAATGTAACTTCTAAAAGTCATGTTAAAGTAAACTATTATGGCAATGAAAAATATAATTTTTTAAAAACTTTCATTAGTATGGGAGTCTTGATTTTTTGTGGGAAGTTGATAAAATAAAGGTTATGTGAGCTTTGGATTGTAGTCTTGAGCAAGACATAATCTGACTCTTAGTTTCCTGATCAGAATTTTTGGGTAAGATCTATGTTCAAAGTTTCCCGAGAATTAAATAAGATATCATGTAAAGTTCTTAATGGAGTTTCTGGGCAATAGTCCAATAAATCTTATTTATCTTTCCTCCTTCCCTACCCTTTAAGGTTGGGAAGTGACTGCCATGGTCCTAAAACTTTTAGCCCACATTTCAAGATCATTATGCCAGAAAGATTGGCCAAAGACATTATATTCAAATATATATGTATGTATATATATGTACACATATAAATTTATCTTTTAAAACACACCAAATCATGAGCAGACGTGGTTTCAATAAATAGTAAGTTACTTCATAAAGAAAAACATGCCTTTACACATCATTACATTTTTCAAAATAGGAGAGAGAACAAACTATGGCGCAAGCTGTGAGATGTCAATTTGAGGTAATTAGACATTATTACTTTTGTCTTCATTTAGGATACATTGGTAAACATGCTGTTTGAGGTATTTTATTCTTGTTTTGATGGTGTCTATTTTTTGGTACCTGTTTAGTCACCATGGATGGAATCTGCTCTAACAAGTAACTTTAACTGACCTACCATTTTATACATGCCCATTCATTCCAAATACTGTCCTTTTAGTGTAATAGGTTTTCCCATCATTACTAATGCCCCTTGCTCCTAATTTACTTGTGGAAATCATACCTTGCTAATGATGCAAGGAGCTCTGCTATTTCATCAATTCTTCAGCCTTACAATGTCCAGCCAGCTTGGATGGCTCATTAAGCTATGTAGCAAAAATAATTCTTTTGTTCTGGTCAAGAGGTAGATAAGACATCCAAGTAATGGATTTTTCCTCTTATTTCATTTTTACTTTTGATCTTTGTAGGATTTTTGTCCAATAATGCATTATAAAGGAGTATTTCAATAAAAATTTGTCTCAAAAAGCTTTTTGAAAAAGTTGCTGTTGACTAGCCACCTCATTAGTGAACTCTGCTTAGCTCTCTCATGTTTCAAGTGATATATACCATTTTAGGTTTCAGGGTTACTCACCAAAATGTTTTGATAGATTTACTTTTTTAGGCAAAAGATTTTTAGAACAAATTAAGAGGTTTTGTTAGTGAAAAGATTGGAGGATTGGAGGTAATGGTCCAAGTTCTTTAATCTTTGAACACACAGAGTCTAGCAGCAGAGCTTGGGGGAGGTCAGTCACAATTTACAAAGTGCTTTCATATCGACTACCAGATTTGACCTTACAGAAACCTTGTTGAGGTAGGTATTAGTTTTATACCCATTCTGCAAGCGAGGAAACTGAGACATAGCTCAATACAAATGGCTTCCTAAAGGTCAAACGATATATAGTGAAGAACCAGAATTTAAGCTCCAGTTTCTCTAACTCAAAAATCTTGTTCTTTCTACTATATATTGCTGCCCCTCCCCAAAGTTGTGCTCTGAGAGTTCATTGTTACATTTGTCTGGTTCTAGCCAATCAGGTAGAAATCTGTGGATTCTAGAATGGACGGTTACAAAGTTTCACTGTTAGTATAACTGAATTCCTGGTTTACATATGGGCAGAGAAAAAAATAATAAGTTTGCTGGACTTGAGTAAGGATAAAATGGAATATGTACAGCATCTTGATAAGAGAAAATTCATCAGCTTCTTCTGCAATTCAGGAAAGTACAGGAAATCCCTTTGTATCCACAGATTGTAAAGGATTAAATAGCCATGTTCAAATATATGCTGAATATAAAATGCAACACAATAGAAAAAACAGTTTTCACATTGCTGTTAACACCTTTTAAGTACTTCTGCCTCATTCCTACCCACATTCATGCACATATACACCACTACTCTGCTAAATACAAAAATTACATCAATAATACTCATTTACCTAATTTAACAAGAGCCCAAAACTAAAGTACCAAAAGAAAAAAAAAGGAAAAGAAAGTCCCTGAATGAGAGTCAGTGTTTACAGATCAAAAATAAACCATGCTATTAAACTGAATTTTATCTGCTAAATGCAATATTAGGCTGAACTACATACCTAGTTTTGCTATAAAATACTCAGTGTCTAAATCAATAGTGGTTACTAGTATCTGAATTATTCTTATCTGTCTCGTTGTATATTAGCTCCACAAATTTGTAATTTAATAGCCATAGCATCTATTATGACCGCTATTAGAGTTTTCTTTGAGTCTAGTGTTTTTAAGTTTATCAGTTTTTGCTTCATAAATATGCAAAATAGGGAATTACCTGTTATTCTTAGGATGAATGAAAATTATCCTACACAGAAAAAAAACCTGAAATCAACAAGATCAATACTTAAGTGTCACCAAATCTTTGTGACTGAAGACAAAAGGGACAGGACAGAATTTTGCAATACCTTTCATTAAAAGAAAAGTTTCTGAGTACATTCCGAGGCACTGCAGAAAAGGACCCTGGTAATTAAAATGTCATCATTTCATATACATATCTTGGAATTATAATAATAGTAACTTCTTTGTGAATGAAAGCAAAGGTAAGTGAGATCTTTAAAGCGACCCAGGATTACATGGCCACATGATTTGCATTAGTAGCCAGTTCCATTCATAGTTAAGTGCAAAAATGCACATTTCAAAGAACAGAAGCCTGGTATAGAAGTAGTCTAGTTTGTGATAATTTTATCATCATCAAAATTAGTTAGTAGTTCTAGCAGATTAAAGATGACCACAAATCCTTTGACTCTACTCACATTGTGAAGTGAGAGCGTATGCCCCTTCCCCTTGAGTCTCGTGGGCTCTGTGATTGATTTAACTAATAGAATAATGGCAGTACTGACTGTCAGTTTCCATGACTAGGTTTTAAGAGACTAATAGCTTTCATTTCTATCTCTTGGATCACTCACTCTTGGAACCCTGAGCCATCATGTAAGAAGTCTGACTACAGCGTTGGAGAGACTGTGGAGAAACTGATACTACATTGAGAGAGAGAAGAGCCCAGCTAAGTCTGGCTGTCCTCACCAATGTGACTGGCCTATGATCAAAGTCATCTTGGACCTTCTAGAACAAATGAGCTACCAGCTGAATATTGCAGAATGGCCTCACTCACAACATGGGAAAAAAATATTATTTTGTCAGACATGCCGTGCCTGAATTCTTGACATAAAAAAATTAAGATATAATAAAAAGTTTATTATTTAAGTCACTAAATTTTGAGGTAGTTGTTACAAATCAATAGATAATCATGGCAGAGTAACTATCATGTATTTCCAGTATTTTATTTCCCTGCTATCTCCAAAAAACTTCAGACAAAAATACAATGAGATTTGTTTTCCAAGATTTACTTTATTGTAATTTTGAACTTTTAAAAATTAAAATATGTTCACAATTAATAATTTCTGTGGGAACAAAGGATCTTCAGTGCTCCAGTGTTGGACAATGGTGACTATATTGGGGACAAAATGCTTTATAAATGAGACACATGTGGTCTAAAATCATAATAGGAAAATCCTGAAGGTAGAAATTAAAGTTAAAATGACATATCTTTTATTACTCATAATTACTCAAGTGAAATAATGTCATGCCTTGTGGTTGAAATTACCTTTGCCAGTCACATGCAGTCACTTCTATTCACGCCAAATGGCAAAGGACTTCTACTTAAAAAGGGGTGTCTACTTGTGTCCATTGGCATATTCATTACATCCTTTTATGAATTAGCCAGGAAGTTCTCAGGAAAGATCAGGGGTAAAAGATAGCATCTGCCAAAAAAAAAAAAAAAAAAAAAAAAAAAAGCAGGACCATAATACCAACCATATAACACTATTTCTGAAAATAAAAGAAGGTTCATTTTTGGAACAATGAGACTGTAAAACTATAAAAATCACACATTCCATTAAAAGGATGTAGGTTTTAAGAACACACAGAAGTCAGATAATGTGCCTAGCTTCTTCATACATAAAATTAATCCCTCATTGTCAGTACATATTTTAGAACAGAAGACTTTTCACAGGAAGCCTAAAACCTTTTGAAGTGCCTACTATTATCTTGAACAAGATGACATGTGTTCTCAGAAAAGGTATATTCTAAAATTAAAATTACTTTGATTCTCTTTTAGAGGTGATATTTAATTTATTTTTAAATCTCAAGTAGCATTAAGGGAGCATGAGATTTGATATTTAGTAAAGGAAATTGCATTTTTAAAAATTTTGAATCATTGTTATAGAAAGTTTTCTAGGATTAGATAGAAATGACTGCAAAATACTTTGAAAATTGTTATAGTGAGCACACTTGTGGAGTTAATGCCCTTTGACATGGTGATTTGATTATTGCCAAAAGGCTTTCCTTCTCCAACGTGGTGAGGTGGAAAGAGCTCTGAACTGAGAATTAGTAGATCTGACATCTAGTCTTTGATTTGCCACTAACAAGCACTTAGACCCCAGGCACGTGACTTTTTCTCTCTGGCCTTTGTTTCCTCAGTTTTGAAACAGGTCATCTTCAATAAGAAGATGTCTAAGGTCCCTTCCAGCTGTAATATTCTACAACTTTATCTTCCTCACCGGTCCTACTAAAGTTCTCATATTATTTACTCCTTTGGGTTAAAACACTGAGTGCTTTATTAAAAGGCAAATATTATCTGAGAAGGGTTGCACATTAAGGCATTATTAGCCATTAAAACCTCAGCTTGATTCAGTTAATTAGATTAGCTAACAGGGACTTCAGGGAACAGAATCAAGAGAGGGAAAGTTTGACATGAAGGGAACAGGGCAAAAAAACGATGGCAGAGTGTCCCAAGGAGCCAAAAGTCAGCACGTAAATATTGGGTACTAACCCAGGCAACTTCAATGTTTGTCTAGGAGAGTTCTTAGTAATAAGTTCATGGGTGTTATGCAATAATATTGTGTACATACTCTAATTGGGGCCCTATCAAATATGAAACAGAAACTACTTTTGGTCAGTTGGACCTCAAATATTTTATTCTGGATCTGTTGTGTCAAAGATAGCAAGTTACCTTCCATTATTTTGTGATGAAGGAAAATGCCTAAATGAAAGAGAAAAATACTGGCGCCCTGCTTCATGACAAGAAGTATAATAAGAACACATTTTGTAACTATGCCACAGTAAACAAAGCCCATCCAGGGTGTAGTAGGTTTCTGTTTCTGTGGAATGATGTGAGGGTTTTTACCAGCCCCAAATTACATCTGCATTCAAGAATAAGAAAGAGAAATATAACAGTCCTCTCCCTCTTGTTTAAGAAAACTTTCCAAAATACTCACACAAAAGTTGTGTTTCTAGATTTTAGTTACATAGCAGCACATAACTGCAAGAGATTCTGGAAACAAAGTGTTTTAATCTGAGTGTCAATGTACCCTGATAAAAACTGGGATTCTCTTACTCTGAATAAAGGGAAAGATATATATCGAAGGGCAGTGGCAGTCTCAGCCACAAAAGCCCTATCACAGTGCCAGAGACCCCCCTCACATGCACGTACATTTCACTACTTTTAATTAAGAATAGGAAGTCTTCAGGTAAAATAAAAATTCAGTTCTGGAAGAGAAGCTTTAGTGACATTATTTATTAGGTACTTCAACACCTCATCTTGAAGGATATTCTTATTACCTAACTAATACGAGGAAATGGGAATTTCAAAATATATTAGTTTTGAAGGTTAGCCTATACTATTGTTTCACAAACAATATAAAATTCTAGAGAAATCCTTAAGAGTAATACATATATAACTAAAAGTTATTAATACCATCTCTCTATATAAAAATGCTCATTCACTCTGGAGTAGATTAAAAAAACTGATTTAATTCATTGTTTAGGATTTTTCCACTTCTTAAATATGGACTAGTCTACACTCATACCCAACTTTTTGACATAGTAGTACCATAATTATTTAAATAAACAATAATAGCAGACTACAAACCCAGAAAAGTACAAATGTTATTTGAAGATATAGCTTCTAAGGCTAATAGTTATAATGTAATAAAAATAGAAGCAATAATAAACAGCATGTAAAAGTACACTTTCTGTCTTGGATTGCACATAATTATTCCTTTGAAACACCAGAAAACATTCAAATTAGGGAATTACTGATTAGACATGGCTTTCACTATAATGGGCCTTACAGAGTGTATTAATTTCTGTCAAAATTTCAGGAAACAAGATGTTTTTCAAATAATTAGGTAGTAACAATGATAAAAAATTTTTCTAAACTAACCTTTTAAAACTTTCTAGAACTTTGCCAAGAGTGTCTATGAAACTTTCAAGACCAAAACCATATTTTATAAAAGGACAAATTATTTTTGCATATTAATTGAAAAATGACATTTTACATGTCTTTGTTACCTATTGAAGAAATGTCAAAAAGAAATATCCCACATCCATAAAATAGTGTTTCATAGTGTAACCAAGGATATTTTATATTAAGTTGCTAATTTGTTTATCCATTCTGTTAGCCTAATAAGGAAACTGTATGTACATAATTTAGAGCAGAGGCAGCGTGATATTGTATTTTTAAAAAACTAAAAAAAATAAAGGCATTCTAAGGCCAAAAGAAACAAGAGCCTCTAGAAAACAACCAAGGGGGCTACTGCTGTGCTGCAATCAGAAGTTACTCATTTTGAACAAAGGCTTCACAAAATCTATGAGGCAAACAGAAGCTGAGCCACAAGCAATGACAGACCTGAAAATAGTAGTTATACCTGTAAAACGGAAACCAGATGACAAATGGTGTCAGAGCAGCAGAATATTATTAAAAGCTACCCACATGGTGCCATTTTAGGGACACTAGACAAACATATCCTCCGTGCTGGTTCAGACATGCAACCTAAAATTCCCAGATCAGTCAAACATGATATGAATTACCAGGGAGGGATAATGTAATACCTGTTTTTAGTCATTAATGCAAAAATACAGATTTATTTATCCTAACACTCCTCATCGAACAGGATTCTGAGTGAAAGAGCTACTGGATAGGTAAAGTTGATGTTAAGAAGGTAGTTAGGAAACGTCTGAAGCAAAGCAGGACTGACATAGTTAGGTGTGGGGGTCAGGACTACCTAAGAGAGTTGACAGAAGTCAGATCACAGAAACCTTCTCTAAGTAGCAGGAGATAGGACTTTGGGGAGGTACCTGGACACCTAGGATTAACAAGCAAATAAAATAAACTTCGATCTCAAAATTATACTTTCATTATATTTATGCACTAAACATTGTATTTATACACATAAAATAGATCATAGTATATATTAGGGATATGAAGAAAAATATGAAACATCTACTAATAAGAATGTTACTCTACACTAATTACAGAATTGGAATGCTCCAACCATCAATCTTCATCTCAATCAAGATGCATTTATTGATCTTTTACCATTGGGTTAGCAGGCAGTAGTAATCTAAAACTAAAGAAGGTACAGTCTGAATTGTTGAAGTTTACAAAGTAGGTTATCTAGGCATTAGAGCATCCTTATACACAAAGAATTTCCATGAATCTGAGAAATTAGCATTATTGTCAAATTATTCCTGCATCAATTATTCCATATTTAAAAGTTTTTTCAAATTCTAATCCCACTTTTATTTCTAAGAGAGATCACAAAGTCACTGTAAAGCTCCAATAAAAAATTAAGTCCTAAAAGCAATATTGATCATAGTGATCCTACTCCCATTGCAATGCCACTTGGCACCACATATAATACTTGAAGCACCACAGTGAAATCCTTCATTGCTCAAAGCATGCTCATTTTTACTCAGTGATTTGTCTTTTGTTCAACAGTAAGCTTTAGTCAGCAAACATGTCTTTGCTTATATAGCTCTGGGTATACTGCCAGGACTCTGCAAATAACAAAATTATAATAATTAAACAGTTATTCATGAATGAACATGCTTAACCCAAGAGTGTTCCAGTAGAAAGGGCAGGAAGAGCAAATACATTAGTCAGCAACACACAGACCAGATGGAAGGGTGAGTTTTTAAAATGTTATTTGAAACAAAGGATAAAGGGACAGTGTGAGGGACCCAAATTTCTATATCTAGTTTTCTGGGGCAGGAGCCAATGAGGAAAAAAAGAATTTTATGCATGCAGATATTTAATTGAGTTTCCAGTAATAATGTGGACTAAGTGCTATTTCATGTTCTTTTATCTCAGGGAACCCAGAGAGCTAAGGGATCAGTGAAGTGTATGGTTGGTAGTCCCTGACCTAACAGCTTACCATGAGACAATCCAAAGTTCACATCCAACAGATGAATATTTAGCCATTTTTATTATAATGTATTGCATGCTCATTTTAGAAATCTTTGAATATAAAAAATTATAAGGACAAATGCATTCAATCCCACTGATAAACACTATTCACAAAATGTTAGTAGATTCTAGTATTTAAAGACATACACACACACAAACGGAATCATTCTGGATACACAGTTTTTAAGTCTTTTCTCACCTAGCATTACAAGGTTAGCATTTTCCTCTGTCATTAAGAATTTTATGAAAACAGTATTTTCATCATTTTTAAATATTAAGATATAATTTACATAAAATGAAAAGCACAGATCTTAAGGGTGCAGTTCAACGCATTTTGACAAGTGCATACACTCTCATAATGAATAAAATATTTCATGACATAAAATTTTTTCTTCATTTCAGAAAGTTCCTGCATGCCACCTCCTTGTCAGTCATCCCCAGGAGACCACTATTATGATTTATTTTACCATAAACTAGTTGAGCCTGTTAATGAATGTCACAAAATTTAATCATTCAATATGCAATCTTTTGTGTTTACCTTTTTTAACTCAGCAGACTATCTGTGGGATTCATGTATGCTTTTGCATGTATAGTTAATACCTTAATACTATCTGATAATATGGATGGAACTTTTTTATCCATCTCCTTCTACTTGGATATTTATAATATTGTCAATTTCTGGTATTATAAGTATTTACTACCTGATTAATATCCCATCATACGGGTAAGTCATTTTTCCATTTCTTCTGGACATTTAGGCTATTATCAATTTGCAGTGTTATAAGCAGGACTGCAATCAACATATTTATAAATAAACCCTTGTTTGAATACAAGTCTATTTCCTGAAGATGTTGTCCTAGTGGAATTACCCTGTCAGAGTATGAGCGTATTTTAAGGTTTCTGTCATAGTTTTGTCAAATTTTTTCCTGATGTTCTTTACAAATTTACAATACTCATAAGAGTGAAAGCGTATTTATTACTCCCTATACTTGCCTGAATTGATCATTAACATTTTCAATTTTTCCTATTTGTATCTCAGTGTCATTTTAATTTTCTCTTCAGTGGATATTAGTAAAATGACTATTTTATTCATATATTGACTGAATATTTTTTTTAAATTTATTTTTTTAATTTCAGAATATCGTGGGGGTACAACATTTTGGCCATACACATTGCCCCTGTTCTGCCCGTGTCAGAGCCACAATCGTGGTCATCCCCCAAACTGTGCTCCCCACATCCATTCAGTGAGAGTTTTTCCCATCCCTTCCACCCCCCTCCCGCCCACCCGCCCTCAGATGAATTATTGCCCTGTGTGATGTAAGTGTTCATCAGTTAGTACCAGTTTGATGGTGAGTACCAGTGGTGCTTGTTTTCCAATCCTGTGACACTTGCTTCAAAGAATGGGTTCTAGCTCCAACCAGGATAATACCAGATGTGTTAATTCACTATTGTTCCTTATTGCTGAGTAATACTCCATGGGATACATATACCACATTTTATTGATCCACTCGTGTATTGATGGGCACCACTGGGGAAAAGATTCCCTATTCAACAAATGGTGCTGGGAAAACTGGATGGCCATATGTAGAAGACTGAAACTGGACCCACACCTCTCACCTCTCACAAAAATCAACTCACAATGGATAACAGATCTAAACCTAAGTCATGAAACCATAAGAATTCTCGAAGAAAACGTTGGAAAAACTCTTATGGACATTGGCCTAGGCAAGAATTTATGAAGAAGACCCCAAAGCAATCACAGCAGCAACAAAAATAAATACATGGGACCTGATCAAATTGAAAAGCTTCTGCACAGCCAAGGAAACTATCACTAGAGTGAACAGACAACCTACAGAATGGGAGAAAATATTTGCATGCTACACCTCTGATAAAGGGCTGATAACCGGAATCTATACAGAACTTAGGAAAATCAACAAGAAAAAATTGACTGAATATTTGTATGCCTTCTGTGGCAACTGTTAATAGCCTTTCTTGTTTTATATTGGAAATTTGGGGTTTTATTACTGACATGCAGTTGCTTTAAATACATAAAGGAATTTTTACTCATTGTTTGCCTTATCTGATACTCATATTTTCTCAATTAGATGTTTGTATTTTAATTGTTTATTTTTACATATACAGGTATGTATTTTTATTACTAATTGTGGCAAAGTATGCAGAATATCAAATTTTCCAACTTAATCGTTTTTAATTATACAATTCAGTAATGTTAAGTACAGTTACATTGTTGTTCAATCAACCTACAGAACCCTTTTCATCTTGCAAAAGTGAACCTCTGTATCCATTAAACAACACCACCCTCTTCCTTCCTCCCCATAGCCTTTAGAAACCACAATCTACTTTCTTTCTCTATGAATTTGAATACTCTAGGTACCTCATATAAATGGAATCATATAACATTTGTCATTTTTTGAATGGTTTATTTCATTTAGCATAATGTTCTCAAAGTTGATCCATGTAGCATGTGTCAGAATTTCCTTCATTTTAAGCTGAATAATATTCCATCAAATGTATATACCAAATTTTGTTTATTCATTCAGCCATCAACAGACACTTGGGTTGCTACTACCTTTTGGCTATTGTGAATAATACTGCTATGAACATGGATACGCAAATATCTTTTTGAGATCCTGATTTCAAGTCTTCCAGGTATATACCCAGATATGGAATCGCTGGATCATATGGTAATTCTATGTTTAACTTTTTGCAGAATCATCATACTGTTTTCCATAGTGGTTACACCTCTTTACATTCCCAATGTCAATGCACAAGGGTTTCAATTTTTTCACACCTTCACCAACAGTTATTATTTTCGTTTTTATTTTGTTTTGTTTTGCTTCATTTTGGTTTTGATATTAGCCATCCTAATAGGTATGAGATAGTTACAGGTATATGTTTTTAATGTAGAAAAATGTATCAGAATTTTCCTTTGTGATTTTTGTTTTTATGGCAAAAGGTCCTTTCACAGCCTGTTATTTTTTTCTAGTTGTGTTTATGGTATGTATGTGTATATGTGTGTGTGTGTGTGTATATATATATATATATATACATATATATAATTATTCTTCTGGAGTTCTTCAGTCTGATAATTTCCTCTAGATGTTTTTCAGGTTCACTTTTTTTATATTTACTTCTTTTTCAAAATCAGTGCTGATAATTGAATAAACTGACTCTTTTGGAGCTAAGACTCTTCACCTGCTAACCTGAGGGTCATAGAGATTTTCATTGAGGACAAGTAAAAATTAAATGCTTATGACTAATTATCAAAATATTAATGATAAATTTGCAAAAATACATATAAAATACATGACAAGGATATGGGGCAACAGGTAATATCATCATGGGAACTTAATTGGTAAGAAATTTGGTATTATGACATAATACTTGAAAATATCTTTAGGCTCAGGAATTTCTATTTTTTTTAGGTCTCTACAGTAAGTTAAAGGACATTTTATATAAAATGTATGTTTATTGCAACATCAGAAAAAATTGGCACCAACTAAAATGTCCAAAAATGTGAGAATTATTTAAATTATAGACATATATCATTTTATTTATATATATATATATATATATATATATATATATATATATATATATATCTTTCAGCCATTTGAAAAGAATGTATAGCATGCAAAATGTTTTTGTTATATTACCTTGGTTGAAAAAAACCTATGCACAGAATAAGAAGTCTATTAGGAGCTGCTCCAAAATATTTAATGTTAATTTTTGTTGAGTGATGGAACTATGCCTAACTTTTTTCAAAAATTTCTATAATTTCTAAATTTTCTATAATGAACACATTCCCTTAATAACAGGAAACAATAACAATGTTTACTTAAATATAATGCTAATTACCATGCATTGAATATTTTTCTGTGGTATTTTATATGCATTATCTCATTAAATAATCACAATAAACACATTCAATATGTGTGACTTCTCCCATTCTGTGGACAATTTGTATTTTGAGGAATTAAAGAGCTTGTGCAAGGTCTCTAAGATAGCAAAGGGCAAGGCCAAGATTGAACTGGGATCTGTAAATTTCCCAAGGCCCAGTCCTTTCTATTAACATGTGTTCTCAGCTTTATATTCTCAGCACCTAACTCAGAGTGACAGAGTAAGCCCTCAGTAAATATTTCTTTCATAATGGAGGAATAAATCTTAATTTACTAAGAGTATTATTCTAGAGCTCAGACTTCAATACTATAATAGATTTCAATGTTACAGTTATGTAACATACAGGCCTTACCTGACCTATTGCTTGCTATGTCTTTGTCCTTCCAAATAAACAGAGTTTTAGCAATTCCTATGAACTTATATGGAAGTTATGACCATCTCAGTTACAGTTATTTTTCCACACTCTTATCTGTAAAAGGCTCCAAATTGTGCCCGAATCCATATCCCATACTTAAAGCAGGATTTTTGTAATTTATGCATTTCTATGGATGTTTGGGGAATAATTAAAAATACATGATAAATAAAACTAAGATACACATAATCTATTTATCAGATAAGAACCATTTACCCATATTTACTTTTCCATAACAGACATCTCTATGATAGATTGTTCAGATGAAAACCATACAAATTAATTTTCTTTGTGTGAACTGTAGCAAGATGTATTGTTCCACATGTATTCATGGGTACCTTCAAACCTGGATCTTACTCTAATATTCACATGTATGTTTTTAGCCAAGAAAGTTCCAAACTGGAAAAAGTTCTGATTGAGCCAATATATCCTGAAATTCATGCACTTCCAAAACGTTTTTTACCATTATGTTTTTATTAGACTGTTTTTGTTATTGGAGGAACATAACATATCCAAGCTTTATTACAAAGATTGTGTTGATTTGGGCACATTGAAATGTTTCCAGAAATATGGAAAATATTTCCCAGACATTTCACATAAAATGTAAAAGGACTGGTTTCTCGATAAAGGCTATGAGATGAAGCCTAAGCCTGTAAACATAAAATACAAGGGTCTCCATTATTGTCTCTTCCAAACTCCCCAGGCTTACCCCACATCCCCAAATCTGATTGACAATATGTACTCCTAATCTAACAAAGTAAAACTGCATGTAGTTACCTCACATGCACACCATGTTTTTTTCTTTTTTTCTCATCTCCATGCCTTTGCTCCTTCTTTCCCTTGCCTGGAATGACTGTTCCCCTGACCAATTTCCTCTTGTTTTACTCTAATTTGTTCATCAGCTTCCAACTTATGTATTATTTCCTCCAGGATTCTTTACCTGATAGTCCATCCCACCCCAAGCTAAGTAATGTAACCTTCTCCTGTGTTCCTGTAAATCTCCCTGCATATCCCTATCATTGCAATCTATCACAGAAAAATGGTCTGTTTATTTATTTGTCTCCCTTTCTAGGCCATAAGCCGCTTGAGGTTTCTTATTCATATTTGTACCCCAGTGCCCCATTTAGTACCTTGTGCATAGAAGATAGTGTAATATAAGAAGAATGAATAAATGGATCGATGGATGGAAGGATGGATAGATTAATAACAGTCACTTAAAGTGTGGACTTATACAAGTAAATCATTAATCTAATATCTCTGGACCAGAGTGCATTAATTTATAAAATGAGGAAGACTAGATGCTTTCTATGTCTCTCTCCAGATCAAATTTTTCCATTTCCCTACTCCTGTAACATTGTATCTCTATTGTTTCACTTCTTAGAATTCCTAATCATTCATTAAGTTTATCTACATAGTAGAAAACATTTGAGGACAGAGAATAGTGATGTTTCACTGTTAAAACTGACAAAATGATATGCAAAGAAATGAGAAGTGTTTAGGCTTTGAGAAAGACCTTTTTGTACCACATCCTTATTTATAGAACATAAACACTATAGAAATAATCAAATAAATTGCCTTTGATTTGGCCTTCTATATTCTGTATAGACAAATTTATGTGTAAAATCCTACATGGTATGCTGGAGTCACATTTTTTAACTTATACTTATTCCACTGTTAGCAGCGTAGGTAATTCTGCCTGCCACTGCACTCATTGAGAATTAGACCCAGAGTGAACTACTCTTGTCCTTCAGTCAATTGTCCTGTATACCTTTTCAGATCTGAGATTCTTGACATCCCAAATGCAATTCTAAGTATTCAAATACACACTATTTTATAGTCCATGGTCCTTAATAACAAACCATTGCAAGAAAATGATGATCTGTCCCAAACTGGTCATACAGGACTTACTGAGAGCCTATATATTATTTTTCAACACCATGCCTTCCTGTGGTATAAGGGAAATTCAAAAATTTTGTGGAAAATTAAAAGATAAAAATAAATATAAACTTAATTTCTCAGCATAAGCTACATCAAGTTCAAGACACTTTTGTAAGCAATGATACCAACCATTTAGCCCATCCCTAAAGAACTGACAGTTTGGGGAATTTAACCATGTCAAAGAAATATTTTTAATATATTTAACTGAAGAAAAATGAATGCACTTTAAAGATTTGTTAAGATTAGGAAACAAAAAGAAGTCAAAGGAGCCAAATCAGGACTGTAAGGTGGATGCCCAATGATTTCCCATTGAAACTCACAAAATTGCCCTTCTTTGATGAGAAGAATAAACAGGAGTAGTGCCATGGTGGAGAAGGACTCTCTCTTGAAGCTTTTCTAGTTTTTCTGCTAAAGCATTGGCTAACTTTCTCCAAACACTCTCATAATAAGCAGATGTTATCATTCTTTGGCCCTTCAGAAAGTCAACAAGCACAATGCCTTGAGCATCCCAAAACACTGTTGCTATGACCTTTGCTTTTCACTGGTCCACTTTTTCTTTGACTGGACCACTTCCACCTCTTGATAGACATTGTTTTGATTGTACTTTGTCTTCAGGACTGTACTGGTAAAGTCATGTTTCATCTCTTACTACAATTCTTTGAAGAAATGCTTCAGGATCTTGATCCCACTTGTTTAAAATCTCCATTAAAAGCTCTGCTCTTGATGGGATTAAAGATGGCTGACCAGAGACACCAGCTGTTAGAGCATCTCAGTAAGAAGGAAAAGTTTTAGATGAAAGAGAAAAAAACAAACAAACAAAGATCAAGTGTATTTCTGAGGGAAGGATGCCAGAACCTACAAGAGACTCCATGGGAAGAAGTTGCAGAGCAGAACAAGAAGGAGCAAAACATTGGCAGAGATCAACCCTGGAGAGGCTTGGAATCCAGTGAAAAGGGTAGGTGCAGCAGATTGTTTCTCCCTCCCTCACATCTCTGATAGCATGTTTCCAGGCTGCTGGAGAGACTTTCTACCTCCATGAGCCCAAAAGCTGCTGCCACCAGTGATCTGGAGGGTTCTTGGGGACAAAGCACCAGGCTCCCAGCCCCCCTGGGGTAGTTCCCATAACCATAGACCCGAGCCAGGATGGCTGGCACCATATTGCTTCTCTACACACCTTGTGCCTCTGTCCTCTGCAGGGGGCTTCAACTCCTTGGGTTTCATCTTGCTCGTTCTCACACAAACATTTCCAAACTCCAGCCCAGACTGCAGGAGCCACAGGGATCCAGTAGATCCTAGGGGATCTGTGTGACTTCAGATCCTGGACATTTTAGACAGGCTGACTTCCCGAGAGAGGGACAGAAATGACCAGAGTGCTAGGTTTCTTCCATCTAGGCTATTTTCCTCCCCTTCTCCTCCCCCACCCATGGGTGCTCAGACAGATAATTGGGTCACCATGCCGAGGCTTCCACAGAGAGTAGGGCTCAAACCTTTCCTCTTAAGATCCTACAGCAGACTGAGGGGAGCTTGGGCTGTGAGCTCACTGCTCACTGGCCCTCCCTGGTGCTGCTGTCCAGTGTGCTCAAGGGGCACTCCTCATCCACAGAAAGGGTGCACTCCCAGCCCAGGCCAGGAACCTGAGTGGGGAAGCCCCCAGTCCACAATACAATTGTGGGGGAGCTCAGCTAGTTTGATCTCCTACCTCTTGGCAGATGCCAGATTAAAACCATGGAGCAGGGGAGGGACGAGAAGAGCAAAACCCACTCCTGATAACCAGATTGTGAAATTCTGATGGCCCCGCCTCCACAAGCAGACTTTCTGGTTGGGTGGGGCCACTTAAGCCTCTCCTTGGGGGTTTTACCCAGAAGCTGGGAGCAGACTTTTGACCCCTGCCAAAACAGCTACATTGCCAGCTTCTGTGGAGCCAGAGGGCAAGCTCACCAAACCCAGCCCCTCCCAGATGCACTCCCCCCACCTGCATCTGCTATGGCAGAGAATAAGGACTCAGGGCCCCACTCACCACCTGGGGCATTTGAGTGCTTCTCCTGAGGGACTAGAGCTGGTCACAGGTCCCAGAAACAACAATGTATCTTGTACCTTCTGGCAAATGCCAACTACTGACAAGGAGGTCAATTTTCCTGCCCTTTAGAGTGTCTATTGACTCAATCATACAGGGTTTGGTTGATTCTCACCCACAAACACCACCTACTATCTCAGAGATTAAACTGGGCATGCCAATACAATTAATACTGTTGAGAAGACCACAGGGCTGTGTAAAGAGAAAGGATTTCAAAGACCTCCATCCTCCCTAATAAAAGAGAGACAGGGAATCTGCCCACTCACATAGTTCACTACTGCTATAGCCTAAAAACAATTAGCAACTGAGAAAATCATCACACTGAGGATACATATAACCAAGGCATCCATCCAGAATCTAGATCACCATGAAAGTGCTCACAAGCAAAGCCAAAGGTTATTACACATTATTACATATGATATGCTACAAACACACCCATATGAAAGGTGGGGGGGCAGAAGCCCCACCTAAACAAAAGAAAATCCAAAAATAAGAAGAAACAGCTGCTCCAGAGGAGAAGAAATCAGCAAAAGACCTCTATAGTATGAAAAATCAGAGTGAAAGGACATCCCCAAAAGGGAACATCAGCTTTCCAGCAATGCATACCAACCAAAATGAAAATATTGAAATGACAGATAAAGAATCCCAAATATGGATTGTAAAGAAGCTCAACAAAATCCAAGAGAAACTTCAAAACTAACCAAAAGAAACCAGGAAAACAATTCAGGAAATGAATGAAAAATTCACTAAAGGGATCCATATATTAAAAAAAATAGAACTTTTGGAAATGAAAAATTCATTTCAGGAAATAAAAAACACAGTGGAAAGTTCTAAGAATAGACTAGAGGAGGAAGAAGAAAGAATCTCAGAGCTTGAAGACAACTCCTTCAAATTGATTCAGTCAGTCAAAAATAAAGAATGGAGAATTAAGAAGAATGAACAAAGCCTACAAGAAATATGGGATTATGTAAAACAGCTAAATACAAAAATCATAGGCATCCCTGAGGGTGAAGAAGAAAATGCACAAGGGCAGGAAAACATACTTGAGGCAATAATTGAGGAAAGATTGCTACAGATTTAAACAACTGACATCCAGGTTGTGCTAGAGATTTAAACATCCAGGTAAAAGAAGTTCAACAAACACCTGGGGGATTAATCCCAAAGAAAAAGTCACCAAGACACATAGTCATCAGACTGCCCAAAGTCAATATGAAGGAGGAATTCCTGTGAGCTGTTAGGCAAAAACAGCAAGTAACTTACAAAG
This sequence comes from Daubentonia madagascariensis, assembly GCA_023783475.1. NCBI lineage: Eukaryota > Metazoa > Chordata > Mammalia > Primates > Daubentoniidae > Daubentonia > Daubentonia madagascariensis. The sequence continues at coordinate 4,000,556 of JAKFHU010000341.1, read as the reverse complement.
GAAAACCCATCAGGCTAACTGCAGACATTCTCAACTGAGACCTTACAAGCCAGAGAAGGGATTGGAGCCCCATGTTCAGTCTTCTTAAACAGAACAACTGTCAGCCTAGAATTTTGTACCTGAAAAACTAAACTTCATATATGAAGGAGAAATAAAGAATTTTCCAGAAAAGTGCACACTGAGGGAATTTGTCAGGACCAGACCTGCCCTGCAAGAAATACTCAGAACTGCATTAAAAATGGATCAGAACAATAGTCACCCACCAGAGTAAAACCACCCAAAAGCTAAAGCTCAGAGCTCTTATAAAACAATAACACAAGAGGTAAAACAAAGCAATAAGGTACTGCCCAACAGGATGAACAGAACAGCATCCCACATATCAATTCTATCAATCAATGTGAATGGGTTGAATTTCCCGCTCAAGAAACATAGATTGACTGAATGGATTAAAAAATACAAGCTGTCTCCAGGAAACATATCTAACCCACAAGGACCCTTATAGACTCAAGGTGAAGAGAAGGAAAAAAATATTCCACGCAAATGAAAACCAAAAGAATGCAGATGAAGCCATTCTAATATCAGATAAAATTGACTTTAAATGAACAATAGTAAAGAAAGACAAAGGTAGTCATTATATAATGGTAAGGGGAGTAATTAAACCAAAAGATATAACAATCCTAAATATTTATGTACCTAACACAGTAGTGCCCAGATCCATAAAGCAAATTCTACTAGAGCTAAGCAAAGAGATAAACGGCAGCATCATAATTGCTGGGGCTTTCAACATAAGACTGACAGAGCTGCACAGATCGTCCAAGCAGAAAATAAATCATTAAACACTGGACTTAAAAACAACTCTAGAACCAATGGGCCTAACAGGCATTTACAGAACATTTTACCCAAAAACTACTGAATATACCTTCTTCTCATCAGCATATGGAACATTCTCCAAGATTGATCATATCTTAGGCCACAAAATATGTCTCACCAAATTTAAAAACGAAGAAATCATACCATGTATCTTCTCAGACTGCAGTGGGAAAATGCTAGAAATCAACTCCAAGAGAAACACTCAATTCTACACAAAGTCATGGAAATTAAACAACCTGTTGCTGAACAATTATTAGGTCAATAATGAAATTAAGATGGGAATCAAAAGATTCCTTGAACTGAATGACAAAGGGGACACAAGCTATCAAAATCTATGGGATTCACCAAAAGCAGTCCTAAGCAGAAATTTCATAGCCTTAAATGCCTACATCAAAAAGACAGAAATATCACAAATTAACAATGTAATGACATGTCCCAAGGAACTAGAAAAGGAAAAGCAAACCAAACCCAAAGCAGAATAAGAAAGCAATAACTAAGATCAGAGCAGAACTAAATGAAATAGAAAACAAGAACATTATACACTAAATCAATATAACAAAAAGTTGGTTCTTTGAAAAGATAAACAAAATTGATAAACCTCTTGCAAGATTAACCAGGAATAGAAGAGAAAGGACCCAAATAAGCTTAATCAGAACTGAAAAAGGAGATATTACAACTGATACCACAGAAATACCAAATATCATCTGTGAATACTATGAAAATCCATATGCACATAAACTCAAAAACATAGAAGAAATGGACAAATTTCTGGAAACACAAAACCTTACAAGACTCAATTAGGAAGAAATAGAACTCCAAACAGACCAATAAGAAGCAACAAGATTGAAGGAACAATAAAAAATCTTCCAAAAAATAAAAGCCCTAGAACAGATGGATTTACAGTGGAATTTTACCAGACCTACAAAGAAAAGTTGGTACCCATTCTGCAGAAAATATTCCATAATATCAAGAAGGGGGGAATCCTCCCCAACTCATTCTATGAAGGCAGTATCACCTTGATTCCAAAGCAGGAAAGGACACAACACAAAAAGAAAACTACAGACTAATATCGCTTATGAATATAGATGCAAAAATCCTCAATAAAACACTAGCAAACCAAATTCAACAGCACATCAAAAAAAAACCCACCATGACCAAGTGGGCTTCATCCCAGGGAGGCAAGGATAGTTCAACATATGCAAATCAACAAATGTGATTCACCACATGAACAGAACCAAAACAAAGGAAACTCTCACTGAATGGCTGTGGGGAGCACAGTTTGGGGGATGTCCACTATTGTAGCTCTGACACGGGCAGTGCATGGGCAATATATATAGCCAAAGTGTTGTAGCCCCATAATATTCTGAAATAAAAAATAATCACATGATCATCTCAATAGATGCAGAGAAAGCATTAAATAAAATTCAGCACCCTTTCAGGATAAAAACCCTCAACAAACTAGGCATAGAAGGAACATATCTCAAAATTATACAAGCCACATATGACAAACACACAACCAGCATCATATTGAATGGGGAAAAGTTTAAAGCATTCCCACCAAGAACAGCAACAAGACAACAGTGCTCAGTGTCACCACTTCTACTCAACATAGTGCTGGAAATCCCACCCAGAGCAATCAGTCAAGAGAAAGAAATTAGAGGTATCCAAATCAGGAAAGAGGAGGTCAAACTATTGCTCTTTGCAGATTAAATGATATTATATCTAAAACACACCAAAGATTCCACCAAGAGACTCCTGGAATTGATAAGTAAATTCAGTAAAGTCTCAGGTTACAAAATCAATGTACACAAATCAGTAGCATTCCTATACACCAATATCAGTCAAGCTGAGAGTCAAATCAAAGACCCAATACCATTCACAATTACTACAAAGAAAATAAAATACCTAGGAATATAGTTAACCAAGGAGGTTAAAGATCTCTACAAAGAGATCTATGAAACACTGAAGAAATAAATCATAGATGATACACACAAATGGAAAGACATATCGTGCTCATGGATCAGTAGAGTCAACATTGTTAAAATGTCCATACTACCGAAAGTGATTTACAGATTCAGTGCAATATCCATCAAAATATCAATGTCACATTTCACAGAACTAGAAAAAATAATTCTCTGCTTCATTTGGAACCAGAAAAGAGCCTGAATAGCCAAAGCAATCTTAAGCAAAAGGAACAAACCTGGAGGCATCACATTACCAGACTTCAAACAATACTACAAGACTAGAGTAACCAAAACAGCATGGTATTGGCACAAAAATAGAGACATAGACCAATGGAACAGAACAGAGAACCCAGATATAAAACCATCCACATACAGTCAACTGATCTTTGACAAAGCAGACAACAATATACACTGGGGAAAATAATCCCTATTCAATAAATGGTTCTGGGAAAATTGGATAGCCACAGGCAGAAGAACGAACCAGGATCCATATCTCTCACCACTCACAAAAATTAATTCATGATGGATAAAAGACTTAAATTTAAGGCACAAAACTATAAAAATTCTGGAATGAAACTTTAGGAAAATTCATCTACATATCAGCCTAGGCAAAGAATTTATGAAGAAGACCCCAGTGGCAATCACAGAAACAATAAAAATAAATACATGGGACTTGATTAAATTAAAAAGATTTGCACTGCCAAGGAAATAATCAACAGAGCAAATAGACCACCTACAGAATTGGAGGAAATATTTGCAAGCTATACATCCAATAAAGGACTAATAATCAGAATCTTCAAAGAGCTCAAGCAAATCAATAAGAAAATATAAAACAACCCCATTAAAATGTGGGCGGAGGACATGAACAGAAGCTTCTCAAAATAAGATAGACAAATGGCCAGTAAACATATGATAAAATGCTCAATATCACTAATCATCAGGGAAATGCAAATTAAAACCACAATGTGATATCACTTTATTTCAGTCAGAATGGCTTTTATCAAAAGTCCAAAAACATAGATGCTAGCATGGATGCAGAGAGAAAGAATCACCTATACACTATTGGTGGGACTACAAATTAGTAGAACCTGTATGGAAAACAGTATGGAGATTCCTCAAAGAATTAACATAGAACTACCATTTGATCCAGCAATCTCACTGCTGAGTATTTAGCCAAAGGAAAAGAAGTCATTTTTTCAAAATACACCTGCACTTGAATATTTATTGAAGTACAAATCACAATTGCAATGACTTGGAATCAACCCAAATGCCCATCAGTTCATGAGTGGATTAACAAATGTGGTATATGTATACCATGGAATACTACTCAGTCATGAAGAAGGATGAACTAATGCCTTTTGCAACAATTTGGATGAAACTGGAGACCATTATCCTATATGAAGTATGTAAAGAATGGAAAAACAAACACCACATGTACTCACGATTAATTTGGAACTAACTGATGAGACACATGTGCATAGAGGGAAGTAAAACTCAATAGAATTCAAGCAGGTGGGTAGCAGGAGGAGGGGATGAGTGAAAACCTACCTAATGGGTACAATGAACACTATATGAGTGATGGGTACAATTTTAATTCTGACTAAAGCACTACAAAAGCAATCCATGTAGCTGAAACATTTGTACTCCTGTAATACTTTGAAATAAAAAAAATAGATGCACACACACAAAAAAGCTGTGCTCTTGTCTGCAGCTGATCCGCATCCTACCATTTTGGCACCCATTGTGTGGAAAGTTGGCTCAACTTTAATTTTTCAGTCAGAGTTGTGTAAGCTGAACCAAATGAGATGTCTATGGTGTTGGCTATTGTTTGCACTGTTAATCTTCCATCCTCTTCCTGGGGGCCTCAACCTATGGTGAGCTGCATAATTATTTCATTATATATTACAATGTAATAATAATAGAAATAAAGTGCACAATAAATGTAATGCGCTTGAATCATCTTGAAACCATCACCCCTTCCCCAGTCTGTGGAAAAATTGTCTCCCATGAAAACGGACTCTGGTGCCAACGAGGTTGGGGACTGCTGAATTAAGGCATAAACAAGATTAATTTTTTTTCTTTGAAAATTGATGTGGATGGTCTACAACTGTAGGACGCATCTTCAACATCATCTCGTTCCTTCTTAAACAAATTATCCATTTGTAAACTACTAATTTCTTTGGGACATTGTCCCCCTAAACTTTTTCTAAAGCATCAATAATTTCACCATTCTTCAACCCATAAATTTGATGTTTGTTCTTATTTCAATTTTAGTAGAATTCATGTTGCTTCCATAGGGCTTTTTTTCAAACTGATGTCTTATTTTTCTTAGTTCCTCAAACTTGATCTTAGTCAGACATGTTATAACAATTTAGTATGAGCTTATTTTGGTGCAAAAAAGTTTTTGAAATTCATGCACAATTTTTTTATAATATGAATTTTCCCAGAACTTTTGAATACTTCTTGTATTTAAAGAGTAATTTTGATAATATCTCCATTTCACTTTATATGCTGACTTTGTAACCTATCCCTAAGTGAAATACATCTCCACTCTACCTCCCTCCTTCACCTGCCCAAATTTCTAAATGCACCTCTGCTAGTATTATGTGGTAAGGGGTGATATTTGCATATACTGCATAAGGGCCATGAAGGATGAAGAAAAATTGGGGAATTGTAATGTGTTGTGGAAATTCCAGTGGGTTATTACAGCTGGAAGAGCAGTTGTGGGCAGCTAAACATCCAGGCCACAGCTACTATTAATCACAACAGTGCCTTTGCACAAATAGAAAACTAAAATGTTCCTCTTTCTTAGGAAACTTTGTTTCCATCCATCAGGAAGAGTTAATAATATACCAGTTGTTTAGACCACAGAACTTTGGTTCCATGTCTCAGAAAATTGTAAAAATACACAAATCCATTGATATATACAATGTGACTGGTGCCCCTTCATGTGCAGTGCCCTTATGAAGAGCACAATCTGCACAGCCATACACAGTAGCACAGATCTGGAAATCTAAGAAGAAGTCACCAAAAGGGCATAGCAAGAAGACTAGAAGTGGAGGATGAACAAAATAAACAGCATGCAAGAACAGCAAACACAAACTTTGTCAACGTTATCAATTTTCTCAGAACCTCTCACTCATCTGGGAGACAGAATCACACATCCTTTAACCCAAGAGATCAGCTTCAAGCACCAGATTCTCCATTTTCAGTTCTGTTATGCCCATTGATGACAAAAAAATACCAAGCAGAGTTGGAACAGGCTCTCAAAGATTACATAAGAATTCAGAATGTTGCTTCTATGTGTTGCTAATAAATTATTTGATATCTCACACCAAATCCATTTGTTATAACTCAAATACAACTGAATTGGCTTTCCAGAAAGATATTCAGCACTTCATGCAAATTAAGTTAGTCTTGGACAGTGGTAATGTAAGTTAGCATATTTCAAATGTATATTTTTCCAGTCACTGGAATTCTTAATCTCATTTATCATTTATTTGTCAAAAGATACACAACACGAAAGACCTTTCACAGACAAATAATTTGAAACACATGCACACCCATGTGTGCACACACACGCACACACACACACACACATAACTGCTGTCCTATAGCAATTTTTTTCCAGTTCTTTTAATACCTGCATGATTTCAGAGGAGATGCATTGGCTGGGACTGAGCTATAGTCACAAGAGAAAAGCCAGCAACTGTGTTATAGTTGCATTTTTCTGTTTTATGGAAACTCCTCCTTGTTCTCATACAAATATCTTTGTGGTCTAGCCACAGGGTTTTTAGACCCTGTGATATTTTGCTTAGCTGCTTTAACACTCTGAAGCATTATGCCTTCATGGGATAAAGGTACAAAAAAAAAGATGCATTATTCTTTATGTGAAAAGGCCAGATCCATATCTGTAAGCATTTTAAGTTGCTTCTCCAGGAATGGTTATGTGAGATGGCTACATTCCCCTCATCCAAGGCACACTCCCATAAGACACTAGCCTCACACAATGGAGAGCTTTCTGTGGTCAATGTTCTACATGCAGTAGAATAATGTGATTAAGAAGATAGGTTTGATAATAATGGTACCTACTTCACAGCATTGCTCTGATGATTAAATGAGACCATGTACATTAAATGTTTGGCATACAATAAGCACTCAGTAAATGAGAGCTATTACTACTACTGGTGTTTTATGGGGATCTAGCTTGTACTATTGGCCAAATTAACATTATAATACATAGCATTACAATAGCAATATTAGCATAGATATATTAATATCATTGATTGGAAATGAGGACAAAAGTGAACCTCTTTAACACAATAAAGCTTAAAACCCTTGGAGCCAACCTCAGAAGGACCCCAACAGACCTCCTTTCAAGGAAGAGGGAACAAAATAAGTAAAGTGAATAGAAATTACTTCACTAGAGGCAACATCCTACTTGTACATTGTACTTTTATCCCCTGGAATTAGCTCCCTTTCTCATTGGTATCTCCATTCATCGAATTTCACCATCTATTTTTTATAGGATAATTATAGGTGCCAGTGAATATGTAAAAAGGGAAGTTTTGAATCAGGTTATCTACTGATAGAGAGCAGCCTGAGGTCATTTCTCAAAGACGTAAAATAGGAGTTGATATATTAGGTCATCCAACACAATGACAAGTCAAATTATGCCCCCCTTCTAACTCAGAGATTTTATTATTAGAATTTTCTTCAGAGCCTTGCATAGTCCAGATTAATACATTTTAAGGAGATCAAGCTCAACTTGCAGGTGCTCCAATCGTTGACTCCCCTATTCATTTAAAAGTTGTTGCCGCTCTATTGGAGGGAAATAAGGGGTGCACAGATTCATGGATACACACAAAAGGCTCCCTGAATTTAACTCTCCCTAATTAAATAATTCTTCCTCTTTTCTTTCCACTTGGATTTGGAGTGTTTTAGCAATAATCTACTTTAGAATCACCAAGAAGCAGAGTGGGTCAACCTCCTTGATAGAGATAAGTCTTAAAGAATTGGCTCCAAAATGTCTTTTTCCAGTAAAGAGGATCTGGGCCTGACAGGCCAGGTTCAGGAGAAAAGCAGATCCCCTATTTGATCCATGAGACTTTCACAGGATTAATGATAAGTGATTTCAGTAAGTCCTGTCCTCTTATTAGTTTAAGGAAAATCAAATTAAATCAAATATTAAACTGAAATCCATTCCCATTCATTCATCAAACACCTACTGAGCACCTACTGTATCCCAAACACAGGGTAGAGAGCAACATATGCTCTCAGTGGAACAAATAGCAATAGGAGAGAGAAAAGAGACTGATTCCAAGTGAGGGAGAAGTAAAAAGGCCTTTTAAAGGTGGTGATTTGCCTTTTTTACCTTTAAAAATATTTTACTGGGTACTTAATGAGTGCCAGGCATTGTTCTAGCTGCTTCCAAATGCACACTGTCCAGAGGGCTTTCTTGCTAATGAGTAATACTGCTTAGCCTCATCACACACCTGACACACTAAATAAAATTCTAGACATTAATATTAAGAAGAAGGCTTATCTGAAGACAGAGGAAATATCATCTGACTTTGAGGCACACACTTTCTTCCTGCATCCTTTGAAATAGAAGAGTGTTCAAAATGCCCAACTCATTCATTCAGATAGAGTTGATATTTTCCAATTGGAATCCATGCCCAAAGTTCTTAGATGAAATGATCATGACCTGAAAAATGACTTAGCTTTGGGAAGATGTAGTAGATACTATAAATAAGAGAGAATGAGGTTTGGTAAAGACTATATTTGACATATAAAGAAGAGAGGAAAGTTAAAGATGTCCTAACTCTAAACTACATTCGCAGTATCATTTCCCAGTACATATATCATTAATATACTTTATATCCAAACAATATTACACTGTGTTTTCAATTAACTTACACTCTACTTCTGTAACTTTGCTTAAGCTAATATTTTTGTGTTGAATGTCTTTTCATATCCCCTTGTTGAAGTTTTATCAATCCTTTAAAAGGGCAAGTTCAATGACATACTCCTCTATGAAACTTTCCCAGATCTTCCCTTGAGGAATTCATCCGTTCCCTATAGATCTAGGCAACTTGTCTATACTTCCATTACAGCACTTATCAAGTTTAATTTATGTTAAAATGGTGTGATCATTAATTTTAGGTGTCAACTCAAATGGATTAAGGGATACCTAGAGGTTGGTAAAGCATTATTTCTCGGTGTGTTGTGGAGGGTGTTTCCAGAGGGGATTGGCATGTGAGTCAGTGAATTGAGTAGGGAAGATCTGTCCTCAGTGTAGGAAGGTACCATCCAATCAGCTGGAAACCTGGAAAGAGAAAAAAGGCAGAGAAAGGCAAATTTGCTCTCTCTCCTAAAGATAGGACATCCATCTTCTCCTGCCCTTGGACATGAGAGCTCTTGGTTCTCTGGTCTTTGGACTCCAGAACTTGTATCAGCATTCCCCGGGGTTCTCAGGCCTTTGGTCTTGCACTGAAAGTTACACCATTGATTTCCCTGGTTCTGAAGCCTTGGGACTTGAACTAAGCCACACTATGGCTTTTCTGATTCTCCAGGTTGCAGATGGCTTATTGTGGGACTTACAACACTCCATAATTGAATGAACCAATTTCTCTAATAAATACACTTTCATCTATCTATCTATCTATCCTACTGGTTCTTTCTCCCTGGAGAACCCTGACTAATACACATGACATGTGTTTAGTGATGTCTCTTCTACAAGATTATAAGTACTTCAAGAGAGGGTGATTTTATTTCATTTATTTTGGTGAGTTGACATGTTAGCTTACCATTGTGCCTTAGCCACAGATTCCCAGTAAAAGAAATTGATTTTATTTTATTTTTCCCCATTTACTTTTTATTTGTATATATTCATGGGGTACAATATAGCAATTTTGCTATATTGATATATTGTATTGTGGTAAAGTCAGGTCTTCAGTGAAGAAATTGATTTTAATAAGAACAATGTAGAGAGGAGACAAGGGGATCTTGACCATATGTGAAAATGAGGCTATTCAGTTGATATTCAAACTTATGTGCACACACACTCACACACAGAAACACATTAAATACTAATAATGGCAGTGCTCTTACTATAGTTACACCTTTAGGCTAGTTTCTTTGGGAATAGATTTCACTATTTCTTTGACATAAATTCATTTATGGTATAATCCATACATGTTTATTATTTTGTACAAATATTAAATAATAATAATAGTAACAATAGAGCTAACGATTACAGAATATTTCTTTATTTTCAAGCAATGACTGACTTTACTACATTTCATCCCATTACTCCTAAATATGTACCCTCTTTTGCTATCATAACTATTTTCCCACCTCAAATTCAGGGAGGCTATAATCCTATGTTTAGCTTCTGTATTAGTAGTGAGTGCTATGAGAAAGAGAGAGAGATTTTAACGGATTGACTCATGCAGTTGTGGGGCTGGCAGGCCAGAGACCCAGGGAAGAGTTGAGGTTGCAGCTCAGGTACAATGACAGTCTGTAGGCAGATTTCCCTCTTCCTTGGGGAACATCAGCCTATTTTCTCTTAAGACCTTCAACTAATCCTACATTGTGGAGGGTAATCTGCTTTAATCAAAGTCTGCTATTATGAATGTTGATGTCATCTAAATAATACCTTTGCAGCAATATCAGGACAAGTGTTTGACAAAATATCTGGGTACCATGGCCTGGCCAAATTGACACATAAAATTAAACACCACACCTCCCTAAGATATTATTTGGCTAAGTAAAATGTATTTAGCCTTTTAATCTTTTACATATGTCAAACTCAGCTTTCCATCATTTATGTTGCTCTTCTCTGAATTTGATTTAATACTTCCATGACTGATGCCAATTCATAAAATGCCAATTAGTCAGGAATAATGTCTCAGGTATAAATATAAGACTAAGTGCATAAACCATTGCTCTATTATCAAGAAGTAAAAAAGCTGCAGTCCCTGCTCTTACTGTACATTACTCTAGAGCTATGACTTTTAAATGAGCTTCTACATTTACTATGTTGCCTCCACAGCAAAGAACATCCAGCAATTCAGCATAATTCTAGAAATGACCCATAATGCACTTTGGTGAATTGTATGTTGTATGCAAAGTCTTGGAATAGAGCCAAGAACTATAGAACAGTATATTGGCGTAAGTGCTAGTTATATCAAAATTCATTTATCATTTTGAATTTACTTAATACATCCTGGGGTCCAGTGTTAAAAGTATCTTTTAAGTTGAGAATAAATGCCTATTGACAGTTTCAAAATTGCTTAGCTACTTTAATAAAAAGTCAGTATGTCTGAGTACTTTGAGGAAACAAGAAAAGAAATTTCATGAAAATTCTTGGCTATAAAAAATTATTCATACATGAGTTTGCCATTTGTGGATATTCTCTAAGTGGTGACTCAAGGGAAAGATATTGGACATTTAAAGGAAAACAAATTTAATTTTCCAAAGTATTTGTTCCACTTTTCAAGTGTATTTATTTACTCATGCCAGAGTAATTGACATATGCTGAAGTGATCTCAGTTCAGTTTATTAGCTCAAACTGGAAATATTTCTTCTACATAAATTCAGAGTTCACAGATCCACTCAAATAAATAAATTTTAATTGGAATTAAATTGTATGAGATAACAGATATAACCATTGATTTTTTAAAAGAGCTAGGCTCCATTCTTATATTAATTAACATTATTAATTATTTTATCCAATATTATTTTATTGGCATTAGATGCTTATCTCAACTGTCCTTCTTGTATCACCTCCTCTGGGCCCCTACTGTTACTCAACTAAATGTAATTGCTTTCCACCAGTGTTATAACAATTCAGTCGGCTTTGCAGCCTAGCCTAAGTTTTATCACATTATTTTTTCTGACCCAGCTCATTCCTTTTTATATTTTATTCATGTTATCTGCCATTCCAAAAAAACCAATGTAAAGTACGATATAAAACAGAAAATGTAAAAAACCCTCATTAAGCAGAACCTAGTGGACTGAAACCATCATTTAATCCTAACTTTTGCAGAAAGCCTCAAGTTACAAGCAAACAAGCCAATAATGTGAATTGGTTTAAAGCAACTATAGACTCCAGACATGGGATTATAGGACCCCAAAATTTCAATTTCAATTTCCCTTCTGCTCCCATAGCTTTTTATTTCCATATGCAGGTATTTATTGACTTCCTTCCTTGGGGAAAATCCAAAGTTGTCAATACTGAGCTTAAACAGAAGCTGGGGAGGAAGTAGAGCACCAAAGCCTAAACATGCAGCAGAATGCCAATTAAAAGTGGGAAGAAGACAGGATCAGTTATTAGAAATGAAAATTAGAAAACCTTACATCATCCTAACAAGGGGCTGAAGCTAGAATGCAACTGTCACAGACACATTCTGTGCCTGTGAGTGTTTCCTGCTGAGTTCCTGATGCATTGTTGAGAGTGGAACTCTGCATCTAGTGTCTCATAATCACATTATGTAACAATGGGAGAGTTATTATAAATGTGCCTCTCCCACTAGTTTATGAGCTCCCAGAGGGCTAAAGTCACAACATACCTTTGTCTGATCACTGAGCTTGACAGAAGGTCCTCAATATATGTTTGTAAATGTCTTAGTGTGCATTTAGTACAGTTTCTTTCATTTTCTACATGTTTACTCTTTGCTAATTTTTTAAAAAGAAGAAAAATACCTTTATATTTTAGAACACATGCATTTATTTCCATTTTAGTGTAAGCAGAAATATATTAGAAAACTTTTAAACAATGAAAATTAAAGTAAACGTCATTACACTTAGGCCTGGTTTAATAAAAAGATCAAATAAATCAGACAACCACACTCACAAACCTCTTCCACAATCTTTCTAGTTTGTTAAACTTTAGTACGCTGGAAAATAACTTATTTACCCTAGTAATGTTAAAATTTCTCAAAATCTTTAATAGTATGCATAATTGGTATTGCCTTCACAATTAATTCCCATAATCAAAGTCTGAGGAGTAAAAACAAAATTAGATACAAACACTAGTACTATGCTTCACTCCTGAGTAAGATTTGGGATACTCCTCAGGAAAATTGTGAAGTATTTATGTAAAACAGCTTGCTATTGCAGCTCAAGATTCATGGTTTAATATTTACTCTCCATTAGATCTATTCATTTTCATCCGTGAGAAGCCATAAGAAAATATTTTTAGCGCCTACTATGTATTAAGCAATGTGCTTCTGTAGACATGGATTAGGCATCCAAGGGCCAGCACAGACATTCTGAGTAACTAATGAATTGTGAGTAAAAGAAGGAGAAGGTAGAAGAATGTTTCTAAAAGGAGAAGTATGAGTATTTAAAAGTTTTTTTTTTATTTTTTAAATTTCAGAATATCATGGGGGTACAACACTTTGGCCATACACATTGCCCCTGTTCTGCCCGTGTCAGAGCCACAATCGTGGTCATCCCCCAAACTGTGCTCCCCACATCCATTCAGTGAGAGTTTTTCCCATCCCTTCTACCCCCCTCCCGCCCGCCCGCCCTCAGATGAATGTTATTGCCCTGTGTGATGAAAGTGTTCCTCAGTTAGTACCAGTTTGATGGTGAGTACCAGTGATGCTTGTTTTTCCAATCCTGTGACACTTTGCTTCGAAGAATGGGTTCTAGCTCCAACCAGGATAATACCAGATGTGTTAATTCACTGTTGTTCCTTATTGCTGAGTAATACTCCATGGTATACATATACCACATTTTATTGATCCACTCGTGTATTGATGGGCACCTGGGTTGTTTCCACATCTTTGCAATTGTGAATTGTGCTGCTATGAACATTCGTGAGCAGATGTCTTTATTATAAAATGTCTTTTTTTCCTTTGGATAAATACCCAGTAGTGGGATTGCTGGGTCAAATGGTAATTCTACTTTTAATTCTTTGAGGTATCTCCATATTATTTTCCATAGAGGTTGTACTAATTTGCAGTCCCACCAGCAGTGTATGAGTGTTCCTATCTGTCCACATCCCCGCCAACATTGGCTGTTTGGGGATTTTTTGATATGAGCCAATCTCACTGGAGTTAAGTGATATCTCATTGTGGTTTTGATTTGCATTTCCCTGATGATTAGAGAAGTTGAGCACTTTTTTATATGTTTGCTGGCCATTGTTCTGTCTTCTTTGGAAAAGTTTCTGTTCATGTCCTTTGCCCATTTTTTAATAGGGTTGTTTGATTTTTTCTTGTTGATTTTCCTAAGTTCTGTATAGATTCTGGTTATCAGCCCTTTATCAGAGGTGTAGCATGCAAATATTTTCTCCCATTCTGTAGGTTGTCTGTTCACTCTAGTGATAGTTTCCTTGGCTGTGCAGAAGCTTTTCAATTTGATCAGGTCCCATATATTTATTTTGGTTGCTGCTGTGATTGCTTTGGGGGTCTTATTCATAAATTCTTTGCCTAGGCCAATGTCCATAAGAGTTTTTCCAATGTTTTCTTCAAGAATTCTTATGGTTTCATGTCTTAGGTTTAGATCTGTTATCCATTATGAATTGATTTTTGTGAGAGGTGAGAGGTGTGGGTCCAGTATCAGTCTTCTACATATAGCCATCCAGTTTTCCCAGCACCATTTGTTGAATAGGGAGTCTTTTACCCAGTGTACGTTTTTCTGGAATTTGTCAAAGATCAGGTGACTGTATGAGGTTGGTTTTATATTTGGGTTCTCAGTCCTGTTCCATTGGTCTATGTATCTGTTATTGTGCCAATACCATGAAGTTTTGGTTACTATAGCCTTGTAGTATAGTTTGAAGTCTGGTAGATAGATGCCTCCCAATTTGTTCTTTTTGCTTAAGATTGCTTTGGCTAGACGGGGTCTTCTCTGGTTCCACACGAAGCGTAGAATTATTTTTTCTAGATCGGCAAAAAATGATGTTGGTATTTTGATAGGGATTGCATTGATTCTGTAAATTAATTTAGGTAGCAAAGCCATTTTTACTATGTTGACTCTGCCTATCCAAGAGCATGGTAGGGCTTTCCATCTATTTACATCCTCTGCAATTTCTTTTCTCAGTGTTTCATAATTCTCACTATATAGGTCTTTGACCTCCTTAGTTAGATATGTTCCTAAATATTTAATTTTCTTTGTTGCTATTGCGAAAGGTATTGCATCTTTAATTTGTTTCTCAGCTTGATTGATACTAGCATATATGAAGGCTATGGATTTGTGTGTATTAATTTTGTATCCTGAGACTTTGCTGAATTCATTTATCAATTCCAGTAATCTCTTGGTTGAATCTTTGGGGTTTTCTATGTATAATATCATATCGTCTGTGAATAGTGAAAGTTTGACCTCTTCTGCCCCCATCTGAACGCCCCTAATTCCTCTGTCTTGTCTAATTGCTGTGGCCAGGACTTCCAGCACTATGTTGAAAAGAAGTGGAGATAGTGGGCACCCTTGTCTGGTGCCAGTTTTAAGGGGGAATGCCTTCAATTTTTCCCCATTCAGTATGATATTGGCTGTGGGTTTATCATATATGGCTTTAATAGTTTCGAATACTACAAAAATCTCTATGTCCACAAACATGAAAACGTGGAGGAAATGGACAAATTCTTAGAAACATACTACCTCCCAAGGCTCAACCAGGAAGAAACAGAATTTCTAAACAGACCAATATCAAGCACCGAAATTGAAGTAGTAAAAAAAATCTACCCACAAAAAAAAGTCCTGGACCACATGGGTTCACACCTGAATTCTACCAAGCCTACAAAGAAGAACTGGTGCCTATACTGCAGAAATTATTTGAAAATATCCAGAAGGATGGAATCCTCCCAAACTCATTCTACGAAGCCAATATCACCTTGATACCAAAGCCAGGATAGGACACAACAAAAAAAGAAAACTACAGACCAATATCCCTTATGAATATAGATCAAAAATTCTCAATAAAATCCTTGCAAACCGAATTCAAATGTACATCAAAAAAATAATCCATCACGATCAGGTGGGCTTTATTCCCGAGATGCAGGGATGGTTCAACATAACACAAATCTACAAATGTAATTCACCATATAAATAAAAAGCAAGAACAAAGATTATATGATCCTTTCAATAGATGCAGAAAAGGCTTTTGACAAAATCCAGCATCCTTTTATGATAAGAACTCTTAACAATATAGGCATAGATGGCTCATTCCTAGAAACTATTAAAGAGTATTTAAAAGTTTTTATAAATTTAATCCTTTTTATAACGTGGACCTAAAAGTTATGTCCAGGACTGATGTTGTCCATTGTAACACTTGTGTCAGAATTTATTCCTTTGGACTGTATTAGAATTTTTCAGGAGACTACCCTCACTCAACTATCCCACTGAAAAGACTTTGATAGTGGGTAAAGTCATTATACACATAGATACTTGTGTCTCACATATTTAAAAAACAATTAGAAAAAAAGGAACTTCTAGTACTGAAAGTCTTGGTACCAGAAACAGGCTAATGCAAGAGAAATTGGCTTTGGAGAATTCTCCCAAACTCATTCTACAAAGCCAGTATCACCTTGATACCAAAGCCAGGAAAGGACACAATAAAAAAAGAAAACTGTAGACTTATATCTCTCATGAACATAGATGCAAAAATTCTCTACAAAATACTGGTAAACTGAATTCAAAAGCACACAGAGATAATTCACCATGATGAAGTGGGTTTCATCCCAGGGAGGCAAGGAGAGTTCAACATATGCAAATCAGTACATGTGATTCACCACATAACAAGAATTGAAAACAAAAGCCATGTTATCATCTCAATAGGTGCAGAAAAAGCATTTGATAAAATCCAACATCCCATCATGATAAAAATCCTCAACAAACTAGGCATAGAAGGAACATAACTCAAAATAATAAAAGCCATATATGAAAGACCCACAGCCAACATCACACTGAATGGGGTAAAGTTGAAAGCATTCCCTCCAAGAATTGGAACAAGACAAGGGTGCCCACTTTCAACACTTTTATCCAACATAATACTGGAAGTCTTAGCCAGAGCAATCAGACAAGAGAAAGAAATAAATGGTATCCATATTGGAAAAGAGGAGGTCAAACCGTCCCTGTTTGCCTATTATAGGATATTATGTCTAGAAAACCCTAAGGACTCCTCCAAAAGATTCCTAGAATTGATAAATGAATCCAGCAGTCTCAGGTATAAAACAAACACAGAAAAATCAGTATTACCTGTATACACTAATAACAGTCAACCCGAGAATCAAATCAAAAACTCATTGTCATTTACAGTAGTTGAAAATAAAAAGAGAAATACCTAGGAAAATACTTACCAAGGAGATGAAAAATCTGTACAATGAGAACTACAAAACATTTATGAAAGAAATCATAGATGATGCAAACAAATTGAGAAACATCTCACATTCATGAATTAAAATAATTAATATTGTTAAAATGTCCATACAGCCCAAAGTAATTTACAAATTCAATTCAATTCCCATCAAAATACCACCATCATTTTTCACAATTAGAACAAAAAACAATCCTAAATTTTGTATGGAATCAAAAAAGAGCCCTAATAGCCAAAGCAATGCTAACCAAAAAGAGCAAATCTGGAGGCATCCTGTTACCCAATTTTAAGTTATACTACAAAGCTGTAATAACCAAAACAGAATGGTATTAGTATAAAATTAGACACATAGATCAACGGAACAGTATAGAGAACCCAGAAATAAAACCATATACCTACAACCAAGTGATCATTGACAAAGCAGACAAAAACACACTCTGGGCAAAAGACAACCTATTCAGTAAATGGTGCTGGGAAAATTGGATAGCCACGTGCAGAAGAATGAATCTGGATCTTTATCTCTCACCACATACAAAAATTAATTCAAGATGGATTAAAGATTTAAATGTAAGTCTTGAAACCATAAAAATTCTAGAAAAAAATCAAGGAGAAACTATTTTTAACAAAGAATTTATGACTAAGACCCCAAAAGTAAATACAGCAACAATAAATATAAATAAATGGGACTTAATTAAATTAAAAATTTTCTGCACAGCAAGGAAAAAATCAACAGAGTAAATAGAAAACCTACAGAATTGGAGAAAATATCAACAAACTACATACCTGACAAAAGACTAATATCCAGAATCTACTAAGAACTCACGTAAATCAGCAACAAAAAAGATATAACTCCATTAAAAATGGGCAAAAGGCATGAACAGACACTTTTCAAAAGAAGATAGACAAATGGCCAACAAACCTTATGAAAAAATGCTCAACATAATTAATCATCAAGGAAATGCAAATTAAAACCACAATGAGATACCACCTTACTCCTGTCAGAATGACCGTTATTAATCAGTCAAAAAAGAATAGATGTTTTAATGGATGCATTGAAAAGGTAACACTAACATACACTGTTGATGGGAATGTAAATTAGTACAACCCCTATGGAAAATAGTACAGAGATTCCACAAAGAACTAGAATTAGATCTACCATTCAATCCCATAATCCCCTACTGAGTGTCTACACAAAGGAATAAAAGTCATTATATCAAAAAGACACCTGCATTCATATTTTTATCACAGCACAATTAACAATTGCAAAGATATGGAATCAACCTAAGTTGCCATCAAGTGGTGAGTGCATAAAGAAATGTGATGTGTGTGTGTATATATATATACACATATACACACCATGGAATACTACTTAGCCATAAAAAAGAATGAAGTAATGTCCTTTGCAGCAACTTGGATGAAACTGGAGACCATTCTCCTAAGTGAGGTATCTCAAGAATGGACAAACAAATAGCAAATATTCTCACTTATAAGTCGGAGCTTGACTGTGGGTATGCATGGTCATATATGGTGCTATATTGGACATTGGAGATTTATAAGGGGTGAGGGTAGAAGGGGGATGAGGGATGAAAAACTCCCTGTTGAGTACAATGTATACTATTTGGGTAATGGGTACAGTAAAAGCCCAGATTTCACTACTATACAATTCAGTCATGTAACAAAAAAAAATGTACTCCCTAAATCTATTGAAATAAGATTAAAAAGTAGGTTATATTGAAGAGCAATTACTCTATTCAAAAGAAAATCCTGAGAAATATAAGCAAAAATGATCATACATATTACCATTATTATTGCTGTTTGGAACCAATAATAACTTAAAAGCTATGTTTACTAGTTTTTAAAAGATCAAATTAAATATACAAGTACTTAGAAACACCAGGATTTTTGACTGTTTGAATTTTATAAAAATGAGTTTTTGTGATACTTTCTGTTTCAATTTAGCATGTAGAAAATTCTAATGAGCACTACCTCTATACTTACAGAAAGCAAAAATGCCAGAGTATCTCAAAATTCAAAATCAGTACAAAAATTTTTGAACTAATCAGAGAAAGAAGTGACCTTCTTCATGGGAAAAAAATGAACAAAATCTAAGAAAAGACAGGTGCCTTCAAGGAGAGATGAGATATAAGCACTTGTTTACCTGGGGCAGGTACCATGTAGAATTCACCTAAAATTTTAAAGATTGAGCCAGAGTTATCTTGATAAAGTAGTCTAGGGAATTCATAAAAAATATTAGCACCCACTTGCAAACTCTTCTCCATGGACCTCACTGGTTTTTCACAAGAAAAAATGGGGGCAGGGCAAGATTCCTGAAAACGTGTCCTTCGTGGTATAGACCTATGAGAGGAGAACATCAGCCTCTGTGAAAAAGTCATGATGTCAAACCTGTTATATTCTTCCTAGCTCTTCTCTGAAATAATTCAACATCCAGGCACATTATATTCAAAATACTTTTTTAAAAAGGGAGAAAAGAAGAAAGAGAAAATCTTGAAGGAAGATAGAGAAAAAAGGATGTGTTTCATATATTAGACAAAAAGATGAGAATTTCAGCAGATTTCTCATCAGAAATTTCACAAGCCAAAAACAATAGAGTCACATCTTAAAGTGCTGATACCAAAAAAAATATCATTCAAAACAAAAGCAAAATTTTTCAGACAAACTAAAACTTTCAGAATTTATTGATGGTAGACCTACACTACAAGAAATGTTAAAGAAAGTTCTTCACGCAAAAAAAATATTATTTCAGATAAACACTTGAATCTATACAAAGAAATGAAGAGTACTGGTAGTAGCATTAATGAATTGAAATATAAAAGTCATTTTTGTTCTAATTTTTAATTGCTATATAGATAACTTATGTCTCAAGTGAAAATAGTAGCAAAAAATTTTGTGTTTATAACATGTGCAAAATAAAATGAATAACAATAATAGCACAAAAGATAAAAAGGAAGAACTGGGAATATACTATGGTAAGGAAGGAGGAATTAGGAGTATACTATAGTAAGGGGAGGAGGTAACTGGAAATATACTACAATAAGTTCTTTCCACTACACATGAAATGATACAGTAGTATTCAAAGTTTGATAATTAAAGAGGTGTATTGTAAACCCTAGGTCAACCACTAAACAAATTAAAATGGATATAATTAAGTCAATAATAGAGATAAAATAGAATAAAAATGAATAGTTCCAAAGCAAGGAGTAAAAATATGAAAACGTATACAAAGAGAAGAAAGAAATACAGTAGTCCCCACTTATCTATGGTTTTACTTTCCATGGTATCAGTTACTCATGCTCAACTGCAGTCCAAAAATATTACATGAAAAATTCTGGAAATAAACAATTCGTACATTGTAAATTGGATGCCATTCTGAGAAACATGGTGAAATCTCCTGCTGTCCCACTCCATCCTGCCTGGAAAGTGAATCATCCCTTTGTCTGGTATGTTCACACTATATACCTTACCCTCCTGTTACTGCCCAAGAGAAAAACATAGTATATGCAGGGTTCGGTACTACCTGCTGTTTCAGGCATCCACTGGGGATCTTGGAACATATCCATTGAAGATATGGTGGTATTATTGTAATAGAAAAAAGCTATATGGTATGTATATGTGTGTCTATCTATCTATCATTATATACATATACATATATATAATTTAAATACTAATAAAGAGAAAGCTGTGGTAGTTCATAGCAAACAAAATAGACTTTAGAACAAGGGATATTACTGGTGATAAAAACACAACATAATAATAGTCAATTCTCCAAGTAGATATAATAACTGTAAATAGTTGTGTATTGAACAACATAGCTGCAAAATAAATGAAGCACAAACTGATGGAACAGATGGAATAACTAGACAAACCCACAATTATAATTGGATACTTTAATACTCTCTAGATAATTACTAGAACAATTATATAGAAAATCAGTAAGTATATAGAAAATCAGTAAGTATATAGAAGATTCAAGCAACACTATCTACAAATTGGCCGAATTGACATTTTAGAACACTCCACTCAATAACAGCAGAATATGCAGTCTTTTCAAATGCACATGGAACATTCACCAAGATAGAACAAATTGTGGGCCAAATTTTTAATTTAAAAAACAGTATTTTTTAAATTAAAAGATAACAGAAATCAGTGAAACTGGGAATGGAAAAATAATAAAGAAAACAAAGAAACTAAAAGCTTTGGTGGGAGCGAGGCAGATAAAGCTGATGAACCACTAGCCAACTTGACAAAGAAAAAAAGAGAGAGAAGATGCAAACTTTTAGTTTTAGGGTTGAGCAAGAAGACATAATTCATACAAACTGAAAGTAGATGTTCACATAAAAACCTGTGTGCAAATATTCATAGCATCTGTATTCACAATACCAAAGCTGAGAACAACCCAAATGTTCCTCAACTAGCGAATTGATAAATGTACTGTAGTACATCCTGTACAATGGAATTCTACTCAATATCAAAACAATGTGTACTATTGGCACACACAATGTGGATGAAATTTGAATGCATTTATCTCAAAAGAAAAAAGCAGACTCAAAAGGCTGCATAGTCTATGATTCTATTTTCATGGCATTTTTGCAAAATCAAAACTAAAAGGACCTAATACAATGAAGTAGTTGCTAAGTGACAGGGTGAAGGTTGAGAACAAGGAGACATGGGGTAATTTGGGGAGATGAAAACATTGTTCTCTATCTTGATTGTGGTGGTGGTTACATGACTGTATACATTTGCCAACACTCACAGAATTAAATATTAAAATGGGTGCATCTTCCTGTATGTAAATTGTGCCCTGAAATAAAGAACCTATTGAGTAAAACTGTTCTCTGGTGATTGAGATCCAAAAGGTGATGCTTTTCATGGTGGGGAAGGAGGCAGCAATTAACTGGAAAAGGGGATAAGGGAAGTCTCTGGAGTGATGACATTGTTCTGTGTCTTGGCACACATACATCAAAACTGGCTGAACAAATACACTTGGGATCTGAACATTCACTGTACATAAATTATACCTCATTTAAAAAATGTTAAAAATATAAGCTTTCACTTGTAGTTTATTTAATTAAACAGGAAAGTAAAAAGACTGCTTATAATTAAATAGTTTTGTTTCTATCCTGAATTGTTATGTAAATTTTCAAATGAGGCAATGCCAACAAAACTGGCCATTATGTAGGAAATATGAAGATTCATTTTTATCTTTCAATAGCCCCTCTCCCTCACTCCCACCAGATTCTCAGAGAAAGGAATGTAGACAATCAGAAGACAAGTTTTTCCCATTAATACAAATAATTAAGAGGATTTTAAATCAACATTTTCATGCTGATTCTTCTATATTCTTATCTTCTCCTCAAAATGTATATTTCAGAAACATGCCTTAAAAAGTAATTTGAAAAAAATTGTGGATATAAGGTACATCCTAACATTTCTAACATCCAGTATGGGTTTCGAAATTCAATGTACCATTTAAAATACCTGGAGTGACTCTCAGTGGGTTCTTAAAACTTGCTACGAGAGTAGATCTTAAGTGTCTTCACCACACACACACACACACACACACACACACACACACACACACGGTGACTATATGTAGTGATGGTTGTGTTGATTAATTTGTGGTAATCATTACACAATGTGTATATATATCGAATCATCACGTTTGTTATACACCTTGAATATATGCAATTTTTATTTATCAATTATATCTCAATAAAGCTAGAACAAATAAAATACTTGAAGTGAATTTTTGAATTATTTCTAAAATAAAAATAAAGTATATGTTCTTAGAAAATGAGCTAAATATCAAAGAAAAATAACATATATGAAAATTTCTTTTAACATTTTTGTGAATCTATTAAAAATTTGAGAGTACTACAATGATTGATGTATTATGGATTTTTTTATTCATTCACATAGTCAACCTGATAGCGAAGTGCAAAGAAAAAACTAGTGCTAAACTATTCTGAAAACCAAAATGTGATGAGGAGTAAGAAGGAGGGGCAATTAAGTTAGATGTTGGTATCTTGGTATGAATTTTACGCTTAGTTTTCCACCATTTATCTTTCAAAGGTGTTTCTTCTCTCTGCCCTGTACACAATTCACTGCTCCTGCAGGTTGGGTCCTGTGTGGAACCCACATGAACATGTTCTCAATTCCAATGAAATGAAGAGGCCTGTTCACTGAAGATGGAAAAAGACTGCTTAACAAGTATTTCATCATTTTCAGCAGCCTGACTTAGTTTTCATTGAAAGTCTAATGAATATATTCAAGCTCCAGGGGAAACCACAGCCAACCAAGCAAATGGTAGATTTGAGTCAGAATCAGAGTTATTGCTTGTCTCTCTTCTCAGCATGGGATGAACAGTACAGAGCATTTTCATTTTCCTCTTAAAAAGAAGTCTATCTTCTTGCAAATGAAAAAAATTCCTCACTTAACTGATTTTGCATTTTCCTTTGTTTTTGCATTTTTCCTCTATTTTGCATTTTTACTTGACATTTTGTTTTTTATATAACTGTTCAAATGTACAAGACAGAATTGGCTAAGGAGTTTTGTAATTATGGCTTCAGCTAGGCTTTGCTTGTGAATATAAAATTCTCCTTGTTTGCTTTTTTTAAATTAATCCTATAGTGGCTTTTATGGTGTATCAGAGGGTTCATGTACTGTGTAGTGGACCAGTTTAACTCACACCATGATTATGTATAGAACTAGGCCAAAAATGATCAGGACACAGAACTCTATGTCCATGCAGTCCCAAAATAAAAGCTTGAAATCTAGATCTTAAGATTATCTGTGTGGAGTGTCAGCAATCCATATAAAAATGGAAAATTGCAGTCAACTATGCATTCATTTGAAAAATACCTAGATTTTTATCTGATGCTTTGTACTTTTGAAATGCCTAATATTATGTGGACTGGGAACTAATTATTGATCCAATGCTATCTTGATTATTATTTTTGTCTAAAACTGGTAAAAATTTCATAAACTTGGTCTTAATACTCCTGTTTCTAGAATTCTGCTTAAAAGTTCCTCTTTGCATCATGGCAAATCTGTGGAAGAGGGATATTTTGATAAGGGTCCTACTTTCCCTCATACGCCTAAAAGCACACGTGTACCCTGTCTATGTAATTTGGACCTTAGTAAAGTCCTTCAGCTGTTTTCTTTCCACTAATCCATATTCATAAATGGATGCATCTACTGCAGTGGGAATACTATTTTCAATTAAGGCAATAATAGAAGTAGGCTGAACATATCAGGAAAAGTATGTGTGTGTGTAGGCATGTGGTAGGGGTAAGGTAAAGGATGGATAGAGGGGTGGGAATCCAGTTTGAGTAGAAGAGTTTGGCAAATTTTAAAAAGCTTTGACCAGAAGATTCCAGAAGATGACTACAGTCATAGGTGAAGGATAAATTTATGACCCATAAGATTAGCAAAGGCAGTAAGAGAGAAGTCATCTCTTTTTTTCTGTAAACATATATTTCAGAGTAGAACATAAGGAAATGTCTTTTGAAAGTAGACCAGGTTAAGTTTATTATATGCGTAGCAGTAATACCTATACTGTGGGGCAAGCAGCAAGGGTTCTAAGGGAATATGTGAGAACCTAATCCTTATTCTCAGCCACTACTACATTATACTTACTTAGGGAAGAATCTCAAGCTCCTTTGTTTTGCTCAGTCTGTACTAATATATGTGGCAGCTCTGCCTTCCAGCCCCACTGGGTTGACGGGGTCACCCCATGAGGCTCTGGATTGCAGCCCTGCCTCTGAAGCACTAGGTGGTGACAGTCTGCCTGATGAAGCAGAGGAGGGGGGTCATTCTCTGAAACTCAGGAAGAGACAGCCTTGACCCCTTGGCCTATCCCCCCTGGACCTATGGTGGAAGTGACAGCCCTGCTGATCTTTCAACCACTTTTGGGGTCTTTCTTCTCTTTTCCTAAAGGATAACACACACTTGCAACTGGATAATTCTATTGTCCCATCCTGTAGAATCCCAAAAGTCCTATAGCCTTTCTTCATTTTGTCCTGTCTCCATTTCCTTTAGTCCAAGATGGCTGTGTTGCTGCTGATATAACCCCATTTTTATTCCTGGCTTCTGCTGAGACAGCTGAGTTACACCCATAATCTCTTTATTCAGTGTATTTTTTTCAGTCGCACCCTTAGTGTTCTCTCCAGAACATGCTTTCTCACTTTTTGCAATATGGATAGGCTGAGAATTCTCCAAATCTTCAAGTTCTGGTTTCTTTTTACTTAACAATTTCTCCCTCAATTTATCTCTCTCTTCTTGTATTTTACTATTAAATATAAGCAATAAGGAGAAACTAGGCTGCATTTTAGACACTTTGCTAAGAAATCTTCTTAGGTAAATATTCAAGTTTTTCACTTACAATTTCTACTTTCCACAAACGCTAGAACACAATTCAGTCAAGTTATTTGCCACTTTATAACAAGGGTCACCCTTTCTCCAGTTTCAATAACGTTCTACATTTTTATCTGAGACCTCAAGAAAATCATCATTCACATCTATATTTCTATCAGCAGTCTCTTTAAAACAATTTAGGCTTTATTCTAACATGCACTGCAAAACTCTTCCAGCTTCTACCCATTACCCAGTTCCAAAGACACTTCCAAATTTTCAGAAATTTGTTACAGAAACACCCCACTTCTTGGTATGAAAATCTGTATTAGTCAGAGTTATCCAGTGATACAGAACCAGCAACAGTAACAGGGATGCTTATTAAAATAAAATTTAATATGCTCTTAAAATAGAGACTTATTTTAAGGAATTGGCTCGCATGACTGTAGAGGTCAACATCTGCAGGATAGCCCAGCAGGCTAGAGACCTAAGGAGGAGGTGGCAGGACTCCTTCTTGCTTGGGGGAGATAAGTTTTTCTTTTATTAACTGATTAGATGAGGTTCACCCACATTACAGAGGGA
Source organism: Daubentonia madagascariensis (assembly GCA_023783475.1). Classification (NCBI taxonomy): domain Eukaryota; kingdom Metazoa; phylum Chordata; class Mammalia; order Primates; family Daubentoniidae; genus Daubentonia; species Daubentonia madagascariensis. The sequence continues at coordinate 3,974,450 of JAKFHU010000341.1, read as the reverse complement.
AATCAGCTTTACTCAAAGTCTACCAATTAAAATGTTAATCTCATCCACAAAAACACCTTCACAGAACTATCCAGACTCATATTTGACCAAATCTCTAGGCACAGTGGCCCAGCCAAGTTGATAGGTAAAATTAACCATCACATTTCCCCAAAAGCTCATGTCTACCCAAAATCTCACAATGTAAACTCATTTAGAAATAGGGTATTTGCACATGTAATTAGTTAAGTTAAAATGCGACCCTACTGGATTAGGGTAGGCCCTAAACCTAACATGACTGATGTCCTCATAAGAAGAGAGGACATATAGACACACAGGGAAGAAGGCTATGTGACAACAGAGGCAGAGATGAGAGTGATGCAGTTACAAATCAAGAGATACCAAAGACTTCCAGCCACCACCAGAAATTCAGCAAAGGCAAGGAAGGATCCTTCTTTAGATCCTTTGGGAAAAGGCCCTACCAATCCTTTTTATTTTAGACTTCTAGCCTCCAGAACAGTGAGAAAATAAATATCTGTTATTTTAAGCCACAAAGCTTGTGGTAATTTATTACGGGAGCTCCAGGAAACTAATGCACATATCTATCCCTTGTGTCTTCTTGTCATATTCTGGGTCAGGGAAAATAACCTATATTGGCTCCCCAAATCTCTTAGAGGCAGGATAACAACAGTTCCTGGTGGTGACTTATCTATGGAAATCCTGTTCCTAGATGTTGAGATCTTCTGGTGCTTTCTGCATGCAATAAAATATCATAGATGATCCCAATATCAGAATTTACCAAAAGGTTAAAACTCCGAGGTCATATTCCTTAGTTACTGTTTTGGAACTCTGAAAGTCCCAATGTAAACTTGCATCCCTTCTCTCCAAGCTAACAATTGTAAAATGTAAAGTTTGTCTCCAGTTAAAGAAATTTGGAGCATTAATCATTTTTAAAGTTTCTGATTCGTTGAATTAGAAAAGAAATGGAGCACCCTTCCAGAAGGTATGGATCTAGGGCAAAGTGCAAAAAGAAATCTTAGCCTGAGGCATAGGCATGAGGTAGAATTGCATACTCCTCAATTGTTGGGAAAAAACCACCTATGTACTTAGCCTTTAGACTTGTGTGACTGTTGATATGCATATGTGTGTGGGTGTGTAACTGTCAATGTTGACATGGATTATAAATACTGGCAAACAAGCAAATTGAGAAGAAAAAATAAAATTGTGATTTGGCCTTTGTAAAAGTGTTAGTAATTGCAGTCATTTATTTGAAGTGTTTAGTATTTATGTTTAGTTGTCATACATTTCAACAATAATTATGCATATCATTAAATATGTGCTTTAGGATTAACTTTCTCATACATTGTGGTTGGTTATGACACTCAGTTCCATACATGTATATTCCAACCTTCATAGTTTAACTCTGGTTATCTATTCACAACTTGGGGACAAGACAAAGAACAACACAGGACAGAAGATATGGTTATATGAACCTGGCTGAGTACTGGTTGAGGAGACACAGGAGATTCATATTTTCAGGCAGAGAAAGCCAGAACTCTGCAGGTGCCAATTTCATCAGAGGTCAAGGGCTAGGCTTTGCAAGTACTTCTCAGACCTCACTTTCATAAGCTAACTCAGTAAATACCAAGAATGACAACACCACAATGGAGTGGTGACACACTAAAGAAATAATACTTCAAATACTTGACTCTCCCTGCACGGCACCTTTACTCCTGACCCTCCTCCACTATTGGCTGTAGGACTAGTCCTATTAATGCCCCATAAACTCCTCATAGATCAATTTCAAGACTGAAATGGATTAATTAAATTTGTTGATCTCCGAAAAAAAATCTATTGACTAAGAAGTACTAAGTCAGTCTTCAAAAAGATCTATCCAGTTTGAATTATTTGCTGTCAGTAATGAAAGGTAATACAACGAGTTCTCTGAAATGGTTCCATATGATAACTTTAAAAATCCTATCATCTACAATTACAATGAATTTCACCAGAGACTTTCATCTCTATGCAAGGATAATGGTCATTGCCGAGGTAATAGTTCAGAGAAATGTGAGCCTATACATTAATTAAAGGGCAATCTTTTTCTCATAAACATGCATTCAACTCCAGTTACGACAGATAGGCACTTGGCTGTTTCCCATTCAGAAGACTATAGCACTGTCATATTTCATTTGATTAAATAGGGAAGCCTAGGCTCCCATTATACAGAATATCCTAGTTATTGTACTCCCCTCAAGCAGAATCCATTTTGAATTAGATTTAGTTGAACAATAATAATTTCAGATTTTTGAAAATACCATTTTTATTTTTCCTTTTCCAGACAACTTCTTGTGCTCTAATTAATTTTTATAGCCCCTAGGATCACTTGAAACATTACTTCCAAGGTGCCAAATACACACTATTGGTATTCGTTCTGCCCTTAGCAAAGAAAGATTGGTAATGCCAGCCAGAATGTGTTAAAAATGTGTTAATGCAGGTAATTCTCTACATTATCCAGGTGATGTTATAAACCTATTTATATCAGAAAATAATCTCTTGAAAGCAATGGGATGGATCCAAAATTTTTGGTGGTGAAGAATTATTAAAGAACATTCTTGGACTCCGTTTTTTGAGAATCCACTCACACATTGGCAATATTACTGAGACCTTAGCTCTCTGGGCACAATTTAATTTGATAAAATTAAATCATGTAATATGAAATAACTGAATTTAACAGTGATAAGTCCTCATCTTCAGTATTTCAAATGAATATTAAACTATTTCTAAGTAGAGGTCCCTATAATTTTTGTTTCAGGAACTATTCCAAACAGCTCAGACTTCTGTCCAATGTGTATGCTGAAAAAAGAGAGAATAAAAAGCTTCCATTTGGCAAGAACATTTTGAAGATTTTCCCAGAATTGTAAAGGCACCAATCAACAGTTCATTTGCAAACAGTACTCTGAGATTTTTCGAAGACATTATTGTACTCTTAAGGTCCGTGTCCTCCAGGGTGTATACCTTAAAAATATTTCCTACAATACTTCCCACACCTGCCACATGCTGATTTATCAAATGAGAAATGTGCTAAAATCACAGGACTTGCTTATCGGATCAGCCCACAGCTTCCAAAGAATTGACTGCGGCTCCTGGTTAATGGGAGCTGCTAATTACCTGCAAAGATCTGGGATGTGTGTTCATTAATGAATTTAATTTACTACACAATAAAGACTGACTGTTCATTCTAAGGAAACCAAAGAGGTTTGTTTTAAATAGTTCCTACTGGGATATTTGATTCAGCAGTGTAGCTATAACTCTAGCAACATGAATGGGAAGGGAAGGGAATAAATAAACACAAAAAAAATACTAAATTCCGAGAAAAGCTGACTGTTGGGAGATCAACATTAGTAGGAAAAGGCAACTGATTCATGGGTTCACTGACTCAACTTGATTAAGGAAGCACTGTGGCATTTGCTCCCCTTCACCATGATGGAACAAATATGTGGCATGTGGTTTATTGGATATTAATTAGGCAATGGTAATTCATTATACAGGTATTGAATTTTGTAATTTTATGTTATTTGTCACGAAAAACTGAGGAGAACTGGCTTAAATTTGGGGGAGTGAAAAAGAAATAATATTTTTGACCTAATGTATTTTGAACTTAGTGTGTTAACTGCCTCATCACTTGCTAAAGTCATGATATGACCAATGAACTTGAACAGATGCCTGACATTAAAATGAAGAGCAATGTAACATCAAACTTCATGGGAGCATAAAATGACTGGTCTACACTATACATTCATGCTTTCTTGGAATAAGTTGGAAATATTCTAGGTCAAAATGTGATTCTCCCCAAAATACATTTCAAATGTTGCTTCCTTTGTGAACAAAGCCTTTCTCGCAGTCTTCCTCCAAAATTGATGAATAACAGTGGCTTATATTTGTACCTTGTTTGTACTTAGTTTAGACTTAGTGCACTGAAATCTAAATATCCTTTTACCTCTCTTTCTTTCCTATTAGGCTTTGTTTTACCCAACTTTATATCCTAGTACCCAGCACAATACCTGGCCAATAGTAGAAACTCAATACATACTTGGGGAATTTTATCTAGGAATTGCTGTCTTATGGTGGTTTTACGTTTATATTTTTGAGGAGCCACAATGCTGTTTTCCACAAAGACTGCACAATTTTAAATTCCCAGAAGCAATGCACAAGGTTTCCAATTTCTCTGCATCTTTACCAACAATTTTTATTTCTGTTTTTAGATAATAGCCACTCTAATGGCTATAAAGTCGTATCTTATTGTGGTTTTATTAATAATTTGTATTTCCCTGATGATTAGTGATGATGTACATCTTTCCATGGACTTATTGGCCATTTTTATATCTTCTTTGAAGAAATGTCCATTCAAATCCTTTTTCCATATTTTGATCAGGTTGGTTGTTTTGTTGTTGTTATTGTTGTTGAGTTTTAGGAGTTCATAATGTATTCTGGATACTAATTCCTTATCAGATATATGAATTGCAAATATTTTCTCCTGTTCTGTGAGTTGCCTTTTCACTGTTGATTGTGTCCTTTGATACATAAAAGTTTTAAATTTTGATTAATTTTATTTACTTTTTCTTTTGTTGCCTATGCTTTTGGTGTCATATGCAAGAAATCACTGTGAAATCCATTGCCATGAAGCTTTCCCCCTACATTTTAAGTACATTTGCATTATTGTGCAACCATCACTACCATCCATTTCAAGAACATTTTCATGTTTCTAAACTGAAAGTTTATACCCATTAAACAATAACCCCATTTCCACCTTCCACCAGCTCTTGGCAGCCACCTTTCTACTCTTCAGGGTTCTTTGAGATTCCATATGGGTTTTAGGATGAGATTTTCTATTTTGGTAAAAAAAAATCATGCCATTGGAATTTTTATAGAGATTCCATTGAATCCCAACATTGTTTTGGGTAGTGTTGTCATCTTAACAATGTTGAGTCTTAAAATCTATGAACATAGGACGATTTCCATTTATTTATGTCTTCTTTAATGTCTATGTCTCATGATTCAGGAGTTTATTCAATTTACATTTAAAGCAATTACTGATAAGTCAGGGCAGACTTTTGACATTTTGTTGTCTGTTTTCTATGTCTTTACAATTTTGTTCTTTATTTCCTCCATTACTGCCTTGTTTTTTGCTAACTTGATTTTTTGTAGTTGCACATTTTTATTCCCTTCGTGTAGATATTTTCATTGTGGTAAAAGTGAAGATACATATAACATTTTAAAGTTATAAAATTATAACCTGAATTGATACCAACTTAACTTCAATTGCATACCAAATTCTTCTCCTATACAGCTCTGTTATCCCTCCCCACGCTATGTTACTGATGTCAAAAATTACATCTTTTTAAATTTTTTAATTTCAAAATGTTAAGAGGGTACAAATGTTTGTGTTACATGGATACACTGTATAATGCTGAAGTCAGGGCTTTCAGTGTGCCGATCACCTGGATAGTGTGCACTGTACACCATAGGCAAGTTTTTATCTGTCATCCCCCTCCCATCCTCTCCTTATCTTAGTTTCCAATGTCCTTTACATCTCTTTGTGCCCATATGTACCCATTATTTAACTCCCACTTTTTAGTGAGAACATGTGGTGTTTATTTTTCAATTCCTGAGATAATTCACTTAGGATGATGGACTCCAGTTCCATGCAAGTTGCTGCAAAAGACATTATTTTATTCCTTTTTATGGCTGAGTCATACTCCATAGTATACCACGTTTTCTTAATCCATTCATGAATTGATGGGCACTTAGGTTGATTCCATATCTTTGCAATTGTGAATTTTGCTGTGATAAACATTTGGTGCAGGTGTCTTTTTTATAAAAAGATTATTTCCCCTTTGGATAGATACCCAGTAGCAGAATTTCTGGATCGAATGGTAGTTGTCCTTTCAGTTCTTTGAGGAATCTGAATAGTATTTTGCATAGGGGTTGTACTAGTTTGCAGTCCCACCAACAGCGTATAAACATTCCTTTGTCTCTGCATCAATGCCAGCATCTGTTGTGTTTTTACTTTTTATTTATTTATTTATTTTTATTTTTTTACTTCAGAATATTATGGGGGTACAACACTTTGGCTATATAAATTGCCCATGCACTGCCCATGTCAGAGCTACAATCGTGGACATCCCCCAAAATGTGCTCCCCGCATCCATCCAGTGAGAGTTTTCCCATCCCCTCCACCCCCTTCCCACCTCCCCACCCCCTGATGAATATTATTGCCATGTATGATGTAAGTGTTGATCAGTTAGTACCAATTTGATGGTGAGTACCAATGGTGCTAGTTTTTCCATTCTTGTGACACTTCACTTTGAAGAATGGGCTCTAGCTCCAACCAGGATAATACCAGATGTGTTAATTCACTGTTGTTTTTTATTGCTGAGTAATACTCCATGGCATACATGTACCACATTTTATTAATCCACTCATGTATTGATGGGCACCTGGGTTGTTTCCACATCTTTGCAATTGTGAATTGTGCTGCTATAAACAATTGCATGCAGATGTCTTTATTACAGAATGTCTTTTTTTCCTTTGGGTAAATACCCAGTAGTGGGATTGCTGCATCAAATGGTAGTTCCACTTTTAATTCTTTGAGGTATCTCCATATTAGTTTCCATACAGATTGTACTAATTTGCAGTCCCACCAGCAGTGTGCGAATGTTCCTCTCTGTCCGCATACCCACCAACATTTGTAGTTTTGGGACTTTTTGATATGAGCCAATCTCACTGGAGTTAAGTCATATCTCATTGTAGTTTTGATTTGAATTTCCCTGATGATTAGAGAAGTTGAGCAATTTTTTATATGCTTATTGGCCATTATTCTGTCTTCTTTTGAAAAGTTTCTGTTCATGTCCTTTACCTGTTTTTTAATGGGGTTGTTTGATTTTTTTCTTGTTGATTTTCCTAAGTTCTGTATAGATTCTGGTTACCAGCCCTTTATCAGATGTGTAGCATGAAAATATTTTCTCCCATTCTGTAGGTTGTCTGTTCACTCTAGTGATAGTTTCCTTGGCTGTGCAGAAGCTTTTTAATTTGACCAGGTCCCATTTATTTATTTTTGTTGCTGCTGTGATTGCTTTGGGGGTCTTCTTCATAAATTATTTGCCTAGGCCAATGTCCATAAGAGTTTTTCCAACATTTTCTTCAAGAATTCTTATGGTTTCACGTCTTAGGTGTAAATCTGTTATCCATTGTGAGTTGATTTTTGTGAGAGGTGAGAGGTGTGGGTCTAGTTTCAGTTTTCTACAATTGGCCATCCAGTTTTCCCAGCACCATTTATTGAATAGAGAATCTTTTCCCCAGTGCATGTTTTTGTGGAATTTGTCAAAGATCAGATGACCATATAAGGTTGGTTTTATATTTGGGTTCTCAGTCCTGTTCCATTGGTCTATGTCTCTGTTCTTGTGCCAGTACCATGCTGTTTTTTGACTTTTATATGGCCATTCTGACAGGGGTAAAGTGGTATCTCATTATGGTTTTAATTTGCATTTCCCTGTTTATTAGTGATGTTGAAAATTTTTTCATATGTTTGTTGACCATTTGTCTATCTTCTCTTGAAAATAATTCTGTTCATGTCTTTTGCCCATTTTGTTCTGGAGACAGAGTCTCACTCTGTCACCCCAGGTAAAATTCAGTGCATCATGATAGCTCACTGCAAGCTCAAACTCCTGGGCTCAAGTGATCTTTCTACTCCAGCCTCCCAAGTAGCTGGGACTACAGGCACCCACCACGACATTCAGCTAATTTTTCTATTTTCAGTAGAGATCGGGTCTCACACTTGCTCAGGCTGGTCTTGAACTCGTGAGCTCAGGCAATCTGCCTGCCTCAGCCTCCCTGAGTGCTAGGATTCTAAGCATAAGCCACTGCGCCCAGCCTTGCCCATTTTTTGATGGGATTGTTTGCTCTTTTGTTGCTGATTTTTTGAGTTTTTGTAGATTCTGGATATTAGTCCTTTGATGAATGATAGTTTGTGAATATTTTATCCCATTCTGTGGGTTTTCTATTTACTCTGTTGATTATTTCCTTTTCTGTGAAGAAGGTTTTTAATTTAATTAAGTCACACTTATTTAATTTTGTTGTTGCTTTATTTGCCTTTAGGGTCTTAGTTATAAATTCTTTGCCTATGCCTAAGTCTAGAATAATTTTTCTTACATTTTCTTCTAGAATTTTTATGGTTTCATACCTTACATTTAAGTCTTTAATCCATCTTGAATTAATTTTTGTATACGTCAAGATAGGGGTCCTACTTCATTTTTCTACATGTGGCTATCCTGTTTTCCCAGCACCATTTATTGAATAGAGCATCTTTCCCTGAGTGTATGGTTTTCTCTGCTTTACAGAAGATCAGTTTGTCTTAGCTATGTGGTTTTATTTCTGGGTTCTCTATTCTGCTCCATTGGTCTGTGTCTCTACTTTTCTACCAGTACCACACTATTTTGGCTGCTATAGCCGTGCAGTATAATTTGAAGTCAGGTCACGTGATGCTTCCAGATTTGTTCTTTTTGCTTAAGATTGCTTTGGCTATTTGGGCTCTTTTTGGGCTCCAAATGAAACTTAGGATTATTTTTTCTAGGTCTGTGAAATATGACATTGGTATTTTGATGGGAATTGCATTGAATCTGTAAATGACTATGGGCAGTATGAACATTTTAATGATGTTGATTCTACCAACCCATGAGAATGGGATATTTTTCATTTGTTTGTGTCATCTATGATTTCTTTCATCAGTGTTTTGTAGTTCTCCTTGTAGGAAATCTTTCACCTCCTTGGTTAAAAATCCTCAACAAAATACTAGCAAATCAAATTCAACAGCATATCAAATAGATAATTCACCATGATCAAGTAGGTTTTATCCCACGGATGCATGGATGTTTCAACATACACAAAACAATAAATGTGATTTACCACATAAACATAAATAAAAACAAAGACCATATGATCATCTCAATAGATGCACAAAAAGCGTTTGATACAATCCAGCACCCTTTTATGATTAAAAACCTTAACAAGCTAGACATAGAAGGAACATACTTCAAAAGCATAAAAGCCATATATGACAAACCCACAGCCAACATCATACTGAATGGGGAAAACTTTAAAGCATTCTCCCTAAGAACAGGAACAACACAAGGATGCCCACTGTCACCACTTCCATTCAACATAGTACTGAAAGTCCTAGCCAGAGTAATCAGTCAAAAGAAGGAAATAAATATATTTCAAATCTGGAAACAGAAGGTCAAACTATTCCTGTTTGTCAAAGATATGATCCTGTATCTAGAAAACCCTAAAGACTCCACCAAAAACCTCCTAGAATTGACAAAAAATTTCAGCAAAGTCTCAGGTTACAAAATCAATGTTCACAAATCAGTAGCATTTCTATATACTAATAACAGTCAAGCTGAGCATCAAACCAAGATCTCAATACCATTTACAATAGCTACAATGAAAAGAAAATACTCAGGAAAAATTCCATCTTTGTACATTGTTTACCCACTAACATAGTTACAAACCAAAATTGCAATAACACTGGATTTTATATGCCCATTTATAACATTTATCTTCATAAGAGATCTTTATATTAATATATTGATTCAACTTCAAGTTACTGTCTAGCATCCTTTCATTTCAACCTGAAGGACTGACTCACTTTAACATTTCTTGTAGGGCACATCCAGCAGTAATGAATTCTCTTGGCTTTTATTTATCTAAGGATGTCTTAATTTCTCCCTTACATTTGAAGAGTAGATTTGTTGGATATAGAATTCTCAGGTGATAGTTCTTATTTTTTTCTTTTTGTGCCTTAAATATGTCTTCCCACTGCTTTCATGCCTCCTAGGTTTATGTTGAGTAATTGGATGATAATCTTGCTAAGGAGTTCTTGTACCTTGTACGTTATGAGTCTCCTACCTGTTGCTGCTTCCAAGATTCTCTCTTTGTCTTTGTCTTTTGAAAGTTCAACTATTGCTTGTCTCAGTATAGGTCTCTTTGGTTTTATTGTACTTGAAGTTCATTGAACTTCTTAGATTTTTAAATTCATATTTTTCCTCAATTTGCGAATGTCTTTGGGCATAGTTGTTCATATAATCTCTTCTCTCCTTTCTGTATGTCTTCTTCTTCTGAGACTCTCATATGCATACATTTTTCTACTTGATGGTGTCCCACAAATCCCTTAGGCGTCATTCACTTCTTTTTTCTTCATTCTTTTCTTTCTTCTTTTCACACTAGATAATTTCAATTGTTCTTTTTGCAAGTCCACTGATTCTTTCTCTACCTACTCAAATCTGCTATTGGACACCTCTAGTAATTTTTTTTTCCAATTCATTTATTGTACTTTTCAGGTACAGAAATTCTATTTGTTTCCTTTTTAACAATTTCTATCTCTTTGTTGATGTTCTCACTTTGTTCATATGTCTTTTTTCTGATTTACTTTACTTCTTTATGTTTTCCTTTTGCTATTTAAGCATATTTAAGAAAGTTGTTTTTATGCTCTTGTCTAGAATACTGATGTCTGTTCTTCCTAACGGACATTTCCCAGAAATGTACTTTTTTCCCCTTTGAGTTGGCCATGTTTTCCTGTTTTCTTTGTATGTTTGTGATTTTTTTTGTTGTTGAAAACTGGCCCTTTGAAATAACATCCACCACTCCCAGTATATATAGATTGGCTCTGTGTCGAGGCAGTTCTTCAGTGATTAGCTTGGTGTGCTCTGAACCAAAGGATCAGCCCAAGGTGAAAACTTATGGCCCTCTCTGATCCATTCTATGTATACATTTTTCCTGGACATGAATATAACTTTCTCAATTCCCCCATGTACATGGCTGCTTTTGAAAGTCTCAATTTCTGAGTCTTGTCCCAGTTTCTCCTCAGATTCTTAAATGTTCTATTGTGTATATCTACCCACAATTTCTTGCTCCAGGAATCTGTGGTTCTGTAGTCCCCCTGAAGCTTTCATGACCAGTAGCATCTGCTTTTCCCTGCTTCAAATTCAATATAGGTAAGACAGAGACCAGTTCTTTAGGAAGGTCCCAGACAGGCTAGAATATTGCAAATAAGGTCAACTCTGCAAATAAGATCTCCAGTTTGAAAAAGAAAATAGGGAACTGGACTGTTGCCTCCTCCAAACCATGATCATGACACACCATGGACAATTTAGGGCATAAATGGTAAAAAGGCCATGAATTTCACCACCATTTTAAATGTGGCTTTTTTGTGACTGATCTTTCACTTGTTTATTTTTTTCTAGAGCTCCTATAGGGTTTGTTCAGCCAGTTTCTCGTTTATGTGTGTGTTTGTGTGTGTGCGTGTTTGTGTTGCTGGATTGTTGTTTATTTAATGTTTCCATGAGATAACAAGGGCTTGGAGCTTCCTAATCTAACATTTTTCTGATGTCTGCTTCATGGAGTTTTGTAGCCAAAAAGGTGGTGGATAAGTGGGTCCTTTGAATCATTACTGAATAAAAATTTTGAAGTTTTTATTTTAAGTCAACTTCCATTTCACTTGATATAAGTAACACCATTCCTAAATCTCAAAAGAAATACTAAGCTTTCCTGGCAAGTATGCCAGCAATGCTACAGGGAATACATTTGGGTTGTGTAAGTAGATACAGACATGGATGCAGTAGCCCACATCTCTTTCAAAGAAACTAACATGCTGAATAAAAACAAAGGAGTTATGGACTGAATTCCACCTCCACCCTCAAATTCATATGTTGAAATTCTAACCAAACCCTCCCCCCCAGTTCCTAAGAATGTGATTGTATTTGGAAATAGTCTTCAAAAAGGTAATTGAGATAAAATGAGTTCATTAGAATGGCCCATAATTTAATATGACTAGTGCCCTTATAAGAAGAGATTAGGCACCAGATATGGGTACACACCAAGAGAGAATCATATGAAGACACAGTGAGAAAGTGGCTATCTACAAGGCAAGGAGAGAGACCTTGGAAGAAACAAAAACCAGCCAACTCCTTGATTCTGGACTTCTAACCTTCAAAGCCGTAAGGTTATAAATCTCTGTTGTTTAAGCCACCAAGCCTGCGGTATTTTGTTATGACAGTCCTAACAAACTAATACAAAAGGTATCAGTGTCAGAATTAAATAAGACAACAGAAGAAAATGGCTTTGCCTTTTTAAAAGATCTAACAAACATTTTATGCCTGTACTTACAAATCACCTTTCCAGACACTAATATAATAACTATATATTGGACATGGGTACCTGATCAGCTTTTTTTTTCATGTTTTAACAGTATCTACTTGTTAAGTGAGGACTAGGAGAGTTTTACTTTGCACTTTCCTAAATTCCATTTGTGTTCAAGTATTGTTGGATGAAAGACTCATATCTGTATAAACAGCAGCTTATGAGTTGTCAAGTATTTTAAACTGCATTTTGCAGAGTTCAGAGCCTTATTAGTTGTTGAGACATTTTTATAAACTACCAAGCACAGCTAAACAACTCATTTAAAATGGAAAGATGTAGCAATTCATAATAAATTTCTTCTAATTCTCTCCAGCTAGATGCTCTAATTTTTTAAGAGTGAAATTATTTTCTACTAGAATAACCCCAATGCAACCTATATTTGAAAAGAACATTTAAATTCTCACCAGCACCTCTCTGCCCCACAGCAGTGGGGTGAGCGTTTTAAATGAAAATGCCACCAGTAATGAGCAATCTGCTTATGAGCCTTTGGGTGAGGTAAATGGAGATGATAGAACTAAGGAGAAATTCTCCAATACAGGAGCATCTAAAAAAATTAACCCTGCCTATACCTAGGGCCCACATGGGAAGAGCATTAAATCTACTAATTATGAAACATTGAACAAAGTACTTATCCTATGAGACACTTGGTATCCTCATTCATAAAAGAATAATAATATCAATTTCTTAATATTTTTGAAAGGATTAATGAGATAATGTATTGAAAATTCTTAGCATGTGACTAGTATCTAATAATATTTCACTTAATGGTAATTTTTGTTATTTTTTTGTTATTTTTTTTTTTGTTATTTTACCTATATAACCTGATGGGAAGTATACAAAGAAAGAAAATTTCTCCACTGTTCTACCCTATATAGAAATGACCCCAGTAAATTTCTTTCAACTATAGGCAGCAATATATTTTAGATTGGTGAAGGAGAGATGGTAACCTAGATTGATACACTCAATCCATTCTAGCCAATGCAGTAGAAGGGATTAATTTTACTGGGCAGGCCAATTATCACTAGGGTGATAATACATCCTAGTTTGCCTAGGACAGTCATGATAGATGCCTCTTTTTCACTCTCCAAAGAATTGTGGTTTGAATGATCAGTTACATGGTTTCTCTGATTATTACCTAAAACAACAGAAAAAAAAACCTGCAGGTAAATTCTATAAGAAAGGTAATATTGATTGAGAAGACATCAGGACCATTGAAGACTTTCTGGAACTAGTAGATGGGTGGTGGTAGTTAGGAGTACTGGGAAGACACAGGGCACTTGAGAGTACCAGATATTTAAGAAGCAGGTAGGACAGAAAGAGCAGTAATCAAAAGGGTTTATGGGACACTGGCCAATAATGTATTGCCGTTTTGAGTAAGATAAGGCAGTTAACTCTCTTCTTAGAGCAGGGGTTAGCAAACTACAGGCCATGGGGCAATCTGACCCTCTGTCTCTTTATTTAAATAATATTTTTTTGGAACAAAGCCAAACTCATTCATATATGTATAGCCTTTGGCTGCTTTCACATTACAATGGAAGAACTGAGTAGCTGTGACAGGGCAAAGCCAAAAATATTTGCTATCTGGCCCTATACAGAAAAGTTTTCTAACCTCTGTCTTAAAAGCATCTGTAAACACTCAAAAACAATAATAAATTTGTAGTTCAAAAAGCTAAGTCAGTATTAGGATGAGTAAACTAGGGAATCTTAGCCATAGAAAGATGTCTGCTCATGAGGGTACATCCACACTTTGAGGAATATACATCCATAAATTTACTGTCTTACGCTCTTTCATCAATAAGTAGCATGAAAAAAAGCAATGAATGATTCAATGAATGGTTCTAGAAAAGAGAAATGCTAGTGATGCAAATAAAAAATAAAGCATAATTGACTAAAGTGAGAATGTATGGAATTATTTGGATTATAACAACAGTTTAAGAGGCTTTTTCATCATTTCACAGATAATTCTTAAACATTTATTTATCTAAAATTCTTTACATTTTAAAAACGTAAGTAGAGAAATTATTTCAGGAAGAGCAAGTAACATGTCCTCTATATAGTAACTAATTCAAGTGTTTGGCATTTATTTTGGGTGAAATAGAAATGACAAAAGTAAGGGTATTCTGATTTACATTTCAAATATATGCTTCAGACTGCTATTGATATTGGAATTTACTGGGGCAATACTGAAAACAGAGTATCAGAGGAGACTTTATTGCATTTTCTTGGGTGGAGAAATGATGATGACTTCAAATAGGGAAGCAGAAAAAGAAATGAAGAGAAATGGAAATATATTTTAGACTATATTTTAGAACTAGTATTGAGATTATTCTCACAGAAAATTTTAAAAATAATTTTATAATATTAATTAGTCCACTAATTTTTCTAAACTGTGTTTATGGTTATATGTATATATTTTATGTTTATAGGTTTTTTGCTATAGGGTTTCTATCTACTATCTTTATTTTTTTTTTTCTCAAATAGGGGCATGATTCCCTGATTTTTTTTTCCTTTTATTGCAGAATATTATGGGGGTACAACACTTTGGTTATATATATTGCCCATGTAAGAGCTAAATCGTGGGCATCCCCCAAACTGTGCGGCCAGCACCCATTCAGCGGGAGTTTTCCCATCCCCTCCACCTCCCTCCTGCCTGCCCATCCCCTGATGAATATTATTGTCATGTGTGACATAAGGATTGATCAGTGAGTACCAATTTGATGGTAAGTACCAGTGGCGCTTCTTTTTCAATTCTTGTCATACTTCTTCTTGAAGAATGGGCTCTAGCTCCATCCAGGATAATGCCAGATGTGTTCATTCACTGTTGTTTTTTATTGCTGAGTAATATTCCATGGCACATACATCCCACATTTTATGAATTCACTCGTATATTGATGGGCACCTGGGTTGTTTCCCCATCTTTGCAATTGTGAGTTGTGCTGCTATAAACATTCGCGTGTAGATGTCTTTATTACAGAATGTCTTTTTTTCTTTTAGGTAAATTCCTAGTAGCAGGATTGCTGAATCAAATGGTAGTTCTATTTTTAGTTATTTGAGGTATCTCCATATTAGTTTCCATACAGATTGTACTAATTTGCAGTCCCACCAGCAGTGTGCGAATGTTCCTTTCTGTCCGCATACCCACCAACATTTGTAGTTTTGGGACTTTTTGATATAAGCCAATCTCACTGGAGTTAAGTAATATCTCATTGTGGTTTTGATTGGCATTTCCCTGATGATTAGAGAAGTTGAGCAATTTTTTATATGTTTGCTGGTCATTATTCTGTCTTCTTTTGAAAAGTTTCTGTTCATGTCCTTTGCCCATTTTTTAATGGGGTTGTCTGATTTTTTTCTTGTTGATTTTCCTAAGTTCTGTATAGATTCTGGTTATCAGCCCTTTATCAGAGGTGTAGCATGCAAATATTTTCCCCATTCTATAGGTTGTCTGTTCACTCTAGTGATAGTTTCCTTGGCTTTGCAGATGCTTTTTAATTTGATCAGGTCCCATTTATTTATTCTTGTTGTTCTGTGATTGCTTTGGGGGTCTTCTTCATAAATTCGTTGCCTAGGCCAATGTCTATGAGAGTTTTTCCTATGTTTTCTTCGAGAATTCTTATGGTTTCACGTCTTAGGTTTAAATCTGTTATCCATCATGAGTTTATTTTTGTGACAGGTGAGAGGTGGGGATCTAGTTTCAGTCTTCTACAATTGGCCATCCAGTTTCCCCAGCACCATTTATTGAATAGGGAATCTTTTCCCCAGTGTATGATTTTGTGAAATTTGTCAAAGCTCGGATGACAGTACGAGGATGGTTTTATATTTGGGTTCTCAGTCCTGTTCCATTGGTGTATGTCTCTGTTCTTGTGCCAGTACCATGCTGTTTTGGTTACTATAGTAACCAAAACAGCATGGTACTGGCACAAGAACAATATAGTTTGAGGTCTGGTAGATTGATGCCTCCCAATTTGTTCTTTTTGCTTAAGATTGCTTTGGCTAGACGGGGTCTTCTTTGCTTCCACACAAAGCATAGAATTATTTTTTCTAGATCAGCAAAAAATAATGTTGGTATTTTGATAGGGACTACATTGATTCTGTAAATCACTTTAGGTTGCAAAGACATTTTATCAATGTTGATTCTACCTATCCAAGAGCATGGTAGGGTTTTCCATCTGTTTACATCCTCTGCAATTTCTTTTCTCAGTGTTTTGTAATTCTCTCGATATAGGTCTTTCACCTCCTTAGTTATATATATTCCAAGATATTTGATTTTCTTTGTTGCTATTATGGAAGGTATTGCGTATTTGATTTGTTTCTCTGCTCAACTCTAATTGGCATATGTGATGGCTATTGGTTTGTGAGCATTGATTTTGTATCCTGACACTTTGCTGAATTTATTTATCAATTCCAATAATCTCTTGGTTGAATCTTTGGGGTTTTCTAGATATAATATCATATCATCCATGAAGAGTGAAGATTTGACAACTTCTGCCCCTGTTTGGACACCCCTGATGCCTCTCTCTTGTCTGATTACTCTGGAAAGGACTTCCAGCACTATGTTGAATAGGAGTGGAGATAGTGGGCAACCTTGGCTGGCTCCAGTTTTAAGGGGGAATGCTTTCAATTTTTACCCAGTCAGTATGTTACTGGCTGTGGGTTTATCACATATGGCTTTAATAATTTTGAGGTATGAGCCATCTATGCCTATATTGTTAAGAGTTTTTATCATAAAAGCGTGCTAGATTTTGTCAAAAGTCTTTTCTGCACCTATTGAAAGGATCATATAATCTTTGCTCTTGTTTTATTTATGTGGTGAATTACATTTATAAATTTGCATATGTTGAACCATCCCTCTATCTCGGGGATGAAGCCCACCTGATCGTGATGAATTTTTTTTTTTTGATGTACATTTGAATTCAGTTTGCTATGATTGTATTGAGAATTTTTGCATCTATATTCATAAGGGATATTGGTCTGTAGTTTTCTTTTCTTGTTGTGTCCTTTCCTGGCTTTGGTGTCAAGGTGATATTGGCTTCGTAGAATGAGTTTGGGAGGGTTCCATCCTTCTCAATGTTTTTGAATAATTTCTGCAGTATAGTCACCAGTTCTTCTTTGGAGGTTCGGTAGAATTCAGGTGTGAACCCATCTGGTCCCCGAATTTTTTTTGTTGGAAGATTTTTAATTACTGCTTCAATTTTGGTGCTTGATATTGGTCTGTTTAGGAATTCTATTTCTTCCTGATTGAGCCGAGGGAGGTAGTGTGTTTCTAAAAATATGTCCATTTCCTACACTTTTTCGTGTTTTTGGGCATAGAGATTTTTGTAGTATTTGAAGATGATGTTTTGTATTTCCATGATATCAGTTGTGACCTCTCCTTTTTCATTTCTAATTGAGCTTATTAGAGTCCTTTCCTTTCTGCTTTTGGTCAACCTGGCAAGTGGCCTGTCTATTCTGTTTATCTTTTCAAAGAGCCAACTTTTCATTTTATTAATATACTGTATTGCTCTTTTCTTCTCAATTTCATTTAATTCTGTTCTGATCTTGGTTATTTATTTTCTTCTTCTGTCTTTAGGATTGGTTTGCTCTTCCTTTTCCATTTCCTTGAGATGTTTCATTAGTTTACTGATTTGTGACCTTTCTGTCTTTTGGATGTGAGCATTTAAGGTGATAAGTTTTCCTCTCAGGACTGCTTTTGCTGTATCCCACAGATTTTGATAACTTGCGTCCTCATTATCATTTAGTTTGAAGAATCTCTTGATTTCCCTGTGAATCTCCTCCTAGACCCAATAATCATTGAACAACAGATTGTTTAGTTTCCATGTTTTTGGAGGAAGATGTGAGTTTCTTTTGGAATTGATTTCTAATTTTATTCTGCTGTTGTCTGAAAAGATACATGGTATGTTTTCTATTTTTTTAAATTTTTGAGATCTGTTTTGTGGCCTAGGATGTAATCAATTTTAAAGAAAGTTCCATGAGCTGATGAGAAGAATGTATACTCAGTGTTATTTGTGTGGAGTGTTCTATAGATGTCTGTTAGGCCCAAATGTTGTAGAGTCCTGTTTAGGTCCATTGTTTCTTTGCTTATTTTCTGTTTGGAGGATCTGTCCAGTTCTGTCAGTGGGGTGTTGAGGTCCCCTGCTATAATGGCATTGCTATTTATTATGTTGTCTAGATCAAGCAGTATTTGCTTCATGTATCTGGGTGCTCCTGTGTTGGGTGCATAAATTTTAGGATTGTTAAATCTTCTTGTAAGATTTCTCCCTTCACCACTACATAGTGACCATATTTGTCTGTCTTTACTTTTGTTGCTTTAAAGTTTATATCATCTGAAATAAGGATGGCTACTCCAGATTTCTTTTGGCTTCCATTTGCCTGGAAAATTGTATGCCATCCTTTCACCTTGAGTCTGAATGAGTCCTTGTGTGTAAGATGTGTTTCCTGGAGATAGCAGATACTTGGCTTGTATTTTTTAATTCATTCAGCCAGTCTATGTCTCTTCAATTCACAATTTAAGCCATTCACATTTATTGAGAGAATTGATATTTGGGCCAGATTTCTGTTTATTCCATTGGGTAGTCTCTTGTTCTGTTTTACCTCTTGAGTCATTCTGAAATCTGGGTTCTGGAACTTTAGCTTTTGGGTAGTTTTACACTGGTGGATGTCTGTTGTGTTGGTTAGTGTACAATGCAGGTCTAAGCACTTCTTGCAGGGCCAGTCTGGACTTCGCAAATTGTATCAGTGATTGCTTGTCTGGAAAAGAGTTTATTTCTCCCTCATATAAGAAGCTTAGTTTGGCTGGATAAAGAATTCTGGATTGGCCATTATTTTGTTTTAGAAGACTGAGGATGGGTCCCCCGCCCTTTCTAGCTTGTAATGTTTCAGCTGAGAAATCTGCAGTTAATCTGATAGTTTTCCCTTTGTAGGTTACCTGCTCTTTTCGCCTCACTGCTCAGAGCAGTGCCTCTTTTGTGTTTACTTTGGTCAGTCTAATAATTATGTGGCGTGGTGAATGCCTTTTCACATTGAATCTCCCAGGAGTCCTGCGTGCTTCTTGTACTTGGATATCAAGATTTCTGGCTAGGCCATGGAAATTTTCCTCTATTATTCCTTCAAATAGTTTATCCAGCCCATGCAAATTTTCTTCTTCTCCCTCAGGGATGCCTATGATCCTTATCTTTGGCCTCTTTACATAATCCCACATTTCTTGTATGCTTTGTTCATGCCTCTTGTTTTTCTGTCCTTTCTCTTGGACTGATTTATTTAGCACATAGGTATTATCTTCCAGCTCTGAGATTCTTTCCTCTGCGTGATCCAGCCTATTCTTAAGGCTTTCCCCTGTGTTTTGTAGATCCTTGAATGCCTCTTTCATTTCTAGAATTTCTATTTGATTTTTCTGTAATACTTCTATTTCTTTAGAAAAATTTTTTTTCATTCCTTGCATTTTTCTTGTGGTTTATTTGACCTGGGATTCAATTTTCTCTTGAGTTTGACTGAGCTTTCTTATAATCCATAAACTATATTCATCTTCTGTCATTCTATCCATTTCATTTGAGTTTGTATCCATTTCTGAGGAACTAATGATTTCTTTTGGGGGTGGCTTTTTACTCTGATTTTTCATGTTTCCTGAGTTCTTTCACTGATTTGTTCTCATCTGGCCTCTTGATTGAGAGCAGGGGGTGTTAAGGCTAGTTTGTGGTCCTGTCTCCAAGCCCCCAAGGTTTGCTACTTGGCAGAGCCAGGGAGAGGAGAACTGGTCTGTATTACCTTAGGTGTATTTTAGCAAGTTTGGTGGACTTCTTGGGTTGCCTCTGACCTGTTGTCTTCACCTCTTCCTGGTGGAGTGTGGTGAGTTTTTTCTCTCCACTTGAGCTCCAAGCTGGTGGATTGTACTTGAGGGTATGAATTCACAGCTCCCTAATGGCTAGGTATTCTGTTGTGCCTATGGCAGACTCTGGTCCCCCCAGTGGGGTATACAAAAGCTCCAAGTTTTGGGAGGGGCCTTGTAACTCCCAGGGGTTACTTTGACCCTGTTCCTCCTGAGGTGCAGGTAGAAATAGAATTGCTTTTGGCTGCAGTGGTGACAGCTGAATTGGGAAAATTCTACACTGCTCAGAGGTTGCTTATCTGGCCGCATGTGTCTGGCCTACTGATGTGCATCTCCATGTGTCACTGGCTGATAGGGGGATCTCCAGTTGTGCACCCCTTTTCACCATTAGACCCCATGGTGATTCAAGTGGGCGTCTCTATCTCCAGAAGTCTCCGCCAGGGGGATGTTCCCACCGGGGGGGGGGGAATAGTGGCCACTGGAGGCACTCTTGGATTGAGTGAAATTCCCTAATGAAGTGGGCAGAGTTAGGGGGAGCTGCTCTGGTTCAGCCTGTGGTTCTTGAGGCATTTGTTTGCCATGAGAACTGGTACTTATACAAAATGAGTCACTATAACCAGCAACCTTCAAAATGTCCAATCTCTGGGTACAGGAGGGCTGGGACCTGAAGAGTGGGCACTAGGAGCAGCACATAGCAGACTCGTAGGAGGCCAGATCCAGGGAAGCAGGACCGGATTGATGGGCTGCAAACTGTTTCCAATACACAAAGGTTTTGCCCCTACAGCTCTGGGACCTTGTCCCACCTGGAGCCCACAGAGGCAGCTGTCCCAAGCCACCAAGGGCAAAGCCTGTTGTGCCCAGGCCAAAGAGCCCCTGGGCCAGGCATGGGGTGAAGCTAGAGACCTAGCTAACAGCTCCATGCAGGAGACTTTATAGATGGCTGCCAGCCACCAGCCTGGTGTACAGCAGTGCTGAGACCTCGCCTGTGAATGCAGCTCTTCTCAACCAGCCTGGGTCCCGCAGAGGCAACTGCTGGCAGCCTCTAAGGGCATGGCCTGCTCTCCGTTCACCTCCTGTGCTCAGGTCCCGCTGATTTCCTGAGGTGAGGTGCCAGTTTGCAGATTCCCATGTACTGTCCCAGGAAGCTGTATCTCAACCCAGTCCCTACCTGGCCCTGAGCAGTCCCTCTATAGTGCATCTGAGAGTTCCATACGGCTCTCACAATTGTTTCCTCTGCAGAGAGCCTGCTGTCTCGAGCAACAGCTTTGCTCCATCTCTGGGCTTGTCCCTGACTGAGTGGATGGGAAATCTGTGGGGAAGGTGTGTGACGACTTGTAGGTCATGTCGCACTGTGCTAACCTGGTGAGCTCGTCCTTCCCACGCTCTGGGCTCTATTGTACTCCCTGAGCTCTCCAATATTTGTGAATGAATCTCCCAGTCACCTGTTTTCTTGGCCTGAGAGTCCCAGGATGTTTCTCTGTACATTCACAATGCTGTTTTCAGAGTGAGCGATCCACATGCAGGCAGCCAATGGCGTTTTTCACCTCCTTCCCTGAGAGCTGTGAGGTGGGAGGACTCTATCAGACCACCATTTTTCCTCCTTTCCCTCTATCTACTTCTACCCTTCCTTTAATTTCTGAAGTTCTCAAAACATGGATGATATCAAATATATTTTCTACATAGAACTCAGTAATTGCATGTGGAATTGAATTCACAGTATTCCACATAATTTCTGGATCTTCAATCTTTTCCTCTCTACTGGACCTCCAAAAGGGATAAGGTATTGTCAGTACAGCAAAGATTGGCAGGGGAAACAACAGGGAATGAAGAGAAGATGAACATGGATGAAAATTACTTGTAGATAATTGACGTGGAAACTAAATTATTTCTATTCAAAAATTTCAATTTTTCTCACAAAATATAAAGAACAATAATTTCCAAAAATTAGAAAGGAGGGGATAGGTTAGGTGTCTATAGAAAAAAGGGAAAGTTTGAGATGTTTGTAGTGTTGACATCCAAGTTGACTTTGAAAGCCACAAATTTGAAATGGCACCAGTCATCTGCACTGTTGTGGAAGGTACCTAAAGTTAATTAGAGTTTCAGAAATCAATGAACTATAAGGTAGAGCTTTAGATGTCTTCTACATAGACATGGACAATATTCATATTAATTTTGAGGCCAAGGTAGAGAAGATCACTGAGCATGCAAGGAACTCATTTCTTTTACCTAAAATTTCATTTCCTCTATCCTTTCTTTCCCTGACTGGCCAACTCCTGTTCATCCTTCTAGTCCCATCCTTGGTAGTTCTTCTATCAGTAATCTTGCTCTAGAATCTTTCTCCTCCAACATGTACAGTCACTGCCTGGGGAGCCCATAATGCCCTATTCATACTGCTACATTTATACTTATATTGCACTGTAATTTTCTACTTTTTATCTTCTCTACCAGACATTAAGCATCTCAAAGTCAAGATCTATTTCTAATTCAGCATTTTATTGATGGTGACTTGATAGTAAACACTTAATACGTGTATGTTGGAGGGATGAAAGGACCAATATTCCATTTTTCTAAGTAAATATGTCAAAGTAGACATCTGTTTAGAAAATAAATATTATGCATTTATAAGTCCACAAATATTCAAAAAGAAATCTATCCTATTGTATAGTTATTTTCTATTTTCAAAATGTTAGATGAAACAACTATTCATGGCATGGCCCAGGTATCACAATAGTTACACTGCTGACTTAGGTTAATTGCACAATTATTAGGCAAAAGTGCTTGGCAATTAGTGTGGAGCATGGAGAGCTTAATCTGCCAATGGAATCACATAATAACAGCTTATCATGGGATTTCTGAAAGCATGACAGGGACTTCCAATAAAGTCCAGAAATTAAGTGCCCTTATTCTTCCCCTACCTCACTTTTCAATGCTTCTTTTATATCCAAATAATGAAAAAACTAAGAATGGAGCTGACCTGATTGTATTAAAGGATCATGAAAAGACAACATTTTTTAAGAGTTGGATTTTAAAAGCCCCAAAGGCCTAATGATTTCAGCAGTATCATTCTTAGATAGTTTAAAAACATTTGTAGAATTAAAGAATCTTTTTCCTACCCATCAACTGCCATTATTTGAAGATAAGGCAGGCTTATTCTTAATAAAACTAGAAAGCTGAGGAAAGATTCAGACATTCCTTATCTGATTCTTTGCTTCTTGATTTCCAAGAAAATAGACATTCAAAGACCTAATATTTTGAAATATATTTGTATGCATGTGTGTATGTACATGTAAGATACATGTACACATGTAATGTATTTTGAAATATATCTAATTAACTTTTAAAGCAGAATTTATGTGCTTTCTATGGATTCTTAATTTCATTACTTTTCTTTAGAAATTGGCTATTGTTTGTCTCTATAATTGCTGAAAATGTAAGCTACCCTGTTATGGTGTTATAATTAGGGTTGTGTTGCCCATTCTATTTCTTCCCTAAATTAATTGCAGTTGTAAAGCTATATATAAGACTGACATTATATTTCAGCAAAAATTGCCAACAAAGTTAGCATCAATGGTAGTAATAATCAGCCAGGTACTGCTGATATACCCGTCTCTAAACATGTTTTCACTTGCTCTCTCACGTAACTAATTTCTTACTCTCTTTAGTATGACTTGATTGATACATCTACACTCATGACCTTAATTTTCATGTCTTCCTCATTATGCTCTAATTTTACTTACCCCAATTTCCTTAAAGATTCAACTTCTCTATTAATGGCCAAACTTTTAGATGATGGTGAAAATTCCTCTACTGTTAGGTGCACTCCTTAATGGCTTAGAAAAGTTTTATACAACATTCAAGAGATGGGATTATACCTCACACACCATTAACGCCTGTAATTTAAGACTGGCCCAAGTAAAGACATAGTTAAAATAATATTAAGTGGCAAAATAAACCAGGCAAATCAATTTTATTCCACCAAACATTATTAACATAGAATTTGTATGCCAAGATGCAAGATCTGATGAGCTACTGGATTCAAACTTAAGTAGTTGTGTTTGCAGTACTGTGCCGAACCAAAATAATGAATTGAATTTTACGGAAGTTAGCAAAGCTCCTAACATAAAACTACATAATTTTGCACTGAGAGATACTGAAACAAGAAAATTCATGGGAAAGTAAGAAAGAGGTCAGGGAGAAATGATGAAACAAGCACAGGAAAACGCAAACACTTAAAATTACTTATAAATTGGTGAAATCCAGCAGCCAGCAGAGCAGCTTGAAAACTTAGGCAAATAGCGTTTTTGATGTTATGTTAAGCACTGATCAACCAGCCAGGTATAGAAAGCCTTTAATGCAATAAAACCAAACAGATTCCCAAAGTAATAGGTCATTTTATCAGAAGCATATTTTTCTTAGTCTTTAAGACCCCCAGTTGGAACCCATATATATAGTTTTAATTCTTTTCAAAAAGTTTCTTTACCTTGAAGTCAACATACTTTGAATAATTTCAGATAAAACAACAACAAAACAGATGCTTTTTGAAATTCTGTTTTATTCAGACAGTTTAGATACAGCTTAAGGTAAAGACATCAAATATAATATTAATACAATCTCTTAGCTAGGGAAAAGAAAATTTATTCTGCTCAAAACATTTTATGTGCCTTATCCTGGAGGAGCCATCCCTAAATTTTTTGATTCCCCAAACGTTACATAGGATGCTTTTTCTCATAGGGAAAATTTTTTCATTCAAACACTTAATTTTTAACAAGTCTTAACAAACTTGTTTCTCTTACCCAGTTGCTTCAAGAAGAACATACCCATCTCCTCCTAAAGAGCTGCAGTGTTTGGAATATAAAGAAAATGTGGAAGAGATGGAAGCAAAAATGCAAAATTTTTAAAAAAGAAAGCTAATAGAATAAACTGGCAAATTTGGAATAGGTCCCAAAGTAGTCTTTTATCTCTTCAGATATCATTTAACAAGTCATTAAAAATAAATTGTAGTTTACTTTTCTGAATATACAGGACTGTGTCCTCAAGGGAGTCAATAAACTAAATAAATAGGTGCAACTGCTGTTTTCTGCAATACATAATCTTGAGTCAGAAAGGGTAGAGCTAGGCCATTGTGAAGGAGTCAGGGGATCCGTGCAGCTTACATTGGGTTTTAATCACGAACTTCCCTGGGAAAGCTGAGATAATGAGCTTCAGAGAGTTGTAAAGTACAGAGAGAAAAACTACCAACCTAACATGAACAGAATTTTCAAACTCCAGTTTAAATTATTTGTTCGTTTCTATCCAGTTTGAAGCAGCCTACCCCTATTCTTTTACTAGCACCCCTTCTATTCTCACGTCTATTCAATTTCCAACCCCATCATCAATTCCAACACACAACACACATCCATAAAAACCCACAGGAAGCTGGACACAGTGGCACGTGCCTGTAGTCCCTGCTACAATGGAGGCTGAGATGGGAGGATCACTTGAGCCCAGGAGTTTGAGGTTGCAGTGAGCTATGATCATACCACTACACTCCAGCCTGGGTAACAGCGCAAGACCCCATCTCAAAAAACATAACAAAACAAAAAAAACCCACATAGTCATATAATTTTCTATTACTCGGCCATAGTTAAAAGGAAAAAGAGGGCAATTAATAGGTGGATATAAGATTGTCTATACAGTGTTGAATATCTAGATGAATCTGAAATGTTCGGCTAATTAAAACATTTCAGAATAGCTAGATATTTGGTATTATTGAAACACAACATTCAAAGGTTTCTGTCACATAGCTACAACAAGAGACATAGTCTTTTCTTTAAATGAATGTGCTCGCCAAGAATCATTTCTTCAAATGAACACTGAGCGAGGCAACCACATCATAAAATTGGAAAGACAAGACATCTCAGGAAAATATTCTTCAATAAGCATAGGCTTACCTTGAGCCTCTGAATTGGCCCTTATATATTTTGCCAAGTTATTTCTACAAAATAGATGGTGAGAAAAACAATAACAAAAATAGACAATTTGTGCCCAGAATCCTATATGTTTGAATTGAGAGAAGTTTGATATTTAAGGAAATAAACTGAGCCCGTTGAAATTTGATTAAGCAATATTATGGCTATCAGTATTCCATTCCCAGGGTTTGCTCTGTCAGAATTTTCTGGAGGTAACACAACTTGGCAGAAAGCCATCAGAGAGTTGAGTATGTGAACTATTGTTATGGATAACTACTCCCCTAACCTCATAATCAATTTGTCTACTGCTTAACGATTGCAGCTTAAAAGGGAAGATTTCAAAAATGACTTTCTTGACCTTGTTACCTGAGTGAACATCATTTCTTTTTACTATTCTTTTTTGTTCTTTCAAGTGATCACATTAGAATAAATAAAAACATAGTGTAACTCAAGGGTTTTGGGAAGGCAATTCCAATGTTCTTTTTTTCTATTTGGATGCTGATTATACAAATAAATAAACTTTGTAAAAATTCATTAAATTATATGCTCGTGATTTGTACTTAATTGTGTATGGATATGACACTTTGATAAAATGTTTAAAAATTAATCAAAGCCCTTAAAAAGTGAGGTAATATATATATAAGGCACTTAGTAATATATGCTGAAAGAAGAGACTAAGTAGTCAGCTATCATTCCACAGAGCCACAAATACTTTAAACAAGAACAGAGAATGAATTTGAAGACTATCCAGTTCTCACTCCTCATTTTATAGAATGGAGAAACTCAGGTCTAAAGTGGGGGGAAAACTTGCTTAATATAGCATAGTTATCAGAAGAATCAGGCCATTCGATTTTTAGCCTGCTGTGTGTTCTGCTACATGACGTTTTTACTCTAAATGATTATCAATTTATCTTAACACAAATACAATATGTGGATATGACCAAACTGATTTAAAGGTAAGTATTCTGGTAATAAGGCATTAGAGAGCTCCTAGCAAAGTGCTTTCAGATGTATTGTACTGATAAAGAAACTGAAGCTCAGAGAAATGAAGTAATTTACTTGATATCATCCAGTATTAAGTAGTGGAGTTGGGTGGGATTCATTTCCCAGTCTTTAAGACTTCAAAGCCTAAACACTTTCCTCTGAAACATACCTCTTAATAATGCTGTAGTTTTGTCAATTAACACTTGAGCTATGTCCAAAGAAACACTGAAACAACTCATTAAATTTTAAACAATTCAATTAGTTGGTTGCTGAACAGCTCGTTTGACCAACGTTGGCCTGACACTTGAGACAAGAATGCTTCACCCACCGAGAGGTTTTTTCCTACCCTCCTTGGTTCTTTTTACATTTTCAGAAATAGTTCAATACATTTCAATATATCCCTCATTGGAAGCAATATTAAAATTCTGATATAGAATTTTTACATCCATGTGGAATTCCTTTCACTGCAATTTCTATACTTCTGTCAAACACTTGTAGTATTTTGTGTCTTACAGAGCCACGAAGATTATACACTGCCTGTGTTTTCCTCTGATACTTTCAATCCACATTCACTGAATCAAGTTATAATGACTATCAATGTTTTCATTATTTAATAAGGTAGACTATAGTTTCTATACATAACAAAGCATACGGCACTAAAATGGATGACATTTGGAGTGAATATATCTTGGTTTTACTTTAAAGGTTCCATTTTTGGCTCAATTAATATCTTATGCATTACTTAAAATTCACAGAGCCTATTGTTCAATAGCACTATAAACAAATTTTCCCTGACATCTACTATGGGTGTACTAAGTACAAGTGCAACACAGAAGATCAAAAATTTATAAAACCATTTAAACCTGTATCTTTCTTATTCATTTTATGTTTTCCTACTCATTTAAAAGGGATTATGAAACTGGTATGTCATACAAGTTATCCAGCTAATAATATATTGTGTTAAAGGTCAAGGAAGACCATTTATTTCCCCATACAATTATTGCTTTAAAATTATTTAAGATGTCTGAAAATGTCGATTTTCCTAATTAAGATTAGTGTGTGATATATTGGATCCCTGAGAAGTCTAACAACCTGGGAGTAATATAGATATAATGAAAAATAAATTACTTAAGTATTGTTTATTTTCTGATTCCTAAAACAGGGCCAACATCCATGATGAGGAGGAATAGAACCTTCTGCAGCTAATCTATTCTGTTGAAATGTATGGTACATAATGAATTAGCAAATTCTTTAAAGTATCATATTACCAATGGACAACTTAAATATCAATTATTATTCCTTGGAATTGTATAGTGCTTTTACTTTCCTCCAGGTAACTTTGCTATCTAGTATTTTATTTGCTACTCACACATCCCACTGAGACAAACAGATTATTACACCTATTTTATACATTGAGAAGCTAAGGCAATAAGATAGTAAATGATTTGGCTGAATCTAAGTGAAATTTAGATTAGAAACTCAATTTTTTTCACAGTACCAAATTGTTTTTGCTACTTGCTCTTCCTACCAAGAGACCAGTGATCAACGAATATAGGCTGGGAAAAATGGTGATTGCAAGGATTTAGACCTCCACGATTACCTTCACAGATCCAAAGACCATCTACACAATACTAAACCAAATATAATTATAAAAAGGGGAAAGTTGTTCTTTCTTTTGATGTTTATTTCACCCTAATTTCATTTTTTCATTTTTTCATTTCATAATCTAGCCAGAAAATATAGCATCATCTGCCAGTTATCTTTCCCATGGAGAATATCTGAGTTGAGATAGGAGGAAATTTTAAGAACTCAGTAGAAAATTTTATTTGATTCCTTACTTGGATGCAATATACTAACATATATAAGTTAAAACAATAATCTTTTAAGAAGAAAATTATTACCACAGTAAATTAGCAACTTTGCAAATTGAACTGCCTCTTTAAGGGTCTCCTGTATTGGAATCATGTGCAGCTGAGATGTACAAAAGGGCCTAATTCTGAAAAATCATAATGAGGAACGTTCAGTCCAGGAATTAAGAAAGTTACTGAGCTTGTTGACATTCATTCCTAAGAATATACATGGACACACCTACCGCCATAGTAAAACAGTATTCTTTTAAAAATATTAATTCAAATAGTGTGATTGTTAAAGCATGGTATTCACAACTTTAATGTTCAAAAAATTAGAAATACGTAGTATACAATAGAATATTTATGCTTATCATATCCTATTATGTATGGTGATTACTTTGAAGTGTTTTACCATTAGTTTACCTTATTTTATTTTAATATTATATACTATTGCTTAAAGTAATAAACTGAACTTCCATAAGGATGCATGGATCACTGGTAATAGTGATCTATAATCCACATTTCACATTTATTTTGAAGTATTGCCCAGAGCTAAGACCCTATGTTTCTTAGTAACTCTTCCCTTTAGCTAAAATACAATATTTTCTATATTTCTATAATTGAAATATTGAAATTTCTAACTTAATTATATCAGATGTGTATATACAGAGAGAGATAGAGAGATGTAGGTATATATGTGTGTACATATCTAAAGATACATAAAATTATAAGTAACAAAAGCACTTCTTCCTTACTCATATTTTAAAATCAGCCATAAATCAACTGGCATTATTTCTTTCTAAAGATGTAAAAGTATTAGGTCCAGGGTCAATTACAGTTTCTCCTTTATTATATATTACAATAAATATATATACACATATGAAATATACTATTATAATTTTTATTATATTATATTACTGTTATATCCTATGGTCATTTATTTATGTTGTAATATTATTTTTTCCTTTTTATCACAGAAAATAATTTTAATGATCAACTTTTTTGTCTCATTAACTTTCTTCTACTTCCAGGGAAATCATCTCCTTAATGCTATTCCAAGCAATTTGACCTTTTCCCCTCTAACTAAACATAGGTCCCCTTCATAATATCTATATTACAATGGCCTCATAAAAAATTATTGGAAGTTCTTCTTGGTAGTAGCAGCAGACTCAAGGATGTTGGGGTTTGCACCTGTAAATGAAAATAAAAGTTCTCTAAAGTTGAAAAATTTTATTCCATTCTCAGCCTTTCAGATTTCTTAGGAGAATAGATCAAATTAATGCTTCTTTCAAGGATAAGGAATCTAGATAGATAAAAATATCATCTAAGATAGACATTTTCAAGATTTTGAACACCATGTGTAGACTCCACAGACTTCAATTTTGAGCACTCAAAGAATTTTTAAAAGATTAGGGAGTTCACTTATTTTAAAGATCTTTTTAGTGTTCAATTCTATATGTCCTATTATATAGTAAATATATGATATTCAAACAGCAGCAAAAAATAAAGAATAACTTGTTAATTTTGCTCAGTTATAAAGGGCAGTCACGAAGTATCAGGTGGTTAAAGGAAGCCATACATTTATAACAACATAGGAATTAACTTATCTGTATTCTGCCCCCCTCCATTCTGCTTAATTTACTTTAAAAAAATGGGTTACATTGAGAAATAATAGGGTTACTTATGGGAAATCCTAAGATATAATATTGAGGCAATTGGATAGAAAATAAGCAAATCTAACTTGTAAATACTTATGTACAACTTGATTCCTCATTTTCAGGAAACAGTAGCAAACTATTTTTTAATGAAGTTTCCTTCTCCCCATCCCCTTCAAGAAATTGACTATAACTTGATCATTTTACTTACATTAGATAAAAAATTGGATTGATATTTAATACCCAAATCTGCAAGTCTATAATAAGGATGTACTTACGAAAGAAATAAAGAATAGGAACTGAAGGTTTTTTTTTTAAAATCCGCTTTTATTCTTAATATAGTAGTTATAATGTAGAAACTAAATATATTAATTTTATAGCAAGCTTATGTTGCTTATTAGGTATTGTGGCCAGACGGATAGACATATATTATACAATTAAAAGACAAATATTATTGGCAATGTTGTTTCTTGAAGGATCCTTGAGAAAAGTACCTACACTTATGAATACATAAACAGGTATCCCTGTTCATATCGGGAGTAGGAGCTGTATACTTGGATCTTGATATAGATGGTTATATTGGTAAGTTAGATTTATTCCATGAAAATGTTAGTTCTATCCATATCTCTACATCACAGCAAAAGTCTGAGTGAATGAAATACAACTGCATCCATAACAGTCTCCTTGTTAAAAGTCTCTATCTTAGTAAACAAAATGTTTGTATTTCTATGATACTCTGACTCAGACCTACCTGCTTCAAAACAAAGTACCAAAAATTTGGGGAAAATATGTTCTCTGTCTAGACCTTGAAAATGTCATTAAAGATAAAATCTTTGAGGCTATGATGTGTCCTGTGAGAAATTTAGTGTAAATATAGCATAGCAAGGATTATTTTAAGTCAGGGAAAAGTCTAATGTATGTAAAATTTTTACTTTTCAGCTCCACAAAATTTTGTTGAGCATTTCCATTATCTATGTGATTTCTAGAGTATTAAAAGCTTTGTTCTATACAATCAGTTGGTTTGTATTACTTCTCTATGTAAATAAGTATATTTTCATTGTGAGGACAATTTGCAAAGACTGCATTGTTGACCATTTTATTGAGGTATTATTAACATAAAATAAATGGTACAATTTGTTCAGTTTTGGTATATGTACACACCCATGAAACCATTACCACATCCAGGTTATGCCAAGCATTAGAGAGATAGGTTATCTGTGGTGGTGTCCAAGAAGGAAAGAAGAGTGAGAAAGGGCCAGGAAAAATATTTGAAGAATTAATGGTCAAAATCTTTCCAAATTTGATGAAAGATACGAATCTACACACCCAAGAAGCCCAGTGATCTCAAAGAAGGATAAAGACAAGGAGTTCCACACTGAGACATATTATAATCAAACTATTGAAAGACAAAGATAAAGATTGATTCTGAAAAAAGTCAGGAGAGAAGTGACTCATCATGTACAAGGGATACTTAAAAAGATTTATATCCAATTTCTCAGTAGAAACCATGGAGGTGAGAAGGCAGTTGGGTGATATTTTTAAAGTACTGAAAGAAAAGCATCTGTAAACCAAGAATTCTATACAGCAAAATGATCCTTCAAAAGTAATGTAAAAATAAAGATATCCTGAGAGAAACTAGAGCTAATGGAATTTTTCCCTAGTAGACTTGCCCTACAAGAAATGCTAAATGGATGACATCAGGCTGAAATGATAGGTTACTAGACAGTAACTCAAAGTCATATGAAGAAATAAAGAACATAGTAAAGGTAACTACATAGGCAAATATAAATTCTGGTATTACTGTAGTTTTGGTTTATAAACATACTTTTTCAAAGTTATTTAAAAGACAGATGCATAAAACAATAATTATAAATCTATGTTAATGTGAACAAATGTATATAAAGATATAATTTTTGGCAATAAAAACATAAAAAGGGAGACAGAGCTGCATAGGAGCAGAAATTTTGTATATTATTGAAGCTAAATTGGTATTAATTCAAACTAGACTGTTATAAATTTAAGATATTAATTGTAATCCCCAGGATAATCACTAAGAATATAACTAAAAATATATGGAAAAGGAAAGGAGAAGGGAATCAAATAGTACACTACAAAAATCAATTAAACACAAAAGATGGTGGTAATGGAGAAAATGAGATCTAAAAATATATGACATATAGAAAACAATAGAAACCTGACTAAAGTGAGTCCTTTCTTATTAGGAATTAATTTTAAATGGATTAAACTCTCAAATTAAAGGTAGAGATTACCAGAATGAGTTAAAAACATTACCTAACTATATGCTGCCTACAAGGGACTAACTTAAATCTAGAGACACAAATAGGTTGAAACTGAAAATATGGATAAATGTTTTCTATAAAAATAGCAACCAAAGAGAGCTGGGATGGCTATGTTACTAGAGACAAAGAACGACATTTCATAATGATAAAAGGTCAATCTAGCAAGAAGATATAACAATTACAGACTTACATACACCTTATTACAGAGTACCAGAATACATGAACCAAACACTGACAGAAATAAGACTGAAATAGACTATTGAACAAAAATAGGTGGAGACTTCAATACCCAACTTTCAATAATGGATAGAAAACTTGGCAGAGATCAACAAGAAAATAGAAGACTTGAACAATCCTATAAACCAACAGATCTAACAGACAGCTATAGAATACTTCACCCAACAACAAAAGAATACACATTCTTTTCAAGTGGACGTGGAAAATTCTAGAGCATAGACTATATGCTAAGTCATAAAACAAACCTCAATAAATTTAAAAGTACAGATATGATACAAATTATGCTGTCTAACACAATGAAATGAAATTGGAAATCAATATCAGAAAGAAATTTACAAAATTCACAAATATGTGGAAATTGAAAAAACAATTCCTAAATAACCAATGGGTTAAAGAAGACAACAGAATGGATATCACAGAATAATTTTAGAAGAATAAAAATGAAAATACAACATAACAAAACTTATGGAATGTAGTTATCCAAAGCAATGCTGAGAGGGAAATTTATAGATTTAAAAGCCTATATTAAGAAAGAGGAAAAGATCTTAATTGAATAATCTAACCTCTCATCTAAAGAAACTGCAAAAAATAAGAGCAAACTATGTCTAAAGCAAACACAATGAAGAAAATGGTAAATATGAAAGCAAAGATAAATTAGGTAATAGAAAAACAATAGGAAGAATAAAAGAAACCAAAGTTGGTTCTTTGAAAAACCTTTGAGTAGATTGACTAAAAAAAGAGAGAGAAGAGACTCAAATTATTAAAACCAAAAAGGGGAATGGGAACATTACTACTAATTTCACAGAAATAAAAAGGGTTATAAGATAGTACTGTAAATAATTGTAGACCAACACATTAAATAATCTAGACAAAATGGTATAATTCCTGGAAACACAAACTGGACAAGAATGAATCATGAAGAAATAGAAGATATGAACAGACTGATAACAAATAAAGAGATTGAGTCAGTAATCAAAAACCTCACAACAAAGAAAAGCCCAGGCCCAGATGGTTTCACTGGTGAATTCTACCAAACCTTTATAGAATTAGAACTCATTTTTTCTGAAATGTTTCCAAGCAGCAGGAGAGGAGGAAGTACTTCTTAGCTCATTCTATGAGGCTAGAATTACATCGATACTGTTGCTATACAAAGACACCACAAGAAATATGAGACTGATGCACTTTATGGATATAGATGCAAAATTAATCAATAATATACTCGTAAGTGAGGCCTAGAAGCATATGAAAAGGATTACGCACCATGACCAAGTGGGATGCATTCCAGAAATGCAAGGGAGTTCAACATACAAAAATTCATCACTGCAATTTAAGAAAGCATGTGTTAAATCACATTATCACCACACTTGTCATGTCAGACTTTTTAACTATAGTCACTGTAATAGCTGTGTAATGGTATCTTATAGTGTTCTTAATTTGCATATCCATAATAACTAATGCTGTTGAGCATCTTTTCATAGGTTATACCTTCTTTGATGAAGAAGCTGTTCAAATTCTTGTACTTTTTATTGTTGTTTTTCCCCTTATTATCAATTAAGTCCTTAAAGTTTTTTGTATATTATGGACTTAGAACCTTTACCTGATGTATGCTTTGTAAATATTTCTCCTTAGTCTGTGACTTTTCTCTTCAGTCTTTTGAAGGCATCTTTCAGACAGGAGAAGTTTTTAATGTTAATTAAGTCCAATTTAACATTTTTTAATATAGATCATGCTTCTGTGTCATATACACAAAATATTTGCATAATGCAAGGACACAAAAATTTTCTCCTATGGTTTTTGAATAAGTTTTATAGCTTTAGGTTTCATATTTTGGTCTGTGATCCATTTTGAATCTATTTTGGCCTATGTTTTGAGTTACAAATTGAAGTTCATTTATTTTGCATATGATATCAAATTTTTCAGACCTATTTGTTGTAACGGCCACTATTTCTTCACAAAATTGTCTTTGAACCTTTGTCAAAAATCAGTTTTTGAGGTATATTGCAGGTCTATTTATGGACTCTTTATTATTTTCCATTAATATACTTTTTGCTGTTACAGCAATACACACAGGTTTGATTAATGAAGCTTCATAATAAATCTTCAAAACAGGTAATTTTATCCCTCCAACTGTCTTCTTTCTTTTCAAAGGTCTTTGACTATTCCAGGTACTGTGTATTTCCATATATATTTTTTATTTCAATAGATTTAGGAGGTACAAGTGTTTTTTGATACATGGATGAATCCTGTAGTGCCGAAGTCAGTGTTTTTAATGTTTCCATCACCAGAATACTGTATATTGTACCCAATAGGTAATTTTTTATCCATCACCTCCCTCCCCTCCCTTTCTTAGTTTCCAATGTCCATTACACAACTTTATGACCATATATACCCATTGTCTAGCTCCCACTTATAAGTGAGAACATGTGGTATTTGTATTTCCATTCCTGAGATACTTCACTTAAAATAATGGTCTCCAATTCCATTCAAGTTGCTGTGAAAGACATTATTTCATTCCTTTTTATGGCAGAGTAGTACTCCATGGTGTGGGTGTGTGTATGGGTATATGTGTATATATGTATATATGTGTATATACACATGTATGTATATACACCATAGTTTCTTTAGCTACTCATGTATTGATGGGCACTTAGGTTGGTTTCATGTCTTTGCAATTGTGAATTGTACTTCAATAAACATACAAGTACAGGCATCTTTTTGATGTAATGATTTATTTTCCTTTAGGTAGACCTTCAGTAGTAGGATTGCTGGACCAAATGGTAGGTCTACTTTTAGTTCTCTGAGGCATATCCATACTTATTTCCATAGAGGTTGTACTAGTTCACATTCACACCAACAGTGTATAAGTGTTCCCTTTCCCCACATCCATGCCAACATCTATTGTATTTTGACTTATTAGTGATGACCATTCTCACAGGGATATGGAAGTATCCCATTGTATTTTTAATTAGCATTACTGATAGTTAGTGATGTTTAGCATTTTTCACACGTTTTTTGGCCATTTTCATACCTTCTTTATAAAGAAATCTGTTCATGTCTTTTGCCCACTTTTTGATGGGGTTATTTGTTTTTTTTCTTGCTGATTTGTTTGCATTTTTTGTAGGCTCTGGACATCAGTCTTTTATCAGATTTTTAGTGTGCAAATATTTTCTTCTATTTTGTGAGTTTTCTGTTTATTCTGTTGATTATTTCCTTTGCTGTGCAGAAAGTTTTTAGTTTAATTAAATCCCATTTATTTATTTTTTGTTGTTGCTGTATAGGCTTTTGAGGTCTCAGTCATAAATTCTTTGCCTGGGACAATATCAAGAATAGTTTTTCTTAGATTTTCTTCTAGAATTTTTATTGTTTTAGGTCATACATTTAAGTCTTCTTGAGTTAATTTTTGCATCTGGTGTGAGATAGGGATCCAGTCCCATTCTTCTGCATGTGGCTATCCAACTTTCCTAACACCATTTATTGAATAGGGCCTACTTTCCGCAATGTATATGTTTTTGTGCTTTATTGAAAATCAATTGGCTGTAGATATATGGTTTTATTTCCTGGTTCTGTTTTCTCTTCTATTAATCTATACATATACGTTTACATCAGTATCATGCGGTTTTGGTTACTATAGACTTGCAGTAAAATTTGAAGTTGGGTAATGTGATACCTCCAGATTTGTTTTTTGCTTAAGATTGCTTTGATTGATTATTTGGGCTCTTTTTGGGTTTCAAATGAAGCTTAGAATTATTTTTTCTAGATCTGTGAAAAATGACATTGATATTTTGATAGGAATTTCACTAAATCTGCAAATTACTTTGGTGATTATGGACATTTTAACAATATCGATTCTTCCAATTAATGAGAATGAGATGTTTCTCCATTTCTTTGTGCCCTCTATGATTATTTTCATCAGTGTTTTGTAGTTCTCCTTGTACAGATCTTCCACCTCCTTGGTTGAGTGTATTTCTGGGTATTTTATTGCTTTTTCAGCTATTGTAAGTGGTATTGAGTTATTGATTTGTCTCTCAGCTTGACTGTTATTAGTGTATAGAAATACTACTGATTTGTGTATATTAATTTTGTAACCTGAGACTTTGCTGAATTTATTTATCAATTCTGGGAGGCTTTTGGTGGAGTCTTTAGAGTTTTCTAGATAGAAGATTATATCATAGGCAAACAGGGATTGTTTGACCTCTTTTTCTATTTGAATGTGCTTCCTTTTTTCCCATGGCTGTTGTTCTGGCTAGGACTTCCATCCAGTACTATGTGAATAGAAGTGGTGACAGTGGGCATCTTTGTCTTGCTCCAGTTCTTAGGGGGAATGCTTTCAACTTTTCCCCACTCAGTGTGTGATGTAGGCTATGAGTTTGTCATATATGGCTTTTATTATTTTGAAGTATGTTCCTTCTATGCCTAGTTTATTGAGGGTTTTTATGATGAAGGGGTGCTGGGTTTTATCTAATGATTTTTCTTCATTGATAGAGATGATCATATGGATTTTTAAAATTCTGTTTATGTGATAAATTTTATTGATTTGTGTATTTTGAACTATCCTTGCATCTCTGGGATGAAACCCACTTTGTCATGGTGAATTATCTTTTTGATGTGCTGTTGGGTTGGGTTTGCTAGTATTTTGTAGAGGATTTTTGCTTATATTTTTATGAGGTATATTGTTCTGTAGTTTTCTTTTCTGTTGTGTCCTTTCCTGGCTTTAGTATCAGGATGATAACGGCTTTGTAGAATGAGTTAGAAAGGATTCCCTCCTTCTCAATATTATGGAACAGTTTCAGTAGGATAAGAGCCTATTATTTGTAGGTCTCATGGAATTCAATTGTGAATCCATCTGGTCCTAGGCTTTTTTTTTTATTGGGAGATTTTCTATTACTGATTCAATCTCGTTACTCACTATTGATCTGTTAAGAATTTCTATTTCTTCCTGTTACAAGTTTGAGTCTTCGTGTGTTTCCAAAAATTTATCCATTTTCTCTAGATTTTCTAGTCTGTGTACATAGAGGTTTTCACAGTAGTCACAGATGATCTTTTGTATTTCTTTGTTATCACTTGTAATGTCTCCTTTTTCATTTCTGATTGAGCTTATTTGAATTCTTCCTCTTCTATTCCTGGGTAATTTAGATAGTGGTTTGTCCATTTTGTTTATCTTTTCAAAGAACCATCTTTTTGTTTTATTGATCCCTTGTATTGTATTTTTTGTTTCAATTGTGTTTAGTTCTGCTCTGATCTCTTTTAATTATTTTCTTCTGCTAGCTTTGGATTTGGTTTGTTTTTCTTTTGGTAGTTCTTTGAGGTATGACATTAGGTTGTTAATTTTTTATCTCTCTGTCTTTTTGATGTAGGCATTAAGTGCTATAAACTGCACTTCATCACGTCTTTTGCTGTATCCCAAAGATTTTGGAAGCATTTGTCACTTTTCTTTTCATTTTAAATCAGTTTATCAAAGTCACACAAACACACATGCAAAAGTCTTTATTTCAACTTCATTTTAATAAGGTATTTTGCTTAGATAAAGAATTCTAAGTTAATAGTTTTATTTTTTACGTTAGTATTTACAGAGGCTGCTCCACTGTCTTCTTGCTAGCATTGTTTCTAACAAGAAATATGGTGCTATCTTTGCCTTTGTTACTCTGTATTCAACATGTCTTTTTTCTATGGCTGCTTTTAAGATTTTCACTTTACCATTGGTTTGGGGCATTTTGACTATGATGTGCCTTGGTGTAGTTTTATTCATGTTTCTTGTTTTGTTTTGTTGAAATTCTGAGATACGCAGGTTTATAATTTTAATAAATGTGGAAAATCTCAGCCATTATTTAACCATTTTGTAATGTCTTCACTTTTCTTTCCTGTCATTGGAGGATTCCAACTCTATGCATATTAAGCTGCTTGAAGTTGTACCACAGTTCACTCATGCTGTGTTTATTTTATTTTATTCTTATTTTTCTGCACTTTTTTTTTTTGGTGTTTTTTATTGTTAGGTGCTCAAGTTCCCTAATCTTTTCTTCTGTTCTGTTTAATAGCATTAATCCCATCCAGTGCATTGTTTATACCAAACATTGTCATTTTCATTTATAAAATTCTCTTTGGGTCTTTTATATATCTTTCATGTCTCTAATCAGCTTTTGGACATATGCAATGCAGTTATAATAAGTATTTTAATGACCTTGTTTGCTGATCTATTCTGTGTCAGTTCTGGGTTATTTTCAATTAACTGGTTGTTCTCTTCATTATGGGTCCTATTTTCCTACTTCTATTCTGGTAATCACTGATTGGATGCATTACATTGTGAATTTTATCTTGTTGGTTGCTGGATATATTTGCATTCCTAAATATATCCTTAAGCTTTGTTCTGAGGTGGAGTTAAATTACTTGCAGACAGTGTGATCCTTTGGGGTCTTGTTTTTAACATTTGATAGGCTTGACAAGAGCAGCATTTAGTCTATTGATAATCATTCCCCACTACACTGAGGCAATATGCTTTTGATTACTCTACTCAATGCTATGTGCATTACAAGGTTTTCCAGTCTCGCTTGTGGGAATAGGAGCTACCTCTGGCCCTGTATAAATGCTCAGTACTTTCCATATTAATCTTTACCCAGCCTCACCTGTTGTTTTCACACACCTATTGTGATCAGTAGTCTGCCAAGTTACAAAGGGGGACTCTCCATAGATCTTCAGTGTTCTTTTTCTTCAAGATAACTCCTTTCTGGTAATCTGTGGTTTTTAGCAATCTTGGCCTCCCTAACCTCTCAGATGTACATTTCTTCATGCAAGGATTCCACTAGGCTCCACTTGGAATCCAGCCTCCTTCTGCTATACCTCAGAAACAATTTCAAAGCAGTAAACTTAGGCAATTATAGGGCTCACTTAATTTCTTTTTTATCTCTCATGGATCACTGTCCTTTATTGCCTGATGTTCAGTGTCTTGAAAACCATTGTTACACACACAGACATGTGCATGAAAATATATAAATATAGTCTCTGTTACTCCATTTTAGCAAGAAGCAAAACCTCCAATACTGCATCTTAAGAGCTTTATTCTAAATCAGACACTAAATGAACTAAAATAAATTTTATTCTCCATAAGCCTCCTTGCACATTGGCTTATGGGGACAACATAGCCCATTGGATATTTCAATGCCAAAGATCACCA
Organism: Daubentonia madagascariensis; assembly: GCA_023783475.1. Classification (NCBI taxonomy): domain Eukaryota; kingdom Metazoa; phylum Chordata; class Mammalia; order Primates; family Daubentoniidae; genus Daubentonia; species Daubentonia madagascariensis. Next base: position 3,934,264 of record JAKFHU010000341.1, on the reverse strand, counting down.
GGAACACACATATAGTAGAACAAGTTGAGTTTATACTCATAGCAGCAAGGGTGAATACACACCCTCTGGAACCATGGGGCATCTCATAAGTTTTCTGCATTTAGAAAATAAAAATACAGAATACACATTTACATTTGAATCTCATATAAACAATTAAAATTTTTCATTATAAATATGCTCAATGCAATAATTGGAACATACTTTTTACTAAAAAGTTATTTGTTTATCTGAATTTCAAATTTAAGTGAACATCCTGTATTTTATTTGGCAATACTAGTCTCAATAGGTGCATGTTAGAAAAGACTCACTAAAGAATTTAGGCTCCTATTAGGTATCATGAGGTTGAGTTGGGTGCTTAAGAAAGTGGGGCTGTGCTCTGGATTGGATGCTCTCATTAACTAGGGTAATTCTATGACTGGGTATCTTCTTAATAAATTTTAACTATAGGGATGGTAGACTAGAACAAAGATGAAGCTGTTATTGGTATAGAATATCAATCACGCATTTCAGCCTGGTGTGCTATGCAGAATGATCTGGCAAAGATGTTCTCACCTAATCCAATGTGTTACCCTGTATGACAAAAGGGACTTTCCAGATGTAATTAAGGTTATGGACCTTAAGTAGGGAATTTAGCCTGTATTATCTAGGTTGGTCCAATCCAATCACTTGAAATCTTTTTAAAAGCAGAGAACCTCCTCCAGCTGGAGGAATAAGTGATGCAGCAGAGGGGAAGTCAGAGAGATTTAAAGTATGACTCTACTCACCATTGCTAAAGGGAAGGCTGCATGAAAGTCACAAGAAAGAATGCAAGCAACCTCTAGGTGCAAAGACCAGCCCCTAGCTGGTAGTTGGCAAAGAAAGAAGGACCTTAGTCCTACAACTGATAGGAATTGAGTTCAGCCAAAAACCTGAGTCAGATTGGAAGAAGATTCTTCCTCCAGAGCCTCCAGAAATGAATGCAGCTCTGCCAACATCTCAAATTCATTGTTGTGAATCCCAGAGCAGAAGACACAAATGAGCTTCACTGTACCTGGACTTCTGACCTGCAGAACTATGAGATAATAAAGCTGCTAAATTTGTGGTAATTTTTTGTGGCAGTAATATAAAACTGATACTCTAAGAGAAGCATTTTTGTATTTTATATTGTAATTGGGGCAATTTATATATATATTTTATTCCAAAATATTAAGGGGGTACAAGGTTTTTGTTGTGTGGATACACTCTATAATGCTGAAGTCAGGGCTTTTAGTGTGCCCACCACCAGGACAGTGTTCATTGCACTCAATAGGTAATTTTTTATCCCTCACCCCCCACCCTCCCCTTCTTAGTTTCCAATGTCCTTTACATCTTTTTGTGCCCATGTGCACCCATTGTTGACCTCCCACTTATTAGTGAGAACATGTGGTGTTTGTTTTTCCATTCCTGAGATACTTCACTTAGGATAATGGCCTCCAGTTCCATCCAAGTTGCTGCAAATGGCATTATTTCATTGCTTTTTATGTACTCCATGGTGTGCGTTTGTGCGTGTGTGTATGTGTATGTGTGTATACCATATTTTATTTAGCCACACATGTATTGATGGGCACTTAGGTTGATTCCATTTCTTTGCAGCTGTGACTTGTGCTGTGATAAACATTCAAGTGCCGGTGTCTTGATAAAATTATTTCTTTTCTTTCATGTAGATAACCAGTAGTAGAATTGATGGATCACATGTTAGGTCTACTTTTAGCTCTTTGAGTAATCTCAATACCGTTTTCATTAGAGGTTTTATTAATTTGCAGTCCCACCAAGAATGTATAAGCATACCATTTTCTTTGCATTCATGCCAACATCTGTAGTTTTTTAACTTTTAATAATATCATTTTGACAAGGATAAGATGGTATCTCACTGTAGTTTTAATTTGCATTTCCCTGATGATTAGTGATATGGAACATTTTTTCATGTGTCTGTTGGTCATTTGTCTGTCTTCTTTAGAAAAAATTTTGTTCAGGTCTTTTGCCCACGTTTTGATGATATTGTTTGGTTTTATCTTGCTATTTTGTTTGAGTTCTTTGTAGATTCTGGAAATTAGTCCTTTGTCTGTCCTATGGTTTGTGAATATTTGTTCCCATTCTGTAGGCTGCCTGTATGCTCTGTTAATTATTTCCTTTGTTGTGCAGAAGATTTTTAATTTAATTTAGTCCCATTTATTTATTTTTATTGCTGCTGTATTTGCCTTTGGGGTCTTAGTCAGAAATTCTTTGCCTAGGCCTATATATAGAAGAGTTTTTCCTATGTATTCTTCTAGAATTTTTATGGTTTCATGCCTTACATTTAAGTCTTTAATCCATCTTGAATTAATTTTTGTATATGGAGAGATATATGGGCCCTGTTTCATTTTACAGCATGTGACTATCCAATGTTTCCAGCACCATTTATTGAATAGGGTATACTTTACCCAGTGTACATTTTTGTCTGCTTTGTCAAAGATCAGTTAGTCATAGATATATGGTTTTATATCTGGGTTTTCTAATCTGTTCCATTGGTCTATGTCCCTGCTTTTCTACCAGTACCATGCTGTTTTGGTTAATATAGCCCTGTAGTATAATTTGAAGTCAGCTAATATGATGTCTCCAGATTTGTTCTTTTTGCTTATGATTGTTTTGGCTATTTGGGCTCTTTTTTGGTTCCAACTGAAGCTTAGGATTATTTTTTCTGGATCTGTGAAGTAAGATGTTGGTATTTTCATGGGAATTGCATTGAATCTGTAAATCACTTTGGGCAAAATAGACATTTTGATGATGTTGATTCTACCAATCCATGAACATGGGATGTTTTTTCATTTGTTTATGTCATCTATGATTTCTTTCATCAGTGTTTTATACTTCTCCTTGTAGAGATCTTTCACTTCCCTGGTTAAATACACTCCTTAGTATTTTATTTTCTTCATAGCTATTGTAAGTGGTATTGGGTCCTTCATTTGACTCTCAGCTTGACTGTTATTAGTATACAGAAATGCTACTGATTTGTGTGCATTGATTTTGTAATCTGAGACTTTGCTAAATTTGTTTAGTAATTCTAGGAGTCTTTTGGTAGAGTGTTTAGGTTTTCCTAGATACAAGATTATGTCATCAGCAAACATGGATAGTTTGACCTCTTCTTTCCTGATTTGGATGCTCTTTATTTCTTTCTCTTGCTTGATTGCTCTGGCTAGGACTTCCAGTACTATGTGAATAGAAGTGGTGACAGTGGGAATGCTTGTCTTGTTCCAGTTCATAGGGAGAATGCTTTCAACTTTTTCCCACTGAGTATTTGTTGCATACGGCTTCTATAAATTTGAAGTATGTTCCTTTTATGCCTAGTTTGTTGAGGGTTTTCATCATGAAAGGGTACTGGATTTTATTGAATGCCTTTCCTGTACCTATTGAGATGATCATATGGTCTTTGTTTTTGCTTCTGTTTATTTGTTGAATCACATTTATTGATTTGCATATTTTGAACCATCCTTGCATTGCTGGGATGAAATCCACTTGATCATGGTGAATTATCTTTTTGATGTGCTGTTGAACTTGTTTTGCTAGTATCTTGTTGAGGATTTTTGCATCAATGTTCATAAGGGATATTGGTCTGTAGTTTTCTTTTTCTTCTCTCTCTTTTTTTTTTTTTTTTGGTTGTATCTTTTCCTGGCTTTGGTATCAAGGTGATAATGGCTCCATAAAATGAGTTACAGAGGATCTCCTTCTTCTTGATATTATGGAATAATTTCTTCAGGATAGGTGCCTGTTCTTCTTTGTAGGTCTGGTGAAATTTGGCTGTGAATCTGTCTGGTCTGGGGCTTTTTTGTTGGGAGAATTTTTTTATTACTGCCTCAATGTCACTCCTAGTTTTTGGTCTGTTCAGGATTTCAAATTCTTCCTGATTCAGGCTTGGGAGGTTGAATGTTTCCAGGAATTTATCCATTTTCTCTAGGTTTTCTAATTTGTGTGCTTAGAGATTTATTTTAGTACTTATGATGATATTTTGCATTTCTGTGGTATCAATTGTAAAGTCTCCCTTTTTATTTCTGATTTGAGTTCTTTCTCTTATATATCTGGTTAATCTAGCTAGTAGTCTATTGATTTGATCTTTCAAAGAAACGGCTTTTTGTTTCTTTGATACTTTGTATTTTTTCCTTTTTTGGTTTCCATTTCATTTAGTTCTGCTCTGAGATTTGTTATTTCTTTTCTTCTCCTGGCTTTGGGTTTGGTTTACTCTTCTTTATTTAGTTCCTTGAGATGTGACATCAGGTTGATAATTTGTGATATTTCTGTCTTTTTGATGTAAACATTTAAGGCTATGAATTTTCCCCTTAGTACTACCTTTACTGTATCCCATAGATTTTGAAAGCTTGTGTCCCCTTTGTCATTCAGTTCAAAGACTCTTTTGATTTCCATCTTAATATCATCACTGACCCAAGGATCATTCAGCAGTAGGTTGTTTAATTTCCATGACTTTGTGTGGATTTGAAAGTTTCTCTTGGAATTGATTTCTAGTTTTACTCCATTGTGGTCTGAGAAGATACGTGGCACAATTTTGATTTTTGTGAATTTGCTGAGACTTGGTTTGTGGCCTAGGATATGATCAATTTTGGAAAATTGGTCTACGGGAGCATGGCCTGCTGGCAAGTGCACAAAAACAAGAAGCATGGCCTGCCACATGGTGTTAGGGTCTGTGAGAGTGTGGCCCACCAGCTAGGAGGCAGGGCTGAGGGGTGTTGTCTGCCACATGGTACACAGGCTTGTGGGTGCATGGCCCTCTATGCAGCATGTGGGTCTGCAGGGCTGTACACCTTGGTGCAGTGGCTCATGGGGTTTGGGGACTTGTCCCATTGGTCATTGGGTGGGGCCATGTGAGCTGGGCTGCTGGATGGCTGGGGCTTTTTCCTCACATAAGTCCCAGTGGGGCTGCTACTGTGGGACCTCTTAAGTGTTGTTGACACCCGCTCTGTTCAAATTCACTGGTGGGGGGGTGATTGGCTCCCAGTCACAGGCTTGCCAAAGCATCTAGTCTCCCTGCTCCCACCCCAGCCCAGCAAGGGAAGATGTGGGGGCAGTTAAAGTGAAGTCAATATCTGTTTAGACTGAGAGCTTTATATCTGAGAGCTCAGAGTGGTGTCAGCTGTGGCAACCCAGGAACCAGTGGGTCCCTGCTGAGCCTGCTCTCCAATGCAACTTTATCATACAGTCTCCAAGCAGTTCCCTGATCAGAATGGAGGCTACTGGTATTGCTTCCCCCCTACACAGCTCAAGTTGCAGTGTTTATGAAGAGAGCATGGGGCCCTGAAGTTATCTCCTTTATCCCTTCCCCATGTATAAGTGTCTCTCTCAGGTATATTTTGATCTTGGTGAGTAGATCTCCCTGTGCCCATTTCTTTTACCTCTCTGATAATTCACAGTGCTCTCTATAAGAGGGTCCATCCATAGGTGGGCATCTACTTACAACTTTTGATCCTCTCCTTGAGAGCAACATGTGTGGGCTGCTTCTTGTTTGCCATCTTTCCCCCACCAAACCACTTTATATTTTTGTCTGGGCTCTGACATGATGATTGAATGGTCTTGTTTATATCTTGCTTCATCATGGTCACAATATGACAGTATCTAATGATGATGTTCTGTGAAATTGTTTAAGTTCAGTGAGAGAACACCAAGACTTTGGTGTGAGTGGCAAAAATGCTTGCAGTCACACCAAAGCCTAGATGATAGTACCGGGCCAGCTTTTGGATGTTACGAGCTGGTTTTTATTGTTGTTGTTTTGCTTTTTTCAGATATATAAGCACTAAGCTACCTGCTAGGTTTATTCATCCCAACTTCAAAACACATGTGATTTAAATTAGTGATTCCATGAAATTATAAATCACCACTTTCTGTGGATCTTTAAGCTAATCAAAACAATAAATGTTAAATTGTCAGTGTCAAGGTATATTGTTAAGAAAGCTGGATATCTTTCAGAGAATAAAAGCTACTTTTCAATGCTAACAATGGTTAGAATATAGGATCCAGAGGAGAAATTATGGGTGCTAAAATAAATACAATCTGAAGATCAGGCTTAAAACCAGTGATTCATATTAAAAAATCAATTTATTTTTCACAGAGTTAAAACCAGTTATTCTCATTTAGAAAAAAAACAAGTGAGGAATGGGTGAAAAGGTTGTTTGTATTTTTAATAGATGTGTCATGGTCAATACAATTTCTTTAAGACACTGGAGAAAAACACAGTACTGAAGTATAGAAAGTCATTAAAATGTGCTTGTTAGAGTTACTGCCTCAGGTGTTTATTCATTATTACATCTGATTGTTGCTACTAAATTATACCCAGTACCTATAAAGATACTGATACCCTTTTCCCTACAGTATAGGGTGTTCTAGAATGCATAGACTCATCATGAAAGTAAGACTTCTGTCCACAATACAACAATTATCAAAGGAAATACAAACACTCCAGGCACATATACTCTTGATCTTAGTCAAAAGGCCAAGAAGTGATGCCAGACACATATGATTATGTATTGGGGCCTTTAGATAAGCTCCATAATGACAAAAATGGAATCTCTAGAGTGAGGGTGAAATTCCTAAAGTTTTCTCAGGTTTAACTCAATCTTTCCACCTAATCTCTGTGGGATCAACCATGGCCTCCAAAGATATTCTCATATTTGAATCAGAGATGAATTCTGCATGTCAGATGCTTAGCTAATCTGCCCTCCTGTCCCTGGTTAACTGGCAGAATCACTACTATAAATGTTATGTTTTCCAGGCCAAGAAAGTTTTGATAAATTCATTTTCAAATGGCATTTATGTCATTAGTGACATATCTTATACTTGGAAACAAATGAAATACTCCAGATTCACTGAATAGTAATAATTATGATTTATTATTAATTTTATTTTCCACGTTCCAAACTAATTCAGTTGGAAAATTAAGAAAGAAAGAAACTTATAATGACACCAAGCTAAATTAATAAAGAATTAAATATCTGACATACTGTGTTTTTTCCAGGACTTATTTTTACAATGGGACACTAAATCCATTCAGGATAGCGAGTAGACTTAGAGGAAGTATTCATAAGTTATTTATATAATATGATAATGTGTTTTGTCCTTAAATGGGATTATAGTCAAAGAACAGACATGTAAAATTGACAATAATTTTCCTATCTTTCTAAAGAAATTTCATTATCATTAAATATGTAAGAAAAGAGGACCTAATTACTAAATTGTGAGTGCACTTTGTGACAATTTTGTACTAATCTGCATTTGATAACAAATATAGAAACTAAAAAAACTAACAAAAAATGATCACTTTTTTCTGAATATCAAGAAGAAGAAGCAGTTAAAAATAATAAAATGATTGAAATGCAACTTTAGAGACTTCCACACGTCCTGAAATCCTATGTGCCTTACTTACCTGTGTGTCTAAAGTGCAAGATAAGCTTTCATGAGAAGAATGACCTTATCATTTATGATTTCTACAGCCAAATGGGTAATTGAAACTAGTTTTATTAACTGTGGATAAAGTACATAAGTTCACATACTTAGTCCATTTGGGCTGCTATAACAAAAATCATAAACTGGGTAGCTTAAAAGCAACAGAAATTTATTTCTCACAGTTCTGGAGGTTAGGAAGTCCAAGATCAAGGTGCAGGCAGATTCCATGTCTGTTTCAAACCTATTTTTTGGTTAAAAGACAATGCTTTTTCACTGTGTCTACACATGATGGAAGGGGAAAGCTAGCATTCTGTGGCCTCTTTTATAAGGGCTCTAATCCCATTCATGAGGGCTCTGTCCCCATGGCTTACTCACCTCTCAAAAACCCCTGCTCCTAATACCATCACCTCAGGGATTAGGATTTCAACATAGGAATTTTAGGGGGACACAAACATTCAGACCATAGCACATACTTAATGAAAGATCAAATTATTCTTTCACACTTTACTAATACTTTCTTGTTCTAAAAACACCCCTACTTGCTGGCTAACCAACTTCATAAAAAAGAGAAAAGGCATTCTGAAAAAGAGGCACAACTTTCCCCTTAGTGAGAAGTTTGCAGAGAACATAGACCACAAAACTGCTGTTTTGATCTCCTTCCCAATTCTTATTCATTAAAGATTTTCATTATTGACTCAATGTCTGCCTCTGTAACTCAACTCTTGCCACAATCTTAAGAGATTTCAAAATCCATTTAGAATGCTCATCCAACAGCCCAACTTTGAAATACCTGTATCCTCAGAACACCAGTAAACTTCTCCTCCACCCTACTTGAGCAACATCTCTCCCATGACAAATGCCTGAAAATTCCATTTAGCCAAAACCACTCTTAAATCTTAGTAGTCCACTCATTAAGATAACCTCTTAACCTTCCATAGCTTCCATGCATTCATTCCATCTACACATGATTTTTAGCTTTATGCTCCCTTGATCTCTTTATTTTTCCCCAGCTTATACTGTATTTATATGTGGCAGACACTGAGCTAAGTACTTTATATACATTATCTTATTTAATCTTCACAGAAGCCCAAACCGTACCTATAGGATAGGTACTATTATTATCCCATTTTACAGGTGAAAGAATTAAGTCACAAAGAGGTCAGATAGCTCATAAGTGGCAAATATTGGTTTTGAATATTGACTTTCTAACCATAAATTGTAAATTTTTAATTATGACAGATACTCCTTTACCTATGTTTTCCTTCCTATATGCTTTCACTTTTACTCATTCTTCTCAGAGAAAATTTCAAATATATAATATTCTCTTCAAATTCTATGCCTAACTCTAAGAACAGAAGTCTTATTTTTATTTCACTAAGAAGAATGAGTCATGATTTCCTCAAACTCCTGCTCTCTGTCTACAAATTTACCCATGTTAACCATACCAATTAATAAACATTTCCTCCAGACTTGAAGAAGCTTTCTCTATTTCTGTCCAAGATCTACCCATCTACCATTTAAAAATGCCTTAAATAAATGTCAAAGATTGGCAAACATCCTTGGTCTTTTACTTCCTCTGGGGCCACTACCCAACATTGATTGCCCTTCACAGCTAAGCTTTTTGAAAGAATAATGTGCATACAATGCCTATACTTACTTACAGTTTCCTGGCTTCCCCGTCTGCAATAATTTTGTTTTTGCTTTCACCATTCTTTTCAAACTGGTCTAGATAAACTCACCAATATCCCCCTAATTGCCAAATCCAATAGGCATTTTCTAGTATTTATCCTTGTGGTTCTTTCTCTTGTACTTGACATTGAATATATCTTTATTAATTGTTATTCTGCCTGGATTTCTGTGAGACCTAAACTCACCTCATTCTTTTCATACTTCCCCAACCACTACTTTTCTTCTTTTGTTATAAGTTCCTCTTCTTCTTCTAGTTCTGAAAGATTAGTTCAGAGGTAGATATATACAAACAATATCATGCCACTGGGGAGGGGCCTCTACTTTAAGGGATTTCATATTGTTTCATTATTTTTCATTTAGTTGAATGCCTCCTTCATAAGCCTGTGATCTCCTTCAGAGAAGGACTGTGTCTGACTTGTGCACAGTGACTAGCAAATAATAAAGCATTAAAAATGTTTACTAAGAGAACTAATTTACTTATTTTCAAAACTTTATATAAATTAGAGTGTGCCTTTTTCTATAAGTTTGTATAACAAGTGGCATTTCCCATTTTCATTGTCTTAAACAATATTATTAATCCTTCACTTATTTTGACACATTTAATTCTTATAAAAACCCTATGAGTTAGGCAAGAAAGGTGTACTCATCCTTGTTTTACAGTTAAAGAAAGATTCAGGGAGGTTAGATAATTTATCTATGGTCACATAGCTATTAAATACTGGGTCCAACCTAAAACCTAGATGACTTTCTTTGCATGTTTTTCTAATCCTCATTTGTTACTTCTGCCATTGCTGCACTATTCATTTTTATTATTCAAGTTGTAATACTCACAAGAGCAAGGTTCTTGGCCCACTTTCCATATTCAAAGTCACTGGAAAAGATAAATAAAGGCAAGGGATGAAAGAAACAAGCTAACTAATATATTAAATGCTATATATTTTGCCAAAACAAACAACCAAAAAGAAAATGACAGCACACTTTTTTTACTGTTCTTAAAAACACCTACAATGTTAAAAAATAAGAGCAGAATGTAGAAAACTTTAAAATCAATCCCAAGCCAAAGATTTCAAAAAGCACAACCAAAATTAGTAAGGAGTAGATACCACTATATTACTGTTAAATATATGTCTTCATGAAACTTTCTAGTTCTAAAAATGTCCTCACTACAAATTAGAATATTAAATTGCTGAGCACATAAGCTAAAATAATTGCATATTAAAGATCACTGAGAGCTACTAAACTATGCATTAACTTTAAGAGGTACCACATAAATGAACTTTATTTAGATATTTCAAAGCCCCAGGGAGTTGCTATATAGAACCTAAACAAAGTATTTCATCATTTCTAATTCCCTAGTGATTTAAGTTTATAACTCACTAAAGTGAAAATATTTTTAGACATAGTGATATTTCATTTAACCTTTGAGGAAAGAACTTTCTTATATCTATAAAAAGTGTCCAATATATAAATGACTTCAGCATGAACAATGACCATGATATATCTAAGTTTTAAATTGTATAAGGAAATAAGAACAGGGAAATAAGAAGCCTGCAATATAAGCATTACTAAAACAGAGTTTTATTAAAAAGCCTCTTAAATGCTGATGAATCAGGTTTATATATCTCTGACTAGGTACTTAGATCATCAGCTTTATTCTTCAGGCAATAATGTTAGGGAAAATAAAGATTCATTCACTCATTCAACTATACATTCATTCTCCAAGTTTTTACTTAGTGCCTACCATATGCCAGACATTTTCCAGGCCTCTAAGGACACAATGATACCCTCAACTATAAATAAATAGATGGATTTATTGATTGCTTAATAGATAAGTGTGTGTGTATGTACACGCATCTGTGTCAGGTGGTGATAAGTGTTATGAAAATATAGAGAAGGATAAAAGGATAGAGAGTAACTGGGGGCTACTTTACACAAAGAATCTCAGGAATGACTCTTCTGAGGAAGTATCACTTTAGCAGAAATATGAACAAAGTGAAGTAGCAATGAGAATAGCTGACAGTAGTGTTCTGGGCACAGAGAGTAGAAAGTACAAAAGCCTAAGAGCACGATTAATACATACTAGAATGAGCAAGTAGGCAAGAGGTGGAGTGGTGAAGATTATCATGCAAAAGTTGTAATGGGCTAGGTCAAGTTGAATATTGTAGACTAACATATAGACTTTGGATTTTATTCTAAATGCAGTGAAAAACTATTGGAAGGTTTTAAGTATGAGAATAACATCATTAAATTACTCAAAAGAGCCAAATCTTTACTTTAAAGCCAACCAAAATATATATTAATAGATTTGCATAAATAAAAACATATATAACTAAGAATTTATAAGAAATGTTATAGAACATAGATATCTTTCCCAAAAACTGTTAGAACTAATAAATGAATTCAGTAAAGTTACAGTATACAAAATCAACATACAAAAATTAGTTGCATTTCTATATACTAACAATGAACTATCTGAAAAAGAAATTAAGAAAACAATCCCAATTACTATAGCATCAAAAGAATAAACTACTTAGAAATAAATTTAACCAAGAGGTGAACAATCTGCACACTGAAAACAATAAAACGATGATGAAAAAAGTTGAAGACATAAATAAATGGAAAGATATCCCATCTTCATATATTGGAAGAATTAATATTTTTAAAACGTCCATACTACCCAAAGTGATCTAAAGATTCAATGCAGTCACTATCGAAATTCCAATGTCATTTTTCACAGAAATAGAAAAAATTATCTTACAATTTATACAGAACCACAAAAGATCCCAAATAGCTGAAGAAATCTTGAAGAAGACATCTGGAGGCACCACACTTCCTGATTTTGAAATACATTACAAATCTGCAGTAATCAAAACAACATGGTACTGGCATGAAAATATTAATAGGTATGTAGACCGTTGGAACAGAATAGGGAGCCCAGAAATAAATCCATATATATACAGTAATCTGATCTATGACAAGGGTGCCAAGAACACACAACAGGGAAAGAATAGTCTGTTCAATAAATGGTGTTAGGAAAACTGGATATCCACATGCAGAGAATAAAATTAAACCCTTATCTCACATCATATACAAAAAAAATCAACTCAATATGGATTAAATACTTAAATGTAAGATTTAAAACTGTAAAACTACTGGAGGAAAACATTAGGAAGAATCTTCTTGCCATTGCTCTGGACAATAATTTTTTGATATGACCCTAAAAAGCACAGGCAACAAGTGCAAAACAAGACAAGTGGTATTGAATCGAACTAAAAAGCTTCTGCACAGCAATGGAAACAATCAACAAAGTGAAAAAGCAACCTACAGAATGGGAGAAAATATTTGCACTCCACATATCTGATAAGGGAAACTTAACTCAATAGCAACGAAACAAATAATCCGATTTAAAAATGAGCAAACGACCTCAATACTCCAAAGACATACAAATGGGCAACAGGTATATAAAAGGTATTCAATATCACTAATTTTCAGAGAAATGCAAATAAAAATCACAGTGAGATATGACCTCACACCTATTAAAATGGCTATTGTCTGAAATAGGAAATATGACAAGTGTTGGCGAGGATGTGGAGGAAAGGGAGCTCTCAGACACTGTTCATGGGAATGTAAATTGATACAGCCATATGGAAAACAGTGTGGAAGTTCCAAAAAAATTAAATCCAGAACTAACATATGATCGAGCAATCCCAATTCTGAGTATACAGTCATGTGTCACTTAACAATAGGGATATGTTCTGAGAAATGTGTTGTTAGGTGATTTTGTCATTGTACAAACATCATGGAGTGTACTCAAACAAAACTGGATGGTATAACCTTCTATACACGTAGGCTATGTTATTAGCCTATTGCTCCTAAGCTACAAACTTATACAGCATGTTACCATACCGAATACCATAGGTAGTTATAACATAATGGTAAGTATTTGTGTACCTAAACATATCTAAGCATAGAAAGGGAACTGTGAAAAGACAGTATTTTAATCTTATGGGACGACTTACTGTATATGTGGTCCATCGTTAACCAAAATGTCATTATGCAGCCTGTGACTGTATATCCAAATAAAGAATTTAATAAAAAGAATTGCCAAGGCATTTTAAATTGTCCTATCTTAAAATTTTAAGACATTAAGATTTTCCTAATAGTTTTTTCTTATTCCCATGTGCTATTTATTTCGATCTTGGGTTATTAGTCTCTTCTAATGCTTCAATCTTTATCTAAATGTGCTGAAGATGTTTAGATGATGACATAGGTTTAGGAAGTTTTATCTTCCAACTCTGCTTTTCTCTTTCCCCTTTCAGAACTGAAGCATTAGGAAGTATTAAGTATTCATTCATTGGAAATGAATACCAACTACTCTCAGTATTAATTCAGTCAAAACACTTTTCTTTCTTTATGATACACATAGTGTCTCATTTCAAAGTTAAGATTTTTCCAAAAATATGACATATCAATCTACATTTACATTGTTGCATGACTACAATGTACCAGGCACTCTGCTGAGTGCTTTACATGCTTTATCCCATTTTATTACATATAAACACTATTAGATGGCTACTATTGGAAGCAACCTACTTGAGGAAAAGACTGTTGCCTTTCTTTTACCACAGAATTTCAGTGTCAATTAAGAATGCCTGGAAAATAATAGGTGCTCATAAACACCTATTAAATGAATTATTTAACATATGACTGAATTTCTATTATACAGACGAGAAAGCTGAAGCACAGAAATCTTAAGACACTTGCTCAGGATTACATAGCTGCTACATAGCACATCCAGGACTCACCCAAGTTCTGCCTGACTCAAAAGTTTTCTCATAAACACTATTTTATTTTGCCTCTGAAAAATCTGCCATTCTCACCTTGTGATATTCCCCCAATCTGGATAAGCCTACAATACTGATCTCATTCCTGACTTCAACTTTCCATAGTCACTTTCCTTACCTGACTATTCTTAAATTCCCAGTCCTCTAGGGTGGTCAAGTCTCTGGGTTAATAAAGCCAAACATTTTTTTTTCTAGCCTGAGGTCTTTTAGCAATTTTACACATTTTTTGTACCAGAAAATATTTTTTAAAATTTGGAACACCGGACAGCCACAGTTATTTTGCAACAAATTTGTAGAACATGAACCAAGTCCAAAGTATAGAGATATATCTGAAGACACCATGAAATGTTGCCTGATAACAATAAGTAGTACATCTATGGAAAACATATTAAATTATTTTTTGGAAATGTAATATGATGTAACAAGTCTCTTAAATGATTTCATCCAACTTTGATGATTTTAAGAGCTCAAAAAATGAAATATTTATGGTTTGAAAAACATAATAAGACCAGTAGATAAAAATCATATACATTTATATTTTGAGGAAATATTTGGAAAAAATTCTCATCAAATTTTATTACATTTCAAAGAGTGAGCTTCATTTCAGGAAGTGAACTTCATAATAAGTTGGTCATCAAAACTTTGTTCTAATAATGATACTACAAAAATTTTGTAATACAATGGTTTCACTGCAAATTTGACACGAGTTCCTTGTAAAGAGCAGTAAAATGTCACCATAAATACGTTTTCAGTAACTTTTAGATTCACGTTTTTGTTTTGAAGTTCTCAAGGTTCTGTTTATGTTCTGGCTCATTGTATATCTACCTTCGTGGTGGGATTTCATGGGGATTGAATGTTTTCTGCTAACTTATATATATGCCTGTCAAACATGGCTGGCTCTTTATATTATACCGTTATTGTTTTTTCATAACAATTAGAGATTTGATCTCTCTTGACAGTGAAAATATCAGTCTACTTCTCTTAATTTTGAGTGCTACCATTCTAGTTGAAAGATTCCATAATCTCTCACTGAGACTACAATAACATCCTCAGAGGACTCCTTGTTCTACTCTTGCTTTGATTCTCTACATAATAGAAACTATAATCCTTTCAAAGGGTAACCTAATATTATTTCTGTGGAAAATCTTCCAAGGGCTTATCATTAAAAAAAAATAATAAAATTCAAACTCTTTATTAACAAGGCTTAACATGATCTGGCAATCATCTCTCAAACTTTATTTTTGTTAATCCTCCATCTTACTTTCTTCACTCTAGCCACAGTAGCCTTCTCATAGGTCTTAAATATGCCAAACATATTTCAGCATCTTGCATTTTCATTTTCTTTCTTTATTATTATTATTTCAAAATATTACAGGGGTACAAATGTTTTTGGTTACATGGATGGCTATTGCTATGTTTGAGTCAGGATTATTAATGTGCCCATCACCTAGATAGTGTACACTGTACTGGTTAGGAAAGTTTTTGCCCATACCCTCCTCCTCCCTCCCCCTTACTTGATTTCCAGAGTTTTACTTCCTGTATGCATAAATGTGCTCATCGGTTAGTTCCAATGTAATAGCAAGTACATGCAGTGTTTGTTTGTCAATTTTTTAGATATTTCACTTAGGATAATGGTCTCCAGTTCCATGCAAATTGTTGCAAAAGGCCTTAATTCATCCTTTCTGATGGCTGAGCAGTATTTCATAGAATACATATACAACATATTGTTAATCCACTCATGAATTGATGGGCAAGTGGGTTGATTCCACATCTTTGCAATTGTGAATTATGCTACAATAAACATTCCTGTGCAGGTGTCTTTTGGATAAAATTACTTCTTTTCCTTTGGGTAAATACCCAGTAGTGGGATTGCTGGATCAAATGGCAAGTCCACTTTTAGTTCTTTGAAGACTCTCCATACAGTTTTCCATAGAGGTTGTACTAATTTACAGTCCCACGAACGGTGTATAAGCATTCATTTCTCTCTACTTCCGTGCCAGCATCTATTGTTTTTGGACTTTTTAATAAAAGCCATTCTAACAGGGGTAAGGTGATATCTCATTGCGATTTTAATTTGCATTTCCCTGATGATTAGTAACGTTGAGCATTTTTTCATATGTTTATTGGCCATTTGTCTATCTTCTTTTGAAAACTTCTGTTCATGTCTTTTGCCCACTTTGCAATGGAGTTGTTTTTGTTCTCTTCTTGAATTTCTTGAGTTCTTTGTATATTCTGGTTATTAGCCCTTTATCGGATATATAGCTTGCAAATATTTTCTCCTATTCTGTAGGTTTTCTCTTTGCTCTGTTGTTTATTTCCTTAGCTGTGCAGAAGCTTTTTAATGTAATCAAATCCCATTTATTTATTTTTGTTTTTGCTGTGATTGCCATTGGGGTCGTCTTCATAAATTTGTTGCCTAGGCTGATATCTAGAAGAGTTTTTCCAACATTTTCTTCTAGCATTCTTATGGTTGCATGTCTTAGATTTAAGTCTGTTATCCATCTTGAATTAATTTTATTGAGTGGTGAGAGACATGGATCCTGTTTCATTCTTCTGCATGAAGCTATTCAATTCTCCCAGCACCATTTATTGAATATGGCTTCTTTTCCCCAGTGTATATTGTTGTCTGCTTTGTCAAAGATCAGTTGGCTGTATGTGGATGGTTTTATATCTGGTTTCTCTGTCCTCTTCCATTGATCTATGTCTCTATTTCTGTACCAATATGGTGCTGTTTTGGTTACTATAGCCTTGTAGTATAGTTTGAAATCTGGTAATGTGATGCCTCAAGGTTTGTCCTTTTTGCTTAAGATTGCTTTGGCTATTTGGGCTCTTTTCTGGTTCCAAATAAATCATAGAATTATTTTTCTAGATCTGTGAAATATGATGTTGATATTTTGATAGAGATTGCATTGAATACATAAATCACTTTGGGTATTATGGGCATTTTAACAATGTTGATTCTATTGATTCCTGAGCATGATGTGTTTTTCCATTTGTTTGTGTCATCTGCAATTTCTTTCATCAGTGTTTCATAGTTCTCTTTGCAGAGATATTTGACCTTCTTGGTTGAGTATATTCCTATAGATTTTTTTTTTTACTTCATGGTTATTGAGAATGGTATTGAGTCTTTGATTTGACCCTTAGCTTGACTACTATTGGTGTATATGAATGCTACTGATTTGTGAAGTAACACTGTAAAGCTGTACTGATTTGTGTACATTGATTTGGTAACCCGAGACTTTCCCGAATTTATTTATCAATTCCAGGAGTCTCTTGGTGGAGTCTTTGGGGTTTTTGAGATATAAGATCATATCATCAGCAAAAAGTGATAGTTTCACCTCCTCTTTCCTAATTTGGATACACTTTATTTCTTTCTCTTGGCTTATTATTCTGGCTAGGACTTCTAGCACTATGTTGAATAGAAGTGGTGACACTGAGCACTGTTGTCTTGTTGCCATTCCTAGTGGGAATGCTTTCAACCTTTCCCCATTCAGTAAGTTGTTGGCTGTGGGTTTGTCACATATGGCTTTTATAATTTTGAGATATTTTCCTTCTATGCCTAGTTTGTTGAGGGTTTTTATCACAAAAGGGTACTGGATTTTGTTGAATGTTTTTTATACATCTATTGACATGATCATGTGGTCTTTGTTTTTGCTTCTGTTTATGTGGTGAATCACATTTATTCATTTACATATGTTGAACAATCCTTGCATTATTTTATTCCACTGTAATCTGAGAAGATACATGGTATGATTTCTATGTTTTTGAATTTGTTGAGACATGTTTTGTGGCCTAAGATATGATCAATCTTGGAGAATGTTCCATGTGCTAATGAAAAGAATGTATATTCAGTAGTTTTTGGGTAAAATATTCTGTAAATGTTAGGCCCATTTGTTCTATAGTCATGTTTAAGTCTAGTGTTTATTTATTTTCTGCTTGGATGATC
Organism: Daubentonia madagascariensis; assembly: GCA_023783475.1. NCBI lineage: Eukaryota > Metazoa > Chordata > Mammalia > Primates > Daubentoniidae > Daubentonia > Daubentonia madagascariensis. The sequence continues at coordinate 3,916,345 of JAKFHU010000341.1, read as the reverse complement.
TGTCCAGATCTGTCAGTGGGGTATAGATGTCTCCAGCAAATTTAATGCTGCTGTTTATCTCTTTGCTTAGATATAGTAGGGTTTGCTTTATGAATCTGGGTGCTCCTCTGTTAGGTGCATAAACATTTAGGTTTGCTATGTCTTCTTGTTGAATTGCTCCCTTTACCATTATATAATGAACCTCTTTGTTTTTCTTTACTCTTGTTGATTTAAAGTCAATTTTATCTGCTATTAGAACGGCTTCACCTGCTTTTCTTGGTTTCCATTTGCATGGAATACTTTTTTCCATCCTTCACCTTGAGTCTGTATGAGTCCTTGTGGGTTAGGTGTGTTTCTTGGAGACAGTGGATACTTGCATGGTATTTTTTCATCTGTTCAGCCAGGCTATGTCTCTTGAGTGGGGCATTCAAACTGTTCAGGTTGAATGATAGAATTCATATGTGGGGTGGTGTTCTGTTCATCCTGTTGGGTAGTACCTTATTGCTTTTTTTACGTCTTGTACTATTTTTTTATATGTGCTCTGAGCTTTAGTTTGGGGTGGTTTTACACTGCTAGGTGTCTATTGTGTTGATCCATGTACAATGCAGTTCTGAGTATTTCCTGCAGGGCAGGTCTGGTCTTGACAAATTCCCTCAGTGTTTGCTTGTCTGGAAAGTCTTTATTTCTCCATCATATATGAAACTCAGTTCTTCAGGATATAATATTCTAGGCTAGCAGTTGTTCTGCTTAAGAAGACTGAATATGGGGCCCTAGTCCCTTCAGGCTTGTAAGGTCTCAGTTGAGAAGTCTGAATTTAGCCTCATGGGTTTTCCTTTGTAAGTTGCTTGATGTTTTCACCTTACAGCTCTCAGGAGTTCTTCCTTCATGTTGACTTTGGCCAGTCTGATTGTTCTGTCTTGGTGACTGCCTCTTTGCAATAAATCTCCCAAGTTTTCATTGAGCTTCTTGTACCTGGATGTCTAAACCTCTAGCAAGACCTGGGATGTTTGTCTCAATTATTCCCTCCGACAGGTTTTCCATCCCTTGTGTGTTTTCTCCTTCACTCTCAGGGATGCCTATGATTTTTATACTTGGCTGTTTTATATAATCCCATGTTTCTTTTGGCTTTGTTCATTCCTATTAATTCTCTGTTCTTTATTTTTGTCTGACTGAGTTAATTCCAAAGAGCTATCTTTAAGCTCTGAGATTCTGTCTTCTGGGTGGTCTAGTCCATTCTTAAAACTTTCCACTATATTTTTTATTTCCTTAAATTATTTTTTATTTAAAAAGATTCTATTTGTTTTTGGTTTTTTTTTTAATATGTCAATCTCTTTAGTGAATTTTTCATTCATTTCCTGAATTGTTTTTCTGGTTTCTTTGATTTGGTTTTCCAAATCTGCTTGGATTTTATTGAGCTTCCTTACAATCCATATTTGGAATTCTTTATCTGTCATTTTAATATTTTCATTTTGGTTGGTATCCATTGCTAGAGAGCTGGTGTTCCCCTTTGGGGGTGTTCTTTAGCTCTGACTTTTCATATTTCTGGAGTTCTTTTGCTGATTCCTTCTCATCTGGGGCAGATGTCCCTTCTTATTTTTGTATTTTCTTTTGTTTAGATGGGGCTTTACCACACACACACTTGTAAAGGATTGTCTGTAGCACATGTTGGGTAAGAACCTTTGGCTTTGCTTGTGGGTGTTTTGATGGTAATCTAGGTCTTGGATGGATACCTTGGTTATAGATATCCCTAGTGTGGTGGTTTTCTCAGTTGCTAGTTGTTTGTAGGCTGTAGCAGTGGTGAACTATGTGTGTGTGAAGATTCCCTGTCTCTCTTTGATGAGGGAGGATGGAGGTCTGAGAAATCCTTTCTCTCTCCCGTGCCATGTGGTCTTATAAACCAGGTGTCCCCAAGCTATGGTGAGTAGTAGAATTATTTCATTATATATTACAATGTAATAATAATAGAAATAAAGTGTATAATAAGTGTAATGTGCTTGAATCATCTCAATACCATCCCCCTACTCCCTGGTCCGTGGAAAAATTGCCTTCCATGAAAACTCTTCCTGGTGCCAAAAAGGTTGGGGACTGCTGTTCTAAACAGTGTAAATTGTATTGGCATGCCCAGTTTAATATCTGAGACAGCAAATCATGCTTGTGGGTAAGAATCATCCACACCCTGTAAGACTGAGTCAGTAAATGCTGTAAAGGGCTATGTAAATTTACCTCCCTGCCTGTACGTGGTGCTTTCCAGAAGGAACAAGATGCAGTGTTGATTTGGGGACCTATGACCTGCTCTAGCCCCTCAGGATATGTACTTGAATGCACCAGGTGTTGGGTGAGGCCCTGGAACTTCCAGGTGAGCCCTTATTCTCTGCCACAGCAGAGGTGTGTGGGGGAGTGAGGCTGGATAGGGCTGGATTGGGTGAGTTTGCCCCCAGGCTGCACAAAAGCTGGTCAGTTAGCTGTTTCAGCAGGAGTCAAAGGTCTGATCCCAGCTTCTGAGGGAATCCACCAGGGAGAGGCTGAATTGGCCTTACCCAGCCAGAAAGTCTGCTTGTGGAGGGAGGGCAGGGCTGTCTAAGATTCACTGTCTGGCTGTCAGGAGTTGGTTTCACTCTTCTCCCCGCTATCCTGCTCTGTGGCATCCCTTCGGCATCTGCCAGCAGGCAGGAACTCAAACTAGCTGAGCTCCCACATGATGGTGCTATAGGCTGGGAGCTTTCCTGTCCAGGATTCTGTCCTGGGCTAATAGCATGGCCTTCCTGTAGGGGGAGGGGTATTCTGTGAGTGTACTGCAGCTGGGACCCACACTACACTGTCTTTTCAGTTATGCCCAGACAGGCTCCCTCACCTCCTAAGATTAGTTCACAAATCTCCCCTCCATACCCCCAAGCAACACAATCAAGTCCTGGGTGTATGGGATCTGGCCTTCAGGCCTGTCCCCAAGTCCCCAAAGATCAATCCCTGACCATTCCAGGGAGAAGTGTGCTGGTCCTGAGTTGCCTATGGCATGCTCAAGCAAGTTTATTGTCTCTCTGCTTCAGGGTGTGTCCTGCTCTGATGGAGCAACTGGGCAAGTAGCACTGGGAAGCGGGGAGGCAGTGAGCAGGGAGCTCACAATCCAAGAACCCCTTAGTCTTCTGCAAGTCTTCAGAGGAAAAGTTTGAGCTCCTCTCTCTGTGGAAGCCCCAGTGTGGCATATGCACCAATGGGGGGAAGCAGCAGTTCCTGAGAGTCCTGGCACAATCATCTCTCTTGGCAGCCACAGGAGAGGAGAGGAAGGGGAGGAAATGAGTCTGGATGAAGGAAAGCTAACATTCTTGTCATCTCTGTCCCCCTCTCTAGAAGGCAGCCTGTGCAAAATGTCCAGGCTGTGGGGTCACACAGATCCCCCGGGACCCGCTGGCCCCCTGTGGCTCCCATTGTTCAGGCTAAAGTTGAGAAATGTTTGTTTGGGAATGAGCAAGTTTAAAACCGAGAGGCTGAAGCACAAAGGTACACAGTGGGTGGAGAAGCAATACGGCACCTGTCATCTTGGCTCAGGTCTGTGGTGACAGGATGCACCCCATGGGGGCTAGCAGGCTGGTGCTTTGTCCTCAAGAAGCTCCCAGTTCACTGGATGTGGCAGCTTTTGAGCTTGTGAGGGTAGAAAGGCTTTCCAGCAGCTCGGGAGCCTGCTGACTGCCAGAGATGTGAGGGAGGGAGAAAAAAACACTTCACCTACCTTTTTCACTGGACTCCAAGCCTCTCAGGGGTTGTCCTCTGCCGATATCTTGGTCCTTCTTGCTCTGCTCTGCAAATTCTTCCCATGGAATCTCTTGTAGATTCTAGCACTTTTTCCTCAGAATTACACTTGATCTATGATGGTTTGTTTGCTTATTTTTTCTTTTTTCATCTAAAACTTTTCCTTCTTTCTGAGACATTATGGCAGCTGTTGTCTCTGGTCTGCTATCTTGTCTCTCCCTACCCCAAATATACTTATTTAACATATTTTGTGATGGATGTCATATGTCTTACAGATAGAAGTAACACTGTAAAGCTGTCTTTTGTGGGGGGAAATTTAAATCTGTCTTGCCTTTTCATTGTTTATCCTACATTTCAAAAAAGTCTTCTCAGAATTTTATTTGATTAGCTCCTTATCATTTAGGCTTCTGCTAACAGGCTTTCCTTGATTGGCCTAACTAAAATTGACCTCCACCTCTAGTTACTTTTATCATTTGCTTTAATTTGTTTTCTTAAAAGTTTATTTTGATAGATTTAATGGGTACAAGTGTTTTTCATTACATGAATGAAATTATAGTGGTGAAGTCAGGGCTGTTCATGTACCTGTCATCCAAATAGTGTACATTGTACTCAGTAGGTAATTTTTCATCACTCACTCACCTCACAACCTCTCCCATTCTTAGTTTCCAATGTCCACTATACCACTCTGTATGACCATGTATGCCCATCATTTAGCTACTACAGAACATGAAGGATTTGTTTTTCTGTTCTTGAGATACTTCACTTAGGATAATGATCTTCCTTCCATCCAAGTTGCTGCAAAAGACATTATTTCATTCCTTTTTATGGTTGAGTAGTATTCCATTGTGTGTGTGTATATATATCTATATCTATATCTATATCTATATCTATATCTATATCTATATATATACACACACAAGCCCACACACATGCACCACATTTTCTTTATCCACTCATCAGTTGGTGGGCACTTAGGTGGGTTCTATATCTTTGCAATTGTGAATTGTGTTGCAATAAACATACAAGTGCAAGTGTCTTTTTCATATAATGACTTCTTTTCCTTTGGGTAGATACCAAGTAGTGGGATTTCAGGATCGAATGGTAGGTCTACTTTTAGTTCTTTGAGGAATCTTCATACTGATTTCCGTAGAGGTTATACTAATTGCTTTCCCACCAGCAGTGTATAAGTGTTCCTTTTTCACTACATCCACACCAACACCTATTGATTTTTGAATTTTAATTATGGCCATTCTGACAGGGGTAAGGTGGTATTTCCTTGTGGTTTTAATTTACATTTCCCTGATAATTAGTGACATTGAGAATTGTTCCCTATATTTGTTGGCCATTTGTATATCTTCTTTTGGAAAAAATCAGTTTATGTTTTTTCTCTACTTTTTAATGTTTTTTTTTTTCTTGCTGATTTGAGTACCTTTTAGATTTTGGATATTAGTACTTTGTTGGATGTACAGTTTATGAATATTAAATTCCCTTCTGTACATTGTCTATTTAATCTGTTGATTACTTCCATTGCTGTGTAGAAGCTTTTTAGTTTGACATAGTCCCATTTGTCTATATTTGTTTTTATTGCATTTGTTTTTGAGGTCATAGTCATGAATTCTTTGCCTAGGACAATGTCAAGAATAGTTTTTCCTAGGTTTTCTTCTAGAATTTTTATGTTCCCAGGTCTTACATTTAAGTCTTTAATCCATCTTGAGTTAATTTTTGTACATGATAAGAAATAGGGATCCAGTTTCATTCTTCTGCATATGACTATGCAATTGTCCCTGCACCATTGGATATCCTTTATCCAGTCTATTTTTTGGGTGTCAAAGTTGGTTGTAGGGATATGGTTTTATGTCTGGGTTCTCTATTCTTTTCCATTGATCTATGTATCCACTTTTATACCAGTACCATGCTTTTTTGGTTACTATAGTCTTGTATTTTAATTTGAAATTGGGTAATGTGATTCCTCCAGATTTGTTCTTTTTGGTTAAGATTGCTTTGGCTGTTCAAGCTCTTTTTTTATTCCATATGAAATTTACAATTTTTTTTTCTATTTCTGTGAAAAATGACATTGATATTTTGATGTGAATTACATTGAATCTGTAGATCATTTTGGGCATTATGGACATTTTAACAATATTAATTCTTCCAATCCATGAGCACAGGATGTTTTTCATTTGTTTGTGTCATCTATGATTTCTTTCATCAGTGTTTTGTAGTTCTCCTTACAGAGATCTTTCACTATTTGCTTTACAATATTTTTTGCTATCTGACTTTTTTATGTTTATCTGTTTTTTAATTTTGTGTCAGCCCCACTAGAATGTAAGATTTATTATGTTAGGTGTTTTCTCTATTTGCTCAATGCTATAGTCCAAGCATGTAGAAAACTATCATAATGTAGTTTCCCCAATATAATAAATGCATTTTAAATGAAGGAAGAAATTTTAAGGCTTATCAGTCAATTGCATACCACTGAGGCTCTGTTGATCAACTTTTTTTTGGAGAAAAAGGAAAAGGCAACACAAATGATATTGGGTACCTGAAATTAAGGTGTTTACATGTTTTTATAAATTAAATTTTCTTTAGCCAGAGACTGTATGGCCTTAACAACCTAAAATATTAACTATCTTAACCTTTACAGAATAAGTTTGATGACTCTTCATCTATAACAAAGATTCACAGTAGATTATATTACCAGGCTACTAGAATGGGTCTTAAAACTGTTGAGAAGGCACATAACCTTACTAAGTGAAGTATAAATGGTATAAGAGCCATGGTAAAACATGAAATAATGAACCAAAAGGCTTAAATAATTAAGTATGTTAGAGTAAATATATTATGAAAGGCCAGAAAACCTACTAGATGATGGTGTTCCATTAGAGGAACAGGAAGAGACATCATTTATCTAACAATATAGAACTTTATGGTGAAAGGGGTACCAGCTTCACCAAAAAGTTCAGTGGCAACAGTGGGCAATGCCATTACAGAATGGACTTCATGTTTTACCATCAGAAGCAAGGCAAGTATAATTATTATGAGCATCAGAGTCAGAGCTGCATAGGAGTGGGCACAACCTGCAGAAAGCAATGAATATGGTTAATAAAATACCAAGCCTTAGGCCCAGATATATGGACAACCAACAAGGGTACTGTTCAAACTATTAATATAAAGCTGAAATAAAACCAAGATTGGTTGAGGGCAGTTGCCATAATAAAAATGTCATAATCATTTGTCCAGTTTTTAGAGCTGAGCCCATAACCCATTGTCTGAAGAAGAGGCTAGGTCCCCATGAAGAAGGAACTTGCAATGCCATGGCAAATATATGTAGTAATGATTCTGCCAATCCTTCCTCAAAGATGTCTATGGCCATTTTTTTTTGTATAAGAGTATATACTATGGATAGGGAAACTCCAAACATTTTGAGAACTGCTGGACACAGGATCTAAATTGATGTTGATACTCAGAAATATAAACTGTCATTTACAGCTCCTCAAATGGAGAGGGGGCAGATATAGGAGCCAGGTAATAAATGGAGGAGTCCCGGCCCAGGTCTCATTCATAGTGAGTCCACTGGGTCCTCATCCAACCAGCTGTCATTTCCATGATCCATGTATATATAATTGGAATGGATATAGTTGGTAGTTAGCAGAACTCCCATATCAGATCCTTGGGTTAGAGCTCTTGTAGTGGAGAAGGCCAATTGAAAGTCTCTGAAACTGTCCACTTCCCCCAAGAAAAGGTAGTAAAACAATATTTTTTCCTGTGGAGTAGTACAAATCCGTGCCAACTATATAAATCTAAAGGACACAAGGGTGGTTATCCCCATTATATCTCCATTTAGTTCACCAGTCTGAGTTTGGCCCATACAAAAGAAAGTTGTATCCTAAAGAATGACAGTGGACTATGACAAACTCAACTATGTACTAACCCCATTTCTAGCTATTGTACCAGATGTGAAATTGTTTCTAGAGCAGATTAACATGGCCTCAGATACCTGGTATATGTGTTCTTTTCAATTCTATCAAATGTTTTCTTTTCAATTCTAATCAGAAAATAGGATAGAAACAAATCCTATTTGGGATAGACCATAGTGTACATTTATAGTTTTTCCGTTTGGCTTTGTTAACTCTCCTGCTCCTTATCATAAAAATGTCTGAAGATATCTGGTTAATCTGAACATGTTACAGGACACCATATTGGTCTAATATATCATGACATCATGTTAGTCAAACTGGGTGAGCAAGAAGTGACAAGTACATTGGAGGCCCTGGTAGGATATATGCACCACAAAGTATGGAAGATAAAACCTACAAAAATTCAAAGACCTGCCACATCAGTGAATTTTGGGGTCCCAATGATCTCGCACATGACAGGTTATCCTCTCAAATATAAAGGAAAAATTATTGCAACCCACATTTCCAACCACCAAGAAGGGAGCACAAATCTTGCCAGCCCATTTTAGGTTCTGTAGAATACATTATTACATACTTTGGAATACTATTCTGGCCCATATAACAGGCGACACAAAAGTCTGACTGTTTTGAGTGAACTTTAGAGTAGGAACTCACTTTGTAGCAAGACCAGGCTGCAGTGTGCAGTAAGCAGCCCTGCCACTTGGACCATTGTGATCCCTAAGACTCTATTGTATTATAAATATTTGTGGTGGTAGAGTCACTATATGGTGGTTATGGCAAATTCTAATAGGAGAATCAATCATAACATAGACTCCTATGTGGCCTAGGCACCATGTCATCTATCACTGTAACACTGATCTTCTACTTCAGCTCAAACTTAATGGTTGCGTGGTGGAGGTAGGTTACCTTCAATCAGCTGGTGAAAGAGAAGAAATACTGAGTTCAGTTCACAGATGGGTTGGCTTGGCATGTGGGTGGAAGCAGAAAATGGATTGTGACTGTATTACAACTCTACTGAGGGCCTGAAAGACAGCCATGAAGGAGAAATTATCCCAATATCCAGAGTGTCAGACAATAATAGACTGGGTTACCCACTTGTGTGAAAATGTAAGTAGCCTGAGATTAGAATTTGTACAGATTCACAGATAGTGGTTAATAGTTAGCTAGTTGGTCAGGATCCTGAAAGAAGAAAGTTTGGAAACTCAAGGATAAGGTGGCCTGAGGAAGAACCATGTGCTTGGTCCCATGGGAATGGTAACAAACTATGAAGATGTTTGTCTCATGGTGATGCTTTTCAGAATGCACCCATCATGAAAGTGACACTAAACAACCAAGCAAAACAAACAATTCAGCCAGTTAATTACAACACATATCTTTCATTACCCTCAGGGTAATGGTGCAATGGGCAGATAAACAGAGTTCCCATGTTGGCTAACAGCATGAGCAGATATACACCAAAGATGACATTACCACTGTTGCTCCCAAATGTCTAATATACCTGCTTTAGAAACCATTGCTGAGTTACTGATGTAGTCCTACCCTTGAGGAGACTAACTAGCCACTTAGTGGTAACTTAAATACATTGAATACAAATTCATCTTGACTGGAAATGACATAGGCATTTGCCTTTTCTGTCTACAAGTCCTGAAACAAAGACTTGAGTGTTTGAGTCACTGATATTGAACATCACCTAATGTTTCTTCAGACAGAGAAACTGACCCACATTACAGCAAAGAAGGTAGAGCAGAGAACCTGTTCTAATTACACATGACACTACCCAGAATCTGCCAATCTGATAGAGCAATGTAGTAACCTATTAAAGGCATAGCTGTGGCACCAGCTTGGGGATGTTACCTTTTGAGAAGAGGGTTATGCCATCTTCCAGGACACAGTGACACAGTGAATAGTTAATGACCGGTATATGGTTTGGTTTTCCATATATATGATATGTGTGTGTGTGTGTGTGTGTGTGTATATATATATATAATATCAGGAACGAAGATGGGCAAACAAGAGTAAACTTGCTTACCAACACTCCCAGTGAACAATTTGTAGAATCTGTCTCCCCCAAATGACACCTTTGAGTTCTGCAGGTTTAAGGGTCTTGACTCCAAGATGACAATGCTTCTACCAAAAGATTGAGCAAAATTCCCATTTAAATTTCATGCTATGATTTCTATCCACGTACCTTGGGCTCTTTCTGCCAAGAGATCATCAGGCAAAGAAAGGAGTTACCATCATGGCAGGGTAAATGATCTTGATTATTAAGAAAGGAGTAGGACTACCATTCTCAGTGGGGACAGGGAATAATATGTTTTTACTCATATAGCCCCATTGGTTATCTTTTAGAATTATTTTGCTCAATTTTAAAGATAAATGATCGAATAGAGCAGTCATAGTCTTAGAAAGACATGGTGAGTAGAAGTCCAGACCCTTCATGAATGAAGGTTTAGGTCATCCCATGAGGAAGTCATCTACACCAGCAGAGGTGCTAGTTGAGAGATATCTAAAACACATAGTAAAGGAGGAAGAAGAACATGAGTTGTGGCCTCAAGACCAGCTTCTGTGGTGGAGGCTGTAGTTTGCCTAGCTAACTTTCATCTTGTTATTTTCACAAAGAAAAAGAGGCCCTAGAATCCAAAAGGAGCTGCTTCCACAACTTAAATGAAGCAAATAGATCCATGTGGCACAAAGGGTGAACTGTAGTGGACATTGTGTTGCACTACTCAGATTACCACCACCACCACCCCCATTTGAGACTGACCTACTCATTCTCTGAGACTGTTGATAGCTGAAAGACCATAGCTGAGTGCTCCCTGCTAGCATTTGCCCTCAACTGAAGAGGAACATGTCATTGAAGTTCAACAAACCTTTGTGGGGTACAGTCCACATCAAATGATTGATGATGCAGGAGTACAAAGGTCTTGTCTCCTTGTCACAATTCAGGACAAATCTGAAAAGCTATCCCAGCTCCAGAGCTTTTGGATAGGCTGAGATATTTGTTATGACTTTTCTACAGCTTAAATTCTCTCTCTGCCCTTTCTTTCTTTACTCACTTGTAAGTGTTGATTCAGAAATCACAACCCAACAAACTTCATGCTAATAATTGTCCATTTCAGAATCTAGTTCTCAAGGAGCTCCATATGTGACATATGTCTATAACATCATAGTTTAAATTATACCTTTATCAAATCTATCTGAAAATTAGACATTGTATATTAAAGAAATTACAACTACCACATAGAAAAGTAGAACCACACAGACATGGATATTGTATTCATACATTCACTCAATTTGTATTTATTAAGCCCTTATATAAGACATTATTCTAGGCACTCAGTTTACAGAGCCTACACCAGAGAAATACAAGATGGCCTCCTAAGGGAGTATGTGGTCTTTCAGGTAAGGGAGACATTAAGGAAATAAATACACTTTAATTATTTTATTATAATGATAATAAGTGCAACAAAAGAGAAATAGACTATAATGAGTGCAGACAAAGAAGACTTGCTCTAGAGATCCAGAGAAGAGCTTCACTGATAAACAGACATTTAGAATGAGAACTGAGGGATAAGTAGGAGTCAGCTAACATGGCAATAGGGAGGAGAAGAAGAGTCAATCATATTTTTATTCCAAAATTAATTTGTAATTTTATAGTTACTATCTATACAAATACAAGAAGAAACATAAAGTGTTTGTCAATATTTTATAATATTGACTAGAACACACAGTTGAAAATTGATGCATGCTCTTCATTTATTCATTCAATAAACATTTATGTAGTGTTATAATCAAGGAATTTGGTTAAGTATTACAGTAGATTCAGCAAGAAATATGACTCCTCACCTTTCCCTATGTACATTATACAACGGTAAAGACACAAATGCAAATAAAATGTTGTCATGTTATAAGTTCCACAAGAGAATCTCAGCAGAAAACCGAAATATTTATGATGCATCTAAGGATGAAACTTGATGTAAATCTGAAGAATAGAAATTGAAAATGTGAGTAAATTCATTAATAAGGATCATATTTATATATAAAATATATAATTTAGAATAAATTAATATGTTTACACCAGATATTTCCTACTACTACACTATCACTAAGAGCTATTGAGTTCCTATATATAAATATGTGTGTGTGTGTATATATATATATATGAAGTTGATGCATTTAAAACTAATTCATTTTATCCTATGTTTATAGAATAATAATTCTCATAGGGAAAAAGGATAATATTTACAACTAAAAATGTTCATCCTTCTCATATAAATATTAAGGGGCCCAAGTTAATAGCTGTTATTTATGATGAAGAATATTTATCCAAATTTGGATTTTCCTCCTCTGTAACTGATACTTGTAATAATAATAATAGTAACAACTGTCATTTTTATACTGATTTAGGGAGAAAGATGAGATATCTTTATTTCCATTTTATAAATGAGCAAATTAAGGCTCAAAGAGGTTAAGTAACTTGCCTGGTCATAGAGTAAGTAATGATACAGCCAGCACTATATTCCATGTCTCTTGAATTTTGATTCCATACCCTTTCTATTCTATCACAATGTTTCATACTTGGTCATCTTTGCCTGTTATCCATTAATGTGCATGTCTATGTTAAAATAGTAATAGCTAATACTTAATCAGTACTACCTATATACCAGACACTCTCCTAAGTACTTTCCATGTAAAGATGTGTGATACTCATGAGAAGCATATGAGGAAGTTATTATTATGACCACATTACAGATAAAGGAAATGTGGTACAGAGAAATTAAGTAAGTTGCCCAAGGTCATAGAGCCATGAAGGGGTTAAGTAACTTGCCGAATTTTCAAGCTCAGAGACTCTGGGTCCAAAGTAAACTCCTAACACTATGCTATCATGAAGTCATTCAATAAACATAGAATGGTAAGGCATGAACCCTCTACTCCTTTGGAAACATGTTTTATTAAAAATTAGACAAAATAGGTATAATCCAGCCACAATTAACTACTTTTGGTTCCTGATTCTGGCCTCTGGCTCCACTGCTTAGAGTGTAGTTCCCAGAATAATATTCACCACTTCCTTTCCCATCCTCATCTGACTCTACAAATATTACTCTTTTGGGACACTCAGCTTTTATGCCGCCTTCTCTAAGAAGCCCTCCTTGAACTTCAAAGACTGGAAAAGTGGTCCTCCTATGTGTCCCCAGAGGACACTGTTAGAGCACTCATCACATCTATTTGTAATTGCATGTTACTCATCTGTCTTCCACATTAGACTCTGAAGTCCCTATTACTTGGGACTGCATCATATTTAGCTTTGAATTCCCCATAGCCTAGCATACTTCCTTGCTTATAATGATAATGCACTAAATGTTTATTGATTTCTTAGCACCCAATAATTTTTTAGCATTTATAAATGTAATTAAATAACATTGTGTTTAGATTTATACTAAGTGCCCTCCCATGATAGAATCTAAGCCCCATGAAAGTTGGAACTATGTGTCTTTTTGATCCCCTAGGACAGTGCCTGGCCCATAGCTGGCACTCTATTGATAGTTTTTTAATTAAAGAGAACTAAGTAAAAGGATAAGGTGTGATTCCTAAAAGCACATGACTCAGCAATTTCTTGGAATATAGAAAGCACAAATCAATGTACACTTACTTTTTTGTATCTAAAACCTGAAAAGGAAAAACATGCCAATAGAAACATGCACGAAACATAAGAAAATGTTGTAATCAGGGCACATTTCTGCATAAAATATCTTAAAATACTTTTGCATAAAGTAAAAAAGTAAATGGAATGTACAGCAGATGGTTCAAGTCAAAAGCGGAGTCATACAGTGCACCACTATATCTTAATATAGTTACCTTAATACATTTAATAACAATGCTGCTATTTGTTTATGGGGAATAAGGGGAACCTATCTAAAAAATGCATGTCCTAAGTGTATTTTTCCATATGCTATTTATCCAAACACACAATAGAACAAACAGGCAGAATCTAAGGAACAAAAATAAAACCAAGCTTAGCAAATTTATAGGGAATATTATCAACATAGGCTCACACCTGGTTCATTCAGGTTTTAAGCAGTAAGGTGTTTTATCTCAATTATGTTCCAAAATAGATAAAAATTTGCCCTTCAATAGAATAATACATGAATATGAAAAATATCATGTAAAATAATTGAATCAACTATGTTTTTCTATTTGCGATCTGTCAAACAATTATTTCACTGACTTTAAAAACAGCACAATGGAAACATATATACATGACATTTAAAGTTTGTTTGGTATTATCCATACATAACCTATGTCTGTGAAGAAAATCGGTTCTCCTTTTGAACACTGTTCTCATGACCTCACTAAGATCAGAGGTTAAATATGGCAGATACTCTGATCACCTAACATTCTCTTGTACAAAAAGATGAAGAACTGTGTTGAGAAGACCATGACAATATGTATAAAGCTTTATCAGAATATAGTCAAAATTTACATCTGCTCTGACAAAACTAGACCAAGAGAACGGAATTTTTTTAACACTTTTAATTTTATTTTACTTTTACTTTCTCTTTTTTGTAATTTCCATAGATTTAGGGGGTACAAGTGGTTTTTTGTTACATGGATGAATTGTATAGTGGTGAAATCAGGGCTTTGGGTGTACCTGTCACCCAAATAATGTACATTGTACCCAATAGGTCATTTTTCATCCCTCGCCCCCCCATCACCCTTCCCCTTCAGAATATCCAATGTCCATTATACCATTCTGTATGACCATGTATACCTATCATTTAGCTCCCACTTATAAGTGAGAACTTGTGGGATTTGTTTTTCTGTTTCTGAGATACTTCACTTAGGATAATAGCCTCCAGTTCCATCCAAGTTGCTTCAAAAAACAGTACTTTTTTATGACTGAGTAGTGAGTAGTATTCCATGGTGTGTGTGTATGTGTGTGTATATATATGTACTACATAGATATATATATAATATCTATGTGTGTGTGTGTATACATATTTTATTTATCTACTCCACATTTATTTATCTACTCATCAGCTGATGGACACTTAGGTTGGTTCAATATCATTGTAATTGTGAATTTTGCTACAATAAACATGCATACAGGTGTCTTTTTGATATGTGACTAAGACCCTAAAGCAAATACAACAAAAACAAAAATCAATATATAAGACTTAAACTAAAAAAACTTCTGCACAACCAAAGAAATAATCTACAGAGACAAAAGACAACCTGCAGAACGGGAGAAAATATTCTCAAACTATACATCTGACAAAGTACTAATGTCCAGAATCTACAAAGAATTCAAACGAATCAGCAAGAAAAAAATAAATAACCCCATTAAAAAGTGAGCAAAAGACACTAACAGACTTTTTCAAAAGAAGATACACAAATGGCCAACAAATATGAAAAATGCTCGATATCACTAATTGTCAGGGAAATGCAAATTAAAAACACAATGAGATACCACCTTACCCCTGTCAGAATGGCAGTTATTAAAAATTCAAAAAACGATACATGTTAGTGCAGTTGTGGTGAAAAGAGAAAGCTTATACACTGTTGGTGAGAACATAAATTATTACAACTTCTATGGAAAATAGTATAGAAATTCCTCAAAGAACTAAAAGTAGACTTACCATTTGATCCTGCAATCCCACTACTGAGTATCTACCTAAAGGAGAACAGAATTTTTTGGTGAATAGTGCTTCGTACAAGTCTAGCCACGTAGTTGCTTAGGAAATACTTTAAGTTGATTTGCTTGACTACCTAGGGACAAATGAATGTATATCTGATTGATATTTTTAAGTAAAAGAACATGTTTATATTAGTGCCAAAAAACACTTATTTTATGTATGTGTACTCTTCAGTGCCTCTAGAACTATTCTTACATTTGTTATCATTGTTGTTAAAGTTCTCATATTTCTATTCCACTGTCAATGGAAGCCACTTTTCCTGTATGTTCAGTTTTGCCTTCTCCCTCAGGTTCCTGAGTACTCCTACGTGGGTTGCAGATTTTTCTTTGCCTGCTAATGGATTTGTGTTCTTTTGTTACTCATATAAGTCAGGTTACTGGGGTTTCACCAACTACAGTATAGAAACAAGTGGTTGAAGGCAGAGTGATTTGACTCTGAGTACACATGACAAGCCATTATCACTCTGCTGGAGATCTGGAGAAAAATACTCTGCCCTCAGACCGCTCCAGGTTCAAACTGCAGCCCTTTACTTATCACAGGGACAAAAATCTATTTGGTTCACCAATGTAGATCACCTACAGATCTACTTGGGTCAAAATAATGGAAAACCCTTTCCAAGAATACCAATATAAGCCAAAGAATTTTTGGGTTCATCACTTACTGGAAAAGGTTCATTGGTTTCAACAAAATAAAGCTCTTCAGGGAACCCAGAAATACTAAATATCAATTAAATATCCATTCAGCAATCATAAAGACACAAGCCTATTACTCAGCAGATTCTCCTTGAGTCTCCAAAGTGCCAAAGCATCAAGAAAACTACAGAACTAAATCTACTTTCTCTTTCTCTTTCTCTCTCTCTCTCCCTTCTCCTCTCCCCTTACCTCTCTTTCAATCTCAATTTCATCTCCATAAAAGAAAAATAAGAGGCACAAGGAAAGAAACAGGATACCAAGCATATGAATAATAAAATTTCACAAAGAACCTATTCAATAAATGATGCTGGGAAAATTGGATAGCCACATGTAGAAGACTGAAACAGTATCTATATCTCTCATCACTCAATAACATTAATTCAAGATGGATAACAGGCTTAAACCTGAAATAAAACCATAAGAATTTAGAAGAAATGTTGAAAAACTTTCTAGATATTGGCCTAGGCGAAAAATTTTAAGAAGAACCTGATGGCAATCACAGCAACAAAATAAAATCAATAAATGGTATTTGATTAAATTAAAAAGCTTCTGTACAGCCAAGGAAATAATCAACAGAACAAATAGACAACCTACAGAATGGGAGAACATACTCGTAAGCTATAAATCCAATAAAAGGCTAATAACCAGAGTCTACTAAGAACTCAAGCAAATCAGCAAGGAAAAAAACAAACAATCCCATTAAAAAGTTCGCAAAAGACATGAACAGAAGCTTTTCAAAAGAAGATAGACAAATGGCCAATAAACATATGAAAAAATGCTCAACATCACTAATCATCAGGGAATGCAAATCAAAACCACAATGAGATATCATTTAACTCCAGTGAGAATGGCTTTTTTCAAAAAGTCCCCAAACAACAAATGTTGGTGTGGATGTGGACAGATAGGAACACGCATACACCGCTGGTGTGACTGCAAACTAGTACAACCTCTATGGAAAATATTATGGAGATTCATCAAAGAGCTAAAAGTTGCCCTACCATTTGGTCCAGCAATCTCACTACTGGGCATTTACCCAAAGGAAAAAAAGTCATTTTATCAAAAAGACACTTGCACTCAAATGTTTATTGCAGCACAATTCACAACTGCAAAGATGTGGAATCAACCCAAGTGCCCATCAATTCATGAGTGGATTAATAAAATGTGGTATATGTGTACCATGGAGTACTACTCAGCCATAAAAAATGAATTAATACCTTTTGTAACAATCTGGATGAAACTGAAGACCATTCTCCTAAGTATGGCAAGAATGGAAAAACAAACCACATGTACTGACTATTAAATTGGAACTAACCAAACAGCATTCATGTGCACAAATGGAAGTAAAACTCAATGGAAATCAAGCAGGTGAGAGGGGGGAGGAGGGGATGGATGAAATCATACCTAATGGGTACAATGTACACTATCTGGTTAGTGGGCACACTTATAACTTTGTGTCAAGCAATACAAAAACAATCCATGTAACCAGAACATTTGTATCCCCATAATATTCTGAAATTAAGAAAAAAAAACACAAAGAATTGAAAAGCAAACACCACATGTACTAGCTATTTAATTGTAATTAACTGATGAGCACACATGTTCATGGAGGGAGGTAAAACTCGGTGGAAATCAAGCAGGGGGGAAGAGGCAGGAGGGGAGGGGTGAAAACCCACCTATTGGGTATAATGAACACTGTTTGGGTGATGGGCACACTTATAGCTATGATTCAAGCCATACAAAAGTGATCCATGTAACCAAAAACATTTGTACACCCTTAATATCTTGAAATAAAAAAATTAAGTTAAGTTTAAAAAATAAAATACAGTGAGATATCTCACCCCAGTTAAAATGGCTTTTATCAAAAAGATAGGCAATAGAAAATGCTGGCAAAGATGTGGAGAAATGGGAACCTTCATACGCTGTTGGTGGGAATGTGAATTAGTTGAATCACTGTGAAAACAGTATGGAGGTTCCTGAAAAACCTTAAAATAGAACTACCATATGACCCAGCAATCCCACTGCTGAGTATATATCAAAAGGAGGGGAAATCAGTATATCAAAAAGATATCTGCACTTCCATGTTTATTGCAGCACTATTCACAACAGCCAAGATTTAGAATCAACCTAAGTGTCCATCAGCAGATGAACAGATAAAGAAATTGTGGTACATATACCCAATGGAATATTATATAGCCACAAAAAAGAATGAAACCCTGCCATTTGCAAGAGCATGGATGGAACTGGAGAACATTATGTTAAGTGAAAGAAGCCAAGCAAAGAATATCACATGTTCTCACTTATATGTCGGAGCCAAAAATGAAAAACAATTGATCTCATGGAGACAGAGAGTAGAATGATTGTTACCAGAGACTGGGAAGGGTAGCAGGGAGGGGGAATAAATTGGGTACAAAAATATAGTTAGATAGATAGAATGAACAATATTTGATAATGCAATAGTGACTATAATCACCAATAAATTAGGTTACACTTTAAAATAACTAAAAGAGTGGAATTGGAATGTTCCTAACACAAAGGAAAATGATAAATGCTTGATATGATGGATAACCCAGTTACTCTGATTTGATTAATTCACATTGTATGCCTGTATCAAAACATCACATGCACCCTATAAGGATATACAACTATTATGTATCCATAATAATTGAAAATGAAAAAAAAAGACCTGACCTATTTTCCTCAAACACACAAAATATTCTCTTCCAGGAGCCTATCTTAGCACTCCTCATACACACACCCACCAAAAGAAAAAAAAAGAACACGTCCTTTAAAATAAAACTTTTAAAAACTGATAAAGCAAAGTTTTTCAATGTTAGAAATAAACCAGGTACAAAACTATATATATGATAGAGGATATAGATATTAAGAGAATATTGCTGATAATTTCACATAAAAAATTAATTACTAAGATTCACACAAGGAGAAATATGAAAAAAAACCCAAGAGAATAGCCATAGATATTATTAGAAAGGTAATAAAAGTTCAATAAACTAAAGGAAACAGGACTTTTGTTTCTGGCTTTGATAAAACAACATGCATAAGACTATCCTCCTCATGACAGGCAATTTAAAAATATGCACAATATGCATAATAGCTGTTTAGAGACACTGGAGTGCAATGAAGGAAGTCAAGATTTAAAAAGCCAAGTTCCTAGAGAGAAGGGGTACACATTGAGGTTAGACCTACATTCACTAACTGATTTTCCCTCTAGGACAATTGCCAATTTACAGCAAGGGGAACAAATGCCAAATAGGAAATAGTAAAAACATGTGGCTATCTCCAGGTTCAGGATGACAAAAACTGGAGTTTGGGAGTACCAAAACATGCAGGATCCAAGATCCCAGACAAAGGAGTACTTCAAGAACATTTGCCCAACACGCTATACAATTTCACCTTGAGTCATTTTTCAACTTTTCAGATGTACATGCTCATCATGAGACAAAGATAATGGAAAGAATTTGATAGGAGTCTAAAAGGTAAGCAGAGACTTCAGCTGCCTGACAGTGCTAGAGAGACAAATATTGAACTTCAGAGTATACCATGGAAAAGAGGCTTTGACAATCAACATCGGATTTCAAATAAGAATTTTGAAGGATGACATCTTGGAAATTAGAGCAATCCAGATATATATTAGTCTACATAAAGACTGAAACTCAGCCTTTACTGGATCAACATGAGTTTCCAGTACTCTATATGCCTACAGAAACTAAATTAAACTCTCTGGAGGAAGATAACATTAACCAATAACCACAGCCTCTACATTTTTCCACATACAATGTCTAATCTTAAAAAAAAAATCAAGTATGTCAGTAAATAAGAACAAATAACACAAATACAATATATAAAACAGACAATAGAAAAAAAAATAGGTAATCCAGATATTGGTGTTATGAGACAAGGACTTATAAAGACTTTAAAATAACTATTAGAATCCCATAGAAAAATAAATGATTAAATGTTTCAACAAAGAGGTAAGGTTGTAAATGAAGAATCTAATGGAAAATTTAGGAGTAAAACATGTAACTAAAATTAAAAAGTCAATTAACAGTAGAATAGACAAAGCAGTAGAGAGCATTAATGAACTTTATGACATTGAAGAAACAAAAGGTAAGATGATTTTTAAAGTTCATTAAAGAGTCTAAGAAACAAATATAGAATATGGTAAAAATGTTTAGCATATGGGTAAATTGAGTATCAGAAATCAAAGTAAGGGAGAAAAGGGAAAAGTTATATTTGCAAAAAAATGTGTAATAATTTTCCAAAACTGACAAAAGTATCAACTAATATATTCAAAAAGCTCAGCAAACATGAAACAGGATCAATATAAAGAAAATCATATGGAGGCATATCATAGTCAAACTGCTGAAAAACTAACTGTAAAGAGAAAAACTTAAAAATATCCAAAGAAAAAAGACATATGACATGCAGGGGAATAAGAATTACATCTAACTTCTCATCCAAAATAACAGAAACCAGGAGATAGTAGAATCACATCATAGAAGTGATGAAAAATTAACTCCTAGCATAAAATTCCATAAGAAGCAAAAAATCCTTCAAATTGAAGGTGAACTAAAAATTTTTCCAGAAAACAAAAAAACCAGAGAACCCACTGGCAGAAGATTGATGTTTACAGAAGTGTGTAAGATATCTCATCAGGAGGAAATGGTAGATTGGCACACAGCACTGGACAGAAATGAAGAACTGCAGAAAAAGTAAATATGTAGATAAATCTAAATAAATACTCACTTTTAAATTTCATCTAAAATTTAAAATGTGTTTAGATTGCTAATATTAATATGTGGCATGTGGCAACAATAGAATAGCAAGTGTTAAAGGTAGAATTTAAAAAGTCAAAAGTGTATTTTGCAATATTTTGGGTAATCAATAAAGAAAATAAGAAAAAATGTATAACTAACACTCTAACAAAAGGGAAAACTAATAATAAAAACTCCTTAATTATGAGATAAGATCAAGAAGGCCAAATAGACACAGGTAGTATGTGCCTCCTCATTTTTTTTTAAATAAAAATATTTTAATTTCAAAATATTAAAGGTGTACAAATGTTTTTGGTTACATGGATCATAGACAGGAACCAGAATAGTAAGCAGATTCTCACATTTTGCACAGATCATCTAGGAGAAAACACTAGGATTCACCAGGGAAGAGATGGGAAACACGAAAAGTGGGTAAGGAGAGAGTTTAGGGCAACTTGCCTGGCTAGGGGCTGGCTAATAGCTGGGGGAAGCTCCTGGATGCAGTGAAAAAGTAAGAGAGAAGTCCCCAGGGCTCCACTCTCTGAGACGAGCTTTTATGATCTTGGCTACAAGATAACCCCCTGACCCATGCAGGTCTCAGGCTTAACATAGGGAGCTGCTTGGAGATTTCACAGAGACATTGTTCCAAAAAGGGAACTCATGCAGAATCCCACAGGCATACAAGCCTAGAGCAGCCTGAGCTGGACACCGCCATAAGAATCTAGACACCAGGGAACTGCAGGTATACCTGCAGCCACTGTGTCGGTCCTAGGAGGGATAGAGAAACCCAGGCACTCCCATATGCCCCTGGGAATGTCTCCACCACCCTACTGTGTGCTGTGACTGAGACTGAGATGTGTGTGGACAGCATTTTCCATAGTTTCTCGCCCATGCTGCCTGCCTGGGTGGGGCCCTAGCCTTTCCACAGGTCCAAAGTGCCATTTTGTGGGTTTGACACTGGGCAGTGCCCCGCCTTTGGACTGAGTTTGGGCTTGACATGGCTGCAGCCCCCTCCTGGCTAGTGAGGTGCAGGGAAACCAGGCTTTCCAGCACACATCTGAGACAGTGCCCACCATCCTGCAGCCAGCTGCTGTGGGACCAAGTCTCAAGCAAATTGCACTCCCCACAGTTTCTTGCCAGTGCAGCCTGCCTGAAAAGGGCCCCACCCTCTCTGGCCACAGGCCCAGGATGGATGCCACTGTGGCAGTTTGAAGCTGTTCCTCAGCGCCCCACCTTCGGGCTGAATTCAGGCTTATGCAGCCCCGCCCAGCTAAGGAGGAGCAGGGAAACCCAATCTCTCTTACCTACTCCTAGGACAATTCCCACCACAAGCTGCAGTGAGACCAAGACATGAGCACACGGCACTCTACTCAGCATCTTTCCCACACTGCTTGCCTGAAAGAGGACCCACCATCTCTGGTCACAGGCTCAAGGTACCATTTTGGGAGTTTAAAGGTGGGCAGCCTGGGAAGGGACATGGAGAGAGGGACCTCCCCTTCCCCAACCACCCAATGCTGTGAACATAGCCACCTCTGCTCCTAAGTATGAGATTTTGTTGCAAATGAGCTGAAGAATAACCAGTTCTAGGCTTGCAGCGGGGATACACTCCCCAATAGTACTCTGCTGACCACACCTGGGTTCTGCATGGAGGGTGTAGTTCATTTCCCTCCCATCACAGACAGGCAGTGTTTTTGCAGCTGCCCCAACCCAGGAATCTCAGCCCCTGGGTCTCTACTTTGCTAGATCCACAACCAATATCAGTGCTCCCTAGCACCCACGTGGACTACAGCAACCTTGGGGAACCAGTGAGTCCCAGGGAAACTGTCGGTCTCCCAGAGCTTGGGCATTCAGGGTGGGTTGCTTCCAGCTGAGAGGAGAGTGCAGCATGCCAGAGGGCCACTTAAGACAAAGGGAACCAGGGCATCAGCTCCCCACCATTTGGGGCCTTCTCACCCTTCCCCCTTCCTCCTCCCACTGCTGCCAAGGCAGCTGTGGCTGTTTCTGCTTGGGACCAGTGAGGGTTTCACAGAGGAAGATTAAGCCAGAGCACTTGTGAGTGGCTGCTCTGCCTCTGATAGAACACCTATCACACCCAGGATTCCATGGGGCTTGGGATGCACTCCCTTCTCTCCAAAAAGCCACAGCAAGTGCTTTCATGTTACCCAAGAACTAAAACTACCACCTCCACTGACAGAAGGTGAGGCTAGCAGCTCTCTCCCTGAGCTTCCTGTCTTTTCTGGGAGGAGCTTATTCACCCTGGAGGCAAGTCCCTGGCACAACTACATCTCCTCCCCACTGAAGCAATTCCAGCTACAGCCCACAGCCAGTCTGGTAGTCCTGCACATGGCATGTTGAGCTGCCCCCACCACATCTGTAGCAGCTGGGTAAGAGTGGGAGCTGGAATCTGGGTGCTTTTGTGCTCCCAAAGGACAGGGACCACTATCACTGCTGAGAGAATGAAGTGAGCAGAAAGTGCATTGCAAAGTTGCCTATCTCTACTAATCTCGTCAAAAGGAGACTGCCCCTCCTTTTCCAGGCTCACAGTGCATCTACCCTTCTCCTGCCTGAGCATTGTTCTAGAGCAGGAGATCACCCAACCCCCTACTATCATAGCCAGTGCCTGAACTCAGGGAGGCTTGAGGGCAAGTTTGCCAGCCCGGACTCAGTCTGGTTCCCCCAGGACTCAAGCACATCATCCAGGGGCCTTGAAATTGGGGATTACCAAACCTAGTCCACCACCGCTGGCACCTTAACACTCTCTGAGGGTTCTGAGGTCCACCTGACCCAAATTGTCAGCAACAACACAGTGGGTACCTACCTGCATGAGCTGAAAGTCAGTGTACCTCACCTTCTCTACACTGAGCAGCAGAGTTCTCAACAGAGGAGAACAGGTAAACTGCAAAGCTATCTGTTGAGCTGAGGGAAGAGGATCCAAATGAGAAGGAACCAGCGTAAGAACTCTGGAAATATGAAAAAAACAGGCTCTCTCAACACCACCAAAGGATCACACAAAGTCTCCAGCAATGGACTCCAACCAAAAGGAAATCTTTGAAATATCAGATATGGAATTCAAAATGTAGATCACAAGTAAGTTTGATGGGATCAATGAGAAAGTTGAAAAACAACACGAAGAAACCAAAAAAATAATTCAGGACATGCATGAAAAATTCACTAAAGATATAGATAATTCAAAAAAACAGAAATTCTGGAAATGAGAGAGTTATTTAGGGAATTTCAAAATACAGTGGAAAGTCTTAAAAACAGAATAGACCAAGCAGAAGAATGAATTTCAGAGCTTGAAGACAAGGTTTTTGAATTAACTCAGTCAGCCAAAAATGAAGAAAAAAGAATGAAGAGAAATGAAAATCTCTGAGAAATATGGGCTTATGTAAAAGACCCAAACATAAGAATCATAGGTATTCTTGAGGGAGAAGAAGAAAAAGCAAAAGCATGGAAAACCTATTTGAGGGAATAATGGAGGAAAAGTTCTCTGATCTTGCTAGAGATTCAGTAAGACACAAGAGATATGCCGAGATATGCAGAGATCTTGCTAGAGATATGCAGACACAAGAAGGTGAACAAACTCCTGGAAGATTCATTCCAAATAGAACATCACCAAGACACATAGCCATCAGTCTGACCAAAGTCAAAAGCAAGGAGAAAATTCGACAAGCTGCAAGAGGAAATCATCAAATAACTTATGAAGGAAAACCCATCAGACTAACAACGAACTTCTCAACAGAAACCTTATAAACCAGAAGGTATTGGGGTCCCGTTTTTAGTATTCTTAAATAGAATAACTATCAGGCAAGAATTTTGTATCCTGCAAAACTAAGTTTCACAAACAAAGAAGAAATAAAATATTTCCCAGACAAGTGAACACTAAGGGAATTTGTCACCACTAGACATGCCCTACAAGAAATACTCAAAAGTGCTCTAAACACCAAAAAAAAAAAATAGTTAATACTCACCAGTGCAAAAACACTCAAAAGTAAAAACTCAGAGTTTTTATAAAACAGCAGCACAAGGCAGAATACAAAGCAACTGGGTAACAATCAACATGTTGACTAGAACAGTATCTCACTTGTCAATACTAATATTGAACATAAATAGTCTAAATTGCCCCATTTAAAAGAGATAGATTGATAGAATGGATAAAAAAGCACAACCTAAATTACTGCTTTCTCTAAGAGACACATTTAACTCATAAAGATTTGCATAGACTCAATGTAAAGTGTTAGAAAAAATATTCCACAAAAATGGAAATCAAAAGTGAGCAGGAGTAGCTATTCTCATATCAGAAAAAACAGATTTTAAATCAATGACAGTAGGAAAAGACAAAAATAGTTATTATATAAAGATAAAGGGATCAAGTAAACAAGAAGATATAACAATCTTAAATATATATACACCTAACACAAGAACTCCCAGACTCATTAAAAAATACTACTAGACCTAAGAAATGAAATAAATAGCAACACAATTATAGTGGGGGACTTCAACACTCCACTGACAGAACTAGACAAATCATCAAGGCAGATTATCTGAACAAATGGATGGGGCTCTAGAATAAATGTACCTAACACACATTTACAGAATATACTACCCCAAAACTGCAGAATATACATTCTTTTCATCAGCACATAGAACATTTTTCCAAGATAGACCATATGTTAGGCCACAAAGCAAGTGTCAGCAAGTTTTAAAAAATCAAAATCATGCCATGTATCTTTTCAGACCACAGTAGAATAAAACTAGAAATCAATTCCAACAGGAAGTCTCAAAACTACTCAAATACATGGAAATTAAACAACCTGCTGCTTTACAATCTTTAGGTCAATAACAAAATCAAGATGAAAATTATATCAAGCAGAGTCTGATAAAAAAAGATGAAAATTAAAATTTTTTTTGAATTGAATGACAATGGCAGCACAAGTTTCCAAAATCTCTGGGATACAGTAAAGGCAGTACTAAGAGGGAAGTTCAGTGCTAAATGCCTGTATCAAAAATCTCAAGAGATCACAAATTAATAACCTAATATCACACTTTTGGAAACAAGAAAAACAAGAACAATTCAAACTCAAAGCAGAAGGCAAGAAATAACTAAGACCAGAGCAGAACTAAATGAAATTGAAACCAAACAATACAAAGGATCAATGAAACAAAAAGTTGGTTCTTTGAAAAGCTAAATAAAATCAACAGAACACTATCAAAATTAACCAAGAAAAGAAGAGAAGGGATTCAAATAAGCTCAATCAGAAATGAGAAGGGAGACATTACAACTGATACTACAGAATGCAAAAGATCATCCAAGACTACCAATAACACCTGTATGCACACAAACTAGAACATCTAGAGAACATGGGTAAATTTTTACAAACACAAGACCTTCCAAACTTGAATCAGGAAGAAATAGAAATTCTGAACAGCCCTATAATGAGTAACGAGCTTGAATCAGTACTAAAAAAAAAAAATCCCCCCCATAAAAAGCCCAGGACCAGACGAACTCACAGCTGAATTCTACCAGACCTATGAAGAACAACTTGTGCCTATCCTACTAAAACTATTCCACAAGATGGAAGGAATTCTCCCTAACTCATTCTGTGAAGCCAATACCACCCTGCTACCAAAACTAGGAAAGGACACAACAGAAAAAGAAAACTAAAGACCAATATCCCACATGAATCTAGATGCAAAAATCCTCTACAAAATACTAGCAAACTGAATCCAACAGCACATCAAATAAAATAATTCACCACAGTCAAGTGGGTTTCATCCTAGGAATGCAAGGATGGTTCAACATATACAAATCAATAAATCTCATTTGCCACATAAACAGAATTAAAAACAAAAAGCATATGATCATCTCTATCAATGAAGAAAAAGCATTTGATGAAATACAGCAGCACTTCATGATAAAAACCCTCAACAACCTAGGCATAAAAGGAACACAGCTAAAAATTATAAAAACCATGTATGACAAACCCA
This sequence comes from Daubentonia madagascariensis, assembly GCA_023783475.1. NCBI lineage: Eukaryota > Metazoa > Chordata > Mammalia > Primates > Daubentoniidae > Daubentonia > Daubentonia madagascariensis. The sequence goes on along the minus strand of JAKFHU010000341.1, from coordinate 3,889,559 downwards.
TGGCCAACATCAAACTGAACGAGGTAAAGTTGAGAGCATTTCCCCTAAGAACTAGAACAAGGCAAGGATGTCCACTATCACCACTTCTATTCAACATAGTACTATAGTCCTAGCCAGAGAAATCAGGCAAGAGAAAGAAATTACAGCCATCCAAATTGGAAAAGAAGTCAAACTGTCCCTATTTGCTGATGATATGATCTTATACCTAGAAAACTCTGAAGATTCCTCCAAAAGACTTGTAGAATTGATAAATGAATTCAATAATGTCTCTGGTTATGAAATCAATGTACACAGATCAGTAGCATTTCTATACACTAATAACAACCAAGCTGAATCAAATTAAAAACTTAATCCCATTTACAATAGCTGCAAAAAATAAAAATAAAATACCTTGGAATATACTTAACCAAGGTGAAAAACTTCTACAAGGAGAACTACAAAACACTGATGAAAGAAATTGTAGATGACATAAGCTAATGGAAAACCACCCCATGCTCATAGATTGGAAGAATTAATATTGATAAAATTTTCATACTGCCCAAAGTAATCTACGGATTCAATGCAATTCCTATCAAAATACTGATGTCATTTTTCACATAATTAGCAAAAACAACCCTAAATTTCATATGGAACCAAAAAAGAACATGAATAGCCAAAGCAATCCTAAGCAAAAAGAGAAAATCTGGAGACATCACATTACCAGACTTCAAATTATACTACAACATTATAATAACCAAAACAGCATGGTAGTCATATAAAAGTAGACACATAGAGCAGTGGAACAGAAGAGAGACCCCAGAAATAAAGCCAATTACCTGCACCAACTGTTCTGCAACAAAGCAAACAAAAGCATACACTGGGGAACTGATGCTCTATTCAATAACTGGTGCTAGGAAAATTGTATAGCCTTGTGCAGAAGATTGACACTGGATTCCTGTCTCTCACAATATGTAAAAATTAACTCAAGATGGATTAAAGACTTAAATGTAAGATATGAAACCATAAAAATATGAGAAATAAAGCTAGGTAAAACTATCTTTGACATAGGTCAAGTAAAGAATTTATGACTAAGACTCCAAAAGCAAATACAGAAACAACAAAAATAAATAAATGGGACTTCATCAAACTAAAAAGCTTCTGCACAGCAAAAGATATGATCAACAGAGTAAATAACCTATATAATGGGAGAAAATATTCACAAGCTATACATCTGACAGAGTCCTAATATTCAGAATCTATAAGGAATTCAAAGAAATTAGCAAGAAAAAAAACACAAAAAACCCATTAAAGAGTGAACAAAAGACATGAACAGACATTTTTCAAAAGAAGATACACAAATGGCCAACAAACATGAAAAAATGTTCAACATCACTAATCACTGAGGAAATGCAAATTAAAACTACAGTGAGATGCCGCCTTACCGCTGTCATAATGGTCATTACTAAAAAGTTAAAAAAACAATAAGTGCTGGCCTAAATGTGGTGAAAAAGGAATGCTTATACACTGTTGGTAGAAATGTATTCATACAACCTTTATGGAAAACAGTATCAAGATTCCTCAAAGAACTAAAGGTAGATCTACCGTTCAATCCAGTAATCCCATAACTGGAGATCTACTCAAAGGAAAAGCAGTCATTTTATAAATACAACTCCTGCACCTGTATATTTATCACAGCAAAATTCACAATTGCAAAGCTATGGAACCAACCTAAATGCCCACCAGTGAATGAGTGGATAAGGAAAATGTGGTGTATACATACCATGGAATACTACTCAGCAATCAAAAAGAATAGAATAATGTCTTATGCAGCAACTTGAATGGAACTGGAGGCCCAGGAACAAAAAATATAAGTACTGCATGTTCTCAGCTTAGCTAAGCAATGGGTATGCGTGGTCATACACAGTGACTTAATTGACATTGGCGACTCAGAAGGAGGAGGGTGGGAGTTAGGTGTGGGATGAAAATTTACCTATTGGGTACAATGTACACTCTTCAGGTGGCAGGTATATTAAATGCCACTTCTTCACTGTGCAATTCAGCCATGTTAAAAAAAAATCTTCTGCTCCCAAATCTATTTAAATAAAAAGATTAAAAAAATTTTTAAGCTATCTAATTAAACCAAAAGAAGGCAAAAGGAAATAATTAAAGTACAGATGGGAAAAATAAAACACAAATAGTAAGAATGTAGGTTTAAACCCAAACATATCAGTGATTACACCAATATTAATGGACAAAAGACTCCAATCTAGAGACAAAAAATAAATTTTATATAGCAAACCTACATTATGTATTCTTTGGGGTCTTGCTTCTTTTGTTTGACAACATGGTTTTAAAATCCATCCACATTATTTTATGTATATGTGGTTTCTTTACTTTTATTGCAATGTAATATTCCATTGTATTAATAAACCACATTTTATTTATCTATTTTTCTGCTCATGAGCACTTTAGATTTTAAAAATATTTTGAATAGCATATCTATGAACATTTGGTACTTTTTGGTGCATATACGTACAAATTTATGTTGGGTATGTTCCTAGTACTGGGACTTCTGGTAAAGGTTGTGAATATAATCAACTTAGCAAATAATCCTAAATATTTTACCAATGCAATTTTACCTATTTATACTTTCACTACCTGTGAATGAGGGTTCCTTTGCTCATCTTACTCATTGAGATAATCAAATTATTTGATTCTGTTAAATGTCAGAAAGTAATCACCCTTGGAATGGCAGTGACTAAAAAGGATGCACAAATGGGGATTCTGAGTCATTGGTCATGTTCTCTTCCTTAGTCCACTTGCAGGCTACAACAATGTGTTCAGTTTATAAAAAATTAAGTTATACAATCTTAATTTCTATGTTTTTCTGTTTGTTTTATTCCAATAAAAATTAAAATAAATGAATAAATAAATATAAATAAAAAATGATATTTTTCAGGTTGAATTTTTAAAAGCTTACTTAAGTCACTCATAAGAGACATGCTTTCAATAAAGGACACAAAAAGATTGAAAGACTGAAAAAAGAAATCTGATGAAGTTATTCCAATATCAACAAAGTAGAGTTTATGGCAAGAAGAATCACTAGAGATAAAGAGGGGCATTTCATAATAAAAAAATACTCATTCAACAGGAATACACAATTATCCTACATTTGTATACAATAAAATATAGGTCAAAATATATAAAAGAAAAACTGGCAAAACTTTGAAGAAAAATTAAAAATCCACATAATAGTTGGAAATTTTAACTTATCTCTCTCAATAACTAATAGAACAGGCAGGAACAAACCTGTAAGTATATAAACAATTTGAAGAACATAAATACAAATTTTGATCTAATTGAAATATATAGAGCACTCTATCCAGCCATATCATATTCTATTTTTGATTTTGAAATTTGTTTATTTTTTAAAATTATTCTTATTTTATTTAATTTCAAAGCAAAACAGATAAAATGGATAATTTGAAACTTGTCATCTTATAACTTGTAAATGGGTACTGGAAGGTTTCATTTTTTTTTCTAGTACATTTGGAATAATTACCATAATTGACTATATGTTTGGCAATAACCACATCTCCACAAGTTTAAAAGAACTGAAATCATACAGTGTCTGCTTCTGATCACAGTGAAATTAAGCCACATATTAATAACACAAAATAAATTTTAAAGACACATATCTTTGACAATTAAAAGGATACACTTCTGTTAATTCCCAAATTGAAGAAAAACTCATGATATATTTTAGAAAATATTTTGAAGCTAAAGAAAATAAAAATATAATATTTAAATATTGTGGGATGCAACAAAAGCTTTGCTTAAAGGAGATGCATGGCTTTAAATACATATATAAAAAATGTAAGCATCTACTTCATGGAGTTAAAAAAATAGCAGAAAATTAATCCACTCTCAAAAATTAGAAAGAGGAATTGATAAATATATGATAATAAATCAATGAAATAATAAACAAAATAGAGAAAATCAAGAAAACATAATTTAGTTCTTTGAAAATATGAATAAAATTGATAAGCTGCTATCAAGTCAAAGCAAGATGAAAAAAGGGAAAGAGAAAGATGATATAATTTATTAATCCATGAAAGAAAAAGAAGGCAGCATTAGCAATCCCACAAACACTAAAAAGATGATAAAAAGATTTTATGAAAAATGTTTTGAAAATACAATTGAGTGATATATCTAAAATCATTGAAAAACATAACTTACTATAACTGACAAGATAAAATAGAACACATGAATAGTCGTACCTATTAGAGAAATTAAATTCTTAATTAAAATCTTCCCACAAAGAAATCTCGAGGTTCAGATGGCTTCACTGGCGAATTTTTTCATATGTTTAATGAAGAAATAACTCGTATAATACATATAATTCTACAGAAAAGGAAAAGGAACACTCTCCATTGGTTTTATGGGCCCAATAACCTTGAATGAAAATAGGACAAGAATATTTGAAGGTGGGGGGATTACAAGTCAATTTATCTCATAAACTTAGATGCAATATCCCTAAAAAATGTAATATTAAATAAAATCTAGAAATATATAAATAAGTTAACACCCAAATATCTAAGTGTGGGTTTTCAAGGAATAAAATGTTTGGTTTGGGAGCTTTTTTAAAGTTTGATTTTATTTATACTTGACACATAATAATTGTACATATTTATGAAGTACAATGTGATGCTTCAATACACGTATACATAGTATAATGATCAAATCAGAGTAATTATCTCATGCATCGCTTTAAACATTTATTATTTCTTTGTGGTGATAACATTCAAAATCCTTTCTTCCAGCTATCTTGAAATATGCAATTCATTATTATTAGCTATAGTCTCCCTATTGTGTAATAGAACACCAGAATTTATTCTTCCTAACTGTAACTTTGTACCCATTGTACCCATTGTCCAACCTCTTCTCATCTCCCCTCCCCACTACACTCCCCAGCCTCTGGTAATCAGCATTCTACTCTCTACTTCCATGAAATCAACTTTTTAAGATTTCACATATGAGTGAGATCATGAATTATTTGTCTCCATGCCTGGCTTATTTCACTTAACATAATGTCCTCTCAGTTCATTCATGTTGCTGCAAATGACAAGATTTCATTCTGTTTTATGATTGAATAGTATTTCATTACACACACACACCCCACATTTTCTTTACCCATTCATCCACAGATGGGCACTTAGGCACTTATGTTGATCCCATATCTTGGCTATTGTGAACAGTACTGCAATAAACCTGGGAGTGCAGATATCTTATTGACATACTGATTTCATTGCCTTTGGATATATATATCCAGCAATGGGATTGCTGGATCATATGGTAGTTCTATTTTTAGTTTTCTGAGGAATCCCCATACTGTCCTCCATAATGGCTAAACTAATTTACATTCTCAAGAGGAGTGTCTAAGTGTTTCCATTTCTCCATATCCTCACCAACATCTGTTAATTGTTTTATCTTTTTGATGATTGCCATTCTAACTGGGGTGAGGTGATATATCATTGTGGTTTTAATTTCCATTTCCTTGATGATTAGTGATGCTGAGTATTTTTTCATATACCTGTTGGCCATGTGTATGTCTTCTTTTGAGAAATGTCTATTCAGGCCTTTTGCCCATTTTTAATTGAATTATATGAGGCTTTTTGCTGTTGAGTTGTTTGAGTTACCTATATATTCTGGATATAAATGCATTTTCAGATGCACAGTTCGCAAACCTTTTCTCCCATTCTGGGGGTTGTCTCTTCACTCTGTTGATTGTTTCCTTTGTTGTTCAGAAGCTTTTTAGTTTGCTTTAATACCATTTCTGTATTTTTGCTTTTCTTGCGTGTGCCTTTGAGGTCTTATCCAAAATTTTTGCCCAGTTCAATGTCATGAAGTATTTCCCTTTTGTTTTCCTCTAGTAGTTTCATAGTTTCAGGTCTTAGATTTAAGTCTTTAATCCATTTTGAGTTGATTTTTGTATATGGTGAGAGATAGGAGTCTAGTTTCATTCTTCTGTGTGTAGATATCCAATTTTCCCAGCATCATTTATTGAGGAGTCTTTTTCCCCAATGTGTGTTCTTGGCACCTTTTTCAAAAATCAGCTGGCTGCAAATGTGTGGATTTGGTTTTGGGTTCTCTATTCTTTTCCATTGGTCTATATGTTTATGGTCATGCTGTTTTGGTTACAATATCTTTGTAGTGTATTTTGAAGTCAGGTAGTATGATGCCTCCAGCTTTGTTCTTTTTGCTTGGGACTGCTTGGCCATTTGGGGTCTTTTGTGGTTCCATAAAAATTTTATAATTGTTTTTTTATATTTCTGTGAAGAATGTCATTGGTATCTTGATAAGGATTACATTGAACTTGTAAATCACTTTGGGTAATATGGATATTTTAACAATATTAATTCTTCCAATCCATGAACACAAGATATATTTCCATTTATCTGTATCCTCTTCAATTTCTTTCATCCAGATTTATAGTTTCCTTTGTAGAGATGATTCACCTCCTTTGTTAAGTTTATTTCTAGGTAATTTTTTATAGCTATTGTAAATGGGATTGCTTTCTTGATTTCTTTTTTAGGTGGCTTGCTATTGGAGTATAAAAATGATACTGATTTCTGTATGTTGATTTTGTATCTTGCAACTTAACTAAATTCACTTATTTGTTCTAACAGATTTTGGTGGAGTCTTTAGGGTTTTCTATATCCCTGATCTTGTCATATGCAAAGAGGGATGATTTGACTTCTTCTTTTCCAATTTGGATGTCTGCTTGGTGTGGCTAGAACTTTCAATACTATGTGGAGTAAATACAGTGAAAGTGGGCTTTTTGTCTTACTACAGATCTTAGAGGAAAAGCTTTTAACTTTTCCTTATTCAGCAGGATATTAGCTATGGGTTTGTTATATATGGCCTTTATTGTGTTGAAGTATGTTCCTTTTATACCCAATTTGTTGAGAGTTTTTATCATGAAAGAGTGTTGAATTCTATCATGTGCTTTTTCAGCATCTATTAAAATGATCATATGGTTTTTGTCCTTGGTTCTGTTAATGTGATGTATCATGTTTATGGTTTTGTATATATTAAACTATTCTTGCATCTCTAGGATGAATCCCACTTATCATAGTGAGTGATCTTTTTATGGACTGTTGAATTTGGTTTGCTAGTATTTTGTTGAGGATTTTTGCATCTATGTTCATAAGTAATATTGGCCTGTAGTCTTCTTTTTTTATTGTGTCCTTGTCTGGTTTTGGTATCAGAGTAATTCTGTCTTTGTAGAATAAGTTTGGAAGTATTTCCTTATCATCAATATTTTTGAAGAGTTTGAGTAGAATTGGTATTGGTTCTTCTTTAAATCTTTGGTAAAATTCAGCAGTTAAACTATCAAGCCCTGATATTTTCACTGATGGGAGACTTTATTCAATCTCGTTACACATTATTGATCTGTTCAGGTTTTCTATTTCTTCCTGACTAAATCTTGGTAGGTTGTATGTATCCAGGAACTTATCCACTTCTCCTAGGTTCTCCAATTTCTGGGCATATATAACCTTGTTCATAATAGCCTTTTATGATCCTTTGTATTTCTTCATAATCTTGTGTAATATGCTTTTTTCATCTCTGCTTTTATTAATATGAGTCTTCCCTCTTTTCTTCTTAGTCTAGCTAAAGGTTTGTTGATCTTGTTTATTTTTTCAAAAAAAAAACTCTTTGTTTTGTTGATTTTTAAATTTTTTTAGTCACTATTTTGTTTCTACTTTGATATTTATTATTGCTTTCCTTCTGCTAATTTTAGTTTTAATTTGTTCTTGTTTTTCTAGTTCCTTGAAGTGTATCTTTAGGGTGTTTATTTGAGATCTTTCTACATTTTGAATGTAGGCATATATTTCTATAAGCATCCCTCTTAGAACTATTTTTATTGTATCCCGTAGGTTTTGGCATGCTGTGTTTCCATTTTTATTTATCTCGAGGAATTTTTTTAATTTCCTTTTTAATTTCTTCATTGATCCATTGGTTGTTCATGAGCATGTTGTTCAATTTTCATGTATTTGTACAGTTTCCAAAGGTCCTCCTGTTATTGATTTCTAGTTTTATTCCACTGTGGTCCAAAAAGATACTTAATATGATTTCAATTTATTTAAATTTCTTAAGACTTGTTTGGTGGCCTAACATATGGCCTATTCTGGAGAATGTTCCCTGTGCTGAAGACAAGAAGGTATATTCTGTGGCTATTGGGTGGAATGTTCTGTAAATAACTGTTAGATCTTCTTGGACTAGAATTCAGTTTAACTCCAGTGTTTCTTTGTCGATTTTGTGTCTGGATGATCTGTCCATTGCTGAAAGTAGGGTGTTGATGTCTCCTACTATTATTCTATTACAGTCAATCTCTCCATTTAAATCTGTTAATATTTGCTTCATATATTTAGATGCTTCAGTGTTGGGTAGACATATGACTTCAAATGTTATATCCTCCTGCTCTACTGACCCCTTTATCATTATATAATGGCCTTCTTTGTCTTTTTTACAATTTTTGACCTAAAGTCTATTTTATCTAATGTAAGTATAGATACTCCTGCTGTTTTTTTGGTTTCCATTTGGACAGAGTATTTTTTTCATCTTTTCACTTTCAGTCTATGTGTGTATTTATAAGTAAAGTGAATTTCCTGTATGCAGCATATAGTTGGGTGTTATTTTTAAACCATTCAGATAGTCTATGTCTTTTAATTGGAGAATTTAGTACATTTACATTTAAGGTTATTATGGATAGGTAAGGAATTACTACTTCCATTTTGTTACTTGTTTTCTGTTGTAAATCCTTTCTTCCTCTCTTACTGTTTTCCTTTGTGGTTAAGTGATATGTCTGTAGTAGTATGTTTTAATTAAGTCATTAGTGCCTTATTTAGTCTGTTTGGTGAGGTGATATTTCCTTGAATGTTCTTGATTCTTGTAAACATATGTCAATACCTAGGCATTAAAGAATTAAGTACTTAGTCTAGTCTTCACAGTCTAGCTTTCTTTGTATTTGTCCTTCTTCAGAGGCCCTTCCAGGAATTCATAGGAGAGAGACTAACTGTTGAGTTCCCTAAGTCTGTGATCACTGCAGCCCTTTCAGCACTAGAGGATACCCTAAAGCCAGATTTGCCATACTGAGCCACTTTAGTCATCTGACACTGATTCCAGCTATGATTCAAGTTCATTCTGCTGAGCAATGGGTTCCCTTCTGATGCCAGGGCAAGTCTAGAAACTCTGTCCATGGCCACCAGCCTGGAATCAAGGGTCATGGGGTTCTGTCCAGTGCTGTGTTTTACCATGGTAAACCAAACTTTGAGTTCCAAGGTAAAGTGCCACACATACTTATTTCTCTTTCCCTCCTCCAAGCAGATTGCATTTCTCTCCCTGCTGCCTGGGGTTGGTAGAACATTGGTGCAGACAACTGTCCTTCCAACACTCTTTAATGCTTATTGTTATGCTAAAATCAGGTACTTTGATCTTTCACCTGTTTTCCTCAGCTCTTTTGAAGTTATTTTCTTTCATGGATAGCCATTCAAATTGATGTTTCTGCAGGAGGACAATCGCTGGAGGGTCCTATTCCACTACCTTGCTCTGCCTTTTTTCTACAATCTTTGTTTAGCAAGAAAATCAATCAATATAATTTCACATATTAATAAGATAAAAGAGTCACAAAAGTTACTATTAAAAATTTGATTAATTAAATACTTGTTCATGCTTTCTTAATCTGATAAATGGCATCTACATAAAACATATAGCAAGGATCATGTTTAAAAGTGGAATATTGAAAGTACTCTCCTTGAAATCATATATGAAACAAAAATATCAGATATCATCATATCTAGTCAACATCATACTGGAGATTCTAGCCAGTATATGAATTGGAAAGGCTGATACAGTTTGAGTATACTTTATCCAAAATGCTTAAGACCAGAAGTTTTGCATATTTTAGATTTTTTTGGATTTTAGAATATTTGCATCATATTTACCAATTGAGCATCTTTAATCCAAAAATTTAAAATGTGAACTGCTCCAATGAGAATCTTTTTTTTTAGCATCCTGCCCATGCTTTTCCTTTGAGTGTTATGTCAGTGTTCAAAAAGTTTCAGATTGGATTTGGGATACTCAACCTGTATAAAACTGTCTTTAAAAATCCAAAAGAAGTTACAGATAAAGTATTAGAACTAGTAATTTTGGCATCTGTGGTTACAAAGTTGATAAGCAACAATCGATTATATTTTGAATTATTTTTCCATCCTTAGCCATCCAAAAATACAAAGTCAAATTTAATGACAATATATTTGCAGTGTCTATAAAAAAGAAAACTAGAAAAATACATAATAAAAGATGTTCAAAAACCATACACAGTAAACTGCAAGAAAACAACTGAAACAAAGAGGACCTAAACTTGTAAAGGATTAGGATACTCAATATTTAAAATATGCCAGTTCTTCTTAAATTGATCTATATATTTAGTGAAGTTCCTTTAAAATCCCAGCATCTATTTTTATGTAAAATGACAAGCTGATTCTAAAGTTCATATGGAAATACAAATGGCCAAGAATAGCCAAGACCTTCTTGAAAAAGAACAAGTGGCTGTGCAGAAGCTTTTTAATTTGATCAGGTCCCATGTATTTATTTTGGTTGCTGCTGTGATTGCTTTGGGGGTTTTCTTCATAAATTCTTTGCCTAGGCCAATGTCCATAAGAGTTTTTCCAATGTTTTCTTTGAGAATTCTTATGGTTTCATGTCTTAGGTTTAGATCTGTTATCCATTGTGAGTTGATTTTTGTGAGAGGTGAGAGGTGTGGGTCCAGTTTCAGTCTTCTACATATGGCCATCCAGTTTTCCCAGCACCATTTGTTGAATAGGGAATCTTTTCCCCAGTGTACGTTTTTTTGGAATTTGTCAAAGATCAGGTGACTGTATGAGGTTGGTTTTGTATTTGGGTTCTCGGTCCTGTTCCATTGGTCTACGACTCTGTTCTTGTGCCAATACCATGCAGTTTTAGTTACTGTAGCCTTGCAGTATAGTTTGAAGTCTGGTAGATAGATGCCTCCCAATTTGTTCTTTTTGCTTAAGATTGCTTTGGCTAGATGGGGTCTTCTCTGGTTCCACACGAAGCGTAGAATTATTTTTTCTAGATCAGCAAAAAGGAACTATCACTAGAGTAAACAGACAACCTACAGAATGGGAGAAAATATTTGCATGCTACACCTCTGATAAAGGGCTGATAACCAGAATCTATACAGAACTTAGGAAAATCAACAAGAAAAAATCAAACAACCCTATTAAAAAATGGGCAAAGGACATGAACAGAAACTTTTCAAAAGAAGAGAGAATAATGGCCCGCAAACATGTAAAAAATTGCTCAACTTCTCTAATCATCAGGGAAATGCAAATCAAAACCACAATGAGATATCACTTAACTCCAGTGAGATTGGCTCATATCAAAAAATCCCCAAACAACAAATGTTGGCGGGGATGTGGACAGATAGGAACACTCATACACTGCTGGTGGGACTGCAAATTAGTACAACCTCTATGGAAAAGAATATGGAGATACCTCAAAGAATTAAAAGTAGAATTACCATTTGACCCAGCAATCCCACTACTGGGTATTTACCCAAAGGAAAAAAAGACATTTTATAATAAAGACATCTGCTCACGAATGTTTATAGCAGCACAATTCACAATTGCAAAGTTATGGAAACAACCCAGGTGCCCGTCAATATACGAGTGGATTAATAAAATGAGGTATATGTATACCACGGAGTATTACTCAGCAATAAGGAACAATAGTGAATTAACACATCTGGTATTATCCTGGTTGGAGCTAGAACCCATTCTTCGAAGTGAAGTGTCACAGGAATGGAAAAACAAGCACCACTGGTACTCACCATCAAATTGGTACTAACTGGTCAACATCTACATCACACGGGGCAATAATATCCATCAGGGGGCGGGCAGGAGGGAGGGGGGTGGAGGGGATGGGAAAACTCTCACTGAATGGATGCGGGGAGCACAGTTTGGGGGATGACCATGATTGTAGCTCTGACACGGGCAGTGCATGGGCAATATATATAGCCAAAGTGTTGTACCCCCATAATATTCTCAAATAAAAAAATAAATTAAAAAAATAAAAAAATAGAAAACAATAAAAATAAAAAAAAAGAAAAAGAACAAGTGGGAGATCTGGGTGACACACCACAGGACCTACTACAAGCATTATATTAAATGATGAAATTCTAAAGTTATTTTCATTACAATTAAGAACAAGACAGGGATGTGTGTCATCCCTAGTATTCAATACTGTTTTAGAAGTTCTAGTTACTGTAATAAGATAATAAAATAAAAACCCTTGATAAATAAGAAAAAATAAGAAAAAATATCCTATTTCTAAATTATGTGGTTGCGTACTTTAACAAAAGAGTAACTCTAGGAAAATAGCTATTGAAATTAATAAGATAATGTGGTAGATTAATGGGCAAAAATGAACATATAAAAATCAATAGCTTTTCTTCACGTTATCAATAATCAACTAAATTCATGTTGGTTATGCCATTTGCAACTATGATTAAAATTATAAAATACATAGGAGTGTGTTTCACAGGAAATAAAAAGTACATTTAAAATCTATTTAAAATGGGGAGACATAAGTCCATGGAGGGAAAATTTTGTTAGCATAAAATGTCAGACCTTACAAAATTTATGTTGCTACTCCAGTTGAAATCCCAATGGTTACTTTTTTTTTAGTTTATAAAAACTAAATTGAAGTGATGTAGGTTCCTATGAAAGAATAAATTGGAATAATCAAGAAATGTATGTATGTATATCTATAAATTATATATTTATGTGTAAATATATATGATATATATTTTATATATTCATGCGTAAGTATGTGTGAGATATATTTTACATACATAGCTTACATATATATCATATATATATACACACACACACACACACACAAAACCTTCATAATTGAAGAAATATAGTATTGACATAGGACTAGAATCACTAGACAAGTAGATTAATAGATCATTATAGGAGAATAGAGTGACCTAAATAGACATAAGTGTCTATGAGAAATTAAATTTTGAAGCAGTGCTATTTCAGTTTGGTAGAAAAAGACTGCTTTATATATTTAGTTAATAGAAAACACCACTCTGCTCACTAACCTCATGAGATTAATTTTTTTAGCTCCCACATATGAGTGAGAACATGTGACATTTGTCTTTCTGTGCCTGGCTTATAATTATTTAACATAATGTCCTCTAGTTCCATCCATGTTGTTGCAAATGACAGGATTTTATTTTTTATGGCAGAATAATATTCCATTGTGTGTATATACCACATTTTTTATGCATTTATCACTTGATGGACACTTAGGTTTAATTGACATGATTGACCAAACATTTTGAATAAAAAAAAAAACCTCTGTAATATAATTTTTTTAAAAAATCAGAAGAATATTATAAGCATGAGAGTGTGTGTGTGTATTAAAATAAAATTTTAGTAAATATTTCTATAACCTTGGGGTAGGGGGAATCTTCCAAAAGAAGATCTTCCCTATTATATAAAGTTCCTACATTATTATTCAGAAAAATAAAAACCAAATATAAAAAGGATAAGACTACACATTCATCGAAGAAAAACATAACTGTTCAACATATATAATATATATAACTGCTTTGTCTATATATATGAAAATATAGAGTAACTCACTAATAGGGAAGTACAAATTAAAACAACACAGGAACCATATTTTATTCATCAGATTGGCAAAATTAAGAAATCAATGGCATTTATTCTGGCATGGATATGGAGAAATAATTATACTTAACATATTGCTTTTGGGATATATCAATTACTATAATATTTTTGAAAAAGAATCTGGCAATATCACCAAAAATGCATATACCATTTGACCCTACAGAAGAACAGAAGCATGTAAATATACGTGTACACAATGTTTAATTTAGCAGTGCATCTAATGCCAGAGAAAGGAAATTAAGTGTCCATTAGTAGGGGAGTCATTCAACTGTGGAACATCCATACTATCGAAATGAATTTCTTAGATCTACATTTCGTTTTCTGGAGGGATGTCTGTAATATACTGTAGAGTGATAAAAGCAAGTTACAGAATAACGTATACATTATGATTATGTTTTTAAAAATAGCCAAACACAAAATCTCATACAGGTGTATTTACATATTGTTTGTATGAATATGGAGAAATGCTCACAGAGAGGATGAGAAAGACTATTGACATAGTTTTTATGTATCTTTGCATTGTTTCACTAGTTACAATGAGCCCATGTTACTCTTGTGCTTAACATAACCTAAAAAGGGGGAAAAACCTAAAAGTAGTTGCCCTATGTGACAGACTGCACTGCCAGTGTTGAGTTCCTACTGCTGTCAGATTTATTCAGTGATGCAGCAGCCTGTCTAAAATGTTTATATTCTAAAATAATGTTGTAGCGTTTTACCTCCACAGTTACTTTGAGTGTTGATATTTCATTAGAAAATACCACGAGCAACTTGTGAAACTCTGAAAATACATAAAGTCCAATGTATGGAAATTCAGCAAATATGCTATTTAAAGGAGAAATTTTCTAATTTTTTTCTTTACCAATATAGTTAAAGTAAGTTACAACCAACTAGTTTCAATGCCTTAAAAAATTGCAAGGAGTTTATTTAAGTACTGAGAACTTCAATAAAAGATTAGTTTAATTCTTATCATTAAACATCTGTTTTCTGATTTTGAAATAATTAATCTTAGTAATTCACATGCCTTAATACCTGTACAATCTAAGCAACATGTACAATTGCATCTGTATAGTGGCAAACCAAAGAGCATGAAATGATCCTTCTCTACCTCAGCCCTCCCCTAAATAGAGGTCACTAAGTTAACCCAATTATAAACTCTAAAAACATTATAATGGGGGTATGAAAGAGTGCTTTGCCTTTAATTCCTGCAGGATGTCAAGTGTGCCATTTTAACTCTTGAAATTCTCTAGTATACATTCAAACAGAAATCCATGTAAAAAGAAATGAAGACTTACACATTTAGGAGGGCTCAAAAGGAGATTCAAATCATAGGGCCAATTGCAACTGGCACCATTGATTATGAATAAGGATCAATTGAAATAAAATACCATCTATGTTAACTCGTGCCCTAAGATCTTCATCAAGGCACAGATGAGCAATTTTTCAGGCCAAGCTCATTATTTAAAGACCAGCATGTGGTCACTTGCTATACAACAAAGGCATGAGAACAATTATAAAAGCTTGCTCGTTTGACATTCATTTCCAAGCGAGCACTCTGAGACATGAACTTGATCTGGATGAGTAATGAATAAATGATCACTGTATTATGATGAGGCTCATATTTTACAATTTTATATATTCTACCAGTGGTGACTTTTAAAATTGGCTTAGTTCCATAATTGGAGAATGCTGTTGAACTGCTAACTGGATTTATAGAAAATAGGAACAATTTTCAAAACAAGTTGCACCTACATCTGTTGTGCCTGCAGCAATATAAGTACAATGGACTTGGGTTTGGCATCAATGACCACTGCTGGGTGCCAAGCCCAGTCATGCACACCTGCCTCTCAGCACTTACAGGCACTGTCTTTGTCAAATATTTGGCTCAATAAATCTCTGAAAAGCAAAAATGAAAACTGTTTGGGGTAATATTCAACTTCTGAATTGGGAACACAGGCAGATTCAAAACAGAGTTGTTGAAAATGAGAAAGGTTTAGTGATTCAAATGAAAAGCTCAATTACTTTTCAATGCATAGACCTTATTTTTCAAGATGAAGTTTTGGTGTTTTCTTTTGATTTGAAATAGCACGTCTATTGATGAAAGCTTAAATCACATCAAGATGAGAAAGAATGGGAAAATGCTGTTTTTTAAGTTCAAACTTTATGTTGCTTTCCCAGGGAGGACTAAATTTTTTTTGAAAATGGTGATATTAGAGAATTCCTTCAAAGTTTCCATTTCTTTTTGAAAAGGAGCCTCTCTTGCTTCTATGTAAGCAAGCTAATCATAAATTATAATTGAAAAACCAAGAATGCCAAATAAAACTCACTGGAAAATAGCTTAATAGTGCAATCAAATATGATGGTGTGGAGTTTGAAATTCAGTTTGCTATTCCACATACCCTATGCTCTAACTATAAGCATTTTACATTATTATATTTTCCCTTAGCTATCTTGAGTTTCAAGCAAAATACTGATCAAATAAAGTTGTTTGTTTGGTGCTTTCCAGTTGGGGAAATTACAAAATTAAGACAATAACCCCTCGTGTCTGTTTTCCACAGTCCAGTTTTGCTGCTGCTATCAGCAAAATCTTTAGAATAGTAATCCCATTTCCAAATGCTTCAAACCACTTAATATATTTTGGTTTAATTATTTTCTAATTATTGTCATTGCAAGTGAAAGACAATTGAAAGATGACCCTTAGGTTTAGCTTGAATACAGTATTTTCCAGGGAATTTGATTGATTTTAATTCTTCAATGAAATTGATGACTCCTATATAATGAAAAGGGGAAATTGATCAATACTGAGAGTGAAGTCTTTCACCTTCCATCTGAAACTGGCAATAAGCACTTCCAAAAGCTGGTTAAAACAACCAATAATAGGATGACTAGAGTACTTTGAACTTCCCCAGTCTGTAATGCAAGCTTACCCACTCTTTTGAAGTATCACCCTGATGATTACTATTGCCAAACAAGTTTCCTCGACTCTTGCAAAATACTGAACATGATCTTTAGTAAAACAAGTACTCTGATATGGAGCCCCAGCCTGCATTTCACTTAGGAATGACTAGAAAGAAATTTATGTTTATGTGCTCCTATGTGCTTGCTTCCCTCATGATGCTCAGCAAAGGTATACATTGATTAAAATAATACATATCCAAAAGACTCTTTATAATTAAGTGAGGCTAAAAGGCTGAGACGAATACTTTAATGATTCCAACAAAAATCACGTAGGAAATGCTTCTTTCTTTGGTGTGTTCTGGATTCTCCAATACACAAGGAATTAAACATTATTAGTGCAAAAGGAAATTATAATCATCGTAAACATACAGATTATATACATATACCACTCTAAATATTTTTTCAAAGCTTTTTCTCAAGCACTAGGTGGATTTTCCTGTGTAATTATATTGTTATTTTATGGAGAGAAGGCAGATTATCATAGTAGAAAAAGTGTGCATAATCAATCAGGTGAGAATTTGTATCTCCTATTTAGTGCTTACTAACTCAGTGAATTTTGGCAAAACATTTAATCTTTCTGAGATCCTATTCCCTCATTTGTGAAATAGGATAGTTATGTGAAAAATATATTCAGTTATGAAAACACTGATAATAATAATTATATTAATTGCATGACTCCTCTGTGCCAGTCACTGTGCCTAGATGCTTTATTTATTTGGGATATGATATATTAGTTAAGAGAATAGTATTTGGAGTCAGATCTGATTTCATTTCCTAATTTAATACCTGCTCGCTGTGCAATATTGGGAAGATTGTTCAACTTCTCTGAGGGGCAGTTTCCTCAACAACAGTATGGGAATACAAATGCCTATCTCACAGGGAGGTTGTTTTTATAATCAAATGAAGTGTTTAAATTTTAATCTTTCAAGTTCCTCACTATCACCATCTATCCCCTCAACCTGCCTTCATTTTTTCACAATACAATTTATCAACATTTGTTATTATATTGTATATTTTCTTATTTGTTTATTTTATGTTCTCCCACTAGTGTGTAAGCTCCATAAAGAAAGGGACTTGTTTTTGTATCATCATTTCCCCAGCATCATGGTTTAGCTCATGGAAGGTGCTCAAATATTTATCACATGAATGAATGTCAGGGGTTTTGTACATATATCCAAAAAAACAAGGATTCAATAACTGTTCATTTGTTTTATGCAGATACAAGGAGAAAGTAAATGACTTGCCTAAGGATGCACATGTGTTCACTGACTGGGACAGATTAGTACCCAGATCTCTTTACTTTTGTTTTTTTCTTCTTTTTGCTATTCCAGTGGTTCCCCAAGTGTGATTCCAGGGCAAGCAGCATCATCGCCTTGGAACTGTGTTAACATAATTCTCAGGACCTAACCCAGACTTATCGAATAAGAAACATTTAGAGTGGGGTCAAATCTTGTTTTATCAAGCACTCTTGATAATTCTGATGACATACTATAGTTTGATAACCAAGGTACTATAAACCTCGACACTTTCTAATACCTTGACTGCTTTCTAATACCACACCTTCTTCAGTGTCAAATGGAAAAAGTGGTTATCATTAAATTTAAACCAAACATTCATTACTTGTTATAAAGATTAACTCATGCAACTTTAAATAACATTTTTTCTGCTAATACCAAACAAAAAAGGCCCAGCTTTAGCTAATCGTTTGTTTCAGCAAAGCCAGAGAGTAAATTGCTACAGGACTATACCCACATAGATTTGGCCTTTAAAACTTATTTAGAAGTCTTTCACAGATCAAAAAAAATATCATAAATCATGAGAATCAATTTATTCTTTGGATGCTACTTAATCAGATATACCATCTGCATTCAATATTTTTAAAGACCTTCTCATGCAAATAATTTGCAAAAGCTACTCTGATCTAGTTTCTCTGCTCAATGATTGACAGATTTTTTTTTCTTTAGTTTTTAAAACAGTTTGAGTATCTTAAAATACCAAAAGGTAAAAAAAAATTATTAATTCATTGTTTGCTCTGATTCTATGGTGGAAAAATAAAGATTTTAAAGATTTTACTACATCTTATTGTAGAATTCCTTGATTTCACTGTAAAAGTTGTTTGTGCTTAGATTATTCTTGGAAAGATTGAATAACAAAAAAGACAAGGCAACATTCAGAGTGTTCTAGTTCTGTGAAGATAACTTAAGTCTTCATTTATTAGACTTTTTATTCTTTCGCCTTCATAAATCTTGACTTTACATAGGCATTATGGTACACTGCAAGAATTCAACAATGAGTCTTCCATTCTCTTAGAATTAATAATACCACAATCTTGGAGAGCATAATTAGTTTTCATTCTAGAGACCAAAAAACTGAAAATAATATTTTTCCCTATGTAGTTAGGGATTTCAGTAATGGAAAATTACAATTTTCTCATAAGGGTATCATTGCACAACAGACAAAGGTTATTTATTTTTATTAGAATGATTTCATTTCATGTAAAGGCTGAATCAGCTTGTTCTTTGAGAAATAAAAGGCAGATTATAAAAATTAAGTAAAAAGTCAGAGTAGTTATTGTCTCAACCTAAAGATCAGTGGGGAAAAATATCTGAATTCATACTACTTCATTCATGATAACTAGACACTCCAACTGAGTATATTATAGATTTCAGTATTCATACAAGCTCAAATATGAGTGCCAACCTTGCATTTGTTAGCCAGGTAACTTGGCCTATTGTAAGTGCAGAAGATTTCCAGAGAAGGTTTTAATCCAAGCAACTTGTTACCTTGAATGATTTTGTTAATAGTAAAAAGTTACTATTCCAGGTTTCTTGCACAAGTAAATGATTATCTTTGTATGCTAATCCACAATAAATCCTACTCCTTATAAACAATGAAAGTGCTTCTTTAACATGGTTGGCAACAGAGCATAACATTTACTCTTAGGACATTTATCTCTTGAGGACCTTATTTTAAATTATAAGCATCACTGAGAAGGCTAAGACATTAGGCTAGGGCAGTCACTCAGTAATGCCCTCATAAATATTTGCCTTATATGAGCACTACCTTCCCAGCAAGCTAGCAGTGAGGTGAAGGGAGGAACTAATGATAGCAGTAAGAGGGCAGGGTAAATTTAGATCAGGAGGAGCTATCTGTGATGAAATATCAAACATGAGTGATGAGATTGCCATAATATTGAGAAAGTAAGGGCTGCCTGGGGGAAAGGGGGCTTTGCACACTTCCATATATGAATAGCAACAGTCCTCAGAAGCCAGTTGTCACATAAAGTATGTATAGGTAACTGCTTGGGCTGACAGGAATTCTCACCAAAATGCCATTGTGCTTTGGGAGCTTGGGAGACATACTAGAGAAGAGTTGGAAATGAATAATATCACCTCTGCCCTCAGACAATGCTTTGTTTCCAGATGCAGAAGGGACAATCAAGCTCATCTCTGCAGTTGGCCAAACAAGATCACCTAAATGTCATCTGCTTTACAACGGATCAATGCTATCACTGTGACCTCTGCTTTGGGAAATATTAAAGTAGAACCCAATAAAAAGAAGCTAATCCAAATTTCAATCCCTGCATTTTACCCTTTTAGTTATCTCAGATCAATAACCATTCGTTGGCTACTGTGATTCTCAAATGGAGAAGGGAACTGCACATTTTTCTTAATGACAGCAACTGTTAAAATTTAGCTCTAAATGGTTTATTGTGTCTGAAAAAGAGCATTACCGCACCGCAGAACATTTCAACATTTCATTGCATGTCTTTGTGACACTATCACATTAAAACTTGCATAGGTTTTATGATAATAAAAGTGGTAATAGCATGTTTCAAGGTGTTCTTGTAATAAATAAAAATAAATAAACATTTTATGTTTTACTTTCTTTGTTCTATGACAAGTCTCAAATTCAGGAATTAAAGAAATTGGTATTCCCATACCTATGGTGGCTCTAATAGATATTCAGTTGGGTTTCATTTAAGAAGTAAATCAGATGAGGTGGAAGGGGGGATATCATGTGCTTTTAAATCATTAAATACCTGACTCTATGTCTTGCCTAATTCTGTTACTATATTGCTAGATGGTTTGTAAAAACTATTTTCCAAACAAAATGTAAGTGACTCATTTTTTACTAAATAAGGAGGGGAAGCTATGAAAGGAGATTGAGAAGAGCCAGATAGTAGATACATACATGCTCTTTATTCAGAAACTTACCTCTGATGTCACATAAACTCAGAATGCCTCATTCATAATTACTTTACTAGTTAATTCAATGTGCAACTGTGTATATGGAGTAAATGATTTCTCAAATTCCACACATTTGCATATAGTTTTTAAAGCAGCCAAAAACTAGATTATCAGTAATTTCTATTTGCTTTTCCATGCCACAAAATTCCAATATGGCTATTTAGTCATTGTACGATATAGACAGAAAAGATATAACAGTTTTATTTTCTTATGGGGCTCTCCAATTATTATAGATATTCACTTATGATGATGTGATATTAAGTGCGATGGTGGATGGTAGAGTGATGAATTTCTTGTTCCATTTTGTCTGAGAAGAAGGATTGCTTAAAAAATTCTAGCAAGAACTATAAACTAATTATGGTTGACAAGTGAGAAAACTGATGATAATAAATGGGGTTCAATCCAATAAACACAGAAGTCAACGATGGGGGAGGTGGAATTAGAGGAATGTTATTGAATGACTAGTAGTGTCATCAGTATGATGTGGTAGAGAAAGCACAGAGGCTTTGAGGTGAAAGAGATCTGCGTCTGAATCCTGGCTTTTTTCACTTTACTAGCTGTGTCTTTGACAATATGCATAACTTCTGCTGCCCCAGTTATAAAGTGGCAGGAAAAATCTTTACTATGGAAGGTTGTTATGAAATTGATGGCTGTTATATACAAAATGATTATCTATAGATAAGTCTCACTAAATGGTAGCTATTATTGCTCTTATTTGACTGATGGGGCAAAATTTCCAAATGGGTGTGCACTTAGCATAAATGATAGTAGTAATTTACTTGTTGTCATGAAAAGGCAACCCTCAGGAATGGTAGTTACAAACCTTATGTTAAATAATGACATTATATAAATTGGACACAATTATTTTTAATTCTCTGATATTTTTTGATAGAAAATGGACAGTTATAGAAAAAATACCACAGTATTCTAGCAGATCTTTGAAGGAATAAGCTTATAATTTTCTTGGAAGAGAATGTGATACAGTGAAAAGAACCTACTTTTTGGAATCTAAAGCAGTGGGTTTGGATTCACCATTTATGAGCTTTACAGTTATTAAATCTCTGTAAGCCTCAATTACCCCATTTAAAAAGTGGCAATAGGGTACTTGTCAAGAATAAATGAAATGGATAATAAAGCACCTGATACAATGCCTGATGTGTAGCAGATTCATGATAACTCTTGATCTCCACTCTCACACCTCTACATAATCACATTTCTACAAAACCACACAAGGAACTGTGTTTTAAATATGGTCAATTTTAATGTGCCTTGATAATTATAATACCCATGACCAAGAGAAACTCCTGAGACTAGACTAGGAGATCTATTTAAGGGTTCAATAAAAGCCTCAGGATTTCTGACAGGGGAGAATAATATTTTATTTATCTTACTTAGAGCATAGGAAATCTATCAAATTATCTTCTAGCTTCCTGTTTTTTTATACACAAGAATAAAATGAAGTGACAATGTTAAAAAAATTGAATCTAGATTTCTAATAGAGCAGATGTTTGCTGAAAGCTAAGTGAGGCTTGACAGCTAGAACAAAAAAGTTTAAAAAAGAGGAGTTCAAAGTAGGTAGTGTGGCACCCTAAGATAATTTGAGGCACTGAGATTCATTTACTTGGCAGGAAAGTCTAGGACTCCCTTCTTCCACTCAGGCTTCACTTGGAGGGTGAGAAGCTCTGCCCTGAGGCACAGCAGAATGAAAATACTGGGCTTTAATCACCCCAAACCCAGCTTTCTGACAGGGTAAAGGTTCTATGTCGGGAGGGTCATGACAAGAAGACCAAGGATTACCACAACCCCCAACATCTGGTCATAAAGCAGAAGGAAGGCTTTCTATAGAAATAGAACTCTGAAAAGGCAGAGTATCAAACTTAGTGCAATAGAAGAGAGCCATAAGCACAGAACTTTTACATAGTGTCCTATTCTGACTATAGATTTAAAACTGAAGGCAAAGGTTTTAAAATTTTATCCCTAAGAATGGATGAAGACAAGCTATAATCATTCCAAGAAAAAATTAAGTCAGCCTACAAACATACTCTCTTTCCTAGGTTGTGCTATTTGTGGGAAATGATTTGCTGAGCACAAGAAAATTGAACTATTTATTTATCACTTTGCATATTTTCAGTTTCAGGTGTTGGAAAATCCAATTCAAACTGGATTAAAGTTTAGATGGAAATTGATAACACTAAATGCTTTTTAAAATAGTAGAAAAGTTGCAAATCAAAGACTTCAGCTTCTACTTTAGGAAACTAGAAAAACAAGAGCAAATTAAACCCAAAGTAAAACAAGAAAGGATATAATGAAGATCAAAGCAGGAACCAACAAAATAGAAAACAGAAAAAAATAAAGAAAATTTTTATTAAGATCATCAATACAATTGATAAATATCAAATGTAACATGACCAAGTGCGGTTTACACCAATACTGCAAGGTTGATATAACATTAGAAAAACAATTAATGTAACTCACCATATTATCATACTAAAAGAAAAAAACATATTGTTCCATAAATAAGTCAGAAAAATATCCAATATCCATTACTGATTTAAAAAAAATAACTCTCATCCAATTAAGAATAAAAAGGTACTTCTTAAACAAGATGAAAAGGGCATCTACAAAAAATTTACAGCTAACATTATACTTAATGGTAAAAGACTAAATGCTTCCTCCTAAGACCAGGAGTGAGACAAGAATGCCTGCTCTTGTCACTTCTATTTAATATTGTCCTGGGGGTTCTAACTAGGAAAATAAGGCAAGAAAAAGAAATAAAATGCATACAATATTGAAAACAAAAAAGCAAATTTTTCTTTATTTGAAGATGATATGAATGTCTCTGTAGAAAATCTGGTGAAATCCGCAAAAACAAAAAAGCTACTAGAAATAATGAGTTAATTTAGTAAGTGTGCAGAACACAAAATCAATGTTAAAAAAATCAATTGTGATCAACTGCTAGATTGGTGGAGTAAGAAAGGCAGCAAACTGTCTTCCCAACAAAAAAATAATTTAACTGGAGAAAATGATTTTTAAATTATTTAATATCTCTGGAAATTGTCCCAAGAGCATACAACACATGAGAAACATTAATTCAAGAAAACCTACTAAATCTTGGTAAAACAGCAAGATTTCGTGCACTTGAGCCACATACAATCCATTGCCCCTAGCTCCGTGTTATAGAAACTGTACCCCAGGCCTTTGTAGCCAAGAAGATGGGTCTCACTCTCCCACTAGTCCAGGTCTAGGGCTATGGTTTCTCCAAGGAAGGGGTAGGTTGTTGGCATTTCCCACTCCCTGGCTTCATGTTGCAGAAGCTCTATTTCAGTAAGCCCAAACAAGAGGCTTAGGGTTCCCTTCTTCCACCCAGGCTTTACTTGAAGGATGAAAATCTCTGCCCTGAGGCACAGTTGACTGAGAATACTGGGCTTTAATCACGCCAACCCCAGCTTTCTGATAGGGTAAATGTTATATGCTGGGAGGGTCAAGACAAGAAGACCAAGGATTACCACAACTCTAGCATCTGGTCATAGAGCAGGAGTGATAACTTAGGAGAAGTAGTCTGCTGCCCCCACCCCCAGCTCTTGTTCAGTGGAGCAGAAATTCTTCCTAGGAGGAAAGGCAGGCCATAAGGACAAAGAATTCTGCATCTCTGCCTGAGAGGACTGATTTTATTCAGAACAGAGCAAGGAGAATTTCGTGCCTTAGGGTATTGTCAAAAGCAATGTACACTTTATTGGAAAGCAATTACAAGAGCAATCCTATTTCCATGATACTAGTAGCAACATGCCAAATATTGGATCAACTAGATGTTAAACAGAGAGAATCATGGAAAGAGACAGCCAGGAAGAGATTCCCTGGGACTACAGTCAACCCTGGGAGCCAGGAAGGCTGTGCACAATTCCTAGCTAGGCTGCAGCCACTCAAGACCAATAAGAGAAATACATGGAGCAGACTTGAAAATATTTCCTAAGTTCTATATAGATCAATCAACAAATCTTGAAAACCTTGCTGGCTCTAGGGTCTTAACCCACAACTTTGATCAAACACTGCCTGAATGATAAGCTACATGAATACAGGAGTAACTCTAACAAGCCAAATATAAATATAAAATCAGGTACATACCTGGCTGCTTGGAAAACTGTGTGCATGCCTAAGGCTGCACCCTCTCATGAAAATATTAATATAACTTGGCTATGACTAAACATGGAGCAAAAAACCATAAATTCCCTGAATAGAATTCTCTAAGACACTCACAGATCCAATGGTAAAGGGCAAAAATATAACCAGCCCAGGCAACTTAAGCATAACTTTTGACCACTAAGTGGCTTATGGTGACACAAGGGTGACCCTTAAGTATCTAGGCTAAAAAACAAAAGAAAAAAGAAAAACATTTTTGGATGTCACTGTCAGAGGCTGCACATTGTGAGGAAAATAAACTTCTCAAAATTAGTTGAGCCAAGTCATGAAACAAATAAATAAATTTTCAATCAAACAATAACAATATCACCCCCAGTGGGTGGTGGGAGGGATAAGTATACAATTTGCTACCATGTTAACTAAAACATCCAGTATTCAACAAAAAATTTATGAGGCATGAAAAAGAAACAGGAAATTATGGCCCATACCCAACAAAAAAGCAGTTAATAGAAATTGCCCCCTGAGGAGGTCTAGGTGTTGGGCTTAGCAGACAAAGACAGCTATCGGCTGTCATAAATATTTTCAATAAACTTCAGGAAACAATATGGAAAGAAGTAAAGTATGAGAACAATGTCTCATCAAATAGAGAATATAAATAGACAGAAATGATGTAAAACAATCAAATAGAAAATCTGCAATAAAAAAACTGAAATGGAATATTCACCAGGGGGGCTCAACAGCAGATATAAGCAAACAAAAGAAAGAATCAATGAACTCAATAGATCAATTGATATCCAAAAACAGGAAAAAAAGAATGAATAAAAATGAAAAGACATCATTGTCAAAATTTTGCAAATCAATGACAAAGAGAGAACCACGAAAGGAACAAGATAAAAAATGACTAATTATGTACAAAGTAACCTGAAAAGATTAACAGCTGGCCTTTCCTCAAAAACAATAGAGACCAGAGACAGTGGGATGACATGTTCAAAAGTACTGAAGAAAAATAACTATTAACCAAGAATATTATAATATATCCAGCAAAATTATTTTTCCAAAATATTAATAAAAGTAAATGAAGACATTCTCAGATAAGCAAAAATGAGATGGTTTGTTGCCAGCAGACCTAGCTTAAAAACAATACTAAGTGGGGATTTTTAGGTTTAATGCAAGTTACACCAGCCATTTATTCAAATCCAAAGAAAAAACAAAAAGCACCAGCAAAGGTTAATTATGTAGGTAATTAAACAAGATGTTATAATGCATATTTATTCCCCTCTCTTAACTTATTTAAAAAATAATATGCACTGAACATTGTTGAATAGCTGAAAATATATAGAAATGTAATATATTTGACAATAAAATAACAAAGGAGGCAGATGCCTGAAAAGTTATATTGGAGTGAGAAAATGACAGAAGATGGTAACTTCAATCCGCAGGAAGAACCAAAGAGAATTAGAAAGGCTAACTAAGAAGGTTAATATAATAAAATCTATAAATATACACTTGTTCTCCTTTCTTCACTAAGCTTATTCAAAAGACATATAAAGAAATTATGTAAAGTTGTAATAACAAGATATTGTTGGGTTTGCAACACATATAATTATATCTGTATAGCAATAATAACATGAAAAAGACAGTAAATAGAGTTACATGCTATTAATGTTTTATTATTTCACTAAAATTAAATAGTATAAATCTGAAGTGGACTTGATAAGTTAATGTCTACATTGTAAGTTCTAAAGTATCCACTAGGAAATAATTTTAAAGTAACAAAAAAGGAAACAATTTTAAAATAAAATATTGCACTAAAAAATATACACTTAATACCGACAAAGTCAGTAAAGAAGAAACAGAAGAATAAAAAAGAGGAGATATAGAGGGAAAAATTATAGATATAAATCCCACCATATTAATAATAACATTAAATGTAAATGGATTAAATAATTGTAGGGGGGTTCTAGGGACTTGGGGACCGATCATGAAAAAAGATATGACTATGAGGCTGCAGTAGCACAGCAAGCTTTACTGAGCAATGCTTTGACAGGTTTGCATGTGGGGAAGTGCCCCGTAGCATAAGTCTTCTGAGAAGCTATGGTGTGGTGATAGCTACTAAGAAAAGGAGAAGATCAAAGGAACTCCCTGAAGGAGAGGGGATCAAAGAAAGACTTAGGTGTTTAGATGAGATAACTCAGCAGCATAGCAAGAGTCTCTATGTCAGAGAGCTCTGAAGGGCAGCATCCTCTTTGGAGTCTTTATGTCCCAGGGCTTATTTTATCTACTGCTAGGATGTTGGATGAAATTTTGTGGGCTACACAGAGTGGATAGGCTCTTAAGGGCTAAAAATGTGCTTATTAGGGCTGTGTTTAAAATAATCAGATGAGTAAAAACTTGTTTGGTGCTGGCAGGCTTTTGAGCTAACATGTCTCAGCCTGCAGTGAAGGAATAAACAACCTAGGGGCCAATACACAGAGACTATCTTTGGCTCATTTGTATAACAATAATCCATTCAAAAGGAAGAGATTATCAGATTGGATTAAATAAAAAGGCAATATCCAACTATATATTATCTAGAGGAGACACATTTTAGATTTAGAGATACAAATACTTTGAAAGAAAGTGTGAAAAAATATATTTCATGCAAACAGCAAAGGTAAGAGAACTAGAATGATTATACTAACATCTGACAATATAGACTTTATGACAAAAAAATTAATACTAGAGATGAAGAGGACATTCCATAACGAGTAAAGGATCAATCCATCCACAAAATATAAGAATCATAAACATATATTTACCTAACAACAGAGCCTCAAAATACATGAAGTAAAAATGAACAGAATTAATGGGAGAAATAAGTGATGCAGCAATAATAGTTTGAGACTTTATTTCCTAAATTTCAATAATGGGTAAAACAACTAAGTGGAATATCAGTAAGGAAATAGAAGACTTGAATGACACTATAAACCAACTAGGCCTAAAAAACACCTATAGAACACTGCACCTAACAACAGCAGAATATACATTCTTCTAAAATGTAAATGACTATATGTTAGGTCAGAAAACAAGCCTCAATGAACTTAAAATAATTGAAATCAACAACAGAGAGAAATTTGAAAAATTCACAAATATGTGGAAGGTAAACAATATACTCCAATGCGTCAAAAAAAAAATCTCAAAGGAATTTGGAAAATACCTTGAGAAGAACAAAAATGAAAACATAGTATACCAAAATTTGTGAGATGCATCTGAAGCAGTGTGTAGAGGGAAATTTATAGCTGAGAATGCCTGTATTAAAAAGAATAAAAATCTCAAATCAGTAACTTAACTTCCCACCTTAACAAAGTAAAAATAGAAGAGTAAACTAAACCCAACACTACCAAAAGGAAGGAGATAATAAAGACTAGAGCAGAAATAAATGAAGTAGAGAACAGAAAAACAACAGGGAAAAATCAAGAAAACCAAAAGTTAGTTTTGAAATGATCAACAAAATTGACAATCCCCTAAAACATAGCTGAACTTCAAAAATATTATGCTAAGTGAAAGAAGACAGACACAAAAGTAACATATTGCAGGATTCCATTTACATGAAATATCCAGATTAATGCATAAAAACAGAAAGTATATTGGCTCTTGCTTGGAGATGGGGGAGGAGGGAAGTAGGGAGTGGTTACTTAACGGGCATGGGGTTTTGCTTTGAAGTGATAACATAGAAGTAAATCTTCACAACCTTGGCTTAGGCAATGGTTTCTTAGATACGACACCAAAAGTACAAGCAACAAAAGAAAAACATTTATTGAGCTACATAATAATTTTAAACTTTTGTGCTACAAATGACAGCATTAAGACAGTGAAATTACAACACACAAAATGAAAGAAAATATTTGCAAATCACATACCTGATAAGAGACTGGTATTCCAAATATATATAAAGTATTCTTACAACTCAAAAATAAAAAGATAACAAACGGAAATGGGAAAATGTTCTAAATATACATTTTGCCGAAAAAGATATATTGCTAGCAAATAAGCGCATGAAAAAATGCTCAACATCATTAGTCACCTGAGAAATGCAAATCAAAACCACAATGAGATACCACTCTACACCCACTAAGATGGCTTTAATAAAAAAGGCAGATAATAGCAACTTTTTTGCCAAGATGTGGTAAAATTGGAACCCTCATACATTCCTGGTGGGAATGTAAAAAAGTGCATCAGATGTGGAAGACGATCTTATAGATAACTGAATAAATTAAGCATAGAGTTACCATATGACCCAGCAATTCTACTCTTAGATATATACCCAAGATAATTAAAAATATATGTCCATGCAAAAACTGGTATACTTTCACATAAATGATCATAATAGCCAAAAGAGAAACAACCTAAATGTGGATCAATTGATAAATGGAGAAATAAAATGTGGTGCATCCACACAATTGAACATTATTCAGCCACAAAAAAAAATGAAGTACTGATACCTGCTAAAACATGGGTGAACCTAGAAAACATTGTGCTAAGCTAAAGAAGCCAGTTACAAAATACCATATATTATATGATTCCATATATATGAAATGTTCACAATAGGTAAATCCGTAGAGAAAGTAGATTAGTGGTTGCCAGGAGTTGGTAGTAGGGGAGAATGGGAATAATTGCTAATGAGTACAGTGTTTCTTCTTACAGTGATAAAAAATGTAAATAAAGGAAAAAAGTAAATTATTAGCATAAATTTTACTATTCATCTTTATATTGGTCAATGTCAATTTTAAATGCAAATTGAAGAGTTTTTAAATGATGTGCAACATCACTGAACTAAAACGACTCATATTTCATAGGATGTACATACATGGGCATATGTATTTTGTTATTACTAGAACAGTGGAAGTGCTACACAAAACTGTTTGTGTATTTCACATATTGATATACACACTTTCCCCAAACACTCTACCTGTGACATACTGATGAGTAAAGAGAACTAAAAGGAAAAGAAACTATGAATTGTCTTATCTTTCCCTTTCCTTCTATGTTACCATCTTCACAGTGGTTGGCTAATAGAAATAATGTGAGTACAAAAGGATATAATAGGGTTCCTCGGTCTTACAATTGCATTGCCTTCTTCTTATGTTAGAAGCAATTTCGGGATCAAACAGAAAACATGGCCTCTTGGATCTATCAGTGCTTTCACTTTCTCAGTCATAGAAGCATACTGTCTCAGCACGCATATTTTCTCAATATCAGTCCAGGTTTTCCAGTTCTCCAGGGAAACAGAACCAATAGGAACCAAAAGGAAACAACAGAACTTAGGCAGAAGTTGATACAGTAGTATTGAGGCAGAATTTCTTCTTCTCCAGGAAGCCTCAGTTTTTGTTCTTAAGGCCTTCAAGTGATTGAATGAGGCTCACCCACATCATTGAGAGTACTTCGATTGTGGATGTTCACTATATCTACAAAATACCTTCATAGCAACACCTAGAATAGTGTTTGATTAAGTAACTGGATACTCTAGCCTAACAGAGTTGACACAGAAAATTAGCCATCAGGACTATCCCTTGTCAGCTTGGCATTTATACATATGTCCCTAAACAATACTTAATTTCCGAAAAAATACAATAACAAAGTCATACTACCATCTACCTTGATACAACAATCCTGTGTACAACAGAAAAGGCACTAACCCTCTCCCTAAAAGAGAATGCAAAGCCTTTGACTGATGGTCACTCTTCTCCTTTCTATCCTGTAACGTAAATACTATGATGTAAAGCTAAGTATTTTTAATATACTTTATGTTGTATGATAAGGGGCGTAAGAGAGGGCAAAGATATTTGCAGAGAAATATCCTCAATAACAAAACAAAAAAGAAATACTCATAACAATTACAGTCCTCATTTCTTCAAATGGTCATGTGATTATAGCTGGTATTTAAAACTACCTTCTTCCACTACCCATTCCATATTCCCTTTTCCCTCATTAACCACCTCAGCTGGTTGTACTTCTTTGTATGGCGGAATGACCCAAACCTTCATACCTGAAGGGTCTGAGCCATAAGTAGTCTTGCCTGGATTGGGTTGTTTCAGTTTTCCATCAACTTTAATCACAGGGCATGGTGGTACTAAGAGATTCTCTAAGACTATGGTCCCCGATCCCAGGCTGCAGACCGATACTGGTCTGTGGCCTGTTAGTGACCAGACCACAGAGCTGCACCGTTTGCTTCCCCCCTTCTGTGGAAAAATTGTCTTCCATGAAAGTTAGGAACCCAGAGAACTGCACAGAAGGAAGTGAGCATCTGGCAAGGGTAAATACGGCCTCCTGATCACTCCCATCAGTGCCTGAACTCCGCGTCCTCCCCCCCGCCATCCTGTGGAAAATTGTCTTCCATGAAACCGGTCCCTGGTGCCAAAAAGGTTGAGGACGGTTGCTCTAAAGGATCACCCGCATTCAAGACATATTCTTCCTTACCATTATTGTGTAGTAGCCGTCCAATTTCCTCTTGGTGATCAGGTTCTAGCCCAGCCTACACAGTAACTCCCTTATTTGCTTGTTGATTGAGAAGCATTAAGAGCCCAAAGTGGCTGGGTGTCAATCTTAACTTCCACTCCAACGGAATCATTGTTGTGTTTCCTGGTGGAAATATTTCTCCCTTTATATCTAAGACTTCTAAGCCAGCAAAATATAAGATCATGGGGACAGGAAACAAAAATTGAACTA
Organism: Daubentonia madagascariensis; assembly: GCA_023783475.1. NCBI lineage: Eukaryota > Metazoa > Chordata > Mammalia > Primates > Daubentoniidae > Daubentonia > Daubentonia madagascariensis. The sequence continues at coordinate 3,857,740 of JAKFHU010000341.1, read as the reverse complement.
GTGCAACCATTTCCTGACTAGTCTCCCTGCTCCTGCCCTTAATTCTCAACAGCATGGTCATTAAGAAATCATGTTACTGCTCTGCTCAGAATTTGCAAATGTCTTCTCATCTCATTCAGATTCAAAGCCACAGTCCTTTCAATGGCCCACAAGGCCCTAGCAGCTCTATAATCTGGACCCTTGTTACATATCTGAATTTTTCTTTATTGCCCTCTCTGTTTCACACATTCTCCAGCCTCGGTACCTTTATACTGTGAGTTCTCTCTATATAGAATACTATTTCCCCAAATATCCCTGTAACTTGCTCCATCACCTGTTTCAAGTCTATGCTCAAATGTTCTCTTATAAGTGACACTGTCTTGTCACTTTTAAAACAAATTTTCAACCTCTCTGGCTTTCTCTCTTCCTGTTTCATTTTTCTGTTTTCTCCATATGACATATATGTACATTTAATTGTAAAACTATATATTTTAGTTGCTATATTCCCTCACTGGAATGCAAGCTTCATGAGTTTTCATCGTTTTGTACATTTTCATAGCCTTAATAAAGAATAGGAGCTCAAGGAAATATTTGTTGAATGAGTGAACTGGGGAAACTGTAAGTATGCCTTCGTGGCAGATGCCTTGTGGCTGAAGAAGAAGGTGGCATGAGATGAAGCTGGAGAGGGAGGCAAGGGATAGACCATGTAGAATCTTGTAAACCACATAAGGAACTTTGGTATTTATCTCAAGAAAGTCATTGAAAGATTTTAAGTGGAAAAGTGACATGACCAATTTACGTCTTCCAAGATAATTATAATGACTATATGTAGAATGGAATGGAATGGGCCAAAAAAGAGACAGGGAAATCCAGAGCAACTCCCGTCTTTAGGGTTAACACAAGTTTTGGTGTCTATGTGAGGGTATATATACCCTTAACACATGTTGATGTAAAAATAAGTTACTGCTCACTTTATCACAGTTGTGTTTGCAAAGTTCCCAATACCATCTCTCAAAATCTACGTGTTTCATTCCCAAATCTTTTCCCTCTGAATAAGCCTTGAAATAAAAATGTATTGATAAGAAAAAATTGCCAGTAGATCACTAAGGGTAATAGTGGTGCCATTACAATTTCTATTCTTTGATTCTTGGACCTGCAAATCCTGACTATAGAAGAAACAGCACCACATATAGGATGCTGATTTAGAACATTAGTGGCCTCCTGGGGAACATTTCCCCAGCTCTGCAAGGTATTGCCACCCAACTGGCACTATAACTGAGTCTTTAAAAAGCCATTCCACCATTCTACCAGGCCAGCTGCCTCAGGATGGTGAACATGGTAAAACCAGTGAATTCCATGAGCATGAGCCTACTATTGAACTTTATTTTCAGTGAAGTGATTTCCTTAATCAGAAGTAATGCTCTGTGGAATGCCATTGTGGTGGATAAAGCATTCTGTAAGTTCACAGATGGTAGTTTTGGCAGAAGCATTGCATGCAAGGAAGGCAAATCTATATCCAAGTAAACGTCTATGCCAGTAAAGATAAAACACTGCCCTTTCCATGATGAAAGTGGTCCAATGTAATCAACTTGCCACTATGTAGCTGGCTGATCACCCCCAGGAAAGGTGCCATATCAGGAGCTCAGTATTGGTCTCTGTTGCTGGCATTTTGGGCATTCAGCAGTGGCCTTAGCCAGGTCAACCTTTGTGGGTGGGAGTCCATGTTGCTGAGCCCATGCATAACCTCTATACCTGTCATCATTTCCACTTTGTTCATGAGCCCATCGGACAATAATAGGAGTGGCTGGGGAAAGAGGCTGACTGTTAGTCACAGAGTGGATCTGTGATCATTGAGGTATCCACTTGATTATTAAAACCCTCTTCTGCAGAGTTCACTTTTGGTGGGCATTCACATGGGACAAATATATATTTACTTTTCCCTATTCAGAGAGGTTTATTCATATACCCCTTCCCCAGACTTTCTTGTCACCAGTTTTCCATTTATGTGTCTTGCTATTGCCTGATCATCCAACCAAACCATTGGCCCCAGTCCATGAATCAGTATATAAGCATATCTCTGGCCATTTCTCCTTCCAAGAAAAATGAACAACCAAATGCCCTGCCTGCAGTTCTGCCCTCTGGGAAGATGTCCCTTCACCACTGTCCTTCAGAGATGTCCCAGACAGGGGCTATAGTGCTGCAGCTGTCCACTTTTGCATGGTACTATCATATTATGCTGAACTATCTTTAAACAAGGCTCAAATTTTCTCTTCCTCAGTCAACTGTTTATAGGGAATTCCCCATGAAGCCATAAGTGTGAGCTTAGGGAGAGAAGGTAACATAGCAGGAGTTGGAGCCATGGACATATGGGTCACTTCCTCATGTAACTTACTTGAACTTTCAGGTCCTGCTCAAGCTTGATCTCATATATTCTACTTCCGTTTGATTATTCAGTGCTGCTATGCACATTCAACTTTATAGCTTAGTGAGTCAGAAAATACCCAGTTCTTTATAGGCAATTCAGGTCACATGGTAACTTGGTGACTCATGGTTAAGAATTCAGCCTCTACTAAGGCCTAATGGCAAGCTAAAAGCTGTTATTCAAAAGGAAAGTAGTTATCCACAGAGGATGGTAGGCAGGGCTTTACTTCAAAATTGTTAAGATTCTGCACTGTGATTCAGTTGTAGAAACCTGACATAGGGTTCAAGTGTCAACTCTGTTTGCCACTGATACCTCAATCACCATTGGATTATGCTCAATCATATGCCCCAAGTGGCAGAGCAATTTACATGGAAGCTTGAACCTGTTGCAGAGCCTTCTCTTGTTTGGGACCCCACTCAAAACTAGCAGCTTTCAGATCACTTAGTAAATGGACCAGAGTGGCACACCCAAATTAGGAATATGTTGTCTCAAAATCCAAAGAGTCCCATTACATGTTATGTCTCTTTTTTATTAATAGTTGTAGGAGGGGCCAGATGCAACAACTTATCCTTCACCTTATCTTGACATGCTCCACACCACTGGAACACTACAAATTTCACTAAAGTGGAAGGCCTCTTAATTTTTGTCAGATTCATTTACCACCTTCTGACATCCAAATGTTTTAACAGTAAGTCTAGAATGTTGTTATTTCTTGTTTATTAAGTTCAATAAGCATAATGTCAACAATATAATGGACTGATGTGATATCTTGTGGAAAGGAAAGGTGACCAAGGTCTCTGCAGATTAAATTATTACACAGGGCTGGAGAGCTGATATACTCCAGAGATAGGAAAGTGAAGGTGTATTTCTGGCCTTGACAGCTGAAAGCAAACTGCTTCTGGTGCTCTTTATTAACAAATATCAAGACAAAAGCATTTGCCAGATCAACGGTTGCATAGTAGGTGCCACAGGATGTGTTAATTTGTTTAAACAATGAAATGACATCAGGAATAGCAGCTGAAAGTGGAGTCACCAAGATCCACCTGCTTTCTGCACAGACCAAATAGGCACATTGAATGAGGATGTGGTGTGAATCACCACCCCTGCATCCTTCAAGTTTTTAATGGTAGTAATAATCTCTGAAATCCCCCCAGGAATGTGGCATTGCTTTTGGTTTACTATTTTGCTAGGGAGAGGCATTTCTAGCAGTTTCCACTTGGCCTTTCCTATCATATTAGCCCTCACACCACAGATCAGGGAACCAACATGGGGATTCTGCTAGTTGATAAGTATGTTTATTCTAATCATATATTATATATTGTGGAACTGAGGAAATCACTTCGTTTTTTGTTTATTTGTTTGTTTGTTTTATTGCATTAGCTAGGACTTCCAGTATGATGTTGAAAAGTGTGGTGAAAGGGGACATTCTTGTCTTATTACTGAACTTAGCAGGAAAGCTTCATGTTTCTCACCATGAAGTATGATGTTAGCTGTGAGTTTTTTGTACGTGTTCTTTATCAAGTTGAGGCAGTTCCCCTTCTATTCCTATTTTGTTGAGTTTTTTTTATCATGAATGAGTATTGGATTTTGTCCAGTGTTTTTACTGAATCTATTGATATGATCATGTGATTTTTCTTCTTTAGCCTGTTGATTGATGAATTACCTCAATTGACTTTTGAATTTGAACCAGCCTTGCATATCTGGGATAAATTTCACTTGGTTTTGGTGTATAATACTTCTTATACATTGTTGGATTCAATTTGCTAATATTTTGTTGAGGATTTTTGCATCTATGCTTATGAGAGATATTGATCTGTAGTTTTTTTTCTTATAATTTCTTTGTCTAGTTTTGGTGTTAGAGTAATGCTGACCTCATAGAATGAGGTAGGAGGTATTATCTTTGCTTCTACCTTCTGGAAGAGATTATAGAGTGTTTGGTATAATTTCTTTCTTAAATGTTCAGTAGAATTCACCAATGGACCCATCTGGCTTAGTGCCTAATATTTTGGAAGGTTAGTAATTATTGATTCAATTTCTTTAATAGAAATTGCAATCGTATCCAGGTGATTGATGGTGCTACTGAGTTCAACTTTGTCCTTACTGATTTTCTGCCTGCTGATATGTCCATTTCTGATAGAGGAGTGTTAACATTTCCAACTATAATAGTGGATTCTTCTGTGTCTTCTTGCAGTTCTATCAGTTTTTGCCTCATATATCACAATACATGTTGTTAGGTGCATATAGACATCAAAAATTGTTATGTCTTATTGGAGAATTGACTCCTTTATCATTATTTAATGCCCCCTTTATCCTCGATAACTTTCTTTGCTCTAAAGTCTGCTCTGTCTGAAATTAACATAACTGTTATAGCTTTCTTTTGATTAGTGTTAGCATGGTATATCTTTTTGCATACATTTACTTTCAATACATATGTGTCTTTATATTTAAAATGTGTTTCTTGTAGACATCGTATAGTTGGGTCTTGTTTTTGAATTCATTCTGACAATCTCTGTCTTTTAATTGGTACAATTAGATCATTAAATTTTAGGTGATTATTGCTATAGTTGGATTATTATATACAATATTTGTTACTATTTTCTATTTTTTACTTTTTCTTTGTTCCTATTTTTGTCTTTCACACTTTGTCTTTTGTAATTTTAAGTGAGCATTGTATATGATTCCATTTTTTCTCATTTCTCAACATATCAATTATACTTCTTTTTTTACTTTTTTGTCTTTACCATAAAGTCTGCAATATACATTGGCAATTAATCTAAGTCTACTTTTAAATAATCCTATAGCATTTCATGGGTAGCTTAAGTACCTTATAATAATAAAATATTCCTAATCCTCCCTCTCATTTCTTGTGACATTATCAACATTCATCTCATTTGTATGTATGCATAAATAAGCACATATATATGCTGGTGTATATATAAACATATATATAATATGCATATATATTTGAATACATTGTTATTATTTTGAACAAACTACTATCTGTTAGATCAATTAAGAATAAGAAAAATAAAAGTTATTTCACCTCATTTATGCATTCTGCGATGTTCTTCCTTTCTCCATGTAGATCCAAGTTTCTGACCTATATCATTTTCCTTCTCTCTGAAGAACTTCTTTTACAATTTCTGGTAAGTCAGGTCTATGGGTGATAAATTTCCTGAGTTTTTCTTTGTTTAAAAAAGTCTTTATTTCTCCTCTACTTTTGAAGGATAATTTTTCAGGATACATATTCTAGGTTGGTGTTTTGTTTCTCTCTCAGTACTTATTTCCTCTTGATTAAATATTTCACTCCACTCTCTTCTTGTTGCATTGTTTCTGAGAAGTCAGATATAATTCTTATCTTTGCTCCTCTATAAGTAAGGTGTTTATTTTCCCTCTAGCTTATTCCAATTTTTTTTCTTTACTTTTGATTTTCTGACTAAGTGTATTTTTTTTTTTTTTTTGCCATTTATGCTGATTGGTGTTTTCTGAGCTCCCCGGATCTTTAATTTGGTGTCTCACATTAATTTGGGGGAAATTCTCAGTTATGATTGCTTCTAATATGGCTTCTTTTCTTTTCTCTCCTTCTTCTCCTTCTGGTATTTCTATTATGTTTATGTTATACCTTTTGTAATTGCTCCATCATTCTTGGATATTCTGTTCTATTTTTTCAGTCTTCTTTTTCTTAGTTTTTTAGTTTTAGAAGATTGTATTGTCATATCCTCAAACTCAGATATTCTTTCTTCAGCCAAGTCCAGCCTACCAATGAACCCATCAAAGGCACTCTTCTTTTCTGTTAGTGGGTTTTTTTAAATCTCTACCATATCTATTTGATTCTTTTTTAAAATGTCTGTATCTTTGCTTTCATTATCTATCTGTTCTTGCATGCTTTCTACTCTTTCTATTAAAGCCCTTAGAATATTACTCATAGTTTTTAGAAAAATTCCTGGTCTGATAATTCCGACATTCCTGCAATATCTGACTATGATTCTGAGGCTTATGAGTCCTTCAACCCCCCGCCTCCATTTAGTATGTATGCCTTGTAATTTTTTGTTGAAAGCAAGACATGATGCACTAGGTGAAAAAAAAACTGTGATAAATAGCCTTTAGTAATGCAGTGGTAAGGTGTAGGGAGAGTGTATTCTATAGGCCGATGATTGGGTCTAAGTCTTTTAGTGAGCCTGTTCTTCCAGACTGTGAACTTCATCAGTGTCCCCACTCTTACATGGGAGAGTATGGTTGGAGGGGGCTGGAGCTGTGTATTTTCTTCCCTCAAGTGGAAGGCTAGAGCTGTTTGGAATTGGGTATTTCCCTTCCCCCATGTAGATTAGGTTCTGATAAAACTCCAGCAGGTTAGGCTCTGGTAAAATATCTTTTCCTGAAGGCAGGCCTTGTTAAGACCAGCATGCTGTGGCGTATTCAAAATGGTTCCTTTTCTCCTTCTCCTGCTGGAAGCATGAAGGGATTTTTCTCTGATATTCACTGTGAGGACCTGGTACAGCTCCTGCAGGTAAAACTCACATAAAAAGTTTAACACACCCCCTGCATGACTGGGTCTCCATGGAGTTTTTAACTCAGAGTTGTTCATGCCAAATTTCCAGAAATTCATCAATTACTGTTCAGGCATTCCTACCCCAGCACTGGTTCCCATGAAGGTTTCTGCTCCTGGGTTTCTGCCCCAGTACATTGTGATTCTTGGTATCCCCTTCTCTTTATTTTCTCTCCATTTTTAGGGGCAGTGGTTTTCCCTGTGACCTCACTTCTTTGACAGATCTATGAAAAGGTGCTGTTTTTCTTCAATTTGTTCAGCTTTCTATTTGTTGTTAGGATGAAGTGGCAACTTCTAAGCTCCTTGCATGTTAGCCTAAAAACCAGAAGTCTCTAGATTTTTTTGTATATATTTTGTATATGAAATACAAAAATAACATATATATGAATAATTTTAGATGTACAGAAAAGTTGCAAAGATATTACAGAAGGCTCGTATAAACTTCAGAACCAATTTTTCCCATTGTTAACATCTTATATTAGTATGGTAGATTTGTCACAACTGGTGAACCCTTGTTGATAAACTATTATTATACAAAGTCCATACTTTGTATAGATTCTCTTAATTTTTACCTAATGTCTTTTTTCTGTTCCAGTATCTCATCTAGGATACCACATTACATTTAGTCATCATGTCTCCTTAGGCTCCTTTTTGGCTGTGAGAGTTTCTCAGACTTTCCTTGTTTTTGATGACTGTGACAGTTATAGGATGTACTTATCATTTATTCTGTGACAAGTTCCTCGATTTGTGTTTGTCTCAAGTTTTTTTAACGTATTTTTGGGAAGAATACCACGTGAGTACAGTGCCATTCTTATCAAATTATATCAGGGATACATGATATCAACATGACTTACCACTGATGATGTTAACCGTGATCCCCTAGCCCAGGTATTGTTCTTCAGGTTTCTCTGCTAAAAAGTTATCTTCCCCTTTTTCATGCTCTATTCTTTGGAAACATGTCCACATGCAATGGGAGGAGGGAGATTAAGTCACACCTCCTGAAAAGGGAATTATCTACATAAATTATTTGGAATTTCACTGTAAGGAAGTTCTGCCTATTTTCCCACAATGATTTATTTATTCCTTTATTTATCTATATCACTATGAACTCATGGACATTTATTCTTTGAGTTATAATCCATTACTATATTAGTTACTGTGTTGCACAAATTGTTCTAGCTTTGGTTATTGGGAGACCTTTCAGGTTGGCTCCTGTGTCCCTTTTATATGCCTCCATCCTTTTTATTTTCTAAGAACTACCTTATTTTTTGACTCTGCGAGATGTTTCAGACTTATTTTGCATATTTTCTACCCCAGCTCTAATATCAACCATTTCTTCTAAGATTTCTGATTCTTTTTATTGGGGCATGATACCTAGAAGACTAGATATGGATAGTGGAGTAATCAATGCTACTGGAATCACTGGTCCAACTCTTCTCAGTTGACACAGTTAGGGAAATATACGTATGTATACTAACTCATGTACACACACATATCTATACTTATTTCTATATCCATCTGTCTCTATATTAAGCTATACACATGTTCATACTATTGTCTCCACCTCTATTACAGCTTCACATGGTTTATTCTAGACTTCCCTCCTTTCTTATCTGGAACTTCTGTCTTCAACCATGAGAAACCTAGCTCTCATCATCTATTTTCCGTTTACTTATTAGTTCAACCCAAGTAGTCACGTAAAGCAGTTACGGAATTGCTAACCTGTACCTCTGCAAGAAACAACTTTACCAACTAGTAAACAGTGCTTTCAACAATTTTTAGCCTTAAAGTTTGGAAAATCACCATTTTCCAACATTATTAATACTTAGGTCAACTCTTTTTTTTCCTCCAACGCCTTCAGTGAGGTCATACTGTTGTAATATAGTTAGATTCTGCATTCCATCCTTGGATTCCCAACCTACTGGTTGATTTTTTAAAATTTGCATACATTGAAGCTCACTCTTTGTTATGTACAGTTCTATGTTTTGACAAATGCATAGCATTATGTATTATATTTACCACTCCAGTATCACATAGAATAATTACATTACGCTAACAATTACCCTGTGCATCCCTTTGTTTTGTTTCAACCACTCCCCCAATGGGGGGAAATCACTTTTGTTTTCTGTCTCTATACTTTTTGCCTTTTCTAGAATATTATATGAATGTAATAATTTAACATGTAGCCTTTTTGACCTATTTTTTTTCACTTAGCAAAATGTACTCAAGTTTCATCCATATTGTTGCAAGAATTATGCTTGCTTCCTTTTTATTACTAAATAATATGCCCTTGTATGGCTGTACCACAGTTTGTTTTCTGTTTGCCTATTGAAGGACATTTTGATTACTTCCAATTTGGGGTGATCATAAATAAAGGTGACATAAACATTCTTATACAGGTATTGTATGAATATAAGTTTTTATTTCATTTGGGTAAATACCTGCAGGTGTGATTGATAGGTCCTTTGATAATCCTGTGGTTTTTTACTTCATAAGTAACTACCAAATTGTCTTCAAAGGGGCTATATCAGTTTCATTCCCATCCATGAATGAGAGCTCCTGTTAATTCACAAACTTGCAAGTATTTGGTGTTATCAGTTTGATTTTTTAATTTGCACTTACCTAATGACACAATGATATTGGGCATCTTTTCACATGCTTACTTGCCATCAATGTGTCTTTGGAGAATTGTCTGTTTAGGTCTTTTATCCATTGTTTCCTTTATATTTTTCCCCTCATTGTTGAGTTTTAAGTGTTCCTTATATATTCTGGATGTAATTTTGTTTGTTTTTATCAGATGTGTAATTTGAAAATATTTCCTCCTAGTCTATGCTTGTCTTGTCATTATTATAACAATATATTTTGCAAATCAGAAGTTTTTAGGTTTGATAACGTTCAATGTGTCAATTGTTTTCCTTTTTGAATCATGCTTTTGATGTTCTGTCTAAAAACTCATTGCCAAACAAAAGGGCATGCAGATTTTCTCTTATGTTTTCCTCTAAAAGTTTTATACTTTTTCATTTTTACAATTGGGTCTATGATTCATTTTTAGTTAATTTTTGTGTAAGGTGTGAGGTATAGGTACAGGGATGGCTTTTTCCATATGGTCATCAAAATTTTTCAGCACTATTTGTTAAAAACTTTTCCATTGAATTTCTTTTGCACCTATTTCAAAAATGGGTTTACTTTATTTGGTGAATTTGTTTCTGAGATCTTCAATCTCTTCTACTGATCTATCTATACCCTTCCACCAATACCACACCTTCTTAATTGCTGTACCTTTATAGTAAGCCTTAACATTGGATAATGTGAGTGAGCAATCTAACTCTTTTCTTATTTTTCACAATAGTTTTACTACTGTATCTTTGAATTCTTAGGTAAATTTTAGAATCAGTTAATCAATATCTACCAAAAAATTGTGCTAAGATTTTGATTAGGAATATGTGGAATCTATAACAAAATCAGGGAGAAGTGACATCTTAACAATATAGTTGATGGTCAATTGATCTTCAATAAGTGTGCCAAAAAAACACAGTGGGGAAAGGACAGTCTCTTTAATAAGTGGTGTTGGGAAAATTGAATATCCACATGCAAAAAAATGAAATTGGACATCATCTCACATTATATGCAAAAATCAACTCAAAATGGATTAAAGACCTAAACATAACACGTGAAACTATAAAACTGCTGGAAGAAAACATTTGAAAAATCCTCTTGACATGAGCCTAGGCAATGATTTTTTGGATAACACCCCAAAAGCACAGTCAACAAAAGCCAAAATAGACAAAAGGGATTGTATAAAACTAAAAAGCTTCTGCACAGCAAAGGTAAAACTCAACAGAGTGAAAAGACAATCTTCAGAATGGGAAAAAATATTTACCAACTATACAGCTGACAAGGAGTTAATATTCAAAATATATAGGGAACTCAAACAACTCAATATAAAGAAAACAAATAACCCAGTTAAAAAGTGAGCAAAGTGCCAATGCCATGCTGTTTTCTTTACTATAACCTTGTAGTATCATTTGAAGGCTGATAATGTGATGCCTCCAGATTTGTTCCATTTGCTTAAGGTTGCTTTGGCTGTTCAGGCCCTTTTCTAGTTCCAAACAAAGTGTAGAATTATTTTTTCTAGATCTGTAAAAGATGACATTGGTATTTTGAAGTGGATTGCACTGAATCTGTAAATCACTTTGCGTAGTATGGACATTTAAAAATGTTGATTCTACCAATCCATGAGCTTGATATGTTTTTCCACTTGTTTGTATCATTTGTGATTTCATTCCTGAAAAATAGAGACATCGACCAATGGAACAGAACAGAGAACCCAGATATAAAACCATCCACATACAGCCAACTGATCTTTGACAAAGCAGACAACAATACACACTGGGGAAAAGGAATCCTATTCAATAAATGGTGCTGGGGAAATTGGATAGCCACATGTAGAAGAATGAAACAGGATCCATATCTCTCCCCACTAAAAAAATTAATTCAACATAGATAAAGGATTTAAATGTAAGGCATGACACCATAAGAATGCTAGAAGAAAATGTTGGAAACATCTTCTAGATATTGGCCTAGGCAAAGAATTTATGAAGAAGACCACAATGGCAATCAAGAAAAATAAACAAATGGGACTTGATTAAATTAAAAGGCTTCTGCACAGCCAAGGAAATAATCAACAAAGCAAATATACAACCTACAGAATGGGAAAAAATACTTTTAAGCTATATAACTGATAAAGGACTAATAACCAGAATCTAAAAAGAACTCAAGCAAATCAGTAAGAAAAACTCAAACAACCCCATTACAAAATGGGCAAAAGACATGAACAGAAGCTTCTCAAAAGAAGATAGACAAATGGCCAATAAACATAAGAAAAAATGCTCAGTGTCGCTAATGATCAGGGAAATGCAAATTAAAACCACAAAGAGATATCACCTTACCCTAGTCAGAACGGCTTTTATTAAAAAGTCCAAAAACAATAGATGTTGGTGTGGATGCAGAGAGAAAGGAATGCTTCTACACTGCTGGAAGGACTGCAAATTAGTACAACCACTATGAAAAACAGTATGGAAATTCCTCAAAGAACTAAAAGTAGACCTACCATTTGATCCCACTACTGAGTATTTAGCCAAAGGAAAAGAAGTCATTTTATCAAAAAGTCATCTGCACTTGAGTGTTTATTGCAGCACAATTCACAATTGCAAAGGTGTAGAATCAACCCAAATGCCCATCAATTCATGAGTGGATTAACAAAATGTGGTATATGTATACCATGGAATACTACTCAGCCATGAGGAAGGGTGACTTAATGCCTTTTGCAACAATTTGTGTGGAACTGGAGACCATTATTCTAAGTGAAATATCTAAAGAATGGAAAAATAAACACCACATGTACTCATTATTAAATTGGGACTAACTGATAAGCACACATGTACATAGAGGAAAGTAAAACTCAATGGAAATCAAGCAGTGGGGAGAGAGGAGGAGGGGATGGGTGGCTAATGGGTACAATGCACATTATCTGGGTGATGGGCACACTTTTAACCCTAATTCAAGCATTACAAAAGTGATCCATGTAACCAAAAATATTTGTACCCCAGTAATACTTTGAAATAAAATAAATAAATAAATAAAAAGTGGGAAAAGGAACTGAATAGACCACTCTCAAAAAAAGATACACAGATGGCCATCATGTATATGAAAAAATGCTCAATATCACTACTCATCAGGGAAATGGAAATCAAAACCAAAATGAGATATCACCTCACACCTGTTAGAATGGCTACTATCAAAAGACAAAAGATAAGTGTTGGCCAGGATGTGAAGCAAAGAGAACCCTTGTACACTGTTGGTGAGAATGTAAATTGGTACCACCTTTATAGAAAATGGAATGGAGGTGCCTCAAAAACCACAAATAGAATGACCCTGTGATCCAGCAATTCCACTTCTGTGGATGTGTATATACAAAGGAAGTGAAACCAGTCTGTTGAAAACATATTTGCACTCCCATGTTTATTGCAGCATTATTCACAGTGGCCAAGATACGGAATCAACCTAAGCATCTACTGATGGATGAATGGATAAAGGAAATGTGATGTTATATATATATATATATATATATATATATATATATATATATATATATATAGACACACACAAATATATACACTTGAAAAGTTCATTGAAAAGGGAAATTAAAAGATAAAATAAAAAATATAAACTTCATTCCTAAACATAAGCTCCATCAAGTTCAAGACATCCTTGTAAGCAATGATACTGGACATTTATCCCAACCCTAAAGAACTGAGGGTCCTGGGAATTAAACCATATCAATTCAGCCCTTTCTACATTCTTAAATGAAAAAAAAAAAGATGCCCTTTATTGATTTTTTTTAAGATTAGCAGACAAAAAGAAGTCAGAAGGAGCTAAATCAGGACTGTAAGGTGCATACCTACTGATTTCCAATCAAAACTCACAAAATTGCCCTTATTTGATGAGAAAAATGAGTAGAAGCATTGTCATGGTGCAGAAGGACTCACTGGTGAAGTTTTTCTGAGCATTTTTCCACTAAAGCTTTGGTTAACTTTCTCAAAACACTCTCATAATAGTCAGATGTTATCATTCTTTAGACCACCAGAATGTCAACAATCAAAATGTCTTGAGCATGCCAAAAAGCTGTTGCCATAATCTATGCTCTTTTTTTTATTGACATCTAATTCAAATAGTTTTATTTTTTCCCCTCTTTATTTCAGAATATTAGGGGGGTACAACAGTTTGGTTATATATACTGCCCATGCACTTCCCATGTCAGAGCTACAATTGTGGACATCCTCCAAACTGTGCACCCCACACCCATTCAGTGAGAATTTTCCCATCCCCTCCACCCGCTCCCACCTGCCCGACCCCTGATGAATATTATTGCCATGTGGGACATAAGTATTGATCAGTTAGTGCCAATTTGATGGTGAGCACCAGTAGTGCTTCTTTTTGCATTCTTGTGATAGTTCGCTTTGAAGAATGGGCTCTAGCTCCATCCAGGATAATACCAGATGTGTTAATTCACCATTGTTTTTTATTGCTGAGTAATACTCCATGATATACATATACCACATTTTTTTAATCCACTCATGTATTAAAGGGCACCTGGGTTGTTCCCACATTTTTTCAATTGTGAATTGTGCTGCTATAAAAATTCCAGTACAGATGTCTTTATTATAGAATGTCTTTTTTTCCTTTGGGTAAATACCCAGTAGTGGGATTGCTGGATCAAATGGTAGTTCTACTTTTAGTTCGTTGAGGTATCTCCATATTACTTTCCACAGAGGTTGTACTAATTTGCAGTCCCACCAGCAGTGTATAGGTGTTCCTATCTCTCTGCATCCACACCAACATTTGTTGTTTTGGGATTTTTCATATGAGCCAATCTCACCAGAGTTAAGTGATATCTCATAGTGGTTTTGATTTACATTTCCCTGATGATTAGAGAAGTTGAGCAATTTTTTATGTGTTTGCTGGCCATTATTCTGTCTTCTTTCGAAAAGTTTCTGTTCATGTTCTTTGCCCATTTTTTAATGGCATTGTTTCATTTTTTTCTTGTTGATTTTCCTAAGTTCTGTATAGATTCTGGTTATCAGTCCTTTATCAGAGGTGTAGCATGCAAATATTTTCTCCCATTCTGTAGGTTGTCTGTTCACTCTAGTGATAGTTTCCTTGGCTGTGCAGAAGCTTTTTAATTTGATCAGGTCCCATGTATTTATTTTTGTTGCTGCTGTGATTGCTTTGGGGGTCTTCTTCATAAATTCTTTGCCTAGGCCAATGTCCATAAGAGTTTTTCCAAGGTTTTCTTCCAGAATTCTTACAGTTTCACGTCTTAGGTTTAAATCTGTTATCCATTGTGAGTTGATGTTTCTGAGAGGTGAGAGGTGTGGATCTAGTTTCAGTCTTCTACATGTGGCCATCCAGTTTTCCCAGCACCATTTATTGAATAGGGAATCTTTCCCCCAGTGTATGTTTTTGTGCAATATGTCAAAGATCAGATGACAGTATGAGGATGGTTTTATATGTGGGTTCTCAGTCCTGTTCCATTGGTGTATGTTTCTGTTCTTGTGCCAGTACCACGCTATTTTGGTTACTATAGCCTTGTAGTAAGTATAGTTTTAAGTCTGGTAGATTGATGCCTCCCAATTTGTTCTTTTTGCTTAAGATTGCTTTGGCTAGACGGGGTCTTGTCTGGTTCCACACGAAGCGTAGAATTATTTTCTGTAGATCAGCAAAGAATGATGTTGGTATTTTGATAGGGACTGCATTGATTCTGTAAATCACTTTAAGTAGCAAACAAATTTTTACAATGTTAATTCTACCTATCCAAGAGCATGGTAGGGTTTTTCATCTGTTTACATCCTCTGCAATTTCTTTTCTCGGTGTTTTGTAATTCTCTCTATATAAGTCTTTCACCTCCTTAGTTAAATACGTTTCTAAATATTTAATTTTCTTTGGTGCAATTGAGAAAAGTATTGCGTCTTTAAGTTGTTTCTCGGCTCGACTGTTACTGGCATATATGAAGGCTATTGATTTATGTGAATTGCTTATGTATCCTGAGACTTTGCTGAATACATTTATCAATTCCATTAATCTCTTGGTTGAAACTTTGGGGTTTTCTACACATAATATCATACCATCCGTGAAGAGTGAAAGCTTGACCTCTTCTGCCCCCATTTGTACACCCCTGATTCCTCTCTCTTGTCTGATTGCTGTGGCAAGGACTTCCAGCACTGTGTTGAATAGAAGTGGAGAGAGTGGGCAACCCTGTCTGGTTCCAGTTTTAAGGGGGAATGCTTTCAATTGTTCCACATTCAGTATGATATTGGCTGTGGGTTTATTGTATATGGCTTTAATAATTTTGAGGTATGAGCCATCTATGCCTATATTGTTAAGAGTTCTTATCTTAAAGGGAGCTGGATTTTGTCAAAAGCCTTTTTTGCATCTATTGAAAGGATCATATAATCTTTGTTCTTGCTTTTATTCATGTGGTGAATTACATTATAAATATGTGTATGCTGAACCATCCCTGCATCTTGGGGATGAAGCCCACCTGTCCGTGATGAATTATTTTTTTGATGTACATTTGAATTCGGTTTGCTACAATTGTATTGAGAATTTTTGCATCTATATTCATAAGGGATATTGGTCTGTAGTTTTATTTTCTTGTTGTGTCCTTTCCTGGCTTTGGTAACAAGGTGATATTGGCATCGTAGAATGAGTTTTGGAGGATTCCACCCTTCTTGATGTTTTCGAATAATTTCTGCAGTATGGGCACCAGTTCTTCTTTGTAGGTTTGGTAGAATTGGTGTGAACCCATCCGGTCCACTAATTTTTTTTTTGTTGGAAGATTTTTTACTACTGCTTGAATTTCAGTGCTTGATATTCATCCATATAGGAATTCTGTTTCTTCCTGGTTGAGCCTAGGGAGGTAGTATGTTTCTAAGAATTTGTCCATTTCCTCCACATTTCGTGTTTTTGGGCATAGAGATTTTTGTAGTATTCAAAGATGATGTTTTGTATGCATGATATCAGCTGTGACCTCTCCTTTTTCATTCCTAATTGAGCTTATTAGAGTCCTTTCCTTTCTGCTTCTGGTCAACCTGGCAAGTATCCTGTCTATTTTGTTTATCTTTTCAAAGAGCCAACTTTTCATTTTATTAATCTTCTTTATTGTTCTTTTGTTCTCAATTTCATTTAATTCTGCTCTGATCTTGGTTATTTCTTTTCTTCTGCTGGTTTTAGGATTGGTTTGCTCTTCCTTTTCCATGTCCTTGAGATGATTCATTGGTTTACTGATTTGTGACCTTTCTGTCTTTTGGATGTGAGCATTTAAGGCAATAAGTTTTCCTCTCAGAACTACTTTTGCTGTATCCCACAGATTTTGATAAATTTTATCCCCATTATCATTTAGTTCGAAGAATCTTGTGACTTCCATCTGAATCTCCTCCTTGACCTAATAGTCATTCAGCAACAGATTGTTTAATTTCCATGTTTTTGGATGAAGGTATGAGTTTCTGTTGGAATTGATTTCTAATTTTATTCTGCTGTGGTCTGAAAAGATACATGGTGTGATTTCTATTTTTTTAAATGTGTTCAGATCTGTTTTGTCACCGAAGATGTGATCAATTTTAGGTAAAGTTCCATGAGCTGATGAGAAGAACATATATCCAGTGTTACATGTGTGGAGTATTCTGTTGATGTCTGTTAGGCCCAAATGTTCTACAGTCCTGTTTAGGTCCATTGTTCCTTTGCTTATTTTGTTTGGAGGATCTGTCCAGTTCCACCAGTAGGGTGTTGAATTCCCCTGCTGTTACGGCATTGCTATTTATTATGTTGTCTAGCACAAGCAGTATTTGCTTTACGTATCTGGGCAGTCCTGTGTTGGTTGCATAAATATTTAGGATTGTTAAATCTTCTTGTAAGATTTTTTCCTTCACCACTATATAATGTCCATCTTTTTCTTTCTTTACATTTGTTGCTTTAAATTTTATATCATCTGAAGTAAGGATGGCTACTCCAGATTTCTTTTGGTTTCCATTAGCTTGGAAAATTGTATTCCATCCTTTCACCTTAAGTCTGAATGAGTCCTTGTGTGTAAAATGTGTTTCCTAGAGACAGAATATACTTGGCTTGTATTTTTTAATCCACTCAGTAAGCCTATGTCTCTTCAATGGGCAATTCAAGCCATTCACATTTATTGAGAGAATTGATATTTAGGGTAGATTTCTGTTTATTCTGTTGGGTAGACTCTTGTTCTGTTTTACCTCTTGAGTCTTTGTGAAATCTGGGTTCTGGAGTTTTAGCTTTAGGGCAGCATTACACTGGTGGGTGTCTGTTGTGCTGGTTAGTGTACAATGCAGGTCTAAGCACTTCTTGCAGGGCCGGTCTGGACTTCGCAAATTCTATCAGTGATTGCTTGTCTGGAAAAGTGTTTATTTCTCCCTCATGTAAGAAGCTGAGTTTGGTGGGATACAGAATTCTGGGTTGGCCTTTATTTTGTTTTAGAAGATGGAGGATGTGTCCCCAGTCCCTTCTGGCTTGCAAGGTTTCAGCTGAGAAATCTGCAGTTAATCTGATAGGTTTCCCTTTGTAGGTTACCTGCTCTTTTTGCCTCACTGCTCGGAGCAGTGCCTCTTTTGTGTTTACTTTGGTCGGTCTAATAATTATGTGGCGTGGTGAATGCCTTTTCACGTTGAGTCTCCCAGGAGTCCTGTGTGCTTCTTGTACTTGGATATCGAGATTTCTGGCTAGGCCATGGAAATTTTCCTCTATTATTCCTTCAAATAGATTTTCCAGCCCACGTGAATTTTCTTCCTCTCCCTCAGGGATGCCTATGATCCTTATTTTTGGCCTCGTATATAATCCCACATTTCTTGTGTGCTTTGTTCATGCCTCTTGTTTTTATGTTCTTTCTCTTCGACTGTTTTATTTAGCACATAGGAGTTATCTTCCAGCTCTGAGATTCTTTCCTCTGCGTGGTCCAGCCTATTCTTAAGGCTTTCTACTGTGTTTTGTAGATCCTTGAATGCCTCTTTCATTTCTAGAATTTCTATTTGATTTTTCCATAACACCTCTTTTTATTTAGAAAATTTTTCATTCATTTCTTGCATTTTTCTTGTGGTTTCTTTGTGCTGGGATTCAATTTTCTCTTGAATTTCATTGAGCTTTCTTATAATCCCATAAACAAAATTCCTTTTCTGTCATTCTACCTGTTTCATTTGAGTTGGTATCTGTTGCTGAGGAACTAATGATTTCTTTTGGGGGTCACTTTTCACTCTGATTTTTCATGTTTCCTGGGTTCTTTCGATGATTTTTTCTCATCTGGCCTCTTGGTCGAGAGCTGGGGGTGTTATGGCTAGTTTATGGCCCTGTCTCCAAGCTCCCAAGGCTCGTTCCTTGGCAGAGCCAGGGAGAAGAGTAGTGGTCTGTATTGCCTTAGGTGTATTTTAGCAAGTTTGGTGGATCTCTTGGGTTACCTCTGACCTGTTGTCTTCTCCTCTTCCTGGTGGAGTGTAGTGAGATTGTCCTCCCAGCTTGAGCTCCAAGCTGGTGGATTGTACTTGCAGGTATGAATCCATAGCTCCCTAATAGCTAGGTATTCTGCTGTGTCCATGGCAGACTCCAATCCCTCAAGTGGAGTGTGAGAAAGCCCCAAGCTTTGGGAGGGGCCTTGCAGCTCCTAGGGGTTACTTTGACCCTGCTCCTTTTGTGGTGCAGGTAGAAACACAATTGCTTTTGGCTGCAGTGTGAAAGCTGAATCGGGAATATTTTACACAGCTCAGAGGTTGCTTATCCAGCTACGTGTCTGGCCCTCTGATTTGTGTCTCCACGTGACACTGGCTGATTGGGGGATCTCCAGTTGTGCACCCTTTTTCCACCACTAGACCCCATGGTGATGCAAGTGGGTGTCTATCTCCAGAAGTCTCCTCCAGGGGGATGTTCCCACTGGGGGAATAGTGGCCACTGGAGGCACTCTTGGATCAAGCAAAATTCCCTAATGAAGTGGGCAGGGTTGTGGGGAGCTGCTCTGGTTCAGCCTGTGGCTCTTGAGACATTCGGTTGCCAAGAGAACTGGTACTTATACAAAATGAGTCGCTATAACTAGCAACCTTCAAAATGACTGATCTCTGGGGTACAGGAGGGCTGGGACCTGAAGAGCAGGCACTAGGACCAGCACGTAGTGGATTTGTAGAAGGCCAGAGTTGGGGTAGCAGGACCAGATGGACAGGCTGCAAACTGTTTCCAATACACAAAGGTTCTGCCACTACAGTTCCAGGATCTCGTCCCACCTGGAACCCACAGATGCAGCTGTCCCTGGCCACCAAGGGCAAAGCCTATTGCTCCCAGGCTGAAAAGCCTCCGAGCCAGGGGTGGGGTGAAGCTAGAGACCTAGCTAACAGCTCCAGGTGGGAGACTTTAAAGATGGCTGGCGGCCGCCAGCCTGGCATACAGCAGGGCTCAGGTTGTGCCTGTGAGCACAGCTCTTCTCAACTGGCCTGGGTGCTGCAGAGGCAATTGCCGGCAGCCCCTAAGGGTGTGTCTCGCTCTCCGTTCAACTCCTGTGCCCAGGTCCTGCTGAGTTCCTGTGGCACGTTGCCAGTCTGCAGATTCCCACGTACTGTCCTGGGAAGCTATATCTCAGCCCAGTCCCTACTCAACCTTCAGTGGTCCCTGTTTATTGCAGCTGAGAGTTCTGTATGGCTCTCACAATTGCTTCCTCTCCACAGAGCCTGCTGTCTTGAGCTACAGCTTTTCCCCAACTCTGGACTTGTCCCTGATTGAGTGGATGGGAAGTCTGTGGGGAAGGTGCATAACTACTTGTAGGTCAGGTCGCACTGTGCTAACCTGGCAAGCGCATCCTTCCCGTGCTCTGGGCTCTGTTGCACTCCCTGCACTCTCCGATCTTTGTGAATAAATCTCACAGCCACGTGTTTTCTTGGGCTGAGTGTCCCACGATGTTTCCCTGTACATTCACAATGCTGTTTTCAGAGTGAGCGATCTGCGCACAGGCAGCTGATGGCGTTTTTCACCTCTTTCCCCAGGAGCAGTAAGGTGGGAGGACTCTATCAGACCGCCATTTTTTCTCTCTTTCTGATCTTTGCTCTTTAGTGGTCTACTTTTGCTTTGACTGGACCACTTCCACTTCTTGGTAACCATTGCTTTGATTGTGCTTTTTCTTCAGGATCATACTGGTAAAGCCATGGTTCATCTCCTGTTACAATTCTTTGAAGAAATGCTTCAGTGTCTTAATCCCATTTGTTTAAAATTTTCATTGAGAGTTTTGCTCTTACCTGCAGCTAATCTGCAACAGTTTTGGCACCCACAGAGTAGAAAGTTTGCTCAAGTTTAGTTTTCAGTCAGAATTGTGTAAGGTGAACCAGTTGAGATGTCTATGATTTTGGCTATTGTTTGTGCTTTTAGTCATTCATTGGTCCTCTTCAGTTAGGGCACTAGCAAGATTAATCACTTCCTCACAAATTGATGTGGATGGTTTGCTGCTGCAAGCTTCATCTTCAACATCATCTCATCCCCTCTCAAAACAAGTTATCAATTTTTAAACTGCTGATTTATTTGGGGCATTATCCCCATAAACTTTTTGTAAAGCATCTGTGATTTCACCATTCTTCCACCCAAGTTTCACTATAAATTTGATGTTTGTTCTTGTTTCAATCATAGCACAATTCATGTTCTGATGGAGGCTTTATTCAAACTGATGTCTCCTCCTTCTTAGTGCCTCAAGCTAGATCCTGTTCAGACATGATATAATATGTTAATATAAGTTTATTTTGGTGCAAAAAAAATTTTAAAGTCCATGCATAGTTTTTTCATAGTACACATTTTCATGAACTTTTTGATGACCCTTTGTATATCTACAATGGAATACAATTTAGCCTTTAAAAAGAAGGAAATTCTGTAATTTGTGACATTGTCAATGAACATGGAGGACATTATGCTAAGTAACATAATCCAGGCACAGAAAGACAAATACTGCATGATCTCACTTACAATTGGTATCATAAAAAGTTGAACTCATAGAACCATAGAGTTGAATAATGGTTGCCAGGAGCTAGGGGTGGGGTGGGGGTGGCTGGGAGATGTGAGTCAAAGGGTATAAAGTTTCAGTTAGACAGGAAGAATAAATTCTGGAGATCTGTTGTACAGAAGGGTAAATATAGTTAATAATAATACATGTCATACTTGAAAATTGCTAAGAGAGTAGATCTTAAATGTTTTCACCACAAAAACAATGATAAGTATGTGAAGTACAGATATGCTAATTAGCTTGATTTAATCATTGCCCATCATATATGTATATCAAAACATCACATTGCACACCATAATAAAAGGAATTCTTTTGATTGTAAGGAGAGTGTGGTCACATGCTAATGTATGAAATAGACCTATGTGCCCAAAATTCAGGTGAATCCAGTGGCTGGGCTCTGGGGAGGTTGAGAAACAAGGCATCTTTGAGTTCTGTCTACATTCTCTCCTCTGCCCTGCCACACTCTCCTTCCTTTCCCTCCTCTTTTCTGCCCTCCTTTCCCCTCCCCTTTTCTTCTCTCTCTTTTTTGGCAACTTTTTTCTTTCCTCTGTCTATTCAGTTGGTTCAAAATGGCTTTTTCTGGATACCCCAGCTTATCTCCCTCTTTTTTTTTTTGCATTTGCATATGCTTCCTTCTCACCCTGGACTGTTCACCCTCCTTTTCTTAGCTTGGCTAGATCCTGTCTGTGCTTTTAGTCTTCTCAGGTGGAGCCTCTTCCAGGTAGCTTCCCTTAACCCCCCAAGGCTGGGATAAGCGGTCAACCTGTTAGCTTCCATGATAGCTAGTGATAATCATTGTATCTTAGGTCTTTCAACTCTGTATTGTAACTGCCTGGCCATTTGTCCCTTTTTCCCACTGCATTGTAAGGCAGGGACTCTTCCTTGTACCCCCCAGTGTTTCACACAGAACATGGAAAAAACATGATGCCATTCCATCAGCATAGTATATTTGTCCATTTACTTAGATCATCTTTGATTTTTTTCATCAGTGTTTTGTACTTCTCCAGATGTACAGATCCTGCACATATATGTTAGATTCATATATAAGTACTTCTTTTCCAGTGCTACTGCAAATGGTGGGGTTTTTTTTCTTTCATTATTTCAGATTCAAATTTTTCATTGTTGGTATATAGGAAAGCAATTGACTTTTGTAATATTAACCTTGTATCCTGCAACCTTGTTAGACTTGTTTATTTCCAGGAGGATTTTTGTAGATTATTTGGAATTTTCTACATATACAATCATGTTGTCTTTGAATAATGGCAATTTTTATTTATTCTTTTCCAATCTGTATGCCTTTTAGGTATTTTTCTTGTTATTTCTCTGGAAAGAACTTCCAGTACAAGGTTGAGTAGGATTGGTGAGAGAAGACATCCTTGTCTCAGTCTCTTACTGTTAACTTTTATTAGGTTAAGGAAGCTCCAGTGTATCCCTAGTTTTGAGGGAGGTAGTTTTTCTGTGATTGTTCATTTTGCTTCGTTTTGTTTGTTTTTCTTTAATATGAATGGGTTTTCTCTGCCTCTGTATTATATCTATTTTTTTATTAAGATACTTCCTACAGATATATTGAAAATGATTTAAGATATTGAGAATTCCTTATTCTCAAAAGTTCTTCCAGACTTTCAAAAAAACTATTGTAGGTGCTTAGTGTGTATACCAAAAATTTCTTTGATTTTTAGCATTCTATTAAAAAATTCAATGAATAAAAAATAACTAATAGGATTGTTCTTTCCAGCAACTTTCTTTCAGTAACCTACTTAAGTGCTCATTTTGTATCTCCTATAAGAGAAGTTACAATAGGAGTTGAAATCATATTATGCCAAATATCTATTTTCGAAGGAAACATTTTTATAAATATCCTAAAGCTAGTCTCTTTGAGTACAAATAAATGAAGTGACTGGCACAAATATTCCTATTCTATCTAATTTTACTAGTCAAGAATTATAACAGCCACCACACACAAATGTGACTAGATAGCTTGTTTGCTGAAAAAAAATGAAAAATTTAAATAGCTTGCATCAGAGTAGTGAAATAGGAGCCCAAGAAGTAGTTCCCACAGGCACTAGGGTTCTTAGAAGGAGAGTTAGCTTTATCATCACAATCTCTAGAGGAACAATGCAGAACAAAATTCACTACCATTCATTGAATAACTGAATATTATTTTCAATAAAGTTTAATTTGATTAAACCTGTAACACATATATATAGTTGACCATTGAACAACATGGAGGTTAGGGGTACCAACCCCCTGAATAGTCAAAAATATTTATATGACGTTTGACTCCCCAAAAACTTAACTACTATTAGCCTACTATTAACCAGAAGCTTAATTGATAACATAGTCAATTAATACATATTTTCTATGTTATATGTATTATGTATTGTTATGCTTACAATAAAGCAAGCTAGAGAAAATAAAATGTTATTAAGAAAGTCATAAGGAAAATATATTTACTATTAAGTGGGAGTGTATCATCATAAATGTCTTCATCCTCATCATCTTCACTTTGAGAAGGCTGAGGAGGAGGAAAAAGAGTGGTTGGTCTTACTGTCTTATAGGTGGCAGTGGTGGAAGAAAATCCATGTGTAAGTGGACCTGCACAGTTCAAACCCATGTTGTTCAATGGTCAACTGTACTTCTTCTATATATAGCACTAAATGCTGATTTGTTTGCAGAACATCTTCAATAGTTTTAAGAAGTTACCCTAGCTATAGATTTTAAACATAAGACAGATCTTGATCATTCTGTTTTAAAGTTAGTGACATACCTCAGTATAATGATGAAATTCAATGGCAAATTTGTCATATTTCTTAATATTAACATCCCAGATCTTCTTGAAGCAGGCAAAGTGTATGCAGTTTTAGTTTCCCAGCAAAAGTGAATTGTCTCAGTTTTTAACCCACTTGTATCAGTGTCTTCCTGTGGCTCAGGTCTCTCTGTAAGGTAGTTCCTTATTCCCTTTCCTTTCTATACACCTAGTCAAGGTTTTGTGTGGCTTCTTGGTAGTTCTGTAACACCCAATTTATAAAATTATTGTTGTAATTCCCACAGAATATTGAAATTATCAGCTTAACTGTTTTTGACTCCTTCATAGGACCACATTCTCACTGAGGGCTAGAAATGTGTCTAATTTATGTACCTGGCTCCCAGAAAGTGTGTGTCATATAAACTGATGCTCAAAAAATGCTTGTGGAACTGAGGCTAAGGTAGTATCCAATTATCCGGAAGCAGCATAAAGAGAATGGAGGATCAGAAATTTGAGGATTACAACTACTTGTTTTAAATGAATAGTTTGTGGTTCAGTTTCAGAAAGTATGTAGCCTCTCTGATATCTTCTAGAGCCAAACCAAACCATTTCAGAAAGAACCAGAAGATTCAGCCCATCTGGAATCTTAATTATCCTCTAGCTTTGGAATCAACCAGTCACTGTCCGGTGAACAAAAAGGAAATTCTAGTCCTGGGGAGACAAAGGAAGTAAGCAGTTTGCCTTAGCCTTTTCTCTACTTCCAATGTTTTTGCATTCCCTTCATCCCAAGGTACCTCCTTTGGGAAAGGATCAGCATTCAATAACATCTTAATATGTTATCCCTATTGATATATGTGCATTTTAAAATATTACTCCAGAAAAATTACTCAAAAAATGAATTATTTTTTGAAACTTCTGGTGATGTGGTACTAGCATAAAGAAATATTTTCGGTTCAGGAGACTTCCCCGTACCCATTAAACCAGACCACATCAAAAAGTTATTATTCTTTCCATTCATAAGGTCATTCTAGGTTGCAAATTTTATAAACATCAAAACATGATAATGTTTATCTACTATTTACTGAGCATTTCCTATGTGCCAGACACTGTGCTAAACATTTTATAAATGTCGTCTCTCCTAATCTGCATTACATTTTAAGGAGGTTGGTATTGTCATCCTAATTGTACAGATAAGGAAACAGACTCAAAATAATTGAGTTATGTGCCAAAGTCACACAAATAGTAAATGATAGAAACTTGAGAGTGTCTAATTTCTAAAGAATTATTGTAACCACTATGTTATTCAGTTTTTCTGCTCTACTCATTGCTTTAAGTTTCTTGAAAGATAGACAAAATAAACAATATGAATCTTTTTTGTAGACAATTCATGAGGTAAACATCAGATCTTCTGGTTCTGAAATATTAGTTCTTTCAGGAATTTGTTTTAAATGTAAGCAGAAAACTAGATGCTCAATAAAGTAAAATTAGATGTAATTAATTACAAGGTTGAATAATTAGAAAGCTTTTGGGTTTTTGAGATTTTTTTCCAAAAGCATCCTCATTTAAAATAATTTCCAAAGTCATATTCTATTTCCTCTGAGCCTCTATTATAATATCTTCATATTCTTTGTCTGTGTCTTCTTCTTTTCTCAGCCAACCTTCCCAAAATGACATGACTAACAGCCATTATTAGTATCCCTGCTTGATTACATAATTATTGGCATTATTAATTTCACCAATATAAAATTTAGCAGAAGAAATTTAGAATCAATCAAGATGGAATGTTTCACATGCCAACATGTTGAAGACCTTGAGTAAATATTCATTTGGATATTAGAGATTTAAGGTGCACAACTTTCATTAATATTTGATAATATCTTTTCTCATATTCCAGCTGTTGAAATTGGCACCCATAGCACAGAGTAACCTAGCATAGCATCAGAAAGCATCTGCCAATTTAATTTATGCACAAAAAGTTTTGTCATGTTCATCAGGTAAGCAAGCAGCTTTGGTGTGTTACAAACAGAGGTTGAAAATTCCTTTATGCTCTAACATTGCATAAAAAGAATGTTATGTATTATCAGAGTTATTCCACAACATACCAAATACAGTGGGAACCAGGAAGGGCACTAGTTTTGCCTATCTATATTCAATGCACCTTAAGTCAGAAATCATATAACAGGTCAGAGGCATCATTTTAATGATGCTAGCCCAATGCCTGAATTTCAGTAACACCCCTCTTGTGATAAACTGAAAGCTTCACTTTTGTCTTCCAAGAATTCAAATGTGTGACATAGGGTGTATCCTAACAGACTTAGAAAGTTTGGAACATTAGGGGGGTATTTATTGTAACATGGTTAAGCTATCATGGCCTCTTTTTTATTTCCTTGTCCCTATTGGCACTACTGAGAAGCAGAGCTGGCCTTATGCAGGGAGAAAGAACCATGTGATTAATAGGTGCTATAGAAATTTTTAAAAATGTCTCCATTTCCATCTGTACTGGATATCTCCCATGTATCTTTCATATTCATGCTTCACCCTGCCCTGTGTTCCTGGGACTGCCCTGTATGGATCATATGATAAGGACCCCCTTGTCTTCTGGCTTTGGGCTGGGTTTGATAAATGCAGAGCCCTGGTAGGAGATCAGGAGGAACTGGGAGAGTGAGGGTGGTACATTTACTCTCTTGCAGACTTCACGGGCTGGCTATGTCCCTTGACTAAAGGTCATAGCTGCTATCAGGATGTTCTTCCCACATTGTTCCTGCTCCCTCTCCTGTTTGCACTAACCATTCCTTCCTCTTGCCCTTTCAGATCTAAGATCTACCCTCTTACCCCCAACCCCATGTTATTAACCCCGGAATCCTGCCTATCTTCTGTGGGTTTGCTACTACATGCTTACTACTCTATAAATAGCCTTTTTATTAAACTCCCCTCAAATTATTTAATTTGAGTTTATCAGCTGCTTTCTGCCAGCACTCTGACTGATATATTATCCCATGATAGTGTCTGACACTCTGTCATGAGAGATTTATTCTTTTGGCTTTCATTGTACCACCAGAAGAACACTGTTAGAAACTTAAAATCCGTTATCAACCACTTACATATCCATATAAAACCTACTTTTTTTTCTGATTTAACAACTTGTCATGCCTGGTGTTATTCAAGGAAGAACTATAAAATAATTTATCAATAGACTGCTGACAGGGGTATATGTCATTCACTTTTATATTCCATTGTTGGAGACAGTATAGTGTAGTGGTTAAAAGCCAGATCATCTGGATTTTAATCCTGTTTTATTGTTTATTAATTATGTAACTTTGGATGATTTTCTCCCTGTCTTGAATCTTAGTTTCGTTATCTGGGAAATAAGAGTAGTAGCAGTACCTATATCATGAGGTTCTTATGATGAGTAAATAATAAGTCATTCAAAGTACTTAACATAGTACATAGTAACTTCAATAAATACTAGCTTTATTAACACTTAGTATATTTATAACATATTCATTTGTCTATGAATCCATTCTTCTATCCATCCATTCAATAAACTTTGAGTTTATATTATGTGTCAGGCACTGTGTTTCCTGGGATAAAATGCAAATGAAAACTAGAAAAGGTCCTTACCTACATGTAACTTAAGGACTAGATCTAGAGGCAAAAATACATGGACAAATAAATGTAATCACAAATCACAATCACAAATAAATGTAAACCTTGGATAAATACTATGTGAGATAAGTGCCTAGTATCATATGGTAAAATCATAGAGGCATTCTATCTGAAGGAAGAGTAGAAGCCAATTAGACAAAGAGGGAAGAGAGACACAAACAGAGAGAAAAACAAGTGCAAATACCATGGGGGAAAAAAAGGAAAGTAAATATAGATGACCATGAAAGGCCCACCTAGCTACAGAGGAAATAAAATCAGTACAGGAACTTGCACACAATGTTGACTTTTACCTTTGTCTTGATAGAAATAGGAAGCTACTGAAGGATTTAAATATGTGTGTATGTCAATAATAAGCTCATTATATTTTTAAAAAAATTATTCTAACCAACAGTATTGTGGGGATGTGTAAGATGGATGCAGACAGACCAATTAGCGATATTGCAGTAGTTCAAGAAAGAGATGATGGTGACTTGGTGGCAAGGAGATTGAAAATAGTGGATGAATTTGAAAGATAAAATTAGCAGAATGGGTTGAATATAAAGAATCAAAGTTTCAAGGATGACCTCATGTTTTCTTATTTGTGGAACTGGATGAACAGTTGTGTCACTCAATGTTAAGGGCACACTGAAAAAGAACCAAGTTAGCAGTAACGAGATCATATATTTCAGTTTGCATATATTTTGTGTGAATTAATTTGAAACATTCAAGAAGGTATGTCACATTTTCAAAAGTTGAATGAGTATGAGATCTACCATTGACCCATATTTTTTATGGGGATAGATAAAATGATCTTCATGGATTTCTTCCAACTCTTCGGTCTAATCCTAGTTTTATCAATAACCAACTATATAGTTGTTGGCAAGACATTTACCTTTCTTGAGCCTTAGCTCTCTCAACTGCAAAATAAGGAGGCTGAATAATGTGATCTACAAAAATAAAGTGCTGGCACTCTCTAAAGTCCTTTGATTTTATAAAAGTTAATAAGCAAGCCAAGGACAAAAGCCAATTTTTATAGTTTTATAATATATTCTAATCATACAATTCTACCTCCTCTTATTGCCTACATGAATGGTCCAGAGTTAACTACTCTGAATTAAGAACAAAGTAACAACTGGAGTATGCCAACTAGACATATTAAAATCAATTATTTGACTAATATAAACAAAATATATGGCTATTGTAGACCAAAATTATAGAAACAAAAGTTGTCTGCCTTTTTTGTTACCTTTCCTTAGCAACAATCATTCAATTCAACTAGCTAATTATTCCAAATTTCCATTTCACTTCTTTTATTTCAAATACTCTCACATTTATTATTATTGGTGTTAATATATCTAGAGTTTTATTGATTATTTCCAAAAATCACTTGAGGAAACTAACAACAAAAGGTATCTTGGTGCAACACAATTTCTAAAATGAAATAAATACATGTATTAAATATGTAGAAAAGGGTAGCAAAGGTTTCAAACAGTCTGCTAAGTGAATATAATTACTGTGAGTGAACATTAAGCATAAGTGAATTTCTTGGCAAACACAACAAAGAGAAATGTGAGCAGTTATATAATATTCACTGTCTAATCAAAGGAAAACATGGCTGCACTCTAGGAGCAAATTTTCTCCCTGAGACTAAATTCTAAAAGGAATTAATTCCATAGTTTTTTAGACTGGTGATACTAAAAAACAGTATAATATTTTTATGTATTTCTAGAAAATGAAAGTACCCAAACTCTAGAAAGCAGTGGAGATGTGGGGATGATAAAAAGCCAGAGAATGAATATTATTGGGCACTTACTAGGTGCCTTGTACTAAGTGTTTTACATTTGTTGTCATATTTTATCTTCACCAATTTCCTATGAGATAGATATTATTTCCATTTTAAATATGAGAGTCCTAAGGCTTGGAGATATGAAGTGTTCATAGCCTGTATTATAGGTATGTATAATCTTTAGTGTGTTAAGCATCAGATGTACAAATGTTGATTCATATTGATTGCTACTGAACTCCCTAATTATACCATGCATCCAACCCATGTGAGGTGCTATGATCCCCTGAGGGTGCTGCCACCATTTTGTGCATGGGTTCCATGGGTACCTACTGAACA
This sequence comes from Daubentonia madagascariensis, assembly GCA_023783475.1. NCBI lineage: Eukaryota > Metazoa > Chordata > Mammalia > Primates > Daubentoniidae > Daubentonia > Daubentonia madagascariensis. The sequence goes on along the minus strand of JAKFHU010000341.1, from coordinate 3,827,687 downwards.
CTCACACTGATTCTAGTCTCCAGGAATTTCTTTTCTCCTCTCCTTGACCTTAGGTGTCACTTTTCCCTTTATCTGTCCCTCACGGACAAGGAGATTGTTTCTTTGTTGTTTTTAGGCTTTTATAAATGAATGAGGCTCTTTTCTGCTTCCCACCTTGTAAAACATCTGGTCTCCTGATTGAAATGGAGTGAAGGAAAACCCCCTCCCCAAAATAATAATTATCTCAAAAAATAGCCTAAAGCACTAGTAAGTTGCTAGTGAAAAGCTGAAAAAAAACCTAGGTGTATCTGGGAAAATATGGTGTGTATATTATACCAGTATAGCACAGAGCTTGAATGCATGGCCTTAGGAGTTAAACAGAGGCGGCTTTTAATTCTGGTTCTGCCACTTAGTAGGTTTGTGACCTTGGGTGAGCTATCTGCTCTTTCTGCAACTTTTGTCTCATTTCCAAAATGGTGATATGCAGTGTTTTTACATAATTTGATAATTTTGAGGATTAAAAGAGATCATAGACATAATGTACTAAGGGAAAGGTCCAGGATATCATAAGTACTTAATCATTAAAATATTCAAAGTAACTTTGTCAATTAAAGTGCATGAGAGGTAAACTATACGCAAAAATAAACTCAAAATGGATCAAAGACCTAAATAAAAGAGCTAAAATTATAGAATTGTTAGAAGAAAACATAGGTGGAAATCTTCTTGATGTTGGATTTGGCAATGACTTCTTAGATATGGCACCAAAAGCACAGGCAACAAAAGAAAAAAAGGGATATATTGGAATTCCTCAAAGTTGAAAACTTTGATGCATCAAAGGACACTATCAACAGAGTAAAAGGACAACTCCCAGAATGGGAGAAAATATTTGTAAATCAAATATTTGATAAAGGATTAATACCCAGAATATATCAGGAACTCCTACAACTCAATAATAAAATATTATGTTATACTTATTATATTATATTATATCCCAAAATATTATAAACAGCCTCATTTTAAAATGAGCAAAATGAGCAAAAGATTTGAATAGACATTTTTCCAAAGAAGATATACAAATGTCCAATAAGCACATGAAAAATGCTCAACATCACAAGTCATTAGAGAAATGCAAATCAAAACCACACTGAGATATTAACTTACACCCATTAGGATGGCTATTATCATAAAATAAAATTAAATTAAATTAAAATAAAATAAAATAAAATAATAGAAAGTAACAAGTGTTGGTAAGGATGTAGAGAAACTGGAACCCTTGTGTATTGCTGGTGGAAATTTAAAATGGTACAGCCATTGTGGAAAACTGGAGATTCCTCAATAAATTAAACATAAAATTACCATATGATACAACAATTTCACTTCTGGATATATACCCAAAAGATTTGGATGCAGGGAGTCAAACAGGTATTTGTACATCCATGTTGGACATCCAGCATTATTGACAATAGCCAAAAGGTGGAAGCAACCCAAGTGTTCTTCAACGGATGAATGGATAAACAAAATGTGGGATATACATCCCTTTAAAAGGGATGAAATTCTGATGCATGCTACAACAAGGATGAACCTTGATGACATTGGGCTAAGTAAAACAAGCCAGTCACAAAAATGCAAATATTGTGTGATTACACTTAAATCAGGTATGGTTACATAATTTGCTTTTGCACAGTTTGAGTCAAAGTTATAAGTGTGCCCTTCACCCAGATAGTGTGCATTGTACCCATTAGGTATGAATTTACCCATCCCCTTCTCCCCCCTCCCACCTAAGTATTTCCGTTGAGTTTTACTCCATATGTGCACTTTGATATGAGCTTTCATCCCAAGGAGATGATCTAAAAATTTCAAGAAAATTATGAGAAGTAAATAGAAGATAAACTTTTTGTTGTGTGGTTCAAATTATATGAAGGTTGCTGACTACTACATCTAGATGTGAGTCTGCCCTTCTATAATATAAAATGCTGTTTGTTTTTTTCTCATAAACACTGTGGAAAGGCAGAAGTAAAAAATTAACCAGTGTGTGATCTTTTGATATATTTATTGCGTACCTTCTGACATAGTTAATTCTGAGGATTTTTTTAATGGTTACTCAAGAGCAACCAACACACACACACACACACACACACACACTTCCCTTTCCCTTTGATCAGGCAAATAATAGAATGTCATACTATCAATGGCCTACTGGTAAGAAAAGACACAGGTAACATGGCATTTGAGGAAGGAAAAGATCCTTTTTTAAAAAGTGAGTGAAGGGTGATAGTATTTCTAGGTAGCATCACAGGAGACTCATTTTCCAATTTAAATAGGCGGACCTATCAGGCTGAAAGAGATTGGCCCTGACCTGCAGGCATGGCACAGAGTACAGAAACAGGTACTGGGATATTAGCATCATGTTGTGCTCATAATTTGTTTATTTTTTTTAATTTACTTTCAGCTGTGCTGCTTTCTCTAATGTTCCTCCTGTGGCCTTGCTGTTTTTGACTTTGGCATGTTTTATTAAAAAAAGAACACAGCAGTAATTGAACTCCAGAGAACAAAACACCCCCAACTTAGTTGTCTTTAACAAAACAAGAGATTTTGTATTGCTTTAGGGACAGCAGAAGTAGAAGTTGCACATCTGGTAAAACTCTAAAGGAATAAGGGTCAGTAAGGGACAATAATTTCACGGTTGCAGTATCATGATTTACCTCCTCAAAAAGAGACAAATTCTTTACCTGGAAAATCAGTAAATGAACAGTAGAGAATCATTCCTATATTGCTGCAAAGAAAAGCTTTTGCTAATTTCCTTCTTTTCACATTCATTCATTTCATATCTTAGTTATTTCTCATTATCTACTAGTCCCTATTGGTTTTAATTTCAACTCATTTCCTACTCCATCTGCTAGATCTATTTCTTTCATGGTTTGCTTTGCTTAACATCTCTTCAATTTAATAACTAGATTCATTTGAAGAGACAAAAAATGGCATTGATATTATAGAATATGGACCACCATGACAAAGAGGAAATAGGTAGCACATGTAATAGGCAAGAACGCTAATATTCAAGTGGGTTATTCTTATAGTTTTTCCTTGTAAATGTCACATGAAAATCTATTTTTATGAAAAGAAAAGATAGGCATGGAAAATATTATGTATCCTGCACTAAAGACATGAAGTGAATACTGTCATATTTTCCTGCTAAATATATTTTTGAGGCAATTATTCCTGAAAAAATTTTCCTTCTGGGTTAGGTTTTCTCTAGGACCAATGGGACTCAATATTTACCTCCAGAAAAACTATGAATTGTACTGTGAATTTCAATACCTAAAGACCAATTAGTTAGTTCTCAAATTAATTTTTTTGAAAAACCTGGTCATTTACTTTTAGATTGGAACCTAGTAGCCCTGGGCCAAGGTACAGCTCATTTCTACCCTAGTTGTTTTATAGGGAATGTATGGTATTTCTGGGACCATAGTCTCCACGGATCATTCTAGGGTACATCAATGAGTATTATAGCTTTAAAATTCAGTCTGAGGGTTCTGGAGAGGATAGAAGATTTAACTTTTCTCATTACTTTCTGTCATGTTTTCTTTGCTTTAGACTCCAATCCTAACCTGTATAATGATCACTTCATTATGAGTGAATTTTTGTCATAACCTACGTGCCTCTTGCTCCTCCCTGTACTTCTACAGCCTAGGGGACATAATGAGCATGTACTGATTTCATATAGAAAATATAGAAAAGATAATTTCCAAATCAAGTATCTAAAGTAAATTCAAGCAATCCTTGCAGAAGTCATTGTATGAAAAATAAACAATTAGATAATGGGGGAAATAATAATATTTTTAACATACACAGTGAGGGCATATTATGAACGTCTGTTGTTTGTGCCAAAAACTTCTTTTGCAACATTGCTGAAAATATCACAAACTTACAGGAGATACTGATTTTAATTAGATCCATTTGGTGCCTTAATCACCAAATCTTGGACAAGATTGAGCACGGATATCTTCTATGTGAATGTTGCAAAATGTTCAAATATTTTAGAACATACCATATTTCATTGATTTGTTTTTCACATTGTAGCATCTCTAAAATTAGGACACCCCCTAACATTGATGGCATGTCAGAGTTTAATAGACAGATATTTTTTCTTTCTTGGTGCAAAAATATAGTGCATCTTATAATTGATGACATCCTAAGTTTGCAAAATGCAGTGTTACCTTGCTATTGTTACTGAACCAATATATATATGCTTATTGTCTATGCTTGATTTTTTAAGCTTTTAAGAATGGGAAGTTTCTGCCCTAACATCTTCCTGAAACTTGAAATCATAATTTTATTTTAATACCTTTCCTTATGAATAATCATAATTTAATATCATGCTATTTTAGTATAATCTTTCAAATTTCATATACACTAAAATAATGAAAGGATTGGCATACCACATCCATACTCTAAAAGGTATTTATTGGCTACATTAGATAGAAGCATCAATCATGATATTTAATTTAATTTTTACAATCAAGTTAGTAATTCTGCTATTGTCTACTATAGCAAAATTCTTTAGTATCACAGCAATAATAGTATATTGTTTTACCAATGTCAAACAAATCCAAGTTAAGTTGCCAAAAATATTTTAACTTTGGCCCAAAATTTTATTTTGGTGGAGATAAGAAAAAATATATAAATGCAATAAAATAACAATAGTAAAAACACAGTTTTAGTGTACTTCAGTTGTCATCAAATTGTCATTCAAAAATATGAATTAACCTTTACAATAAAATGCAGACAATAATTAAAATTATCTATCAGTTAATATTTTTCTCTTGAGCCACAGATGAGATTAGACTGTGCTATACCTGACATGACATTATAATTTGTAATATGAAGCATAATTCAAATAATTAATTGTCTGTGGCTTTACTTGAATTTTGGAATATTTAAGTTGTTGATTTGCTACGGGCATAGCTATTGTAATCAATACAGGGCAAGGAATTAAAGTAGAATCTATGAAAGCAAAATATGCAAAGATTTTAAATAATTTTATGGTAAATTAACATAATAGAGTCTTTTCTGTGGGCTTGGATTATCTATATTTGCATCCTACACTAAGTGAATTTATCATTAGGTGATTATTCAGTGTGCTGTACAGTAAGCTCCTAGAAGTCTGGTACCAGTTTTCTTACTCTCTGTATTTCTCAGCACCTAACAAAGTACTTTGAATACCATAGAGTCTCAGTAATGATCTGTGGAATAAATTGTAGAAGTAGAAAAACATATTGCCTAGCTCCATAGTACAAACATTTTGATGAGAAGTTATATGGCCTTTTTTTCCGCTCTACAGTATAATAGTTGCAAGCTCAAACATAGTTAATTGCTCAAATAAGAAACATTTTCTTACTAGCATTTATGCTAGTAAATTTGCATTACTAGCTATTATAGACAAGAAAGTTACCTCTCAAAGTCTCAGTACTTTCCTGCATGAAATCAGGAGATGAGACTGTAGAGTTCACATGTAGGCAGAAATGTTTTATGAATTAAAAAATTCTATAAAACAATAGCTTGTTGTATATTTTAAAATAACTAGAAGAGAAGATTTGGCATGTTCCCAAAACAAAGAAATGATAATTGGTTGAAATGATAGATATCCCAATTATCCTGATTTGATCATTACACGTTATATGCATGTATCAAAATATCACAATATTTTTTGATAAGTTCAATACTACCAAGTTGCATGACAATGGGGACCACCATCCATGTCTGTAATATAGAGGTTGACTTCATTTTTGATGTTTTACTACTGACATATTTCAAGTTCCACCACTCCTTCTTCCCCTTCTGCCCCATATTTGAGCAAACTGATTAGAAAGCTCAGGTGCTTTCTCCTTTTTGGCACCAGCAGAAAGTTCAAACCACACAAACTTCAGACTGTGTGCAAGAACCCTAGCTCTGGTCCCAATCCCTAACCACATAAAAGTCCCAAACCAGTCTCTTCTCCCTGATCTCTCAAGCTATTTTCAGACCAGCTTAGGAACCACCCTGCTCTTCCTAGAAAGCTTCATTATCTAGTAATACTTCCATTATCTAGTTCACACTTTCTTGGGTGTGTGTGTGTGTGTGTGTGTGTGTGTGTATGGGCATGGTGTCACCAGTCTTGACATCGGAACCACATTTTGGGCTTAGGGAAATCCATCCCACTTCTGCAGAGCTGCCACAACAATGTCCACCAGTCAATGCAAATGGATTTCCCTTTAGTTGTACAGTGTATAGTCAGTACTGTTGTACACAGTGGTCCTGGATAGTCCCATCTATTTGTAAAAACAGAAATATCACTATTTGTGTTTTGAGTAATATAAGTTTATTTCTGGAAAGAGGTCACCTATTTTCAACATACTTTTCCCCTCCTGAGCACCTATTTCCAAATGAGGAAAGAAAATGGCAGAAAAAGTAAGTAATTTATACAGGGTCCCACATTAGTTAGTAGATGAGCAACAACTAGAACCCAAGTCTTCCAGTTCCAAGTTCAGTGCTATTTGCACTAACACTACTTTGCTTTTAAGACCTATCCACCAACTCCAAAGATGTCTGGTCTTGAGATCTTCCAGGCTGTGCTGTTCTCTTCACATATAAAAAGTTGTTCTGGAGGTAACACAAATTTCATAGCCTCCCAAGCTGCCATGTCCACTGATCCAACTCTGCCCTGGAATGATGCACGATCTCCTGCATGTCCAGTCAAACTTCCTAAAAGGATCACTTGGTAATTATGAATCTCTGAGTATAGTGTTTCAAACTGACTTTCAATTATTATATATTTGTATGTATTACTATACTTCTTCACTCAAAGCATAAGTTTCATATAGGCAACAACAGTTCTGGGCACACAGCAATTAATCAATTAATATTTATTTGTTCATTAATGTATCTGCACTACCAATCACCACACTTTATCATTAGAGAAAGAGAATGTTAACAATTTGTCTTTGGTCAATATACTCAGAATTTTTCTACATACCCAGTTTTCTATTAAAAAAATAAGCAAGATATAAAGAAGCTGTTGCTATGAAGTGTACTTTAGGTCCCTTAACTGATTTTTATTCCATGTGATATTCCAAACTGTTTTTTCTTTAATCAAGTCAAATGGCCTAGTTTTTATTCTTATGGATGTTTTCCTGATGGGCTCTTGGTCATTGAACAGCACATTGTGTTTAGTTTATCTAAGCAATGAGTACAGTTTTACAGGAGATAAAACAGGGGAAACAACAAAAGGAAATATAAAAGAGTGTCTGCATTCCCTAAACAATTGCTAAAATGTCTCCTTGCAGAGAATTATGTAACTAACATATTTCAAAATTTTATCAAGCCCATATGGTCTGATGCTATTTTCCCCTATGTTACATTATGTTTATAAAAAATTCTAGTTGAATCTCTGTCTTCCAATTTCTGTGAATGTAATGAAATGGGACTTTAGTATTCTAGAATATGAAGAATTGGAGGAAGATAATTTATAGGGACAGGCAGATTGCTGTTATTGGGTGATGAGGAGAGTCATCATTATGATATAGTAGAGAAAGCATAGCTGACATTTTGCATCTTACTAGATGAGCACCATCCTCATTGTCCTAGTCCATAATGGGTAATTATTAAACAACAGACTTGGTAATTTATAAACAATAGAAATTTATTGCTCACCGTTCTGGAGGCTGGAAAGTTCAAGATCAAGGTATCAGGAGATTGGGTTTCTGGTGACGGCCTGTTCCTCATAGACAGTACATTTTTGCTGTATCCTCTCATGGTGGAAGGAGTAAGGCAGCTCTCTGGTGCCTCTTTTATAAGGGCGCTAATCCCTTTCATGAGGGCAGATCCCTCATGACCTAATCACCCCCTAAGGGCCCCACCTCTTAATACTATCACTTTGGAGTTCAAGTTCTAACTTACAGATTTTGGGGGAACACCAACATTCAGATCATTGTACTCATGTTGGCATTAGTGAAAAGCTCTTCATTTCAGAATGCTCTTGGATAATCCATAGGACCAGATCATTACCTAGTAATGTAACCTATATATTTTACAGTGAAAACATTTTCATAAATACTCACTAGTAAGTTATCCAAACAGATTTTGCAGCAATTAGACTGCAGACTTCTAAGGATCGATATATTTAAATATAACATACCAGATGTCAGTTCAAAAGGTCTGTTTAATCATTGATCCAATGTGTTACAGCATTAAAATACATAATTATACATAATTTACAACTGTTTAGTATAGCAATAACTGTAGAGATAGAAAGACAGAGGAAGAGACAAAGGAGAGAATAAATCAATAGGAAAATAAAAAATAAATTTCACACTTAAAAAATAACTTTCCCCATATTTGGAAAACAAAAAAAAACTTTCTGTGAAAAATGTCAGTGTAGCATTGAAAAGTTTACCAGCTGATACCAGGTGAGAATGTAACCTGTGACCTTATAGATAAAAAAACAATTGCAATTATGTTTATCAGAATTGTGATAAGTAGATCCCTATGTTCTATTTTCCTATCATTGTAGCCTTCTGAAAATATGAATTTATGTAATTACAATATACAGATAACTTGAGAATGGAAAGCCAGCTATAATAACATATATAATTTTTCAAATACCAGCACAAAACTGGAACTGCACTTAACATAATAATGCATTATTACACAAGGTTCTGCACACATTCGCTACATTAGAGATTTGATGATAATATTACATATTAATACATGCTCATAACTTATAATTAAATTCACAGTACAACATATTCTTATCCCAAGCATTTAATTTTCTAAAGGTTGAAATGCATTTGTTTCCTTTGATTGTTACTTTGGCTTTCAATTTCTTTGTTTTTAATGTGTCCATGAAGTACCATTTTTCATGTGGTCTCTGTTCAACTAATCACAGGCATTTCTCTAAATGCTTAATGCTTTCCACTGAAAAATTTGGAAGCTAAGCAGCTGAACACAAGAAATTTAGGTCCCAGAGATTCCTGTATCATTTTATTGAAAGCCAGGACTATGTCAGAACCCCCAGTAGCCCTTTCTCAATACTAATGCCAAAACATACCTATTTGTATAGAGGGTTCAAATCTCAGTTTTGCCATTTAATGGCTGTTTGAGCTTGGACAAGTATGGAAGGTTTCTATGCCTTTGTTTCCTCATCTATAAACTGGTAACATTCATCGCATCTGGCTCAGGATGTTTTTGGGGAGATTAAACAAATTAGTATATGTGAAACTCTTAGAACAGTACCTCAATTGTAAGTGCTATGCAATCAGGTGCCATTATTATTTTTCAAACTGATAAACTTAGTCAATTTCCCAGAGGTGTACCTGACAGGCTTCAAGAGAGCGTTACCATTTTAAAGTGAAATTATGTCAGCCATAAAACTCAGGAGAATGGCCTGCAGATGATTTTTTGCTTCCCTTTGCTCTTAGGATCAAGACAGAACTGCTGCATGAGGTCTGAGGTTCCCAAATGCTTTCACTCCTACCTACCTGCTCAGCCTCATGTTATACCATGCTCAAACCACAGTGGCCCTTCTCACTCTCTCATAATCTTTTTGTAATCTTTTATCTTTCTATTTTGTCTTATAGAGCTACGAACATGACCTCTGCATGAAATGTTCTTCTGTCACTTGTTCACCTGCTTGACTCCTGTATATTTTTCAAATGTCATCTCTGTGTCATTGCCTGGGTCAAATCTCCACCATTAAATGCTTTCTTAACTCTGTGAAACTCTCCTTGCAGACCACATCTGAGTTGTAACTTTGTGTTAATTTGTGTCATTATTTGAATGTTGTTTGTTTCCGCTGCTATATTTTTAAATACCATGAGGGCCGGGATTGTGCAGGTTTTTGCTAAACACTATAGTGCTCACAATGGTGCCTGACACAAAGTAGAAACTCAAGTAGTTATTGAATGAATTAATAAATGAAAAAGTGAGGGGATATTATACATTGTACCACATTTTCTTCATTTACATTAAAAAAAGCATAATGAATGAACCTAAAAATTTTGATGGTCCTAAATACTTTTCACAAAAAAAAGAAATTATTAGTCACTCTCCACTGGTAATTCATCTGTAAGCAAACATTCATTTTATATGCAAGAATAACCTTGATAACAAAGAGGAAAGCTTTGAAACAACATGATGACATATAATCTTAAATACAAGCAACTTCAGGTGTTATTACATCTCACTGGGCTCTTACAGAAAGTTTTGACACTTCTGATGATTATGAGAAACTTCTCCTACAGGGTTAAAATAAAATTCTGAAGAACTTTCTGGCAAATCATATCTAAAAAGTTGAGTTATTGAAGGCAAACACATTGAGATAGAAATGGGAAAGCGTTTTTTTCTTTTCTCCTGAAAGTAGTCTGAGAAAAACAAACAAAAACAAACCTCTGCATATCTGTAAGGGTTAGAAATATGTTATTACTGTTTTTATTTTGAATTCACTCTTGCATCCAAATAATTTCCCTTTTTTTCATAAATTCTACTACAATTATTATACTTGTGATACATTTCAGTTATATTATTTGGTTTGAACATAGAAACTGCTGAGGAAAATTCTTATGCAAGTAGGCAACTGTGAGGTATATACTATATTCATTTTAAGCCATTGTATATGACCGAGGCTTATAGTAGATATACGTGGTCCTACAGTGTAATACTTAGCGTTAAGGGAAAAATCCTCAGAAATATAAGAAGTAAATAGAAACTATGTTAAACTATGTCCAAGTGATAAAGCTTTTTACACAAGTTTATAGACAATTTTGTGAAGGTGATATACATAAGTCACATGTCAAGCCTTGAAATAACTCAGGGAAAACTATACTTATTTAAAACAGTTTGGAAAGTGGTTGACAAAAGTATATTGTCTTCTTCACTTTATGTCATATTAAGTTGTAATTATTTATGACAACACTGTGATAATACCTTTTAAATACAGGACTAGGGAATATACTTGGATTACATTTTCAACCTCAGTATTTGCAAGCATAACATTATACTTATGAACACAGAAAGGGGCAATGATCTTAGCTGGAACTAACTGGACAGCAAATAAGAGAGCTAGTTAAAAGTAGTCTGGGTTCTCCATGAAAAGCTGCTCAGGAACAAAACCTATCCTTTAAGGACATTAAGTCTGTGTCTGCTGCAGGAGAACCCTTAGGAATAGAGTCACCCAGTAAAGGAATTGAAGAAGTAGTTAAAGTTATTTCTCTTTCAGATACCATTTCAATATAACCACCAAGCCTCTGGTCTAGGACTGTATTGGTCCTGGACAAAATAAAATGTAATGCTGCATTAAATGCAACCAGTTTGGATTGATATATTTTTTTTCTAATTAGTGGAGGGCCTTGGTGAACGGGATGGAAGGCCTTCTCCTGTGTCCACCTGGTAAAATTTGAAGGAGCCCACTCAATTGGAAAGGGAGACTGAGTAAGACCTTTAATTGTGTGGTGACACTGAGGGCAAAAACTAGCTCTAAACATTCGATCTAGGTCAGCTTCAGAATAATCATTTTGAACAAGTCTAGTCTGTTGTAACCAATGTCCTAGAGCCAGAGTGGGGAGACATGGCTCTTTACAATCAGGGCAACACCACTTGTCTAAAGACATCTTTATAGCAAGACAGTAGAATTAGTTAACAAATAAATATCAAGTCTGTATAACAAAGTTAATGTTAGACTTAAAATTTAAGTTTGAGGAAACAAATTTGACATTTATTTCTCCCCTAGTTTGGAGCCTCTCTATCAAGGAAAAATATAGCAACAGCAATGGAAGAACACTTTATCAACAAAATAATAATAGTCAAATTAGTGAATTTAATTTGTAAGTTCTCAGTACACTAAATGGTAGATAAACCCATTACCATTAAATAGGAATAGTAAAGACAAGCAATTAAGTAGGATGTTATTAATACTAGCAGGATTAGTTTAGCAACGTTTTAGAGGTCTATCCCACATCAGGGACTTAAATTTGATGTGTCTACACCACAGCGGAATTTGAGGGCCAGTTGTCTCATCTTCTCTCCATTCTAAGCCCAGCCTCAGTTCTTACGAATCAGTTCAGTATAGAATAGAATTTGTCATTTTTAAGTGACACAGTTCACAGTCTTTGAATATTAGTTCTCCAAGATGAGATGGGTTCTGTCTGAACAGGGAAGCTTTGTATAAACTCAGATACAAAGGATGTTTTGCAGAGGGATCTGCACAATCATCTCAGGTGGTGGTGGTAGTGTATCCACTTGATTTTTCAAAGTAATTAACTAATCTGTTGGATTGTCATCTGGTGTAGCTGATTTTCACCAGTGAGGTGTGTAAGCCTGTACTACAATCTCTGAGTTGCGTGGGTAAACAGAAAAATCTTGCCAGACTTCCTCTCAGAGTATTTCCGGCAGTTTTTCCTTAGTGTTCCTAGATCTTGACCCAATCTCTTAGAAGTAGTTGATGAAAAGAATCATCTGGTTGCACTTGGGTTTTCTGTAAAAGAAAATTTTACAAGTTTTATAAAAACTTTGACAAAAACTTATATAAACAAATGTTATATTAATATATATATATTAATGTAAGAAAATTTTACTGAGTATTATTATGCATTAATGGCCTTTGTAAATTTGATTTGTTTTTCCTAGTTGTATTGTTATCCGATGTTTAAATTAACACAGCTTAATTAATGTGAGTGTTGAATAAGTTTGTGTAAATATATGTCACATGATCAATCTCTTGAAACTTTAAACAAACTTATACAATGGTTAATTTTATTTCATACACATTGTCTAATGTATTATATTTAAATAACATCTAATAATAAAGTTAGGAAATAAAATACATAATTTAACACTTTGGTCATTTTAAGAGGCTTATCTCTGAACACTAATTTCTTCATTTTAGTAGCTGAAAGATAAGATTTCTGATAAGGAGTCACTTTTAATAATTCATTTTCATTGTGTCTTTTTGACATAGGGTACATTTAAATTATAGTTTTAATATTAAAATAAAGTAAAGTTGTATCTTTGCAAAAAGACAAGTTAAAAAAATATGTTGGATTCAAAAGAATGAGGAACTGTTGCAGCCAAGGCAGTTTCAGAGGACAGAGGGGATCACACAGAGCCTGTTAGCAATGCCGACAGGTTTGGAGATACTGATTTTAACTGCTAGATCAGTCTTAATGTGAAAGCAAAAATGGCTTTGATTTAGGTACGATTTTTATTATTAATTTACCTTTAAGTTAGTGAGAAATCTGTGCATCCTAAGCTAAGCTGCTTTAGAAAACAAGGGTGAATAAGGATATACTGAAGAGATGAGTATTTGATTAACCTATAAAGCACTGTTTTAGAACCTATAAATGATTTATGCTTGATATCCTCTACCATTTGTGCATCTTTTTTAATGGTGACTTTAATTTTAATGTAAGATAATTAAAAAGACAAGGTAAATTTTCTGGTATGTTTTCTGTGGCCATATTTTATAGAGAAGGACCTGAAAATATTTGTTTTCATTGTTGGAAGATAATTAGTGCTACTTCAGACAAAAGTAAAGATAGCTAGCTAGACAGAGTGATACATTGATTGATAGATAATATATAATTTTGATTTTTGTGGTTGGGATTTGACATCTTATAGTCATAGAAATACATGTTTAATATAAATCACGTACTTATTGTAAATTTTCCAGTTAAAAACTCACTTGGCTAAAGAAAAAACATGTTATAGTGTTGGACACTTTTTCTAAGAGGGATCATAAACACTATTCTGGAATTAATCTCTTTGGATTTGAATTACTTTCTTTAGAAATTGTGCAATTATTAGACAGCATTTATTCTAAATTTACTCTTAGGAAGTTACTTAAAATTAAATAGATGGCTCAGGGTACCAAAGACAGGCTTGCCTTTGGCAGATAGAACACAAAAGGCAATATCCTTCAGTTTCATCAGCATTATTTTCTTTTAAGAATTGATATCCAAGAACCTGACATTTTTAGAAATGAGACCTTCTGAGATAATCTTTTCCATATTTTAGGATCCATTATTATCCTTCAATAGGAGGTTTCCCCAATGATTGAATTTTTTTTTTCCTTGTGGTTCTTACAAATGATCTGGTAGTTTTGAGATTTTACTGGCTGACAACCTCTGGAACTTGACTAAGGTCATTTCCGGTGGCGTTGTACCCTGACTCCTGAATATATCAATTGTCACCCTTACCAGCTTCAGTTCTTTCCTAGAGCTACTAAGAATCTAGCCTTTGCCATTCTCTGAGGACCTGACAACCTGGATGCTACCCAGGATCTGACCAAAGGTCACCCCCCGGTGCCCTAACAACAATTCAGTGCAGTTTCATCCAGATCATATAAAAAACAGAAAACCAAAATTTAGATAATTACTGTTTTAAAACAATCTTTAGTGAAAGGTGATATACTGTAGTGGTTAGGAGTTGGAGCTGGACTGCCTGTTTGTGAATCCAAGTTCTGCAATTTTATCATTGTGTAACTTTGATTCTCTGTACTTCAGTTACCTCTTCTAGTAAATGATGACAATAAGGATACCTAAATCATCACATTATTGTGAGGTTTAAATGAATTAATGTTTATAAAGGACTTATTACAGTTTCTAGCACATAGTGGGAGCTATGTTAGTCTTAAATCTTAAATCAGAATCATGTGACCATCTGTCAGATGACCTAACTAAAGTCAGTTTGTCATCAGAGTCACAACCAGAAACTTTCCTATCTTACAAAGTCTGGATTTTAGTGTTTCTGGAGAGAAGAATGCCTAGCTCTGTGTATTTATCACAAGACCATTAATTGTTGAGGTACAGGAATTGGCCATTCCACACTGGTAATCAGTCTGTAAGCAAAAGTTTATGTTAGTAGTGTAGGATATAAGGCAACTTTGATTACAAAGATGGAAGAAGCCGTGAATCTATATTTTAGATTTTATTAGTTGTCATTTAAATATTACAAGATATCTGAATGTATCAGGAGATTCACATGAATAATATATTTAAACCTCATCCAAACTATTTTCCATATGGTTAAAACAACATTCTTTTTTAAAAAAAAAAAAACCTGTCTGAAAAAAATTACATTCTAGGAAGTTCAGCTTTGGGGGAGAAGGGAAAGAGTAGGGAGGTGAGCTGATTTGGGGGATTGGTCCTACTTCTAAACCTTTTCCTTTCATTTCACAAAACTATCCTATTAATTTGGATCAGATCTTGGAAGGGAGCATTGCTTGTCAAACAAGTCAGCACCAGCTTCATTAGAATCACCTGAGAAAGGCTAAAAAATTCAGATTCCAGGGCTCTACCACAGATTTAGTGAACCTTCGTGGGGAGGCCAGAAATTTGTAACTTTTAATCTCCTTCTACCACCTCTCACAAGCTCCCTCCACCACTTCTCCACCATTGTAAATAACTCTAATGCACAGTGAAGTTTGTGGGTCATTGGGTTGATAACTCTCTCCAGAAGTTAGACGAGATTAAAACTCTCCATGACAATCCTACCACAGTTTCATCTGAAGTGTGAAGAGTGCTTGTGGGCCATTCAGCCAGGCTCTGCATACTTAACACCATTGTAAGTCACATATGAACTTCTAACCTTCATACTCTAACAAAGCTCCAGCATGCTTTCATTCTACGTTAGAGCCTAAGAAGCATTTTTAAAATAAAGATTTTCATGAGAAGATTGCAACATCTTTCAGCAAAGACTTTTTTGACATTCATAATGTATTGGCACTGAACAAAAACAAAATGTTAAAACAAAATGTTATAAAGTTTATAAAATGTGATATACACTAAACACATACATATCTAGATATACTTTATACAAACACCATATAGGCTCCAATTCATGAAAAATAACGTAAAAGGTACATATATTTTTATTGTTTCTTCATCTCTGTTAAAATATACCTCTAGCAGACAGATGAAATGGAGTCCGTGGGGCTAAAATGAGGCACACCAGAAACAGATCAAGTGGCTATAGCAGGGAAAAGGGTTGGTCACATACCCCATATTACTAACTGCCACAGGTCTTCTTTCCTGCAACTGAGCAGAAACTAACCCTTAAAAAAAGAAAAACAAAAAGAAAATCCCTGTCAAAACAACTACAACTGGGAGTTTCCCAATTGACCCCAGTGGACCTCCTGACACCAGCCAACCATAGGCCCCCTACCCCTACCCCCTTTACAGGCTGCCAGCAACTCCAACTGGAGAGGAGACCAACCTTGCAAACATTCTTTGCTGATAAATAGCCACATACCTCAAGCCAGTTTCAGCTGGTTTACAGACACTGCAGCACAAAAAGTCTTTATGCCCTATAGTTTACCTTTAGATGTAAAGAGCTAAATTCTAATGTTTTAATGTTAAAACCCCACCCTAAAATGTTACATGTTAATGTTAAAACCCCACCCTAAAATGAACATAGAATGTATGTTACATATATGTTTGCCCACTGAACATGCACTTGACTTCCCTCGTAAATATTCATAGATTTTCCCCAAACCTGCTAAATATGCATGTAAGGCAGACCTTGAAAGACATAACTGCCAGCTTTCCCTCTCCCTTCTTCTGAGCGTGTGCTTTAGGTTTCCCCGGAGGCTATGTTCCCCGATCTGCAAATTGTCTCTCTGAAAATAAAGTTTTCTCTTTTCCTTCCTCCATAGATCTTACGTCATTTCACTAACATCTTTATATAATAACCAAAATAAATTTCCGTTTCCATTCACTCAATTAAGGGTCTAATATTCTTCCTCCCTAAAATCAGAGATGCCTAGGATCATGTCTTCATATTCCTTTATCCTACATTTCTTAACCTTTTGTTGGGGAGTAAAGATCATGGCCCACTTAGAGAAGCTAAAAAAACAAAGACTGTCTCCACTGAAAAATGCACATAGACAAAAAATTTTTCTACAAGTTCAGGGGGTTCACAGATACTCCATGGCTTATAGACCCTGGTTAAGAACACTTGTTTTACTAGATAACTTCAAAGAGAATGCTTGATAAATCTCTTCTAATTTCTGTGGAAACCTACACCAAAGAGACCAAAAGTTGAGCCAGTTAATTATCTTAAGTCTGTGAATAAATTCTTTTAAGCCCAAACATGCAGAACTGGGTTGGCATATGGCTTCCCCTTCAAACAGAATTTTTTGTAATTGTAATTTTATCACTGGTACTCAATAATCTAGAATTTTAGTGGCAGCTGTTATGAGAAGAAAAAAATTCAGTTTAAGACAACACACCATATTTTAACAGATTTATTGAGATATCATTCACCTATCACACAATTCACCCATTTAAAGTGTACAATTCAATGGCTTTTAGCATATTCTTACATATGTGAAAACACCACCACAGATGACTTTAAAACATTTTCATCACCTCAAAAAGAAACCTCGTGCCACTTAGCTATCACCCTCTGCTGTCTATCCCTCCCTGCCTACTCTCTATCCCACTCCCGCTAAGTAACCACTAATCTATTTTATGTCTTTATAGATTTTCCTATTCTGTACTTTCATAAGAATGAAATTGCCTAATATGTGGTATCATGTAACTGGCTTCTTTCACTTAGCATGTTTTTCTTTTTTCTCCATAAAGGGCGTGTACCTTTATTTTTCTTTTTAATTTTTTTTTTTTTTTTAGAATTTTTTAAAGGTCCGTCCACATTGTAGCATGTATCAACACTTCATTCCTTTCCGTGGTCAAATGGTATGTCCATGTCATTGTATGAATATACCACATTTTGTTTATCATTTTATCAGTTGATGGACATTTAGGTTGTTTCCACCTTTTGGTCTTGATGAATAATGCTGCTAAAAACATTCATGTTGACATATGTTTTTGCTTCTCTTGGGTATATACCTAGGAGTGGAATTGATGGGTCATATGACAATGCTATGTTTACTCATTTGAAGAACTGCCAGACTGTTTTCCAAGGTGGTTACACCATTTTACATTCCCACCAGCAGTGGATGAGGGTTCTACTTTCTCCACATCAACAATTGTTATTTTCTGACTTTTTGATTCTAACCGTCCTAGTGGACATGAAGTGGTATCTCATTATGGCTTGGATTTATATTTCCCTGATAACTCATGACGTTGAGTATCTTTTCATGTGCTTATTAGCCATTTTTAAATTTTCCTTGGATAAATGTCTATTCATATCCTTTCCTTATAATTAAATTGGGTTGGCTGTCTTCTCATTGAGTTGTTATAGTTCTTTATATATATGCTAGATACAAATCCCTTATCATATATGTGATTTGCAAATATTGTATGTCATTTTGTGCATTATCTTCGCTTTCTTGGTTGTGTCCTTTGAAGCACAAAAGTTTTTAATTTTTCTAAAATCCCACAGATCTAGTTTTTCTTTTTTGCTCATACTTTTGGTGCCATTGCTAAGAATCTTTTGCCAAATCCAAATTAATGAGGACATATTTTTTCTAAGAGTTTTATGGTTTTAGTGCTGGCATTTAGGTGTTTAATCCATTTTGAATTAATTTTTGTATATATTATGAGATAGGGGCCCAACTTCATTATTTTGCATGTGCATTTCCATTTGCCCCAGCACCACTGAAAAGTTTATTCACTCTTATAGATCAGTTGACCATAGATGTAGGAGTATGAGTTTTATTCTGGACTCTCAGTCCATTGATCTATATGTCTATTCTTCTGCCATATCACACTGTCATGATTACCACTGCTCTATAGTAAGTTTTGAAATCAGGAAGTATGAATCTCCTACTTTGTTCTTTTTTGTCAAGATTGTTTTGGCTATTCTTGATACATTGGAATTCCACAAAATAATTTAGAATCAGCTTGTCAATTTCTATAAAGAAATCAGCTGGGATTCTGATAGGGAACAAACTGAATCTATTTATCAATTTGTGAAGTATTGTCATTCCAGCAATGTTAAGTCTTCCAATTCATGAACATGGGATATTGTTCTATTTATTTAGATCTTTAATTTCTTTCAACAATGTCTCACAGTTTTCAGAAAATTTTGCATTCTTCTGTTAAATTTATTCCTAATTAGTTTATTATTTTTGATGTTATTGTAAATAGAATTGTTTTGTTAATTTCATTTACAAATTTTTCATTGCAAATGTATAGAAATACAATTGATTTTGGCTTATTGGTCTTAAATCCGGCAACCTTACTGAACTTATTTATTAGTTCTAAAAAGCTTTTAGTGGATTCCTTACAATTTTCTATATATATGACTGTATCATCTGCAAATAAAGATAGTTTTACTTCTTTATTTCTAATCCGGATGCCTTTTATTTTTTTATCTTGCCTAATTGCCCTGGATAGAACCTTGAGTACAATGTTGAATAGAAGAAGCAAGAATGGACATCTTTGTCTTGTTCTTGATGTTAGGGGGAATGTATCCATTCTCTCACCAGTAAGTATGATGATAGCTGTGGGTTTTCTGTACATGCTCTTTATCTGATTGAAGAAGTTCCCTCCTATTTCCAGTTTGTTGGGTGCTTTTATCACAAAAGAGTGTTTGAGTTTGTCAAATGCTTTTTCTGCATTTACAAAGATGAACATGTGATTATTGTTTTTTATTCTATTGATATGATGTATTACATTAATTGATTTTAGGTGTTAAACTGAACTTCCAATCCTGGGATAAGCCCCACATGATCATGATGTATAATTATTTTTATATGCTGCTGGATTTGGTTTGCTAGTATTTTATTTTAGGATTTTTGTGTCTATGTCAATAAAATATGTTCATTTGTGGTTTCCTTTTCTTGATGTCTTTGCCTGGTTTGAATATCAGGCTAATACTGCTTTATAAAATGAATTAGGAAGTTTTCCCCCCTTTTCTACTTTTTGGAAGCGTTCATGAAGAATTAGTATTAATTCTCCTATAATGTTTGGTAAAATTCAGCAATAAAGGCATCTGGGCCAGATTTTCTTTATGGATAGTTTAGATACAAGTATATCTACAATATAATCTCAATGATGTAAAAATATAAATATATAACATACAATGGATAAAATAAGAAGAAAATACACTTCCAGCATTTTAACAGCTATCTTCAGGTCATTTTTATATCCTTATTTATATTCACTTTTCTATAATTAACATGTATGATTTAATGATTAAATGTTTTAAATCATTGAAAACTTTGTATGATATTAATTTTTTATTTTTCTGAAATTCTATTTTCATATAACATTACTGATAGTGTGACTTACAGGTTGTTAGTATTTTCATTCCACAAACATTAAGCTAACTATGATATACAAGGCATTATGCTAGGAATTGAAGAAATATAAAAAAATAAACAGGATATACAATTCTTAAGGCAATTAAAATTTATTAGAGGGTGTAGTCACTTAAAATACCTTCAATGCAAGACAGACATCTTTCAATCAGTGTATAGAATTTTGGGGCAGAGATCACATCTGGACCCCAACATGTAAGCTTGCTCCTAATATTAGCCTGTACAAAATGACTTCAGCCCCATTACTTTGAAAGACCTCAAACAACTGGATGAAGATCCTCCTAACACTGCCACTGACCCTTAGGCCAGGGCAAAACACTTTGAGAAGCAAGAAAATCTGGGTACTAGTCACAGACCTGTCAAGTATAAGTATCCTGCACTCAAGTAAGTAACTGGAGCTATAAAAATACTGTGAAAAGCTAAAAATATAATGCATTAGAAAGGAAATTATCATTTATAAAATATGCCTAGATGGTGGGGTAGAGGATTTGGGAGAGAATAAAAATTAATCTCAAAAAGCAATGGGCATGAAATTTGGAAATAATTACTTCCCCATTGTGAACTAAAATTAAATAAAAGGCTTCCCCCCCACCGGATGACTGAATGGACCACTCCCTGGCCAAGAGGATATCCTAAAACTAAATTGTCTGCCACGAGGAGGAGGTCAGACATGCCTCACCATGCCCCCCTCCCTTCTTGGAGATACCCTTTGTAACTCATCAACAGGCCTAAGGCTATGCAAGACAAACCTGCAGGTCCCCAATTTACATAACAAATATGTCCAGTGACTTGTCTCTTATCTAAAACATTGCAAGCCATTAGACAAAGCTTCATTTTTTTAACCAAATTCTAGTCAAAGAGTCTTTAAATCCACCTATAACCTGTAAGCCCCCCTCCCCCACTTCGAGATGGCCCCCCTTTTCGGGCCAAACCAAGTATGCCTTCCATGTATCAATTTATGACTTTACCTGTAACCCCTATCTCCCTAAAATGTATAAAACCAAACTGTAGCCCAACCACAGAGAGTCCACTTGCTCAAGGCTTCTTGGGTGTGGCCCCGGGTCATGGTCCTCAAATTTGGCTCAGAATAAACCCCTTTAAAATTATTTTACAGAGTTCGGCTTCTTTTCTGTCGACACTATTTTAAAAGTGCTGGTTAGAAAACAACAACAACAACACAGTTAGTGTTTCCTAAGGAAGAGTTGACTGAATTACTCTGTAGAAATTTAAAGTGTATAGCTATGTAATAAAGATAACTGTTACTTGTTCAAGTGGCGGCAATGACATTTTTGAAGCAGGGCAGTGATGTAAAGGTTGCCATGCCTTTGGTTCAGTGAGAAGATACAAACAGAAAGTAGAATTGATGGTTCCTTGATGAAAGCTTCTCTAGATTCTGTGTTACAGAAGATGACAAAAGGAACTGAATGCTTTTCTTTCTGTAAGGTGATAAAATGATACACAAATACAAAACAAGTTAAATGCCCTTGTTATGGCTGCATTTATTTCTAATCTACAAAAAGAAAACTGTCTAGAGTTTCAGTGTTTTTTCGTTCCCCTTAAAGTTCACCATAAAATCTCTGACAATTATTTAAATATGAGTTAGTGAGGCCTGTTTAAGCCACATGGCTTAAACTTGTTTTACTTTCGAGAAACAAATATTTTCTTTAGAAATTCTCCTTTCTTTTTTCTTAATCTCAAGTTAACTTTCAATTACAAAACTGCCGATTAATATTTAAAGTCAAACCAGGGATAAACAGCAGAAAACATTGCAAAATGAGACCAAGCTGATTTTCCTACCTCCTTTAGATACAGCTATTCCCCTGTTTGTGGGTGCTACTGCCCAGGCCACATGCGCAATCCCTTCATGCCAGCTCTCGACTTCCCAAGATCTTTCTAGAAGCATTTTCTCCTCTGAAATATTTACCATCTCTTCATCAAAACTTCCCTGACCGGACTCACTTGCTTAAGGCTGACATCTAAGAAAATGTGTCTGACAAACTTTACAAGTTACAACCTTGATGGATGAGAGCTTAATATGCCTCACTACTACGAGTTCACTCTTACTTTAAACTGGTGCTCTTTAGCTACCCAATATAGGATACAAAATATGTAGGTGACTTGGGGAACAGGAGATCTTATTGCAATCCTAAAAAAAATTATTATTTACACTAGTCCTTGTCTGCCTATATTTAGGGAAGGTTCTTGGTAATAAAAAGCATAGACAAAATTACATAATTCTCTTTCTCACTGTTTTTCCCTCTGTAGAATTTATCTGGAGGAATCACGCAGAGAAATAAGCTACTACTTAACCTAATGGCCCAAAACAAAAGATATATTTTATTCATATTTTATGGTGACTAAATTTTACTTATCCACAACCATAAAGAAATGCTACATAAGGACTTTATTTCTTTCTGAAGTGCCAATTCTTCTGATGGTGCAGGAAAAAAAAATTAAGATAATGGTGTACACCGTGAAGGCCAAGGCCTTTTACCTCCTGGAGTTTTGCTGAAAATCACTGACAGGAGGCAGATTGATTAATGGGAGAAAAGATAAACAAATTTTATTTAACGGGTATACATGAGAGCCTTCAGAATGAAGACCTAACCTTTCAATGTGGTTCAGAAGCTTATATACCCTCTTGAAGTTACAGAAAGAATGAGGGCTCAGAGCATGGCCCAAAACTGGTTAAAGTTGTAAATCAGGTTTTAGTGGCAAGACAGGTTATGGGAGGGAGAAAGGAAGAGGCTTGGCTTGCAAGGGTGGTCTTGTTATGTAGATGAAACTTCACAGGTAGAGCCCACAGAGAGAATAGATGGTAAATATCTTTTTTCAGACCTTTAAAAGTACCAGATTCTCAATTAATCTTTCTTAGATATGGACAAGGAAGGGCTGAATGCATTAATGCAGATTTTCCACACACCTACAGAGGCAAACCTCCCTGACTAAAAACAGCCTTGCAGGGCCTCTTGAAAATATGTCAAAGAAATATATTTTATGGTAAAATATTTTGATTTCCTTCAATACATAGCTAATTTTAAGAGAAGGAATTGAGAAGTACAATGTGTTTATAATTACTTACAATTACCATAATTTGGGTGATAAAAGTACTTATCCTTTTCTCTCTGAAAAGAAACATTCTAAGTTCTTGGATGGTAAATTGGCTCTGTTCAATAAATGGATGCCCAAACAACAAACTTATGCCACCAGTCTCTATCTTTTATGCAAGTCCAGCATTTATTCATTCACTAAACAATTGTTTATTGAGTGCCTTCTATATTCTAGGTACTGTTCTAGATACTAAGAGACATAGCATTGAAGAAGAAAGACTACATCTACAAACTCATCTTGCAAGTTATGAAAACAGGTTAGTTTTCTTCTGTTCTGTTAAAAAAATAAGACAGTCCATTTGAATCTCCAAATAAATGTCAACTGAAGAATAAAGTTTATAAATTTGGAAAGGAGACCTTTATTTTTCATAAAGGGTTGCAGCCTGCAGGCTGGCCATCTTGCAGGCTGGGAAGCAATAGCCTTGGGCAGAAGCCCAGAGCATGTACTTCTAGGGAGGGACAATGGGAACAGAGATTTATGCTGAGGGCTAAGCAGAGTGGCCAAATATACATACTGAACAGGCTATAGGAGGAGTCATGAATATTTATGAAAGGAGAAACATGTGCATGCGCAATTGAGCTTCATGCACCTTCATAAGTCGCACACAAAAAAAATGGCCTCGTTAGCATGATCAGAGGGTGGAGTTTTCAGCCCTCTGATGTCAAAAGGTGAAGCAGAGACATGAAAATCGTTTGTATGCATCCTCCATAGACGGGCCAGAACCACTACATGGTCAGTGACCTCTTATCAAGAAGGAATGCTGGTCAGTTGTAGTACGGAAACCACAAAAGGGAGGAGCAGCATTAGGCAGTTGATTGAAATCAGCAGTGGAGCAAGTCTTTCCAAAAGGCTGCTTCTGTTTAACTCCTAGGGAAGAAAGCCTAATGGCAGTTGAGGGAGAGGGTATAAGAAGGCAAGTCTGATCTCCCATCCCATCATGGCCAGGAACTGAGTCATGGCCAGGAACCAACCCCAGGTTTCTCTGGGGTCCCCTTGGCAAAAAGGGGGTTCATTCAGTCAGTTGGGGGGCTTAGGATTTTATTTTTATTTCTCAGCAATGAATTTCTGACCCTTACAAGAAATAGCAGTGTTTTCTTGAGACTTTTTTTCTCCTCAGAAGAGCGAGGCTGGGGTAAGGTGACACATGCATGCATGTGTGTGTGTGATGTATGTATGTGGGGTGAATAACTCCTAGAAGATCTGTTTTTTTCCTGTTCTAATCTTGGAAGCAAGGATATGAGAAATTGAACTGAAAAGGCAAGAGAATTCTCCCTACTCATCTAGGGAATATAATTATGAATATACTTTTCATTCTTCATAAAGGTTCATCTCAGGAAAAAACATTAAAATTATCTTCAAAAATAGTAACTAAGCTACTCCATTAAATTTTAAGAGAGATAGATGATAGATATATAAAAATATACACAGATAGATATAGATATGTCACAAATCTATGTCTATATATAGAAATCTATAGATCTATATCTATATATCTAGATATATATTCTATCCATGTATATACATGATAGGCTTTTACAAAATGCCCTTTGTTAAAATGGTGTGTGTATATAGTGTCAACTCTCATTTTATCTATTTGAATAGGACAAACCATATATATTTTCATGCCTTTATTGATTTCTTACCACCTTTTCTTAAAAATATTCAAGGTCAAAATAGGAGGAAAAAAGTTAAATTGCACACATGGGTCTATAATCTTAGCAGTAAATCATCTAGGCTATGTGAACATGGGTAAAGAAAATACAGGGCTAGGTAATTATCTTCTAAATGGGTATCACTACGTGATACCAAACTAGTTGAAAATTTAAATATAGACAAACAAAATCTGTCAAACACTAGTTATTTGCTCTAAATTTTTCCAGATTAAATCCAGTTCAATGGCTTCATGTATACATATAGCCTAGGAGGTGTCTTCTCCCAATTTTATAAATGTTAACTTATTTCTACTATTTACTTGTATAGATTGACTAGATTTTGACCCAGAACCATTTTCAGGATCTGGGATTTAGGTATCACAGTCATGAAGTAAACCAAAATATTTTACCCCAAAATATACCTCTTTGACATATTCTGAGATGGCTGTTCAGAGGGTCCACAAACAGAAATAACCCTATAAAGCTGTCTTTTGTGGATGAGATTTGCATCTGTAGAGAATATCTGCATTAATACAGCCAGGCTTTCCCTGAGTCTCTCCCTTGTCTGGATCTAAGAAAGATTAACTGAGAGTCTGATACCTGTAAAGGTCTGAAAGAAACATTTACCATCTATTCCCTCTTAGGGCTGCTACCTGTGAGGTTTCATCTGCATAAAAAGACCACCTTTCTAGCCAGGCCTCCTCTTCTCTCCCTCCTATAACCTGTTTTGCCCACTCTGAGCCCCCATTCTTTCTGTAACCTCATGATGGTATAAAAGCATCAACCATATGGCCATTTCTTTGAGTTCTTATATTTTGTAAGACTCTCATGCATGTTAATACATTTGTATGCCTTTTCTCTTATTAATCTGCTTTTTTTTAGTTGATTTCCAATGAACCTTCAGAGGGTGAAGAAGTTCTCCCTTGGCCCCTACAGTCAATCCCAGAAAACACCAAAAGAAGTGAGAGAAAGTAAAGCTTTGGGCACAAGACTTGGACAAAGACTCTGAGGTCAGAATAAGAAGAGAAAGTTAGTAGACTTGTGAGATGATTCAGCGTAGCTGGTTGTGTTTGTTGGGGGACTGCTCAGTGCTGGCGCCTTGTATGCACATAGGCCATATAGTCAAGTCTTAACTGCAGGCCATCCTGAGGCTTGGCGGTACACTCTGTGATCCTCTCAGATCTTGGCAAGATAGGCAGTCTTGTCAGGAACCACTTACAAGACCATTGCACACTTGCCTCCCTATCTTGAGGAAGGCTGCCATGGAGCAGTTTCTCATCTGCCTCACCCGTTCTGATACCGTATGGGTCTTTCTACTTCACTCTCCCCCACTTTGGGTACAGCTTCAGGCTATAACACCACTTAGTTGCAGTATGGAAATGTTTTTTCAGCAATAGAATGCCCTACCACTTGTGTTGCCTATCACCTGTATATTTTTGTTTTGGTGTCTCATACTAATGAGACAAAGGACATGAGGACGACAGCATGCTGATCTTGCTTTTGCTCTCTATGTAAGTAACAAAAACGGTTTAAATCTGCCTGGGCTCATTGTCTTTTACTGGCCAAATCTATCAGTTTCCTGAATTGATTTAACAGTGTGGAGTGGGGGAAGGAAGCTTCAAAATGGCCAGCTTGGAAAAGCAAACAAGGGCCATATCATGAAAGGCTCTAAGCTAAAGGAATTTATCCTATGTATGATATGCAGCCACTTAACTATATCTTTAAATAATTGTTGATCAGGGATGGTATCTACCGTTAGTAAGAATCTAGTCATTTCTAAAATAAGCAAAGTAAGTGTTTCTCAGGAATATGAAAAAGTCATTGGAGATGATGGAATGGGCCTTTTCTATGAGAATGAAGGGAAGAAAATTGCAGTCGCTTCATGAAAAAAGTTTTGAGAAATAATGTCTTGGATTCTAGAAGACTATCTGTCCTTAGTTCCATTAAGACTCAAAAACCATATAAATTTCAAAACACTTCGAACCTTAGAATGTTACAGGTAAATGAAATAGGAAATGTTACAGGTAAAAATACAACATAAGCTTACTTGCATGTGACATTTTCCAATCTAAAAAAATGTTTCTGGGAAAAAGTTTATAATTCCTTTTAAGAAAAAAAATATTCTGGAAAGGAATACTGAATTCTCAAAAGACAAATATTCCTGTCATGAGTCAACTAACTGTTAATGCACAAGAATAGAGAAGATGGGCCATAAAGTACGAATGGATAGTCTGCCTGAAACACAGTGGCATTCCAAAGGCCACCTGTGGCCCACTTTCCCTTGTGCTGAAATACATTGCACTCCTGTGAGACACACGAGAGCCACTTGTACTCTCATCCATAAATGGCAGGAAGCCCTAGAAAAAGATTATTAATGGACTGGGCACTTCACTTCCTTTTTTTTCATTGAAAATGGGTACAGGGAAAGCAAAGCAGAGTGGTTTTACCTCACATGGAAAGGAGAATTGCCATTAGTAAACCTACCACGCATTCCCCCAAATCTTTTTCTACTCACTTCTAAATAAACTCTAAACAGAGGACATGTAAAACTCTCCAAGCTAATTGAGTATTATTTTGAAATTTAGTACTATGCCAACCAAAAATGCCCCATAAGTTACCCTGACCTCAATTTCCCTGATGCTTTTTAAAATTATTTACATGATACTTTTACCAAGAATTCATAAACTTTTTTAGTGAATCTCTTACAAATAGGATATCATGCATCAATTATATTTTCGGTCCTTTATCATCCTAAGTCAGCATGTAATTTAACTTTTCTTGGCCAGAGTTATATAAATCTTTACTTTTCATACAGTACCTCTTGGCCTCTTCAGCACTGCATGTAACACAATCTAAAGAAAGACATACTGAGATAGGACATACAGAAAGAGCTTTGAAAATGATACTTGAATTCCAAGGCAAACCCCGTGGGATTACTGTGGCTCTGCTTCAAGCCTATAGCAGTCTGCAAGGCGTCCATCCATACAAGAGTTAGAAACAATTGTAAAGCTACCAATTGATAGCTGTTACAGACCTTATATATAGCCCAGCTTGTCCATTTTCTTTTTCTTTTTTTTTTTTTTTAACTTTCCTCATATTTTCAGCAAGAATGCTGGGGAAAAATGATCTGGAAGACCACTCTCATCTCTGTGCTTCCAGGTTAGCTTTGTATTCTGGGCAGATGGATAATTATTTGATTCTTAAAGATGTTGGGGGATATTGACTGCATTAAACAATTTTGAGCTTCAGTCACTGCTCCTCATTGTTATGATTTTTAGAACTACAAACTGACATACAAGGACGGTTTTTATCCTCCACTAAACTGGATACCCAGTCACAATTACCAAAGTCATTCAGGCCAAAAATGTGCTTTTGCCTGAAATACCAAGGCAATTACACCTACCCCTGGAGAGGCTGCTGATTGAAAAGTGTAAGAGCCTGATTGCAGCAAAGCTCTAGATTTCTTTGTCTTCATTTTCTTCTAGGATGTGTGTTCTCAGTTTTTATAAGACCAAGAAAAGGTAAGATTCCAGAACTTCCAATGTTGTGAAAAGGATAGAAGTTTCATTTGAAAACCGGGAACAACATAGAGCTGTGAGGATAACAGGGGAGAGGAGAGTAACAGCAACTTGGAAGAACTGTTATCTTATTTCAACACCTGGGAAACGGTGTGACATTATACTCTACTGTGAAACCTACTGCTCTGTTGGGGGGAAAATAGATAATCCACAGGGAGGAGAGGAGGGGGAATGGTTTGTATTATTAACAGTTTAAATGCATTGTGGTCCCTGTTTAAATACAATCTTGATGAATTGTTCTTAAAAATGGTATCGATCTGGGTAATCAATCTTGGAGCTTTTGTCAAAAAGGATTTTTTCACCAAAACTACAATATCGATTACTTGCATTAGAGCAGAGTTTAAAAAAGGAGAAACGCATTCAAGTCCAAGCTACTGCTGATGCCCTGAAAATACCAGAGTTACACATCGACCCTCATTTAAAAGAAAAAAAAACTGATTTCAGGAGCACTCACTAGTGGGTCTTTGCTTCATCACCTATCTGTCCACTGACAACTATTGTTAATCTTCTAGCCTCATGCTACCTACCCCTCACTTTAACAGGCCAGACTGCAATAATTGAGCTCTGGCCTTGCAAAACAAAGGCAAGTACAACAAACTTACAAAGGTGTTTAATGGTTAAAATAAAGGTCTCACCGGCCAACCCCTGGATCAATAAAGATAAACTGGCAATCTGAATGAAGTCTCGCAGTTTCAAAGTCTGAGTGATTCCTACATTAGCGTAAAATACCAGAAAAGCAGAGAAAACACTTAAGTCCTGCACACTATATTCAATCATTTGAGAGATTTATTTGGTAGGTTAAAAATAAATTTAGCAATCCCGGTGGGCCTGTATTTTTGATGGCAATGAACCGCAAGTTCTCTACACACAGGCGTTGGAATGAACACAAGAGTATACGCACCAGCAGTGAAAGGAGTATTGCTATTTATATTGATAAGTCAACTCACTGCCCTAACATTAACTCAGAGAAGTATGTCCAGGTGCTTGAGCCATAATGGAGATTCCAGAAAGAAGGGCTTGATTTAGATAATCCTAGTCAGCCACTTGGAAGGAGGAGCTATATAGATAAGAGAACTGATATTCTACAGGGGATCACCTTCCAGTCCTATATCATGCAACAGGAGCAGCAACAGCATTGCCATTCAATGCCTTCTGTAGGTCCAAGGAGTCTATCAGATACCCAGGAATCATAGCCAAAATAAAAATCCAGGAACAGTGACTTTAAGGAATGAGTATGTTTATAACCATAAGTTGCTATATTATGAATAGAAATAATCAAATGGCATAAAAACATTCATGTTGCAAAGTCAGAATTTTATCTTGACCTCTTTCTAAAAAAGAGACAAGTAATATTGAACTTTGTACACAAAACAAATTAAATAAATGACTAAATATTTTCAGCTAGACCAGAAAAAGATGTTATTCTTAGAAGAAAAGTGGGATGAAATACAATATGGTTCTAAAGCCACTTCATGTTGAACATAATTTTACATTACTAAGCTAAACCACACAAGAGTACAGAATGGGAGAAAAAGTAACTTTACACTGGAGTAACTTGGCAATCACTACCTCAACCAGGTGATAAATATCATCAGTGACAAGTCATGCCGACTACATGAACCCTTGGTATGATGTGTGATGAGAATGGTCCTTCACCTGTTGTTTTCCTCCAAAGAGCCCATAACCCCAGTCCAACCTTGAGAAAAACATAAATAAAAAACCAAATTGAGGAATGTTCCACAAAACACCTGACCAGTACTCCTCAAACTTTTCAAGGTTATCAAAAACAAAGAGAATCTGAGAAACTGTCACAGCCTAGAGAAGGCTAAGAAGACATGACGAATAAATGTAACAGAACAAAGACTTAGGGAAAACTAGTGAAAACTGAGTAAACTGTGGAGTTTATTTAATAGTAATGTACAGATTTTGGTTTCTTACTTGTGACAATTGTAGCATAGTACTATAAGATGTTAACAATAGGGAAACTGGGTGTTGGGTATTTGGGAACTCTGTCCTCTCTTTGCAACTTTTCTGTAAATCTACTCTTCTAAAATAAAAAAAAAAAATTATTGAAAAATTTTCAAATAAATCTGTCTGAAAAAAATAACTATGAAATCTTTAACATAAAACTTTCCATACTACTTCTGAATCAAAATATGTTTGAAGTAGGAAGTTTACAATTACCATTCATCTTACCTCTTACCTTCTAGAATCCAGATTGTGACCAGATATTAGAATTCATAGTTTGACTATTTTGTAGCTCCACTGTTTAATCATTACTATAAATATAAGTTTGTTTTATACAAACACTCTCTGAATCTCTCAAACATGTTTTACCCCAAAATAACTATATACATAAGTATAGCATATATAACATATATATTATATATAACATATATAACTATAACTATATCTAAAACAAGTATATATCTATTATAATATTTAACATATATATTATATAACTATATATATGTGTGTGTGTATATAGTTATATAACAAGACTATCCACTGTAGGTATAAATATTTTTTCAGAGATTCTCTTGGAATATATTAATAGATGAATGCACCTAGGAGATATCCAGTTCAAACAGACCAAGATAGAAAACTGATCCAGGGAAATTCTCCCTTAAGTGTAGAAAATTGAGCTTTTTCTGCTTTCTACTCACCTCCTCAGAATAAGACAATGGGGAGCTGAAAGATTTCTGTTTTGAGGCTTCAGAGGGTTTACTATCAAACTTCAGAAAACAAAATGAGAAGAAGTGGGCAATTCAATAAATTATTTGGCATCCATTTTAGGTACTATTTTAGGTACTACATGTATTGCTCTGTTTCTTGTTTTCGATTGCCATAGGTGATGATTTCTGAACTTAACGAGTGTTTGAGAGAAATAGTTTTCTATATATATTCTTATAAAAATCTTTGAGTACTCACAAAATCCTCTAAGAAGATTTTAGTGCTGCTGGGTGCACTCTAATGCTCAAAATTCAGTAAGACCACTACAAAAATGATACAATAAAGTAGGCAAAAATACACCTCCACTATGTGCTGACTCAGAACCTCCATTTCAGAAGAGCACTGAATCTGGCAGACAGGTTAAGGTGGTTAAATAACATTAATACTCTTCAGAGTAACACAATATCATAATGCTTATTTGGCAATTCACATTATTAGGCTTTTTCAGCACTTACTGAATAGTTCCAAATTCATCTTTCACCTGAGAATTATAATTCAAAAATCAGTTGCTTAGTTTGTCAAAAATTGAGCTACCTGCTTATATTATGTGTACTGTGTACTTTTTTGTATGTATATTATACTTTAAAAGTAGTTATTATTTTAAAAAGTCAACTAATCTACTCATAGTATACATGGTGATAAAAGTATTTCAAAGCTTCAAGGTCCTTGCATTTCAACAAAAATTTCCATTGCACTTTCCAAGTTGCACACAGAAACATTCCAGAATATGGATGTTGCATCTCTATAAAAAACATATATTTGCTACTACAACATAGGTCAAACTTGAGATATTTTATGTTTTCTAAGATAGCTTAGAGACTTTTCAGGAACCCCGGTCATCTGAAACCAAAGTGTGTGTGCAGGCGTGTGTGTCTTATATTCCAAATAAGTTATGAAAATGTGATCAAAATTATTTTATGGTAGAATCAAAGGTTTGTTTGGTATTTTAAATATTTTACTGGCATTAAAATCTTCCTTTAATATTTCTACAGTTATTATAAAAAGACAAAAGCATGAAGAAAAACTCTGAAGGAAACTGGAACAATATATGTATACACAAAACTGGAAATACAATTCAGCATGCTAAAAAAAAAAACCCAAAACCATAGCTAATTCCAGAATTTCCAGGAATTAATTTCAATCTTAAGTTTAGTTAGACTTGCCAATGTTTAGTTAATGTTTCTATGATGGTTACATCATACTTTATGATCTGTTTTTATAACCATTTCAAAATAATCAATTATTTAATTCTCATTTATGGTATTTACATTTGGGGGGCCACGACATATTTTATAATTGACATTTTTATTCAGTTTTCAACAGTTTTATAAAACTATGATTTATATAACATAAAACCGCCCATTTTATGTGTATAATTGGATGATTCTAGTAAGTTTATAGAGTTACACAGTCATCATACGATCCAATTTCATAACATTTTGATCACCCCAAAAATATTCCACATGCCTATTTGCAGTCACTCTCTTTCCCACCGCCAGTCCCAAGCAACCACTATTCTATTCTGTCTCTACAGATTTCCCTTTTCTGGACATTTCATATAAATGAAAGCATACAATATGTTATCTTTTGCATCTGACTTCTTTCCCTTAACAGAATGTTTTTGAGATTCATCCATGTAATCTGTATCATTATTTTGTTCTTTTATTATATATTTCATTGAATGTATATACCACATATTAATATTTTATACATTAGTTGATAGACATTTTGGTTTTTTACACTTTTGAGCTATTATGAATAATGCTGCTATAAACATTCATGTACAAATTTTTGTGCGGATATATGTTTTCATTTCTCTTGGGTAGATACTCAGGGATGCATTTTCTAGGTCATATTGTAAATATATATTTATCTTTTTAAGAAATAGCCAAACTGTTTTCCAAAGTGGCTTGCCTTTGGGTAAATACCCCATAGTGGGATTGCTGGATCAAATGGTAGTTCTACTTTTAGTTCTTTGAGCACCATCAAATTGGTACTAACTGATCAATACTTATGTCACACATGGAAATAATATTCACTAGGGGTTGGGCAGGTGGGAGGTGGGTGAAGGGGATGGGAAAACTTTCACCTAATGGGTGCGGGGCACACAGTTTGGGGGATATCCAGGATTGTAGCTCTGACTTGGGCAGTGCATAGGCGATATATGTAACCAAAGTGTTGTACCCCCATAATATTCTGAATCAAAAAAAAAACAACAAAGTGGCTTGCCATTTTGCATTCCCATTATTAATGTATGGGGGTTCCTATTTCTCCACATCCTCACTAACACTTATTGATTTTTAAATTATTATTATAGTCACTCAAGTGGGTTTGAAGTAATATCCTCTTGTGGTTTTAATTTGCCTCTTCATAGTGTCTATGGATGTACATCTTTTCATGTGCTTATTGACCATTCCTATATCTCCTTTGGTGAAATTTATTTATCTCTTCCCCTTTAAAAATTGGGTTATTTGATTTCTTATTATTGAGTTGTAAATATTTGTTATATACTCTATATGCAAATCCACTATTAGATGTTATATGACTTGAAGGTATTTCCTTCTAGTTTGTGACTTTTTTCATTTTCTCAATGATGTCTTTTGAAATGCAAGTGTTTGTTAAATTTTAATGAAGTCTAATATATTGATTTTTTCTTTTATCACTTATGCTTTAGTCATTTAATACTTTAAAATAATTTAAAGTCATTTAAATAAATGACTTAATTCAAAGTCTCCTTTATATTTTTGTCTCATTCATATGTGGTCACAAAGATATAAGAAGATTACTATGGAAATACATCATATTCTACAGGGGAAATCAACTCATTATGGTGACTGTAGTTAAGTCATTTCATGAATCTTCAAAGAAGAAGTACTTTTTAAAGCTTTCTAAAAACCAAACAATAAATACAGCTTTAAATTGCCATAAACTCCATAGACTGTGAGAAGTTACCTGGTCCCTTAAATGCTGGAGCATCTCACAGCTTAGTGCTGGCCTCCCTTGGCTTCTCAGTCTGTTCTCTTTCTTTGGGACATTTTACAACTTCTGCTGCCAAGCTTTGATTGGTCACCCACCCCCCTACACTCCCAGAGCACCCTGTGTTTACCACTATGACTATGTTTACATTATAATGGAGCTTGTGTTTACATGTTGATCACCACCCTACTGCAAATTCATTAAAATGTCCTATTCATCCTATATCTACAAATCCTAGTGCACTTCCTGACCCATGAAAGGGTTCAGAAATGTTTATTGCATACCCAAAAAGGGCTCAAATTTTCAACCTTGTCCCCTATCATATGTTGCCATGTAAATGATACTCCAGCTAACCCTTTGTTGCCCTTAGAGCAAATATAAGTTTTTATGCATGCTGTTTTCTTTGCCTGAGATATTGACATCCCACTTCTCTGTCTGAAGCTCACTACATGTTGGCCAAATGCTTGAATACACTGAATTTACAGAGGTTTTACATCCTCCCTTAAGCTTAGTCTCCGACAACTCTGGGAATAAATATTAAGGCTGAACTAGACGGTATATTAGGAAATAATATCTACAGGGAGAATGCACAGATAATTCTGATATTAAATTGCCAGGAAAAAAAAAATGAAGCCCTACCTACCGGAGATTGAAATAAAGAAAAACTGTGTAGTTGATTGTAGACACAAGAGTCCATATTGGTGAAAGAATGAACTGGATATGGGCAGATGGAAAAAAATGAACTGCTAAATAAAGATTATTGCTTCCCACAACCATAAAAGTACTGGGAACTACGTTGTTCAGAATTCTAAAGCCCACCATTTGCGTGAACACATCAACAAAAAAACCAAAGAGCAACTGAATGGGCATAAATCTTCGGTATTTGGATTGTTTACCCAGCATCACTTAATGCAGGTAATACTTCCAAATAGAAGCAAGTCATTGCCAAAAGAAACAGTGAAAAGCCTAAAGTTTGTTTATAACTGGCTACTGATTCACCATATTATATTTCTTATATTTCTCACTAAGAGACACTCAGTGTTCAACTTCATATTTCTCTTTTGGTCAAGAGGGCATCCTTTTAAGTTTGTACTTGTTATCTTATCTCTGATTCCTCCAGTTCCAGATGTACCTAAAACATTTTTTGTCTTTGTATCTGACCCAAGTGTTTCAGTGAAGCAGCATTAAACTTCCTGTGTCCGTCTCTGTCAGACTATTCTCAATACCACTTCAGTTGGTATTGTGTTCTTAAATCCTTTCTGCATGTCCTGTGTACTTTGCACAAATCTCTGCAATTCTCTGACTCTACTTCTGTGCTTTCTTTGATCAGCTTTAATCTTATGTGTGGGTTGGAATGGAAGGGTATCAGACATGGGATGCCAGGATTGTACATTTTGATTTTTAAGCATGTTCTCCCTTATAAAATATGAACTATATACTCATAAAATAATCACAACTACAAATTATTAGTCAGCATATTTTTCCCTAGAGAAGATATGTGAAAATTGTTTATGAGCAAAAAAAAAAAAGAAAGCACAACAGAGTAAAACCTATACTCAGTACTTTTATTTCTGAGGCTGAAGATCCAGAGTCTATTAATATTTAAATATAGATGTTTCTT
This sequence comes from Daubentonia madagascariensis, assembly GCA_023783475.1. Classification (NCBI taxonomy): domain Eukaryota; kingdom Metazoa; phylum Chordata; class Mammalia; order Primates; family Daubentoniidae; genus Daubentonia; species Daubentonia madagascariensis. Next base: position 3,791,783 of record JAKFHU010000341.1, on the reverse strand, counting down.
TGACCCAGCAAAAATAACTGGAAAGAAATTCACATTAAGTAGTATATGAATAAAGTAATCAGACATTCTTTAGAAGTCTTCAATAAGCATTATATGCACAGATTTCTCTATAGTATATAAGTTGGTTTCACATATTTATCCATATCTATGTTTGGATGGCAATAATATCTAAATTCTACATTTGCATGATTCATATGCAAGCACAGTTACCTTTATGACTTTTACAAATTCATGTACAAGCAATACAAATTCCATTAATTTGAGAAAAATCCAACCAAATCTCCTCCCCCAAATAACTGCTATAAAGGAAAAATGAGGTGGCAGGTAGAGATTTTTCCCTCTACTGAAAAAGTTAAAGTCACAAAAACAAATTAATGATGAAGGATGCAAAACATCAAAATAGGCTGCAACCTTTACGAACTTTAATTCAACTCAACAGGTGTGGGGAACTCTGACCTGCATACCAAAAAAAAAAAAACCCAATTTTTGAATTTGTCTTTTTATCTGTTCATCCATAGAATAACCCCCCCCAACTTGTTTACATGACACTGGCTAATTAGGGAGTGAAGAGGGAAAATTAGAAACACAAGGTCACACACGGTTGTTCCAATATTCTCCAGGTTATGCATAGGTGTTTGGGAAATGGATTACTATTCTTTCTGTAGTAGATCCTACTCAAACCAGCAACCGAGTAGCCTCTGATGTACACAACAATTCTCTTAAGCAGGACTGTGATACAGAAAGGGGGCATCATAGGAGACCTCCTTTTACCATACCCTGCATATCGTTCAGTGCACTGTGAGGGAAGAGAATGAGCTACCCTCTCTACCAACTCTTTTTTTTTTTAACTTTTAAATACAGTCTCTGAGATCACTGTAATTGAACTGCCTATTTCAAGGAGTATTCCAAAGAGAAAATCATGTTTTAATACCTACACATCTCGTCCAGCAGTCTTGAAAATGCAAAGTTTATGTTGTCTTCTGACAACCGTACAACCAAGCACATTTGCCTTCTTTACAGATGGCAAAAAGGGGTTTTTAAATGACTCTCATGTAGGAAGAAGTCCAGCAGTTGGATTCAGCTGTTAAAAACTTTAAATGTTAAATTGATTTTTAGTCTATGTCCAATGTACTACGTTCAGCTAGATCACTATTTAGAATACAATCAAAGTTAGTAGAGGACAGTATTTCCTAAATGATCATTTTTCAAACTATCTGCTAGCACTCTCAACTTAATTTAAGTAATGGGCACTGGCAGTTTCTGTGGAAAATGAAGAGGAAAAAGAGTAAGGAAAATCTCATTTTATCAAACAACCGACTAGACCAAGTATGTCAAACACAAGCATTTTCATTTCACTAAAGAGAACAGGTTCAACAGAGCATTAAAGAACATATTACCGCAGAGACAGGTCTATGCCAGCATATCAAATCAGGATACATCCAGGTTACTTTTTTGATTTATGGGTCCCACAGAATCCTTCTGCCAAGGTTGAGTCCCATGATAAGAGAGGCAGATTAATTTTAAAGGCATATGTCATCCTTCATCTTATCCCCCATTCTCCAATAATTATGAATGAGAACCAACATCCAAGGGATGATCAAATTAAGAGCTATAAATATTGCAGGCATGGTATAGATCATAGTAAAAGAAACCCAAATCAGGCAGCCCATGTTCCCTAAAATACAAAAATTATGATAGCCCGCATATACTGCAGCACTTGGTTCCCCTACCCCCAGCAGTAGCAAATCATTATTTTATATCCCTAACTTCTGTGCCTTTTGTTCCTTGATTTACAGTGTTTGTTTTTACAGGCATTCCACATTTGTAAAATACTTTTGGTAACTGTCTGGGTGCCTAACATTCATTCATTCATTTATTTATTTCTCAAAGAAGAAATCTCCAGTTGCTTCAATTCAAATCTCCAATACACGTATTTTGAGTTAATGCGGAATAAGAATAAATTACGAGTCAGAATTATTGTTACTATACTGTACTGCTCCATAAGGAAAGCTAACGTTAGGACTCTGATGACAATATTTCAATACCTAAAATATATTTTAAGTTGTATGGCATAATTGCCATAGAAAACTAAAGCTAAATTGCACAGATTTTAGTTTCTTCACACATTAGAGTGGGAAGGAGTTATTTCAAAACATTTTAGACAGCTAAAGATCATGGAGCATGTGTGTGGGAGGAAAGAACCTTGGCAAGCATAATTATTTTCACTAGGGGACCAAGAGTAGACACAATCTTTTAAAAAATGTTCTTTTTTACTGCCTCAAAAGTAATTACAGTAATAATGTATTGTCTTTCATGTACCCAGATGACACTATTGACCCAAGATCAGTAGGTTAAATGCTCTGAATTGTGTATTCAGAAGTAAGGATAGTTTTTTCACTGATTCATGGACATGCCTAGACCCAGTAGCCCCTTGTGACCAGGAGTGGACATTTGTAAGGCCCAGGACTGGGGTAAAGGGTGCAGCCTGTAGCCATGTAATTGAATAAAGCTAACCAGCCCACACAGGGGTCAAAACTATGACATCAGCCACAGCCTAATTAGATAAATAGCTATAGGCAAAATTCTAGCCAGTAGGTGCCTCGTTAGTTTAGAAACACACAGAAGATACAATTCCCCTACGATTTTCATTCTAGTAAAAGCAGGAGCTGAATGGAGCTCTGGTTACTCTGTGGTCATCGCAGTTGGTTTACAAATGACCGAGAAACAAGAAAATTTTAAACTTGCAGCCTCTTTCATAGGCTTATATTAACTGGGGAGAGATAGGTCAGCTCTCCCAAATTGTAGCAGATCAGCACTCAGCAACTGACATCCTCCCAGAAGCCAGTTAGAGCAAGGATTTTTTAAAACGTGGCCCTCAGAACTCCACTGTTTAGTATATTTCAACAAGCATTTAGTGAGTTCCTTTTTTAAAATGTGCTGGGTATTGTATACATTATGCTATGTGTTAAGACCTTTAAGTATGGCCTAGTGCTGGTCCATAGAAGTTCACTGACTGGTGGGGAAGATGGACACATATATAAGCATCTTGATAAAGATATATATAAAGAATGTTATAGGCTCACAAAGGAGGCTAGAAGAGTTAAGCAGATAGAATGGGGAAGGAGGTTGGATCAGGAGGAAACAAAAGCATTTGGAGAAGAATATTCAGAATGAACAAAGGTACAGGGATGTGGAATAGCATCTAAAATGTGGAGACAGATGGGACTTCAAATAGTTTATATTAAAGAGTGAGCCATGGATTTTTTGCTAAAGGTTTTAGTTTTACCTTTGTTTGTAAAATAACTCATTTTCCCTATGGTTTAATTTCATTGAGGGTGTTTTTTAAATATAGCTCCCTTTCTCTTATCTGCAAATTATGCTCAGTACACATTTGTAGAAAGAAATAAATGGACATTATTACTAACAGTAGGATTGTTGTCTTAAAAATGAGTAATTACAGAAATTCATTGAGTACAGCTATCTACAGAGCCTGTGGGAGTTGCTATGGAGGAATTAAAAAACTCTCCATAGGTGCTAATATTTGAAGGAGGGAGATACACACAAATTATTCAATTACATTGGATAGAGAATGACAGAGGATGGAGTAGCCAAACTAAGCATTCAAAATTTGAGCTTTGATCTTCAGACACAGGAGATGTTAAGCTAACATTAAATACTGCACCATCTCAGTAGTATGGACAATTACTGAGCATACCAAAAATGAGAAATGCAAATGAATGCCAGAACAATCTCCTCAACTTATTTTTATGATGCAGATATGGAATAATATAATCAAGGCTTTCAAGTGTTATTTTAGAAAAATGGGTAAATGAAATGTGGTACAGTTATATAATAGAATATTTTTCTGCCATAAAAAGAATAAAATACTAATACATGCCACAACATGGAGGAACCTTGAAAACATCAGGTTAAGTGAAAGAAGTCAGACCTGAGAGGCTACATATCCTAGGACTGGGAGGGCTGAGGGGAAATGAATGACTGCTTAATGGGGTTCAGAGTTCCTTTCATCGGGACACATGTGTTCTAAAATTAAATTATGGTGATGATTGCATCACTTTGTAAATATAATTAAACATTAGAAGGGTGAATTGTAAGGTATATAAATTAATCTCAATAAAGCTGTTATTAAAAGATGTTCTTTTAGACTCCTTTAGCATAACCTACAAACTCATAGACATTTTGCTTTCCCTGCAGCGTATGTTTTAGTTCTACCTCTCCGACGTCCTTTCCCATTCCCCCAAATAGTTCAAGGGAATATGAAAATTACCTAAAGAATTCCATGAGCAAGCGGCCACTTAGACACGTGAGGCAACATCCTGAAAGAACCGTTTTAACAAAACTTTAAAGAGATACAACCTGAAGAGATGGTACAAGACTAGAAGTTGCTGCCCCTCGTGACAAATTTCCCTTTTACAGCCTGTTGTCTTCACGGCACAAAAACCAAGCCCAGAAACAAGCCTACTTCTGTGGGGCCAGGACAGTTATCATCAAGCCTGGAACTCTCTTTAGCACCCATTTTAAAATTCAAACCACTCACTGCCACGTTCTCACGTCACCACGTCCCTGTTTCGTCACCTTCCCGCCAATTCCCATATTCCACCTCTCTGCCTGTCGCGCCTCAGCCACGCTCTTCGCCAACCTCCCGCCACCCACCTCACTTCCATGGAGGCCGTCAGCTTTGCTATGAGCAAACTCGATGAAATGGAACAACTACCTGAAGGCTTCAGAATTGAGGCCACCAAGACCCAAAAGGATCCCAGTAAAATGTTCATCGGGGGACTATCCCGTGATATCAGTAAGCAAGTTCTTCTCGAATATTTGTCTCAGTTTGGCGAGATCATAGACTTTACGATTAAAATCGATCCAGACACCGGGCTATCCAGAGGGTTTGGATTCGTGCTTTTCAAAGATAGTTCCGTGGTTGAAAAAGTGCTCCAAGTAAAAGAGCACAAATTGGATGGCAAGAAAATAGAGCTGAAAAGGGCAAAAGCCATGGAATCTAAATTCCCCCCGAGGAAGGTTTTTGTGGGTGGCGTGAACCCTCGTATGTCTGAAGAAAAAATCAGAGAGTATTTTGGGATATTTGGAGAGATTGAGAATATTGAGCTTCCAGTGTGTTCAAGAACAAATGAAAGACGAGCTTTTTGTTTTATCACATATACTGATGAAAAACCAGTGAGGAAGTTGCTAGAAAGCAGATACCATCTAATTGGCTCTGGGAGGTGTGAAATTAAAATTGCCCTCCCAAAAGAATATATGAGGCCGCAACGCAAGGGGGGAAGAGATATTCCATTTGCTGGGTTAGGTAACGGCTGGGGGGGAGTAGGCGGCTTCCGTGCAAACCCAAATGCTTGCGGGGTGAGCCAAGATGGTCGCCGGGCAAACCGAGATGGTCACCGGGCAGTCCAAGATGGTTACTGGGCAAACCAAGATGGTCACTGGGCAGTCCAAGATGGTCACTGGGCAAACCAAGCCAGTTGCTGGGGAAACCCAGACTGTTGCTGGGCAAACCGAGATGATCACTGGGCAAACCAAAATGTTTGTGGTGCAATTGGAGGTGGTGGAGGCCTTTCTTCCGTGCTTCTTCCTGTTCCCTTCTCAGTCTGCGGTGAAGGATTTAATTTCTCTGATCAACTCTTCGGGAATTTCCACAATGCCTATAGTAATCAGCCAACTTTTAATGGCTGTGGTGATTATTTTTTTGGACATAACTATGGGACCTATGAGTTAGGACCTGTATTTCCCAGTTACCACATTCAAATAAATGAGGCCACTCCCTTTGGTGGTGGTTACCAGGGAATTTATCAGCCATTCTGAAGACGAACAATGAAACCGCTACTGTAGAACCACTCCGTCCACTCCGGCCTAGAATGAAAAGTTACCTTACTCATATGAAATGACTGAATGACTGTTTTGTAAGACTTTGTCACTATTTCTTCCTCAACTGTTTTCAGCTGTTTTTAAGCCCTGGTTATTTTTCCATGACCTTTTGACGTTGGAGCTCTGGCACAAGAACACAAGGATTTGAGACTTTTTGTTTTGTTTTATGGAAGTTACCATTTTCTAAAAAATAAATGTTTACTAGCTTTATATGAAACTATTTCTGTAGTGGCTTCTATTTTGAGTTGATGTTCTCTTTGTTTTGGTTTTTGGTAAGGGGAGGGGGGGAATTTTTTGATCAAGTATGTACCCTTTTTTTTTTTTGGTCTAGGGTGGTGTGGGTGTGTTTGGGTTACAGTTACCCAGATCCTGGGAAGGTGATCTTAAGGTTTCCCTCTAGATTTTCTATATATTCAACCAGTTCCTTCTTGAATTCATTCATTCAACACTTTACTAAGGGATATCCTAAGCCAGAAACTGTGTTCAATGCAGGCAATTCAGAGAGAATCAGTCCCAGTCTTAAAAGAGGCAGAAATAACCCAAGAAATATAATACAATATGGTTAAGTACTAGATAAAGCTTTGCAAAGGATGATGGGGTATTATAGACACAGCATCTAAAACATATTTTGGGAGGGGGTTGTCCAAAGAGGAGTGCAATTGGGTAGGTTTTTACCAATGGACCATGCTAAGAGGAGAAAGCACACCAAGTAGACATACAAAGGTATTGAAGAAAGAATTTAGCATGTACTTTGGAAGAGAGCAAAGATATTTTTTAAGGGCTGAAACAGAGAGCATGTGGAAAATAAGGGAAGGGAAGTGGGTAGGGACTTGAGCATCTCTGTCAATGAAAATACAATGAGTCATCAATGTAAGCCACTTATCTAACTTTAAATTTTCTAGTAACCACACTTTTTTGAAGAAGAAAAAAAAGAAATTGGTTTTGAGAATAAATTGTGTTTAATTTAATATAACCAAAATATCATTTCAACATGTAATTGAGATAAAATTATTAATGAGATCTTTTATATCATTGTTTTCATACCAAGTCATCCAAATCTAGTGTGTATTTTACTTTTATAGCACATCTCAGTTCAGACTAGTTACATTTCAAGTGCCCAACACATGTGGCTAATGATATCACATAGGAAAGTGCAGACTGAAATCACAAAAGGGTTGAATTCTATTTTTAAGACAATCAGGAGAAATTAAAGGATTTAAAACACAGAGTGATATGAAACATCAAATATCTAGTACATGCCCAACACCGAGCTCACTGCTAGGATCTGAAAATCAATGAGACATTCTCTGTCTTCAAGTAATTCATGGTTAAGAGGGAAAGCTAGACATGAAACCAAGATTTTGATAATTATCTGATAATATGGAAGTAAATGTGAAGTTTAATGAAGAAGTCAAATTTACTTAGAACAGTAGGTGTTTATTTTCCTTATTAGAATATAGATGTCCTGAGGCCAAAAAAACTCCACTCTTTTTTTGTATTCTCCTTAGCATCTAGCACGGGCTCTTGCACACAATAGGAACTTAAAAACAAATATTGAATGATGACACAGGAACAAAACTGATAAGTGTATATAACATTATGAAAAAAAGAGGAAGAAACAGGAGAAGGCAATGTAAAAAAAGCATGAGATTTTTCGTTTTTAATGGAAATGGTTGTTATTTAAATATTTGAACACATGCTGCTTTGATGGGGGGGAATTTTAGATATATACCATGTAAACACATTTTGTTAAAAATATGGAGACTAAATGAAATAATAGATGTGAAACTGCTTTGAAAAGTTAAAATGACTATATATCATATATATATATCAAATACACATGTATACACACACAAACACATATATCAGAAGAGGTATGCAGTGAAGATTTGATGCTTACTGCCTTTTGGAACTAAAGTATATTACACTGAAACTCAGCTTGAAAACATCAGGGGATCAATCAACTGAATTAATTTAAATATTGTTCCAAATAATATTTTCTTATTAGCAAACTCTATAAAATAGTCATGGTGTGTTGCCACAAATCAAAAGAGAATTCCCAGGTAAACTAACAAGAGAATTGATAAAACTAAATGGTGTTATGCAATAGTCAATGCAGTAGAAATTTTATGAGTGCGTTTGCATGTATGTATTCAGGACAAAGGACAAAAAGGCACATTCACCCAGCAGAAAATATTTAGGAGGAATCAGCTTTAATTCACCAGAGTTAACAAGATAAAGCCAGGTGATTTTTGATTAAGAGCGGCTGTTCCTGCTCCTTGGAGAATTAACTTGTCTATTGAGCCAGACAAAATATATCTAAATTCACATTTGGCTGTTTGAACTAAGGAATTCAACCAAATAAAGTTTCAGCCAATTCAGAGTCAGTGTAGCAGATGTTTTGACATTTCAGTTTTGCTCTGTTTTGATATTTCAGTTTAGAAACTATGTAAGTTAATTTTTTTCCAGTTCCAGCTGTTTCATTAGTTGATTTAGGTTAAAAAAAATTCAGCAGAAAAAAGTAGGGTTGGTTCAAATTTTGGGATATTAGATAAGTTCAAAAAATTAGCTTAAATACATTATTTCTCTTTGGGCAGGGGCTCATGATTAGTTCAAGATTCTTCTTGTGACAATTCAATTGTTAAAAATTAGGTTATGTAATGTCACAGTTATGTCAAATCAACTCTTTCTGATCACAATAGTCCAATTAACCCTGAGACAGTTATGCATATGTTTATGTATATGAATGTGTTTAGATTCTATCTAAAAAAAAATAAGATGTGAAAGTCCAGGTTTAAAAGGGTTTGCTACTCTCCTTAAGAAAATAATGGCCAGGTCATATTTTCATTTATATTCTCATAAGATCTGGATTGACTATAGAAATGCATATATAGTAACAATTATATGCCCTAATGGCCCACCAAAATTGAAACAGCCAAGTTTAATTTACTGATATTTTGTTACTGAGTGTTTGGTACTTGTCCCTGTGGCCAAAGGAAGAGCAAGGACAAGTGGTTTGAGGAAAAGGAAAGAGAAGTTTATTAATTTGCCAGCAAATGAGGAGGATGGCAGACTCTCATCTTAAAGTACCATCGTTCTATCTATAAGCATAAATACAGAGCTTTTAAAAGGAGTTTTTCACTTTAGACTATTGCTATTTATCTATAGCATCTCTGGTGAAGACAGTCTCATGACCTCTGCCCAGACAATTCCATTGAGCCATCTCCTGTGGTACAAAGAACAAAGAACACTCCTCTGTCCCTCTGATTACTGGCCTCGGGCAGGGATGAAGGTTTTAGTTCCCAAAAAGAGTTGGGGGTGGTTAAAGAGACAGGTCATAAAACATTTTACCCTTTTTCAGGCCATTACCTCTGTTACATATTCCCCACTGTCAATTTTACCCTTCCATATCTATGAGAAGAGGGGTGATATAGTCATCGAGCTAATTCCTGCTTAATTGGGGCAATGTTTTAGATGGAAGCTTTATACTTATCTATGCAATTGCAGAGCTTTGGCAGTAGATTTACAAAAAATAAAGAATGCAACAGATTACCAAGAGAAAAAGGGCATAAGCAACAACTACAACTGTGAGGATTGACAAGGCAAATGGAGAATACCTGATAAAAGAGATTTTATCCCACTTGGTATCTAAAACACAAGTAGGACTGTGGGTCCTTACTGTCACCTTGTACATAATGTCTGATACAGGGCTGGGCAAGAAGGAAACATAAGACCTCTTTGTATGGGGCTATTGGTCACACCCTGTAGGTGATCTGAGAAACCGTCCTCTGCAAATTCAGAAATTATATACAGGAATACTTGCACCGAACAAGGTTTAAGATGACAAACCCAGCAGTGAGACAGATCAGCAGAAGAGGTGATAGCTTGGGAAATCCTCACTAAGGAGTTGTTCTCTCCAGCCTGTAGACAGAATAAATAACCAAAGAAAGGTTAGCAAAAATATAAACATTTTAATTTTTCCTTCTTCTTAAACAGATACCTTAGATTGCCTAAATGCTGGCCCATCCACTGGGGGCTTGGGTCCTCTTCTTCCATGGGACACCTCTTTACTCTGCTCTGATGGACCCAAGGTTTTACTCCTAACAATTTCAACAAGGTGTAAATTGTTAGAGGCACTTCATAGGGTCCCTTCCACTTTTCTGCTTCCAACTGGGGATGGGACCTGAAAGAGGCAAACTCATGCATAGTGGTTAGTATCTGATATATTGCTTTACTCTGTTTCCTTCACTTATGGTTATATTACCATACTTACCTTGGGGTGCTAGGAAGGGCCTCTCATAAACTATTTCATTGGGGCTTAACTTAAGCCTGCTTCTAGGGGCTAACCTTATCCAGAGAAGGGCAAGTAGCAACATTCTATACCACTTTAGATGGGTTTCCTGCACCAATTTTGCTTACTGGCTGAGTTACCTCTGATATAAAGGAGGGTTCATTATCACTCTGTATGGAAAAAGGGAGCCCATATCTCAGAATGAGTTCCTTCAGAGGGATTCTGGTAAATTCAGATACTCTTTCCTTTCAGGTAGGATAAGCCTCTACCCAGCCTGAAAAGGTATCTATTAATATAAGCAAGTATTTGAAGTTTTTAGTCATTTTAGGCATTTGAATGAAATCAATTGGTCAGTCATTGAAAGGGTGGGTCCCCACATGTTGGGCTTCTTGTATAGCAGGTCACTTTTCTGTCTTTGGAGTGTTTCAAGTATGTAAATATTTTGTTGTAAATGGAGTCCTCTTAAATGAGGTCCCACCAAATCCATTAAATAGGCATAAAGCCCATAATGTGTGCATTTATGTAGGTGTCTCATAAGAGGCTGAACCAAGGCTTCAGGTAGGAGAATGAGTCCACGAGAATTTTGTCTCCACTTAGCTGTGTCATCTCAGATGTCAGAGCCCCAGTCTTTGGTATTTATTTTAGTCTAAATCTAGCTGGGGTATCAAGGCCCCAAGGAACAGATCACTTTTAGTGGTCTCCTTAGTAGCTCTGCCAGCAGCCTGATTTTTTTTTTTAATATTAGTGTCTCTTTTTTGGTGACCAGGACAGCATATGTTTGTCACCTGCTTGGGCTCAGCCACAGCCTGTATCTGGGCCATTATTTTAGTGGCATACTTAATATCCTTATTTTCTGTTGTCAGGAGTCCCCTTTTTTTTTAAATGGCACTATGAGCATATGAAACCATAAAACCATATTTTCAGTCCATGTAAATGTTTATTTTTTTTTCCTCTGGATAGCTGAAGAGCTCTGGTTAAAGTAATCAGCTCAGTTTTCTGGGCTGAAGTCTCGGGCAGTAATGTCATTTTTTCTAGTACTTGACGTTTTGTGACCACTGCATATGTAGCCCTTTGTCGTCTATTGTCCTATAAGCCTGTTCCCTTCCATTAAAAGATCTCAATCTGGCTCTGGCATTGGCTGATTTGACAGATCCATCCTGCTAGAACAGACATTCTCCAGAACCTCTAAACAGTCATGTTGTAAAGGCTCATTTTCTTTAGCTGGTCACAAGTAGTTGTAATTGCCCAGAGGCAACGAGGCCATCCTGTCACAGCATTATCCATTTGCTTTGACAAGTGTGCCACTGGCCATGGGATGTCTCCCAGCATCTGTACTAAGACTCCAAGGCTCATTTCTTGGTCTAATTGTAGGTTCTGCAAATCCCTTGCTAAGTTTTCACTAAACAGAGTAGGAGAGTTTTTAAACCCCTGAGGCAACACAATCCAGCAGTGCTATGAGGTCATTCTAGTCTCAGGATCCTGCCATTCAAATGAGACTGAGTACCATTCATAATCACTTGTACAGTATCATTAATGGCACATAGATCCTGCACGAATCTATACTCATTGGTATGGGGAATTTAAATTTTTTCTGCACATCCCTGGGTCCCATTGGCCTATACGGCCTTATTTACTTTTTGATAGCTGCTTCTTGCAAATGCTGTAACAACAATGTGTAAATCTGCTGAGGCCCAAATTTCAAAACGAACTGTTCCTCAGTGGCAGCCTCCTGTATACTTTACCAGGCCCTGGTATTTAAAGGTGTCCAGCAGGTGCTTGGCAGTGCCCTCGGAGGTGAGCTTGTGCCACTTCTAGAACAGCTCCTGGTGTTCCTGCTGCTCACCCAGGTCCAGCATGGCCACCGAGAACACCAGAAGCGGTGAAGCTCCCCAGGGCCCTCCTCCTGGGCCCATGGCGACAAGTATGGCTGCCTTGCCACCTGGCCTCCACCCCTGGCCCGGCTTGAGGAGTGCTGTGCGCAACTGGTGCGGTGGCTGGGGGAGCAGGTAGCCGGGTGGTGACTAAGGGGGGGAACCCTGGACCGCTTCTGCCCACGTGGTTTGGCAGCAGCAGCACTCCTATGTCAATTAAGAAGTCCACTAATCGAGTCCCCACTGTCAATTGCACCCGGGGCTCCTGTGGGGATATTTGGTTTGGAGCCACTAGTGATGCATGGGGCCCTGGACCCCCTCCTTTCTGGTCTGAATCCTGGACTCGAAAAACCATTTGCTCTCCTTGGGGTTTCTTTTTACCTGGAGCTCTCTGCAATTTGGGGCAGTGTTCTTTCCAATGTCCTCCCTCTTTACAAAAAGCATACTGATTGTACTTCAATCCGGGGTGACTTTTTCCGCCCTTTCCTTTTGACTGTCTCAAAGGACTCTTGGTTAGTGCAGCTAACAGAACACACACATAGGTTTCAGTTCCTGTTCTTCCCTAGCATTATATATTAATACTTTAAAGGCAGTATCAATCAGATGTGAGGGATTCGTGCCAATTGCCCCTTCCACAGGCTGCAGCTTCCTCCTTATATCTGAAGCACTCTGTCTTATAAAAGTCACATTAACTATGTGCAAATTTCCAGGTGCCTCTGGATCCACATCTGTATATTTCCGATATCCGGGAATCTATTTTGCAAAGCTCCTCAGATATATTCTAATGGTGAGCCAGATATGAAAACCACGGAGTTAAGTTAATGGAAACCTTTTAACCTAAGGATTCGTAATTCCATGATCAGTGTGACAGGGAGAGCTCATGAACCCTTAGGATTTTATGATTATTTGTAAAGGATTAATAAACATACATGAAATAGTCAATTTCGTATATACCTTAAAGATCCTCAACTGTATAAGATAGTATTGGGAAAAGATTTTTATAGTTTTTTGAAGCATATTTTTATTGAATTTAAGTTATATGAAAGATCAAACATCTCTTCAAAAAAGCAGAGGACACCCCCCACCATGTAGATCAGCAGTGTTCCTGCTAGTTAATACACTATGACACATTAGTATAGTAAGCCATGTAATATATTTTTAAAAAAAGATGTACCCTGGGAAGAAATGGAATTTAGAAAATACTAAAACTCCTAATTTATGGAATAAATTACATTTTCTCTAAATTATCTCTTTTTTTCTTTCCCCCAAATCCATTAGATTTTTCACTTGCTAATTTCACAATCTATATTCTTACAAATAACATGGCAAATCTTCCCAATTGTCTGCTGTGAAACTAGCCCTGAAGTGCAGACCGGATTCTACAATTTATGTTAATGATTGCTGAAACAGAGCAGGGGCCTTCAGGGTGGATGAAAGAAAATCTTGACACTTTGAGTCCCTTCAGGGGACGTTCTGGACACCTGGCTAGCCTTGAAAAGTGAGTGGGCAACCTGAGGAGAACAGTGGCCCTCCAAATGAGCCTGAGTCACAAGGTGATTTGGTTCACTGTGGAAACTAAAAGATGGCATATGCTCTTGAGTTGTTTTTCAGATACTCCCACTGGATGGAAAATGCAGTTAGGGGGGAACTGAGGAATTGAACTCTGACTGCCATTCTTTGTTCTAAATTTCCCCCTGAAGGGCCTGCCACACCCATCTTAATATTCCTTTCCACTAATCCAAGAATCTCTGAATCCACTTATGCCCCCCCCTTCAGGATATCACACCTTTTTGGGCCAGGCAAATATATAACCTCAATATATTGATTTACAATTTTGCATGCTTGACACGTACCCCTGCTTTAAAAACCTTGGCTTGTAAGCCATTGGGGAGTTTGGATCTTAAACGTTAGCTGTCCATACTGCTTGCATGGTGCCCTGCAGTAAAGATGACTTTTTCTCGTATTGCAACTCTCAGCTTCAGTGTCTGGCTTTACTGTCCCGGGTAAGCAGACCCCAGTTTGGTTCGGTAACAATTGCTTAGAATCCTTTTTAGTGATACACAGCTTTTAAGCCTCCCTTCTACAGCCAAGAGTCTGAGTACAAGTCATGAATAAATGTTCACTACCTCTAGAAATACATCCTGGCCAAAAACCCAAGCTGATACTATGGAAGGGAGCTCTGAGGTGATGATACTTGAAATGGACCTAGTTGGCTGCCTGAGCTAAGTCCCTTAATGCCCATATATTCAGTATAATGTTTTATGATCACTGTTGACATTGAAAATAATAACTGATAAGTTTTAATTAATTCCCCTCTATTTACACTTTTCTATAATCTGCAACATTCTTTCTTACATGCAGAAATGTGTAAAAGGGGGACTTTTGTAAATAATAGCTGTAAATTTTGCCAGATATAGTCCTTGCCATAAAACCATATAATTCATTGGTCTGTATAAAAACTATGATATGAAATATATTAAAGGATCTATATACATGCAAATATAACAAAAAAACAATTGATTTTTATGGATTTTAAGTCTTAAATATAAGTAAAAGCTTCGTAGACTACTAGACACAGTATGATAAACTGTCAAGATGGTCCCCTAAGGGAAATCAGAATGATGTTCCAGAATATCATTTTTAACAGCCCCCACTGTTCTTTGATACTCCCTGATTTGCTTGGGGGAAGGGTTGTCACAAAAGTGCTAAAAAGGCTCCTAAACAATAAAACCATAAGAAGATATCGTTTAAAGGGAAAAGATACATGGTAGCTGTCTCCGAAATCCTTCTGCTGAAATTCACTTTTGTAATTCCATTTATACAGTCACACAAACACACAGGATTTCTAACTGATCCATTAAAACCCTAATAAAGGTTTCATTTGAAGAAATAAATAACAACCACCACCCTGTATTTATAGATTACTGTAAGGTCAACGTCTTTGGAGAAAACTAATCAGCTCATAGCTATCACTACTTCCTAGGTAGATGATTTATTTCTGCCATACAGAGAGAAAGAGAAAGGTTTGAGTATTTTCCCAGCCCTTGGAGGCAATCATGGACAGTACTGAAATCTGTTTGCAACCTCCTTATATCAAGTGGTAGAGCAGGCCAAGCATTTCTCCCTGGTTTCACAATCTAAAATTTAAAAAACAGTAAAGATAAAAATAATAGTAGCCACCATATTCTGAGTACTGCCTATTTGCCAGACTGCACTAGGTGTTTTTTATGCGCTACCTTATTTAGTTTGACCCTCACAATGGCTATTTGAAGAAATTAATAATTGTTTACATCATATAAATAAGGAATGCATGGTTAAGTTATTCGTCCATAGAGACACAGCTAGTCAGTGACTGACTCAGGCTGTGAAAACATCAACTTCCTTGAGGTCTGTTCACTTTTTACTGCATGACACCATGTCCCGTAACATCATGTGCAAACTAAGTCAAACTAACACTTTCATGGTCTTCTAAGAAAAAAGCATTCAAGTAAAGATAAGAGTAGAGTTCAGAAACATGTAGACGAAATATTAAGTGGTTAGGACATGACGTGAGGTAATAGTGACAACAATAGTAAAAATAAATTGGAAAACAAAAGACTCCACTTTGAAATGCAGACGTAGAATACATTTTCAAATTATGGAACTGCCATGACACTCAAGTTTTCCACGAAAAAGAATTAAGTTCCAAGGAAAAAGATAAGATAATACTTTTAATGTTTTGTCCTGAATGTTCAACTGACCAAAATATACTATAGAGAAATGCACTGTACTGGTACAAAGAAAAAAAAAAAAAGGAACACAGCATCAAAATTAGGTTCAAAAAGACGAAAAGAATCCTTTTGTCTTGCGGCACGAAACTTCACTTTTAAACTTTGCCAAATACTGTTTTCCAATTTTCCCAAAATAAAAATGGGAAATGAGGTAGTTAGTTGGTGAAAAGTTGGGAGGCAGAGACAGCAGAGAGAGAGAGAGAGAGGATATCAAACTGAGCTCCTCATTTCCAGATATTTTATTTAGGCAACATTCCTAATTCTGATGTGTTAATCTCTTTATCCATTTATTGAATTGCCTTTGCTTTTTGGCTATATCTTAGAATAGTGATGTTAAAAACTGTTTAGAATAATGCATCACCAACTACACCAGTTTATATGCTGCTACTAACTGGTATTCTCACCTATGTATAAAGATGTGACTCTTATGCCAAACCAATGTGTGTTAACATTAATCTGGACCCAGAGATAATTTCTTTTTGCCAGTGATTTCTTTTAAAATAGTACCTACATTTGTGTGTGTACATGTATATCTGTGTATAAAAAGCTTTACTGCAAACCTGAAGGCTGCAACAGATATTGGATGAGATGAAGTTTCTTCAGTGAAATACAGAGCTCACAAAAAATGCCAGGAGAGGCTAGTTTTAGAAGCTTGAGACACAGTGAATTAAAATCCCTGAACAGGGACTCAGAAGTCTCTTAAGACAACAACTACCAACAACTAATGTCTTTAGAGAACACCTTCCCCCACAAACTGTGCTAGGATAGAAGAGAGGAAATACTATAACAACAACAACAAAAAAAGGAATTTATTGAAGCTGAACTCCTTCTGCCACTGAGTCACCTTGGAAATAACGAATGAAGTAGATGCAGGGGGAAAAATATATCTGTGTGACTCCTATGTGAACAGATATATGGCAGGGTATAGAAAGATGTGTGTATATACATATCCACAAACACAAATTTTCCTAAAAGACTTCTGAAGTCTCAAAAGTCCATGCAAGTAATTTCAACCATATAGAAAAAAACTACTATTCTTCAAAATTAACCGAAAAACAAGACTTACTTTTAATCCACCAACAATGTGCTGTCTCCAAAGTCAATGTCCTACCTAGACTTTGAGGTTTTTGGGAAAAATCTTAGCTGTTTGTGCTGCTTTAGAGAGTATCATGAGAGAAACAAACCAGGGAGATTTAGGTGGGAAATGAGAATCAGAACAAGTTTTACATTAAAAAAACAATATTGCAATAGAAGGAGCACTAGACACTACATCAGAGTAAAAGAAATTGAGACCAAATTTAGCTATGTGGCTTTTCATACACAAGCAGAGGATTAATATTTGAGGTTTTAGGAGAATGTACACCAGTAATTACATGCTACAGTTTGGTGTCTAATGGAGATAGCCTTTGAAATGTACTTAATATAAAAATGTTGATTCCTTATTAACACTATCCTAAACAGTTATTACCAGGATCCATACTGAATTTCCAATATTTCATTTGGGGGTGACTACAACGATTCACAAAGGGCATTTATATGATATCTATGGCTTGAAGCTACAAATGTCATTGCCAGCACCCTCAAGCCATTGTGTCATTTATACAGTCTTTAATCAGTGAGTTCTGTAAACCAAGCTCTGGATTAGGGGTGTTTGTGTGTGTGTGTGTGTGTGTGTGTGTGTGTGTGTGTGTGTAGAAAAAAGGGAATTTAATAAGAAGGAAACAGAAGCATAGTCCTCAGTGTTGGAAAAATTACAATTTAGCTGCAGAGAAAACACAGCCACACAGGCACCCTAACAATATGTCCAAAATGAACTCATTGCTGGATTAGAAACCACTGGAAAAATAAATATCCATTATTGTACTAATAATAAATAGGTAAATAAATACATATATACACAGGTGAAGAATGGGATAATCCCTGATAAATGTACAGAGATTGATACAGTTAGAAAAATCATCATATTCGCAGAGCCATCATAGTAAAGTTTGATACAGGCAAAAATCATCAATGGACACTAAATCTAGAGGGACCAGTTTGATCAGGAGTAGGATATTTTCATGGTCTTAAAATGTCTTCCTACAGATTACTTATTACTGTTAAAACAAAATAAGCAGGAGGACATTAGCCTGGGGTCATTTCTGTACCTGGAATCCAGTTTATGTAAGCAAAGTGAAACTTAAGAGGCATTCCTTGTAGCTGATTAATTTTGCAAAAAAGAAAAAAAGAAAAAAAGAACCACAATAACCAAACTGAGTTTCAGCCAATCACAAACATCAATTAGCTGCTGATTATATAACTAGGGACTTTCCCCTGGATCATACCCAAATAAGGCAGATCCCTAGCTATAGCCAATCAAGTAATTTCTTAACTTTGTTTCTGTAGTCACTCTATAAAGCGGAGCTCTCTCAACCTTTTCTGGTTTTTAGTACTGCCTGATTCATGCATCCTTTAGTGCTCAAAAAAACTCTTGTTAAATTGATTTTGTCTAAAGTTTTTCTTTTAACATCACTTGCAAAGGAATAATAGTAACTATACTGGTGAGAAATCAGCAACATCTAAATAATAAAAATTAACATCACCAATAAGGTGAAGATGTACATCGTGTGTCTAGGGATGTGACACCTAGGAAGGACACATCATTTATCTAATCAGCAGGAGACAAAAGACAAAACCCAAATCAAGAACATTCTTTTTCTTTTATGTTTTTAAGGGGCTAACTTCATCAAAACTGTAATCATCTTAAAGACAAAGAGACCGGGCATAGTGGCGTGAGTTTGTAGTCCTAGCTACTCAGGAGGCTGAAGTGGGAAGATTGCTTGAGCTCAAGAGTTCAAGGTTGCAGTGAGATATGATCATGATCGTGCCACTGCACTCCCAACTAAAAACTAAAAATATATGATTGGGTAAACTAAAAACATCAGAATATGGATGGTAAATGAGGAAAGGAATGTCCTTATTCTTGGCAAATACATACCGAAGCATTTAAGGATGAAGGGGCAAAGGTGTATGATGTTTGCAAGTTACTTTCCAGTGGTTCATAAATATATGTGTGTGGGGGGGTGGGGAGCAAGTGAAGAAAATTGTTAATATGTGAATCTGGTAAAGGGTATTCAGGTGTTCTTTATACTATTCTTGCAACTTTTATCAAGGTTTGAAATTATTTCCAAATAAAAGTTAAAAAAAGAATGAACTTATTATTCTTCTTCCCCTCCCCAACACATACACACACACACACACACAAACACACAGTGTTGATTTAGATTTTTTTTTATTCTATACCTTGTTTGGTTGCGAGTCCACATCTGCCCAAAAGCCTAAGCCAAAAACTAAAAAATCATACTCAAACTCTTCCCTCTACCTCCTAGTTTCTTAAATTTTATTTCACTTGTCCTTTAGCACTGTCAGCAGATCTATCATCCAGAAACTTCCCTGAGCTTTTGCAAGGACAATATCATCAAAATACCAGGGTTCCCTAAATCAATTTATAAATAAGCAATTCCTTAAATTACTGACAAATTTTTAACTAGACAAGCTGATTCTAGAGTTCATGTGGAAAAATAAGCAAAAAATAATAGTCATAAAAATTGAAAAAGAAAAGCAGGCAGGAGAAACTGGCCCTACTAGGTATTAAATTTTAATATAAAGCCCCCAAATAAAATGCACCAGCATCATTGCATGAATTGACAGACAGGATCAATGCAACAGAATACAAAATACAGAAATTGAGCCAATGCATAGTGACATGAAAAAATACAGAATAAACAAATTAACAATGGTTAAATGTGAAATGAGGAGTAGGAACTAGGTACATGGGACCCAGAGGTAAAGAGGGAGATTTTTCACATGTACCTGTTTATGTTTGCTCATTTTTGAACTATGTGAATCTATTCACAAAATTAAATAAATCTTAAATTTATTTATTTATTTATTTAAATTTTAAAAATAAAAACCAATAAAAAAGCACCGATTTTGTTGAAGTTACTAAATTTGTAATTGTGCCAGAGAGAAAGTAGCCAACTCTCTCTAAGTGTTTAAATGCACAACTCTGTTCTGAATTCATCCCCGATTTAATAAGAAGAAACTAACAGCTGCATATTCAGGGTCATATTGCAAAGAAAATCATCTGACAGTTGGTTTAAATATATTCAATTCACAGAGAAGTCTAAAGGAATCTAACTTTGATTTTACCTTCCCGAAGGCAGAACACATGGAAGGGGCTTTTAATCGTGTTATATGGAATATAAATTCTCTAACAGCATCACATTACAATCACAGTAAGTCTGATGCTTAGGAATACTTGCATGCCTATAACCCTTTAAGACAACCATGAGACATTTACATGTAGAAAGGCCTAGCAGCTAACAGACTACCTACTAAAATTGATTATAATTGATATTTCACATATCATACATATATGCAAAAAGTTTATTACTTTTTCTGATAGTTACTTCTTCATAGGAGATGCTTTGGGTTAACAGGACAGATAAGCCATATTGTGAAAAGCCTAGAAGATGCCAGTTGAAAATACTAGAAACCTCAATAATATGATTATATGACCTAACCTTAAGTAATTTAGGATTAACTAAAGCCTAACCAATTGCAAAGGTGTCAGCCACCCCCACCACTACGACATGGGTGGTTGGCATTCTGTATTTCATATCAGAGCATGGGGATTCAATTTTTAGATAACATGCTTTCAAGCTTAGCCTTTCCAATGTGTATACTATGTAAACAATAGTAAAAAGGGTCACTGGTTTGCTTGTCTCCTTCCCTAAAGTCTGGAGACCACGGATGAAATGCATTGGTGTTACTGAATGGGAAGAAGGACTCAAGGCTGGGTCGGTCCTATGACCAGTAGTTATTATTAGTGACCCATCCTCTGAAAGTCAGTAAAGCAGAAAAACCTTCCTCAGAAACAAAGTGTGGTTTTTAACTCCTGCTGCTTTAAAGCATGGTATATATTTTTACATAACGGAAATGTTATTTTTCCAAAACTTACTTATAAATGAAATAAAAAATATCACTGATACGAATCATCATAAGTGAAACTTCTTTGTTCTCACCCGATTGGTCATCTTCCAACACATAAAATTTAAATAAAGTTCATTAACATCTTTTCCTTATGTAGGATTAAAAAAATCACCAAAGACAATATTTGTCACATCAAAGAATTGTATATAGTTCTAATATTTTCATCCAGCTACAACTTAGTTGACCTTTTGAAAAACAGATTGAAATTCATTTTGAAGCGTTTCTCTCCTCCCACTCTTTAATCTCTCCATGGTGATACACTTGCTCAAATTCTCCCTCTTGATTTTGTTTTCCGTTTACCACATTTCCTAATAAGACATAGTTGATGCTTAGGATGCTTCTTTGTTAGAATTCCAAGATGTCCCCCAATGAGTCAAGCCCTTGGATAATCTCCTCCCTTTGAGTGCTGGCAGAACCTGTGACTTTCTTCTAGCCAATAGAATATGACAAAGGACTCTCTTGATAAGTTTATGTTATATTGCAAAGGTGTTATGTTACTTTATATAAGACTGTCTGAGCCAAATGGACTGAAGTATTTTCCTGCTGGCTTTGAAGAAGCTGCCATGTTGTGGGGGACCTGTAAGAGGGCAATGTGACAAGGAACTGCAGGGTTATCTAGGCACTGAGAGTGGCCCCTGCAGATGGCCAGCAAGAAAGAGGAAACCTCAGTCCTATAACCACAAGCAACAGATTTCTGCTTAGAACCACAGGAGCTTTTTCCCTCCAGAAATGTACTCAGCTTGGCCAACACCCAGAGTGCAGTCTTGTAAGATCCTGAGACCTCTGATTTTCTGACTGAGATCAGAGATCCTCTGATCCAGTTGGGGCCGTGTCAAGATTTCTGAAGCACAGAAACTATGAGATGGTAAATATATGTTGTTTTTAAGCCACTTAATTTGTGGTAATTTGTTAGTGATAAAAAACTTATACAGCCATTGAATTCTCACTTCTAAGAAACTTTCATTATTCTAGTCAATGAAATCTCACTTCTAAGAACCTTGTGTTAAATAAAAAGAAGATGAGCAGAAAATTCTCCAAGTTTCTAGTCAACACCCAAGACATTAATCATGAAATCCATTTACTCCAATGTGACAATGAAGCAGGATTTTTCAGTGGGGATTATGAATTACATTTATTTTACAGTCATTTTTCATGTATTATGTAGTGAAAATTAGAGCTTTGGGGGCATATCAAAAGAGAAAAGCTTTAATGCAGAGCTTCTCAAAGTGTGGTCCTGGAATATCTGCATCTGTATCACTTGGGTGTTTATTCAAAATGCAAGTTCTGGCCAATTCTCAGACCTATTAGATTTGAAGGTCTGGGGCTCAGAAATCTATACTTTTAAAAAGTTTCCCAGGAGAATTATTTCTGCAGGTAAAAATTTAGAGCCAATGCAGTAGCACTGGTTTACAACCATGGCTGTCCATTATATATACTTAGGGAGCTTTTAATATATGTACACATCCCTAGGCCCCTCTCAATGAATGGAGAATCTCTTGTATTGGACCCAGACATAGGCAGATGTAAAAACTCCCCATGTGCTTCTTTGAGGAGCAATGGTTGAGATTCACTGCTTTAACAAGAGTGTTGGAGCCTGTTGATCAGAATGAAGTTAGGCAATGGTTACATAAATACTGGATAGGTTGAGTTTTTCTTCACCTAAGAGTTTGTGCTGAGGAGAAAGAAGACTAAATTCTCACGATACAAACTGATACAGAGAAAGTAACCCCAGGAAAACAGAAGAAAGAAGACAGGCTAGAATTAGTGTTTGATTCCTTTGACTCTAACCTTATATTTCCCCTCTTTCAGACATCTTTTCTGTCTTCTCTCCTCAAGTCTCCCTTCTATAAACCTTTTATACACCATCGTGAGTTTAACTCTCTTTATATACAATAGCTCTTCTTCTCATGGTGTTCACATTATTGTCCATTTCATTTTACAAGGTATTCTAATTTATAAAAGGTTTTACTTCATGCACTGTTTGTCCAAGGTGACTTGTACTGGTAAGGGGCAGGCTGGGCAATCTAACAAGGTAATCTGTCTGGAATGAGCCATGGAGTGATAGAAGAGTAAGAAATAAGATGTACTTTTATTGTGGCCAGTCAAAAAGTTAAATACCCAATTATATGCAATTTATGTTCAGTTGTTGGTATACCTTTGATGTTGCCTTCTTAGTCATGAAACTGCTAGAGGTCAGGCTTCCAAATCTTGGATAAAATCCTAAATCTTCAATAAGATCTATGTGAACACACACTTTTACATCTTTTTTGATGATGAGGATTTTCTTTAAAATTAAATGCCACATCATATATCTTATTTTTCTTTGCCCTAAAGATTTTACTCATAAATAATACGATTCATTTTACTCTCCCTCTTCATTTTTGACTTTTTTCCTCTCAAGATCTTCAACACGTAGCTGCACTAGACCAAGAAGAAACTGGCATGAACTAAGTGGTTCAGTATTTACTCCACACATCTGCATAGATTTTCCCCAACTTTCCAATCATTTTATTACATCTTGCTGTTGCTAAAGTCTCAATCATGCCTGCTGCTGTTTTTCTATAATTTGAGCCTAATCTATTGCTTGAAAAACAATTCTCTTAAGCAAACTCCTTGCTCTGGTGGAGGCATGGCTTTGAAAGATAGGAAAATTTCCTTAGCTTTTTATTCTAGTCTAG
Organism: Daubentonia madagascariensis; assembly: GCA_023783475.1. Classification (NCBI taxonomy): domain Eukaryota; kingdom Metazoa; phylum Chordata; class Mammalia; order Primates; family Daubentoniidae; genus Daubentonia; species Daubentonia madagascariensis. The sequence continues at coordinate 3,768,238 of JAKFHU010000341.1, read as the reverse complement.
TCTCTTGCACTTGGGTAAGTGTGTTTGCTTTATAACAATGTTCTGTTTCCACACTTGACATGACTACTTGCTTGAGGCCAAACACCATCCTCTACCAAGGTCTGTATGCAACATTGTTTATATCTTCTTGGAAATGAATCGCTGGCAGTTACCATTTGGGGAAAGGGGGTGATACTTAACCAAGATCTAAAATTTATTAAGTAAAACTGTCTACCACACAAATTTTCCATGGATAATCATGGAATAGCCCATAAGAAATATACATTCTACCTTTTTTCTTATATTTAATGGAAGTCTTGCTATACTTCTAATTACCACTGTTTCTTGTTTACTTTATCAATTTATATTGGGTGAAAAGTAGTCTCAGTTCATGCAGAACAGTTCTGTTGCTTTTCCCTCAAACTTAATTTGTAGTCCTGGTTTGTCTATATGTAATATTTTAATGCCTTTTATGTACAGAGCTTAAAAGGTGCATGCTTCATTTTCACTGATATTCTGAAAACCTTCTCTGAAAACTTGATGTCATGGTGGTGAAACAAAAACTCTGAACCTTACTTCATTCCTTAGGTGATTTCACATTATTTTTTGGTTTTCTTGCACATTGGAATTAGTGTCCTGAATAGGAAAATCTTTTCATGTTAGTCAATATTTACCTTTCTTAAATACTTTAAAATAAATTATAGGGCCCTCCCACATTTTCATGGTTGTAGAACCTGTATCTCAGTTCCCATTGAATACTAATTGTAATATGAGTCAGCCACATAGCTACTATATCAAAAAGGGTATCGTCAATTAGTATCTTCTCTTAAGGGGCTTGCTACGGTCTTAATGTTTGTGTCCCCCTAAAATTCATATGTTGAAATCCTAACCCCCAAGGTAATGACATTAGGAGACGGAGACTTTGGGAGGTGATTAGGTCATGAGAGCACATCCTTTATGAATGGAATTAGTGCCCTTATAAAAGAGGGCCCAGAGACACTCCTTGCCCCTTCCACCATGTGAGGACACAGCAAGAAGGTACCATTTACAAGCCAGAAAGTGGGTCCTCACCAGACACTGAATCTACCTTGATCTTGGACTTCTCAGCCTCCAGAACTGTGAGAAATAAAGTTCTGTTGTTTATAAGCTACCCAGTTTATTGTATTTTCTTATAGCAGCCCAAATAAACTAATAGGGCTAAATCTCTACCCTGCCCATAATTACAGGGATACAAATTATTATACATGAGTTTATTCAGATACCTTGGTGCCATCACATGACTAGGGGAAAGGATGAACAAGGGTCTATATTCCCACCAAATCCAAGTAATATGACCTGCTGCAATCACACACAAGTGACCTACATATGCCAGGCCTGAACAATATCACCAGGGGTTAAACAGTATTAAATACAAAAAGAAATGATACATCTTTTGTCTAGTCAAGGGCAAAAATAGCTTCTTAGTGAGCTGCGCTTGTCTATCCTGGAAATTATACTGCCTATGTTTGGGTTATCATTAGTGCTTAGGACACCTTTCTCTTAATTCAGACAGAGTGAAGGATCAAGTCCAGTGCATGTAAAATGGGAAAATGATCCTGTGTTTCATTTGTTAATGTTGGGATTTTTTATGTGGAATTTAGAACATGAAGATTCACTGGGATAATTCTAAAATCCAGGTGACAACCATGTATCTAAGAAAGTATAGGCGAAGATTACCCTGATAACAGGATGATTGCCTAGATAATATTAAGTATTTTGAGGCTTTTCTTCACAGTGATGAAGTGGTATTTGGACCTCTTAGGGAGCACATAGCACATTCCTTATCCATAAAGAAAAATCTGTATGCCACTTAATCACTGTGCACTCATAGCAAAGAAGTCCTAGCCAAAGAGGAAGTAAGAAGAAATGGAGCATATAAAACTGGGAGCACATTTTGGAGAATTTATTTTGATCCCATGGAAAAATAGGGAATAAGTAAATTGCTTGCTACTTCAATATCACAGCCAATGCTGAGTGTTTTTAATCTTACACATGGAATACAAACACGCATTCCTGGTTTTACTTTTTCATGAGTTATTTATTCTTTAATTCTCTTGAAACAAGGTGAGAACAGTTTCACAGTTAGAGAACCTGCTCTCCCCTGTGTGATATTTATCATCTATGGAACCAACTACATTCGGCGGAATGAATTGGTATCTCATCTTAAAAAATGCATCGTGACTTATAAAACAAGATCAATGAAATGTGGTTTACTGCCACTCATGAAAGTCATAAAATGCCACTTCAATATGGTCTAAGTAGTAAAGCATTTTATAATAACTTAAACCCCTTTTTCTCATTTTAAGAACAAAAAATAATTCAGCATGACAGCAGAGAAAAGTTGAAAAATATGAAGGTCATAGTTCAAATTATATTTCTGCCTTTATTCACAGAAAGACATCATCATCTTGATAGTTACTACACACTCTAATTTTTCATATCCATAGGCAATGAAAATCTACAGAAAATAGAATGCTAGTAAAAACAAACACCTCAACCTTCACTGGAATGATATCACTTAGAGGAAGGAGGCAAGTAAAAACCAAAGGCAAAAAGAGAAAAGTCAGAAATTTAAGCTTTAACTATGGGCTATGAATAAATGACTTTATTCATGGCATCATGGATTGGCCTTTTTAATGTCTTCAGCAAAGGAAGCTACATCAATTGATTCTATCAATTCTGAAGAAATTTAGTAAATGAGATGATTGAAGATACCAGCGTCATAGGAAACTGCCCAATTTAATCTTGGATCATATAACCCATTTCCACTAAAAAAAATACCCCCTTTTCCTTGACTGTTTCTGTTAACTTTTATAATTCAAAGATTATGCCATTAATGCCTGTTAACGGGCAAGAAGACTGATACATTATAACCAGTCCATTTTGGAAGATGCACATAAATTGGTAATTTGATTTCTAGTTTATCTTTTCAACTTCAGTTTCAAATTTCTGTTTTCAGGATCTTAGTTCTGTTTGAAAGATGACCACCTCATCCTTGATTGCTGTACACTAAACCAGTCAATCTGCTGTTGCTTCCCTGATACCAAAAAGTGGCCTTAATAATTTGAAGTAATAGTGAAGGATTTTTTGGAGTGCCTTTGTTTCAGTTACCCTAATTAAGCTTCCTATATAAAAGCTGCTTTGGGATCTTTGCTATCATCTATAGGTCACATATATTTAGCCTAATGGGGCTGTGTCATGATAAGCAAACAAAATTATTATTACTTCATACTGCACACATACCTCTGTTGTTATGTAAGGCTGGAAGAATGGCCTTCTCTTTCACCTCTCTCTGTCAATGGTTAATAGGCACTACAAGATTCTGTAGGAAAAAATAGTATCACTCTTTCCACAGCGATAGAAATGCATGTCATGCCTATAGTCCCAGCTACTAGGGAGGCTGAAGTAGGAGGACTGCTTGAGCCCAGGAGTTCGAGGCTGCAGCGAGCCATGATCGCACCACTGCTCTCCAGCCTGGATGACAAAGAAAGACCATGTCTCTTAAAAAAAAAATGCACGTCTCAGAAGAATCACCCATATCAGATACACTGTGGTTCTTCAGCTGGTTTATACTGTCCTCTGGGTCAGTCCAAGGCAAAATTAGGAAGAAGTAGAAAGTTTTTATGTGGTCTCCCCCTACACAATATCCAACATGCTTTCCCCTCCCTTACCTCCCTTTGCCTGACAACCACACTGTGTCCTCTTACTGCCCTCTGTCCCTCATCACCCACCCAAAGGCAGAGAACTAGCCCATAGCCAAGAAATTTTCCTATTTCCTATAACCCTCAGAAGATAGAGAGTTCCATGTTCTTTTTATGAGGGCCTTGCTTCTTTAAAAGTTGAGATCATCCAGGTGGGCCTATTCTAATCACATAAGCTCTTGAAAGCTGAGAACTTTCTCCAGCTGACAGCAGGACAGTAAGGCAGAAGGAGAAGTGAGAGATTTCAACCATGAGAAGGACTTGGCTATTGTTTGTTCCAAGACAGAAGGGACTACCTGAGAAGGAATGGGGGAAGCTTTCAGGAACTAAGAGAGGATGCCAGCTGACAGCCAGCAGGAAATGGGGATCTCAGTCCTACAAATGCAAAGAACTGAATTTGACCAACAACCCAAATAAGGTTGAGAGCAGATTCTTCCCTAGAAACTCCAGATAAAAACTCAACCCAGTGGACACCTTGATTCTAGTCTTGTGAGACCCTTAGCAAAGAACCAGTTGAGTTTTGCCAGACTTCAGACCTATAGAACTATGAGCTAATAAATTTGTGCTGCTTTAAGCCACTATATTTGTGGTAATTTGTTATGCATCAGGAGAAAACTAATACGATGAGTGAATTAGATAAACTAATCCCCACTAATACGTTACCTGGTTAATGTGTGATCTCTCTCAGAAACGGAATGCCTAAATGCACTTAAAATTCATATGTTGCAAAGATATATTAATCAAACTCAAAAGCAAAGTGTCAAGGATGGCATTATGAATATAATAAAAGTAAAATTTAGAGCAAAATATATTGAAGAAGATAAGGGTCATTTTCTAGTGATATGAGCTATAATCAATAATAAAGATGTGACATTATTAAAATGTATATGCCTATAGAAGACCCCTAAAGAATGAGCCTAGGCTTCTGAATTAGAAACTTTAGGCTGGGATTGGACTTCAAATCACACCACATAAGCATCTATCTCTTCTACCTTTGAATAAGGTCAAACTTGCCTAGACACAAACTGAGGGAGATAGCTCATGATTAGAAAATGAATCAGCAATGAAAAGAGAATCACTGCCTGTAAATCAACACACCCAAGAATGTGGTAACAGACATACCACAGTTAATTTACAAGGTATTTCAAATCATTTGCACAGCTCACCTAATAGCAGAGGCTAGCTAGAATCCCATGAAAGAATCTTTCTTCACACCTGGAGACCGCAGAGTATCAAGTCCTGTTGATTTCATTGGCAGAAACTTACCTAGCTCTTCAGAAGTGATATATAGCTTTGTCTAACTCCAAGAATTTCGAAATCGGCAAAAATGAAAGCAAATTAAAAGAGCTATGCAAAGAGAAATTGGACTGAAATATGATGAGATGGATAGGTAGTTTGGGGTAGTAAAAACAATGTTCTGGTTCTTATACCTGTGTAAGCTTAAACAAGCTATGTCACTTCCCTAAAGCCCAGTTTCCCCATCAGTGAAATGAGAGCGCTGGGGTAGATGATATAAAAACATCCTTTTCACCTCTGACATTCTTTTATTTCATACATGTCCCTGAAAAAGGACAGTGGACCTTAGAAGTCACTGTCCACCAAATATGCCAGAGACTTTTTCCCTCACAGATACCTGTTCTCAAAGAACAGTAGAGAATTCATCTGATCAATCTTCCCAGCTGCTGTACGTGTGACCAGCTTCTACACGTGGCATTCCATGTCTTTTACGATGCCTCAACTACATTCCCAGCCTCATTTCTTGCCACTTATTACACTGGGCTATTTGCTGTTTGCTGAACAAATTCCTTGTCCCTGTGCCTCTACTCGTGCCTTTTTCCATATCCCAATTCATGAGCTAGCAAAATTGTACATATTCCTCAATTTGCAGGTCAAATGTCACCTCCTGTAGGAAACTTCTAACCCCTAAGAAAGGACCACTCAGAAGCATCCCAAACTTAAAGCTTAGGGCCATTTACCAGGCCCAGGCAAGATTTTCAAGGTCCCTTTCATAAATTAAACATTTGTTTACTCATTTATTTATTTGCCAGGTCCTCGGGCAGGGGTAAACTACCACCTATTGGTGGGTACTAGCCCACAGATTTATTTTGTTCAGCCAGTACACTGTTTTCTTAAGAATCTGAATCTGACTGTCTTCAGGCAGACATTAAGCTGTCCAGGTCGCCACAGGCCCCACCACTCACCAGTGGTCTCACTGTCTTCCTAGGCACCAAAGACATCTTGGCTTGCTCTCTAAGCCCATTTTCTTTTATTCTTTGGGTCTGTAACCAGCCACAGTGTCTCCTGGATTCTTCTACTCCCAAGCCTGGCTGTAGAGTAGAATGTAGTTTCCATAATTATAAATGCAAGTTCAGAGCCCCCTTTTAAAAATGACTTTTCCTACTGTTTACAATAGGAGAAAAGACAGGGGGTAACAAACTACGAAACAGGGGGATTAACTAGTTTCTCCTTCAAGCCATCCTCCTCTCTGGCCTCCTGAGGGTATTTACTGTCTTCCTTGGAGGGATGCAGGTGAGGGTGAGAGTGGGGGTTGCTGTTTAACCTTGCCTGCTTCTGAATCAAGCATTATTTTAAACGACATTGTTTATAAGAGACACAAACTACCATCTGCTAGTTTATTATTCATACACATGAATAAAAAAAACTACATAATGAAGGTAACTGTTAACTGACAATAAAAATTGTGTTTCCTTTTGAACTAAAACTAAAGAAACTATAGCATGTGACTCAACCTTTGACTACTCAGATTCAGCATTTCTTTCATTAAAACTTTAACCCAGAACCTCACGTTTCTATTTCCTTCCTGAGACTCACTCTCACATCCTGTCATGGTTTCAGGATTTGCACGGCCAGTGGTAATGACCTAAGAGTGCTTCATTCCCTTCTCTGCTGTCCCCTAAAAGGCATAATATGTCACATTAAATAAATTTCACTAACAGAGTAGAATCCTTTTCTACTCAAAGGAACTTAACCTAGTGCAGATTAAGTGGGGTATTTGAATTCCGGCCAGAAATGCTCATGCCACACTTCTTTTAAGGGATTGTTTTTCTTTTGTATGATCCTTTTTACTGGTGACTTTCTGCTAGCTTTTTCAAGAAGCAAAGATTTGTGTTTGCTGAGCTCACTCTAGTCCCCAGGCAATCAGCATCTCTCCCACACCAAATGCAGAAAAATGCTTGCCTTTTCCTGAGCAGAGCTGCGTGTAATTAAAATTTGGCAAAAGCAGAGCAGGTGTCACAAGGATCTGCTAAACTTAACACTACTGTGAATTGAAGCTAGTTAGATAAAACTTTTGGCAGAAGGATACTTTCTCTTATAACTCCAATACTGTACGCTGGGGTGACCTGGAGAAGAAACTTCAGATCCTCAAGAGGATTTCCATAACTAAGGAGGCTACAAAGTCCTCAAGTCCTCTATTCCAAATACAATGAATAATTGATGTACATGTTTAGTTAACTCCAGGAACATCTGAGAAGGCTGGCTTGGCACCCTCTCACTTCCCCATCACCAGCCTTCATCCCTCCCTCTCTCCTTTTCCCCATTCCAAGTTCCTATGCTATGAGATGTTTTTATGAACCCAGCTAAAAAGTCAATGGTAAGAAATTAAGGCTTCCTAACTCCTCTGTTAGAAGATGGAATAATTGCTTTTAAATAGCTAATGCCTGAAGTGTGGTATACTCTAAGGATGCCCTAAAGGTGGATTATTTATTGAGGTTAGTGCCCCCTCAGAGCCCATTCCTATTTTATCCACTCCTAAGTCTAGCTCCTCTTATATAAATAAATATATTAGGGAAAACAAATGTGCTCATTTGAGACTAATGCCACCTTAGAAAGTTTCACTTTCTGGTTTTCATGATTTCGGGCATGTTATACTGTTCCATAATTCCTGCCTAGAACCTAGAACCTTCCTTAAAAAAGACCATTTGGTCTATTTCTGAAACTAAACAGGCTTACATCTAATTTACAGAAGATTTCTATTAGAGCTGTTCTAGCATCAGAAGATTTTTTAAAATTTTAAATTGGTCATATATTCATAAATTCAACAACTGACCACTGATTCAAATCCATGTTAGTCAAATTCTGCACATCTTAACACAGATAGACTTTTACAAATTCTTTGTTCTTGTTTTTTATCCTTGGCAAAGCCTTAAGTAAAAATCACAACTAAGTATTACTTTAATTCTTCCATATCAAGAAGTGACAAATGCTACAACACTATACAATTTGCAGTCAATGTTGACTGTTAGCTATTAGGAAAAGTGGGTCATTAGAGTTCTCTTGATAAAAGGTTCAAGGTGAAACACTAGATTAGTTCAACAAGAGGATATTTCTCTTTGCCTCAAGAAAAGATTAACTCTCTGTTCTTGGACTCGAACTATCAACTAATAAGTCCCTGAGGAGTGTGCTCCATGAACAGGATCTCATATCGCAAAGATTCTAAAGATATACCAATCCTCACCACCACAAGGGATCCTTTTATGAAGGTGGAGTTCAAAATTAAATCACAACAGCCCTAATGCATGTTCACACAGCCATGCAGTTTGTACAAGTGTACCTTGTTTTATTATGCTTTGCCTCATTGCATTTTGCAGATATTGCATTTTTTACAAATTGAAGGTTTGTGGAAACCCTGCATCAAGCAAGTCAATCAGTGCCATTTTTCCAACAGCACGTGCTCACTTCATGTCTCTGGGTCACATTTTGGTAATTCTTCTAACACTTTGATACTTTCATTATTATCCTATCTATTGTGGTGATTTGTAATCAGTGATCTTTGATGTTACTCTTGTAATAATTGTTTTGGGGTGCCAGATCCACGCCCATATAAGTTGGTGAACTTTATTGATAAATGTTGTGTGTTTTCTGATGGCTCCACTGATGGGCCCTTCCCCTCTCACTCTTTCTTTCCTAGGGCCTCTCTATTCCCTAAGACACAACATTGAAATTAGGCCAATTAATAACCCTACAATGGCCTCTAAATGTTCAAGTGAAAGGAAGAGCTGCATGTCTCTCACTTTAAATCAAAAGCTAGAAATGATAAAGCTTTGTGAGGAAGGCATGTCAAAGCCACAATAGACCAAAAGCTAGGCCTCTTGTGCCAAACAGTTAGCCAAGTTGTGAATGCAAAGGAAAATTTCTTGAAGGAAATTAAAAGTGCTATTTCAGTGAACACATGAATAAGAAGGCAAAATAGCCTTGTTGCTGATACGGAGAAAGTTTTAGTGGTCTGGACAGAAGATCAAACCAGCTACAACATTCCTTTAAGCCAAAGCTTAATCTGGATCAAGGAGCTAATTCTCTTCAATTCTATGAAGGCTGAAAGAGGTGGAGGAGGTTGCAGAAGAAAAGTTGGAAGCTAGCAGAGGTTGGTTCATGAGGATTAAGGAAAGAAGCCATCTCCATAACATAAAAGTGCAAGATGAAGCAGCAAGTGCTAATGGAGAAGCTGCAGCAAGTTATCCGGAAGATCTAGCTAAGATCATGGATGAAAGCGGCTACACTAAACAATAAATTTTCAGTGGAGATGAAACAGCCTTCTGTTGGAAGGAGACACCTTCTAGGATTTCCCTAGCTAGAGAGGAGAAGTCAAGGCCTTGCTTCAAAGCTTCAAAGGACAGGCTGACTCTCTTTTTAGGGGCTAATGCAGCTGGTGACTTCAAGTTGAAGCTAATGCTCATTTGCCATTCTGAAAATCCTAGGGCCCTTAATAATAATGCTAAATCTACTCTGCCTGTGCCCTAGAAATGAAAGAACAAAGCCTAGATGACAGCACATCTGTTTACAGCATGGTTTACTGAATATTTTAAGCCAACTGTTGAGATCTACTCAGAAAAAAAAGATCCCTTTAAAAATGTTACTGCTCATTGACAATGCACCTAGTCATCGAAGAGTTCTGATGGAGACGTACAAGGATATTAATGTTGTTTTCATGCCTGCTAACACAACATCCATTCTGTAGTCCATGAATCAAGGACTGATTTCTACTTTCAAGACTTACTATTTAAGAAATACATTTCATAAGGCTATGGCTGCCATAGATAGTGATTCCTCTGATAGATCTGGGCAAAGTGAATTGAAAACCTTCTAGAAAGGATTGACTATTCTAGATGCCGTTAAGAACATCTGTGATTCATGGGAGGAGGTTAAAATAGCAACAGTAACAAGAGTTTTGAAGAAGTTGATTCCAAATTTCATGGATGATTTTTGGGGGTTCAAGACCAGTGGAGGAAGTAACTGCAGATGTGGTGGAAATAGCAAGAGAACTAGTATTAGAAGTAGAGCCTGAAGATGTGACTGAATTGCTATAATCTTGACAAAACTTGAACAAATGAGGAATTGCTCATAGATAAGCAAAGAAAGTGGTTTCTTGAGATGTAATCTACTCCTGGTGAAGATGCTGTGAACATTGTTGAAATGACAAAGAGGATTTAGAATATTAAAAAATAAACATAGTTGATAAAGCAGGGCAGGGTTTGAGAGGAAAGACTGCAATTTTGAAAGAAGTTCTACTGTGGGTAAAAGGCTACTAAACAGCAATGCATGCTACAGAGAAATCTTTTGTGAAAAGAAGAGTCAGTTGATGTGGCAAACTTCATCGTTGTCTCATTTTAAGAAATTGCCGCAGCCACTCCAACCTTCAGCAACCACCACCCTGAATCAGTCAGCAGCTGCAAACATTGAGGCAAGACCCTCCACCAGCAAATAGATTTTGACTCACTGAAGGCTCAGATGATCATATTAGCAAATTTTAGCAATAAAGTATTTTAATTAAGGCATATACATTGTTATTTTAGGCATAATGCTATTACACACTTAATAGACTACAGGATAGTGGAAACACAAATTTTATATGCACTGGGAAACCAAAAAATTTGTTTGATTCACTTTATTGTGATATTCGCTTTATTGCAGTGGTCTGGAACCAAACCCACAATATCTCCAAGGTATCCCTCTAACTCAATAGTACATACCAGCTTCCATATTAATTAGCTGGGAACTGAAATATTTATTCATATATTTATACAACCTTATAAAGAAAATTAACAGTAGGAAAATGACTTAGAGCTAGAAATTCTTAAGTATTTTAGGAGTTATCAATTTCAACATTTGCTGAATAAGGCACCCTAAAATGGGTAGCAAAATTGCTGCTTAGATTCACTTTTGTTACTTAATAGCTGGATCAATGAGCATCGTTACACATAAAGTTATGCTGAGGCAGTAAAGGTTAATTGTAAAGTATTACATCATTATGTATTATGAAACTAGTCATCTGTGCACTAGTGACCTGCACTAGTCATCTATGTCCTGGTTGTAATTATTTTAAAAAGTCATCATATTTATATTTTAATTCATTAGCATCCTAGGTAATTTATTTCATTTTTAAAAAGGCAAGTCTCTATTCTAAAAGGTTAAGAAACATTCAGAAGAAAATACAGAAAAATTCTAATAGTTAAGTGGTATAAAAGGGCAATGGATGCCTTTCTAGATAGAAATAAAGACCAAACATTTTACAATAAAATGATAATCAAATGGATGTAAAATATACCCTTAAATTATACCTAAAATAGAAAGTTTCACTCTAGCTACTTGTCACACTTTTACTGATCCCTACAAATTGTATTAAACAAACTTATAAAATTAAATCATTCATGCAAAAAGTATTATGCACATCTACACCTAAAAATTTTTATGTGTACTGGAATGATAATGTATCCTTCCCTCAATATTTAGTATCAATAACCAAGGAAGTGATTTTTTTTGTTCTGTCTTTATCAAGAGAAAAAAATACTTATAACTTCAAGAATGGCTGGAGAAGATGTTCTGGAAGGCCGAAAATAGTTATTTGTGTTCAAGAGAAACACCAAGGTAATAGCATGGGAAATTACACAAATCTGAAATGCTGAAAGGATTTTGGTTCATTTTTAAAATACTAAATCTTCATTTCTTATAGGCTAATTTAAGTGACTAGGTCACTCTAATAGTTTGAATGTGAAAGTGTAAGTCCAACTGTTGTTCTATGGTTTGTTTTAGCCAATAACATTTTCTGTTCTTCTTTACTCAATCCGCAAGGCCTAGGATATAGCCTACATACTCCAAAAAGCCTTCCCACCACAGCATAGATTATCAATCTTATTTGACTTCTTACAGCATATTCTATACTATTATCTGGCACTTGTGTATGTTCTCTTTTAAACACTTCTCTAATAGCTTTGCGTTGCAAGTCTCACGTCTCTAAAGTAGCTTTATGCTCCTGCTCCTGTGTTTAGAATCAATGTTTTATATTAATATTTCTCTTGAGGCAGAATTATAGAACCTTAGGTCTATAAAAATTCTAAGGTCATCCTGCAACATTTTCTCATTTTATAGATGATAAAATAATTGAGATCCAGAGAAGACAAGACTAGAATCCATTTCTCTTGACTTCTAATCCCTTGTTCTTACCATCATATTGTTTTCTTCCCTGTTCTCAGAACCTAACCCAGTGCTGGACTCCCAGGAAGCTGCTGAGGAGTACTTGTGCAAATGAAGCAATTTTCAGGGATCTTTAGGTTATTGCTACTGCTTTCAAACATGGCCAAGTTCTGTACTCATTCATGAATGCTTCATGAGTTATATCTCTAGGTTTCTGAAAGTCAAGTGGCATTCATTATTTAGTTTTTAATTTTCCTTCTTTATTTTTCAAATGATATTTGAGATATTTTAGTGACCTAATAAATGTGTGTGTATATATATATGTAAATTACATATATATACCTATGTATGGGTTATTTTGACACAAAAATCTGAAATAAACATGGCTTGAATAAAATTGTTACTTTTAGAATGGGATAAATCCCTCACAATTTTGAAAGCTGGCACCAGATAGCCCAGGGAAAACTGCTACAATTCCTAAACAAATCTGCAGTTTAGATTAAAAACAAAACTGTTTATTTATCTGGCTTTCTTGCAAAGACCTTCAGGGAATTCAGGTTCATCTTTCCTGTACATATATGTTGTGTATCTACAGCAAATGCCCAGGATTTAATGGATTTTACAAACAGATTAGAATGTGTATCTTCCTAAAGAAACTGAAACTATTGCTTTTCAAAGGAATTTCTGCCATAGCTCACAAAAGCCTTTTATACTTCACAAAGGAATGTTACCAGTATTTCCATTAAATGAGAGCACAACTGCCACGTAAGGGTAAAACAACGCCACCAAAACCTGCTGAAGGATGGCTATTTGCTCTGTGCTTTCTTTTCTTTGACTGAATAGTAAAGAAGTTGCATGCATGAGGCACCATATGAGCTAGAATGAATGAATCTTGATTGGTGTTCAGCCAAACTGAAAATTACATGCAAGCTATTCAATCTCGGTCCAGTCAAAAGTAAAGCTGGTTAAATGGTCCTTTGTTTAGAAATGTTAAGAGATTGGGCAGGGATTGAGGTGAACCTAGATATCAAAGCATTTTTGAAATACCTATCATATCGATTTTCTAATCATAATGATTGATAATCCTAAGTACGCTGGCACATTTACTCATCCTTGAAACATAATTGCTATCTATGGTTTTCACATTCTAACCTTTGCTGTTGGCTTCTAATCCAAGTGGTCACAACAGATTCATCAGGTAGCTTACTCTGCCTCAATATCAATGAAAAGTTTTAAACACTATTTAGGAATTAGGTATTTCTTTTCAAATTAACATAAAAGCAGAGAGGACTACCGGGAGGTAAAACAGGGTATTAACGTGCCTTAATTATAGCTTTCATGTTCTGCCATATCTCTAGGATCTGTTGTATAATAATAATCAGACAGGTGACTTATTTTTCACTTTTTTGTTTCAGTCAAGCTGAGAGTTGGCAATGATCTTGGAAACTGGAGCAGCCTCTGGATCAAATATGATCAGTTTAATTCAGCATAAATACTCCCTAGAAATCCTGCATCGTAGCTAATAATAAGCTTTAGCGATGATTTAACTTAAGCCTGGGTGCCTGTGAATTTTTGTGTACTTGACCAATTAAGGCAATTAAGAAGAGTTACTCACTGTAACTTCAAAGTATTTCTCATTAATGGCCCGCATAGAACTTTCCTGGTATTGCCTATTAGATTGTCTGCATCCCCAACTAAATCGCACCATTTTGAGAAGTGGCATGCTCTCCTGTTCACCATCATATCCCAGGCGCCTAGCACCATTCAAATATTTGAATTGAATCAGATCTTCAATATCACCAGGTATTTGACACCAACAGTGAGAAAGAATCATTTACATATGGGTAACCAGTTGTCTTTGGTGTTTAAAATTATTATTTAAACTTTTAATTAAAAATAAACTAATTCAACAGTTTTGACCACAGTAGGCTTTCAGTAGAATTTTAATAAGTAAATATTGCTAACCAGTATTAGAAAAACTTTATAAAAAATGATTTGGCTATTAGTAACTTTGAAGCTCACTTAAAGTGCATGTGGATAATTTGTGAGTTACTTTGTAATAGTGAATGTGTCCCTATTCTTTTGTTTGTAAAGATTTTTATTGAGATATATAAAGATATAATACTTGTATATCACGCTTGGAAAGCATATTTCTCCATATGCATAATTTCTTTTCTCATTCCCTTGAATCTGTGTCATATTCTGTTTCTAAATCATATATTGAATTGCAAATTCTCACGACATCCAGTTTCTAGCCAAATAGAGAAAAATTGGATGAGATGATAATATATTCAAAAAAATAAGGCATAGTAATGTATATAATTACATTAAAATGGCCTTCATCTTGCTGTCTTTTTCTCCATCTCTGTGACTCAGCCTATAAAAGAACACTTTCTCAGGTCTTGAGTAATCCCTTTAAAGACATGTTATGATCTGGTCAAATTGATTGAATCAATCCTGGAGGATTTGGGGATCACACCAATCAGTCTATGCTTGTTTTACTAGTATTGGTCTATACTGACTCTTCTGTTTTCTGGTTACTTTTATACTCTGACACTATCTGTTCCATGGCCATTGAGTATTAAATATCTCACTATAGTAGATTCAATTAGAAACATTCTTATCTAAAATCTACCACTACTTCTGCTACCTGTCAAATAGACCATGACCATTTAAAAAGGGTGCCAAAAATGCCATCTTACTCAAAGATGGTTTAATAGCAGAGATGACCTATTTAGGTATCTAATGCTTGTATTACCTTCTGGATTTTATTTTGCTTTAGGAAACTTTCAATAATGCTTGTATATCCACTTGTAAAACTGGGATACTAGTCTCCTTCTTCCTAGAGAGAAGCCCTGAATTTGACCGACCCCCACCAAATCAAGCAAACAAAAAACAATTCACAGGTGTGACTTGCCTATAAAATACCAGGTACAAGATAGAAGTCTGGAGATGAATATTGGACTATATGTCTCTAGAAGCAATTTATTCACTTGGTAGGATTAGTGAAGAATGAAAAAATTTTATTTTTAAAAAAGGGAAGGAGCATCATTATGGAAATAAACCAGTTGTTTCTCAATCTACAGAAAGTTAGTAAATGACGGACCAGATATTTTGCCCCATTACTTCCTTTTCATTATCCTATCCTATTTCTGAGAGAGGCTGCTAGTTGCAGAAGACTAAGTTTAGAAGTTGTCATCATTATTATCATATTTAATTAATTTTGGTTTTATTTTAATTTATTATTTTTCCTTTTATTTCAGAATATTATGGGGATACAACACTTTGGTTATATATATTGCCCATGCACTGCCCATGTCAGAGCTACAATCATGACATCCCCCAAACTGTGCTCCCTGCACCCATTCAGTGAGAGTTTTCTCATCGTCTCCACCCCCCTCCCGCCTGCCCGCCCCATGATGAATAATATTGCCATGTGTGACATAAGTATCAATCAGTTAGTACCAATTTGATGGTGAGTACCAGCGGCGCTTCTTTTTCCATTCTTGTGATACCTTGCTTCGAAGAATGGGCTCTAGCTCCAACCAGGATAATACCAGATGTGTTAATTCACTGTTTTTTTTATTGCTGAGTAATACTCCATGGTATACATATACCACATTTTATTAATCCACTCGTGTATTGATGGGCACCTGGGTTGTTTCCACATCTTTGCAATTGTGAATTGTGCTGCTATAAACATTCGAGTCCAGATGTCTTTATTATAGAATGTCTTTTTTTCTTTGGGTAAATACCCAGTAGTGGGATTGCTGGATCAAATGGTAGTTCTACTTTTAGTTCATTGAGGTATCTCCATACTACTTTCCATAGAGGTTGTACTAATTTGCAGTCCCACCAGCAGTGTATGAGTGTTCCTATCTGTCTGCATCACTGCCAACATTTGTAGTTTTGGGACTTTTTGATATGAGCCAATCTCACTGGACTTAAGTGATATCTCATTGTGGTTTTGATTGCGTTTCCCTGATGATTAGAGAAGTTGAGCAATTTTTTATATGTTTGCTGGCCATTATTTATGTTTAATTAATTATGAACCTACACTGTCAAACCTTCATACTTATAGGTTGCATTTATTTGAGAATATGAGAAACTCCTCAATACCAAATGTGGAGCATATTCTGTATTAGCAGAATTTAGTATGACATCTATATCTCAGGATACTTGTTGGATTGGTTTTAAATTATCACAATAATTCTAGTTTGAAGGCTTTTTATTGTCACTCATTATACATGTGAATGTTGCTGTTTTAACCTGATGTGATTTCATTCTAGTCTATTTTAAAGTTTTCAATGGGAACCCCAGGGCTAGGGCCTACTTTGAAAACTATTAACAACACATATTACATTGGAGAGTTCAGGGAAAATAGCAACAGTTCTTAACTAATTGTTCATATTAGAATATGAAAAACAGAGTGTACTCATCTGCTTCCCCAGCAAAGACCTACATGTTCAATTTCACTTTCCCAGCCTCCCCTCCAGGCCGCAGATGTATAAACATTACCTCTTCTACCAGAACTCAATTATCAACTAGAGTTAATGTCTCTAGTTTCTTCCCATTTGAATTCATCAGGCTTACAGCTTCCTGAATGATTTTACTTAAATAACCCTTTTATCAAGTCACTACTTGACCTAAGAACCTTATTGTCTACCATATCAAATACAGTCTCCACTCGCTTTTGAAGGCACTCTTTTCTGCCTCCACAGCTAAGCAGCCAAAATGTAAACTTGAAAAAAAGCCATCAGGGTTTTCAGGCAGGGTTAAGATAGACAATCTTAGAGATCAATCAGCTATATAAAGGTAGCTGGACACAGGAAAGATTAGAAGCCAAGAAATCTGAGACATCTGAAGTACTTACAGGTTAGAGCAACATATTAATTCTAAGGAACTATGCAAGGTTTCAGGGCATGGAAGGTCTTAAAGATGAATGTGGTAGCTATGTCAGTCAGCTATTGCTGACCACCTCCTAAAATAAATAAAAGAACAACTATTTATCAGTGTATGGGTCACTGGGAGGTTCTGCTGATCTAAGCCAGGCTTCATATATATCCACCGGGATCACTTATGCATCTGTGGTGTGGGGGCCAAGGGCTAAATTCCCCTTGGCACTCTGAAGGTTTACTAAAAAAAAATCAACTTGCAAAAGAAAGATTAATAGGAGAAAAGACATACATATTCATTTAATGTGCATACATGGGAGCCTTCAGAATGAAGACCCAAAGATACAAGAGAAATTGTCCACTTTTATGCTTAAGTTCAACAAAGTATGGACAGCCATGTAGAAATATGATTAGACAAAAAGGATATGATCTAATGCTAATAGACTGAGTGGAGAAACCTAGGACGGCCTCTCTGTCTACATTCTTCTTAGCCTCGCTGAGCATGCATTCTTTCCTTCTGGGTATGAGGCAGGACCCTCTTTGGAATGAGGGTCTTATGACTTATAGGCAAACAAGATAGGTCAGATAATTTCTTTATGGCCAGCTTTCATACAGAATATTTTTAGGTTTTATGGCTGGCTTTTGAAAAAAGGCGTTCTGGTTTCTATGACCCACTTTGGGGAAGAGGGATTCTAGTTTCTATGGCCAGCCTCAGGGGAGAATGGGACTGAGTGTGAGACAGGAGGGCAGGAGAAAGTCAGAGAAAACCTTTTGCTTGTGAAGCTGCTTCTGAGGCCTTCTTTTTGGGGTACTGTTTTCTGAGCCCCAACAGTGGTCAGCTGATGGGTCAACTGGGGGAGTAGCTTGTGTAGCAAAGGAACTTTCTCAGATAACTCAGCTCTCCTCCATGTGTCTCTCACATATCTCCAGCAGTCTAGCCTAGGCATCTTGACACAGTGTTGGCAGAAATCAAAGAGAGGAAACAGAGAGACACAAGCACTTTTTAAGTCTCTGCTTGCATTAATCTTACTAATGCCCTATTGGCCAAAGCAAGGTACATGGCCAAGACCAGAGTCATTGTGGAAATGTACCGCCAAAAGGCTTGGATACAGAGAGGCATGACCATAGTAGGTTAAAAAAAATTGAGACAATGGCCTTATAGGAAAAGTAGAGTTAAAGAGACTCTAAACCTTATATTAGGACAGATGCTACTTGCCTTTTGCCCATTTTTTCTCCTTATTTTATTTGTAAAGCAAATGTGCTCATGGATGAACTACATTTATGTTGTAATAGCAATTGCTGCTAATTTCCTAATAAAACTTTGTGGCAAAAGTGCTTGTCCTGTATTTTATATATCCCCAGGAGTCATAGAAAAAGAGGAATATGCCACCTGGAAATGTTCCACAAAACTAACTGCTTTGGGGAATTCACAAACATTGCACAGATGAACGTGTTATGTGAAAAAATAAGTGATCCCAAATCCTTCAAGATTCAAAGCCTACACTTCTAAATTGAATTCCAATATTTGCCAGAAAAATAATTACTGTCTATTCTGGTTCTGGGTTTTTTGTCAGTCCCACAGCCCTCTGCCATGTAGTATTTGAAACATTAACCCCAGAATTTTCTGCCACCTTCCTTGCTTAGTCCTAACCTATCCATTAAACCTGGGCTTTAAACTCTTAGCTTTTTGATCCTGAATCTCCATTTTTGGCTTCTGCATACTTAGTTATGTTGTTTCCCAAGTATTTGAACTGACCTCTCTGACTCCTGGTATTCCCCAAAGTCTCAGTTAGAAAAGACATGCCCAAGCTCACCCCTTCCTCTTTAAAACCAATCTTCCCTGGTAATTAGTCAAATTATGCCATGTAGAGGTTGGTGCTGGGGTGGGGAGACCCAACAGTGAACAGGATAACCATAGTGTCTAGTATCACTAGGGCTTATAATTTAGTGGGGAAAACACATAATATTAATAATATTTAAATGCATTGAACCAAGTAAACAAAATGCTAAGAGGACCTCTTTGCCATCACTTTTCTTCCCATTTCTTACTCACCAAAATCAGAAGCGTGTTAAGGAAGTGGATGGGTGGTCCCAATGTAGGTGACCTAAAAGCATAGCTGAAATCTCTCACTTGTATGCATAAACTTCTTGATATCTGAGAGCTTACTCAATGTAAGGTACTGTATTTGGCACAGAAGTGAGATAAAACTACAAGGCCCTTGTGTCTCCTCTTAAGGTAATTAAAAATTAGTATGAAGAAATATATAATCTACTGATAGTTCAGATTGATAGAATCTGAAACTTCAGAGTTCTAGTATGAGAAAGATGATAAGATCATGCATTCTTTCATCTGATAAATGGATGTCCTTAAAAGTATTGGCATGCTGGTTATGTAGCCAGCTTTTCTCCAATAAGGAAAAAAGAACATCATAGGGTATTCCTGAGGAAAATAACTTATAGATGCCTGTGGTCATGCATTAATCTACTTTGAATCTCCAGAATTTGCCTACAAGAGAAGAAAGAAGTTATGAGGGGCTGCAAAGAGTAGCAATGGAGAGAAAATACACCTTTTACTTCTCTAACTCCGGTAGATTAGTGAAATAAAGACAGATGATAAGATCTTGGTTTACCTCAATGAATTAATTATAGAAAAATGTCTTACCAGTTGAAAAAAAGTAGTTTATTTTTAAAACCTGTTATTCTTACAAGCCCCCAAATAACTAATTCCCACAACAAATATATGCTCTGCAATGCCTGGCTGCATCTGAGCACTGTCTGCCTCATCAAACACATCCCCTACTAGTTGCTACCTGGCTGACTCTTCCACAAGCCTACTGACATCATTTCAGCTTCTGAGGTAGGTCAATGTCTCTATGACCTCAATGAATTTAGACAGGCTGTTTTCCTCTTCCCGGAGATCTCTAAGCATTGGTCCCATCCCTTGCAACCCCAATAAGCCAGTTTTGACTTTACCCTAAAGATCTCAGCTTAGATGTGACTTTCTTAGAGGAGCATCCTCTATCCTACCTAATGTATGTTTTCCTGCTGCCTTCCTCCCCACTATATTATTTTGTAATAATTTGCTTATTTAATTCTTTCTTTGTACTAATAACTTATCACCAACTGTAATTAAATTATTTTATGTGCTTACTTGCTTAATATCAGTCTCCCCACTAGACTGTGAGTTCTGTGAAGGAACTCACAGTCACATTGTTTGTCACATTCACTGCTGCATACTCAGATCATAGTAGTTTATGACACCAAGTTAGTATTCAACAAATATCTTTTGAATAAATGAATGAAATATACACTCATAGTAAGCTTGAAACCAATACTAAATAATAAATATTATTCATTGAATTTCTAGTTTTGTTTAATCTGATAAGAAAACACACAACTGTGCATATCTTTGGTGTGTTTCCATGATGGCTGACTAACTCCTCTTCCAAATATTCTGAAGCTCTCAGTTGACTCTACATTAGGATGAGCTGACCACTGCTTCTCAGCTACCCTAACAGGTACCAGCACTTGCCTTGTGGATGATCAAAGTACATGAATTGTGTCTAGCAGGAACTAAACCTCACCTAAGGAGTAGCTTAGAGAATCAGTCATTATATCTATGATGAATAACATAATCTTAAATTATTTTCAAGACTTTTTTGAAAAATTATATTTGAAATTATCAGTAAAGCAAGCTATTAATTGATATAGATATTTCTAGTACTTGTTTGACACTGGATTGTTGGTCACTAGCCTCTGGTTATTTGCTGATAGCAAGTTAGGTGAACCAGTAGAATATTGACTCATTCAGAACATTGTTGCAGTTCAGTGAATCACTCCTACTGAGCATATTTAACTTTGAATTAACAGCATGATTCAGTCATACAGCTTGCTGGAACAAGTTAATTTCATAGTTTTTATGTGATCAGCCACAGTTATACCACACTCTCATTTGTATTAGAGTGATTAAATTGATAACTTACCTTAGGTTAGGTTGAAAGATATTCTTTAATGTTCAGCATTTTCTAGGGTTTCTTTTTGTTTTGCTTTGTTTTGTTTTGTCACTCAAGCCTTAATAGGCTCAAGATACTAGGCTTCCAATGACAATGAAAGATAAAAATTGTGTGTGGGTATATATACATCTGTGGGGGGGTGTGTATGCTTTCCTCAACTAGGAAACTGCTTTCATATTGCAGTGAAAAAGTTGTTGTCTTTATTTAAGAAAATACTCAAAGACATCCCTGTAATGGTGGCTAGTTACATAATAGATATCTTCATGCTAGAGATTTGAAAATTCTCAAGCTTTATTCAATATCATCCTAGAATGTTAATGCTAGACATGTGTTAAATGATTGCAATCAATCAGAGGCCTTGTGAAGAGTACATTCTTCAATTTTTTTTAAAAGCAATATTTAAGTCTTGGCAATATAACCAATCTAATAAACAAATCAGAAAAAAAATTCAGATTCTGTACATGCAATATTTATTTCCATAAGAAAGCTCTATGCTACTTAATAGCACACATTTGCCTGTACTATAATGTTATTTTGGTGTCACAAAGGTAGAGTTAGTCTCCATTGTTCTTATATAACTTCCTTCAACCATTTAAAATCTGGTAATTTGCTATTTTTTCTTCCATGTAGATTCATTTAAAAGTCAAATATACTTGGCATTTGCTAAAGTCATAGCTCTTCCTCTTCTTGGAATTTCTCTGCAACCTTACATTTTATTAATAAAATTCATCTGCAGTAGCATAAAATTCACAATTTCAATTCTGTTTAAGTTTTGAATGACAAATTGTCCTATTATCTCATTTCTTTCTTGCCTCATTTGACTAAACAAATGCCCTACAGTAGGAACATTTACTTGTGAAGAAAAGATTAATCCATCTTTTTAAGAACTCTGTAATATAACCTTTATAATCCCCCACATCAGTGAAAGTAGTGGATACTTCATATCTAGGTTCACCATTCTATTAAAGGCATCATACACATTTTTGTAAAGCAAAACCACAGAGCATCATCTACTTTCCATTGCCCAAACCTACCATTTTGTTATTTCAAAATATTTAGGTAACAAATAGAAGCTTTCTTTTAAATTTCAGATCCTATCTCCCTTTCTTTATATGGTCCTTCTTCTAAATGAAAAGTGGCTGTTTCTTAGTAACAGTAACATTTGGTTCTTAAATTATTTTGGATTTTTCATCTAAAAAATAAAAGACCCACAAAATATTAATAATTGGCATCTACTTCCAAATACAGTTATTTTTAATTTGAACCCCAAAAACTTCTCACTCTCTTTCTCTTTTCTCTCAGATGATTTCATTTCCTCCTACTACTTTTGGCATCTATGGCATTTCACACAAATGCCCCACTTTAGTATTTGGGTTGGAGAGGTCGATCATTGACAGGTAGCAAATGATCAAACAAAACCGTTTTCCCAAAATGATAGAAAATAAAATCAACTTCTCATGATAGTAAAGAGGAAAAAAAAGTAAAAAGATGTGCAGTCTGTGCCCATCTTACCTTTTATTGATGGATAAAGTATGCATGAGTCAGAATGTATATAGTCCAGCATCTTTAAAAATTTGATATCTAGCTTATTGTGTAAAATATGTACCACCTTTTTGACTGATTTATAAGAAATCCCATCAGATATCTTGTCATTTTGATCTTATATTTTACATATCTGGTTATCATGCAAAAGATTAACTTTTTTTCAATGAAACCATTTGCTTCAAGACTATGTTCTCATGGCTCTTAGCCCATATAAGTCCTAACAGAACACAAATGTAATCAATCAATAATTTATTTAGGAGCCATTTTGAGCACAGTATTTTACTTTTATCCTCTTTTTTCTTGTATACTACTCAAATTATTATTATTGATGCTTATTCTTGAAATTAAAGGCCACACCTGGGACTAACAGAGTAAATTTGAGCAGCCACATTTTTCTCACTAAAATGCAAAATAGAGATTGCTCTAACATGTTTAACTATAAAGCTGTCCTTTGTTTAAAATCTATAAAAAATAAATTTTTTTCAAACTGGGATTTTTCAAGTGGATAATGATAAAATAATATTAAAACTGAAAATCAACGCAATTAATCAGTGTCATAAAATAGGAGAGTAGCACTTAAATGTACTGCATCAGTGACATAAGAGGTAAAATTTTTCAAGAAGTTAAAATAAGAAAAATGTTAATTGAATACAAAAATAAAATAAACTTTAAGTGATCTCATATACAGTGTTTAGGAGAACTGCTAGACCTATTTCTAGACATGTTCAGATATCTTTAGGAAATCTTAACTCTTTTTTGGATTATAACCTCTTCTACAAGATTTGAAAATATAGGATCATATCCAGTGCCAATGAGCCTCAAGTTGAGACTTTCTGATAAAATCTAACATCAGTTTACATTAATTCTCACAAAATTCCCATTTGTGCTTTATTTGATTCCTGTTATTACTGATACATGAGTTTATTTGTAGTTTGGTTCACACAAATATTCAGAGGTTACCATTTACTTCAGATGCATACTTATTCTATTAATATATAATATGTTTCCTATTATTCTGTTAGGATTCCATTCGTTCTTTGTTTGTTTTATGACAGGTACACATGATTCCTCTTACTGTTAACAGCATTGTAGAAGACAGGAAAGACTTAGTTCCTTTTGAGTGGAATAACTTAAAAGAGAATGATGACTAAAGAGAAGCTGTGGTAACAGGGCAATGCAATCTTACTGAAGTCCAGTAGAAAACATGAGTCAAGCAAGGTCAAATGGGGTAGAAAACATAAATGTAACTAGAATCGGAGACTTCCCCTTTTGTTCTACCATGTTCCATAAAAGGATTTAACATATATAGATAGGTTAGGAAGGCATATTATCTTAGCTATGTTCACATTAGGTATAGAACAGAACTATTTAGTGATAAAAGTAGTTATGGGTAAGCTATTGGGTGTTCTGTTAATCTTGGGCTGGAATTGAGAAGTAGTGACAATAGGATGCCACCACCTTGCCATCATGTAGACACTCCTAGAGGTAGAAAGCCTGTCTAGAGGACCTTAGTTTACAATCTCTGTAAGACCTCAAGGAGGATTATGCTTCACTGAAGTATAGAATGTCTTGAGAACCCAATTTTGCTTTAGGCTGATGGGGGAAGAGATAGATAGAAAGATAGCCCAAATTCCTGCATATTATGGTCATATTCTCACTTGTCCTTAGCTGGGAAGGTTCAGAGAAAGAAGGAAGAATTGTTCCATCCACTAAGTGAGGCCAAGAAGAGTAATGGCAGTTTGAGAATATGAACTCAACTTCTCCTTTTCATGCATTTCAGGGTGGGGTAAAGTTAATAGTATTTGGAAAACTTTAATAGGAACATTCCAAAATATAACAAATGCCTTGAATTAATCTGTATTTTTGATGTTTGGAAGTAATTTATATTAAGCTTTTATGTCAATAATTTATCTTCTATTATTACTTTATATTCATTGCCTTTAGCTGTCAAAAGCTTCCTTCCCACAGACACTGAACCTGTAGGAAGGAGAGTATTCTAAAACAGATTTTCTCATTTCTCTAGTGGATTCTACAAACTCCACAAATTCAAAGACTGTGTAATCTGACTGCTGGCCACCCAAAGATATCCAGTCCTAATCCCTGGAATCTGTAAATGTCACCTTAAAAGGAAAAAGGGACTTTGCAGGTGTGATTAAGTTAAAAATCTTGAAATGGGGAGATCGCCTTGGATTATCCAGATGGGCCCTAAATTCAATCACAAGTGAGAGACACAGAGGGAGATTTGACATGCACAGAGGAAGAGAAAGCACTGTGATCACAGAGGCAGAGATTGGAGCAAAGCAGCCATAAGGCAATCAAGTCAAGGAATGCTTGCAGCCATCAGAAGCTGGAAGTGGCACAAAACTAATTCTTCTCTTTAGTGCCTCCAGAGGGAATGTAGCCCTGCTGACATCTTGATTTCAGCCCAGAGATACTGATTTCAGACTTCTGACCCTCAGAACTATGGGAGAAGAAATTTTCATTTTCAAAAGCCACTAAGTTTGTAATGATTTGTTACAGCAGCCTCCAGAAACTGACACATCATTGTGGCAGGGTAGAATGTGTGGCAAAGAAGCCCACATTCTAATTTCTAGAAACTGTGAATATATTATGTTACATAGCAAGGGAGAACTAAGGTTGCAAAGAGAATAAATGTTGCTAACCAGCCAACCTTGGATAGGGAGATTATCTTGATTATCCAAATGGGTCCAATGTAATCATGAGGTCTTTAACACAAGAAGAGGGAGGTAGAAGAATCAGAACAAAATAAATGGTGTCATGAGAAGGACTTGACTGGCCATTGCTGGCTTTGAAGACAGAGGAAGGACCACGAGCCAAGGAATGCATGTGGCCTCCAGATGTTGCAAAAGGCAAGAAAATGGATTCTCTCATAGAATCTTCAGAAAGGAATGTAGCTTTGCCAAAATCTTGATTTTAGCCCAGTGAGACCCATTTGAATTCCAGAATTACAAGATAATAAATTTGGGTTGTTTAAAGCCACTCAGTTTGTGCTAATTTGTTACAGCAGCAATAGGCAACTAATTCACTATCCCATAGGAAAAATATGTATGTAAAAGTAATCTGAAGACATGTGCATCTATAGTAAAAGTCTTCATTCAAAGCATGCAACAAATAAATACATGGAAAATATTAATAATAACTCTAACACCCCTTCTATATCCCCTGGCATCCTATAGTTTGTTTTTCAAATCTAATGAAGGCAAGTATACTATCAGATACAAGTATAACTTTCATGACCATTAAATACCAAAAACTTCACTAGTTTAATTAATATTTAATAAAAATTAGCTGTAAATATTACTAGTTGTAAAAGCAAATGCACAATATCCAGTGATAATTTAATCACAGTAAATATTACAAATGAATTCCTTTTTTGTGTATGTGCCTAATGCAACTGACCCAGAATAAGAATGCATTAACAATAAATAAAAACACAAGTTTTATTTGCAGAAGAACTGTGTTTCCAGGAATTAGAAACAAAGGGTATCAGCTTGTGTCATGGTTTAAAATTTGATATGTTTCTAAAGGCTTGAGCTTGACCATTTATTTTAATAAGCATCTAAACTTAGACACCAAGCAGAAATATTAGCCATTACTCAAGCAAACACAATGTAGATGTAAATTTCATTATCAACACCCTTATCTTGTCTCATAAGATTCTATAATTTTCTGGTAAGCAGGGCCAGGTGATACAAAAATTTTCCCCACAGATATTTCAATACTTCATTATAATTGCCAGTTATGTTACATTTCACAGTAACCAAACATGCTAAATGCAAATATATAAGTAAAAAACTATAACCAGAACATAGTTTTCTCTAAAACTAGCTCTCATTTCTTAATTGCAACATCTTGCTTGGACCTTAAAGAAGTGTGAACTTTTTCCTAACTAGTTTTACTGGAATTAGTATGTGCCTATTACTTGTTCAATTATTTATTCAAAATCTCTCCCAACTAATGTCAGATCTGTGATTACTAGGCTATTTTAGCACTCTTCCCCATATATGCAGAAAGGGAATGCTATAATTTCCTTTCAGTGCAATTTCTAAACAGTCAGACACATCTCCATATTTCCTTACTGCTGTTGCTATTGTTATTCTTATTTAATATGACTTTATTTTATACTTCTCATGTGGCTCCCTTTAACTTTGCATTATGGATTTCTGTCATAATTCTATTCATGTCATCAAGTCATTGCATAACTTTTCTGTCTCTTCAGAAGACTTTTAAGGGAAGCCACACATTCATCATAGTCAACTACACTCTAATTTCTCAAGATACTGCCAAACATTTCATCAATCTAGGATATGTTAAATACAATAAAACTAATCCTGTTTTATATTATAATAAGTTTATTTTTCTAGGTAAAGAGCTACCATGCAAAGTCAACCTTTTGGTACTCAATTAGTATGAATCATAACATGCTTTTGAAATTCATATTAAACAACTTAGTGCTCCAATGACCTATTGGATGACATCATGTCATAATAGATTGGAGTTTTCAATTCAGCAATTTGCTTTAATAGTGCTGTCAAAAACTAACAAGATTGTAAGAATGGTTCTCAGTGGACTCTCAGAATGTTTATTGATGCAACCAATACTACCATTAAAGTTTCTACACTTATATTGATAAGCTGGTTGGTATGCTACAAGAAAAATGCCCTTTTTAGAAAGGATCAGCAAGCACATCAATGCACATTTCATTTCTGATCCTTTTTTCCTTGGGCTATAATAAATGTGGCAGTAACGTTGAATAAAATTTTAATAATTGATAGCCATATTCTTTTTCAAGTGTCATGAGCCAGGGAGGCACACAAAATAAATTTGTCTAATAAATCACAATCATAATAACAGATCTAACAGACCTATGAATCCCCCAAAGTTCATCATTTTAAAAGGATCAGCTCATTAACACCAAAATGGTATCTATCCTCAGGCTGAATGATAACATCTGTACAGCAGCACCCAGCAACATTATGAAGTTAAGAATATCTAATTGAGACACTGGAAAGAATTATGGCTATTAGGCCTGAATCTTTAAAGAGCCAATAATGACTTACAAGCGGTAAAGTAGGATAAGTTGGCTCTTAAGAAAATAATAAACCAGGATAGGCAAATTCTAGAGGTGTATAGACTAGGTGCCCAGTTAATTTAAAAGGTTGATTTTCCAGAAAGCAAACATTTATCTGATAGGATCGTATAGCTCTTGACTCACCTAAGATTTGAATCCAAATTACCTGTCTAAAGAGGATGACTCATTCTTATACCACTTCCAACAATAGTCCTTTATGGAATTGGCTTTTGTGAGCCATTTATTTAATCAGTAACTAAGATTGATCCCTGAAGCTCCATTCAATCCTGGCTTCTTATGGAAAAATAGAATTTTAGAACTGGAAAGTAATTGTAGAAATGTTTATTTCAACTACCTAATTCCAACTGAGGTATAATAGGAGAATGTAGTTTACTCAAACATAGGGCTTACGTGGTCAAATTAGTTATAAAGCATAGGCACCTGTGGTCGCAGCCAGGGAACTTTCTGCTTTATTGGGTATTTTGCTGCCTTTATTCTTGAGAATAGTCATCTAGATGGAGAATCAGGTCCCCAGTGTTGTTTTTTCATATATCATTAACTTTCAATTTGCCTTGGCACAAATCACATTTTCTTTCACTAAATAATAATTTTTAAAAAGCATGATTGAAATAGTGGCTTGAAAAGGACATTGGCGTAGTTCAATCACTGTCATACTTATCTCAACCACACAATGATGTGGTTGACACTGTAGGCTACTTTTCCTCTTAAATATTACTTGTTTGTTTAGATTCAGAGCTATTATGCCAGCCTTTATATGGCTGGTACAAATTTTGGGAATTCTCCATGTCATTGACAATCTGGTGATGGGAGTAGAAAATACTATTAATATCTAGATAAAGCACTAAGGTGTTTAAAATGACTGACTCATTGCAGAATTTATGAGGAAATACTAAGGTACCAATTACAGATAAATGGAGTATTAAGGACAAAAGGAAGTAAAACTTGGGTTTATTTCATCATTGTAAGAGAGAAGCAATTGAGACCACGTAGAGAAGGAAGCTGAGACTCAGGGATCCCTGACTACCTGGTTTACAACTAGAGCTAGTTTATAAAACACAGAAAGACAAAAGCATATGAAGTTGAAGTATTATGAGGAAACATGAAAAAGAATAGTTAGGAATAATGAAACTAGTTAAATACAAACAAACAAACAAAAACCAAACCATCATAAAAATGTGAGAATTAATCACCAACTTAAAAAAATAAAATAAGAGTCATTGAGGTTTCATGAGACACTGACTGCCCCTAGTTCTGTGAATGGAATGGGATAAACAAACAAACAATGAAAAACCTAAAGATTGAGCTTGGCCACATTGCTGCAATGTTACGACGATCAATATTGCAAATGGAGAAGTGGGGATAAACCAGAACATAAATACAGTTAGCCAAGGCCTACCTAGTAAGATATGAAGGTGGAAAAGAAGAGCATGAGTTCATTCATTCAAGTCAAGGGAACAATAAAGAGAGTATAAAGGGATTTTGCAAATGTACCAGAAATTCCAAAGAAAAAGTACCCAGTGAATATTTAAACAGTAAAAAAAAAATAATTAATTAATTTAAAAAACACTAAACTGACTAAACTGCTTTTCATAAATTGCCTATATCAACCTACAGATTGATGTTCTTAAATATTAAGCACCGACATTATAAAATAATACAATTTCCATAGAATTTATACACACATTATGTACATACTAAAAAAATTGCAATATAAAATAACCTAAAACATCTTTTCTCAAAATAGCAAAGCCAGAGGAAAAAAGGAGAATTTAACTAATGAACTCAAATGAAAAGTAACAAGCAATTTTCAGAAAGCAATGAAATCAAAATAGAACTAGACCAACCCCAAATGGAGAAATACAGAAACAATAAAGAGAGTATAATTTTAAAATATTGGAATGGTTATGAATTTGGGCAAGTTATTGCTGGATAATATTCAATCTGTAAGGATATTAGAGCATAAAACTGAACAGTCATATCTGCAGATAATAACGAGCAGAGTTAGTACCCTTGTAATGCAGTAAAGAAAAAAAGGCCTTTTTAAATATAAAAATTTAACAATGAATATCAAAAGAAAAATTAAAAGATGTACCACATAGCAAGAAGTGATGCCCTTGTTACTTTCTATCATTAATAAAACTGTTTATGGACTGATATTTGAGAACCCCAATTCAGCACTGGTTCTAGCACTTTTTTAAAGTTAACCTTTAAGTGCCCCCAAAAGTATAAATGATCTTTATTATTCTAACAGCTTTGGCTTTCATGTTTCTACACAGTATTTAATTTTAAATATATTTTCCTTAAAATTTCCATAAATAAGTGAAAGGATGCTTGTCCTACTCCAGACATGAAACAAAGAAAATGGTTAGAGCTCAGTCTCTCTCTCTCTCTCTCTCTCTCTCACACACACACATACATTCTCAAACACACACGCACACACTCTCACACACACACACACACACACACACACACACACAGAGTCCCTTATCACATGTCAAAATATTTGTGAGCCAAAATTTAAATACTCAAAATTTTGAGCTAATCAGTGACACACAATTTGGTCAAAACTCTGGAGTTCTGGCCGGGCGCGGTGGCTCACGCCTGTAATCCTAGCGCTCTGGGAGGCCGAGGCGGGAGGATAGCTTAAGCTCAAGAGTTCAAGACCAGCCTGAGCAAGAGCGAGACCCCATCTCTAAAGAAAAAAAAAAAAAACTCTGGAGTTCTAAGGTCAATATAAATTTAGCTCCCTCCCCTAACTCTTTCGAAATGTATAGTGTCACGTAAGGATCACTGATGTTCAGATGGTCGTACAATTCATTCAACCAGCTGAGAAAGACAGACATACTTGTCTTCAGCATATAGAGCTCTCTAAGACCAGAAAGCAGATGAGTACATTTTACAAAGATTTTTAATAACAAGTTACACACTAAAATGTTTTCTTTTTATTTAACCCTTAGTTTTCCCAGGAACTCAAACTAAACAAAATGTCCAGCTCTGAACATTCCAGGCAATCAGGCAAGCTTTACAATGTTTAGAAAACATGTATAACTGTCAATGTAAGCATTGACCAAATAAAGACAAGCAGGCCACATTTATCTGTAAAGGTTAAACAGCAAGGAGAAAGGAGTCCAAGAGGAGTAATGAGGTGAAACTGTACAAGGACAGTTCTAAAACAGCTTATATGTGTGTTTTGTGTGGAACAGTCTCTAAGAAGTCATAAAGTCCTCATTGCTTAGTCATTTAAAAATCAGAGCATATAAAGGCAGACTTAAAATGCTTAATTATGCCTCCGACTTTTTTTTCCTTTCTTTTCTTTCTTTTTTTGCTTTGCTTCGTCCATGTTGAGAATGACTTTTTTTTTTTCCCGAACAATTAATGTGGATCTGACAGTAATCTACCGTTGGGGAATTTTTTAGATTAAAAAAAATTAATTCAGTACACAATTAGCATCATGAAGCTTACGAAAAACACCAATATTATTAGGAAAATATTGTCAAGAGTACTTGAGTCATTAAATTGTTTTTGGTCATTTATTTATAGATACAAAGTATAAGATTTGAAACAGCCAATACTGTTTTACAGACTGCACTCATACAAAATTAATTTCCTTAAAAATAAGCAAGAATTTATTTATTATCTGTTTGTTTGACATAAGTAGAAATGCTTGTTGTAATATTGATTCCTTTTACAAAATGATATGATGTAGCCTTAAATAAAACTTATATTTCAGACAGTCCATTATACTTCTAAGGCATAAACATCCCAATGTATGTTTTAGAATGCAAGGCAATGCCACAGAGAAAAAAAAAAAAACCTTAATTCAGTCATTTACCTGGGGGAAGAAAGAGGGTATTACTATTTTAGAGAAATGTTTCTGGAAAGATCATATGCAACACCAAAATTGCCTAGGAAATTTGTTAAAAATGGAATTTCTGGACCTCACTTCTGAACAATTTGGGCCCAGAAATCTGCATTTTACCAAGTTCCCCAGATGATTCTGGTGTGCAATAAAGCTTGAGGATCACTGAGAGGAAAAGAGAATTTCAATGAGAAAGCTGGAGGAAAAAAGGCATGGGTTTTCATTGTTCCAATGTCATTAATATATTATACTCTAATTTTCCTGCTATTTATAATAATTTCCCCAGGATAAAACAAAAGACAGGAAGTCACATAGGATTATAATTTCGTAAAACTAAACCAGCAATTATCATTTAATAGAACTCCACCTCAAAATATATGTATATATTCCTAAGTGGTCCCTAAGAAAGGCAAATAAAGCACAATGCTAATTTTAATTCAAATATATCATATTATTTATAAAATGGAAAAGACTGACCTGAACTCTAGTTGTCTCTGATGGCTTAAAGCAAATCCTGAAGGCCTTACCAGTCTCAACCAGTTTATGCCAGTTAATTTTAAAGAGGCAGCTTGCCCAAAGTTTTTTACAAACATCAACATTTCACAACAATATATTGCAGCTTGTTATTTGCTTATCCAAGTTATCCCATTTTGAATAAGAGTTCCTTAAAAGAGTGTTGAACAAGGAACATGACAGTTTGAATTTTTTAAACCTTGCTTATCTTAAATATCCCTAGCTAATAGAAAGATTATATTTTACATAATTTTGATATGCTGTTTTTCCTTGCTTATTTATTTACAGTAGAGCATATGCTCACACTTAATCACTAAGGGTTTCAGGTTGATTAGATTTATCAGTGTATTTTTAAAACTAACAATAAATCACTTTACTGATGGCTTAATCAATTTGTACCCATTTATTATGCCATTTTATCACCTACTTAATTTTCTAAATCAATCTTTACTTATAAAAAGCTTGTCCTCTTCCCCATCTGTGTCACAGTGTCATGCTGTAGATTTGGATCCCTATGGAGCAAGGACAGAGCCAGAATCAAGAAGTAGATTTTGTAGTGCACAAGGAGAGACACTCTTGGGTCACATATGGGAGTGGGGAAGGTTGTGTATCAAAATAATAATAATTTCATTTAAAGAGAAACATTCCTTATAATTACTAATTCCACAGTTGTATTATTTTTTTCTAAAAATTAATAACATGTTATTTGGTATGTTATTGGTAATATTGGTAATACCGGCTATGTTATTTGGTAATATAATTTATAAACTGCAGCTGGGCACATAATCTCATATCTATAATCCATGACTATGTTTATGATTCATTCAATTTTCCTTTATGCAAAAGAAAAGCTCTTGTCTCCTGAAATAATCTATCCTCTTTCTGATATTTATTTCCACATTTCAATGTTCAAAGTTTATCTGGAAGTTTAAAAAATTTTTCCAAATCCTTGGATTGTCCTTGTTTAAGGCAAATAATATACAATCTCTACTACCTATTTATAATCTTTTATTGTATTCATTCATTTCATTAAATATTTATTTTAGCATCTACCATATGCCAGACACTGATCTTCTACCTGTACTTTTCAAATTTTAATGTACATATGAATGAGCTCTAAAATGCAGATTCTGATTTGGTAAGTGATGGGGGGGGGGAAATGTCATGGGGGGAGGGGGTGGGTAGGGCCCAAGATTCTACACTGCTAACAAACTTCCAGTTGATGCTGATCATACTTTGAGCATCAAGAGTCTAATTCTTAGTTTAGGAAACTAACTAGAAAAAGGTGAAGGAAATCCGTCTCAATAATACCATCCTATAACAATTTGAGATCTGGCATTGTAGATGGCAGTCCAGGAAGGATTGCAGTAGTTTTAAAATTGCAACAAAAGCTACAGAATCTAGTATATTCCAATACACAAAAAACAACTAACTCTATCAGAACACAACCACTAGTGCCAAAATCATAAAGAAAAATATGATACCAAGAGCATTCTATACTGCAAGTTTTAATAGCTTATTGCTATTCAGATCATTTGTTGCTGTAGCAGGGATTTTTTTAAATTAAGGAGTAAAGGAGGGAGCTTGGCTGATCTTGAAGACAATCAATAAATACTTGTTGAATAGCCACAGATCTCATGACACTATACTCTTAAGCTAGAAGGGAATATTTCTAGTCACTTCCAGCTGTTGACTTAATGAGAACTGCGCTATATTCACATGCAAATTGAACAAAACCTGCCATAAGATCAACTAAGGAAGTTTTTCCCAAGTGGGCGGAGAACAGAAGTAGAAAAGCAAAAGTAACTTTGCTGTAGCAGATTTTAGAAAACAGGAGTACAACATCCCTTTCCTTTGTTTTCCAAAGGAGTCACTCTGTGGACTTTTGAGTACGGATTAAAAGGAATTAGACGTAGAGGAATTTGTTCCAAAAGGAGAAATACACACACACCCACACACGTTCATTTTCTGTGGGTTTACACTTACTCTTGTAAAATGTGTGCCTAATAGAATATTCATTTGGGTAGTTTCATTATGAATACCATTTAAAGAACTGGTGTTAACTTTCTAACTATGCTCTTGAATATTAGTTTGCTACCATATAAGATGACCCAACTTTCAATCAAAAATCATAGCAGAGGAAAATAAGGTACATATTGTTATAATGATAAAAATTTGCACTTTTCCTACACTAGTCCAGAGAAGACATACTTCTATTTATTCTACACTAATTGCAGACTCATTACTATGTTCCTTTGCCAAAGCTTCCTCTCAGATCACCAAAGTCTAGCATTTAACTTTCATCTCTATTTTCATCTTTGTATATTACAGGGCACATGCCATTTGTCTTGGGAAAATTCAGAGGCATCTAAATGAAGTCAAGAATTTTAGTATCATCATTCCCTATAATATATGCAGCTAAGCTGAAATAGGTCTGCTGTATTTCCTGATTGCTTCAATTTAAGGTAATTTGTGTTGAACTGTGATTCACAAGTTGTTGAAAACTAATCAATATACTGCTCAGTTTCAAACGAAAATTTAAAACAAAGCCGTTTATGATAAATAACTGAAATGAAAAGGCTAAGATGTCCACTGCATCATATTATTTTAATTTGAATGGTCCTTTGTGACTGATTTGCAGGTGGTAATGACTTGCAAATTAAGTTGTCAGAAAACTGTGCTGTTGTGACCCAGTGACCAAGCTTTCACAGAGCTTACAATGAACACTGCATTTTGAGGCCTCATACTTTATTGCTTATGTCCAGGGTGAGAATGCTCTTTGCAGCCTTATCCAAAGAACAGCACTAATGAATATTGTCAGACTACCACTTAGTAGGTAGAGAACAAGAGGTTAACATTTCTGCCTCAACACTAATTGACTGGTTGAAGTGCTTGACCAAGGAATTATTCCTTTTCCTTTTCAGGTCTTCTCAGTAAAACACATTCCTTCCTTTTAACACCAACTCCACTTAACACCACAGCAATGCTCTATTAGAAATGAAACACAATAGAAAATTTCAATTTACATGAAAACAGTGCACCTCTGGTCAATTAATCATCTTCAACTTCACACAAAGGTTCATTCAGTCATAAATGTGCAGGTTGATTCAAGTGAGTCAAGAGTTTTCCAAGCAATGAAAAAGGAGATAATCCAGTCTAGAGCAATGAACAATGTGGTCACTTAGATGCTGCTAGTAGATTCTACACCAGCTGACACATTCCCTTTTTAAATATCTTCAGTCTTGGAGTGGCCATAGCTTTCACTGACAGGCCTTTTCTACTTGCATGATTTACTGCATACCAAATTTATCATGTGTATGTTTCATCTGGGAAAACCGATCTACCATTCTTGCTGCACCTAAATGTAAATGTGCACATATGAAAGCAACAAGTGGCAGTGAGGAAAGAAGGGAGAAAGGACAGGGAAATGATAATTGTTGAGCAGAATCTGCTAAGTCCATAGTTTTACATGTTTTACCTACTTTAATTTTTACAAGAATTCTGCAATTATAATTATTATTCACACACATTTTCCAGCTGAGTTTGAAGTTATACAGGCATTTAGTATTATTATATATAATACCATAGTCAATTCTAGCTGTGTTTGATTCAGTTCAATCACCACTTCCTTCAGAAACTCTTTCTTAACACCATCATGCCTGCTGCCACTGTGGTTGTTTTAATAAATCCTCCTCAGTGCATCTTTCTGTGTTTCCAGGTTGTTATTTAGTTGCCTGTTTATACATGTTGCTCCACACTAGACCTTGAACTCTGGGAAGGCAAGGCTACGTCTTATCTTTGAACCCTAGTGGGTCTAGTACAGTGTCTGACACACAGAAGTTTCTCAGTAAATGTTTGTTGAATGATGATCAAATGACTTCAAAGTCTGTGATATTTTAAGCTCTCTTCTAGTACCTTGATCTCCCAACTCTTCCAAATCAGTTGTAATCTCTCCCTCTTCTGACCTTGCTAAATAATTTGTATTCTCTGAAGGCACTTACTGCTTCTGATCTAGCAGTATAGCTATTTTTGCATTTGTCACATATTCTGTACCATAATGTACACTCTTTGAGGGGGTATTGCTCATATTCCCCTAGCAACTAACCACAATGTCTTGATATTGATAGCCTTTATATGGGCATTTATTGAACACCTCTTTCCTACCTACTTTGTTAGGAACTAGGTAGGGGCAACTCAAAGTCAAACAGGATGTGGCCCTTCCTCTCAAGGGGATCATAGTCTAGTCACAATAGTCTAGTTACAATAGAGTGTTAAAAATACTACAATTGATGCATGAGCAAAGTGTTATGGAAGCACACAAGAATGTATGTCTTCTCTTACAGAGGAGGCAACATTTAAATGAAGTTTAGATGTAGCAATGCAACAGGTGATACAAGTTAGGCATCTTCCTATAACAAAAAACTTTTAAAATAGTTTAAAATGGAATAGAATTTATTATTGTCAAGCACCACTTCTTCCCCCATCAATAAAGTTGCCATAGTTGTTTCCTACAATTATTAATCAAATCTGGGGGGATTGTAACACATGTGCACTAATGAATGCACAGGCTTAAGTTTAAATCTCACTCCAGCTAACTCCTGACTCTGACCTTGAGAAAAGTCACTTAAACTCTCTGAGTTTCAGTGTTCTGATCAGGGTAAAGTGAAGATAATAACTACTCATTGAGCTGGAAAATATATATAAAGCCACTTAATGGTGTATATGGTTAGTGCTTAGTAGGTCCTCAATTGATATTAGTTCTTCTAGGAAGTTTAGAAGCAGGGGAAATTACTTTCTGGATAGTAACTTCTGTATTCAGTAATGAAACTTTGCTTTTTCAACTTATTTTTTCTGCCATTTTCTACCCTATGTCAAAGACACCAGTGTTTTCTTGGGCTAGGAGATACCTGTTGCATTCTAACAGCCCAATCTATATATTCTTTCATTCAATCAGGGAGTAAATTACTTATTATTTATGGATTTATTCAGAATCTACTAACATACATGGTGAAATGCTAGGTGCTGAGGATGATACAGAGATGAAAATATCAGTGTCTCTACTTATAATTAAGTCATAGAAATGTGACATGGTAAACAACTAATTATAATTTAAAGAAGTGTGTAAGAAGTGATCTATGTATGATAAGGTCAGAGTGGGCTATGGTAGTTCAGAAGAGAAAGAGACTGGTAATATTGCAAATCATTAATGGAAGGCTTCTTGGAGGAGTTTGCATTTAACTTGGATTTTAACGTTTGGGTAGGTTTGAATAAATGATGTAGAGGGAGCTGATTTTCAGAAGTTTTCCATGCAGAATGAATGGTATGAACTATATAGTATCATGGTTAAGAGCAGGATATTTGGGATCAGACAGAACTAGGTTGGAATCCTGACTCTACCACTTACTGGTTGTGTAGCATTGGCAAGTTTTTAACCTCTTTGAACTTCGATATTCTCCTGTGTAAAATGGGGATGTGAAGGGCACCTACCTCAGAGTTGTAGAATTAAATGTGATAACACACAAAAAGCATTTTGCACATGCTTGATACACAATAAATGCTTGTTAAATTAAGTTTAGCCTAAAGCTGCCTCCTTACATATTTTAAATTCAGCCTAAAGGTTTCTCTGTATGTAGTGAACTATAACCTAACTAGATGTGTGAACAAGCTGTAACATACTCTTATGCCAATCATCAAGTTTTGGCCAATAAAGGACGCCAACTGTTCAAACTGTGTTCAAAGAAGGCAAACGCTGAGCTGTAACCAATCCAGCTGTTTCTGTACCTCACTTCTGTTTTCTGTACATCACTTTCCTTTTTCTGTCCATAAATCTTCTTCGACTGTGTGGCAGCGCTGGAGTCTCTCTGAACCTATTCTGTCGGGGGGCGGGGGGTGGGTAGGGGGAGGCTGCCCGATTCGTGAATCATTCTTTGCTCAATTAAACTTTTAAATTTAATTTGTCTAAGGTTTTTTCTTTTAACATTATTAATAAATGGTAGTTGTTATGACTATGAGCAAAGGTGCAGATGTGAAATTCCAAAAGCACACCTGGAGTGGAGTAAGTCAGTTGTTTCAAAATGAAAGGTTCATATACAAGTATAGATAACAAATCTGGAAAGTTTGATAAGGCTGGTTTGTGAGAGATTTGAATGTCAGGCTAAGGGATTTAGATTTTATTCAAAAATGTCTTACTTAAAATATTCCATCTCCAGTTAAAATCTATTTATTTCTCTTCAAGCCGCAGTAGTAAAAGAGAAAAAATTTGAGGAAAGGGAAAACTAGTGATTACAAATATACAGTAATATTACAGTGCAATACAACAGATTTTTCTGATGGTTTTATTCACGAGTTTTATATAATTAATCAATGGACACATTTTAAACACTTCCTCTTTGCCCTACTCTACAAATGTTTGTAAACTCTTTTCATTTTTACTTGCTTTCTGCTGGACTGAGGGATTTCTTGACCTGGTTAATATGGTACTTAAACTGATGATAATTCCTTTTCGAGCACTTAAGGCATCAACACAAGGCTCATTTGATTCTTTAAGCGCCATTAAATTAAACCCCTAACAGCACTGTAAAATGTTAGTAGCACATGTAATTATAAGTCTTTGGTGTATATCAGTGGGACACGATCTTAAAATGGCCAACTACCCAAGCGATAGTGCCACTATTCCATCTAATCAAGACAGAGAACTGTTAAGGTGATGTACAGCTTAAGTGTGTCACTATCTACACTGCTGAAACTGGAGGAAGAGCATGCTAGAGATCTTCAGTGGCGTTTAGTACTCTCTATGCCAATTAGACATGTAGTAGCATCGAATCTAAGAGCACAATAAATATACTTTCAGATCTAAGCTGTTAGATTCTGATCAGTAAAATACCAAGTTTACATTTTTAAAAAGACCTAGTATTTTATGATAAATATTCACAAGGGAATAGATAAACTTCTACAGAAGAATATGATTCTAATTTTTAAATTTATTTTGTTGACTAATTTAAATCTTAGTTTATTTCTACCTCTACAAGATAACGGTGCTTTACTCACAACAAAATCATAAATAGCTCTAATGTAGAAGTTGTATTACCCAGTAATATATTAGGCTTGATAACTAGTATGTGTTGATTTGCTAACACTGCTGACATTTGGCATTCATTTTAATTTCTAGTTATCTCTGAGAATCTGAATCATATATTCATTATATGAACTCTAAGCAATCTGAAATGAATGGCTATCAAAATATACTGTGGTGATATATATTAATATTTGGAGTTATATAGCTGTGTGTATTATAGTTATATTAAATTAACCTGCATCTCACATAATATAATATGGACCATCAACCTTTCAGGAGAAGAAGAGTCTTTTCTTTGAGTTCATTGGTCTGCTATCAAGAGTTTGCCTCAATTGTTTTAATATGGAAGTAGTTAAATGTTTAATTATTTTTTTTGATTAAATGAAAAATCTTTCAATTTTTGGAATTCTTAACTCTTTACTGCACTGATACTCATCTACATATATAATGGCATAAATATACTGTACATACAAACCAAAAAGGCATCTAATATGCAATACAACTTATGCCAACAGACAAAATCAGCAAACTGTTTTTCAACAGGAATTTAATAGAGGGAAGGCTGGGAATGGTGTCAGATTGATTGGGAAATGACTACAAGAGGGAACCAGAAGTTACTTATCAAGCAAAGAGAAAGAGAGGTGTTAAAAATCACCACCACCACCACCAACATAG
Organism: Daubentonia madagascariensis; assembly: GCA_023783475.1. Taxonomy (NCBI): domain Eukaryota; kingdom Metazoa; phylum Chordata; class Mammalia; order Primates; family Daubentoniidae; genus Daubentonia; species Daubentonia madagascariensis. The sequence goes on along the minus strand of JAKFHU010000341.1, from coordinate 3,728,401 downwards.
CCTAATAGAGAGTGAGAGAAAAGATGGCAGCATATAGAAGGAAGAAAGAGGTGTGCAAAAGTGTACATGTGTACTTACATTAACACACCAACAATTTTTCCTCTTTCCTTCTATTAAGACATGAAATGAGAGCTAAACATTCCATCATGACTCAGAAAAAGAAGACAGCTGAGAACATACTAGAGATAGTAGAGTAGCTAGTTGCATCTGGAGAGACTGGAGGTGATATCCAAATCTGAGTTCCAAGCTAAAGGAAATGTGAAGGAGGTTAGTGGAGAAAATGACCCATGAAGATGTGATGCATCCTCAGCCACTGAAAATGAAATGCTATATGACATCTAGTTATAAGCAGAGGATTTGGACTCAGGGAAGCACTAGTAGGAATCCAAGCTTTACTACTTATTGGTTCTATGACCGGGGGTAAAATCTCAGATTCTTGGAAAGGGATAGGGATAGCTATTTTACACAGCACCTTATGCATAGTAACTGATCAATAAATAGAAGCTATAATTATTGTGAGTAAAATTTAAGGACATGCACAAGCTAATTTTTCCTCTATAAAGTATGTCCCAGTAAGTGAGTTCTTATAACAATCACCTTGTGGTAAAGTATGCTAACACTTTCAAGTTTTCTGAATGTGTTGGAAGGGGAAAATGCAAAAGCACTCTTCCGTAATCTAATTACCTGGGAAACTCATGGAACGTTCAATTGACATAGGTTCCAAATACAGAGAATCTGCAATGAAATTAGCAATAAGCTGAATGCACACAAACCTTTATTTAACTCCATACATAAACTTCACATCATCTTTTCCTTACATTTGTTAAATATCAGTGATAACACAGGAAACTATATTTAGCAGCTTAGAAAACTATATTTAGCAGCCTAGAAATAAGAATGAAAATAAAAACTCACCAATAAAATCTAGGCACTCTCTTTAACTTTAGAAACAAATAGGAATACCTACCTACTATTTTTAAATATTGTGTTGGATATTGTTGCTAAAGTAATAATATGTGAAGGGAAATAAGAGAGATAAACATCGGGTAAGAAAGAGAAGAACACATCATTCACTTATCACATAATCATATATGTAGAAAAACCAAACAGATTAGTTTTTAAAAAATTATTCAAAGTAATACAACAACTTAAAAGGAGTGGTCAAATATAAGCTAATATTGAAAAGTCAATAGCATTCATGTCCACCAGCACTACACAGCTAAAATGCATAAAGAATCATAACACATTATTATGTTAAATCAACTAAACTTTGACCTGAGGTAGCCTGTGTAGGACCTTGAGTCCCTATGCAGCAAGCTGCAACCTAACCTAGTATGTAAACAAACTGAAAGCCTAATTTAGGAGTATATTTCTGAAACAAATATCTGAGTTATAGCCAATCATAGCAGCTGAGCTTCAGCCAATCACAGGATGCCAACTGATTTAGACTGTGTCCAAATAAGGCAAATGCCAGCTGTAACTAATCAAGTTATTTCTATACATCATTTCTGTTTTCTATCTATAAATACTCCCTGCCCACTTTGTAGAGTGGAGCTCTCTAAACCTCTTCTGATTCTGAGTGGTACCCAATTCATGAATTGTTCTTTTTGTCAAATGAACTCTGTCTAATTCATCTGAAGTTTTTCTTTTAACAATTAATAATGACAATGTATTGGAACAATACGTTGTATTGGAACTTTATAAAAAATAACTTCAAATATGTATTATGAAACTTTATAAATTCGTAAATGGAGAGTCTTGAGTGAGAAGAGGAAGTAAAAATATTTGTATACTCCAAATTACTTAGTATATTTAATATAATCACCATTTAAATCAGAGCAGGAATCAGATCCAGGGATAGATGGCTCAGTGAAATTATTTTAGAATTTATATGAAACAGTAAATGATAAGAATATACAGAGATATCCTGAAAATGGAAAAGCAATGTTCTTGAATTAGAGGTTGAAGATATAGCACTATTGTATTTTAAAACATCTGTTTTATATTTTTATAAAATATAAAAAATGCAGTTCTTCCTGAGGAAGAAATAGAGATACAAATCAGTAGAACAGAATTGCAAACCCATAAATAGATGCAATCATATATAAAATCAATATATGATAAAGTAAGCTTTATTAAAAAAAGGACTATTTAAGGATGGCTTAATATGTGGTGTTGAGATAACTGAATAGTACCTTAGAAAAATAAGTGAATTAGACTCATCCTTATGCCACATAACAAAATTAATTTTAGATGGATTAAAGAGTTAAAATATGGAAAAGTTAAAATACAGAAAAATAACATGAAATATAACAGAATGTTTACTACCTCTATGGAGAATTGAGTTCTCTGTTTTGAAGTAATAAGATATAAATAAATAAGAATTGAGAATACAAAACTTCAAATGGCAAAAGTCTATATTAATAGAAAATCAAAACTAAAATCAAATGGACAACAGAGTGGAGAAATATTTATATCAAATATGACATAGCTTTAATACAACATTTAATACAATCATTCAAAATTGTAAGAGAAACTTTCAGTTCTTAATAGCTAAAAGGGCAATGAATATATACTGGCAATTCACACAAAGGGAACACAAAGAGTAACAGACATGTGTCAAACTTCAAATTAATAGTTGCCTTCAAATCTAACAATCTCCAAAATCCTATTGATTCCAAATCAAACTTTTTTTTCTGAAATTCAATTCTACACTCCACCTCTGCCCCATCCCAGCTACTTTTTGCCCCAAGTCAGGTCTTCAAATTTCTCCCTTCCACTTTGTGGTAGCCCCCTACTTAGATTGCCTCATTCTAGCCTTGCCCTGCTGTATTCCACGAGCCCACCACTCACCAGAGTAAACTCTCCAAGATGTAATAGTATCACCACCCTTCCGCTATCCTCACCCTCAGCCTAAAAACTTCACTCAATTATGAGCTTCAAAATCAATTTCAATACTCTTGATATTTTATTCAATGTGCTCCGTGAACTAAGCCCTGATTATGTCTCCAAACTAGTATCTGACATCTTTACCTTGTATTTCATTTTCTTTCTTTTTAGATGAAGCCATATATTTTGTTAATCAAGATATAGCCACTTGTTATTATTATAGCTGCTTATTTCTAAATTCAAATAGTCCTTCAAGGACTAGTAAAAAATTAGCCTCCCCTCCCCCATCCCTGTCACTTCACCCCTATTTCTGTTTCACATGAGCTGAAGGGCCCTTAAGGCAGTGCAGTGTAGGGGATAGAATGTGATTTGAGTAGGAGATGAAGGAGGAAAGGTATTAATATTTTTCTTCCCCTTCTATTTTTCAAACATGAAGGAACAGATTTGGGAGGAGAAGGGCATGAATCCTGGTTCAAACTCCTTGAGTTTAAGGTGTCTATGGGATTTCCCAGAGGAGATGCTCAGTGACCATTTGAAAAGTGTGGATCTAGAGCTCAGAAGAAAGATGTGGACTGAAGATAGATATTATGGATGGTAACTGAAGTTGAGGAATAAGTCAGGTAGCCCCAGGTTGGGGTACGGATTGAAAAACAGGACAGAAACTTGAAGAAGCCCTATAAGTGCAGGAATTTGGCAGGGAGGAGTGCAGAACTGAAACCGAGGGTACAGCCTCCCAACAACATTACAATGTTATCTCTGAGCATTCTTTACACAGAATTGGAGTTCTAAGCATGTACACTTTCAAAACCTGGTTTTGTAAATATTTTATATCTCTTTTTATTGAAGTAGCACATCTACTTGGTTTACCAAGTCAAACAGTACTAGAAGGCTTATAATTAAAGTCAGCAGTGCCTTGCCTCACCCCTCTCTATCCCATTATCTGCTCCTTGCAGATAAACTTGTTAAACTCCTTTACCCATATCTTCCAATATTTACTTCCATATTTCTAAATTATATGCTAATACCAGGAGTTCTTGATTTTTCATTTTTAGATATCTGATGATTTTGTGAATCTAGCTATCATAAACATACAGTTCCCATTACCACCCCCCATACACATTTGCACCCCATTTCCATTTTTTCCCAATATAGGCATAATTATTGGTTAAACAATATTCAGTGTTTATCTCATTATGAGTATGTAAATATTCACAGTTCAGTCGTGTAGTGGATTATAATTACATTTCCTTCTTTTTTAACAGCATTTTATTTCCCCTGTGGTTAGTAATAGCCACAACCATTCATTTGCCTGGTTTATTATGTATCCAAAGCTTGACATACATGTAAATATTATCCCAATACATTAAGTACATGAGGTTATCTATCACTGTTTTGCCCCCTTTGGAGTCAACCTTCCTGAAGCCCTCTGTCCTCCTGATCCAATGTGGATAGGTTGCTCTCTCCACCCATGTCACAGCTATCACCCTAGGATTTGCCTTCACTCCCATTGTGGGCATTGATGTTGACTATTGCTTTAGACCTCCTATGCCCTGCTCCCATGCTCTTCAGACCACAGTTTTCCTTTTCTTAGTTTACTCCCTCTTTTAGATGGAGCACATCTTCCTAAGAAAGGGAGGATGGGAGACAATGTAATGGAGAAATTTTATTTATGAAAATGTATCTATCTTACTCTCATGTTTGATTGGAAATATTTTTCTATGAGAAATTCAAAGGCATTACTCCATTTTCCTTGAGGTTCCAGTGTTGATTTTGAGAAACCTAATGTCAGAATTCTGGTTCCTGAGCCTTCTTTTTTTTTGCATTCTCTCTCTCTCTCTCTCTTGCTCTCTCTCATTTTTTTTCCTCTTCCTTGAAGCCTTTTGGGATTTTTTTCTTTATCCCAGTGTTCTTAAATCTTATAAAATATGCCTCCTTCCTACTTGGATTCACTGTGCTGGGCATTTGGTAGGCCTTTTCGATCTGGAAATGAATGTCCTTTAAGTTCCGGGAATTTTTTTTTTAAGAGGAATTTTCTTTACTCCATTTCCCAAATCTATTTCCTTTTCCTCCTGCTCAGAGCTTCATCTAATTTGGAGAAAAGAGAGAGAAGAAGTTCCCTGGAGCTAATCAGGCTCCGCAGCTTCTGGGGCGGTCCCTCATTCTCTTACCCAAAAAGGCAAATGAGGACAAGAAGCCCACATAAAATATTGAAATTACTCCACTTGTCCTCGTACTTCTGATGCAGCCTCAGGGACAAGTGCCAAACTTTCAGTAACAGAATTTGGTGTCCCCGGGTGGTCCCATCAGTGCCCCAGTGTAACTGCACCCCGTGACTTCTGGGAGAGGTGGGGAGCAGCCCCAGGTCAAGCCATCCTCCTCATTTGCCAGCAGATTTGGGAGGGCTAAAACCAATGTAAAGACCTTGGAAAAATCAAGGAGAAATAAGCCAAAATATGCTGCAGTTCCCATAAATAAGAATGGGAGATGTTAGTTAGCTGCCAGAGCCGGACTAGCTCCGGGGAACTCCCATCTCTCTTCTCTGAGTTAGACGCAGCTCCAACCAGCTTTAACTTTGTTGAGGAAAAGGAAATGAATTTTGGGAATGTCACGACACCTTGGCCATTCGTTTGAGTAAGTTCACCAGGGTGCATGCCAAGACCCTTGATTCCACCCATTTGGGGAAGGTTTTCAGAACTTCTTGCTCTGTGGCAGGGCATTTTGTTTGGATTTGTTTGGGGGTAGAAGTCATAGTTGAGTGGAACTAGGGAACCTGGGGGATTTGTCCCCTTTTGGATTTGGAGGTTGTTTGTATGGTTCCCAGGGAACCTGGGGAATAAATTCACTTTTGGATTAGGCGATGTTGGTTCTCATTTGAGAATTTGGTTCTCGTTTGTGCAGTTCCCATTTGTTTGGTAAGGCTTTGGCATTTGAGATTGTTTGCATTAGGGATTCCCTGTACTGTCTGTGTTTGTTGTTTATGAGCTTTGTTCCATCTAGGGAACCTGGGGAATTCATTCCTTTTTGGATTGGAAGATTTTGGTTCTCGTTTGAGAATTTGGTTCTCATTTGTCCAGTTCCCTCGTTTGATAATGCCTTGGCATTTGAGATTATTTGTGTTGGGGATTCCCTGTATTGTCTACTTGTCATTTTGTGTTCATTGTTATCGTTTGTCAACATGGGAGGCTCCATTTCCATTCCATCTGAAAGCCCCTTGGCGAAAATCTTGGCTGAAAAGCCAACTTACAGCTATAAGTCTATTTCAAAAAGAGAATGGTGTCATTGTAATCCAATGCATATGCTGGAGTGTGAGAAGTGGCTGTTGAATGAAACCTTACAAGTGAAATTATTTTGTCAAAGGTCAGGTAAATGGGACAAGACCCCATATGTACAATGTTTCATGCAATTGCATAATAAGGAAGCTGAAAGACCAGGTGATAAAACTGGGGAGGAATTAACCAGGTTGGATCTCATGAACCTGCTCCCCCACTGCCAGCTCCCCACCTGCCAAGGAAGGCACTGTGGGCTTGACTGCACTCGAGCTTGTGTTGCTGGGGCCCGAACGCCCTGACCACCATGGGCATTCGTGATGCTTTGTTTTAGTTGGACTGTCAGATTCCCCTGGTCCACATAGCAGGGTCAGCTGCTGGGTGCCAGCTGAGGTGAGGTGCTGCATGGGGCCATGGTCCCAGGGGTGGACCCCGTGGGAGGGAGGCCCAGCAGCATGCAGCCCCCGCATGTGGTGAGGGGAAAAAGGGGGATGGGGGAGTGTGACACAGAGGGGAGGCACTGGCATCCTCTGGGCTCATCAGGGGTGGCTGCAATGCCCACTGCAGCTGGGGAGATTCACGGGAGGGTCCCAGCTCACATCTAGAGTCACCATCTTGGCACCATGAGAGCAGCCAGGAAAGGCATAACTGGAACTAATTCTTCAGTCGCACACCTTCTAGGTTATCACTCAGGGGTGGGAATGGCCTCCCCTTCCAAGACCTAGCAGGGAACTCAATTCGGCCAGAGAGCACCCATAGCCAGGGCAGGGCAATTTCCATTACAGCAATATCAGATAGGGGGCTTGACTGTGCAAGGACAGCTGGCAGGGTGCTTTCAGACAGTTAAAAGGAAAGGGCAGAAAAAGTTGTCCCAGATCGACGTACAATCAGTGTGCTTTTTGTAAAAAGGAAGGACATTGGAAAGAACATTGCCCAAAATTGTAAAGGGCTCCAGGTAACAAGAAACCCCCAGGACAGCCAACAGTTTTTTTCAAGTCCAGGACTCAGATGATGAAGGAAGGAGCCTGGGGCCCCCTCCTCACTAGTGGCTCCAATTCAAATATCCCCAAAGGAGCCCCAGGTATGATTGACAGTGGGAACTCAATTGGTGGCAAGTCACATGGGTAGAAGCGGGCTGGGCTGGGCAGTGGTGAGGCAGCCGTCGGCAGGCAGAGGCTGAGGAACTTGCTGTGGTGGGCCCAGGAGGCAGACCCTGGAGAGCTGCAGCCAGACCTGGAGCCACTCCTGCCACCACCCCCACTGCCAAATCCAGTGGACCTGGGCAAGCAGTGGGAGCACTGGGAGCTATTCCAGAAATGGCAAAAGTTCACCTCCGGAGATGCCATGGAGCTCCTGCTGGATGAACACCAGAGCCTGGTGAAGCATACAAGAGGCTGCCATTGTGGAGCAGTTCATTTTGCCTCAACAGACTTGCACATCATTACAGCATTTTCAAGAAGAAGCTACTAAAAGTGAGTAAGGCTGTATAGGCTGGTGGGACCCCAGGACATGCAGAAAGAATTTAAATTCCCCATACCTATGAGTATAGATTCGTGCAGGATCTACGTGCCATTAATGATATTGTATAAGTGACTATGAATGATATTCAGTCACATTTGAATTGCAGAATCCTGGGACTAGGGTGGCTTTGCAGCACTGCTGGACTATGTTGCCTCAGGGGTTTAAACAAGTCTCTCCTGCACTGTTTGGTGAGGGCTCAGCAGGGGACTTGCAGAACCTGCAATTGAACAGATTTGCAAACAGCAGCTTACTTCTCTGGGATTCCAAATTAGCAGGGGAACCTGTGACAACTGTGTGGGTTCCTAGGAATGGCAGGGTTCTGTCACACCTGTATCCAAAACTTTGGACTAATAGCAAAGCTTTGTGTGGGGCCCTTAAAGGGACAGATGTGGAGCCCCTGATCTGGACCACAGACTATCAAAATGCTTTTGTAAAACTGAAGCAGAGTCTTATGACTGCCCCCACTTTGGGGTTGCCTGACTCACAGAAAGAATTTAAATTATATCTTCATGAAAAATAAGGAATGAGCCTTGGAGTCTTAGTACAGAGGCTGGGAGACATCCCATGGCCAGTGGAATACTTGTCAAAGCCACTGTACAATACTGTGAGAGGATGGCCTCCTTGCTTCTGGGCAGTAGCAGCTACTTGTGAGTTGTTATTACAGACTGTGTCTACTCTCAATCCTGCCACCCTGTTACCAGCTGAAGAGAATGAGCCTTTACAGCATGACTGTTTAGAGGTTCTGGAGGCTGTCTATTCTAGCAGGATGTATCTACCAGATCAGCCAATGCCAGGGCCAGGTTGGGATCTTTTCATTGATGGGAGCAGGTTAATGGACTCATTCTCCTACCCAAAGCCTTGGTTTGGCCCCTTATGAGGCACCTACATGAATGCACACACTGTGGGTGTGATGCCTTAAAGGATTTCATGGGATCTCATTTAAGAGAACCCCCTTTGCAACAAACTATCAGAGCTTCCCTTTATTAGCTCCTAAAATGACTGGAACTTGTATTAGCAGATACCTTCTCAGGCTGGTAGAGGTTTATCCTACCCAAATGGAGACAGCATTGGAAGTTACCAGAATCCTTCTAAAGGAACTCATTCCAAGCTATGGGCTCCCCTCCTCCATACAGAGTGATAATGGACCCTCCTTTATATCAGAGGTAACCCAGTGATTAAGCAAAGCCCTTAATTTCCTAGAATGGAAATTGCATGAAAACCATCTAAAGTGGGATAGGGTATTGCTGCTTTCCCTCCTCTGGATAGGGGTAGCCCCTAGAAGCAGGTTTAAGTTAAGCCCCTAAGAAATAGTTTATGAGAGACCCTTCCTAGCACCCCAAGTTAAGTATAGTAATACAACCATAAGTAAAGAAAGCAGAGTAAGGCAATATGTCAAACGAGTGGGACAGATGCTAACCACTATGCATGAGTTTGCCTCTTTCGGGTCCCATCCACAGTTGGAAGCAGAAAAGTGGAAGGGACCCTATGAAGTGCCTCTAACAACTCACACCTTGTTGACATTGTAGGGAGTAAAAACCTTGAGTCCATCATACTTGAGTAAAGAGGTGTCCCATGGAAGAAGAGGACCCCAGCCCCCAGTGGATGGGCCAGCCTTTAGGCAACCTAAATTATCTGTTAAAGAAAAAGGAAAATTTAAATGCTGGGTTTTTTTTTTCTATTCTTTCTTTGGTTATTTGTTCTGTCTATAGGGTGGAGAGACAACTCCCTAGTGAGGATTTCCCTGGGCTATTGCCTCATCTGCTGATCTGTCTCACTGGTTTGTCATCCTAAAACTCATTCAGTGCAAGTATTTCTGCATGTGATTTCTGAATTTGTGGAAGCTGGTCTCTCAGATCACCTACAGGGTGTGACCAATGACCCCATACACAGAGGTCTCATGTTTCTTTCTTGCCCAGCCCTGTATCAGACATTGTGTGCAAGGCAATAGTAAGGACCCACAGTCCCATTGGTGTCTTAGATACCAAGAGGGGTTAAATCTAATTTATCAGGTATCTTCCATTTTGCCTTGTTAATCCTCATGGTTGTAGTTGTTGTTTATGCACTTTTTCACCTGGTAATCTGTTGCATTCTTTATTTTTGTAAATCCGCAGCCAAAGCTTTACAATGGCATAAATAAGTACAAACCTTCCATCTAAAGCATCACCCCAATTCAGCAGGAAGTAGCTCAATGACTACATCGCCCTCCTCCCATAGATATGGAAGGGTAAATATGGAATATGTAACAGAGGTAATGGCCTGAAAAAGGGTAAAATGTTTTACAAGCTGTCTCTTTAAACCACCCCCCCCACTCTTTTTGGGGATTAAAACCTGCATCCCTGCCTGAGGACAGTAATCAGAGTGGCTGGGGAGTATCCTTTGTTTTTTGTACCATAGGAGATGGCTCAATGGAATTGTCTGGGCAGAGATCATGAGATTGTCTTTGCTGGAGATGGGGTCTATCAGAACCATCAACTATAGTAAAGTAGCAATAGCCTGAAGCTGAAATCCCCCCCTTTAAAAGCTCTGTATTTCTGCTTATAGTTAGGTCTATGGTACTTTAAGATGAGAGTCTGCCATCCTCCACATTTGCCAACAAATTAATAAACTTCCCTTTCCTTTTCTTCAAACCACTTGTCCTCATTCTTCTGATGCAGACCTGGGGATAAGTGGTGAACTTTCAGTAACACATCTATTAGTTCCTAAAAATTATTCAGTAAAACAAGGGCTGCTCCATTTCTGACACCACCAGGAAACAGCTATTGACCCTCTTGGCACCCACAATGTTAATACAAGCCCAATATTTTTTAGGCCTTTCTGGGATCAGGAGACAACACATTCTTCAATTAAAAATTTTACTTAAGCCCATTTAAGCTGTTACTTGCAAATCATCCCACCTTGAATGGTGCCTCCTCCAACAAAAGGCTTTATAATCTGTCCAAATTGCAATATTATAGGCACTTCCACTACAGCCCTCAGGGATGCCTCCACTGTAGAGGCTTTAGCAACCCCTTCTCATGCCTCACAGGTTGCCCCTGGGCTTCTGATGCAAGAAACTGCTCCCTTAAACTCTGCATTATACACCATTACAGCAGCAATTACTGGCCACATACTTGGCTCTCCTGGAATTAGAGACTTTCACAGATGCTGAGCCTGTGCCCTCTGCATTCAGCTGTCCATTATGCTTTGAGTCATGGAAGCAGCATCCTGCAAGCTTGGCATGGCTATGGAGAAGACCTCCTTGCTACAGGATGGAACCAAACCTGGGCCCTGGGCCTTCTGGCATATCCACCTGCAGGAGTGGGTAGTTTCCCCAGTCTTCAGTCCCTTGCCATGGTGTTGGAGGAATTTACCCCTCTTCCATATTCCTTGGCTACCTCTTGGGATCAACTGAGTGAACAGCAATGGAAGTTCATGCACTTTACAGATGACATGGCCACCATTATACATGATGGAACTTAGTAGAAAGTTTCTGGTTTTCACTTTTTAACCAGGATGTCCCTGAACAAAAAGTGGGACCCAGGGGTTAGCACATTTGATTGAACTTCAGGAAGTCATCTTATCACTGAATACCCTAGCCAACAATTACAAACCCTTGGGCCATTGCCTAAGAGTTGCCCTCTGTCCTGGGTTGAATTGTGTCCCCCAGAAAAACTATGTTGATGTCCTACTCCCTAGTACTTCAGAATGTGACTATATTTGGAAATAAGATCATTGCAGATGTAATTAGTTAAGATGAAGACCTAGTGGAGAAGGGTGGGCTCCTAATCCAATATGACTGGTGTCTTTACAAGAAGACAGCCATGTAAAGACACAAAGTTACAGAGAGAATGCCATATGAAGATGGGGGAGTGGGGGGTGGGGCAGGTAGAGATTAAGTTATGCTGCTACAAGTCAAGGAATGCCTAGGGCTACCAGAGCTGGAAGAGACAAGGAAGGATCCTCCTCTGGAGGCTTCAGAGAGAGTAAGTCCCAGCCAATACCTTGGTTTCAGACATCTGCCCTCCAGATCTGTGAAATATATTTCTGTCGTGTTAAGCCACCCAGTTTGTGGTACTTTGTTATAGCGACCCTAGGAGATAGATATATCTTGTTTTGACTAAAGATCCCTGGAAATTTCCTGCCTCACAGATATCCAAAAATATAAATCGAGGTAACAAATGTCCCTACAAATACTGAGGCCTTAATACCAGACCTCCTCAGGATACCCCTTATTCCCTACTGAATTTCAGGCATTCTTGATAGTAACCAAGGAACTCATCTAACCTCTCAGAGTACACAATGCTGGGATCCTGAAGAAGGCATTCAATGGAACTTCCTCTTCCCATGTAGGCCCCAGGAACCAACTTAATTGAGAGGCATAATGGATTCCTCAAAGCACTCCTATTTAAGTTAAAAAGTGGCAGTTGGACTGCCAGCTGGGTGTCATTACTGCCCTTGGCATTGATTAGTCTAAATTTACAGCCCCAGGGGACACACACTCCCTATACTAATTCCTCATATGTCCCTCAGTTGCCCTTATTGACCATAAAGTTCACGTTTTTAATAACCACCTCACCATGTGGCCCTCTCCCTCCTGGTCAAGTGTCTACTTAACTTCCTAGGAAGGCACTTATCCTACTCCCTAAAGGTCTTAGTCATCACCAAAGTTTAAACTGATGTGAAGGCATCAAGGGGTCAATTGTAGCATGAGGCCTAAAAGTAAGGCAGAATATTTTGTGCTGCCTTGATAGCAGGGAAACTGGGAGGGCTTTGAGTGGCCTAACTGAAAGTTCCCCTCCTTACTAAGCCCCCAAAAAACCCTCCTTATCAAATGCACCAGGCACAGTTCCTATTTATCCCTGAATAGTGGGTTTCAGTTCCCTGCCAACCTACAAAATTTTTTAAAAGACATTGTTATCATTGTCCTACCCACCTATTTATACTTTCTGTTACTCTTTTTTTTTCCTTTTTTAAATTATAGAATAAAAAATTCTATATTTGTATCTGGGACCATTTTCATTTTACCTGAACAACTCTCTTTGCTATTTCTTTTTGTGAGAATCATTTGATGATGATTTAACATTTGGCCATTATTTTCTTTTAATACTTTAATGATGTCATTTTACTGTATTCTGTCTTCCATTATTTCCTTTAAGTCACTTGTCAGTATTATGATTTTTCACTGATTTTTTTTTTGCTTGGATGTTTTAATGTTTTTGTCTTTGCTTTTATTCTTAGCAATTTAACTATGACATATGTTTAAGTGTGGTCTTCTTTCTAATTCATCCGCCTGGGGCTTGTAGAGCTTCTTAAATCTGTGTCTTGCAGTTTTATTTTCAGCTGGTTTTGGAAAATTCTCTGCCATTATTCCTTCAAATGTTACTTCTGATCTGTTTTCTCCTTTTCTTCCAGGATTCCAATTGCAAGTATATTGCACATTTTCACCATGTCCCATATATCTCTTATGCTTATTTCTGTGTTTCCTCCTTTCTGCTCTCTGTTTCAATCTGCATATTATATATGATCCTACCTTCTATTTTCTATTTCACTCATTCTATATTCTGCTGAATTCAGTATGCTATTAAACCTATCTAGTTATTTAATTATTGCATTTTCAGGTCCATAATTATCATTTTATTATTTTTATAAGAAAATCTCCATCTTGTCATCTATAGTCTTAAAGATATTGACCATCATTATTTTCAGATCCATGTCTAATAACTCCAAAAATAGGGACTTTCATAAATTTGTTTCTATTGCCTTTTCTCTTCATCTTGTTTCTTGGTATACTTAGGAATTTTTGGTCGAATGTCAGATATTGTGAATGAAAAATTATAGAGGCTCTGGATCCTGCTATATTTTTCCAGAGAAAATTCACATTATATACCGGTAGGCAGATAAAGTGGAGGTAGATCACCTTAATCACATTAGGGACTGAGCTGGCTTGAAATTGTGTTACAGGTTTTATAAGGTTCAGACTACCTCTGTTTCACTTCCATTCCTAGGGAATAATCCTCTGGGGGTCCCAAGTGAAAGTCTGGATTATTTACTAAGGTCCTTCCTCCTTGGCAGGTCCTGAACTGCAATTCTAGTCACTTCAGTTCTTTAAGAATGCCAAAAACTTCATTCTGCTTTTTAGAGGGTTCCTGTTTCGTTTGTTATCCTCTGACCTTGCATAGCTTACAAATTCAACAAACACCTAAAGGGGAAACCCTTGAGTGTCAGGTTCCCATTTTTGTTCTTACCCTTCACTCAAGGTTCTGGACCCCGAAAGTTCTGGCTGACTTGACATCCCTGAACTCTAATTTTTCTCTCTCTGGCCCTGTGATATTGCTTGAACTTTGTTTAGCTTCTCTACCTCTTAGCTATAGACCTCTCTCTGTTCAGATTCTCAGCCTCTTTCTTTACTGCAAGATTTGAAAAATGCCCTGAGGAAAAAGTGACTCTCAGAATGTTTGCTTACCTCTCTAAGGTTCCCTTTTCCCCTCAAGTTGCCTTGGTAGCTCTCTGATGCTTTTTAAACAGACGATTTTATATTATATCCAGTTTTCTAGTTTTTCATAGCAGGAGTATTAGTCTGTTGCAAGCTACCCCATTATATTTGGAATCATCAATCCCCTGCCTACTCTATTCTTGGTCAAAGTTAATGGCATTCCTATTCACTCAGGCTTCCAAGCCAGAAACTGGAGCAATATCTGCTTCTGCTCCCAAATCTAAATGATAACAAAATCTTTTTGATTCCACATGGGAAATATCTCTAATATGGTCTCTTCTTGCAATTACCATTGTTGACTTATTGGGGGCACTCATCATCTTCCTTAAATCAGTCTTTTTTCACTCCAGCTCATCCTTCATGTTGGGGATATTGCTTTTCTCTCATAAAAATATGGTTATTTATATCTCTGATTAAAAATTTTGTGGTTCCTCCATGTTCTACGAATGAAGTAAATCTCTTTCATTTATCACAGACCTTCACAATCTGTCTTCAAACAATCTCTTCAGTCTCAATAATCTACTGCTACTCTGCTGTGTGCACCCTATACTCCTGGTGTATAATTTCTTATAACTGTATGCCTTTGATTTGGTATTCCCTCTGATGGATATACACTTCCTCTTCTTTGCTGGCAGCATTCTACCTTCAAGACCCAAAGCAAATGGTCATTCCTTGGTATGAAATCATTCCTACTCACCACAAATGAGGTTAATTACTGTATCTATGGTGGTCACATGGTACTTTTGTATACTCTTATAATAGTATTTTTTGTAAATCTATTTTCATAACTGTCTTTTCCAGTACACTATAACTTTTATTCCAGGGAAGACATACTGTCTTATTCATATTTCTATCCCCAGCACCTAGCATAGTGCCTGACATATAAAAGAAGCTCAGTAAATTTATATTGAGTGAACTACAAAAACTACAGGAGTAACCAATAGAAAAGTAACAATGCCGGATTTTGACAAGAATGAAATGAAAGTGATGTAGCAATTTATTTCTGTTATCTAATTTAATTGGTAAAATCCTTATAGCAAAGACCATAATTATATTAAAATTGACTTAGATATTCCAATCCTATGACTTTGTTCTCAAGGAACAGTTCTTCCACCTATGCTTCACCCACCCCATTTCCTATGTGCATCTCACCTGCATCCTGCCTCATGCTTTTCCAGATGCCCTGGGCATCTTGGCCCAAGCCCAGGCAGCAAGTAGATGGCAGTGAGGACATGGCATGCTAAGTGGGGACATGTGGGCAGCCTTGCAGAGTTCTGGGTACTGCTGGGAGGCCGCCAGGCTGAGCACAGCCTCCTTGCGGGCCATGTCAGCGTTCACTGCTTTTCTGTATCCTGTAGTAATAAGAACTTGCTCAAGAAATTTGCCTCAGGAAAAAAGAAATTTGCATAAAAATCCTGCCTTGGGATCTCACTTTACTTACAAACATTCTAATTCCTAATGAAGAATGCCTTAAAGAAAATGGAGAAGGAAGACCACATGCACCTAAGGGCCCTGAATGGCCTTCTATATAAAGCACTGATAGATTTGTTGTGCACCTCTGAAGTGAACCAAGAGATCTATGACATGAACCAGAAACTCTCCAAGACTTCTCCGCATGTTGTGTATGTTGGAAGACAAGTCTTTCTGCTGAACAGAAAGAGTACACAGAAGCCATATTATAGGAACATTCTGCACACATGAGGCATCTTTTGATGTCCCAAAAGACCTTAAGGGATATGTCATCTATAGTGTTTGTTTAAGGCAAAGAAAACGCAGCTCTAGCAGTGATAGATTCGTTACTGGCAATTGCTGGTTTGGGACCCGCAGATTAAAAAGAAGACTATACAAAATGATTTCAGGGAATTTAAGGGACTGATCAGGGCCTGAGCAGTCGGTCATGGTTGATGCCATGGAATTTGCCTTGCTTTCAAGTCTGTGTAAAATCAATCAGGTGGCACTCAACAAGCAAATAATGGAATACAAAAAGGAAGAAAATTTGAGCCCAGTGTGGCCAAAACAAGAACAGGAACAGCTGGCTGAGTTAGCAAAGCAAATGAAACAGAGAAGAAAATAAAGCCTCTTGTGGAGGGTGACATCTCCCCAAAGAATTACCCTTTGGGTAGAATGAGTAAAGATGATCCCTCACTAGAATATGAATATGAACTACAAGAAGCAAAAGAAGACTTGGAGGCAGAGAGAGAAAGTGATAAAAAAGGGTCAAGTTCACTTGTTATAAAGCACAAAGGAAGTAAATTTGTAAGGCATTAGCTCTGCTGATAAATTTTTTTGGGGGGGAGTTAAACTGACATAGGCAAACATCTGGGTCAATAGCACAACCCAAAAGTCTGTACTATATACTATGCTTATACATAATTTGAACTCTGCTTTGAAAATACAAATAAATTTTTAACGCTTCAAATGGAAAGCATCTGTATAAGATGGTGCAGTCTGTAACTTCACATATGTCCAAGGAAGGGTAAAAAGAAGAGTGCTGATAAAAGGACAAAGTGAGATACATTTTATAAAATTAAAACTCTTGCGTGATATTGTCTGCTATTCTGCCAATTAGACGTTTTGTAGTTTTTTAACATATTTAAACATGATTGACTACAGATGAAAGATCTGTAAAGTATTATTGTTTCTTCTCAAAAAAGAGAGAATTCTTAAAAGCAAAAAAAAGAGTCATCAAAATCCTCTGTAGTGTTATCTAAATCAGTAAAAATTGTGATGCAATGTACATGACTAAATTTAGGAAAACAGCTTAATAAATTATGGCATGTAAGCATTATAAGCTACTAAGCATTACAATAATTTTTAAAAACTGTGGAAACACTAAACATTATTCATGATCTATTAAAAGTTAGGAGAAAAATATGCGATAATATATTTAGTATAATTGCAGCTATGTAGAAATACATATAACTTGTAAAATGTGCAATAATGAATTGTTTTATGTTAGTATTATATGTGAATTTAAAATATTTGATATTTTCTTTAATGTAATAATATCTTTTCAATAAAATAGTGATTATTAGAAAATTTGAAATATATAATCAAAACCATCATTATACCCAGTTTCTAAATGATGAATTAGTATTTAATAGTCAGATATGACAGAATAATTCGTCCCTAATAATTCTCACTAAAAATGATAGTCCATGGAATTTTATCAATGCAACATGTTCTGTTAGTAGAGAGATCATCATAGTAAAATTATTATTGGTATCAAATATCACTATCCTGTATATTAAATTTTTTTTTTTTAAATTAAGTAACTTATTGCCTCCCTAATGAAATTCTGGAAATTCATATTTCCTGATACAATTTCTATTCTGGAAAATGTGATTAGAAGCAACATGGAATTCTCTCCAATAATAAAAGTCTTGCTAGGGAAGAGAGATGTTGATACGAAAATAGTCTTCTCTTTATATTTGTAATCTGACAGGGAATTAAGATGCAAAAGTACAAGAGAAGGCTCTATTTTTCATTAGAAATAAAATAAAAATGCATCTGAAATACATGGTTAGGAAGTGAATAGGGAGGAATTTAGCATAGTACTCAGAATGCTCTGCAGTTAAGTGAAAGATTTGACCAATCTTTATTTTGCTTAATGAAATTTGCAAGTTTCAACCCAAATCAAATTTGAGATCAAATTTTAAAAGTCACCTGTACTTAAGGATTTCCATCTGAAATATCCATGTTTCTAACTACAGCAGCTGCCTGTTGCTGCTCTTGTCCTATAAATTATATTGATTGAGTGATACATCAGAAAGAACAAGGCTACGATTCCAAGTACATGGTACACAGAGATTAGCCAACCACTTAAGAATATTAAACAGTCAATCAATATCCTTGATTTTTGTGAGATTTATAAATTTGTATTTTTGAAAAATAATAAGCTACTTGTGCATTACTTTGTCATACATAAGTCTCTATCATTACCTTCCAAACAGAGTCTCTACACCACTCCTGATTGTTTTCTTTGCTTAGGGCAAATATGAAGATGTGATCTATGTCCCTTAGACAGGATGGCCATTTCTCTTTTCATGGCTTCTAATTTCCAGAATAAATAAACACTTTCAATGGGATAACTTAAAGATATTCTCAGCCAATTCTCTCCTGCATCTAGTGTTTCCCTTCCCTGACCACAACAAGTAGTCTTCAAGATGAGAAAAAGTGTTTTCTTGGTATACTTTTTGTGAACAAAAAAATATATAATTTGTTACCCACTCTTCTTCAAACTACATTCCTTTGCTTTTAATGAAGCTTAATACCAAAAAAAAGCCACTATCTCATGAAGACGTTTTTAATTAATTCAAATCTCAATATTCCCATATTAAAATCTAGAGCATAGTATATTGGTATTGCACTTTGTGCCTATCATAGTGTTTAGGGCATAGTGTACAATAAATGTGGGAGAAATTAATAAGTGGCCTAAAATATACCCACTATCTTTTTCCATCTCATTCTCACCTGAATCCTCATAATACTTTATTCACACCTTTTTCTGATTCTCATAATATTTCATCCTGCATTGTACTAATTTTGTTTCCATATTCTCTCCCATTAAGGCACCTAAATATAATAGAAAGAACATAGAGTTTAGATTGAGACCGATCTGAGATAAAATTGTGACTGCGGATAAGCTCTTTCATTTCTCTGAGCCTCAATTTCATTTGTAAAATGGGTATTGTTATACCTATTTGATAAAATTCCAAGAATTAAATGAGATTAGCACGCAAGCTGGTCAATAAATGTTTCATAGTCCCTCACCTATCACAGACTAGACTATGAGCTTTTTGTCCATTGTATCCTTTTTAAAAATTGATCTTTACTTCTTCCTCTCCTCTCAACCAGTAACTCATACCTGGCATATATGTAATTAATGCTTGGTGAATAAAGCAATTCTATGTAGGTATATCTGTCTTTGTGTCTCTTTTATTTCCAAGAAAATTCCCTTAAAGGCAAGAATGTCATCATAATTTAAATATTCTCATATTAGCTAACAATTATTGAGTTATTACTATGTGCTAGCTCCTATGCTAAATAATCAGACGCCTTATTTTATATGTTGTGGTCTTCTATAGCAACTTCCTAAGATATTCACAAACCAAGAATTTTATTTACTTAGCAAATACCTATGAATATTATTATTTGAAATTGATATAAAGTAAAATATTTTTTGATCACAATGCTTGAAGAAATGTGGCCTTTGGTCAAGTAAGGGTCATTTAACCATCTATGACTACAAGTGAATAGTGTCAAAGAATGTATATCAAAATATATTAAATGCCCTCACATCCCCTTAGTAAAGTATAGCTATAAATAAGGTTCCTGCCTCTCAATGTCTTCTTTTTCTGGATTTTAGATTTCCATCTCCAACCCTTCACCCCAAGGTAAATAAAAAGAAAGGACATTATAAATAAGTATATTTACAAATCCTAAAAATATATTTTACAAAATTCTATGTCAAACTCTCATATCCCTGTTTTCTTTCTGCTTTTCAAATATAATGACTTATATTAAAGCAAACAAACAAAAGAAAACACCAACATTGTTAAACCATTCAGATACCTGCCCCACTGGGCTTTTGCAAATTACATGGTTGACATCTACAGGCAAAATAAAGGCTATGTTGACATCTAATCACATGATACAATGTGCATTGATCACAAGCATCATGTTTTTGCTAGTTCTGTTTTCCTCAGCATCTTTAATATTATGTCTTATCAAGAAGGAAGGGGCATTCAAGTGATACTGGGTTATTAGCTTTTTAGGGTTTGGGTCCTTATTTTTTGTTTCTAAGTTGTTTATTTTGATGGAATTAAATGTAACTGTGTCTCTAAGGCAGTTTAGAAGTGTTAGGGCCGTGTGTTATAAGCTAAAGTAACATACTGAAGTCTTTTAACCTTATTCCTGAAACTTTTTTCCCATTCAAATGAATTAGACTGCCTGAATGACAGAACTTCAGAATAGTCATAATAATAATAGTAATAAGAGTGATTACTTACTGAGTACATATTATATGTCAGGCACTGTGCTAAGTGGATTACATGGATTATTTCATTTAATTACCTCACATAAATCCTATGAGGTAGGTACCATAGTTATCCCCAATTTTACAGACTAGGAAAATACAACACAATGAAGTTCGGCAACTTGCCCAAGGTCAGAGCTAGCAAGGTGCAGAGGTAAAAATTGAACATCAGGCAGTCTTTCTCCAGAGACAGTAACAGTACTAGTTTCACACTAGTACTGGAAAGAAGTCACATTATTTGAGGATTCTAGGTTGGAAAGTACCACATAATCTATCTTATAAAGTAGGACTTAAATGTTATTTTGCACTAATCTCAGTTACAATACTAGACTGTGAGCTCCTCAAGGGTAAAGCACATTTCTTATTCATCTTTGAACCCACAGTTCTAAGATGCTTGCCATATAAAGTTTGCTGAATTAATGCCACTGGGGCAACCAAACAAAAAACAAATACAATGTTAAAAATGCCATTTTCATAAGGAAATCTGTCAGAAGACCGCCTGAATTGGTATAACTATTTTCATGAAGACAACTTGATTGCATGGCAATGAACAGTCTTTCTTAAAACATGTTTCACGATATAATTCTGCTATTGTAAAGGAAGTTATAAACCTGTGAGCTCCCTGAAGTTGATTTCTCATGGCTGATTTCTATGAAATTGAAAGTTGAAAAAGCAACTGTGAAGGGTTATCATATTGAGGACTTAGACAGATGAAATTTGGTGGTGTAGAAACACACTGATCCAAAGCAACAAGCAAACTTGTTAATCCATGCATTCATTCAGGAAACATTTTTTTTGTGCCCACTGCATGCAAGACACTGTTATGGGTGCACAGGGCACAGTGTGAATAAGAAAGACAAAATTCCTACCAGATTGTACTTATATCTAGAAGGAGAAGGCAAACAATATACAAGTATACACATAGCTATATAGTATAATGTCATATACTGGTAAACGTTAACAGGAAATTAAAATATACCAATTGCATAGAGGGTGACTATGGGAAACAACTTTATTTTTTTTATTTCAGAATATTACAGGGGTACAAACGCTTTGGTTACATGAATTATTTTTGTACAGTTTGAATCAAAGTTATAAGCATGTCAATTACCCAGAGAGTGTACATTGTACCCATTAGTTGTGAATTTATCCATCCCCCCCCACACACACAATTGCTTGATATCTGTTGAATTTTACACCATATGTACACATGAGTGTTGACCATTTAGTTCCAATTTAAAACTGAGTATGTGAGGTGTTATTTCCATTTTGTGAGACTTCACTAGGAGAATGTCTCCAGTTCCATCAGTTGTACAAAGAACTAGATCAGCGTTTTATGGCTGAGTAATACTCAATGGTATATATACCACATTTATTATCCACTCATGTATGATGGGCACTTGGTTTCCACATCTGTGCAATTGTGAATTGTGCTGCTATAAACATTCAAGTGCAAGTTTCTTTTTTATAAAATGTCTTCTTTTCCTTTGGGTAAATACCCAGTAGTGGGATTGCTGGATCAAACAGCAGGTCTACTTTTAGTTCTGTGAGGTATCTCCATACTACTTTCCACAGAGGTTGTACTAGTTTGCAGTCCCACCAACAGTATATAAGTGATCCTTTCTCTCCGCATACATGCCAGCATCTGTTGTTTGGGACTTTTTGATAAAATCCACTCTCACTGGAGTTAGGTGATATCTCATTGTGATTTTGATTTGCATTTCCCTGATGATTAGAGACGTTGAGCATTTTTTCATATGTTTATTGGCCATTAGTCTATCTTCTTCTGAAAAGCTTCTGCTCATGTATTTTGCCCTCATATTAATGGGGTTGTTTGATGTTTCCTTGCTGATTTGCTTGAGTTCTTTGTAGGTTCTATCGGATGTATACCATGCAAATATTTTCCCCCATTCTGTAGGTTGTCTATTCGCTCTATTAATTGTTTCCTCAGCTGTGCAGAAGCTTTTTATTAATAATTTAATCAGGTCCCACTAATTTATTTTTGTTGTTGCTGTGATTGCCTTTGGGGTCTTTTTCATAAATTCTTTGCCTAGGCTGATATCTATAAGAGTTTTTCCAACCTCTTCTTCCAGAATTCTTGTACTTTTATGCCTTAGGTTTAAGTCCATTACCATTGTGAATTAATATTTCTGAGTGTTGAGAGGTATGGATCCTGTTTAGTCTTCTACATGTGGCTATCCAATTTTCCCAGCACTATTTTTTGAATAGGGATTCTATTCCCCAGTGTATGTTTTTGTCTGCTTTGTCAAAGATCAGATGGCAATATGAGGATGGTTTTATGTTCTCTGTTCTGATCTACTAGTCTATGTCTCTGTTCTTGTGCCAGTACCATGCTGTTTTGGTTACTATAGCCTTGCAGTATAGCTTGATGTCTGATAACGTGATGCCTCCTGATTTGTTCTTTTTGCTTAAGGTTGCTTTGGCTATTAGGGGTCCTTTCTAGTTCCATACAAAGTGTAGAATTATTTTTTCTAGATCTGTGAAAAATGACATTGGGATCTTAATGGGGATTGCACTGAATCTATAAATCACTTTGGGAGGTATAGACATTTTAACAATGTTGATTCTGCCAATTCATGAGCATATGTGTTTCCATTTGTTTACATCCTCTGCGATTTCCTTCCTCAGTGTTTCTTAGTTTTCCCTGTAGAGTTCTTTCCCCTCCTTGGTTAAATATATTCCTAGGTATTTTATTTTCTTTGTTGCTATGTGTGAAATGTATTGAGTCTTTGATTTGATTCTCAGGTTGACTATTACTGGTGTATAGGAATGCTACTGATTTGTGTACATTGATTTTATAACTGAGATTTTGCTGAATTTATTTACCAATTCCAGGAATCTGTTGGTAGAATCTTTGGGGTTTTATACATATAAGATCATATCATCAGCAAAGAGCAATAGTTTGACTTCCTTCCCCATTTGGATACCCTTGATTTCCTTCTCTTGTCTGATTTCTCTGGCTAGGGCTTCCAGCACTATGTTGAACAGAAGTAGTGACAGTGGGCAATTTTGTCTGGTTCCAGTTCTAAGCAGGAATGCTTTCAATTTTTCCCCATTCAGTATGATGTTGGCTGTGGGTTTCTTGTATATGGCTTTTATATATTGAAGTATGTTCCATCCATGCCAATTTTGTTAAGAGTTCTTATCATAAAAGTGTGCTGAATTTTGTCAATGCTTTTGCTGCATCTATGGAGGGGATCATATGGTCTTTGTTTTTGCTTCTATTTATGTGGTGAATCACATTTATAGATTTGCGTATGTTGAACCATCCTTGCATCTCTGGGATGAAGCCTACTTAATCATGGTGGAATATTTTTTTGATGTGCAGCTGAACATGGTTTGCTAGGATATTATTGAGAATTTATACATCTATATTCATAAGGGATATTGGTCTGTAATTTTCGTTTTGTGTTGTGTCCTTTCTTGGCCCTGGTATCAAGGTGATGCTGAATTCATAGAATGAGTTGTGGAGGATTCCTTCCTTCTCTATGTTATGAAATAATTTATGCAGTATAGGTACCAATTCTTTTTTGTAGGTCTAGAAAAATTTGACTGTGAAACCATCTGGTCTGGGACATTTTTTTGTTGGGAGACTTTTTATTGCTGCTTCAGTCTCATTACTTGATACTGATCTGTTCAGGAGTTCTATTTCTTCCTGATTCAGCCTAGAGAGGTTGTGTGTTTCCAAGAATTCATCCATTTCCTCCACATTTTCAAGTTTATGTGCAAAGAGACTTTTATGATATTCAGACATGATATTTTGTATTTCCATGGTATCAGTTCTAATGTCTCCTTTTTCATTTCTGATTGAGCTTATTAGGGTCCTTTCTTTTCTCTTTCTGGTTAATCTAGCAAGAGGCCTGTCGATTTTGTTCACCTTTTCAATGAACCAAATTTTTATTTCATCAATCTTCTGTATAATTCTTTTGTTGTCGATTTCATTTAGTTGTGCTCTGACCTTAGTTATTTCTCTTCTTCTGCTGGGTTTGGGATTAGTTTGCTCTTCCTTTTCCAATTCCTTGAGATGATTCATTAGATTGCTGATTTGTGATCATTCTGTCTTTTGGATGTAGGCATTTATGACTATGAATTTTCCTCTTATCACTGCTTTTGCAGAATCCCACAGATTTTGATAACTTGCATCACCTTTATCATTTAGATCAAAGAATCTTTTGATTTCCATCTTAATTTTTTCCTTGACTCAAAAACTATTCAACAGTGGTTGTTTAATTTCCATGACTATGTGTAGGGTTAAGTTTTTCTGTTGGAATTGATTTCTAATTTTATTCCACTGTGGTCTGAGAAGATACATGGTATAATTTCTATTACTGTTAATTTGTTGAGATATGTTTTGTAGTGTATGATGTGATCGATCTAAGAGAATGTTCCATGAGCTGGTAAGAAGAACATATATTCAGTGGTTTTTGCATAGAATGTTCTGTAAATGTCTGTTAGGCCCATTTGTTCTAGAGTTCCATTTAAGTCCATTGTTTCTTTGCTTATTTTCTGCTTGGAGGATCTGTCCCATTCTGTCAGTGGGGTATTGAAGTCCCCAGCTATTGTGATGCTGCTGTTTATCATTTTGTTTAAATCAAGTAGGGCTTGCTTTATGAATCTTGGGCTCATCTGTGTTAGGTGCATAGATATTTAGGATTTTTATGTCTTCTTGTTGAATTGTTCCCTTCACCATTATATAATGACCATCTTTGTCTTTCTTTACTTTTGTTCATTTGAAGTCTATGTTATCTGATATGAGAATGGGTACATCTGCTTTCGTTTGGTTTCCATTTGCATGGAATATTGTTTTACATCCCTTCACCTTGAGTCTGAATGAGTCCTTATGTGTTAGGCTGTTTCCTGGAGACAGCAGATACTTGGCTTGTGATTTTTTTATCCATTCAACCAGCCTATATCTCTTGAGCCAGAATTTCAAGCCATTCACATTTATTGAGAGAATTGATAATTGGGTTGGATTTCTGTTCATCCTGTTGAGTAGAACTTTATTGCTTTGTTTTACCTCTTGAGTCATTGTCATATCTGGGCTCTGAACTTTACCTTTTGAGTGATTTTACACTGATAGGTGTCTGTTGTGCTGATTCATGTATAATGCAGTTCTGAGTACTTCCTGCAGGGCAGGTCTGGTCTTGACAAATTCCCTCAGTGTTTGTTTGTCTGAGAAAGTCTTTATTTATCCCTCATATAAGAAACTTAGTTTTTCAGGATAGTAAATTCTATGCTGGCCATTATTCTGTTTGAGAACACTGAGCATGGGGCCCCAATCCTTTCTGGTACATAAAGTCTCATTTGAGAAGTCTGCAGTTAGTCTGATGGGTTTTCCTTTGTAAGTTACCTGCTGCATTTGCCTTATTGGTCATAGGAGTGCCTCTTTTGTGTTTACTTTGGCAAGTCTGATGACAATGTGTCATGGTGATTGCCTCTTCATGATGATTCTCCCAGGGGTCCTTTGAGCTTCTTGTACCTGGATATCTAGATTTCTAGCAAGGCCAGGGAAATTTTCCTCAATTATTCCCTCAGATAGGTTTTCCAACCCTTGTGTATTTTCTTCTTCACCCTCTGGGATGCTTATGATTCTTGTTAGGCTTCTTTACATAATCCCATATTTCTTGTGGGTTTTGTTCATTCCTCTTGTTTCTCATATCTTTCTCTTTGACTGACTTGTTTAACTCAAAGGGGTTGTCTTCAAGCTCTGAGATTCTTTCTTCTTTTTCTTATTTATGTGTTTTGTATTTCCTTGAATGAATTTTTCATTTCCAGAAGTTCTGTTTAATTTTTTTTAATAATTAGATTTCCTTAGTAAATTTCTTATTCACTTCCTGCATTGTTTTTGTGGTTTCTATGAGTTGAGTTTCTATTTTCTCTTGTATTTCATTGAGCTTCTTTACAATCCATATTCAGAATTCTTCATTTGTCATTTCAATCTTTTCCCTTTGGTTGACATCCATTTGTAAGGAGTTATTGTTTTCTTTTTGGGGTGTCCTTCCACTCTGATTTTTCATGTTTCTGGAGTTCTTTCTCTGATTCCTTCTCTTCTGGTCTCTTGGTCAAGTCTGGGGTGTGCTAGGCCTGGCTTATGGGCCTGTGTCTGGGTCCCCAAAAATTGATCCCTGAGGATGTCAGGGAGAGGAGTGCTGGTCCTGACTTGCCTATGGTGTGTTCTAGCAGGTTTGGTGTACCTCTCAAGTTAGCTCTGACCTGCTGTCTTCATCTCTTCCCAACAGTGTGTAGTAAGTTAAGTCCCCCAGCTTACTCTTAGTGATGGTGGGTGGTACTTGTGAATGTGAATCAGCCACACCCTGTTTGCTTGAGTTGGAATATGCTATGGCAAGTATATCATTGTTCTCCCTGTCATTGGTTGATTTTTGTGTGATCAAGCCAGCTGCTGAGATGTTCTTTTGTGTCTGTGGTAGACTCTGGTCCCCCAGGTGGAGTACTTGAGTGCCCCAAGCTTAGAAGGGATCCTGTAACACCCAGGGAGTTTCTTGATGTCCACTACCACTGAGGTGGGGGGAGGAGAAAGGCAGTTCATGGCTAGGTCAAGGGAGCCTAAAAGGCTTTGCAAAGCCTCAGTGGGGCTCAGAAGTTGCTTTCCCAGCCACTATGGGGAGCTGTTAGTAAGAGGGTCTGGACAAGCTTTCCAGACTGGGAGAGCTGTTCACGCAGGAGGGGGCTAAATGTTTGGGTGCTAAAGCCTGGGGCTGATATCTTTCTGCCCTTATCCAGTATCACAGCTTTTCTGTAAGGAAAGATAGGTGCTCCCCCAAATGGCCACTCCCTGGTCCCCCACCCACCCTGTAAAATTGAGACAGTAAATGCTGTAAAGGATGTGCAAATTGAACTCCTTGTCAGTAGGAGGCACTTGCCAGAAGATACAATCTGCAATGTTGTTTTTGGGTCCTGTGACCAACTCTAGTCCCTCAGGAGAAGCACTAGAATGCCCCAGGTGGTGGGTGGGGCCCTGGAACTTCTAGGTGCGTCCTTATCTCTGCCACTACAGAGGCAGGTGGGGAAGTGTGGCTGGGCAGGGCTGGGTTGGGTTATCTTGCCCTCAGGCTCACAAAAGCTGGCAAGGTACTTGTTTTGGCAGGGGTCAAAAGTCTGCTTTCAGCTTCTGGGCAGAGCCACCAGGGAGGGATTGAAGTATCCCCACCCAACCAGAAAGTCTGCTTGTGGAGGTAGGTCCATTTGAGATTCACAAGCTGGCAGTCTGCAGTGGACCTCACTCTTCTCCCCCCTCCTCTGCTCCACAGTCTCTCCCCAGCATCTGCTGGTAGGCAGGAGCTCAAGCTAGCTGAGCTCTCCCATGACTGTGCTGTGGTCAGGGAAGTTTCCTGCCCAGGATCCCGACCTGAGCTCAGAGTGCAGCCCTCCCATGGGGGAAGGGTACCTCACAAACACACCACAGCTAGGACCCACACTGCACTCTCCCCCCAGATCTGCCCACTCAGGGTCCCTCACCTCCCAAAACCAAGATGATCAGTCCCTGACCATGCCAGGGAAAGGCACACTGGTCCCGAGTCACCCATGGGGTTCCCAAGCAGGATCAATATCCCTCCACCTCAGGGCATACCCAGCTCTGATGAAGCCTCTGGGCAAGCAGGGAGCTCACAGTCTAAGAACCCCTCAGTCTGCTGCAGGACCCCAAGAGAAAGGCCTGAGCCCCACTCTCTGTGGAAGCCTCAGTGTGTTGGCTCAATTGTCTCTCTCAGCAGCTGTGGGTGGAGGAGGGGAAGGGTAAGAAGAGAGTCTGTATGGAGGAGTGCTAGCACTCTGGTCGTCTCTGACCCTCTCTCCTGGAGGCAGTCCACCCAGAATGACTGGGCCCTGCAGTCACGCAGATCACCCGGCACCCACTGGACCCCTGTAGTTCCTGCAGTTTGGGCCGGAGTTGGGAAATGTCTGTGTGGGAATGAGCAGGACGAAATCTGAGGAGTTGAAACCCCTCTTCTCACTGGACTCCAAGCCTCTCAGGGGTTGATCTTTGCCAATACTTTGTTCCTTCTTGTTCTGTGCTGCAACTTCTTCCCATGAAGTCTCCTAAAGGCTCTGGCATCCTTCCTTCAGACCCATATCTGATCTGTGTTTGTCTTTCTGTTCATTTTTTCCTCTTTCTTCTAAAACTTCTCTTTCTTACTGAGACGCTCTGGCAGCTGGTGTCTCCCATCAGCCATCTTCCTCCTCCTCTGGAAAACAACTTTAAAGAGGGGTGATAGGTGACATTTGCATTGAGACCTGAAAATACCAAGTACAAATACCCTGAGGCAGGAAAGAGTCTGCTCAAGTAGCAGAAAGCAGACCAGGGTGCCTCCAGCACAGTGAATGAGCATGAAAGAGGAACAATATGAGGCCAGAATGGCAGGCAGATGCCACAACTTTTTGAATCTTGTAAACCACAATAAGGATTTAAGATTTAATTCTAATGATAGCGAGGATCCATAGGTGGATTTTAATCAGGAAAGTGATATTATCATTTTAGAACATAACAAAATTTTCAAGTTTACTGGGAGATAAAATTTAAATTTAAAATGTAGTGTCTCCCTGAAACAAATTCAAGCTTGCTGCACATTGTAAGTCAAAAAAGTTTTTCAGAGTTCTAGAAAGAGCCATATAGGACTGTCTGCTTATGGAACCTTCAGAAAAATCATTAAATATATTTTACTGGTATGCACTGAGTATTGTAGGGACGTGATTAAAAGTGGCAAACTTGTTCAAATAAAATAAGATCTTCCATGAACCTTCGTCCAAGCTTTGAACCAAGCATTTTTTTTAAATGTAGTTCACCTTAACAAATAAGCTTGCTCACCTTAACAACATGATCGTTTTTCTTTTTTGTGTTTTTGTCACTTGTTCAAATCACCAGAAAGATCAGATTTGTTTATTTCCTATTCAACCTAAAAACAAAATTATAGGCCATGCAACGTTACAGTTAGAGAAAAAAAAAGAGGCAAATGTGGTTTTATTTTAAAAATCTAGTTGTAAGGACATGGTCAAAATGCAGGTTAGAAGAATGCCATAGTTTATTCAAAAATGGTCTTAGTTCAAACACCTCCTATACAAAGTGACCTTTCTAAAATTACTCCCCTCCTCCTGGCATACCCATTCTTGATGACATTAGTCTACTCCCTACTTTGCTTTCTTCATTTCACTTATCACAAACTGTTACTAGTTTATTGTCTGCCTCCCTGCCCTATAATATAAAACTCATGAAAACTGGGATCTTATCCATACACCAATCTATTCTCAGTTTCTAGCATAGTGTCTGGTTCATAGTGGTGGCTCATTAAACATTTAATACATATTGATCATTCTATCTGCAAATATTTATTAAGCACCTCTTAATATATAGTACAAAGTTGTGTGAATACTCAAAGAAGGATAAAACATGGTTCCTATACTCCAAGTTCTTACGCTCCAAGTTGGCATCTATAAGGAGGTATGAATGTAAAATACCTAAGAGCATGTTTAGTAGCTAAACCAGGAAGTCAGCTTACAACCAAAAAAAAGGGGAAGAGAATGAATAATTATAGCTATCATCCTAAGAGGCCCCTACTTTACTGCAAAATATATTACTTTTACTTGAAATGCTCCTTATCTAAAAGTGCAGAGATCTCCATATCTTCTAAGGGCCAGCAGCAAGTGCAGATCCTTTAAAGTAGGCATGAGAGAGATATAAATATTTTATTATTAGCATACTATAACAATATATATTTTTTAATGATCCTTATTGCAAGTTTTTCTGCCAAGAGTTTGGAGAAAGAGGAAGTCAACTTTTAAATAATTTAGATAAAAGTAGATCAGAGGTCTAAATTATTAGAATAACTCACCCATGCTTTTGGGGGGCTTGGTAGCATTGATTAAGGTCTTGCATATTATATCACTTGTCTCAACTTAGGAAAAGCGTAGATTATTATTGAAATTGGCACAATTATGTCCATTTCCTGTGTATTGTGGATAAAACAACCACTAAACCAAAAATATATTGATAAAACATTTCAGTCAATTTTACCTGTTTTAGCAAAATATCTTTGGCCTTAAGGTTTTCTTGATGTTGTGATGATAACCAAGCCCATCACATACATTTTTTAAATGCAGATTTCATTTTCAGTATCTAGATTCACATTATTTGGCTTCTTTTCTTCCCCATCTATACCCCACAACCTATTCGACAACATGCCAGAGAATCAATTAAGGTGGTTCATCAGTATTTCAGACAACATCCTCTATCTTAGTAAAGATTGACCATTATCATTACAAAATACACATCTGTGTCAAACCGTGGAGAATTATGCCTCAGTGAACTTACAGCCATAAAGAGAAAAGCACTGAAGTCTTTAATATTCAGCCTTCTTACAAGAATGCTGAAATACTCTCTGCTTCAAAGGTAATCATGTGATAAGTTCCCAAATTAATCAAAAACAGAATTGGTTTAAAAATCCTTCTTTTTAAATAAGGCACGTATTCTTCCCTGCAGTTTTAGATTCCATTTCCCTTAGCCCAAAAAGCACAGACTCTGCCTGGTGGTCATGCAGCCAGCCTGGATGGGCATTGCTAAATCTGCGTGCCAAAGTGCAGGAGAGCTTTGCAGCACAGGGAGCTGACAGACCATTAGGCAGATTGGGACTCTGTGCAGCTGTCCGGATGCTGCTGGAATTGCTGCACTCTTTGTCACAGGATTATGCTGCCGTAGAGACTGCAAACCTGTTTCTTTAAACACCTTTATTTCCTTTGATGTGAATTTGATCTGTGGGAATTCAGATTTTTGAGAATAGTCTCATCTGGAAAAAAAAAGAGAATACTTTCTAATGCCTGTATTCTAATATTTTTATGCTAACATGAGCAACTCAAGTTTTCCTCATGGTCACATATGATTATGTGCTAGGCTACTTTTTAAAGGATCATTTGAATCCTTATGATCAAGTCCTATGCACACTCAATTTTCTTTATTAGCCAAGCGTTCTGCATGCAAATTATGCATTTTGACCTTATGAATTCTTTTTGTGCCTGTTTTTACTTAAACAGATTCTTGAACACTGAGTATCAAAAAGGGTATTCAAAAATCAATCTACAGATCTAATTTTGTAGGGCATAACACTTAACTTTCTACCTGTTTTGATTACTATTAGTGGTCATTAATGACTATTTTTTAATTGTAATTACATGCTCTCTATTTGTTTAATACCTGTATTTTAAATTGACAAATCAAGAGTTACCATTATCATCCTCGTTTTTATAATTAACCTGTCAAATGCATAACACATATCTTACATCATCTCTGTGGGAGTTTTAGTCATTTGGATGATAATTTCCATTCCACAGAAACACTGTTGGTGAAGTTCAAAAAATAATCTACTACATTGTTCCTAATAAAGATGGAACTTTTCTTTTCTATCTTTAAGTGAAGTGACATGATATACTGTACAAGGATATGTATATATGTCCATACCATCCATATGCATGTACATAGCCTGCATTTCATGGATCATAATAAAAGTTAAAAGTCAATACATTTTTAAATAATCAGAGGTGTCATAAATATTCACTGTGCAGGATTTCCTCAATAGGCTGTCAGCCTGATGTAGATTACTCTGCAGACACAGTGTAACCTTACTTAAAGATGGGTCTCTTGAGAGCAATAGAGATACACTGGAAAGTAGGAAGAGATGACATTAATACAAAATGCAAAGACATTTCTGCATTTTGCATCAGTGAATTTTGTGATCATCTTTTTTCATCTTGTAAATATTTGGGATGAGCCATTTTTTCCCCATCTTTCCCTCATTAAAACTTACCTAGATTTTAGAGGTCAATATGAAGAATACCAAAATTCTAATGCCCACTTTTAATAAAGTCTCATTCTGATAAAATTTAAAGTAGTTCTATTGCATTTCAAATTGTGGTCACCAATATATATAATGGATTTTAAACTGTAAAACTGGATGCAAATGGAAAAAGAGACCATAAAGGATTTAAACAAGATCCTAATGGGCTCTGCACTTGCACCTTACAAATGGCCAACCTGATGGCTATAAAGAAGCATTCAGTGCAGTGCTTCACAGGACAGTGAAATGCCATATTTCTTGAATCTATATATTTTTTGTCCCTGTGTTTAAAATTGAACTCAAATATTTGATTTTTTGTTTGACTTTAGGGTATTTCAGTGATAAAATTTGATTTCCCTCTCTCTGACTCTAGATTAGATTAACTCTAAAATATAAACAGCAGTCTCCATACAATCTCTTACATTCCAATTTCAAAGCTGTTTTTATTTTTCCTCTATCACAGCATGAATTTAGAGCCAGATGAAAAAATCATTTCAAGAACCAGAATGGCAGCATTACATGAACATTCCTTTCTTTGGCCTTGCTAGCATTGTGCATCAGAATGTGCTTTGTTTCCTAAGGCATTTTGGTTAAAAGTAGTCTGGGGATTAAAACTTTTCATTTATGAATCCCTGGTGGACTTAAAATACCTACTGTAAGAATATGTTGCCAGAAATATCCTCCTCAAGTTCTTTTTTGCAAATGTTCCCTTATAAAGAAGTGGAGAAAAACCATCACCCCACATCTCTGTTTTGTCCGCTGTCAGCATAGAGAGAGGAAATAATGTTCTGCTGCTCATATATCCCTCACTGCAATGACTCTACTTTTCAGTCTGAGAGGGTTCCAATGGCCTGTAGGAGGTAAAAAATGCGTTTAAAAAAATTAAGGCCAGGGTATGGGTCATAAAATTACTCATTTAGTAGAATATTTCTGTTTACAAAAAAACAGTCACTAATCACTAATTTTAGAGATATGAGTGGAGTCCTTGAGGGAGGCCTCCCCATGTCAGCTCCAAGCAGGTTCGTGAACAAGCCTATTCTTCCACACAAAAGTTGTCAAATGAATTTAATGAAATATTTGTCATAAGAATGTGTTCATTCACATTTTCAGACTAAAGTGGCTGTATTAAATATGGGGACATATTTCTGTTGTCAGGCACATACTTGTTAAATGCTGGATATATAGACATACTATAGCAAAAACTATTTTACCTTTTAGGTTTTTGTTATTCTTGTTATCAGTCTCCAAGATAGTAGGATCTAAGAATTCTAATTAAACAGGCCATATCATGTAGATTGGTTCTGAAAATTATTTCAAAAACATTGTAAATTAATTTTCACTATAATATCTCCAATATAGCCATACTTTGTTACTTAATAGGTATCCTAAAAGCACACTCTTAAACACATGTATGTTTTCTCCTTCCATCTTTGTTTCTTTCCCTCTGTCTCTCTTTTAGTGTCTACTCTTAAATATTTGACTGTTTTATAAAATACAAACTTAGGCTTCAAGTAACAGAAACTGGGGGAATAAGGGAACTTTGAGTGACCATATACCCTTAAGACTGGAAAAGAACTACAGAGATTACGTGATTTGTTCCGATCTAGTAAGATGAAGCAAATTGTGCTTTGAAAAGACCTTCACTTTCACTGAACAATGAATTGTCTATTATAAAGGTAAGATTGTTAGCCTGTCTTCATTTTTGTCAAAAAGACAGGACAGAATTTGATATGTTCTTGAATCGGTTTTTACAAGCAAAATTTTTTCAGTGTTTCAGTACTTTTGCTGAATTATAATGAGAAGGCTTTCATGTAGGAATATTGTGCCGAAACTGCATGATCTGTATGAAGTACCTTTGAGTGGCTTTTCCAGTTTAGTGGAAAGAACGTGCACTCTGGTGTGCAACTTGCAATTCTGCTGATGAACAGTATAACCTTGGGAAGTTATTCTTACTTCTCTGAGCCTTACTTTGAAAATCTGTCAATATGGCCAGACTCAAAGTGTTTCTTTGTGGGAATTAAGTAAAATGATATAATGCAAAGTACTTAATAGAGTGTCTGGTATATAATGGGAGCTCAATTTAAGTGGCAGGTTCCCTAACATTGCCTCTCTACGACCTCAGTTCTTCTTCTAGTGGGAAAGATTTACAAGGAGATATTTGCACTGACCTCTTTAGGCCTCCTAGTAAATTATACCATGTATTTGTGAAAAGATTGGCAGCACTGAAGGCATAAGGATTGTGTCTGAAGAACAGAGCGTTAGCTAAGGTTTCTCAACGCTGGCACTATTGACCTTTTTTGGCCAAATAATTCTTTATTGAGGAGGGGGGTGCCCTGTTCATTATAAGACATTTAGAAGCATCTCTGACCTCTCCCCACTAGATGACAGTAGTATCGCCCATCCACCACCCATTTGTGACAAACAAAATTGTCTCCAGACATTGTCAAATGTCCCTTTAAGGGCAAAACCATCCTTGATTAAAACCACCAGCTCAAACTAATATAGAGGCAGAGACTTTATCTCATTAGTGCCATTTATTAGCTAACTGGACTTGTGAGCCCAGGCCTGGATTTCTTAAAATTCAGACTAACTCACATACTTGTGTATGCATGTGATTTAATGATTCCAAAATGCTTTTGAAACAGAATATTAATGAAAAGAAGTGGCTTTGCTAAAAAATGAAAAATTGATTCTATTGTTTTAATTCTAAAAAAAGAGCTAATTTTAAGCCAACCAACTCTGTTCTGTTCTCTGTCAATTAGCTACACTTTTATTCTAGATAGCTATTTTACAAAT
Source organism: Daubentonia madagascariensis (assembly GCA_023783475.1). Taxonomy (NCBI): domain Eukaryota; kingdom Metazoa; phylum Chordata; class Mammalia; order Primates; family Daubentoniidae; genus Daubentonia; species Daubentonia madagascariensis. Next base: position 3,693,562 of record JAKFHU010000341.1, on the reverse strand, counting down.
ACCATGGTATAGGTGACATGATAAAAATCTATACACACATGTACACATATTTACCCCATTTGGAAGAAATTTTCAAGGTGTATGGGCCTATAGAAGTTGCATTTTAATTCACCCAGATGAGACAGTTTAAGGAATGCTCCAGGAGTGGGTCCGCTACAGTGCAAAAGGAAGGTACTTTGTTTCCATTGTAATAATTATAATGTATATTTAATGTCAAGTTTACATAAGTGGTATATAAAATATAACAATTTGGGGCAGGGTAAGGGGACGAAAACTTAATGCCAACCAAATAAAATAAAATGAAAGGATTAGTCATAATCACATTGCCTTCTCTTAATCATACTGTAGGTTACAGTGCAAATGTCAGTATTGCCTTTACTTTTTTATTAAAAAAAAAGACAGAAATGGTGGAATGGGAAAAAAAAGAGGAAAATAGCAAAGGGGGCCTTTGAAGATTATGACTTTTATACCCTGACAATTCAAACTATTGAGTGAAGAGTAGGATAGCTGTCAGAGAAATCCAATCCAGAAAGTCAGAGTATCTCACAGCAGCATATCATTCAATTGCCCTCTACATAGGGACTGGCACAGTCAATGCAATAAAATGAAACATACACTTTCCCTTGTGTAACATGCAGCAGCTGCCACTATGCTTCAGATATGACAGTTTCCTAAGCTGCTTTTGGGTATACTTAGGACCCCGTGTTAGCTGGTGGCCTCGATGACAGCTGAGCAATTCTCTATTTAAATAGGCTCAAGTTCCATTGAAGCAGAAAGGAGGTAAGGTTTTTTCCCTCTGTCTGGGTCAGAGTATTACTCTGTGAATCCAGAAGCATTGTTAAAAGCCTCTGTGAATGTCTCATCAACAGCCTTTACTTAACATTCATCTTTTTCCATCTCTTTGCACCACAAAACACTGTCCTACAAGTCCATCTTTCTTAAAACTTGGCTATATATGACACGTTATACACGTCCTCTTTCCTGTCCTTTAACCACACTTTCTCTATGTCTATCACTGGTTTCCTTTCCTTCTCCCATTCTCCTCCCACATAGAAATGTGAATACTCCCTAAAGGTCTATCCTTTGGCCTATCCACTTTTCATTTACCATGCTTTTCTTTTCAAAGAGCATTTACTGTATGTCTTGAACTTTCTATCACTTTTATTTGGATGACTCCCAGATCTATTTCTCTAGACCTAACAACTCTCCTGATCTCCAGTCCCATACTTCATGTTATTTACTGTATAATTCTAACAATATGCACTTTTGATAGTGAGTCATGCTGAACACAGGTTCCCTTCCAAATTTAAGTTTCTTCTCTGGTTTTCCTATTTCCTTATTCAACCATAAGATTAATATTTGTACAACACAGTTCTAATAATATTAGTTACTCTTTGCTCAAGATCTTTCCATAAGTCCAATTATGTGTCAGGTAAAAGACCAAATTCCTTGATCTTGCACTCACAGCTATTCTGAGCCTGGAAGTGAGGTATGGTGGAGAGACAATATAGTATAATATAATATAAAGCCATTGATTTTAGAATCAAATAAACTTGGGTTTAAAGGTGTGTTCAGCCACACAGCAGCAAGGTAGCATTGGCTAAGTCAATTCATGCTTCAAGGCTTCAATTATATAAATTTATATAAAATGAGTGGATTTGAACTAGACGATTTCTAGGGACTCTTCCAAATTTTAAATCTGTACCACTGTAGTTCTACTTTCCAAGCTTATCTCTGAAGAACCTCATACTACACATTCTATGTTTCAACCATTCTAAACTATTACTATTCCTTGAATGTGTGCATTCCTACCACCATACCTTTGTTATGACTATTCACTTTATCATGAATATCTTTTCTGTCTTTTTCTGCTATTGAATACTTTATCCACCCTCAAGGCCTGCCTCAAATGCCACCTCCTGTAATAAAAATACTTTGGTTTCTCCAGTGAGAAGTGATCTTTGCTCTTCACAAGTCCAGTAGTATATTATTTATGTCTCTTTGGGTCATTCATCATACATTTCTTTATATCTTTGCTTTATTTTCTCTTCTAGATAATCAGTACCTGAAGGATAAAACATCATGTCTTAAAATCATGGAGTTTTGGATATAGAAGAGAACTCATCTTGTATTATTTTCCATCCAAAGTAGGAAGCTGTCCTGTAATACCACTCACAGATGGAGATGCAGATAATGCTTAAATAATTTCTGTGAGAGAGTTCCCTGCCTTATGAGGCAGCCCATCCAATGGATAGAAAAATTTAATGACTGAAAAGTTTCTCCACCTAGTGAGACTAAGCAGGTTTCTCCATGACTTTTACTTAGTCTCACTTTTCTAATTGGTAGCCTGTGTTTCCTAAATTTTCTCCTGTTTTAGTTATTGTTCCTTGCATGGGGAACACTGCTATTTCATCAAATGTAAGAATCACAGATCTGTGGCATAGCTCCAGTGGTGCTGAATTTCCCCTCCACTTTTTCCTTTGTGCCATACCAAACTCACTACAACATCTTGATACCAATTTCAACTCCCTACCTTCACTGGATGATTTTCATCATCTATTTCCTTATGATTATAATTTCATTCAATGTAAGACTCCTTCATCCTATGTAATATACCATAGATTAGGAACTCATCCTTCAAACTCATTAATCCATTCATTCATTTAACAAAAATGGAGTGCCTAGCACATGCCAGGCACTGTGTTGGGCTCTGGGGATAAAATGATAAACAAAAATAGACATACACTCTGTCAGAATGAAGATCATAATCTAACAACCAAGACAGATTTGTTAAAAAAAAATTGATACATAAACAAAAAAACTGTAAGAATCCTAAGGGTATGAAGGAGAGGAACATTTAATCACATGTAATAGAAGGAGGTGTCCTAGTTAGGGAGGTCAGTGAAGGCTTCTCTGAAGAAGTGATATTTGAGCTGAAATATGAAGAATGAATATCAGTTAATGAGGCAAAGCATAGAGGGGAAGAGGGAAATCCAGGCCAAAAGAAAAGTATATGCAAGAACCTGGAGCCAGTAAGCACAAGGACATTTTGAAAAACTGAAAGAACAAAAAAAGATTAGAATGAATGATTGGAATACAGGAAGTATGGTGGGAGTTGAGATTATAGAGGAAAGCAAGAGCCAAAGACTGTAAGTCATATTAAAAATTTTACTTATATATTAATAACAAGATAAACCATTGAATTGGGTGGTGGGGCAAGGTGGTAAATGATCCAATATGCATTATTTTTATTGAGGTATAATTTACATACAACAAAATGCTCACATCTTAGGGGTCTCATTCAATCAGTTCTGATGAATGCATACCAAGTCACAGAACATTTTCATCACGACAGAAAATTCCCAGTCAATTCCTAACTCCCAGAAGCAACCACTTATTTGATATCTATTATCCTAGGTTAGTTTTACCTACTCTAGTACTTCATACAAATGGAAAAATACAATATGTAATATTCATATTAGGTTTCTACTCAGCATAACATATTTGTCATTCATTTATGTTGTTGCACTATTACTTTATTTATCCATTCTCCTGTTGATTAGACTATTATAAATAGATGAGAAAGAAAGTGAGACTCAATTAAAATGGATCCTTTCAGAAGGCCATTGCTTTATTTATTCCAAGGAAAAATTCATGATAGCTTAAATGGTTTAGCTAATTGGAGATGGAAGCAAATAAGTGGTTTCAAGAGATATTTAGGAAGAGGTAAAATAAATGGGATTTGGTGATGGATTGGATGTAGAAGTAATTCAGAAGAAAGGATCAAGCATAGCTTTATGTTTTTGGCTTATGCAACTACAGGCATGGTGGTATCATGCAGAACACGAGGGAGACATGAAGAGGACCATATTTGGAATATGTTGGGGGATGCTGTGTATTCTATTTTGGGCATGTGAGTTTGAGGTATTAAGCCATCCAAGCATCAATGCAATGCCAAGTCAACAGCTCGATATATGCATGTGAAGCTCACAGCAGAGGCCATGATCACCACCTGGATGAATTCTTTCACCTCCTTTTCTAGCAGGGAAATCAATTTTCATTCATACTATGCAGAAGTCATGGCTGCCTCAGGCTAGAACATAAGCACTAAAAGGTTCTGACCTTTAAGGCCACTTCAGTTTTTCCCACAGTGATCAGACTTCACATGGCTGAAATTAAACCACTATACTTTGTGGCTCCTCTAGAAGTTATAAATACACTTTAGCCTCTGAATTCTTGGTCTCAAGAGGCTCCTAGGAACATCAATTTAAACCATATTAATTGATTCCTTTCTCCTCCCTCCTGGCTTTTTCCAACCTGCTTGATAGTAGTAATTCACTACTTTTTCACAGCTAGGGAGGAGGCTAACATCTTTCATAAAAAACAACAAATATAGCCTCTCTTCCTTATAACTATACATTTCTAAGAGACTGCCCTTCACATACTTAGTGTTTAATAAATGTTGTATGCTCACATCCAGTGTAGCCCGTTTTCAATAAAACACTTATAGAAAAAAAAAAGACTTGACTTATTGAGTTGTACTCTATAATGTCTTACATGGCAACATATTCATGAAAGTTCTGAATAAATATGCCAAATCATAACTTTAGCCACAGGTGGTAAGCGATACGGAAGAATAACGGACAAAATTATTTAAACACTTGAATCTCATTTATTTCCTGATTAAAAGTGTTGTACAAGAGCCAGAAAAAAGGAGAAGGAGAAGAAGAGATCATTCTAGAGCACACCAAAAGAATTCTTAATTCATAATACAAAAATAACAAGACATTACATGGTTCTTGGATCTAAAATGCCTGTGGAAAGAGGAAGGAAAAAGGCATTTCAATAAAAATAGCAAGTTTTTCAATATTTAAATAGACTGCCTTCCCAAAGTCTCTCTTCCTCCAAAAACTCTCATTAAGATGAATTGGCTCATTTGTTTCAAAGGAAATTTAAAATGAATTAAGTTTGAAAAGTGGACTGAAATGGAACTCATACTAATGCTGGAATGTGGGAATATAAATGTGAATTGAGTTCTTTCTTTGTACTTTAAACTTTGGTCAGTCATACTGATTCACATATTGTACCTAAAACCAGTGATTCAGAAGCATCTAGTCCAATATTTCTCAAAGTGAGTTTCAAGGATCACACTTACTACCTAGTCCTATGAGGTATTCAATGAGAAGAGGGATCCATGGTTACATAACTTTGGGAAAGTGTATAGGATAGTCTACTTTTATTGCACAATGTACAATGTACAACAGCATATTAAAGCTTCCAAAACCCCAAGAAGTCTCCTAATAATAAAACCTAAAATCCTTCCTATGGCTTATGAGACTTTCCGTCATCTGGACCTCTGTTGCATCTTTGACCTCATCCTCCAGCACTGTCCACCTCATTATCACAGTCCAGACACATTAGTTGTCATGCTAATCCTCAAATAAATCAAGCTGCTTCCCACATCAGGGCCTTTGAATTTGCTGTTCCCTCTACTTTGGAAACTCTCTCCCCATCATGGCATAGTTGGTTCCCTTGTTTTATTCAAGTTTCTCCCCAAACAATACCTTTTCTAAAAGGCTTTCCCTTACCTCCTGTCTAAAATGAACCCCATCCCCATCACTCTTCCTCACCTACCCTGCTTTAGTATGCAGTTTTCTCTATCTGATATTAATATTATATATTTGCTGTTCACCTATGCTCTTCCCTAAAATCTCAGTGTCATAATGGAAAGGCCTTGTTCTGTCTTGTTGAATGTGCATAAAACAGTACCTGGAGCACAAATATTCACTGACTGAATGAGCAATAGACTGGTTGGTAGAATATCTAAGACATCTGGAGAATTGTTAAACCTTTCATGTTAGTGTTGTAATTGATAAGGAGGAAAAAAGACTATAAAATGTCCCAATTAATATGTTTAATCTGTATAAAAGCATTTTATTTTAATTATTTGCAAAGATTATTTGGACTTACCAGACTGATCAAAATATAAGTTAAGTTAGATTTGTATGCTTACAAAGAAGCAATGCCATCCAAGAAGAGACAAAGGCTGCATTAGGCAAACATATGCTAATTGTATTAATGCAAGAGAGAATGCTATGATTAAGTTACTTAAGAAAAGAACTAAGCCAGTTGGCGTATATATTTTTAAGTAGGAAGGGTTAAATAACATGACTCAGTTTTTGTTTATGACTTGAAACTTTGGAGTACAACATGAAAACATTGTCTCCTTTTTTATCTTTTCTGCTACGTTGACATAATTTTTTAACTTCACACATGGAAAAGTTTGAATAACACCTAAAAAAATTGAATAATAAAAGTGTGGTTTCAAATGAGCATTGCAGTCCCACTGGTCCTGCTCTTGTTCCCATTTATTTCAGTGTATCTGAAGTAAACTTGTACAATTAGAATAAAGTTAATGAGGTCTTTACACACCAGGAGGTAGAAGGGTACGTTTTATTGTATTACAAAGGCAAAACTAATGTCAGCAAAGGCTCTCTTCAAAGTCTAGGAGATAAATTTCCTTCCAAATGCCTGGAGTGAAGCGGATGAGGGTGAGGGTGGCAAGGCCAGAGGCTCTGGGCAGTGAGAATAAGGAGACAGTCACTAGTATAACACTTAGCATGCTATTTATCAGATTATGGGAAAATAAGAAGCCAAAACAATAACAAACTGACTGATTTTCCACCCCACAAATAAGAAAGATGAGCAGTTCCATTATCTCAAGAGAAAAGTGTTTGACAGAGAAGCAAGATGAGGCTGTGATGAAGGGTTTCAACTATCTGTTGGTGCAGAAGGAAGGAAAGACAGTAAAAGAAAGGAAAGATGTGTTTTTCCTTTAATGCCAGGATTGGCACAACTGCAGAAAGGACTTTAGATATTCTGTTTTTACAAGGGATGGTAAGGAAATGTTAGAAGTTACTGGACCCTTTTTCCCAGATCTTGCATTATGCAATAAGGACAGTAAGTTAATGTTATAATCAGCACTCTGAGCTTTCTGAGTACCCAAAACCAAAAGTAAAAAGAAAATTGATGATATCCACTAAACAAAAGCCTACTTTTCATAGAGGAAAGGATATTGCTGATCTGTATGCATTACAGTGTGAATTTCAAGTGATTTTTCTTAATTTTTTTAAGTTGAAGGAATAGATTATCTCTGATCCAGCTACATTTTGTCACCAGTAATTTTAAAACTGGTAACATACATCAGCAGACAGATGGAGTCAGACATAAAGTCTATATTATTTGAACAGAGTAAAGTGAATGATTTCTATGGAGACTGAATATCTAAATTTGAAATTTCTAGGTTTCACTTCTAGAATAATGGTTCCCAAATGCCAATCCATGGACCATGTTTCTGACCAGGTCTCTGCTTTTTATTGGTCTGTGGTAAAATTACAAAAGCACAATGTTATATGGCCAGCTTACCCACTGTCCCTTTTTTTTTCAGAAGGATTGCCCTTTATCTTTTCAACTTTTTTGAAGTTAACATACTCTTTCTTATATGAAATGATGATAATAGTATATGACAGCATGTGTTTTAAACAGTATACTTTCATGGTAAAATCAAAACTTACTAACCTAATTGAGTCTCCAAAACTTGGGGAGGGGTATTTTATTTTAAGTCCAAAGTTTTATACCCAATGCACATCCCAATTTTATAGCATATCAATTTATGAGATTTAGAATCAATTAAGTATTATTTCTAATGCCTTTGAATAACCCTGCCTATCATTCCCCCAAAGAATGAATGCCAGGAGAATAGCACATCATATAATTAACTATAGGTACAACTTTATATAGGCAGGTATCTGTTATTTATCAATGAATCAAATTCTTTTAAAATGCTAATGGGATTCATGTAAAATATCAATAGACTTCATAAGACTTTTATTTCTGTCAGTATGACCATCCAAGTACTGTGACCATTAAAAAAATAAGGAAAACCAGAAAAAAAAAGTAACCAACAGGAACAGACAACAAAATATTAACCCATGAAGACTTCAGGAATTGGAACTATAAGACACATAATTAATAATTGTATTAAATGTTTCAAAAAAAGTGAGACTTAAAAACGTAAGAAGCAGCAAGCATATCTATAAAAAGAATAAAGCAGAATTTCAGAATATGACAATTTAATTATTTTTAAATCTCATTTATAGCAAAAATCATTAAATACATTTAACAACATAGAAAACTGAAATAAAGAGCTAAAGAAATCATTGGTATGTCACATGGAGAGACATAGAGATGAAAAATATTTAAAAGAGCTTAAGAGTTACGGAATATGGCACGAAAGATTTTACCATCCGTATAATTAGAGTTCCAAAAATAGAGGAGAGAGAGAAAGAAGCAGAGATAATATTTGAAGATTTAATGCCTGAGATTTTCCATAACTTAAAAACTACAATAATCTACCAGTTCAACAAGCACAATAAATCTCAAAGGGGTTACATAAAAAGAAATCTATCCTTACATGCATCACATTGAGAGTAAAGAATACAACAAAAAGAAAATCTTAAGTGCATCCAGACAAGAAAAGACAAGACAAATCACTTATTAAAAAGTTTAGTTATACTGATGGCTGAATTTTCAAAAGAAACAGTGTAATCCAGAAGACAGTGAATTTGCATTTTCTTTGTGCTGAGAAAAAAAAATAGATGTCAACCCACAAATCTATTCCCAGGAGAAATATATTTTAAGAATGAGGGTATAATAAAGACAATTTAAGGCTAACCAAAACTTATTGAGATTTATACTGATAGACCATCACTAAAACAAATGCCAAAGGAAGTATTTCAAACAGAAGGAAAATTATCCCAGGTGGAAGACCTGAGAAACAAGAAGGAAAGAATAGCAAAGAAAGTGGTAACTACTGACTCTATAAAAATAATAATAATACCTTATGGAGTTATAATATAGAATTAAAATACATTAATATCCTTAATGTGCTCCAAGATTCTCATACTAATTAGAGGAATTTAAAAAGATTGACTAATTTAGGCATTCATAAATTAAGTAGGCATGTTAAATTTCCTGTGTTTATCATTTGAAAAATAGATCCAGAGTATATAAATTCTAAAATAATAGAGGAAAAAAGGAATGGAAAAAATAAACCAAAGGAAGTCAAGAAAAGGGAGAAAAACAAATATAGAAAAGGTGGGGCAAATAGAAGACAACAGAGATAAATCCAAATATACCAATACTTGTAATAAATGTAAATGGACTAAATAGTCTTGTCAAAAGAAAAAAATCACCATATTTTTTTTCCATTGCGCTATAGTTTGTTCATAAGAGATATAACTAAAACAAAAGGGAAAAAGAGTATAAGTAAAATCATGAGAAAAAAGTATAACAAATGCTATTTCAAATAAAACTAGTTTAGCTACATTGATATCAAATAAATTATACTTCATGGTAAAGTCATAAAGTGGGCAACTGCTTAATGACAAAAGGTCAATTCACCAAGAATATATAACAATTCTAAATATGCATGTACCAATAACAGCCTCAAATTATATAAGGCAAAAAATGATGGACTCAAAACAGAAATTTACAAATCCACAATTATGGCTGGAGATTTTTAGCTAACCTATTTCTTATTATTTAATAAATTGAAAAGCCAAAGAATTCAGTAAGGGTATAGAATATTTGAACAATATAATTAGCAAATCCGACCTAATGGATAAATATAAACACTACAGAGTACCAATTATTTCAAATGCTCATAGAAAAAAAATTTACATTCTGAGTAAAAATTTAAGTCTCAATAAACACAATATTTGTTGGTATCACATAGACCAAATCTCGTAATTAATAATATAGTCAAATAATGAAGTCATACTAGAAAATAATGTTTACAAATTAAGAAACATATTTCTAAGTAGCTCTTCAGTTAAAGAAACAAATCATTGTTAAAATTAGAAAATTTATTAAGTTAAACAAGAATGAAATACTACATATTAAAATTTCAGAGATGCAGTTTGTGTCAGATTAAAGTGGCCTTCAAATGCTTTGAGACTTCTCCCATTGAGATATGGGGTCTATTTATTCTCCTCATCAATCTAGTATAGACTGGGATTGCTTAGATCAATAGAGTAAGGTGAAAGTGATACTATGTTAGTTTCAGACTTACCTTTAGGAGGACTGGAAACTTCTGTTAAATCCCCAAACTGCCATGTAAGAAGTCCAAATATTCAAATGCTATCATACTGTCAGGAAGTACTAGCAGTGTGGAGAAAGAAGGAGGTAGGGAGAGAGAAAGGGGCAGGGGGGGAGAGAGAGAAAGAGAGAGGCTCAGCCAGTCCCCACCTGTTCCAGCCCCCATCCATTTCACTTGTCTAAGTTGATGTCTGAGACATCATGAAGCAAATACATGCCATCCCTGCTATGCCTAGTGTGAATTCTCGACCCACAGAATCATGAGATATAAATATAATAAAATATTGTTTTAAATCTCTAAGTTTTGGGATAGTTTGCTATGCAGCAATAGATAACTGTAACACATCTAAAGCAGTACTTAGAAGGAAATTTATTCTTTTTAATGATTATACAGTCATGTACCGCATAATGACATTTCAGTCAACAATGGACTGCATATATGACAGTGGTCCCACAAGATTACAATCTGTGCTGCCAGTTCTATAAAAGTATAGCACAGGGGTGGGGAACCTTTTCATGTTGGAAAGCCACATTAATTTAGCTGTAATCAAATAAGGCCACATTCAAGAAACTTAAATTAGATATACCTAAAAATGTACATCATTTTGTAAAAATCAAACTACTATGTACTTAATAATTTCAAAAAATGAAAACTATTTGTTAATTTTAAAGTTAACTAACTTTTTAATGACTTTGTTTTGTCTGCTTTTTGTTGGAAAGCATTTGAATATTTGGTTGCAGCATGGAGGTCCGCAGATTCAGCTGATGCTCTAGATGGATATCAGTCATTTGTGACCTTAAGGGTATCTTCAGTTGGGTTAGGCAGGAGAATGCAGACTCACGGCAATAAGTGGTTTAAAAGCAAGAAAGCATTTTTCAGGTATGTTGCCAAAGGCATGGGTATTCTACTGCATTTTTCCATATTTCAACTGGATCTTTCTTAGCATTGAACAATGACTTTAAGATGTCATCTACTGAGAGTCCAATCAATTCTATCTGTAGTTCTTTAGGTGCCTTGGTGATATCAACTAGGTGATGCTGAAACGCTAATTTGAGAGTAATGTCATGATTCTGAAAGTCAGTGAACCTTTCATTGTATTTTCCAATTAATAGGCCTACAACAGCTGCATATTCTTCAAATGATTCGCATATGTCATCCTGCTCATCAATGACCTTTGCTAACTGGAGAAAATGTTCATCCAAAATTTCCTTTTGAAGAAGAAGTGTTTTGAAAAAAGATAGCTTTTTTCGCAATGCTTGTATTTTTTGCCACTTAACATAGATAGACTTAGTTTTACCTTACAAAGAAATATTCAAGTCATTTTGATTGAACATGATATCACACAGAAATGCTGCATTCCTATAGAAATCTTCTTTCAATAATTCACATTGCTGATTCTGTTCTTCATAAAATTTAACTATTTGTTCTCACAGAGATAAAATTTTGGCTAGCACTTGTCCCTGTGATAGCCAACCCACTTTAGAAGGATATGGCTAATCCATGCTGAACCTCATCATTCAACTTTAGCATGGTACAAAACTGATGATGCCATGTTGCATTTGCATGAATATAGTTAACAATACTTATAACTTGTTGCAAAGTGTCACTTAAAATAGTAGCTTTAGCACAGAGATTTTGCTGATGCAAGATACAATGAAAAGAAATGAGAGCCTCTGGATCTGTTAATACTTTTTTTGTCAGTGCAATAAACCCTTCATGTTTTCCTGTCATAGAAGGTGCACCGTCTGTGCATACACTCACTAAATTTACCAAATTCAGTTCAATTTCATGACATTTATCTTGAAAGTTGTTGAAGATAATCTATTCCCTGTGTTCTGTTTGCAAGAGTGCCCAAGATGAGTAACTCTTTGTAGCAAAGAAAATCTTCTGTTATGACCCGAATGAAGTATAAAACCTGTGCTGGGACAGTAGTATCAGCTGATTCATCCAAAGTGATTGAATAATATATATTTTCCTTTTGAAGTATTGCCTGAAGTTGTTCTGTTAAGTTGAAGTCTAATTCATGATGCCGATCAGTTATGGTTCTCCATGAAAGAGGCAGTTGTTTGTACTTTGAAATGTTACCAGGGTCTAAGCATCCTACAACTTCAACAATGCATTCTTTCACAATTTCCACTTCACTGAATGGCTTCCCTTTTTTCCCGAGTATATAAGCTACTTTATAAGTTGCTTCAGTGGCATCATTTCTAGGTCTTAATGCTGCTTGGAAGAACTGTCTTTGCTTTTGCATTTGATCTTTTAATTTATGCAATACAACCTTTCATGCATCTCCCTCTAATTTAAAATATTTGTGGTCCTTATGAGTGTTATAATGCTGATGAGCATTGAATTTCTTTAATGTTGATACTACAGTATCACAAAACAGGCAAATCATCTTATCTTTAGCGGAAACAAGATAATATTGCAATTCCCAATCCTCATTAAAAAATCTGTTTTCTTTCTTCAGCATTCTCTTGGTCTTCTTTGACATGATGGGCTGTTAAGCAGACAGAATTTTAAAATATTGTCGAGCTGTGCAGCTATTCACAAATTCCACTTCAAACAAAAACACGGTACACCATTGTCAAAAGCTGATAACAGACTGGCATACTTCACCCCCATGAACTCTCACCAACCAGCCTCGTGTGTTAGTGGCACCAGTCAGGTGGGGGAAGTTAGAACTTAATCATGAGTGTAGCAGCTATCAATTTAGCCCTTATGGCTTACTAATGTTCTAATTGTTCCAGTCAATCTGGGAAGATTATTTCCTTGAAACTTACTTTATTCTTTGGTATTTTAAACACATTTATTTCAAAAATAAAATAAAAATATAACAGATGGGCAAAAACATTAATAAAAATAAAAGGATTTGTTCTGTAAAATTTGGATTCAGTGAAAAGGCTGCACTTAAGGACCTAGAAGGCACATATGGATTTAAGGCTGAAGGTTCCCCACCCCTGGACAGCACATACAATTACATATGGTACATAATACTTGATAATGATAATAAATGACTATATTTCTGTTTTATGTAGCTTTATGTGTGTTATTGCCCCTGAAGACCTTCCAGTGGGACAAGATATGGAGGTGGGAGACAGTGAATCAGTGATCCTGACCCTGTTTAGGTCTAGGATAATGTGTGTTTGTGTCTTCGTTTTTAACAAAAAAGTTTCAAAAGTAAAAAAAAAATTAGAAATAGAAAAAAGCTTATAGAATAAAGATATAAAGAAAGAAAATATTTTTGTACAGCTGTAGAATGTGTTTGTGTTTTAAACTAAGTGTTATTACAGGAGTCAAACAATTAAAAATTAAAAAATTTATAAAGTAAAAAAGTTACAGTAAGATTAATTTATTATTGAAGAAAAAAACCTTTTAATAAATTTTGTGTAGCCTGTGTACAGTTTAGAAAGTCTACAGTAGTGTACAACAATGTCCTAGGCCTTCACATTTACTTACCACTTAATGACTTACCTGGAGCAACTTCCAGTCCTGCAAGCTCCATTCATGATAAGTGCCCTATATAGATGTACCATTTTTTACCTTTTATTTCATGTTTTTAACTGTACCTTCCCTATGTTTAGATAGGTTTAGACACATAAATACTTGCCATTGTGCTACAATTGCCTACAATATTCAGTATAGTAACATGCTGTACAGGCTTTTAGCCTAGAAGCAATAGCCTATACTATATAGCATAGGTGTGAAGTACTCTATACCATTTAGATTTGTGTGAGTACACTCTATGATGTTCCCACAACAAAACTGTCTAGCGATACATTTCTCGGCATGTATGCCTGTCATTAAGCTATACATGACTATATTCAAAAAGTATAAAGGTTGAAAATTAATGGGCTGAGCATTCAATTTAAGAAATTAGAAAAACAATTTTTAAAAACCTAAAGAAAATGTAAGGGAAAAATAAATATAAAAGCAGAAATAAACTGGAAAGCAAATGAAAATAAGGGAGATAAATAAAGCAAATGTTGCTTTGCAGAGACCAATGAAATTGATCAAAAATAAATAAAAATAAAAACTTAAATGGTAAAAGAGAAAAAAGAGAAAGTAAAAAAGAAAGTTACAAATACATAATGCTAGGAATGAGAATAACTTTATCCTTATGAATTCAAATCTTAGATAAAAGGACTTAATAAAAGTGTCTCAGGAATAAAGATAATATCCAAATATTAAAAAAATGGAATCAGTAGTTAAAAATATTCTCACAATGAAAACTTCAGGACTAGAAAGTTATATTAGTGAGATCTACCAACAATCAAGAAATAACTAAATAATTTCAATTTTTCATAAACTAGTCCAGAGTATAGAAAACGAGGGAATACTCCCAGGTTCATTTCCCTGAGACTAGCATACCACAATATGAAAGCCTTACAAGGGAAAGGAAATTGATGCAAAATAATAAACGAATTATCAGTAAATCAAATCCACTGTACAAAATTTTAGACACCATGATGCTACTGGGCTTATCCTGGAATATAAATTGATTTAATACTTGATAAACAATATAATAGTCTTAACCTGAGTCTACACCCCACTCCACCCTCCGCCCACATGCAAGGATTTACACGCAATTAATTATTTGGGGAAAGTGAAACCAGGAAAGAGAGAAAGCCAATACAATGGAGCATTCTCAACTGCAGGCAACTTGGCTTCAATCACTCTGGAGCCATCTACGAAGCCACACAGAACCTCAGAATTATCCACTCCAAGCAGAGAAGATGAAATTATTTTAGATTTGGCTTAGGTTGCTCCATGGGGCATTACCTCCTTCTCCCTTCCAGTCTGTGTATAATCTCCAAGCAGGTACCCAGGATATTCTACCATGGCATCAAAGTCCTCCAGCAGAAAGTAAGAGATAAGTTCATTTGAGGTGAAAGCTGTCAGGTTACCCCTGCACAAAGCTGATTGCCTTATCTGCCACCACAAGTGGAAGAAAAAGTGGCCTGAAAGATATAAGGTGTAGCCAAAAGCTATCAAATATGATAATTCACCACATTAACAATTTAAAGAGAAATATACCATCTGAAGAGCTCCAGAAAAAGAAGTATTGGATAAAATTCAAAATAAAATTCAGCAAACTAAAATAGAAGGAAACCTCAATTTGGTATAAGGTATTTTTAAAAACTCCTTCAACAAACATGGTACTCAATGGCAAAATAGCAAATTATTCTCTCTATGATCAGGAACAAGAAATGACAACTGCTTTAAAAAATGCTATCCAACATTTTACTAGAAGTTCTGGCCAGCACATTAGGCAAGAAAAAAGGAGAGGTGGGGAAAAATGGTTGAAAATAAAGAGATAAAATGGCCATTATTAACAAGTGATAAGATTATCCTTATAGAAACCCAAACACCCAAACTAATCTACAGATAAACAATTAGAATAAGACAATTTTGCAAGATTGTGGAACATAAAATCAAATACTCCAATCAATTGTATTTCTATATCCCAAGAAAAAATTGTTAGAAAATGCAAGAGTAACTTAAACAACAGTATCAGAAACAGCAAATAAATTACAAAATTTTATGGAGGTAATCATACAATTTTAGAAAAATAGCTTAAACACCTAAATAAATTGAGAGATACACTGTGGCCCTGGGTTGGAAGACTCAATATTATAGTAATGTCAATCTACTTCAAATTAAAATATAGATTCAACACAATACCAAACAAAATCTCAACAGGGGTGTGTGTGTGTGTGTGTGTATGTGTGTGTATTTGTAAGTTACCAATATGACTCTAAAATGTATATAGAAGTACAAAGGACCAAGAATAGTCATAATAATCTAGGAATAGAAATATCATTTATCAAGAGTTTTTACAAAGCTATAATAATTAAGACAATTTAGTATTGGCAGAGAAATGGACAAATTAATTAATGAAATAAAATTAAGTGCCCAGAAAGAGACCAATACATATATTAACACTTGATTTATGACAGAACTGGCATTGCAGATCAGTGGGGAAAAGATGAACATCTCAATAGTTCTGCAAAAACTTGCTGTCCGTGTGGGCACTAAATCCTACCTTTTGTTTGATAAACAAGCAAAAATTCACATAGATTTTAAAAATTAAATGTAAAAAGCACAAATGTAAACTTTTAGAAAACAGTGTAGGAAAATATTTTTGTGAACTTCAGATAGAGAATAATTCATTAAACAAAACACACAAATCAAAAAACATAAAAGAGGCCAGACAGAGTGGCTCACGTCTATAATCCCAGCACTTTGGGAAGCCTAGGTGGGAGGATTGCTTAAGGCCAGGAGTTAGAGACTAGCCTTGGCAACACAGTGAGAACCTCGTCTCTACAAAAAAATTAAAAAGTCAGCTGGGCATGGTGGTACGCACCTATAGTCCTGTCTACTCAGGAGGCTGAGGCAGGAGGATCTCTTGAGCTCAGGAGTTGGAGGTTGCAGTTAGCTATGATTGCACCATTGCACTCTGGCCTGGGTGACAGAGTGAGACCCTGTTTCATAAAAAAAAAAAAGAAAGAAAGAAAGAAAGAAAAACAACAGAAAGAAAGAAAATAAATACATAAAAGAAAAGATTATCAAATTTGACTATGCTTAAATTTAAAACTTCTGTTCATTGAAACATGTCATGAAATGAAAAGACAAATCACAAACTGAGAGAAGACATTTCCCACACATAATTGACAAAGGATTAGTGTTTTGAGTATATTTTAAAAATCAATAGGAAAAATACAAAACCTAATAGACAAATGGACAAAAACCTTGGCCAGTCACTTCACGGAAGACGAAGCACAAATGGTCAATAAGCATATAGAAGAAGACCAACCTTAATACTAAGGGAAATGCAAAACTCACACAAATATGACACCATTTCATACCTACCATATTGGAAAAGATTTAAGTCTGACAATAAGTGTTGCAAAAGATGCTGAGCAACTGGAGCACTCACACACAACCATTTTGAAAAAAAAAATGGCATTATTTAGTAAAGTTGAAGTTGCATATACCCTATGACCCAGCAATTGCATTTCCAGGCACATACACTGGATAAACTCTTGCAAATGTGCACCGAGAGAGCTACATGAATGTTCGTAAAAGCACTGTTCACAATAGTACGAAAAGAATGAAAATAACTCAAATGTCCATAAACAGTAGAATTAATAAATACATCCTTGAGCAGTCACACACTGGAATTTTCTACATAGCATCAAACAATAATGAATTACAACTTCATGAAACAACATAAGTAGTCTAAAGCACATCATATTTGTCTTAAAAACAAAGCACGAAAAAGCCACAGAAGAATGCCTGCAATATAATTTCTTTTACATAAAGATTAAACTATGCAAAACCAAAGAGATGATTATATAGGGATACAAAGGTATATGGTAAAAGTATAAAGAGAAGCAAGAGAATAAACACAAAATTCAGGATGAGACTACCTCAATGAGAGGAGGAAAAGAGTAGAGCACACAGAGGACTTAAAAGGTAATGTCAATTTTTTTTTTATCTTAAATTAGATGGATGACAGAAGTGTTCGTTATAATTCGTTATATCTTACACATAATTTGTAAATATTCTTTTGTATATTCTTGGTATTTAATACCTTTTTAAAACAATGGAATTTCTCATTTTTTAATGAATGTGATAAATAGTGCAAGATCAAACCTCAACTTAGCAGCTAAACAAAATTTCTGGGGGCAGTTTGCCATCATATATTGATGTGGTGTAATGATATCCTTTCTCTCTCATGTGAAGCAGTGTCTATCAAAAACGTACCTGGAGAACAGCCAAATGCCAAAGCTGACTGTCAACCTAAGAAAAGCAGTACAATCTTGGCACAAAACTAGAAACCCATTGAATTTGCCTTTCCCATGTAGTTAAAAAGACCATGTGGTGGTGTTTCACTGAGAAGAAAATAACAAGCAGCAAACAGTATGACCACAGAAGCATTGAACTTTACTGACTAGAATCTTATAAATTAGAGTCAGTTGTCCTGAATATGAGAGCAATACCTGCACAGGGTAGAAAACCACAGGAGTTCTGATTCAGGAAAGGAAACTTATTGTAATTCAGATATAAATTTATAATCAATGGTAAATTCTCTGGAATATTTCTATAATCAAATTTCTATGTGAATTAAAATTGTTTCTGAAGTTTCTCTTCTCACGGCGGTCCCCAACCTTTTTGGCACCAGGGACTGGTTTCATGGAAGACAATTTTTCCATGGATGGGGGGCGGGGTGTGGCCCGGTCCCTAACAGGCCACGGACCGGTACCAGTCCACGGCCCGGGGGGTTGGGGACCGCAGTTAGGAACCAAATGGGAGATTTAAAAAGGATTAGACATGTACAAAATCATTAGACATTTGCATACATATACCAATAAAATTCATTGTCAATCTTGAAATTTTGTATAGCTTTTTTAGTGAAGAAAATATGTTATTTGTCGTTAAAAGTTATGGATTTTGCTGTCATTCTCAGTATTTCTACAAATTATTTCAGTGTTTTCATATATATCTGTCTCAAACTTATTCTGACTGGTATAACTCATTTGTGGTATATATGTTATATGCAAATAGTAACAACTCTAAAAAGGACTCAACAGACACCTAGAAATTACTTTGCTTTTTAGAAATTATTGCTCTAAGACTTTTTACTGATTTAAGGGAAAAAATGTTTGATAAGTAAGGATTTGTCGAAAAGGATACTAGTTCTTTTGGGTTATTAAATACTTTAAAAAACTACTAGTGACATAGTGACCTGAAAAAAAATGTATAGGTAATATTTTAAGCAACATTAATAAAAACTCCATCTACTATAGTTACTCAAATACTTCACTCTTTTACTCCAGAGATGTTAAGGGTGGGATTATACAAGTGTACTGTTTTGACAGGGTGCATACTGGCAATCAAGGCAGCTTATAGCATAAATTTCAATGCCAGGTTTCATGGTTATCAGAATCAGCAGTCCTCCAAAGAATTAGAAATTTAGAGAATTGTCTAAATGTTATGTATTCCCTGTTTTTTTCCGGGAACACTAAAAGTGCATGCACACACACACACACACACACACGCACACACAGCAGTCTGTTTGTCCACATCTGAAACTCCCATAAGAAACACTAAAGAAATATAGGAGAAAAAAATTCCATGAATCACAAGTATTGCCAAAAAAGCCAGCAGAATAGCGGTAGTGCACTGTGGACTGTGGTAAATACAGTGTGTGGACACCAGGAGAAGCAGACTTGGGAATTCAGGCAGCTTCTCCCCCCAAAAAAGCAGCAGAGAGAAACATCAAATAAGGCTTCACCTACTCATTTTATAGGGACTTGAGAAATACCGAATTTATGTAACTAAAAAAAAGATGCTAATTGCTACCAAAACTGACTTCAATATTGGTACTATGTGGGAGACATATGAAAAAAAGTGAGTATATATGAGAGAAAGGAAAATATTTTAGTATGGTAATTTCTAGATTTGGCTAGGCATTATATAATGAATACAGGGAATGAAGATGCTAACAACAAATTTGTCCCTATGAAACTTTTTTTTTAACTTTATATAGCCTTTTAGTCTAATCAAATGTATCTTATTTTTGTTTATACTACCTCATGGAACAAAATAAGTAAACTTCTTATAAAATGAGGCATTCATTTTTTTACATCACTTCTTTGCATAGCCTTTTGCAAATGCTTGATTTTGTAAAGAGAGCATATAAGTATAATATAGATTTCATGGTAATGAATTTCAAGCACATTGTTTGAATTATTGTAATGATTCAGCACCAAGCAATGGACTGCATGGTCAAGTAGTAGCTCAAATTTACTTTTTGAGAAATAACTGGACCATAAAGACTTTTGGCTCCTTAAGTCATACTAACAGTGCTTTATTGATGATCATTTCAGCCATCAATAAATGTAAATAAATCAATAAGTGTAAGAAAATATATCAAAACCCTCAATATATTCAGGGGATAATATGATATTCCACAAGGGGAATCTAAAATTATGATAGTCATTTATTTTTCCTTGCAGAAATATATATATTTTCTGGAAAATTTTTAAATTCTCTCAAAAAATACCCTATTTTATAGGAAATCTTTGGTGGTTAATAGACGTCTAGCTCTTGGCACACAAAAGTAGTTTACTCAATTCTTTGGGCAGCCTATCATGTTCCAGAGAAGGTATCCCAAAATAATATCTAGAAATGATATTATTAAAGGGACCACCCAGCTATGTCAACTATTTTCTAATCCTCTTTTCATATTTAAGAATATATATTATACAAATTCCAATTTGGTTTTCATTCTATTTCATTAAAAATAAAAGTCAGTATAGTCCATTTTTCATAGCCAAAGTAAAAGGAAATGTACATTAATCCCATAAATTTTACTATACACCTAATTTACAATTGGTTTTGCTTATACTTCCTAAAAACTAGAGTGTGCCAAAATAACCTTAAGACACGATTGATATCAGTGGAATATTCATTGGCTTTTTAAATTACTTTCCTCACTCAAAGTATCTTCTTTACGTTCTAGTTTCTTATTCCAAGTTCTTAACTGGTAATCACTGGCTGAAATCTTCCCAGAGCAGAGATGACTATTGCCAGAACACTACATAACCTTACTAATGCTCAGTCACTCAGAACTACTCCATCTGGGTTTCTGCCCATCCAAAGAACCAGCTGCTCTAAACAAATGCCTTACTCATCTTGCCTGTTGTATCACAAGCTAAAATATGCTACTGCCATAATTACCATTCTCAACTTCTGAATAGAGCCAGCAACCAACCAACAATTTATTGAGTACACAGGCTGGTGCTAATTGTTTGGTCATATAATTGGGTGTAGGGATTACTTTATTACTGCTGACTGGAAGCAGCTGTGCTCCCTGAAAACCCAACGTGGACAATATATTAGCTTACACATGCAACATGAATCTGTGATAACTGAGGTAAATATCAAGAGCTGACAAATTTGGAAGGTGTTGAATACTTGAGGAGGTCAACTATTAGAACAAAATGCTCAGATAAAGAATGACTACTTACATCAGGAAGGTATAATTTACAATTGCTTTTTGTTGTCAATACTCTGGGGGTCCAGATTGTTAGGAGAAGTGGGACATTTTTGATGATATCCCTAGGGATTTTCTGGATATTCTTCTCTGATCCCAAGGCTAATTCCTACAACAAAAGTAGCACTGGGAAAAAAAGGAAATGTAAAATAGGAGCAATACAGGAAGCCAGATCTATCTTTTACTAAGCCCTGGGCCAGAATAAATGAGGGCAACTGTGTAAACTGCCCTCCATGTCATCCTTGTAAGGTCCCTACTAGAATCTCAGAGAGAGGAGAAAATTTGCTGTCTCTCTAGTTCCAAAATAATTGTCTGGTATATAGTATATATAAATGTATGGTGTATAGATGCTTAATAAATATTTTCTTAATAAATGTGGAACAATATTGAGCTTAAATGAATAGATTTTCACAGTCATACTTTAGTGCTGGAAGTGAACCACATTATGCAATGCAATGTTAAAACCAAATGATTTATATTTATTGACATTTAAGATGCACATACATACCCTTTTAACCAACAATTCCATTTCTAGGAATTTATCCAGAGATATGCTTGCACATACACACAAAGATCAACATGCAAGAATGTCCCTTGTAAGTTTGTTTATAGCACAGAAAAACTGGAAACAACCCAAATGTCCTTCAACTGGCGATGGGTTACATAAATTATGATACATCCATAAAATGGAATAACATGCAGCTGCTAAGAAGAATAGAAAACACTATTTATATTCAAATGAAAGGATATTCAGGATATTTTTAATTAAAAAAGAAGATACAGAACAGAGTGTAGAGTGTGCTCCCATTATTGTTCAAACAAATGAAGATACACACACATAGATATGAGTGTATATGCATAGAACATCTCTGGAAGAATACCCAAGAAATTGGTAATACAGGTTGTCGCTGGGAAACAGGGGATAGAAAGCATGGGGACTAGGGCTAGGAGACTCATTTGTCACTGTATAACTTTTGGACTATTAGAGTGCTTGCCATGGACATTAATTATCCCAAAGAAAAGTAAAATTTAAAACAACAGAACATAATGTAGTTTTCACTACATAAAAATGCACACTAGAAGAAATAATTGGTTGACCAAATTCTTTCAGCACACACATCTTAGTATACTCTAGGAATAAATCTGACAATTTTCAGATCATTTGAGAATGTAGTATAGGGCTCCCACAATACCTGGTTCCCTGCTATTCCTTTTCTGCTTATATTTTTGCAAGAGTCAGTCCTTCAGTCATGATTTACTGAGTGAAATAGAACAGATTGGCTCTTAGACAAAATTGTGAAGAAGCCTTAGTCTTTAGCAAAACCTTCTGTCTCCTCTTCCCTTCTGTACCGCCTCACCCAGGGCCTGCACCTACACATGTACCTTGACCTCTAAAAGAACTGTCATGCAATACCTTCCCAGAGGTTTTGCAGGAAAAAAACAATGGTGTGCTTCATATCCCATTAATAATTAAGTCAATTTTATTCATTTGAGGTCCACTAAAATGAATTTTACAACCTCACTCCCCACAGGCAAAATAACAAATTGAAGACTAATATTCAGAAGGCAGAAAATAAAAAAGATAAAAACAAAAAAACAACCAAAAAAACCCATCAACAATAATTTTCATGATTAATCCATTTAAAATAGGTTTAAATTTTTTATTTTCTAATTTTTCCCCTTTTAATAAATTACAATTTTGTACAAAAAAAAAAAAATTCCTTCCCAGGGTCAGCATTTATGCACCAAGTAGTCATTCCTCACTACTGTAAGCTTTCCCTCCAGTCCTCTCCTTTGCTGTGTTCTCTAAGGCCTTTTCAAATTTTAAATACAACAAATCTGAAAAACTCAATGTATTAAAAACTCAATGGCTATTAAAGAGTATTAAATTTTACTTTTCACTGGTCAGGTGAGTATATTCCAAGAAGGAGGATCTTTTTTAGTCAAGTACTAGGCCCAGCCAGTTGGGGGAGTTATTTGGAATCAGGAAGATCTTGTAGATCTCTGATCACACCCTGAACCTATATAATGAACCATGGTAGCAGGCAGATATTTTATGGCTCAGCAAACCTATACCCAAAGCTGGCAGAAGGCATGGCTCAAGAAGAGGAAATAAGATAAAAGCAGAGGGAAATTTGGTTTCTGCTGGTGTATTGTTTTGTTCCTTCAAATCTGAGAGGAATGAATTGAGCAAAATAAGTGTAAATTTTGGCCTATCATGTGCCTTTGCCACAAGTTCTTCACTACTGGATGGGCTTGATAATGCTGATAAAAGGGCAAGTTCTTGATTTTTGTTTGCTATACTAGTGGCATCTCCTAGGAGCCCAGCATATTTGAGGAAAGGACATTCTCTTTGTTTATAATACATTAGAAAACAGTAAAGGCGACTTTTAAGAAGGCTTTGAAGTAGGTTCTTCAGAAAGGAAAAGAAAAACACACAGAAGAATCACAAAGATATTCAAGACATTTAAGAAAGAAAAAATAAATCTTACACTCTCTGGACCCTGACAGTTTCCTTAAGTAGAATACTGTATTTAATTAAATATATGTTGACTTGAAGAGAAGTGTATATTTAATCTTCCTAATTTCCATCATTTGGTACATTTCCACAGAACTAAAAATTCATTACCTTTGATATATCATACAGCATATTATGTCTATGCACAAAGTATATCAAATATAACAATATGCTACGACTGCATTAAGATGATGAATGGAAGTAGTTTGTAGTATTTTCAATCAAGGTAGAAAAGATAAGAACATTTCTATATCTAAACATATTAAATTGAACATATTTTATGCATATAGAAGATAAAAATTTCATTTGAAATATGTTTTGTTGGTTTTAATACTATGGCTATCTTATATGATTTATAAATGTTAATTTTGGAAAGTAAATTTAATCCTCAAAGCAAAATGTAATCTACTTACATTCATGAGTCACTGAACGATAGGGACACATTCTGAGAAATGCAGCCTTGGGTTATTTTGTCATTGTGCGAACATCAGAGTGTACTAACACAAACCTAGATGATATAGCCTACTACACATCTATGCTATATGGTACAGCCTACGGCTCCTAGGCTACAAACCTATACAGCATGTTACCATACTGAATTCTGTAGGCAATTGTAGCATAATGGTAAGTATTTGTATATCTAAATATATCTAAACATAGAAAAGGTACAATAAAAATATTATATAAAATATAAAAAATGGTACACCTATATAGAGCACTTATCATGAATGGAGCTTGCAGGACTGGAAGTTGCTGTAGATAAGTCAGTGAATGATGAGTGAATGTTAAGGCCTAGGATATACTGTACAATACTATAGACTTTATAAACACTGTACATTTAGGGGACATTTAATTGAAAAGCTTTTTCCTCAATAATAAATTAACCTTAGCTTACTGTAACATTTTTACTTTATAAATTTAAAAAATTTTTAACTGTTTGACTCTTTGATAATCACAGTCAGCTTAAAACATATTGTACAGCTGTACAAAAATATTTTCTTCCTTTATATCTTTATTTTTTCTATTTTTAGTTTTTTAAATTTTTTTTTTACTTTTTGAACTTTTTTGTGAGAAACTAAGACACACACACACACATTAGCCTAAACTTAAACAGGGTCAGGATCATCAATATCACTGTCTTCCACCTCCACATCTTGTCATACTGGAAGGTCTTCAGGGACAATAATATACATGGAGCTGTCATCTCCTATGATAACAATGTCTTCTTCTGGGATACCTCCTGAAGGACCTGCCTGAGGCTGTTTTACAGTTAACTTTTGTTTTCAATAAGTAGGAGCACACTCTAAAATAGTAAAAAGTATAGTATAGTAAATACATAAGCCAGTAACATGGTTGTTTATTATCATTATGAAGTATTATGCACTATACATAATTGTATGTGTCATACTTATGACTGGCAGCACAATAGGTTTGTTTATAGCAGCATCACCATAAACACATGAGTAATTTATTGCACTATAGTGTTAAAATAGCTACAAGGTCACTATGCACTAGGAATTTTTCTGCTCCATTATAATCTTATGGGACCACTGTCATATATGACGTCCATCATTGACTGAAATGTATTTGCATTTGCTTTAATGATGAATAAAAACTCTTCAAAAGTAGAGTCCTTACTTCAAGTATATTTCTATCCTTTCTAGTGCCTAACACAGTGTCTTACACGTGTGATATTTAATTTATAGTTTTATAGTTGAGCCCTATTTATTTCCTAAAGGATTTGAAGAAACTATCTGTTATGGATGGATGTGTGTTCCTCTCCGAAATTCATATGTTGAAGCCCTAACCCTCAATATGATGGTATTTGGAGATGGGGCCTTTGAGAGGTAATTAGGATTAGATGAGATCGTGAGGGTAAGGCCCTCATGATGGGATCAGTGCCCTCATAGCAAGAGACACCAGAAAGTCTCTCTCTCTCTTTCTCTCTCTCTCTCCCCCTCTCCCTCTCCCTCTCCCTGTCTTCCCACATGCACAAAGAAAACATGTGAGCACACAAAGAGACATCACTGCCTACAAACCAAACCAAGAGGCCTCAGGGTGAAACCTACTTCACTGGCACCTTGATCTTAGACTTCCCAGCCTCCAGAACTATAAGAAATAAATTTCTGTCGTTTAAGCCACCCAGTCTATGGTAATTTGTTATGGCAGCCAGAGGTGACTAAGACACTATCAAAATAAAATGTAATGTAATTCATGATAATTACAGCTAAAAACAGAACAGAGATCATCTAAGAAATCTAGAGAAACTAAATGTTCTTAGGTACCTGAGATATATTAGTTACTACTGTTTGGAACTGACATTTCCTCTGTTTTCTAGCAGCCAAGACACAATAGGAAACATGCTAGATTACATAGTATTGATTGTTTGAGGGGAAAAAAAAGCAAACATTCTGCCCATTTTCAATCTTTGTCTAGAAAGATAACACCAAAATATAGAAGCTGTGTGGAAAAGCTCCAGGAGCCAGCCCAAGGATCATCAATGAATATATCAATGCCATAGAAGGGCTAAGGTGGGTGTAGCACTTGAATAACAGCCATTAATGACAACTTTTGGGCCACCCCCTGACACAGTCTTCATTCTTTCTCACTTGGAAAGGATTATCCTATGTCTAGTTGAATAAGCATCAACCTTTGCTGCTGGAGCGGTCCAACAGTTCAATAATATCCTTTTACCAATTTTGCTGAAATGCTTAAAGTTCTACTTCAGAGTGAGGGAAACAGTCTTCAATAATTCACCATTAAGATGAAGACTAAACTTTTCATTTAATGAAAGCTGAAAACTTAAAAAAAATTGGTATACATGGAAACTTCTTTTATACAGTGAAAATATGTGGAAATATTTGGGAAAATATTTGAAAGAAGGAAATTCAAGTTAGTGTTGCAGTATTCTTTTAGGATTGTGAGTTGGACAATAATTTTAATCACAAAAATATTTTACTCTCCCAGTAGGTACCCAGTGAACATACTTTTATGTTTCTTTTAGAATTCTAGAATTCAGATCTTGCATATTCTGGACATCAATCACCATTCAACTGACCTATCGATGGTATAGGAAATTGGGTTGATTGTTTATTGATCTATTTATCAGGACATACCTTAGGATTTTCTTTTTTGATTAAATCCCTGATATTACTTTGCTTTCTTGTAATTTGCCTCTTTCTTCTAAAACTTGAATACAAATACTGTAATGGTATACACATGACACATTTTACCAAACCTTTAGAATGTACAATACCAAGAGTGAACCCTAAGGTAAACTATGGATTTTGAATGATTATGATCTATCAGTGCAGGTTCACCAATTGTAACAAACATACCACTCCGGGGCAGTGTTTTTTTTTAAGATGGAGGAGGCTAAGCATGTGTGGGGCAGGAAGTATATGGGAAATCTGTACTTTCCTCTCAATTTTTCTGTGAACCTAAAACTGCTCCACAAAATAAAGTCTATTAAAAAAATAAATACAGAAAAATGAATTTCAATATGTGGGTGGTTTTGATTAATTATATTCCAATTAATTGTTATTTTATTGTTTCAAGAGAAAGTCTAGGTAGAGAAAGACTAAAGCAGACCCAAAATATTTTTTAATTAAAATCAGCGTCCAACTCACAATCCTAAACAAATACTGCAATGCTCAATTAAGTTTCCTTCTTTCAAAATTCTTCCCAAATATTTCCTCTGATTAATTGTCACTGTATAAAAGAAGTTGCCATGTGTGCAATGGTAACCATGGTATCCTTCATATTATCTGCATAATGCATGTGTAATTCATCCCTGTGCAAAACATAATTACAATGTAGCATAATTCAGTCTCTCCTGAAGCATCATTATTATATGAAATGCATACAGTCAAATCATAGATGCTGCCACAAGGGGGGGGAAAAGGAAGAAAGAAGAGAGAAAAAAGAATTCGGATACTATTATTTGCAGATTGCATGACCAGCAAATCAGTCACAAATAGTTTTAAATAACCTCTCCGACTCGCAGAATCTTAGCCATCTTAATTTGTGTTCCTACTTTATGACCAAAAGGTGGCACTGTTCCATTTATTATGAGTTTGGCATCTAGTCCATGGTGCTATAGTCAATCTGTAATGTTCTCCACTGGAACTAGCAGGGCGTGCATCATTAACCATTCTGCTTCACAGGCCCTGATATCAAGAGGATCATATCAGCAGCTACTCTGACATAACTCATTAAGAAACTGTTGTAAATAAGAATCTTGTAGAAAAGCATAACGGCAGGTTAAATCAGTTCCCCCACCTTGGAAGGAAACTAAATCCTTGTGGCTGACCCGCTGTTGGGAAGAAATAAATTACTATTTGCATCACAAAGGATGGAGGCATTCCACCAAGCAGGGAGACAGCTACAGCTAAGACTGTGGCATTTGATTCACTTCTGTCCAAGCCCCATGCAAGCAAGGTGATTTATTCTCATGAGCAATGACTGAAATGTTTACCTATTCACCTGGTCAGGCAGCCACAGGCACATCTTAAAAAGCTATGGGAAATGGTTTTAACTGACCTTAGAGGTTCCTGATTAAAAGCAAGACAGGTGTCTAACCTTCTGAAACAAATTAGCCAAAATGAAAAAAAGAAAAAGAAAAAAAAAAAAGCTGTCTGGAGGCTTTACCCCATGCCTCATCAGCATTCAACAACAGTTCTTTATGGTTTAAATCAAACAGGAAAAGAAGATCCTGAAACAAATGCAGAAGAGATCAGTGAAATTTCCCATCACCTACACAGTCAGCAGCA
Organism: Daubentonia madagascariensis; assembly: GCA_023783475.1. NCBI lineage: Eukaryota > Metazoa > Chordata > Mammalia > Primates > Daubentoniidae > Daubentonia > Daubentonia madagascariensis. The sequence goes on along the minus strand of JAKFHU010000341.1, from coordinate 3,665,051 downwards.
AGCAAAGGATATATACAGGGGCTGTTCAATGTTCCTTCTTTTTGGTAGGAACATGATGGCTATGAATGAAGATGTAAGATGCAGCTCCCCAAACATTATCCCTATCAAATACAAACAGTATAATATACTAAACATAATAGCATTCCATTTTAACAGCTTGTATTTATTTCAGGTTTTTCTCCGTCTCATAGATCCATTTTACATTTTAAACCTGACTGTAACAAAGGATGGCAACGGAGTTGTTTATACCATAAAGATATAGTTAATCTTTATTTCCCTGTCAGTAATTGTATTCTGAGGTAAGAACACAATGAAATAATTACCTGGGTAATATTAGGCCAAAATGAAAACAAAATCAGAGGCCGGATTATTTGTATAATTGAATTCTTCAATTCTTCACTTTTCACTCTGGCAGTGGAAACGTGACCTTTTAATGCCATGGCGTAGCACAGCTGAAATGGCTCATGTTGTCAGGAATGAAAGAGAGGCCAGTCAAATTCAAATGATGGAGTTCTCTAATTATGGAACACTATAGCAAAACACCTGCCTGCCCTCTGTCCCCGCCCCAGCACATACAGTATTCTAGTATGGCCTTTTGTTGAACACTCAATGCACTTGGTAGCCAGGACGCTGCCTTGTGAACAAAAAGGAGGATGCTTTCTGAAATCACAGGTCAGGGAGATTGCAGTCACACTCATCAGGGAACAGGTAACAATCTCACTAGTATGAGAAGGGGACTTCATAACTCATTTTTGTTGTGGTGCTATTTCTTTAAAGAGCCACAGGAGCTGGGAAAAATAATAGGCCGATGCCTAGTCTGTTTCTCTGTTTGAATTAACAAGTTAAAAGCAGCATTTTAGACATTGATGGAAGAAAACAGAGGACACAATACACGCGGAGGGGGTTAAGAGATGGCAAGAGAGGTTTCGTGCAGACACCTATAGCTACCCCATCCCAATGTCTTACTCCTTCCTTTTGAACTTGTGATATATTGTTTTTATGCTCTTTTGTACATATTTTGTTCCAGCAGGTAGTGTGGAAGTTGGTTTTTTTGGTACATATTCCTGGTGGTCAAAAAGTAGGTACTGGGATTGTTTGAGAAGAGAAAGAAGGAGAGGTCAGTGGCAGCTAGTAGGCAGTGATTCAAGAGAACTGGAACAACCACAGCTACAGCTTAGTTCTCCTCCTCTCTCCTTTCTTGCTCCCACCAGGAGACAGACAATGCAAAATAACTAAGTGGGTACTTTTCATATATTGATTGTAATCATGTAAACATAAATTTGCCTGAAATAATAATTCTCACCTAAAAAGAACTGTCTGAAATAATAATAATAATAATACCACCCTGTAGCCAATTAACTATAGCTTCTATGGATTGCATAGACACATGTAATTAATAGCAAGATCAACATGAAAGAGCCTACCTTAGCAACTGTTTGAGGTACCAGGTTAGGCTCTCAACACCTCACATTTTGCTCCTGTCATTTCCTCAGACTGGAATACTGTACCTTTCACAATCTGTCATCATTCTCTGCTGTTTGTCTAGGTCTGTCTTTCTGCAAGTTCCAGTTTAATCCCCAACCTCTGTGTGATATTTTTACATGCCTCACCAATCCATATTTTGGTGTTTATAATTCCCTCCCATGAATACATATTTCTCTGTATTGCCAGTAAATGGTAATAGTGCCTTATACATAATACGATTTTAATAAGTTTTTGGTTGCTACTGCTATTAACTCACTTTATTTTTGCTATCTAGGATTCCAACCAATATCCAAGATAAACATGATGACATAAACAGCCTCTCTACAAAAAATGAACTTGTTCCCCAAAAGTAAAAATTATTAACTAGTTAACTAATAATCAGTTAACTGTTAACATTAGGTACATATGCAGGGATACGTGCATATCAGAGGTGGTGATTAAAAGCACAGTTCTAGAAATTGTGTGTTTATGCCAGATAAAACCAAGATGAATTGTATGATACAGGCATTTTCTACAGGATATACAACTAAGAGCAAAGATGTATAATCTGGAAATCTCATGGAAAATCATTCTTGTGAGATTGAGCTATTAAACTCATGCTATCAAACCTAAGTGGTCTAGAAAAGTATACTATATTTCAGCCAAATCCAAGTATATGAAGATTTTTTTCATCACAAATTTAAATGGCACACAAATGTGACTGGTGATATAAAATGTGTTGTAACAACTTACTAGTTGAAATTACCATTCAAATCCTTTTAAGACCAAGTTAAAGAAAGAGGAAAATACATACATCCTTTTACTGTGGAACACATGCTATTACCAAATGTGGGTGGTCTTTCAGAGGGAATGGCAGCAGTGATTATAAGACCATAGAATTTCTACTGCAGTGTAAGAGCTTAAAGGTGCATTTAACTTAATGCTGTTCAAGTCAAGTCAAGACAACTGTCCAATAGTCTGTATTTACAAACAATTAGGTCAGATCCATTTTCAGGCAATTTAATGATTTTCACTTCAAATAATTTCTGGAGTACCATAAAGATAAAGAGTGTCACATATTTTTTTATCTTTCACTTTACACTAAGAAAAAACTCTTTTGTGTCTCCTAGAATATTTAATTCTACTGTTTTTTCACTCACTAGAACCAGAATTTCAGAATTGCAATCATAGCAATAGTGAATAATTATAGGCAATTTAGATAAAACATATTCTATTTCTACTTTGAGTTAGAGCTTATTTGCTGCATTGCTTAAAGCATGGTATTAAGAAGATACACATCATAGGGCAATTCCCATATGGGCCAGTCAGTTTCATTTCATGTCCTAATAATAGAAGGTACCCCTAATTAGTTGGCTGGCTTGCAACTGTGTGCCACAGGTCATAAGACACAAGCAATGGAAATGATTTTGCACACAGCCTCATCCTGCTTCTGACTAAAGAACTCAAAGCTGAGCACCTATGGACTATAGATCACTATTATCTCTCAAGATTAAGGACATCACATTTCTTATTAAAGCACTTGATCTCCATTATGTACAGGCTTAACTCATTTTATTGTACTTCACTTTATTGTGCTTCACAGATTTTGCATTTTTTTTTTCCAAATTGAAGATTTGTGGCAACCCTGTGTCAAGCAAGTTAATTGGTGCCAATTTTCCAGCAGCATATCCTGACTTCATGTCTCTGGGTCACATTTTGATAATTCTCCCAATATTTCAAGCTTTTGCATTATTATTATATCTATGATCAGTGATCATTGATGTTACAATTTTAATTGTTTTGGGGTGCCACGATCCATACCCATATAAGATGGTGAAGTTAATTGATAAATGTAATGTGTGTTCCGACTGCTCCACTGATCGGCCCTTGCCCCATCTCCCTCCCTTTCCTCAGGTCTCTCTAGTCCCTGAGACAATATTGAAATTAGGCCAATTAATAACCCTACAATGGCCTCTAAGTCTTCAAGTGAAAGGAAGAGCTGTACATCTCTCACTTTAAACCAAAAGCTAGAAATGATTAAGCTTAGTGAGGAAGGCATGTCAAAGCCAAAACAGACCAAAGCTAGGCCTCTTGTGCCAAACAGTTAGCCAAGTCATGAATGCAAAGGAAAAGTTCTTGAAGGAAATTAAAAGTGCTATTTCAATGAACGCACAAATAAGAAGGTGAAATAGCCTTATTGCTGATATGGAGAAAGTTTTAGTGGTCTAGACAGAAGATCAAACCAGCTACAACATTCCTTTAAGCCAAAGCTTAATCTGGAACAAGGAGCCAATTCTCCTTAATTCTATGAAGGCTAAAAGGTGAGGAAGTTGAAGAAGAAAAGTTGGAAGCTAGCAGAGGTTGGTTCATGAGGATTAAGGAAAGAAGTCATTTCCATAACATGAAAGTGCAAGGTGAAGCAGCAAATGCTAATGGAGAAGCTGCAGCAAGTTATCCAGAAGATCTAGCTAAGATCATTGATGAAAGTGGCTATACTAAACAACAGATTTTCAATGGAGATGAAGCAGCCTTCTATTGGAAGAAGATGCCATCTTGCCTGGCTTCAAAGCTTCAAAGGACAGGCTGACTTTCCTGTCAGGGGCTAATGCAGCTGGTGACTTTAAGTTGAATCCAATGCTCATTTGGCATTCTGAAAATCCTAGGGCCCCTAAGAGTTATGCCAAATCTACTCTGCCTGTGCTCTATAAAAGGAACAACAAAGCCTAGATGATAGCACATCTGTTTATAGCATAGTTTACTGAATGTTTTAAGCTCACTGTTGAGAACTACTGCTCAGAAAAATAAACTCCTTTAAAAATATTCCTGCTCATTGACAATGCACCTAGTCACCCAAGAGCTCTAATGGAGATGTACAAGGATATTAATGTTGTTTTCATACTTGCTAGTACAACATGCATTCTGCTGCCCATGAATCAAGGAGTAATTTCTACTTTAAAGTCTTATTAATTAAGAAATACATTTCATAAGGCTATACCTGCCATAGATAATGATTCTTCTGATGAATCTAGGTAAAGTTAATTGGAAACCTTCTAAAAGGATCTGCCATTTTAAATGCTATTAAGAACATTTGTGATCTATGACAGGAGGTCAAAATATGAACAGTAACAGGAGTTTGAAAGAAGTTGATTCTAGTCTTCATGGACGAATTTTAGGGGTTCAAGACCAGTGGAGGAAGTAACTGCAGATGTGGTAGAAATAGCAAGAGAACTAGATTTAAAAATGGAGCCTGAAGATGTGACTGAATTCCTACAATCTCATGATGACACTTGAATGGATGAAGAGCTGCTTTTTGTGGATGAACAAAGAAAGTAGTTTTTTGAGATGGAAACTACTCCTGGTGAAGATGCTGTGAACATTGTTCAAATGACAACAAAAGATTTAAAATATTACATAAATTTAATTGACAAAGTAGCAGCTGGGTTTGAGAGAATTGACTCCAATTTTGTAAAAAATTCTACTGTGGGTAAAATGCTGTTAAGCAGCATTGCATGCTACAGAGAAATCTGTGAAAGGAAGAGTCATGGCAAACTTCATTGTTGTCTTATTTTAAGAAATTTCCACAGCCACCTCAATCTTCAACAACCACCATCCTGATCAGTCAGCAGCTATCAATATCAAGGCAAGGCCCTCCACCAGCAAAAAGATTATGACTGCTAAAGGCTCAGATGATTGTCAGCATTTTTCAGCAATAAAGGATTTCTAAAATTAAGTTATGTACATTGCTTTTTAGAAAAATGCTGTTGCATACTTAATAGACTACAGTATGGTATAAATAAAACTTTATATGCACTGAGAGACAAAAATATTTGTGTGACTCACTTTGTTGTGGTAGTCTGAACTGAACCCACAATATCTCTGAGATATGTCTGTATACCTTTTCAACCATGTGCAAAGCAACATTTGCTTGGATATTTACTTTGTTCTTACTTTTCTTATAGACTATCGTTATGATGATGTGCACTTAGTTGTTGAATTAGAAAGGATTTTTTAAAAAACAAAACGTTATTACGAGTAGAGTTTCCAGGGTAATGTTCTGAAATGTTGACACTAGCAACATATAACTACAATATCAAAAGGAAACAAACATGAAAACATAAATCTATTATGATAGAAAAACACATATACTTTGAGTCCTAATATTTTTGAGAAATAACTATAGGAAGTTTGCTTATTCATCTAAGCTGGTTTCTTTGGCTCAGGAAAAGAAAAGGAGGTGTACTGCTCAGTCCTTACCTTGATGGAGGAGGAAATATCTCAGTCCTAGAGAAGACAGCATACTATATCTCTGATATATTAATTGCAATAAAATATATACCTGACTCTGAGATATGTGTAGATGGAAGATGAGATGGGTAATAGATTTTATCAACCATCATATAATCTGCATAATTAACAGATTTTGTTAAGGTTGTTCTGCAGCTCTGAAATCCTTTTACTACCCTGTCCTCATGCTGGAAGAAAATTATGGACAACTTGTTTGCATGAAGACCCCGACCATATGGCCCATGGCTGTGCATCAGAAAACAATAAACAAATTGTAACCCCTAAGCCTACAGTGCTTGCCTATAATATGAACTGACTGCCTTTCAGCACAGCTTGTTGTCAAAAAGCATGAGTTAGCAGATGCAAAGGCACATTTTGATATTTATAGCTTTGAAAGCATTAATTCCATTATAAATTTGGAAATTTCACTTTACAGATGTTGATGGTCTGCATATCTTTGTTTGTTTCTCTATTCTGTATGATGATCAAGGCAGGAGTGGGGGGAATAGTTCCTCTCTTCAAGTGACTGTGTTGTGAGCTCATTCTCATTAACAATGCCACTGATTTTGATGACATGCATTATATGCATATAATTTAAAAAATCTTTCCCCAGTTTTTAGTACTATAAAAAGCTTGATTAGGCAATTCGCTCTTTAATTATGTCAACTAATAAGACATCAGTTGAAAGAGCAGGGGAAGCCGGTAGGAAGCATGAATATTCATATGGAAAAAACTCTCTGAATGGGAGATGCCGAAAAGGACCAAAAATGAATAGGAAATATGCCAAAATGTTCTAACCGCTGAGGGTAGTAGCAAAAGCATTACTAAATTCAGTTCGAGTTACCCTGGCTCTGATGAACCATTAAACATTACATAAAACAAAGGTTTCCTATGGCTTGAAGAAATGGAGACATTGCAGCATAGATGTTTGTGTTACTTGTGCTACTGTAGGGATTTTTAAAGACTCGCTCTGGTTTTTAAGTTTGCAATCATCTTGCAACCCATATTGCTATTCTGCAAGTCTATATAAGCTTTATTTCTAATGGTAACTAATGAAGGTCATTGCTTAACCACATACAGCTTTGTGTATTTGGAGTGCACACCATTAACCAATGATCTTATCTATGTGCTTAACCCGCCCACACTAATAACATAATGGGTGCATCTCTCTGAGTGGTTGTTTTGTCTTATGTACTTTTATATGCTAAAAAGAAGTGTGAATTCTATATTTTGTAAATTATCCAGTGTGTCAGAGTGACTTATACAAATAATAACGTACATTACTTCAAAGTGAAACCACCTGTAATGATTTTTCTCAGGGAATTTTCACTCTAGAAGCAGTGAGATTTTGTCAGTGAAGTAAGAAGTGGTACATGGCAGTCTCTGAAGCCCAAAAATATCTCTTCCACCATTAGATATACTGTCCTTTGAGTCTTAGAATGCTACCAGAAAAGGAGAAAGTGGTCCTGAATGAGGAGACAGGAGGCAACTAAAGATTAACCTCACCCATTTTATAATTTTGCAGTATTTCAATTCTGCTACACACAGCACAGATATCAGAATGATGCAATTTTAGCTTATAAAATCTGAGTAAATTTAAACTTTGTGACCTTGAAAGTCAAATTGCTCTCCCAGGTGACATCAAACAGTGGGCAATGCCTCCTTTGCAGGAGCAGTCAAGAAAAGCCCAGTTCATTGGGTGGTGGAGTGGACCATTAAGTAGTGCAAGAATTTCATGAATTGCTGCTGTTCTATGAATCAACTCAGAACATTTTTATTATTTGCTATATAAAATATATTTTTATACTGCAAAGACCAAAAATGCAATCGGCACAACAGTCAACATAATCCATATCACAGAATGAGGCAAACTCATTTGAATTCTTCCCAATGCCATAGAATAGCATACCTGAAAATGAACAAACCCACCTTCCTATCTCCTTGAAAATCTCTGGAGCATTTATGAGATTTGGAGTTATTTTATTTTGTCTCCATTTATATTAAATATAGAAGCTAGCTTATCAGAATTTTATTATCATAACATAGAAAAACACATTGTATCCTAGCTTTGTGATCCAGAATGCATTTCTAGTTTAAGAAATAAATTTAGGTCATTTCTAATTATAGCACATCAGGTCCATAACTTGGCAATAATATTTTTTCCTTTATTATGTATACACAGGCTTTGTAAATGAATTGAAAATTAATTACTTTCCCTTTGTTTTTCAGAATATTGTGTGTGCAAGTATGTATTAAATGCTTGAGCAAATTTCTCTTACTGTGTCAAAACACAAAGATATATTTGATGCATAAATCTTCTAGGTAGCATAGGGCAGGGTTGTATAGAGGTACATGAATCAAATATAGCACCTTAGTGAACACTTATGTTGATGATTTTATTTTTCTTTTGCTGAGTACAGTTGCATAATTTTCTAAAAGTAGTTTAATTTGTCTACTGCCACTTCTAGATCTGTATTTATCACATTCATTAATACCTTGGATTCTGAATCCTCACTCTAGCCTTGTTTTTATGAGTGGCATGAAATCAAACTACATGTGAAGTGAGATGTTAAAGAGGAAACTGTAACTTCTGATGACTAACTTTTTAAAATCAGGACCTAAGATGAAATCATATTACGCAAAATTTTACTCTATCATGCATCACACTATAAAGGCATCTGTGTTATGTCTGTGTCACTAATGGATGCACTATCTAAAACACAAAGTACACCAATATAACCAAATACCTTCTTTCCAACCACTTGTCAGATAAAAATTGTTTCCTTACTTAGATTATATGAAATTATACTAAAGGTCACTATTGGTTCGGGATGTCTTATAGAGTCAGTCTAACAATCATGACATTAGATTTGCAACTTCGGAATGTCTGTAGCATAATCTTCTGAAATACTAACTCTAAAAATGGGGCATGGCTTAACAGCTTCAAAGAAAAGCGTTGCTGGATTTGTTGATTCTTCATGAAAACAAGCACTTTCTGATAAAATACCATCAGAACTAATTGATCACAACAGGTATCTGCAGTATACCTGCATTTTTAGAACTTTTAAATATTAAAATGGATTAGTAAAGGTGATTTTTCCCTAATGGTCTTAGAATTTAAAGCTTGTACGTGTTTGGGACAATTTGGTACCATCCTTCCCGAAGGCAATTGCATGCACTCAATAACCTCTAACATTATTGTTGAATTTTTTTTCTTCAAATCTCATTTATCAGCCTTATGAGAAAGCACTCCTGGCACATTTTAAAGGCTATTGCCTTTTGGTTAAGGAGAAGCAAAGGGAAAGATATCTTGGAATATCATCTATATCTTTTAATTATTTGAATTTTTAATTACTTATTCATTATAATGGGAGAGAAAAAATTTCATTATTTCCCCATCTAGCTATAAACTATAAACAGCCTGAGATTGTTCAAATCTGTTGGATATTTGTTAATTTTGTCATTGGCCATATTAAGTGGCACGATCTATTGGACAACCTATAATCCAAAATGAGATGATCCTCAAAAGAATGACTTTTAATATTAAAAGTTTGGGTAGGATATTGGATTGAGGAGAGGGGAGAAGAGTTGCAGCTCAGGTGTGAATCACAGAGAGAGATGACAGAGATGGCTAGGGACCCCATGGAGATAAATTGCAAAGCTGAGAAGTAAGAAAATAAAGAGGAGACGATATCAGCAAGGATCAAAACCAGAGAGGCTCAGAGCATAGTGACAGGGTAAGGGGGGATTCCCCTTTCCCTCCTATGTGCCTTTGCCACTAACTTTATGGAAGGATTTTCCACCCTCCACGACCGCAGGTGCAGTGGCAAGTAAGGAGTAGTGGGGTGAACTATTGAGCCCCAGGTGTTTGGGCAGTCCGTGAGGGGCTCCCCCCAGGAAAGTGCCACAAGAGGCTGGAGAGGCTTTCTTCCCTCCAGACACTTCCTTCTCTGCACCTCCCCTAACTACCGCAGCTGAGAAAGCAGTTTGAGTTGGGGCTAAGCAGGAGCCGCAGCCCCTCCCCCACCCATTACAACTGTGAGAGTAGTTTGAGCCAAGAAGTTCAGGAACAGCAGCTTATTTCCAGTGGGTGTGCATTCCAGGCTGAGGTCTCCACAGAGAGTAGGCCCCGATCCTCTTTCCTTGAGGACTTGTGGTGGAACAGGGGTGCACAATTTGGGAATTCCCTGCCCGCTAGTGTTTCACCAGGTTGCATGCTGGCGGCTCAGATAAGCAAGCCAGTCCCAGTGACCCTAGACACGAGAGGGGTGCAGGGGAATGCAAGGGAGAAGTCTGGGAGCTGGACTCGTGTAGCAAGAAAGCCTGCACGTTCATATACGACAGGAGAGTGTTGTGGGATACTGAGAAATGGTGATCTGGAGGCAGCCCATGCTCCCTACCCCAGAATGGCCATATTGGATAAGGGTGTGGTATTCGGGGAGGAATAGCTTAGCCCCTGGCTCCATGGCAATGAAATGCCTTGCACTCAGGCGTGCCAGCTGACTGGGTGCTGTGGCCCCTCCCCCCACTCATTACAACAGGGAGAGCAGTTTGGGTCGAGAAGTTCATGAGCAGTTGCTTCACTCTGGCAGGCGCATGCTCCTGGCTGACATCCCCACACGCAGAGAGGCCCACACCTCTTTCCTCTGAGGACTTGTAGTGGAACAGGGGTGCACAATCTGGGAACTCCCTACACACCAGCATTTCGCAGAGAGGCACACTAGTGGGTCAGACACACAAACCAGCGGGAGGTTTGAGAGCTGCACTCAGCTGGTGAGGGAGCACATGTGGACAGAACTGATGGGAGTGTGCTGTGGGGGTCCAAGGAGTGGTGATTTGGGAGAGTTCCCACCCCTCCCTGCAGAAAACCTGCACTACCGGATAAGGGCAGAAAGGTCCCAGCCCTGGCCCTTAGCACTCAATTGTTGAGGCTCCTCCCCCATGAACAGACTTCCCGGTTTGCAGAGCTTGTCCTGACCCTCTCACCAGTGGCTCCCCCTAGTAGCTGGAAAAGCAACTTCTGAGCCATGCCAAGGTTTTGCAAAGCCTTTCAGGCTCCTGCAACCTAGCTATGAATTGCCTTGCTCCTCCCCTCACCTCAGTGGTGGTGGAGATCAAGCAAACCCCTCAGAGCTACAGGGTCCCTCCTAAAGCTTGCGTCACTCAAGTACTCCACCTGGGGGACCAGAGGCTACCACGGGCACAAAAGAACATCTAGGCAACTGGCTCTTTCACACAAACATCAACCAATGACAAGGAGAACAACTCTATAGCTCATCATAGCATCTTCCAACTCAAGGAAAAAGGGCGTGGCTGATTCATACTCACAAGTACTGCCCACCATCTCAGAGATTAAGCTGGGGGATGCAACACACTTCACGCTGCTGGGAAGAGGTGAAGTCAGCAGAACAGAGACAACACGAGAGAATCATCAAACCTGCTTGAACACCCCATGAGTGACACGGGACCAGCACTCCTCTTGCTGGCACAGTCAGGGATTGATCTTCAGGGACCCAGGGACAGACCCAAATGCCAGGCCTAGTACCCCCAGGATTCAATCAGGAGGGCAGATTAGAAGAAATCAGCAAAAGAACTCTGGAAGTATGAAAAATCAGAGTGAAAGGACACCCTCAAAAAGGAACACCGGCTCTCTAGCAATGGATGCCAACCAAAACAAAAATGTTGAAATAACAAATAAAGAATTCCAAATATGGACTGTAAGGAAGCTCAATAAAATACAATAGAAAATGGAAAGCCAACACAAGAAACCACAAAAACAATACAGGAAATGAATGAAAAATTCACTAAAGAAATGGAATTATTAAAAAAAAATCAAACAGAACTTCTGGATATGAAAAATTCATGCAAGGAAATACAAAACACAGTGGAAAGTTTAAAGAATACTCTAGATGAGGCAGAAGAAAGAATCTCAGAGCTTGAACACAACACCTTTGAAATAAAACAGTCAAAGGTAAAGAGGAGAGAAATAAGAGGAATGAACAAAGCCTACAAGAAATATGGGATTATGTAAAAAGGCCAAACATAAGAATCATAGGCATCCCTGAGGGTGAAGAAGAAAACACACAAGGATTGTAAAAATTATTTGAGGGAATAATTGAGAAAACCTTCCCTGGTCTGGCTAGAAATTTAAATATCCAGATGCAAGAAGCTCAACAAACACCTAGGAGATTCATCACAAAGGGGCAATCACCACGACACATAGTCATCAGACTGGCCAAAGTTAACATGAAGGAGGAACTCCTGTGAGCCGTAAGGTGAAAGCATCAGGTAACTTACAATGGAAAACCCATCAGGCTAACTGTAGACTGCTCAACTGAGACCATACAAACCAGAAGGGTTTGGGGCCCCATACTCAGTCTAGTAATAACGGCCAGCCTAGAATTTTGTATCCTGCTAAACTAAGTTTCTTATATTAGGGAGAAATAAAGATGTTTTTAGACAAGCAAACACTGAGGGAATTTGTCAAGACCAGACCTGCCCTGCGGGAAGTACTCAGATCTGCATTATGCATCGATCAGCACAATAGACACCCAGCAGTGTAAAATTACCCAAAAGCTAAAGCTCACAACCCATATAAAATGACGGCTTGTGAGGTAAACCAAAGCAATAAGGTTCTACCCAACAGAATGAACAGAAATGCAACCCACTTATTAATTCCTTCAATAAACATGAATGGCTTCAATTCCCCACTCAAGAGACATAGGCTGGCAGAATGGATAAAAATATACAGGCCAAGTATCTGCTGTCTCCAGGAAAAACACCTAACCCACAAGGACTCATGCAGACTCAAGGTGAAGGGATGGGAAAAAATATTCCATGCAAATAGAAATCAAAAGAAGGCAGGTGTAGCCATTCTAATATCTGATAACATAGACTTCAAATCAACAATAGAAAAGAAAGACAAAGATGGTCATTACATAATAGTAAAGGGAGCAATTCAACAATAAGACATAACAATCCTAAATATTTATGCACCTAACACAGGAGAACCCAGATTCATAAAGCAAACCTACTAGATCTAAGCAAAGAGATAAACAGCAGCATCGCCACAGCCAGGGACTTCAACACCCTACTGGCAGAACTAGCCAGATATTCCAAGCAGAAAATAAACAAAGAAACGATGGACTTAAATGGGACTCTAGAGTAAATGGGCCTAACGACATTTATAGAACATTCTACCCCAAAACTACTGAATATACATTCCTCTCATCAGCACATGGAACATTCTCTAAGACTGAACAAATCTTAGGCCATAAAACATGTCTCAAAGAATTCAAAATAATAGAAATTATACCATGTATCTTCTCAGACCACACTGGAATAAAATTAGAAATCAACTCCAACAGAAACACTCAATTCTACACATACTCATGGAAATTAAACAACCTCCCGCTGAACGCTTATTGGGTCAAAGAGGAAATTAAGACGGAAATCAAAAGATTCCTCGAACAGAATGACAAAGGGGAGACAAGCTATCAAAATCTATGGGATTCAGCAAAAGCAGTCATAAGGGAAAAATTTACAGCCTTAAACACCTATATCAAAAGGACAGAAAGATCACCAGTCAACAATGTAATTACATGTTTCAATGAACTAGAAAAGGAAGAGCAAACCAAACCCAAACCCAGTAGAAGAAACAAAATAACTAGGTAAGAGCAGAACTGAAAGAAATCAAAAACAAAAACAAAAAGAATACAGAAAGTTAATGAAACAAAAATTTGGTTCTTTGAAAACATAGACAAAATTGATAGACCTCTCATTAGATTAACTAGAAATAGAAAAGAAAGGACCCAGATAAGATCAATCAGAAATGAAAAAGGAGATATTACAACTGTTACCACAGAAATAGAAAATATCACCTGTGAATACTACAAAAATATCTATGCACATAAACTTGCAAATGTTGAGGAAATGGACAAATTCCTGGAAACACACACTTCCCAAGGCTCAATCAGGAGAAACAGAACTCCTGAACAGACCAATAAAGAGCAACAAGATTCAAGCAGCAATAAAAAATCTTCCACCAAAAAAAAGTCCCAGACCAGACGGTTTCACAGCTGAATTTTATCAGACCTATAAAGAAGAATTCGTACCCATAATGCAGAAATTATTTCATAACATCAAGAAGGAAGGAATCCTCCCCAACTCATTCTATGAAGCCAGCATCTCCTTGATGCTAAAGCCAAGAAAGGACACAACAAAACAAGAAAACTATAGACTAATATCCCTTATGAATACCAATGCAAAAATTCTCAATAAAATTTTAGCAAACTGAATTCAGCAGCACATCAAAAAAATAATCCACATGACCATGTGGGCTTCATCCTGGGGATGCAAGGATGGTTCAACATAAGTAAATCCATAAATGTGATTCACCACATAAACAGAAGCAAAAACAAAAGTCATATGATAATCTGAATAGATGCAGAAAAAACATTTGACAAAATTCAGCACCCACTTATGATAAAAACACTTAACAAAATAGGCATAGATGGAATATATCTCAAAATTTAAAAAGCCATATATGAAAAACCCACAGCCACCACCATACTGAATGGGGAAAAGCTGAAAGCATTCCCACTTAGAACTGGAACAAGACAAGGATGCCCACTGTCACCACTTCTATCCAACATAGTGCTGGAAGTCCTAGCCAGAGCATTCAGGCAAGAGAAAGAAATTAAGGGTATCCAAATGGGGAAAGAGGAGGTCAAACCATTGCTCTTTGCTGATGATATGATCTTATGTCTAGAAAACCCCAAAGATTTCACCAAGAGACTCCTGGAGTTGATAAATAAATTCAGCAAAGTCTCAGGTTACAAACTCAATGTACACAAATCAGTAGCATTCCTATACACCAACAACAGTCAAGCTGAGAGTCAAATCAAAGACTCAATGCCTTTCACAATAGCTACAGAGAAAATAAAATACCTAGGAACATATTTAACCAAGGAGGTGAAAGATCTCTACAAGAGAACTATGAATCACTGAGAAATGAAACTGTGGATGATGTAAACAAATGGAAAAGCATATCATGCTAGTGGATCGGCAGAAATAACATTGTTAAAATGTCCATACTACCCAAAGTAATTTACGGATTCAATGCAATCCCCATCAAAATACCAACATCATTTTTCGCAGATCTAGAAAAAATAATTCTATGATTTGTTTGGAACCAGAAAAGAGCCCGAATAGCCAAAGCAACCTTAAACAAAAGGAACGAATCTGGAAGCATCACTTTACCAGACTTTAAGCTATACTACAAGGCTATACTAACCAACACAGCATGGTACTGACACAAAAATAGAGACATAGACCAATGGAACAGAACAGAGAACCCAGATATAAAACCATCCACACATTGCCATCTAATCTTTGACAAAACAGACAGTAATATACACTGGGGAAAATAATCCCTATTCAATAAATGGTGCTGGGAAAATTGGATAGCCACATGCGGAAGATTGAAAGAGGATCCATAGCTCTCACCACTCACAAAAATTAATTTAAGATGGATAAAAGACTTAAACCTAAGCTATGAAACCATAAGAATTCTATAAGAAAATGTTGGAAAAACTCTTCCAGATTCAGCCTAGGCAAAGAATTTATGAAGAAGAACCCGAGGGCAATCACAGCATCAACAAAAATAAATGGGACTTGATTAAATTAAAAAGCATCTGCCCAGCCATGGAAACAATCAACAGCGTGAATAGACAACCTGCAGAATGGGAGAAAATATTCACATGCTGTACATCCGATAAAGGGATAATAACGAGAGTCTACAAAGAACTCAAGCAAATCAGCAAGAAAAAAATCAAACAATGCCATTAAAAAGGGGGCAAAAGGCATGAACAGAAGCTTTTCAAAAGAAGATAGACTAATTGCCAATAAACATGTGAAAAGATGCTCAACTGTCACTAATCATCAGAGAAATGCAAATCAAAACCACAATGAGATATCACCTAGCCCCATTGAGAATGGCTTTTATCAAAAAGTCCCAAAACAACAAATGCTGGTGTGAATGTGGAGAGAAAGGAACACTTATACACTGTTGGTGGGACTGCAAACTAGTGCAACCTCTATGGAAAATAGTATGGAGATTTCTCAAAAACTAAAAATAGACCTACCATTTGATCCAGCAATCCCACTACTGGATATTTGCCCAAAGGTAAAAAAGTCATTTTATCAAAAAGACACTTGCACTCGAATGTTTATTGCAGTACAATTCACAATCACAAAAATGTGGAACCAATCCAAGTGCCCATCAATTTGGATTAATTAAAATGTGGTGTATGTATACCGTGGAGTCCTACTCAGCCATAAAAAATGAATTAGTACCTTTTGCAACAATCTGGATGGACTGGAAACCATTTTCCTAAGTGAGGTATTGCAAGAATGGAAAAACAAATACCACATGTACTCACCATTAAATTGGAACTAATCAATCAGCACTCATGTGCACAGATGGAAGTAAAACTCAGAGGAAATCAAGCAGGTGGGAGGAGGGAGGAAGAGATGGGTGAAATCATACCTAACAGTTACAATGTACACTATCTGGGTGATGGGCACACTTATAACTTTCACTCAAACAATAAAAAAGCAATCCATGTAACCAAAACATTTGTACCCCATAATATTCTGAAATAAAAAATAAAAATTTTTATAAAATAGAGCTAAAATTATGAATAAAGTTACTTTTGCCACCACCACCATCAAAGGAACAAGAGGAGATTTCTAACAAATGCGGACAGTAAATAGAATGTAATACTGTATAGTTAGTTATGATTTTGTTAGTAATCACATTCTTATAATGGATTATTGTGGGTCTCTAGTACCAAAAACAGCAATAAAATGAAAAGAGAATAAACCTGTTTGAACATTTGATGTGTTTTCTTCTGTGATAAGTATCCATTTCAGAGAAGCAAGATGGACAATTTCCAAATAGCCCTTGCCCATGAGAATCTAGTATGCTACTGTCTCACCAATTTGGAGACAGGAAACATACCTGAAGTGCCCTAATACCACCACCAAAATCTTGCAAAAACATGAACATAGTCATGAACAGGGCCTCATCCAATCAGCTGGAAGGCCTTCAGAGCAAAAAATGAAGCTTCCCAGCAAGAAGAAATTCTGCCTCAAGACTGCAGCATCAACTCCTGCCTGAATTTCCTGGCTGCCAGCCTAGCCTACAAATTTCAGACTTGCCAGCCTTCAAAATTATATGAGCCAATCCTTAAAATAATCTCCATCCCCCCCGCTCCTATATGTAGGGGTATGTGTGAAGACATTAGATAGATAGATAGACAGATAGATAGATAGACAGGTATTCTATAAGTTCTATTTCTTTCTTTGGAGAACCCTGACTGATACAGATATTTGCACATACATACACACACAAAGTTTTGGACATTTTTGCAAATGGAAATGACAGAGATTCTTTTTTTTTGAATTGCCTGCTAATTGAAATGACACTCTCTAAACCTACAAATTATGTCTTATATTTCATAACATGGGTCAGTACATAAAGGTCAAAACCCAGGTGAGGTCACATCTAAACATGACATTGATTTAAAGCACACTGAAATTTATGTTCTAAAACAATGGTTTCATAGTTATTTACACACAGCCAAACAAATAGACCAACATAAGGAATAAGCAATTTTTGAGGGACCTTATCAGTATCCTCATGCTATTGGAGCATCTACAGAATTGAGGAATGAGTTCCTTCAAATCTGCTCAGGTTCTTTAGAAAAAATATCCTGAAGAACAAAAGGCCATTAACCTGATCCACTACCACCAAAAAACAAAGCAAAACCATCCAAATTCCTGGGAAAATTGACTATACTTTCAACCACAGATGTATTAATCAGATCTATATAGAGGAGAAAGAAAAACCATTACATTAACAGGATTGCCTTTATGAGATATTTTTAAAATTAAAGAAGGGTATTTGGTTATTAGATTAGCATCTTTTTAGACAGATACTAGAAACAAAGAGCATAATCAATTGTGTCCTTAAGAGATTCAATGGAAACCCATTCAACTCTTTCCCCTTTCCTTTAAAACACTTGATGGCATTCTGAGACATTTTTTATCACTAATATGCTTGTTTCCATTTAACTTTTCCAAAATATGCACATGCTTTCTATAGCTTAGATTTGAA
This sequence comes from Daubentonia madagascariensis, assembly GCA_023783475.1. Taxonomy (NCBI): domain Eukaryota; kingdom Metazoa; phylum Chordata; class Mammalia; order Primates; family Daubentoniidae; genus Daubentonia; species Daubentonia madagascariensis. Next base: position 3,647,122 of record JAKFHU010000341.1, on the reverse strand, counting down.
ATATTTCTCTACCATCCTCTTATGTTAGAAATCCAAGTACCTTAATGACACTGGAAATTATGACTGACATACAGCATCTCTTCTCTTAGAGATAGTTCTTAAGAACTGAGGTCAGGTCTTTGAGAAAGAATACAAACTTTTCCATGAGAGAAACAAACACATATAAGGCAAATGGTAGGATAAAAGAAAAATAGAAATGGTTTCTTTTTATCCTAGATAATTTTCTCCTAGTATTCAGCAAAAGCCAGACTACTTGTGAAGTAATGAATATTCAATAGAGTATTCTGCTGCTATGGTGTTCTAAGTGGGATTGACCCAAAAATAAAATTAAATTAAATGAAACTTTTTTAAAAAAACATGCAACCTGCTATTACAGCATCACTTTAAAAAGTGCCGTTGAAATTCAACTTTGAATCACTTCCTTTCTTTAGCATTTTTAAGACAAAATATACCCCTTCTTTTTCCTTTGGGAAATGGTTTAATCAGGAATATTTTGTTTTTGGTTTTTTTCTTTTCACTAAGGAAAGGAAGCCTGTGATATTCCCTGCAAATCTAAAAAGAAAATGAAACAAGGGCAAAGTTATAAGCAAATAGACAGAATGGCAGTGTTATAAAAATTATTTGAGGAATTTGCCTAGTCATAGTCATATGACCATGGAGCTTTCTTTTTAATTCTTACCCTCTAAGGAGCCTGAGGAAAAAACTATTATTTAAAAAAATTCACAACCAGTGAAATATTGATTATGCAGGACCCTCATTGGGTTTCAACTCTTGTTACTACTAAATATGTTATTTCAAATTAATATACTAAATACAGACAATGTTTAAGAGATATTAAATATAATTTTACGGTTCCTGATAATTCAGGGTCACCCTAATGAATTCAGGGTGTATTTAACAGAATCAGAGTATTTGTCCCTACTAGACTACTGTGCTTTATGAATTCTTTCTGTCTCCTCCTGGCTGTAAAAAAATTCACTATGACTCTCCTCTGTCGTCAGGGAGGCTGCCTATAATGGTATCTCTTCCCTTTCCTAATTTGCAGCTTCTCTTCTGGGTAATGGTTTTAGAAACCAGATGATGAAACCTTTTTTGTCATTTTTAAAGAAGGCAAAAGACTAAACAAGGGTCTGAAGAAATTGTATATCTATAAAACACATGAGTATTAGAGTGTGTATAATGTATTGTAAGCCCCAGGCAGCCATTATCTTTCTGTAATGGGTACTGCTTACCTGTTTTGCGCACTCCAAGCATAATAATCTTGATTGAAATCATCAGTCAGGGTCTATATCCAGATACTGTTTGTTGCAAGTGACAAAAAGCCCAATTCAAATGCACTTAAGAAAAAAAAAAAAAAAAGAAAGGAAATAAATCTATTGCCTCTAATTACTGAAAAACTTGGAGGTTGGCTGGCTTCAGGCAAAACTTGATCAATTGGATAAAATGATATCACCCATATGCATTTCTCTTCATCTTTCTACTGTATATTCTATAATGTTTTTTATACTCAAACTCTATACTAAAACTTCTACGTGTCTATCAAAGCCATACTCTTGCCTTATAGCCACAAAATCGCTGCAGCAATTGCAAGTCTCATAACCCTGATCTATGCTACTAAAGGGAAGAGAAAGAGTCCTTTTTGGCAGATATTGCACTACTTCAAGTTTACCTGAATCACCCTTCCTTGAACCAATCACTACTGCCTGGGGGACTGCATATACTGACTGGCTTAAGCCAATCAGAGCTTTGAGTGAGGTAACTATACACAAATCACATGTCTTATGATGGATGGAGGAATTATTTATGTAAGAAATGGAGAAGCAACGAATACATTTCCAACACAAGGTTCAGAAACTTAGGACAATGTGTGTAGAAGTTCTGAAGATAAACTAATGAGTAAGAAATATACACAGTACTCTAAAAAATTAACTTGGACTTGAATATCTCAACAAAAACTAAAGTTTATACTCAGTGTAAAGATTCATGAAATGCTAGTAAGATTTGACCTTAATTATATTAAGCAACAAAGAACATCTCTAAAAAGTCAAGAAGTAGAAAATTTCAGGTCACATTATTTGATCAGAAACCAATAAAACTAGGATATTAAAAAACACATTGAACCTCAATATTTGAAAATTAATTTATTAAAATAATAACAAAAACACAAAATAAAATATATGAGATTCAGTGAAAGCCAAATGCAGAGGCAAATACATAGCCTTAGTGATCTTTATTATTGGAAGAAAAACAATTCATGAAATATGCATTTAATTCAATAAGTCATTAAGAAATGAAACTAACAGAATCAGACTTTTGTTTCCAACCAACATGGAGTAACAAGGACTGGATTTACTCCCCCGCTTGAAACAACTGTATGAAAAATATACAAAATACACAAAACAATGATTTTTCAAGACACTATATATCAGGCAATGAAAAATAATGAGCCTTGAGAGATGAGGATAAAACTAGTTGAAGTCTGTGACTTCCCCAGCTTACTGTGTTAAGAGTGTTCCAGACTGCAGCATGGAGAGGGGAAATACAAGTGGAGCCTGGCCAAACTCCATAAGTTGAAGAGACAGAGCTTAGAGTCTAGAGAGAACCAGGCAGTTTGAGTTTGCAGAACAGAGTACTGGAAATGAAAGAGCTGCACAAAGAGAAAACTCTAGAGATCCATAGAAGTTCCCCCTCAATTATTCAGCTGATACTGATCAGTGCATGTGTGTTAAAAAAAAAAAAAACTGCACAAGGCTGGGAAAAGCACTACCATAAAAGATTAGAAGTAATGGTGTATAGTGCCCACACAGGGTTAGGAATGGTGCCTGCACCCATCAGCCAGACAGGAAAACCTCATGATTCACAGGGTACTGGAGAGTGTAATCAGAAGGGTCTTCCCTCAGTAGTGTGGAATAATTAGCTCCATACTGAATACTGCTCTTATCTTGACTGACAAATCTTAAAAGCAAGTCCCTAAAAGATCAAACTATTTCCAAATAACTTAACTACAATCTAGAACAAAGCTCGAGAATATTCATAGAAATGAAAAAATACCCAGCATTCTAGAAGGTAAAATTCATAATATCTGACATCCAATTAAATATTACCAGGCGTGAAGAGACACAATAAAATACAACAAATAATGAAAAGAAAAATCAGCTTATGGAAAGCAAACAGCTTAAATAGATGACAGAATTAGTAAATAAAGACATTAAAATAGTTATCATAACTACATTCTATATAATCAAAAAGTTAAGTAGAAATATAGAAGATATTTTAAAAGACCCAAACTAAATTTCAAGAGATGAAAAACTAAAATATTCGAAATGGAAAATACACTGGGTCAATTCACGACTGATTAGGTAGTATAAAAGAAAAGATTAGTAAACTTGAAGACATAGCAATAAAACTGTCCAAAATGAATCACAGGATGCAAAGAGAATTAAAATTAATAATAACTGTCAGTGAGCTGTGGGACAAGTTAAAGCAGCCTAATATATGTGCAATTGGAATTGTCAAAGGGGAGACAGAAAAAATATTTGAAGAAATAATGGCCACAAATTTTCCATATTTGATGAAAACTATGATCCCACAGATACAAAAAGTTCAACGTACCACAAGCACAAAAACATGAAGAAAACCACAACAAGGCATATGATAAACACATTGCTCAAAACCAGTGATAAAAAGGAAATCTTAAAAGTAGCCAGAAGAAAAAAAACTTGCTGCATACAGAAGAACAAAGAAATTCGGTCATGAATTGACCCAGTGTATTTTCCATTTCAAATATTGTAGTTCTTTATCTCTTGAAATTTAGTTTGGGTCTTTTAAAATATCTTCTATATTTCTACTTAACTTTTTGATTATATGGAATGCAGGTATGACAACTATTTTAATAAGAGTGAAAGCCAATTTCTTGTTAGAAAAAATGAAAGCAAGAAGACAGTGGAGCAAAGTCTTTAAAATACTAAAGGGAAAATCAGTCTAGAATTTTATACCCCATGAATCTACAAATCTATCCTGAGAAAAAAATGAAGGCAAAATAAAGACTATTTCAGATATATAAAAGCTGAAAGAATTCAGCAGCAGCAGCAACTACAAGAAATGTTAAAGAAAGTCCTTCGGGCAGAAGGAAAAGATATACCAGATGGCAATCTGAGTTTACATAAAGGAAAGAACACTAGGAATGGTAACTACTTGGATAAATATTAAGGATGTTTTTTATCCTTATTATTAAAATCTCTTTCAAAGATAATTGACTATAAATAAAAAATATTAATAATAACAATGTAGTGTGGCATTTATAACATTTGTAAAAGTAGGGTTCTTATGATATACAGTAGTCCCCTCTTATCCACGGTTTTGCTTTCCATGGTTTCAGTTGCCCATGGTCCAAAAATATTAAATGAAAAGTTCCAGAAATAAACAATTCATAAGTTTTAAATTGTGCACCACTCTGAGTAGTGTGATGAAATCTGGCACTATCCTGCTCTGTCCCACCTGGGATGTGAATCATCCCTTTGTCCAATGTATCCACGCTCTATATACTACCCTCCCATTAGTCACTTAGTAGCGATCTCCATTATCAGATTGACTGTCATGGTACTGCAGTGCTTGTGTTCAAGTAACCTTTATTTTACTTAAGATTGGCCCCAAAGCACAAGAATAGTGATGCCAACATATTGTTATAATTGTCCTATTTTATTATTGTTAATCAGTTACTGTGACTAATTTATAAATTAAACTTTATTACAAGTATGTATGCATAGGAGAAAACATAGTATAAATAGGGTTAGATACTATCCAAGGTTTTAGGCATCCACTGGGGATCTTGGAACGTATCTCCCACAGATAAAGGGGGACTACTGTACACTAAGTGGTATATCACATGAGGCTTGAGCATGATAAGTTAAAGATGTATATACTATAATTCAAAGGGACCACTAAAATAACAACACAGAGATTTTTAGCTAATAAGACAACAAGGAGACAAGTAAATCACAAAAGATAATCCAATTAATCCAAAAGAAAGCAGAAAGACATTAAACAAATAAGAAAAATAGCAAGATGGGAATTCTAAACCTAATTATATAATATAAATAATCACATTAGATATAAGTTATCTAAGTACCTCAATTAAAAGGCAGAGATTTTCAGATTGGATAAGAAAAGCAAGACTCAACTATAGTCTCCCTAAAAAAATACACTATGCATATCATTTACAAACAAATTAATCATAAAAGAATTGGATTAGATATCCATACTAACATTAACCTAAAGAAAACTGAAGTGACTATATAACTTTCAGACTGCAGAGCAAAGAATATTACCAAGGATGAAGTTTATTTCATAATGATAAAAGGGGTTTTATTCAATAAGAGGATAAAACAATCCCAAATGTTTATACACCTAATAATGCAGCTTCAAAATATATGAAGCAAAAACTGATAAAACTGCAACGAGAGTACGGTTCCCCGTTTATTTAATCTTTATCATGTTTTTCTCAAGAAAGTTTTATAGTTCTCATCACATAGACTCCATACATTTCCTGTTAAGATTATACCTGCCTATTTCACATTTTCTCACAATCCCTTGATCTGCAATAGTTCAAAATTTAGATTTCTAGTACTTTCTTCACTTAGTATGTTTCTAGCTATAGCTACTGGCTATATCGATTCTGAATTTTTACTCTCCTTCAGTATGCTTGAAAAAATTCTTGCTGCAGATACTTTTCATGCCAGGAATCACATTATTATTGAGACAGTAATGTACCCCTTCAAGTCAGAGTGCTCTTTGAGTCATATATTCTCCATATGTTTCTTTGTTCAATCCTGAATGTTTTTCTGACCCCACTAAATCAGAACAAGAATTTCTATGAAAGTTATTTTCTTTCAATTTTTAAAGAAATTTTTAGCTTGGAAAGAGCTGGAAAATGCTTTTCCAGTGAGCCACACCACCAAACTCTATAGCCACAGGAGAATCTAGTGTTGCTATTGAACTATTTCATGCCCACTTTGAAACATGTAATACTTCTTTGTGACATAGTTTTTGGTGGATTATGGTACTTTACTGGTTACTGCATGAATTTTACCAAACTTCATACACATTTGGATGCTCAAGGGTTAACTGTTTATTTGTTAGTATTAATTTATTTATTTATTCAAAAAACATTTATTGATCCTTTGCTATTTAACCAATTTAAAGCCAGGCAGTTTTAGGCTCTGAAGATTAAAAAGTGAACAATGCAAAGTCCCTATTCTCATGCCTTATACATTCTAATAAAGGGGAGAGTTTGGAGAGACAGACAAATAAATAAAAATATATATTGCCAGGTGGTGATGTATTCTATAATAAAAATTAAGTGAGGTAATAGTAAGAGAGTGAAGGCAGTTAATGTTTTACAAAGGGTTGTCAGGAGAGATTTCTTTGATAAAATAATATTGGAGCATAGACTTGAAAGTAGTTTTTTAAAAAATCATCAATTTAACTAACTATGGAAGATATTTAACAAAATAGCACTGGTTTCCTTATAACTATCTGGTGTATTAATGCAAAATGGGGATGATTTGGGATTAGATCTATTGCCCTTTAACTTGTTCTTCTGAACAATTTTTTTAAATAGAAAGACTCCTTGAAGGATCTAATGAAAGTTGTGGACAGTCTCTAGGCACTCTAGGTGTGTAAAATTTGGCATACTATTTCAGGGAGGACCATAAACATGTTTCTTAATGATTAAGAACCTCTTCTTTACAATTTGTGGTTAAAGTCCTCATAGGCTGATACATCCAAACATATTCAATAAATATTGATCACTTAGATTTAGCCACAGAATCTGCTATGTATTACACATTTGAGGCAAACAAAGGTATTTGGGAACCTATCTTCTCAGGTGAGGTATAGTAGAAAATTAGAACTATCATCCATACTGTTCCAGCAGAGGAGTATGAGGGTGAGAAGAGTGAGGGGTTCTGAATTATCTGATAAATGTTCCTCTTCAACATGGCTTTAAGTGCCTGGGCTTTTGTTTTTGATCTAGGATGTCATAAAGTATAATGTTTTTATTATAGGATGGCCACTTTTCCCCACAACTGTAAAGAACACTCTCATAAATAGTAAAGCAATGTTATGAAGGATCCAGAAACATTTTCAAAAATCTCAGGACTTCAACTGTATTAAATTCAGAACCAGCAAATTCTTTTCATGTAATGAATTGTCATAAAATGCTAACATAAAATGTGAAGGAAAAATCCAATTGTAGCCTTAAATTTTTACTAAACTGTGGAGGCAGAAATCATAACACAGGTAATATGTTCCTCACAGCTGAACCAGCATTTTGCTCTATTTTGGTTTCCTATCACTGCAAGATTTATTGTGATGATCAAATAAGAAAATGTATAAGACAATATTTTGTAAACTGTAAAGTATCTTGACAAGAAGACTGACTGTTATGACTTATGCTCAAAAGAAAACTAATATTCCTGCAATTTGGGGCTAATTATATTTAAAACACTAATCAGAGATTCTTAATTAGGGGAAGTGATCACCTGGCATTGATTTTATAGAATTTCTTCCATAAAATCCTGCCATTAATAAGCTCCCCCGAGCCTTCAAGATCACTGAGAATGAGGCTCACCATCAGCACACTTTCCCCATATGAACAACTGTATATATCCAATGACAATTATTTATTTCTTCTTGTGTGTATGTGCAATTGATATGCAATTGATATGCATAATATGAAGGTATATTGTTACCTTCATAGCAACGATAACAATGATGGTGAACACTCATATAGCATTTACAATATGTCAGATACTATTCTAAGAATTTGACCTATCTTAATCCATTGAATGTCTCATAGCAATAAATAGAGATATACTCAATCTCTGGAGACCTGGGTGTGGTCTTCTGTAATTTACCACAGCTTCTGTTGCTAAACAATTTGGTTAAAAGAAATGTCACTTAAGTAGAAGTATTTTGTAGATTAATTAATTCTTTGTTCTGAAAACAGAAGAACCTGATTTATCTTCTGTTCTGTTTTTAGGACTACATCTTCTCATCTCAGAAGTAGCTATAAATATATATAATATTAATACCTGAAGGTAAGGCAAAGACTTTTCACGTAAAGCAACACTTGATCCTCTCCAAATTCAAGGATCCTGCACAATGAAGTACCAAAGAGATGATATTTTCCTACAATATTTTGAAGAATTATATTATAGAAAAAAATTAAGTAGCTTTGTTTTTAAGCAGAAATGTTCTCCTACAGGCTTGCCAGAGATAGATACAGCATACACAAGGTCACTGGATGTAGCATACTCAGAAACTGCATTCAGTGGTATGTGTCTAATGGAAGAAATCACTGGTAATGTATTTAGTCTGGATTTTATATGCACTTGGGACTGCTCAGAATGAAGATGAATGGAAAGCCGACAGGAGAGGCAGGTTGTATAATTATTATCAGAAGTTCTTTTTTAGTTAAGTTAGAGTTACCAGAAGTGAGAAAGCACAGAACTGTGTTTCTCCAATTTCTTAATGGGTGCTCAAACTAGGATATGCATACTAAAGTCCTAGGCAAACCATCCTCTTCATTCTAAACGAAACTGTGGCAGACAATTGAGCTAGTATGAGTAATCTTAGTCACACTTTCCAAATACTTTTTTATGGCCAATTCATTTTTTAAGAGCCTTTTATTTTTGGAGGGTTTTAGATTTATGGAAAAATTGTAAAGAGGGTACAGAGAGTTACCATATTCCCTGCAGCCAGTTTCCCCTATTATTAATATCTTGTATTAGTATGGTACATGTAATGAACCTATATTGTATTGTATTAGTATGGTACATTTAATTGAACCAATCTGGTTACAATTAATGAATCAATGTTGATACATTATTAACTGAAGTCCATACTTTATTCATATTTTCTTAGTTTTTACCTAATATCTTTTTCTGTTCCAAGATCCCATCCAGAACACGACACTACAGTTAATTGTCAGGTCTCCTTGGGCTCCTTTTGGCTTGTGACAGTTCTCAGACGGTTCTTATTTTGGATGAACATGATAGTTTTGTGGAATACTGATAAGATATTTTGTAGAATGTCCCTCAATTGGGATTTACCTGATGATTTTTCATTATTAGAGAAAATAATGTGGTTAAATCCAAAATTTTCTTTAATCTCATGCTGGATGGCATTAATTTCAGATGTATTTATTTTTTGTTGTTGCTGTAGTTGTTGTTCACAGTGGCCTGCCTCTAAACTGAAAAACTGTTCATTTAACCTAGATGTCAGATCAGACTATTTGATAATATATTGCCAGTACATTTTTTGCTCACGTATTGTCTGATTGGGTGGTTTCTTAGCAGCAAAGTATTAAATTTGTGTTCATTTATATTTATCCACTTCATACATTTTCTGGGCAATTTATCCCAGGAATTTTTGGCTTGAATCTGCCCAACATATCTGAGATGCTGCATCACAACTGCTTTGGTTGTTCCTCAAATTTTTTATGTCATCAGTTTGCTCTATTTCCTAAAGCCAAAACCATTTTTCTGGGAACCACCACTATACCCAACAATTTTTATTCTTCACTTATTTAACCTCATATTCTATTGCCTGGTAGACTAAGAACAGTTTGAATTTTCAGGGACTTACCATTAGGTTAGAATTGCTTTGAATAGTCTTAAATAGTTATTCAGTTTAGTTATCTGGGCATAGAAAATGCGATTAAATGAGTTATGACCAAATTCCAGGACAGTGACAGAGGTATATGAGTTCCTATACTCTCATTGTTCTCCCCTGCCATAACCCATCATGAATGGGTCACATCCACCATAGAAGATATTCATTTGACAAAACTATGTTTCCTATTGAAGCACTACCTGCCATCTTGAATTTGTCCTGTATGGTAGTTTATATTATAGAGGATGGAATAGTTGCAGATAACTTTAACACAAACAAAAAGACTATGAAGAGGTCTATATATGAAAAGAATAATCAAAGTCCATTCAGTCCCACTCACTCTAAATGACATTTGATATGATACAATTCCAAGATCTTAAAATAATCTAGAAAAATTCCTAAGATAATAGGTTTTAATCCATAGAAGAATTCAGTGTCACATAATATAAATTTTCTAAATCTAAGAAATAATAAAATGTAAATCTCTAACTACATTTTTGTTGTGGTAAAATAAACATAATGTAAAATTTACAATTTTAACCATATTTAAATATACAGTTTAGTGGCATTAAGAACATTCACATTGCTGTGAAACTATCAGACTATCCATCTATCTATCTATATCTATATCTATCACACTATCACACCATGTCTATCTATCTTATATAGAATATATACATCCTATTGGCTCTTTATATATTCTGGATATTAATCACTTATAAGATATATGATTTGCAAATATTTTCTTCCATTCTGTGCTATTGTCTTTCCACTACATTGATAGTGTCTTTTGATGTAAAAATTTTTAAATTTTGATGAAGTCCAATTTATCTATTTTTTCTTTAGTTGCCTGTGCTTTTAGTGTTATAGCCAAGAAATCATTGCCAAATCCAATGGCATGAAGCTTTTCCCTATGTTTTTGCCTAAAATTTTATGGCATTAGTTCTTATTTTCTTATTTTTAGGTTTTTGATCCATTTTGAGTTACTTTTTGTATATAGTTTACAGGAAAGGTCCAAATTCATTCTTTTGTATGTGAATATCCATTTTTCCCAGAATTATTTGTAGAAAACACTGCCCTTTCCTGATTGAATGATCTCAGCAACCTTGTTGAAAATCATTTGACCATATATGTGAGAATTAATTTCTGGGCTCTCTATTCTATCCCATAGTTCTATTGGTCTGTCTTTATGTCAGTATCACAGTGTTTTGGTTACTGTAGATTTATAGAAAGTTTTGAAATCTGAAAGTGAGAGCCTTCCAACTTTGTTCTTTTTGAAGATTGTTTTGGATATTTATGATCCCTTGAAATTTCATGCAACTATTAGGATGGGTTTTTCTATTTCTGTAAAAAAATGAAATTAGCATTTTGACAGGGATTAAAACTGCAGATTGCTCTGGGTAGTATTGACATCTTAACAATATTAAATATTTAATACTTGAACACAGGGTGTCATTCCATTTATGTCTTTTTAAATTTTATTCAGCAATGTTTTGTAGTTTTCAGTGTACAAGTCTTTCAACTCTTTCATTAAGTTTATTAAGTATTTTATTCTTTTTGATGATAACATAAATGGAATTGTTTTCTTAATTTCCTTTTTGGATTGTTCACGGTTAGGTATAGAAACGCAACTGATTTTTGTATGTCGATTTTGTATCCTGCAACTTCTCTGAATTCATTTATTAGTTCTAACAGTGTTATTAGTAGAGTCTTCAGAGTTTTCCATTTATAAGATTATGTCATCTGCAAACAGAAAATTTTACTTTTTGCTTCCTGATTAAATGCCTTTTATTTCTTCTTGCCTAGTTAATCTGGCTAGGACTTCCAGTACTTTGTTGAACAGAAGCGATGAGAGCGGGCATCTTTGTCTTGTTCCTGATCTTAAAGAAAAAGCCTTCAACTTTTCACCATTGAGTATGATGTTAGCTGAGGGTTTTTGATACATGGCCATTATTGTTTTATTATTTTGAGGTAGTTTCCTGTTTCCTCTTTTTATTTTTCTTTGAAACAAGGTCTTGCTTTGTCACCCAGGCTGGAGTACAGTGGTGCAATCACATTTCACTGCAACCTCAAACTCCTGGGATCAAGCTATCCTCCCACCTCAGCCTTCCAAGTAGCTGGGATTACAGGCTCAGACCATCATGCCCAATTAATATATTTTTTCTTTTATTTTTTGTAGAGACAGGGTCTCACTATGTTGCCTAGGCTGGTCTCAAACTCCTGGCCTCAAGCAATCCTCCTGCCTTGGCCTCCCAAAGTGCTGGGATTATAGGCCTGAGCCACCATGCCTGGCTTTTTCCTTCTGTTTCTATATTGTTGAGTGTTTTTATCATGAAAGGGTGATGAATTTTGTCAAATGTTCTTTCTGCATCAACTAAGATGATCATACGCTTTTTTCCCCTTTATTCATACATAATTTCATTTTTTCTGTCTTTAAGTTCACTGATTCTTCTCCCTGATCAAATCTTCTATTGAACCCCTCTCATGAATTTTTCCATTTATTTTTTGTATTTTTCCAGCTTCCAAATTTCTTTTTTCTTCCTTTTGATAATGTCCATCTTTTTGTTAAAATTCTCATTTATTTCATGTTTCATTTTCCTGATTTCCTTTATTTATTTGTTTTTGCCTTCTTTTAGATTTTGAGCAGGTTTAAGACATACGTTTTAAAAAATAAAATAAATAGGATTTAATCAAACTAAAAATCTTCTTCACAGCAAAAGAAATAATCAACAAAGTAAATAGACAACCTACAGAATGGGGAAAAATATTCATAAACTATATATCCAACAAAGGACTAATATCCAGAATCTACAAGGAACTCAAACAAATCAGCAAGAAAAAAACAAATTATCCCATTTTAAAGTGGCCAAATGACATGAAAAAACATATTTCAAAAGAAGATATACAAATGGCCAAAAAACATATGAAAAGATGTTCAACATCAATAATCATCAGGAAAATGCAAATTAAAAACACAATGAGATACCACCTTACCCTGATCAGACCGGCTATTATTAAAAAGTCAAAAAACAATACATGAAACCATTGCAGTGAAGAGGGAAGGCTTATACACTGTTGGTGGGAATGTAAATTAGTACAACCTCTATGGAAAACAGTTTGGAGATTTCTCAAGGAACTAAAAGTAGATCTACCATTCAATCCAGCAATCCCATTACTGGGGATCTACCAAAAGGAAAAGAAGTCATTGTATCAAAAAGCCACCTGCACTCATATTTTTATCACAGCACAATTCACAATTGCAAAGATTATGGAATCAACCTAAGTGCTCATCAACCAAAGAGTGAATATACACACACACACACACACACACACACACACACTATGGACTACTACTCCACCATAGAAAAGAATAAAATAATGTCTTTTGCAGCAACTTGAATGGAAATAGAAGTCATTATCCTAAGTGAAGTAACCCAGGAACAGAAAACCAAATGCTGCATGTTATCACTTATAAGTGGGAACTAAACTGCAGGTGAGCACAGGCATACACAGTGGTATAATGGACATTGGAGACTCAAAAGGAGGGAGAGTGGGAGGGAATGAGGGAAGAAAAATTACCTGTTGGGTACAAAGTACACTATTTGGGTGATGGGTACACTAGAGGACCAGATTCATCCATATAACCAAAAATCACTTGTATTCCTAAATCTGTTGAGATAAAAAACTTTTTTAAAAAGACAGTTGTTTTGAAGTCTTTGTCTAGTAAATATGATGTCTGTATTTATTCTGGAGTAGTTTCTGGTGATTTATTGTGTTACTTTAAATGGGCCAAGTTTTCCTATTTCCTTGAATGCCTTGTGCTTTTTATTGTTGAAAATTGGGCGTTTAAAGAATCAGCTACCTTTCTCAGTCTTTGTAGACTGGCTCTGTGTTGGGATAGTCCTTAACTAATTAGCTCGGGGCATTTTCAGGCTGATTAGCTCAAAGTGAAAGCATAAGATCTTCTCAGGACTTTTCTGAATGTGCATCTTACCTGGGCCTGCATGTGGCTTTCTCAATTCCCTTGTATACATGGCTGATTTTGAATTCTTAATTTCCCAAAAACTCTCAAATCAGCTTCTCCTTGGTGCCTTAGATGGCCTACTGTATGCTTCCCTGCTTAAACTCTTGCCCAAGGAGCTGCAGATTTGTGGTTCCTCTGTAGCTCTTACGAGCATTGCCTGCTACTTACTGCTGTTTTGCCATGTTTGAAGTCTGATGTCACTTTCTACACCTGAGCTCTGAGTTAAGAAAAACAGGTATTAGGCAGCCCCCAGATAGATTAGAACATTGCTATATGATCTGCTCTATTACCTCCAGCCTGAGGAAGGGAATTGAGAGCTGGACTGCTGCCTCCTTTGGACCAAGGCTATGTCATGCCAGGGAGGGGATGGAGCAAGTGGGAGTTAAAAATATCATAAAATTTCCTACTGTTTACAAGGTAGCTTTTTCTTTTTCTTTTTTTTTAAATTTTAGCCTCTATTTTATTTACTTTTTTATTTCAAAGGATTACGGGGGTACAAATGCTTTTAGTTACAAGGATCACTTTTGTAATGCTTGAGTCAGGATTATACTTGTGCCCTACATCCAGATAGTGTTCATTGTACCCATTAAGTAGGGTTTTGCCCATCCCCTCTTCCCCCCTCCCCCCTGATTGATTTCCATTGAGTTATACTTCCCTCTATGCAGATGTGTGCTCATCGGTTAGTTCCAATTTAATAGTGAGTACATGCGGTGTTTGTTTTTCCATTCTTCAGATACTTCACTTAGGATAATGGTCTCCAGTTCCATCCAAATTGTTGCAAAAGGCATTAAGTAGCCCTTCTCCATGGCTGAGTAGTATTCCATGGTATACATATACCACATTTTATTAATCCACTGATGAATTGATAGGCATTTGGGCTGATTCCACTTATTTGCAATTGTCAATTGTGCTGCAATAAAAATTCGAGTGCAGGTTACTTTTTGATGAAATGACTTCTTTTCCCTTGGGTAAATACCCAGTAGTGGGATTGCTGGATCAAATGGTAGATCTACTATTAGTTCTTTGAGGAATCTCTATACTGTTTTGCATAGAAGTTGTACAAATTTGCCATCCCACCAACAGTGTATAAGTGTTCCTTTGTATCTGCATCCATGCCAGCATCTATTGTTTTGGACTTTTTTAAAAAAAGGCATTCTAACTGGGGTGATGTGATATCTCATTGTGGTTTTAATTTGCATTTCCATGATAATAAGTGATGCTGAGCAGTTTTTCATATGTTTATTGGCCATTTGTCTATCTTCTTTTGAAAAGCTTCTGTTCATGCCTTTTGCCCACTTCTTAATGGGATTGTTTGATTTTTTTCTTCCTGATTTGAGTTCGTTGCAGATTCTGGTTATTAGTCGTATCGGATGTATAGCTTGTGAATATTTTCTCCCATTCTGTAGGTTGTCTATTTGCTTTGCTGATTATTTCCTTGGCTGTGCAGAAGCTTTTCAATTTAACCAAGTCCAATTTATTTATTTTGTTGTTGGTGAGATTGCCATTGGGGTCTTCTTCATAAATTTCTTGCCTAGGCTGATATCTAGAAGAATTTTTCCAACATTGTCTTCTAGAGCACTTATGGTTTCATGCCTTACATTTAAGTATTTTATCCACCTTAAATTAATTTTTGTGAGTGGTAAGAGATATGGATCCAGTTTCATTCTTCTGCATGTGCCTATCCAGTTGTCCCAGCACCATTTATTGAATAGGGATTATTTTCCCTAGTGTATATTGTTGTCTGCTTTGTCAAAGATCTCTTGGCTGTATGTGGATGGTTTTATGTCTGGGTTTTCTGTTCTGTTCAATTGGTCTATGTCTCTAGTTTATGCCAATACCATCCTGTTTTGGTTACTATAGCCTTGTAGTATAGTTTGAAGTCTGGTAATATGATGCCTCCATATTTGTTCCTTTTGCTTAAGATTGCTTTGGCTATTCGGGCTCTTTTCTGGTTCCAAATGAAGCATAGAAGTATTTTTTCTAGATCTGTGAAATGTGATGTTATTTTGATGGGGATTGCATTGAATCTGTAAATCACTTTGCGAAGAATGGACATTTTAACAGTGCTGATTCTACTGATCCATGAGCATATTATGTTTTTCGATTTGTTTGTATCATCAGTGATTTCTTTCCTCAGTGTTTTGTAGTTCTCTTTGTACAAATCTTTCATCTCCTAGGTTAAGTATATTTCTAGGTATTTTATTTTCTCTGTAACTATTGTAAATGATATTGAGTCTTTGATTTGACTCTCAGTTTGACTGTTATTGGTGTATGGGAATGCTACTGATTGTGTACATTGATTTTGTAACCTGAAACTTTGCTGAACTTATTTATCAATTCCAGGAGTCTCTTGGTAGCATCTTTGGGATTGTCTTATCATCAGCAAAAAGCTATAGTTGAATCTCCTATTTTCCAATTTGATACCATTAATTTCTTTCTCTTGCCTGACTGATCTGGCTAGGACTTCCAGCACTATGTTGAATAGAAGTGGTGATAGTGGGCATCCTTGTCTTGCTCCACTTCTTAGTGGGAATGCTTTCAACTTTTCCCCATTCAGTATGATGCTGGCTGTGGTTTTGTCATATATGGCTTTTGTAATATTTAGACATGTTCCTTTTATGACAAGTTTCTTGAGGGTTTTCATCATGAAATTGAACTGAATTTTGTTGAATACTTTTTCTGCATCTATTGAGATGATCACATGGTCTTTGTTTTTGCTTCTGTTTATGTAGTGAATCACATTTATTGTTTTATGTATGTTGAGCCATCCTTGAATCCCTGGGATGAAGCCAGTGTGGTCATAGTGGCTTATTTTTTTTTATGTGGTCTTGAATTCGGTTTGCTAGTATTTTATTGAGGATTTTTCCATCTGTATTCATAAGGGATATTGGTCTCCCTTATCCTTAAACTATCCTTATCCTTAACTATCCTTAAAAAAGGATAGTTTCCTTTTTTTGTTTTGTCCTTTCCTGGCTTTGGTATCAAGGTGATACTGGCTTCATAGAATTAGTGGGGAGGATTCCCTCCTTCTCCATGTGAAGGAATAATTTCTGCAGTATGGGTACCAACTCTTCTTTGTAGGTCTGATAAAATTCAGCTGTGAATCAATCTGGTCTGTGGCTCTTTTTGTTTTTGGAAGATTTTTTTATTGTAGCTTCAATCTCGTTGCTAGTTATTGGTCTGTTCAGGAATTTTATTTCTTCCTGATTGAGTCTTGGGAGATTGTGTGTTTGTAGGAATTTGTCCATTTCCTCTGCATTTTTGAGTTTATGTGCATAGAGATTTTCATGGCATTCAGAGGTGAATTTTCTATTTCTGTGGTATCAGTTGTAATATATACTTTTTCATTTCTGATTGAGGTTATTTGCATCCTTTCTCTTCTCTTGCTGGTTAATCTAGAAAGAGGTCTATCAATTTTGTTTATCTTTTCAAAGAACCAACTTTTTGTTTCATTGATCTTCTGTATTTTTTTCTTGTTTTTGATTTCATTTAGTTCTGCCCTGAATTTAGTTATTTCTTTTCCTCTGGTGGTTTTGGGAGTGGTTTGCTCTCCCTTTTCTAGTTCATTGAGACATGTAATTACATTGTTGACTTGTGATCTTTCTGTCTCTTTGACGTAGGCATTTAAGGCTATGAATTTTTCCCTTAGGACTGCATCTGCCGAATCCCATAGATTTTGATAGCTTTTGTCCCCTTTGTCATTCAGTTCAAGGAATCTTTTGATTTCCATCTTAATTTCATTGTTGATCCAATAATCGTTCAGCAGGAGGTTGTTTAATTTCCATGAGTATGTGTAGAATTGAGTGTTTCTCTTGGAGTTGATTTCTAGCTTTATTCCACTGTGGTCTGAGAAGATACATGGTATAATTTCTATTTTTTAGAATTTGCTGAAACATGTTTTGTGGCCTAAAATATGGTCAATCTTGGAGAATGTTCCATGTGCTAATGAGAAGAACGTATATTCAATAGTTTGGGGACAAAATGTTCTGTAAATGTCTATTAGGCCCATTTGTTCTAGAGTCCTGTTTAATTCCAGTATTTCTTCATTTATTTTCTGCTTAGATGATCTTTCCATATCTGTCAGTGAGATGCTGAAGTCCCTGGCGATTATGATGCTGCTGTTTATCTCTTTGCTTAGATCTAGTAGGGTTTGCTTTATGAATCTGGGTTCTCCTGCGTTAGGTGCATAAATATTTAGGATTGTTATATCTTCTCGTTGAATAGCTCCCTTTATCATTATGTAATGGCCATTTTTGTCTTTACTATTTTTGATTTAAAGTCAATTTTATCTGACATGAGAATGGCTACACCTGCTTTCTTTTGATTTCCATTTGCGTGGAATATTTTTTTCCATCCCTTCACCTTGAGTCTGCATGAATCCTTGTGTGCTAGATGTGTTTCCTGCAGACAGCAGATACTTGGATTGTATTTTTTTATCCATTCAGCCAGCCTATGTCTCTTGCCAGCAGAATTCAAACCATTCACTTTGATTGATAGAATTTATATGTGGGATGCTCTTCTGTTCATCCTGTTGGGTATACCTTATTGCTTTGTTTTACCTCTTGTACTATTGTTTTATATGAGCTCTGAGCTTTAGCTTTTTGGTGGTTTTACACTGATGGGTGACTCTTGTGCTGATCCATGTATAATGGAGTTCTGAGTATTTCCTGCTGGGCAGGCCTGGTCTTGACAAATTCCCTCAGTGTTTGCTTGTCTGGAAAAGTCTTTATTTTTCCTTCATGTATGAAGTTTAATTTTGTAGGATACAAGGTTCTAGGCTAGTAGTCATTCTGTTTAAGAAAACTGAAGATGGGGTCCCAATCCCTTCTGGCTTGTAAGGTCTCTCTTGAGAAGTCTGCAGTTAGCCTGATGGGTTTTCCTTTGCAAGTTACTTGATGTTTTTGCCTTACAGGTCACAGAAGTTCCTCCTTTGTGTTGATTTTGGCTAGTTTGATGACTTTGTATCTTGAAGATTGCCTCTTTGCAATGAATCCTCCAGGTGTTCACTGAGCTTCTTGTACCTGGATGTCTAAATCTCTAGCAAGACCAGGGAAGTTTTCCTCAATTATTCCCTCAAATAGGTTTTCCAGCCCTGTGCATTTTCTTCTTCACCTTCAGGGATGCCTATGATTCTTATGTTTGGCCATTTTACATAATCCCATATTTACTGTAGGCTTTGTTCATTCCTCTTATTTCTCTGTTCTTTATTTTTGACTAACTGAATTAATTTGAAAAATTTTCTTCAAGCTCTGAAATTCTTTCTTAAGCCTGGTCTAGTCTATTCTTAAAACTTTCCACTGTGTTTTGTATTTCCTGAAATGAATTTTTCATTTCCAGAAGTTCCATTTGTTGTGTTTTGTTTTTTTAATTTGTTGACCTCTTTAGTGAATTTTTCATTCATTTCCTGAATTGTTTTTCTGGTTTATTTGAGTTGGTTTTCCATTTTGTCTTGGATTTCATTGAGCTTCCTTAAAGTCCATATTTGGGATTCTTTACCTGTCATTTCAATATTTTCATTTTTTGCTTGCTATCCTTTGCTAGAGAGCTGGTGTTCCCTTCTGGGGTGTCCTTTCACTCTGATTTTTCATACTTCTGGAGTACTTTCACTCTTTCATTCTCATCTAGAGCAGCTGTTGCTTCTTATTTTTGGATTGTCTTTTGTTTAGATGGGGCTTTTTCCTCCCAAATCACTTGTATAGGAGTGTTTGTAGCATATGTTGGGTAAGAACTTTTGGCTTTGCTTGTGGGTACTTTGATGGTGCTCTAGTTTCTGGTTGGATGCCTTAGTTATAGATATCCCTAGTGTGCTGGTTTTCTCAGTTGCTAGTTGTTTGTAGGCTATAGCTGTGGTGAGCTATGTGAGTGGGCAGATTCCCTGTCTCTTTGATGAGGAAGGATGGAGGTCTTTGAGATCCTTTCGCTTTCCCCAACCCTATGGTCTTCCTAACAATGTGAATTGAATTGGCATGCCCAGTTTAATCTCTGAGACAGTAGGTGGTGCTTGTGGGTGAGAATCATCCACACCCTGCATGACTGAGTCAATAGATGCAGTAAAGGGCTGTGCAGATTGACCTCCCTGTCAATAGGTGGTGCTTCCTGGAAGGCACAAGCTGTGGTGTTGTTTTTGGGACCTGTGACTGGCTCTAGTCCCTGAGGAGAAGCACTCAAATACCCCTGGTGGTGCGTGGGACCTTGGAACTTCCAGGTGAGTCCCTATTCTCTGCCACAGCAGAGCTGGGTGGGGCAGTGAGGCTGGGTAGGCCTGGGTTGGGTAATCCTTCCCTCAGGCTCCACAAAAGCCAGAAATGTATCTGTGTCAGCAGGGGGCAAAGGACTGCTCCCAGCTTCTGGGGAAAGCTGCCAGGGTGTGGCTGAAGTTGCCCCACCCAACCAGAAAGCCTGCTTGTGGAGACGGTACTATCCGAGATTCACAATCTGGCTGTCAGGAATGGATTTCACTCTTCACCCCACTCCTCTGCTCCACATTGTCCCTCCAACATCTACTGGCAGTCAGGAGCTTGAACTAGCTAAGCTCCCTGACGATTGTGCTGCAGGGTGGGAAATTCCCCACCCAGGACCCTGGCCTAGGCTGAGAGCTCAGCCTTCTTGTTGGTGGAAGGGTGCTCCACAAGTATGCCACAGTTGGGACCCACACTACACTCTCCTCTCAGTTCTGCCTACACGGGCTCCCTCACCTCCCAAGATTAGTTTGCAAATCTCCCCTCTGTGCCCCCAAACAACACAATTGAGTCCTGGGAGTACAGGATTTGGCCTGTGGACCTGTCTCTTGGTCCCTGAAGATCAATCCCCATCTATGCCAGGGAGAAGTGTGCTGGTCCCGAGTTGCCTTTGGGGTGCTCCAGCAGGTTTGATGTTCATCAACCTCAGGGTGTGCCCTACTCTGATGGAGCTGCTGGGCACACAGCACCAAGGAGGGCCAGTGAGCAGGGAGCTCACAGTCTGAGCACCCCTTAGTCTGCTGCAGGACTTTAAGAGGAAATGGTTTGAGCCTCAGTGTGGTGGCTCAGTTGTCTTTCTTGGCAGCCACAGGTGTGGGAGGGGAGGGGGAGGAAAAGAGTCTGGATGGAGGAAAGCTAGCACTCTGGTCGTCTCCATCCCCCTCTCCACAAAGCAGCCCGCCTGGAATGTACTGGCTGCGGGGTCACGCAGCACCCCTGGAAAGCACTGGACCCCTATGGCTCCTGCAGTCTGAGCCAGAGTTGGCAACTGTATACAATGTATACATGGGTATACAATGAAGAAAAATCTAGATACAGACTCAAATATGCATGTCGTAAACAATTTTCTAAATAGTTGCACAGAGATATATCACCTTCTCAATTTTGTAATATATAAATCTTAAGAAAAATCAATAAAATATGTTTAGTAAACATCTGTTATGTATAAAGAACTATGAACAGCAGGCATAAGGGGAGAAAATGACAGTGTAATAAAAATAACATGAGTTTTGAGGTAGACTTAGCGGGATTCAACTACAAGTCTGGCCCTGGACAAATTATCCACATTATCTTAAGAATCATTTGCTTCATCAGTCACTGGTCAGTGGCCTATATGCTACAGCCATCCTGCTTAGGTTTGAATCTCAGCTCTGACACTTGCTAGCTATGTGACCTTGAAAGAGTCATTCAACCTCTCTTTCCTTATCTATAAATGGGACAATTAATGTAGGTACCTCATAGTAGTGTGATGAGGATTAAATGGGTTGATTACTCTGTATAAAATGCTTAGAATGTGTCTGGCACTGTTCTTAGCTATTATCATCTGCAAAATGGTAAAATAACTACCACCTTCCAGAGTTTCTATAAGAAATAAATGGAATAATTGACACGATGGCCGAAGGTTAATTTAATGTGTCAACTTGACTGGCCCATGGGGGTGCCCAGATATTTGGTCAAACATTATTCTGGCTGTTCTTATGAGGTTGTTTTGGGACGAGATTAACACTGAAATAAGTAGACTAAGTATAGCACATTGTCCTCCTTAACATGGGTGGGCTTCATCCAACCAGTTGAAGGCCTGGATAGACCAAAAAGGCTGACCCTCCCCTGAGTAATAGAGAATTTTTTCTGCCCAACTGTCTTCAAAGTGGGACATCAGGTTTTTTTCCTGCCTTTGGATTAAAAATGAAACATTGTCTCTTACTGGATTTCAAGCCTGTTGTTCTTTGAACAGGAACTACACCATCAGATTTTCTGGTTCTCTGACTTTTGGACTCAGACTGGAACTAAACTATTGGCACTCTTTTTTCTCCAGATTGCTGATTCACCCTGCAGATCTTGAGACTTCTCAGTCTCCATTACTACATGAGCCAATTTCTTATAATAAATCTTTTTCTATACATACATATATATAATATATAATGTGTGTATTTGTATGTATACACACACACACACACACACACACACACATTTTGTTGGTTCTGTTTCTCTGGAAAATCCTGACTGGTACAATGACACTCAGTGTTTAATGGATGTTTATGCTTTAAACCCTGACAAGCATACACCTAGGACTATCTTCAAAGAGTTTACTGCTAACTCTGACTCTGATATGCACAGGGACTCCCCAACCCTCATTCCAGGTCCCCTCCACCATATGCAGTCACCATACCTTGAACAAGTTTCAATTTTGAAGAAATAACTTTAGAAGCATATGAAACATCAAAAGGAGAGTCTTGACTAAAGATAAATGAAAGAAATGAGGTAGAAATGTATTTTTCTTATAACCTGATATACTGATTGATCTATACAGGTTTGGGGAGAGAATGTAGAAAATAAAGAAAATGAAGAGAGAAAAATGGTACTTTAAACATTTGCCAACTCAAGTTACTCTACCTGAATTATGGAAAGAAAGAAAGACAGAAGTAGGGAGGGAGTGAGGAAGGAAGGAATAAAGGCAGGCAGGAAGGAAGGGGAAGGAACGAAGGAAAGAAGGAAAGCGGACAAAAAACAGTGCACATGACACTTATTTTTAAAGGACATAGTGAAAAGGAGCCCTCATGGGCAGAGGGATAAGATGTTTTCTGTAATCAGGAAAGCCTTGGATAAGGCTTTTGGAGAAGGAGAATTTAAAGGTACCTTCAAACTTGAGTGAATACATACAGACCTTGTGCCCAATCATATAAATTAACACTAAAATCACTAAAATTAATCATTAGCATGTAACATATTCCCTCCTCTGTCAGTTTTCTAAAAGTCAGAAAATACTTCACCCTCATCTGAAAATTAAGATGAGAAATAAAAAACAAGTAGGAGCAGGAAAAAATAAATAAAACAGCATATGGGAAGACATTATACAATGTTGCAAGACAGACTGTTTCTACACCCTAGACATTTCCTGTTCATATCAAGAAGATGGGCTACATCTGTTTTTCTACATTCCGTAGCTATTTTTAAGGAATTAGCCAAATTGTTTTTTCAGTATCTTAACTCAGAAACCCAAACTGGAGAAAGAGATGAGATTTGGTCACACCCAATGACAAGTCAACAGAGATTTTCTTTGTTTATTCTGTTTCAGCTTGGGTGATGTCTGGCAATTAAGTGATTAAGCAGCAATGCATGGGTTGTGTCACTTTTTTAAAAAAGATGGGGAAGATTATAGTTCCCCATGTTTTTCTTCATTAGTGTGTGCTTGTCAAAAGTAATTTAATGAACTTTATTTAAGGGGGAAATGGTAAATCTATATTCAGTGTGTCAGGATCTAGCAAATCACCCCATGAATGAAGATAAAAAGGAAAGACAGCCCCAAATTGAATCTTTTCAAATCAGTAAATCTTGTTCTACACTTTCATTTACTAACGTATTAATTTTTAATTTCCATTGCATTTTTGGGTATAATGGTTGCCTTTAAATCTTATTTTTCACCCTGGTTTCCATTTCTTTTTCCTATAAAATGGATAACTAGTATTGTTATGCCCTGTCAAGTTGTATAGACATACAAAGTTAAAATACAGAGTTTTTGCAGATTGGAAGCAGAAAATCTTGCAAAGTTCCTTAGAGATCATCTAGTTACATCCTTTCATTTTACAGATGGGCAAAGTGAGGTTTAGTGTAATAGGTGACTTTCTTAAAGTCATCCAGCATACTATTGGAACAGCTGGTTCTAGATCTCCTAAATTCCAGCCAACTTGTTCTTCAACTATACATAGCATTCTTATAGCTAAAGATCTGGATTTTTTTTCAACAATCTGTTTTACAAAATTGGGAGCAAAGTACAGATGACTTGTTTAGATGAGCTTTCTCAATGGCCACTTCCGAACCAGTCTGATTTTTTTTTTAACTGTTAGGTGGAATATATGCCAATAATTTAAAAGTTATTTTCCTCTTTCTTAATTGACTTTTTAAAATTGATGGCATGATATATGCAAATAAACTTTGAAATATGATGTAAATAAATATAAAATCTGCAATCTAAGGATCATTACCATAGGCATTCCATAGATTTTCTTTTTTATTTGCTCTCCAGATTTTTATCTAGTGTACCCCTGTTTATAGAACCAGCTGGAAACCATAAATAAAATAGGTACCTCTTTTAAGGAGTTAATTTTCTGAGGTACTCAGAAGTAAAAGAATGAGTATGATAGAAAATTTGGCCCTTTTTTTTTTCCAAACAACTGATACACACAAACATTCTGAGGTCTCAAAGTCTGAGTAACTAATGTATGACTAAATCAGCCAGGCATGGCCTTAAAACCTCTGGGCTCTTGACTGTATAGTTTAGGGTAGTTATCTCTAGATGGCATTGCCAAGTATCTTGGTCCTTATAAGTAAAGGTTTCCAGGTTATTGATACCTCTAGAGACAACCACTGTAAGTTCCTAAAGGACAGGGACCTTATTTTAACTTTTATAATTTTAAAATACTTTCCCACTTCAGCATGTAGTATACTCCATATTGCTTTTCATGGATCAATTGGCTATTAAAATATCACATACGCCATTAAAGAGATGCAGTAACTAAGGAGAAGTGAAAGCAAGAATAAAGAAATAGAAAACCTGGAAATAAATTGACACTTTTCTGTTGGCTACAACATTTCAGGTGACAATCCCCTTCTTTCAGAATCATAAACCTTTGTTTGCCCCTTCTATGTTATAACAGTTTCTGAACCCAATAATAGCCTAAAACAACCATTTTTTTCCCCTAGAGACAGAGCATGATCTTCACTTTCAATTTCCCCCTTTTCATTTCAGCCTTTCCTCTCTAGGACAACTAGTCTCTTTATCCAACACTGTCTTTCTCGAATACCAGCAAAACCAAAGAGAAAAATCATATTATAGTATGTGATATTCAGAAATTATCTTTCCTTCTTCCAAATAAGAAATTTTAAAAATAAGAATAATAAGTATTCACATTTAAATAGCATTTCACAATTTAGAGAATATAATGCAATGTCTCCTTCAAGATAGTCTGAATGAAAACCATTCAACTCCCCTGGTATTTTCCTCTCAATATGGCAACAATTACCTAGGTAATTATATTACTGTCTTAGACACTTTTATTCTTTATGTTACACTTCTCCCTCTGCTTGCAATTTTTCACTGCCCCACACTCTTTGCATGAATAATTTAACATATGGATTTGGATTTCAACACTGAAACTGGTAACCCTAGAACTTTTTTTTTTTCATTTCAGAATATTATGGGGGTACAACACTTTGACAAGCTAAGGCAACTCTCTGCTACAAAGGCTTGGTCTTTTATTTTTCCACTAAATGTTTTTGAACTAACT
This sequence comes from Daubentonia madagascariensis, assembly GCA_023783475.1. Lineage (NCBI taxonomy): Eukaryota > Metazoa > Chordata > Mammalia > Primates > Daubentoniidae > Daubentonia > Daubentonia madagascariensis. Next base: position 3,621,680 of record JAKFHU010000341.1, on the reverse strand, counting down.
TAAAACCACTATGGTAAAGAATGGAATGAAGGAGTCAGGCAATGCATCATCATGTTCATCATTACCCATCATCATCATATTTTGGCCAGACATTGGAAAAGGCCTCTTAGATAAACTGTCTCTCTGCTTCTACTTGTGTCTTCCATTAGCCTATTCACGTAGCAATCAGAATAAAACTTTTAAAAAGTATTAGTCAGATTATGTGATTGCCCTGTTCAAAACTGCCCAATAGCTACATCCTATTCATTTTTCCAACATCATTGCCTACCATTCTCCCCCTTGTTCATTTCACCCTACCTACGTGGGCCTTGACTAGGTCAAACTAAGTCACACCTCAGGATCATTGACCTGGTTTTTTCCTCTGTCTGAAGGCATTTGTCCGTGGTCTTTGCATGGCTTTCTCTTTGACATAAACCCTATCTAAAATAATATACAAATCCATGCTTATGTATGCCTATCAAAATATTCACTTACTCAGCTTTATTTTTCTTCATGGCATTAGCCTTACCTCACATTATGTTATACATTTATTGTCTACCTATCCAACTAAAATATAAACTCCTTGAGGTACTAGACTTTGTCTTTTCTTCATTGTATTGCTAGTACCTGATAAAGTACCTAAGACATTAAAAAGTATTCAATGTGCATTTATTCACTAAATGAATGAATGAATTAATGACCTTGAGCACTAGTCTTGACTCACAATTCTCAAGAATTTCAATACACACTTGAATGATCTTTCTAATAACATGGCTTCTCTGTTCCTTAATAGCCTTTTCTCCAATGAACTTGTCCTCAAACCTACCTCAACAATGCAGCCCCACAGATACAACCCTAGATCTTGTCACTGCCACTAACTACAATGCCTCCATAATCTCAGTTTCACATATCCACATCTCTAACCACCACCTCCTGTCTTTCCAGCTTACTTCCACTAGTACCTCAACTATAAAAATCATTTAATGCTACTGATGCCTACAATCAATCTATCCTACCACCTTTTCCCATTCTTTCATCATCACGTCCTCTTTTCCCTCCTTATCCAGTTTAACTTCCATGGTCCATTTGCATTCCAACTCCATTGCACACACTCTCAAATCCCTTGTTCTTTTCTCCCTCTGCTATAATGATGGGAAAACCATAACTCTGCACCTATTCTGTGCTGCACTGGGCAACTGGACATGCCTGGAGAAAAACAGAACTATGAGAACTCATTTTACTTTCAATTCATGATGTAAAGCCTGAAGTGGTCCATTACTGCTGCTTTGCAATCTTATTATGTTTCCCTGACCAATTCACTCTTCACTCTCCCTGAAGATTAAATCACATCATCTGCTTTCTTTTTTAGACCTCAAATACCTCTTTTCCCATCCTTATCAATCAATGGCCTTGTCTCTTATTTCCCTCTCTTTCGATCATTCCCATGAGCATACAAACATTATGCATTATTTCCCCTTCTGCCACCTACTGCAGTGTGGCCTTCAGCACATTATTTCACTGCTCTGTGCCTCAATGTTCTCATTTGTTAATGAAGATAACTCTAGTATTTGCTTCACTCTGTGTGTGTGTGTAGAAAATGAGTTAGCATAGGTAAAACACTTAGAACTATACTGGGAGTTTAGTAAGTGCTACATCAATATTATTATCATTATATTAGTATTATCATTATTTTTAAAAATCTTCCTTGATCTCACATTCCCTTTCAGTAACTGCCTCTTTTTTTTTCTCCTCTTCACAGTAAACTTCTCAAATGATTTGTCTATACTTGCTCCCTTTACTTCCTCTTCTCCTATTTTAACTTTTTATGTTGATATAATTTAAAACCTACTAAAAATGCAAAAATAGGAAAAAGAAGTACCTTGTCCCCTCTATCCTTCACTCAGATTCACCAGTTATTAACATAACATTTTGCCACACACATATATACATATATATTTTTTCCAAACCACTATGGGAGAGTAAGTTGCCAACATTACGTCCTTTTATCCCAAAATACTTCAGTGTAGTGTGCATTTCCTAAGAACAGAGACATTCTCTTATATAACCACTATACAATTTTCAGAACAAAAAAGATTTAACATTAGAAAATACTATTTTCTAACTCACAGTGCATATTCAAATTTCACGAATTGGCTCACTAATGTACTTTACAGATACTTCTTTTTTCCATCCCAGGATCCAATCCTGGATCATGTATTGCATTTAGTTGTTATGTATTTTAGCGTCTTTTGATCTGGAACAGTTCTTCACCCTTACTCAATCTTTACTCATCTTTATATATTTGAAGGGTACAGGACAGCTATTTTGTAGAATTTGCCTTGTTTTGGGTTTTCTGATGAATAAGTCCAGGTTATGCATTTTTGGGAGGAATACCACTCTTGGTTAAGGTGGTGTCTGACATGTTTGTGATCCATGTAATGTCATTCCTTTTCCCTTTGTAATTTGATGCTTGTAGTATTCTCTGTCTTCTCATTGATGGTCAAAAATGGGCTATGTGTGGTTTAATTTGCTCTTCTGTTGATCCATACAGTTTTTCTTTTAGGGTGTGTAGATACGTTTGGATTTATGCAGCCAACTGTGAAGTCTCATTTTCTCTTGACCCTAATTCAATCAGGCTTTTGCCACTCTATTCAATATTTTTAGGGTCACCAATGAGCTGTATCTTGACAAATACATTGATTACTTTGTGCTTCTCATCACACTTAAACTATCACCCTCACAGTATAATTTGACACTCCCTTCTTCTTGAATAGTTTTTTCACTTGGCTTCTAAGGCTCTTCTCTCTCTTAGTTCTCCTGCTTTTCCAAATTTTCCTTCTTCGTTTTCCTGATGTCCAGGCTTAAAGAAATGCCTCTTAGATATTTTCACCTGGATGTCTTATATGCATCTTAATATAACAACCCATTTCCAAACTCTCTTTCACTCTTTGCTATCACAGTAAGTTATATTCCATTTGTCCAGCAACTGAGATTAAAAAAAAAAAGGTTGTGGTCTTGCTTGTAGCCATCCTTGATTCTTCTCTTTCTATCACACCTATTTAAGCCACCAGCAAATCCCCTTGATTCTACCTTCAAAATATATTCAGAATTTGACCACTTCTCATTACTCACAATACTAACATCAAAGACCAGACAATTAAGAACTAACACCTGAATTTCTTCAATAGCCTCATAACAGGCTTCCTGCTTTCATTCTTGCTACCCATATATTTTTTCTTCACACAGTAGTCAGAGCAATTCTATTAAATATCATAAGTCAGACAATGTCACTTCACCATTTAAAACCCCCAAACAACCCTTATCTCAGAGCAAAAACTAAAATTTTTAACATGGTTTTACCATGTTTTATAAGTGTACCATGAGGTCCACACTTCCCCCAAACTACCCCTGTAGACTAATATCCTTCCACAGTGCTTTAAAATTATTGCATGCCATTCACTCTAGCCTCCTCAGTATTGCTACAACACTCTTGCTTCAAGGTGTTTGCACATGGACTTGTCCTGCATGATCTTTGCCCAGATATCTGAGGAAAAACATTAATTTGGCAGAAACTATGTGACAGCAAAATGTTGAAGGTCTTTTATCTACATACTATTGAGGGGAAATAAATAAGCTATCACTCAAGACAATGTCTGCTTCACATAGAAAATAAATTTTGAGATGTCAAAACAGAGGGTCTTTCAAGTACTTAACATGTATTGACCAATTTAATTCTCACAACAAGCTGATGAACATCTGGCACAATGTTAGCACTGGGTCAACACCCATGGGTCAAGGGTCATCAGGAGAAAGGATGTACTTCTGGTCTGGTAGCAATGCTGCCTGCCTCCATGCTTTCTTATTACCCCCTGAGAAACAGCACCACACAAATTTGTGAATGCCAGAGAAACCACCACTACCTGTAGGCATACCTTGTCTTATTGTGTTTTACTTTATTGTGCTTTGTGGCTATTGTGTTTTTTATAAATTGAAGGTTTGTGGCAACTCTGATCAAGCAAGTCTATCAGCACCACTTTTCCAAATATTTCAAATGTTTTCATTATTACTTTATTTGTTATGGTGATCTGTAATCAGCAATCTTTGATGTTACTCTTGTAATTGTTTTGGGGGGTTCCATAACTGTGCCCATATAAGATGGCAAACTTAATAAGTACTGGGTGTGCTCTGACTATTCCACAGCATAGTAGAAACATAACCTTTATATGTACTGGGAACCAAAAAGTGGTATGACTCATTTGACTGCGACATTCATTTAATTGCAGTGGTCTGGAATCCCACCTGCAATATCTCCAAGGTATGCCTATAATTGCTTGACTACAGCTAGTTTGTTCTTCTTCCTTTCAAGTACTAGGAAATATTTTAAAACGTCTTTACAGCCTTATCATAATTTTGGCTGAGGAAAATTTCCACCTCCAAACAAAATGTAGTAACAGAGATTGGAAACAATAACAAACCAGAAGCAGAATCAATAAAACAATAGTTTTTAAGATGCTGGACATCAGGCAACAAAGGACAATGGCCTCTGAAAATGGGAAACAAATAAGTTGAGCCATGTGATTGTCCCAGTTTACTGACTGGAGAGAATAGCCAGGGCATGACCCAGAAAGTAGAAGCAGAAGCAGAGCATGAAGGGCTCCCCAAATTGAAGACCAGCAGCTGACATCTGACAGTTCAGGAAGAACAAGGAAGCTAGAGTTCATGGGGCAGAATACCAAAGAGTAGAGAGCTGCTCAAAATGAAACCCCAGAAATCTGCAAAGGCTTCTCCTTGAGCTTCCAGCAGAATACTCACCAGTACAGGAGTGTGAGGAAAGTACTTGAACATGTGGGGAAAAACTTCCTACAGGGCCAGGAATAGTGTCTATTCCTACCAATTATGAATGTAAGATCTCATAATTCTTGGGGCATTGAGTAGAGTACTCAGAAGGGTCTTGCCTCATTAGTGGGGAAGAATTAGCCCTGTACTAAGCACTGTTCTGGTCCCACCTAACAAATCTTAAAGGCAGAATTTGTGTATCACTTTCCCAGGAATGCCCTTACAAATTACCACAAACAGCACAGCTTAAAACTACAGAAATTTATTTTCTTATAGTTCAAGAGGCCAGAAGTCTGAAATTAAGGTCAGCAGGCTGGTTCCTTCTGTAAGTTCTGAGGGAAAACCTGTCCCATGCTTCTTTCTTAGCTTCTATTGGGTGCTAACAATCCTTGGCATCCCTTGGCTTGTACCTGTGTTACTCCAATCTCTGTCTCCATTGTCACACTGCCTTCTTTCCTGTAGTCTTCATACGGCCTTCTTATGGGGACATAAGTGATTGGCTTTAGGGCCTACCTTAATCCAATATGACCTCACCTTAACTAATTATATCTGTAACATCCCTATTTTCTAAATAGGGTCACCTTCCGAGGTTACAAGTAGACACAAATTTGGGGGGAATGCTATTCTACCCAGTACAATCTGAAGGGATCAGATTTTTTCAAATTAACTTGACTGCATCCCAGAACTCAAAAATATTTATAATCATACAAAAATATCCAGTATCCAACATGATGAAAATTCACAATGTCTGGCATCCAATCAAAGATTACAAGAGCAGGCAAAGCAGAAGGAAAATACAACCCATAATGAAAAGAAAAAGCAATGAATTGAAACTGAACTAGAACTTATACAAATGTTAGAATTAGTTTAGGAGGACATTGAAAAAGTTATAAGTTTATTCCATAAATTCAAAAATTTAGAGATATAAAAATATTTTTTAAAAGACTCAAGTAAGACTTTTAGAGATGAAAACTATAATGTGTGGGATTAACATCAGATTACAAAATGCAGAAGGAAAAATTTTTCAGTTTGAATACCTAACAATAGATACTATCCAAATAAAATACTGAGAAAATAAATTTTAAAAAAAATGAAGAGTATCGATGATCTACAGGACAACTTTAAGCATCCTATTGTACATGTAACTGGACTCATCAAAGGAGGAGTGGAGAGAAGGAAAAAAAGTATTTGAAGAAATAATAGCCAAATTTTCCCCAATTTGTTGAAAAGTATAAACCTATAAATCCAAGAATTTCGATGAACCCCAGACACAAGAAATATCAAGAAAACTACATCAAGGCACATCATAACCAAATGGCTCAAAACCAGTGACAAAGAAAAAAAATGTTCTAAAGCAGCCAGAGGAAAAAAAAGAAATATTATATACAGAGGGGGAAAAAAGATAAATATTATGGCAGATTTCTTGTTAGCAACAATGTAAATGAGAAGACAGTGGAGCAATGTGTTTAAAGTAATGAAAGAAAACAAACATCTGTCAACCTAGAATTCTATACCCAGTGAAAATAACTTTAAAAAATGAAAGTGACACAAAATCTCTTCACACATATCACAGCTGTAAGAATTGAACCCCAGCACATCTGTAGTACAAAAAATCTTTCAAACAAAAGGGAAATAGCAACAGATGGAAATATGGATCTATGCAAACAAATGAAGAGCACTGGAAATGGCAATTATATGAGTAAATGTAAAATATTTTTAAAATTATTTAAATCTCTTTAAAAGATAATTGTTTAAGCAAACATAACAAGAATTTGTTGTGGAACTTAAAATATATAACACAAATCACATAAAGGCAGGAGGGATGAAATCAAAGTACAGTATTTAAGGTTCTTATACTGTATGTGCAAAACCATAATATACATTGAAGGTAGACTGTGAAAGGCTAAAGAAGCACACTCTAAACTCTGAAACAACCACTAAAATGGAAAAACAAAATGCTATTTCTAACAAGTCAACAAGGATGATAAACGGGAATCACCAAAAAAAACCCCACTCAGTCTCAAAGAAGGCAGAAAAAGAGGATAAAAGGAGACAAAGAACAGAGAAGGCAAAGACGAAATATGTATCAAAGTGTGAGGTATAAATCCAATCACATCAACAATCACATTAACTATAAAGGTCAAACACTCAAATTAAAAGTCTGAATTTGTCAGATTAGATAAAAAAGCAGTATCCAGCTATATAGTGCCTACAAGAAACACACTATAAATATAAACACACAAATAAGTTAAAAGAAAAAGAACGGAAAAGATATATCATGCTGACCTAGTCAAAGAAAGCTGGAGCAGCTATATTAATAATTGACAAGGTCAATTTCAAGGCAAAGAATATTATAAGGGTTAAAGAAGCCAATTTCATAATCACAAAGAAATCAAGAGATTGTCAAGAAGATATCATCAAGATAGAACAATCCTAAATGTTTATACACCTTATAACAGAGCTTCATATTACAGGAAACAAAAACTGACATAACTGCAAGGAGAAATGAACAAATCCAAAATGTAGTGAGAGATTTAAACACCCCTCTCTAGATAACTGATAGCCTAAATGGTTAGATGGTCAGCAAGGACATAGGAGATGTAAGCAACACTATCCACCAATTTGACCTAATTGACATTTGTGGAATATTCTGCTCAATGCCAACAGAACATATATTCTTTCCAAGAGCACATAGAACATTTAGCAGATAAAACATATTCTGGGCCACAAAATAAAACAAGCCCATAAAATTTAAATGAATTCAAATCATACTAAGTATATTCTCTGGCCACAATGTTATTAACCTAGAAACCATGAAAAAGTAGATGAGCAGTCTAGTGTGACCAGTTTCTAAGTCCCATAGACCCGAGATGAGAAGAGAGCAAAAACGTGGAACCCAACTACACAAACATTTCATATGAAACTGTGGTGATATTTGCTGTGATTATAAATTAGTCTAGCTTGTGTTCTTGTTTACCTATTCCTTACCCCAGACTTATGTGGTAAATGCATGCATAAAATAAATATGCTTTGTGTGTTTGGTTTTGCCAGCAGCTTTGTTCAAGAGAACTTAAGAGTGTATAACACTGATAGATTTAACTGGGTTAAACCTAAACTTAATATACAGTTGGAAAAGATAGAAAATGGGAGTTAAAGACTCATAAAAATAAAAAATAGTCATGAAAATATGGGATGTCATCGAAAGGGGGGGCACTGTTTTATTCTGTAACCATGTGATCTATTTCAATAAGAATAATGAGACCCTTCAACCAAGCTAATTAGAAACAATGCTGCCGTAATATTTTACGTTGAAACTGCCACAAAGTTAAAGCCATTTGCTGATGGAGTGCGGGATAAGAAAGGACAAACTCTGAAGCACAACTGCAAAGACATGATCATCAACTGTAGCAGATAGGCCTTCTTTCTTTATTTCAATCACAGGGGAAGTTGCTATTTCAGAGCTTACAAGGCAAAAAAATGGCTTTAATCAATGACATGATTAAAAGTGTGAGGTCCCAAAGTAGGCACCTTGGGACCTCACACAGTTCTCCCTGCGTCTCTTAACCTAACCCACACATGTTCAACATTCTCAGGTGTTCTGCTTGTTGCAGGCCTTCTAGAACGTGGATCTCTTTCAATAGATTCTCAACCATCTTTTTTTTTTTTTTTTTTGAGACAGAGTCTCACTTTGTCACCCTGGGTAGAGTGCAGTGGCGTCATCGTAGCTCACTGCAAGCTCCAGCTCCTGGGCTCAAGCGATCCTCCTGCCTCAGCCTCCGGAGTAGCTGGGACTACAGGCGTGCGCCACCACGCCCAGGTTAATTTTTCTATTTTTAGTAGAGACGGGGTCTCACTCTTGCTCAGGCTGGTCTCACACTCCTGAGCTCAAGCAGTCCTCCCACCTCAGCCTCCCAGAGAGCTAGGATTACAGGCGTGAGCCACCGCACCCAGCCTCTTAACCATCTTTGAAGCATTTGTGCCACACTTTTATTTGCGCTGCACTCATTGCATCGTCCCTGAAAGCCTTCTGAATCATCTGAATAGTTTCCACGGAGGAATATTCACGCTTAACGCAAAATTTGATCCACAGTCGTTGCTCTACTCGCTCAGTCATTTTGAATGAGACGGCCACACAATACACACGCTCCCTCAAAGGCACCTAGCGCCCCACTGACTAGTACAGTGAAGTCGTCATTGTTCATGCATGCGCATTACAGTCCACTTGCCTTGGCTGCCAGATTACATCGATGTCACATAAACTGTTCTCTTATGTTCTTGTTGATTAAAAATAGTTGTGTCCATCGTCAAAGAATTGATAAAATTGACATAAGCCAATGGAAGAAATACTCATAATATCATAATTTGATTAATTGCATAGGCATTTGGTATATTCCTTTCCTTTGAGTATCTTTTCTTTCATAGAGCATTTACTAAGTTACAAAGAATAATTAGATAATTTAACCTTAAAAATAATACTATGAGATAAGTACTATTATTAACCTCATTTTTAAATAATGAGAATGAGGAGCGGAGAGTTTAAGTACCTGACCAAAGTCAGACAGATGGCAAGTACATACACTGTCATACATCACAATTTTTATCAATATGTCATGAAAATCTTTCCACCACATTAAATATTCCTCTTTATCCTTGGTTCTTAAAATACCGGGAAGGGCAGGCTTTGGAAACATTTCTTTATTTTAAAAAAGTCTCAAAAAGGATGAAACTGTAAAACAGATAAAAACAGGAGTGATGTGTTTGAACTGTTGCACAGGTATCTAAGGGACCTGACCACGTTTCCTTACCCTCTTCATTGGAAACCTTTTAGATCATACTAAGGAATCTCTAGGTCTTCACAGAGCACATTTAAAACTCTTGTTATACCACATTATATTTAATGGCTACATATTTTCTATTCAAATAGATGACCATGATTTATTTACTTTTAAATACCATATTATTGGACTTTCAGATTGCTTCTAGCACAATAGCTTGAAATATAATCTTAATTTATGGAATGATTTTGTCTTTCTCTTTGATTTCTTTCATGAGTTCAATCAATTCTCATTTCATTTCTTCCTGTCATCTATCCATTTCTATTTGTACTTTTTGAATTTCTGATTCAAGGTGCATTTTCATTTCTACAAATGATTGAAATTATTTAACTCAGTTTGCAGTATTTTGATAGAATTTTCTTTTACCCTATGGTTGTTCATTTGGGGGGGTGGAGTCAGGGTCAGCATCTAAAATGTTTTGACTCAGTGTCTGGTTTGTCATCATAGTAACTTTTTGTGAATATAAATTGATTTCACATATTCATTTTATGGACAGGGATGGATGTTTAGGGTAGCTTACAAGATTCTTAGTTCAAAAGTGGCCTCCTCTTTCAGTGTGGTAAGTGCAAATTGTTTAATGAATAGCTTCGATTTGTTGGTGATGATGAATGGAGAAGTTGTGCACTCCAATTATTCAGTTCTTTTGTTTTCAGAATTCTAAATTTTCTCCTACTTTCTTTTTCTTCAATGTCCTATCTCCTAAGATCACCTCCTCTTTCCTCTTAATACCCTGAAGTAAGGCCTTTCTGAGATATAACTGCAGCACAATTGGGAAGGTCAGAGCTTTGGTCCACTTGTTATCTTTTCAGTATTTTTACACTTTTGGTGGATGCTCTTAATATTGTGGTGGATTTAGATCTCCTCTTCTCTTTTTTACATATTTTTTTCAGACTCTTCTCACTCTCTGAAAAGGCTTTCAGTAGGCGTTTGAGAGATATATTTACTGACTATGGTGTTATTTCTCTACTTTCAGGTAATATGAAATTTGTAGTATTTCTGTCATCAAATTATACTGAAGGCATGGTTTCCATGTAGTTTTATTTTCTCTTTTGGTTGATCTATATATGTATTTTGGAGGATATGTAGAGCAATATAGACTTAGGTGGCAGCCATTCTCCTAGAGTTACCTAGGATTCAGAGTTTTTTAAAATCAATTGTATATAATCAATTCAGAATTTAAAAGATCCCATATGAGAGCCCTCAGTCAATCAATTTAGCAATTCTATTCTATTCTATTCTCATAAATATTACTTGAACAGTCCATATCTTTACTACTTTTTCCTTCTGTACCACCTGCCCTGCCACTCTCCAATCCTAAATTAACACTAACATTTGTTTTCCTATCTATTGCTACAGGATGGTTAAAGAGCTGGTAAGGAAAATTGCACAACTACTCTCCACTTTTTGTGACCTAGTACCCTATTTTGCAGAGGGAAAAGAGATTATCAGTGATCAACTTTCTCAATATGTCTCTCTTCTACTTCCAAATGTATTTGTTTATGCATCTGTCTTTATCTCCTGCTTGCCTGCTAGAGGAAGAGGTTCCCTTCCTCAGAAATGTGTCTCTTTTATTGGTGCTCTTTATCCCTTTTTTCCCACTGCTTCAGGATTCTTCCTTTCTTGTATCGATCATATCTCCCTCCTTTTTCACTTTTTCTGCTTCTCCTAGAACCCAAATCCTCCATTTTTAACTAGATGCTACCTCTTTCAAATTACAAGTCTCTCTCTACGTTGCTCTCAAAAATCAAAGAATTATAAACATATCTGTAACCTTCATCCTTTCCCTAATCCAATGCAATGAATGCTATTCAAACTGTTCACCAATGATATCATAATTGACAGATGCAGTGACATCTTTCTCCCCTTCTAACACTGGAAGTCTATCAAAAACTCCCTGCTAGAGCATTCTATTCCTGTAACGTTCCTTCATTCATTAAATTATTTATTTAATAAATATGTGTTGAAAGTCTACTATGAGCCAGGCACTATGCTAGGCATGGGGGCATCAACCATGAGCAAAAACAAACATGGTCCCTAGCCTTATAGAGCTTACTGTCTAGTGGAAAAGATAAATGCAAATCACAAGACCACACAAATAAATGCAAATTCATACCTGTGCATAATGCCGTGAGAACAGATAACAGGAAGCTCTGACATAGTCATTGAGGGAGCCATGATTCATCTGACCATATGAAAGAAGGTTCATGTACCTGGAGGGTGGAAAGTGAAGGAGAGATTTGTGATAGATGAAGACAGAGAGGTAGGAAAGGCTCAGACTGCAGATTCTGAAATTGTTAAAGGATTTTGCCTTTATCTTGAGAATGATGGGAAGTCATTGCAATGCTTTCAGTAAAGTGGACGGATGTGAAGTGTATTAGTTTCCTAGGGCTGCAATAAAAAGGTACCACAAACTTGGGTTCTTAAAACAACAGAAATTTATTCTCTTATAGTTCTGGAGGTCAGAAATCCAAAATCAAGGTGTTGGTAGAAGGTTCTAAGGGAGGATCCTTCCTTGCTTCTTCCTAGCTTCCAGTGGTTGCCGCTAATCCTTGGCATTCCTTGATTTGTGGCAGCATAACTTCAATCTCTGCCTTTATCTACACATGGCCATTTCCCTTTGTACCTGTCTGTGTCTGAATTCCCCTCTTTTTTTAAGTACACCAGTCATTGGATTAGGAGCCACCCTAATCCTGTATAACCTTATTTTAACTCAATTACATCTGCAAAGAATCTAATTCCAAATAAGGTCACATTCACATGTACTGGGGAGTTAGGACTTCAACATATCTTTTGAGAGACACAATTCAACCCACAACAGTCTGCTCTCCAGTCCCCTCAAATTCATGTCCTTCCCATGTGCAAAATACATTCACCTCATCCCAACATCCCCCAAAGTCTTAACCCATTCCAGCATCAACTTTAAGTCCAAAATCTCATCTAAATATCATTATTAATAACTCAAAAAGTCCCAAATATCATTTTCTAATCATCTAAATCAGGTATGGGTGAGCTTGAAGTAGAGAACTGGCTGTAGGATGGAGACCGGTTGAAAAGTGTGAGAACTATTTAAAAAGTTAAACTGAAAAGAATAAATTATAGATTCAAATATGGGTGGTAGTGGTGATGAAGAAAAGAGGTGTTAAGGAAGACTCAAAAGTTTCTTTCCTCCATTGTTTACAGTTAATCCACTCTAGTCAATTTTTCAGTATCTTTTATGGGTTGTTCTTCCTCCTCTCTCCTCTTAAATATTGATATTTGCTGGGTTCCTGGGCTCAGTCCTTTTCTTTCTGTGCATGTCCTACCAGGCTGATCTCATCACTTCTTTGGCTTCACCTGATACCTATGTGTCATTGACTCCCAAATTGTATTCATGGTACAGACCTCTCTTTTGAACTGTGGACCCGTATTTAACAATTGCTGTCTAGAAATCTCCATATGACTATCCTTTAGTCAAATGTTGTGAGGGTTAATTTTACAGGTCAACTTAGTTGGGCCACAGTGTCCAAATATTTGGTCAAACATTATACTGGATGTTTTTTTGAAGGTGATTTTTTTTGATGAGATTAACACTTAAATCTGTGAACTTCGAGTAAAGCAGATTACCTTTCATGATGTGAGTGGCTGTGGGCCTCATCCAATCAGTTGAAGGCCTTAATAGAACAAAGACTGACCTCTCCTATGCAAAAAAAAAGTTTTACCAGCAGACTGCCTTTGAACTCAAACTGCAACTCTTCCTTAAGTCTCCATCTGCTGGCCTAACCCATCAGATTTTGGACTTGCCAAGTCTCTACAATTGCATGAGCCAATTTTTTACAATCTCTCTCTCTCTCTCTCTGTGTTTGTGTATATATACACACACACACAAACACATATATACACACACACACAGTCTTTTGGCTATTTCTCTGGAGAATAGGACTGATACAAATGTAAGATGCCCTAAATAATTATCATTCTGAAAAACTTATTTTCCTTGTATACTCATCTACATAAATGTACACATTGCCCCAAGAGATTTCTCCCTTTTCCTCACCACGCACTCTCACACACCACCAGTCACAACTGCCTATGAGTCTCCATCAAAACTATTTCTCAAATATGTCCTCTTTCCCATTATCACTGACAATTCTGTACTTTATTCCATCATTACTTCTCACCCAAACTATGGCAATTATGGCAATTAGCTTTCTACTCATTTTTTTTTTCATCTCTACTCTTGTCCACCACACAAGTCCATTCTCTATTAACAGTGCCAGAGTGAGAGTTCTAAAACACAAATCTGGCCATGTTGCTTCCCAGTTTAAAATTTTCTATGACTCAATATTTCCCTTACCTCCTTAGTGTGGCTAAGAACATTGCTACTCTAAGCAGAGTCCATGAGCCAGCAGCAATGGCATCATCTGGGAGCTTGTTAGAAATGCAGAATATTAGACCCCATCATAGAACAACTGAATCAGAATCTGCATTTTTACAAAGTCTCCATGTAATTCCTATGCACATTAAAATTTAAGTAGCATCTTAGAGCATAAACCTGGTTAATCACTATTATAACCTCAGGACCATTTTGAAAAAAGATTCCTCCTATCCCAGATCTACTGAATACAAGTTTCCAGGAGGAGGATCAGGTAATCCATATTTTTACAAAACTCCAAAGAGATTTTTGATGATCAGCAAAGTCTGAGGTCCACTGGTTACTAAAACTCTTCAATAGATGCAACCATAGATTTCCAACATTTCAGTTATCCCTTTTCACTCTTCCTTTTTTACCTCATCTTTTTCAGGCTTCTGTGCCTTTTTACATGAAATTATTTTGACTTGCAGACCCTTCTTTTTTTCCTCACAAGGCAAAAATTCCTTATTCATCATCTAAAACCCAACTCTAATACTTTTTTTTGTGAAGCCTTTCCTAATTCTCCAAGAAAAAAAATTATTATTTCCTCTGTGTTTCTGGAAAACATTGGGCAACATTCTATTACAGCATCTAATTATACTATTATAGTTATTTACTCACATACCTTCACCTCCATTGGGCTATGAGCTTCAACTTTTAAGCACTGGAGATTTATCATCTTCATATCTGTCCCTGCCCAAGACCCTGGACACAATAGATTCTTAGTAGATAACTGTCAAACGCTTGTTGAATAAATGAATTGATACTCTCTCTGTCAAATTATATGCTACTGAGAGAGAAATGCATTAGTCTTAACACAGAAGTTTCCAGTACTTACAAAAGAGCTATTTAATAGCATTATAAAAACAATAATATCATTTCATTATTTCATTCATAATTTCATTTTTGAACAATAAAATGTTAGAACTCCTGGGCTAATTTCTTCTATTATGTTTTTTCTCTCACCTAAATGATCTAGATCTAGTGTTTCCATAAAAGCATATGCATTTGTCTTTCTTGCCACTGTCACATTTGATATGTAGAGTATCTTTTGTGCTTACTAGGAAGGGCATTTAGCCAGAGGGAACCTCTTATTTCACTGTACGGTATTCTTGTATTTTCCATTGAAAAGCACAGAGTACAATTGCATCACTCACCCTGAACTCTCTGAAGTCAATTCTGTTTCATATTACCATTACAGGGAATTTTTAAGCATTGCCTTAAACTGTCAAGTTAACAGGCACCTTCTTCAATAGGATAGAATATTTCAAGGTGAGATTATAAATGTGTAATGAAAGGGGTTGTCCTAAGAGATACCCTGTTATTTATATGATTTCAAATGGACCCGTAAAACATTTATTTCAGACTTTACTATTCTATTTCCCCAAACTGTTTAGAATGGCCAATTAATACTGCCTCTAAGTGTCCCATTGAAAAAAATATGACACAGTGACAGGAAAATTAAATGCAAGGGGCTTTTTAAAAGTACATTTTCAAGCACTAAATTTTGTAAGTTAATTTGGTCACCACCCCTTTTTCTAGTAGTTTTAAAGTTCAATTTTGTTCACTGGGGCATCAGAGTCATTTCCATTATTTGACTCCCTCTTACTTGTTTCCAGGCAACTACCATGATGTTGTCTCATATGCATATTAATGATGAACTGTTCCTGTGCCTTTTAAAGGAAGCTCTATTGCTTTATAGCCTTCTTTCCTCCCACCCATCCCCCATTTATACACATGCACGGGAGCACACACGTGTGCGTGTGCTCACACACATACACACTAGTTGCCTGCTAATTTTCCTTGAAATTTTGCTAGGAGACACATATTTCATATAAGCACTCCAAATGCTGGCATTTTTCAAAAGGTTTTATTTTAAAGAAAATGATAAAGAAAGGACAAGTTTGCTATACTAGACATCTGCAATCAGATCCTGTATCATAAGCCTGTGTCAAAACATGTTCAAATTATAATTAGTCAATAAGGAAATCAAGGCAACACTTTCAAGGTGGTTTTGATAAACAATTTAGGATCATCAAAAATGATTCCTCTCTCTCCCAGAAAAGAACAACATCTTTGCTTATTACAAATATGAATTATTCATCTGGCAGTTAGGGAAATATGAAGTTCTCTGAGATGGAGAAGTGCTAAGTTTGAGAGATAGTATAGCATGAAAGCATCATAGAAATTCCTTCAAAATTCAACAGAAACAATGATATTTCACTATTCTTTTTTAGTCAACAAAAAATCAGTGATGAAAATGGGACTCTTATTAATTATAAATCAGAGGCTTTTGCATGCACACAACATCATGTACAAAAATACTATTTCAGAGAAAATAGATGTAATTTTAAGTACCATTATAAAATCAGAATACAGATCAAAGTTTGATTTTTGAGGAAAGAAAGAGTGGAGTTCTTTTTATCATGCTCAAATTTGTGTTCAGGCATCAAGATATGGTCACTTGAAGCATTTTCATTGAAGAAAAATTGTATTTGTTTTTCAAGACTTCTTCAAAAGCTTGGTCTGTGTTTTAGATGATGCAAACAATTTTAAGGCATAATTGTTGTTTTTGAGGAGCTTACCATCCACTTAAGAAGACAAGGTGCCACCACACAAGACATAATGAGACTTAGTCCCAAATCAGTAGTTCTGATGGTAAATATTCAATTAGTCCAGAATAAGTAGATATCACTATGTGTTGATGTTGCTGTGGAAGGCTTTCTAGCAATACTGCTTGTTCTGAGTGTTCAAGAATGGGTTAGTTTTTGATAGGTGAAAAGGTATAAGGAGAGGAGAGAATGAATAGGAAGAGAGTGTGTATAGCCAGTTCACAGTAGATCTCCCTGATGAAGGGATCCTAGACAAAGGGATCCCTGAAAAAAGGATCTAGGGGACAGTAGAACACAGGATTAAAAAAATATGCATGAGCTAAGAAACAGAAGTCCTTGAATGCCTCCTGAAAGAGTTTGGATATTGTATCCATGAAGGTGCCTGAACAAGGGATAGTTATAAATGAAAAACAAAGAAAGGTTTCTCATGAAGGGGAAGTTGACCATAATATTAAGAATGGTTTTAAATAGGAGGATGAGAATTCTGAGCTAGAACTGTGGAAAAATTGCAAGAAAATTAATGAAGCAGGACTCAGTGATAGATTTAATATGGGGGCAAGGGAGACATTAATGCCACAGATGATTTCAAACTTAGAAGGCTAAGTTACTGGGAGAATGATGGTTTCATTGATAAAAACAGAATTTTTGTTCCCTAATATGAATTATTTCTATGCCAATTTTACCAATTAGAAGAACACATTTACTTGGTGAATGTCATTGCAACAGGACTGTTTCTAAGTGACTTCCAAGTTAAGGAGCTGTATATTTATATAAATCCAAACTCCCTCATCTATACTAGTTGTTTAATATCATGAAAATAATATTTCCAAAGGGTATAATAAATATATTCCCATGTGATTTCCAGTGCCCATCTTCTCTACTGGCCACTCAATTCAGGGAAATTTTACAGACCTAAGCCAGGTGAGATGGTGCTACATGAACTGATTGTAAAGGTCCCAGTATCTCTCTCTTTCTTATCCTCTCACTCATCTATCAAAACTTAAATGTTTCGGGGTCCTTTTAGCAGCCTTTTCCCAGCATTCTCCCAGTGAGAAATAATCTTACATTGTAAGGAATTTCCAAAATTATAATGAAAAAACAGAAGTATAATAGAGGATCTGTTTCAGAAAGGGATCAGGGTCAAATAGGATTTGGAAATACTACATATTTTACCCTTTTGAAGTATCAGAATGCACTTAGATTACTACAGAGTCTGAGAAGTCCCAAAGAAAAGAAACTTGCTTCATTTTATTGAAATTGTTTCCCAAGCTTATTTGTTATTTGTTATAGAATAACTCTTTACAGCTTATGGATATATTGTTCCAGAGAACACACTTTGAGAAATACAGGCTTATTATATTGCCTGTCATCTTAGTCTGTTTTGTGCAGCTATAAAAGAGTACCTGAGACTGGGTAATTTATAAAGAACAGAAATTTATTCCCTCACAGTTCTGGAGGCTGGGAAGTCCAACATCAAGGTGTCAGCATCTGGCGAGGGCCTTCTTGATTTGTCTTCACATGGTGGAAGGCAGAAGGGCAAGAGAAGGTGAACGTTGTATGTCACATGGCAGAAGAGCAAAAGAGAAAGAACCCATTTCTATAAGCCCTTTTTATAATGGTATTAACTCATTCATGAAGGCAGAGGCCTCATGACCTAAAAACCTTCCCAAAGGCCACATCTCCCAACACTATTGCATTGGGCATTAAGTTTCCAACACATGAATTTTGGAGAGGACACATTCAAACCACAGCACCTGTGAACAGAGATTTTTGTATTTTAACAAAAGGCAATACCTGATCAAATGGAATAAATTTTAATAGTATAGCTTAAGATATTATCACAGATCATAAGGAGAAATCACTTTGGTAGAAAATCATTCTGTGTAGATGGCTGGCCAACTATTTAACTTACGCATAAGGTTAGAAATGCTAACTAGTCTTAGCATGGGTACTACTCCACAAAAGCCCCAAGAATGATTCTTCTTATACTCGTTAATAATAGATATGTGTATATCCCTAATCTTGGCCTTTTGCCAAGTACTAAGTCATTATTTCTAATTATCTGCTGGACATTGCAACTTAGCATATAAGCGATTGCTCACAACTATAGCTAAATTGTAGAAAAATATTTGATAATTCCATTACAAAGTTTATAAGAACGTTGTATCTTTGTTTCCTACTAAAAGAAAGAAAGTAACTCTATGTTATAAATGAGGAATAAGGCATAGGTGGGAGAAGAATCAGTGTTGTGGTGGGAACGAATCAAGAGAAAAGAAGATAATTTTTAGTATATTTATGGCAAAATAATACAGAAAGTCTCCTCTTTTGCTCCTGAATATAGGAAAAATTCAAAAAGATGAATTCATAAAACCACCCAAATCTTGTTTCATTGAAACTAAGCCATAGCTGTAAACTACATGTCAAAACATAATGCTTGCAAAACACAACTTAGATTGGTGCAGAGATCCTGGGTGTAAAATACAGCAAAAAGTTGCCAGGGCTAAGTGAATAGAGGTCCAACAGCAGCATATCTTTGAAAACACTGGCAAAAAGTTTTATATATATATATACACACATATACACATACACACACAGATACACATACACATACACACATACACACACACATACATATAATCTCCTAAAGGCAAGATGTTCACCTCAAGGTCATAACTCTATAGCTCTTGCTTACAAAAATTGCTGTAGGTTTGAGATGAGGGAAAGTGGTGGTGAGAGTTCAGATATGGAGCAGAAGCTACATGAACTGAAGTACAAAAAATAAAAAAGACACAGGAAGTAGAGTGAAAGCAACCAGGGATGGTCACTATCAGAAAATACCAAATAAAAATATCTTTCTGAAGGAACTTCTTCCAATTAGGTGGGCCTAATTAATTCCAACTCATTCTAAAATGAGTAAAAGAA
Source organism: Daubentonia madagascariensis (assembly GCA_023783475.1). Classification (NCBI taxonomy): domain Eukaryota; kingdom Metazoa; phylum Chordata; class Mammalia; order Primates; family Daubentoniidae; genus Daubentonia; species Daubentonia madagascariensis. Next base: position 3,602,106 of record JAKFHU010000341.1, on the reverse strand, counting down.
AGAATCTGGCATAATATCAGTATAAATCAAGAAAAAAGGTAAAAAAGAGTAGTAACACTTAGTGGAACAAGAACATTCACCAAAAAGTGTTGCCAGGGAACAGATTAAAACTTCAACCAAACGTTTTTCATGATTTATATATATATATATATCATATATATCATATACAACATATATATGACATATACTTATGATATGACATATACATGGCAATGTAAAAATGGTACTATACTACTAAAAACATTGGACATAAATCAAAATTAATCATAAATCTATAAGACCTAAAACTATAAAACTATTAGAAGAAAACATATAGATAAAGTTTCATGACCTTGTGTTAGGCAATGATTTCTTGGGTGTAGCACCAAAAGTACAAACAACAAAAGAAACAAATAGCTAAACTGAACTACATCAAAAAGTTTTTTAAATGTGCTACAAATGATATCGTAAAGTGAAAATACAACCAACCTGCATAATGGGAGAAATCATTTGCAAATCATATATTTAAGAAGAGACTAGTATCTAGAATATATAAAAGACTCTTACAACTCAATAATAGAAAGACAACTAACCCAATAAAAAATGGACAAAGAATTTGAATAGACATTTCTCCAAAGAAGATATGCAAATAGCCAGTAAGTGGGTGACAAGATGTTCATCATTAGGCATTAGAAAAATTCAAATCAAAATCACAGTGAGATACCACTTCATATCCACTAGAGTGGCTATAATTAAAACACAAACAAACAAACAAACAAAACAGCAAGTGTTGGAAAGGATGTAGAGAAATTACCACCTTTATACACTGCCGGTAAGGATATAAAATGGTGCAACCACTTTGGAAAACAGATTTACAGTTCCTCAAAATGCTAAGCATAGAGTTACCATATGACTCAGTAATTCCACTCCTTAAGTATCTGACTGAAAGAATTGAAAACATGTTCACATAAAAACTTGTACATGAATAATCATACCAAGATTCATAATAGCCCCAAAGTGGAAATGACCTACATGTCCTTCAATTTATTTATTTACTTATATAAAAATAAATTTGTAAATTTATTATTTATTCATTATGTATAGATAAATATCATGTTGTATATCCATACAATGAATATTATTTTATAACAAAAAGTTATGAAGTACTTATACATGCTATAGCATGAATGAACCTCAAAAACATGTGAAGTGAAAGAAACTAGGTACAAAAGGTCACATATGATTTCATTTATATAAATGTCTGGAATAAGCAAATCCATAGAAACAGAAATTAAATTAAGGGTTTCCAGAGGTTGGAATGCAGGGAGATGAGGAGATACTGCTAATGGGTATGGAGTTTCATTTTGGAGTGATGAAAATGTTCTAAACTTCAATATTAGTGATATTTATAGAACTCTATGAATATAATAAGACCATTGAATTGTATATTTCAAATGCATGAATTTTATGGTAATGAATATATCTCAAAAATGATATGAAAAAAATAATGAGTGGTTAAAGGTGGAAAGAAGATGGGAAACAGATGGTTTCATTGAATGACTTATCTAAAGTAGTTGGAAGTTAACATTGTACAGTAATTAATTAAAACATAACAGTAAAAAGCTAAATAGTAATAAAGATAATATTTTTGAGTGTTGAGTGAAAGGAAGGGAAGAAAGGAGAAATGAATTATTTGTTTTCATTGTTTTTATTTAGATACAGTCTAAATAAGTAGAAAGTTAAGCATTTTACATAAAGTTATCATTATAAATGCAGTCATCAGGAAAAAATAAAAACTTTCCTAAAGAGCAGAAAAACTACAAAATTACACATATACACATACACCCTAAAAGTAAACACAAAACAAAGCAAATCAGTAATCCAATGGAGGCAAGAAGTTCTTTTCAATAAATGGTGCTGGGACAACCGGATTTTTTATGGAAAAATATAAGCCTGGACCCTTACATCCCAACATACACTAAAATAATTCTTGATAGCACATAGATCTAAATGCAAAACTAATATTATAAACCTTCTAGAAAAAGTAAAAAAAAAAAATGGGACAAGGACCTTAACAGATACCTCACCCAAGAATGCAAACAGATGGAAAATAAGCATATGAAAAGGTGTTCCATATCATATGTTACTAGGAAAGTACAAATTAAAACAACGATGAGATACTACTACACACCTATTAGAATGGCCAAAATCCAGAACACTGACATACTGGCAAGGATATGGACAAAAAGGAACTCTCATCCACTGCTCTCATTCAATACAAAAGGTACAGCCACTTTGGAAGACAGATTGGCAGTTTCTTCCAAAACTTAGTAAACTTTTAGCATATGATCCAGCAATGGTATTTACCTTGGTATTTACCAAAAGGAGTTGAAAATTTATATCCACACAGAAGTCTTCAAACAAATGTTTATAGCAGCTTAATTCGTAACTGGCAATACTTGAAAACAACCAAGATGTTCTTCAATAAGTGAATGCATAAATAAATTGTGGTACATCCAGACAATGGAATATTATTCAGTGCCAAAAAGAAATAAGCTACCAAGCCACGAAAAGACATGGAGGAATCCTAAATGCATATTACTAAGTGAAAGAAGCCAATCTGAAAAGGCTACATACTGTATGATTCCAACTCTATGACATTCTGGAGAAGACAAAACTATGGAGACAGCATAAAGGTCAGTGGTTGCCAGGGTTTAGTGGGGAAGGAAGGATGAATAGGCCAAGCACAAAAGATTTTCTTTCAATGGATCAGGGAATAAAGCTAAAAAGAGAGGAATGTAGAGGAAGAAGGGAAAAAAAGAGAAGAGAAAAAGAGAAAGATTAGCACACCTAGCAGCTATTACTCATAAAAGCTTTCTTGGAGAAACATCCTCATATTGTTGCCTTTTAGGAAACTGCTGCAAAAACTCAGGCTCATGTTGTATTTCCACATCTGCAGACATGAGTGGAGATAATATCCCTCAATCCTTGCTTTGGGGACCAAGACAGAAAGCCCTAGTCCTGGCACCAAATGAGTATTAAAGACAGGCTAAGAGGCCACAGGAGGGGATGGAATGAGCACACATTTGGGAGTCCCTGCCGGAATTTGAGTCCTGGCGCCATCTCCTGTTAGCTACTGATTGTGACAAAAATCACTTAGCCTTTCTGATCCTCCATCTCTTTTCCTCTAAAGCATTTTTTTAAAATAAACAAATAGACTTTATTTTTTAGAGCAGTATCAAGTTCACAACAAAACTAAGAGGAGAGTACAGACACAAAGGATTTTTAGGGTAGTGAAACTGCTCTGTGTAACGCTACAATGGTGGATACATTACGTTATACATTTGTCCAAATCCACAGAAGGTGCACCACCAAGAGTGAGCCCTGATGTAAAGTGTAGACTTTGGGTGATAACGATGTGTCAGTGTAGGTTCATCAATTATAACAAATGTACCACTGTGGTGTAGGATGTTGATAGTGGGGAGACTGTGCATATGTAGGGGGAGGGGAGTATGCTCTCTGTATCTTCCTCTTAATTTTGCTGAGAATCTAAAACTACTCTAAAGAATAAAATCTATTAATAAAACAAACAAACAAACATAGGATAATTTTTTTATAAGAAACAAAAATTATTCTTACAGTTCTGGAGACTGGGAAGTCCAAGGTTGAGGGGAGCATTTGGTGAAAGCCTTCTTGCCGGTGGGGACTCTCTGCAGAGTCCCAAGGCTGTGCAGGGCATCTCATGAAGAGGGGGCCGAGTGTGCTAACATTCTAGCTCAGGTCTCTCTTCCTCTTCTTAAAAAGCCACCAGTCCCACTCTTGTGATAACCCACTAGTCTATTATCCATGGATGAATTAATCCATTCATGAGGGCTCTGTCCTTATGACTCAGTCACTTTTTTTATTTCAGAATATTACAGGGGTACAAATGTTTTGATTACATGATTTGCTTTTGTACAGTTTGAGTAAAAGTTATAAGTGTGCCCATCACATTGTACCCATTAGGTGTAAATTTACCCAACCCCTTCTCACACCTCCCACCTACTTGGTATCCATTGAGTTTTACTACATGCGCACATCAGTGTTGATCAATTAGTTCCAATTTCATAGTGAGTACATATGGTGTTTGTTTTTCCATTCTTGCAATATTTCACTTAGAAGAATGGTCTCTAGTTCCATCCAGGTTGTTACAAAAGGTAATAGTTCACTATTTTTTATGGCTGCATAATATTCCATAGTATATATATACCACATTTTATTAATCCACTCATGTATTGATGGGCACTTGGGTTGATTCCACATCTTCGTGATTGTGAATTGTGCTGCAGTAAACATTCGAATGCAAGTGTCTTTTTGATAAAATGACTTTTTTTCCTTTGGGTAAATACCCAGTAGTGGGATTGCTGGATCAAATGGTAGGTCTACTTTTAGTTCTTTGAGGTATCTCCATACTATTTTCCATAGAGGTTGCACTAGTTTTCAGTCCCACCAACAGTGTATAAGTGTTCTCCTCTCTCCATATCCACACCAGCATCTGTTATTTTGGGACTTTTTGATAAAAGCCATTCTCACTGGGGTTAGGTGATATCTCATGGTGGTTTTGATTTGCATTTCCTTGATGATTAGAGACTTTGAGCATTTTTTCATATGTTTATTGGCCATTAGTCTATCTTCTTTTGAAAAACTTTTGTTCATGCCTTTTGCCCACTTTTTTATGAGGTTGTTTGATTTTTTTCTTGCCGATTTGTTTAAGTTCTTTATAGATTCTGGTTATCAGCCCTTTATTGGATGTATAGCATGTAAACATTTTTTCCCATCCTGTAGGTTATCTATTCCCTCTATTGAGTGTTTCCTAGGCTGTACAGGAGCTTTTTAGTTTAATCAAGTCCCATTTGTTAATTTTTGTTATTGCTTATGATTGCAGTTGGGGTCTTCTTCATAAATTCTTTGCCTAAGTTGATATCTAAAAGAGTTTTTCCAATATTTTATTCTAGAATTCTTATAGTTTCATGTCTTAAGTTTAAGAATGTTATCCATCATGAATTAATTTTTGTGAGTGGTGAGAAGTGTGGATCCTGCTTCAGTCTTCTACTTGTGGCTATCCAATTTTCCCAGCACCATTTATTGAATAGGGATTCTATTCCCCAGTGTATGCTTTTGTCTGCTTTGTCAAAGATCAGATGGAAATATGAGGATGGTTTTATATCTGGGTTCTCTGTTCTGATCCATTGGTCTAGGTCTCTGTTTTTGTGCCAGTACCATGATGTTTTGGTTACTATAGCCTTGTAGTATAGCTTGAAGTCTATTAAATTGATGCCTCTCGATTGTTCTTATGCTTAAGGTTGCCTTGGCTATTCGGGGTCTTTTCTGGTTCCATAGGAAGCGTAGAGCTATTTTTCCTAGATCTGCAAAAAATGATGTTGGTATTTCAATGGGGATTGCACTGAATCCGTAGATCACTTTGGGTAATACAGACATTTTAACAATGTTGATTCTGCTGATCCATGAGCATGATATGTTTTTCCATCTGTTTACATCCTCTGCAATTTCCTTCCTCAGTGTTTTGTAGTTCTCCCTGTAGGTCTTTCACTTCCTTAGTTAAATATATTCCTAAGTATTTAATTTTCTTTGGTGCTATTGTGAAAATTATTGAGTCTTCAATTTGATTCTCAGCTTGACTATTGTTGGCATATATGAATGCTACTGATTTGTGTACAGTGATTTTGTGACCTGAAACTTTGAATTTGTTTATCAATTCCAGGAGTCTCTTGGCAGAGTCTTTGGGGTTTTCTAGGTATAAGATCATATATCACCAACAAGCACTATTTGGACCTCTTCTTTCCCCATTTGGATACCTTTGATTTCTTTCTCCTGTCTGATTACTCTGGTTAGGACTTCCAGCACTATGTTGAATAGAAGTGGTGATAGTGGGCAAACTTGTCTGGTTCCAGTTCTACATGGGAAAGCTTTCAATTTTGCCCCATTCAGTATGATGTTGGCTGTGGGTTTGTCATATAGGGCTTTTATATTTTGAGGTCAGTCCCATCTATACCTATTTCCTTAAGCGTTCTTGTTAAAAGGATGCTGGATTTTGTCAAATGCTTTTTCTGCATTTGTCAAGAGGATCATATGGTCTTTGTTTTTACTTCTATTTATGTGGTGAATTACATGTATAGATTTGCATATGTTGAGCCATCCTTGCATCTCTGGGATGAAGCCTACTTGGTCATGGTGGATTATTTTTTTGATACACAGCTGAATTCAGTTTGCTGGATTTTACTGAGAATTTTTGCATCTATATTCATAAAGGATATTGGTCTGTAGTTTTCTTTTCTTGTTGATTCCTTTCTTGGCTTTGGTATCAAGGTGATATTGGCTTCATAGAATGAGTTGGGCAGGATTCCTTCCTTCTTCATGTTATGGAATAACTTCTGCAGTATACAAAGTGATTCTTTTTTGAAGGTATGGTAAAATTCAGCTGTGAAACCATCTAGTCTGGGACTTTTTTTTGTTGGAAGATTTTTTATTGCTGCTTCAATTTCAATACTTGACATTGGTCTGTTCAGGAGTTCTATTTCTTCCTGAATGAGCCTAGGGAGGTTGTGTGTTTCCAAGAATTTGTCCATTTCCTCCACATTTTCAAGTTTATGTACATAGAGACTTTTATAGTATTTAGAGATGATATTTTGTATTTCCATGGTATTAATTGTGATTTCTCCTTTTTCATTTCTATTTGAGGTTATTAGAGTCCTTTCTTTTCTGCTTCTGGTTAATTTAGTGAGAGGCCTGTCAACTTTGTTTGTGTTTTCAAGGGACCCACTTTTTGTTTCATTAATCTTCTGTATAATTATTTTGTTATTGATTTCATTTAGTTCTCTCTGATCTTGGTTATTTCTTTTCTTCAGCTGGGTTTGGGATTGGTTTGCTCTTCCTTTTCCAGTTCCTTGATATGATTCATTAAATTGTTGATTTGTGATCTTTCTGTCTTCTGGATGTAGGCATGTAGGGCTATGAATTTTCCTCTCAGGACTGCTTTAGCTGTATCCCACCAATTTTGATGACTTGTGTCCCCTTTGTCATTTAGTTCAAAGAATCTTTTGATTTCCATCTTAATTTCATACTTTTCCCAGCTATCATTTATCAGTAGGTTGTTTAGTTTCCATGACTTTGTGTGTAGATGAGTGTTTCTGTTGGAGTTGATCTCTAATTTTATTTCACTGTGGTCTGAGAAGATACATGGTATAATTTCTATTTTTTAAAATTTCTTGATACCTGTTTTGGTGCCAGGGATGTGATCAATCTTAAAGAATGTTCCACGAGCTGATGAGAAGAATGTGTATTCAGTGGTTTGGGGGTAGAATGTTCTATAAATGTCTGTTAGCCCCATTTATTCTAGAATTCTGTTTAAGTCCACTTTTTTTTGTTCATTCTCTGTTCAGAGGATATGACCCATTCCGTAAGTGGGGTGTTGAAGTCCCTGGCTATTATGATGCTGCTGTTTATCATTTTGTTTATATCAAGGAGGATTTGCTTTATGAATCTTGGCATTCCTGTTTTAGGTGTGTAAATATTTGGGATTGTTACATCTTCTTATTGAATTATTCCCTTTACCATTATATAATGACCATCTTTGTCTTTTTCTACTTTTGTTGATTTGAAGTCTATGTTACGTAATATGAGAATGGGTACGCCAGCTTTCTTTAGGTTTCTGTTTGCATGGAATATTGTTTTCCATCCCTTCATGTTGAGTCTGAATGAGTCCTTGTAGGTTAGATGTGTTTCTTGGAGACTTCACATACTTGTCTTGTATTTTTTTATGCATTCTTCCAGCCTGTGTCCCTTGAGTGGAGAGTTCAAGCTGTTCACATTTATTGAGAGAATTGATGAGTGTGGTGGATTTTTATTTTTCCTGTTGAGTAGAACTTTATTGCTCTGTTTCACCTCTTGAGCCATTGTGGTATCTGGGCTCTGACCTTTATTTTTTGGGTGATTTTACACTGATGGGCATTTATTGTGTTGATCCATGTATAATGTAGTTCTGAGTACTTCTTGCAGGGCAGGTCTGGTCTTGACAAATTCCCTCAGTGTTTGCTTTTCTGAGAAGGTCTTTATTTTTCCCTCAAATAAGAAAGTTAGTTTTGCAGGATACAAAATTCTAGGCTTGCCATTATTCTGTTTGAGAAGACTTAGAATGGGGCCCTGGTCCCTTCTGACTTGTAAGATCTCAGTTGAGAAGTCTGCAGTTAGTCTGATACATTTTCCTTTGTAAGCTACCTGATTTTTTCACCTTACTGCTCATAGGAATGCCTCTTTCATGTTCACTTTGGCCAGTCTGATGACTATGTGTCATGGTGATTGCCTCATTCGAATAGGTTGTCCAACCCTTGTGTGTTTTCTTCTTCACCTTCAGTGGAGCCTATGATTCTTATGTTTGGCCTCTTTACATAATCCCACATTTCTTGTAGGCTTTGTTTGTCCTCTTGTTTCTCTGTTCTTTTTCTTTGACTGACTTATTTAGTTCAAAGGTATTATCTTCTAACTCTGAGATTCTTTCTTCTGCCTGGTCTAGCCTATTCTTAAGGCTTTCTACTGTGTTTTGTAATTCCTCGAATGAATTTTTCACTTCCAGAAGTTCTGTTTGTTTTTTCTTTAATAATTCGATGTCTTTAAAGAATTTTTCATTCATTTGCTGCATTGTTTTTGTGACTTCTTTGTGTTGGGTTTCTATTTTCTCTTGTATTTTATTGAGCTTCCTTGCAATCCATACACGAAATTCTTCATCTGTCATTTTAATCTTTTCATTTAGTTTGGAATCCATTTTAAGGATGTATTGTTTTCTTTTAGGGGTGTCCTTTCACTTTGATTTTTCATATGTCTGGAGTTCTTTCACTGGTTGCTTCTCATCTGGCCTCTCAATTGATAGCTGAGGATGCTAGGGCTGGATTATGGACCTGTCTCTGAATCCCCAAAGATTGGTCCCTGACTATGCCAGGGAAAGGAGTGCTGGTCCTGGGTTGCCTTTGTGTTGCTCTAGCAGGTTTGATGAACCTCTCAGTTTATGCCACTGTGGCAGCTCCACTCTCAGTGGCAGGCTCTGCCAGGAACATTCCCCCTCTTCAGTGAAACAGGCTTCTCAGTGTTAATGAACCCACAAGGGGGGGTTCTTTGTTGCTCACCACACAGAAAGCCAATTACTCAGATAATGAGACTTGTCAAGGAAGAAAGGATTTATTACAGTGGACACATCTACTGGGAGGGAGAGGTATGGATTGCTTCAAATCTGCCTCCCAAATCAACAAGGTCAGAGGTTTTTCTGGAGGTGAAATGAATAATGCATGAGGGGAATGAGCATCATTACCTGTTTGGGGTGGAATGCAGGGCATGCAAGCACAGTGAGAAATCATGCTAGTACACACTTCCCATGATCAAAAAATGGTGGATAAGTCCCTCCCAGGGAGGGGATTTTAGTATTATAATGAGCTTGGGGTTAATATTGGTCATTCTTTCAGCCTTGTGCACAGGCTCAGTGGGTCCTTGGGCACAATCTGTGGTGACATTATCACTTATCTTGTCTTCTTTGGACAAAGAGGTGGTGTAAGGCTTTGTAGTTATCTCATGACTGCAAGGAGGCTCTGCCATTCCTGGGAAGGAAACTCAAAAGGGAATGCATCAGTGCAACAGAAAGTTACAAAGTTCTGGTCAGGAAATCTTATTGGCCTGGGAACTTGAGACATAAGAGAACTACAAAAAAAATTATAAAAAAATGTTTTCTTGCTTATGGAGGTGGTTACATCAGCACCAAGAACTCTAGCGGTTACTATGGTGTGGGGATGGGCCATGATCTCCCTGTACCACTCTCGTGTCTTGGGGGCACCAGGTCCTGCCCACCTGTCCAAGCCACCAGCAGGTGATCCCATGAAACACTGCTGTCGCATCTTCGCTCTCAGTGGCAGGTTCAGCCATTAACATGCCCTGCTGCAGAGAAACAGGCTTCTCAGCACAGAGCACTCTCACAGTTGCTATGGTAGGGGAGCAGCCATGGCTACAAGCCAGCTTGAGCCAAAATTATCTTCTGTGGTGATAGGAATGGAGGAGGTTCAGAGGAGGAGGTGTCTAAGTGTAAGAATGCCAGCTTTCTGGTTTCTTGTGTTATGCTCCCAGGGAGTGAGAGTTCTGTGTCCCGCTGATCGCTGGAGTCACCCAAGTGGGGAAGGGGAGCCCCCTTACCCTTTCACTGGGCTCTAGGCCTCTCCAGATTTGGTTTGCACCATTGTCCTCTTTTGCCTCTCTTCCTCTTTCTCAGCTTCTTAGCCCTTCTTGGTGGGGTCCCCAGATGCCTCTGCTATTGATCCCTGTGATCCACACACAAGCTGCAACTGTTCTCTGCTCTCCTCAGTCCAACCTTCTACCCTTCAGCCAGAACAGTCTGACAAGCCATGTCTCTAGTCAGCCATCATCTCAGTCCAGGAGAATATTTTTGTGATGTTGGGATAGGCAATTTTTTTTTAAAGACACAGCAGGCATTAACTAAAAGAAAAATAATCAATTTGATTTAATCAAAACTAAAATGAAAATATTTGTTCATTGAAAAACACCATTAGTAAAATGAAAAAGACAAGCCACATGAGGCAAAAATATTTGCAATATATGTGTCTGACAAAGAATATATATTCATAATATACAAAGAATTCCTAAACACAATAATACACAAACAACCCAATAAACATGGGAAAATGACTTAAAAGCCATTTCAAAAAAAGATATACAAGTAGCCAATAAGCACATAAAAAAGAGCTCAACATCATTATGCATCAGGAAATGTAGATTAAACCACAATGAGATACCACTTCACACCCACCAGAATAGTTAAAGTTAAAAATAGTGAAAATACTCAATGTTGACATGGATGTGGAACAATTTGAACTTCCATACATTTCTAATGGAATCGTAAAATGGTAAAATTACTTTAGAAAGCTATTTGACAATTTCTCATAAAGTTAAACATACATCTGCTCTATGAGTCATTCCTAAGGGTTTACTCAACAGAAATGAACACTTATATCCACACATACACACAAAATGTGGTGAATGCAAAATTGTTCATAGCAGATTTATTCATGCTATCCCCAAACTATAACAACTCAAATGTGTATCAACAACTGAATGGAAAACAAATTATGGTTTATTTTACAATGGAATACTATTCAGTAATAAATGAGGTATGTAACACTAATAAGATAAAACATAGATAAAACTCAAAATCACTACATTGATTGATGATAGCCAAACACAAAGTGTAATTCTTTATGATTCCATTTATATGAAGTTCCAGAAGCAAAAATACTTTATGGTGATAGAAATAAGAGCAGTGGTTGCTTCTGGTAAGGGTGTAGGGGTGGGAGATTAATTGGCAGGAAAGAGACCCAAAGGAACTTTCTGGGGAGATGAAAATGGTTTACATATTAATTTGGTAGTGGTTACACAAATGTTTATATTTGTCAAAACTCATCAAACTGTATATTTAAAATCTGTGCTCTTTATTTTATGTAAATTATACCTCACACATGCATAACTAAAACAAATACACACACAAATGAAAGGAAAATTTTATTACAAAAGAGCCCTCACTCAGGCCCACTCCTAACAGGAACCTGGGGCAAGAGTACAAATGGAGACCCACATATCATATGTCTAAATATTCACAAGTTATAAATCAAACTGAAAAAAAATCTATTGAATAAAACATGTTCTGTCCTAAATTGACAAGTATACCTTCCTAATAATAAAACTAAAAAAATGTGTAAAGCTGTGATTTCCATATGACTGAATGTTGACAAAATAGCAGAGATGACTGAATTTGATTGTTATTGTACATGTCTAAGTGATTCCTTCATGGGCCAGGAATGTTAGATGAGTGATAAGATGAAGTTATTATATATAAAAATAATAAATTGATATATATTATTCACTCAATAAATTAATTTTTCTTGCTTAACTTCAGCAAAATCATTAATTATGATTTTATGATAAAGATTTTTATATGTTAGGTCCTATTGACAGTAATGAACCAAAGACTTAAAAATAAATATAATCTCATTGAAATTATATGGTATTTGGATTATTTTCATCAACAGATTATAAATTAAAGGTAAAATATTAGAAATTAAAGTTATTTTTAATCTACGTTTTCATTTATTTTTCTTCTGATTTTTCTATTAAACTGCTAAATATTAATTATAATTCATGAATATAAAAATATAAGCTAAATAAAGCTACAGTTTTTATTTTTTGAAAATTGAATTAAATGTATTAAATAGTTTACTTTACTTAAATAAAACTGTTCACAATTCTATCATTCAATGTCTATGTAATGGCCAATGTAAAGAACTGGCATCAATAATTCACGCATGATATGTCTAGACCTACCTATATACACTGTGAGAAATATGAATTGTCTAACATTGAAAAATGTTCTTTAGCTGCAATGTACAACTCTTGTGAATACCAGGTAATGCCTGAATTCCTTTGGAATCAAGAATAGGAACATGAAAAGAATCAAGGAAGCATCCTGAAGGCACTACTGGGAAATAATGACTCATTTGGGGAAGAAATTAGTCATTCAGGCCACCTAGAAAAAGGATTTGAAAAGTCTTTTCTGTTACCTAACCAGTTCTGTGGCTCAAATATCCAATGTGGGTTGCAGCATAGTCAAAAATCCTTTGCAGATGCCATCACTTCTTTTTTTCAAGGAGTAGGGCAAGAGATGTAGCAAATCATTTCCCCAGAACTGAAAGATGTTGGCATGGAAGGTGATGTTCAGCACTGAGTACTGGATCCCAAGTGCCAGAGAAAACCTTGCGTTCTTTAATGTATTTGTCCTTTGGATTTCTAATATGCAGTTGTTTTCCAAAGTAATGGGTTCAGGGCTGGGTACCCTTCTGCCTGGTCTAAGTATGATGGTACAACCCTTGCCGGCCTCCCTGCTTTTCGTATCTCTCTTCCCCATGATCCCTCACATCACTATGTGATTTTCTTAAATCATGTTCCTCTCCTGCTCAAAGCCCTCCATGAATTTCCATCAACTACAGAATTAAGCTCAAATTTATCAATCAGCCTTGCATTCAAGAATCTCTAAGACCTAGCTTGCCTTTTTTTTCCAGCCTTCTCTTCTGTTTCATAATGCATATGTCTCTTCCTGCAAAAAATTAAAATTAAAAAGCTAAACAAATAAAAAGATTTTACTTCTTGTCCTCCTAAACACAGTTCTGCCTTCCCATTTTTGGAAATTGCAAGGTCATTTTAATCCTCTCCATCTTGCTTACCACTAGGAATCCTTCCAGAATTGGCCCAAATCCCACTTTTATAGTGAAACTTTCCTTAGGAAATAAGCCTAGCAAGATTTTTTCTCTTCTGTGAGTCTTAAACAATTATTGCCATGCATATTAATCATTATTTACTAAATTATGTTCAGTCTTCCCCTAAATAGAGTATATATTGCCTGAGGTCAGGAGTTGGGTTTTATACCTCTTTTTGCCTGTGAACAATACCTTGCACATAATAGGTAATTAATTAGTCCTTGCTGATAGCATGTTTAAGTGATAGTGTAGCTTACTGGTCAGTAACCATTCAAAGTACAAAGCCCTCCTACATCCCAAGGGATTGAATCATACTTTGGAAACATTTTTATCTCAGAGTAACTTTTAAGTCTCACCACAAGTAACTAATATTAACCAGGCTGTCAGGAGCTAAGATGCCTAGTCTCCAAATTCTATATGCAATTTTTATTTATTTTTATATGCAATTTTTAATCATTGATATTAGATAATTACAAATAAGAAAGATTATATAGAGAAATAAGCCAAGAAAACATTGTGCCATTATGAATATGTCCAGTGAAAGAAGCCATGGGGAGCTGAATGGGCTGTTGTCGTAGCCCTAAATGTTTTTTTTTTTGTGAGTTCATTTTACTTTAATTGCATTTCTGAGCAGCATCTAAGTTTACAGTGGGAGATAAAAGTATGGAAGAAAATAGTATAGTGTTATGACTATTTTTACAGCCATCCTTTATTGGTTATTCACAATAAAAAGCACAGCATATTCAGGGTGCATTAATAAAAAATGGAGACTATAAAAAGCTATTAAAATAGAATGTACATTATGTTCACTGAGAACACTGTAAGATTGAGGTGCCATTTTTTCTCCCCAAATAAGGTGTAAAGCAAAGTGTTCAGAACCCAGAAGCTCAAAACCAAGCTTCAAGTTGTGCTCCCTATCATCAATATCACATGGATGACCACAGACCTTAGAATGAAATTCCCCCCATACCTTATGCCTCTAAGACATGAATTCATATGGGCATTTGATAAACGGTCAGTTAATTTAGCAAGACTTATTATATGCTAGGTGTCAGTATGTGTGGCCAGGAGAATTCAAGGATTTAGCAAAGGTACTAGTTCCTTTTCTCAAATATATAACACCAAGGAATTCCCTTCTACCCCCAACGAGTAACAGAAATATAATAATATAATGATCAGAATTGTGAAGCTCCTAATAGAAACCCAAGAAATTTCCTTATCAAGAAGCCATAGCCATGTGATGAAAGCTTTGGATACATTTTCTATCAACTTCCCTTGCCTGGGCCTCCTACAGAGACCTCAAAAAAACCTGGTGCTTTTTAAATTGCATCATATTTAATAAGTTTCTAAAAGCAAACACCCAAACATTTTTATAGGCTTTGTCCTTACAAATTATTTCCAAACAAGCAAAGGACAGGTCTGATTTTTCCTCTTAGATGGAAATGATTCAATCAACTAAGTGACTTGTTCACAGAAACTGACACAGACAGAAATAACAGTCAGTTCTTTTTCTTGTAACCAAGTCCACAACGTTGCTTTTCTAGAGTTATTCCAAAGGACCTCATGTCTGGAATTTGGCCTTCATGGCCAAGGATGATCCCATTTTAAATTCAACAGTGAAATCAAACCAACATAGTTTGCCTTGACATATTTGCGAACCTTCACAGCCCTTACCTGATTTATTGAGGAAAGGGAATTTGCAAGCACATGAAAAGTTTACCCAAGGCTTTCTTTGCAACGTAAAGGCACTTTCATGGTTGTTTTAGATTTACTCTTGAAACTCTATAATAGATTATAAAACTTTCCTAGGTAAAGAGTTCCAGGCTGGAAGAGAATTTATTTGAAAAGCTTCAATGTTTTTCTAGCTGACAGTAAGGCTGGGAAAAGGGCACTGCAATGATCAGTCTTTTTATTGGGAACCTTGGATTGAACTAGAGGGCAGATTTTAAAAAACAAAACAAACAAACAAACAAAAAAGCCTAGACAGGTCCCAGGGTACAAAAGACTCCCAGATATCAGAGAGACCGCTCATCACAGAGAGGGCCCCCAGCTGATGGAATTACCTTACCCTGGGTGTTAATGCAAACTTGCTTAAAATTAATACACCTTAAATGTTTTGATAATCCCTCCTCCCCTCAGTATTAGGAAAATTATCACAATAACACAAATATATCAAAAGCACAAAACCCAATAGAGGTATTGTACTCATACTAGACTATTTATAACAAAATGAATTACAAACTCTCAGGGTCTCCATGGTTCCTGGGTTATTGCCTAGTGGCAAACACACTGTGGGAATTCAAAGACATTATATGTCTAGGCACCTTTGTAATTTTTTATTTTGATTAAATTATAAACTGACAGAAAAGCCGCAAGATAGTACAAAGAACTCCTATATAACCTTCAGCCAGAGTCACCAATTGTCAACTTTCACTACATTTCCTTTATCATGCTAGGCTCCTTTGTAACAGCATTCAAAGCTTTACTAAGTGCCTAAAGCCATAAAATATTATAACATATTACCTAATTATTAGGGACAGAGTTGATCTATACAGAATGATAATAGCAATGGTAATGATGATGATAGTAATTTGCACATTAAGTAATCACGAGAATGCCTTACATATAGGTAGGCATTATCATGTTCAGGTTACAGGTGAGTAAACTGAAGTCACAGAGCCAGAAAGTGATATAGCCAGGATTCAAATTCAGGTTTATCTGACCCTAAATCTAGGCCTTACAAACGTTGTTGAATACTGTCCCTTATCAAATATGGCAAGGAAACTCATTTTCCTCAGTCTGTCTGATCCCCAATGGGTTAGCCCTTCACTTGGGAATTCCATCCATATTCTTAATGGCTGTACAGTCTAAAAAGTTAACATTAATCAGAAGCAAAAATGCAGTTATGACAATGATCTAAAAAAAAAAGTTTAATTTAAAATAATGTAGCTCTGGATGAAGAAAATTCCAGTGTTTCGACCTTAAGGATGATATAATTTTTAATCTGCAAAATTGAAACATTCACATTTTTCTATTTGAGAATAACCAGTATGAGATTGTGAGCCTTTTTCAATTTTCAGTTTCCTGTTCCTAACGAAGCTTATTTGAATGAGCAATTCTTAGAGGCAAGTTCTTATCCACTTACTACCACACCATGTTTTATACTAATAACAGTTCCAAGTTTGCTACTATAGAGGAGATCCTTGAGGAGACAGCCAAAGCAATGAGGGTAAAATAAAATAAACTTATCTGTGAGTCAACTGGAAGTTCAAGCCACTAAAACATTGTAATATTCTAAGTCCCTGCCAGATTGCTTAATGATTCCCGAAAATATTTTAAAATTCCAGCAAAGGTTGTCAGCCTGTGCGTTTGTGTGAGTGTGTGTGAGTGTTTTTGTGTGCACGTCTTTGAATGAACATGTAGTATATATTGAGTATGTGTGTCTGCTTCTAACAAGACCTCAGCCTCCTTTGATTCTAAACTCTATTCTCCCAACAAGACTTTATTTCTTAGAAATAAGAGCACTCTTTGTAAAGTTGCACAATTGATTTTTGATTTTCCATTCTGAGCCTTTTTGCTTTGACCAGGTGTTTTATAGCAGGTTACCAAAGAACCTTCTTTATTTCCATTAGACAATAGGAAAAGATCAAGAACTAAAAATGCTCCTGAATACACCCTAAGGCCATGGCATGCCCACAGAATTTTGGATGGTTTTAGTCATTTTCTCTGGAGAATTATGTTCTAAAATTGTTTCCCAAAGTTTTAGAGAAATAATTGAATCTATGACTAATTTTCTAGATTTTAAGCCAAGATTGCTCAATTTAATTGCTTAACAGCAATAATTCTAAGGTTTCCATTTCAGGGGAAGATAAAAGCTTGAGCAAGTTTATACATTATCTGATCTGGTGATCCTTAGACTAATTAATTTAATAAAATATATTGAAGTTCTGCTATGTCAGGCATAAAGAATACAAAAATAAAAATGGTATTGTTTTATTAGTAGTATTTAACAATAATAGAAGATATGAATTATGGAATGTGAGCGTCAATGTCCTAAGTGTTTTATGTAAATTTATAAATGCTATGTTATAGACCTCTTACAGAAACAATATAAGGTAGGTATTATTACTATTTTCATTTTAAATATGAAGAGAGTTTAAGAGGTTAAGGAACTTGCCAAGTAGCAGATCTGGAATCAGAATCCAAGTCAGTTTAACTGAAAACCTTGCACCTTGTTATGTTGTATCATATAGAGGGAGATATATTTACTCAATAAATGTCCTAAAGTTTTATGAATGCTATAATAGAAGTATGTCCAGTGGAGCATGAAAGAGGGCATTTAAAAGATGGCTCTCGGTGGTTTAGAGAGATTCTAAAGGACTGGAACAACATCTCTTTGTAGGGAGTCCTTATAGGGATCAAACCGGTAGACACTATCCAATTGAACTAACAAGCTCAAAATGACATCTCAGAAAAAGTTCATCTTTGGAGTCATCAAAAAGGCAAGCTTCAGAAAGAACACAATAGATTCAAACTCCAAGAGCAAATCAGGATGAGTATGGACTAGACCTGTGCTATCCACTATAGTAGCCACTAGCTATATGTGGCTTTTAAGCACTTGAAATGTGGCTAGTGGAAATAGAGATGTTCAATAAGTGTAAAATACACATAGGATTTCAAAGACAGTCCAAAAAAAGAATGCAAAATATTTCATTAATAATTGGTATTGATTATATGTTGGAATTATAATATTATGGACATTAGAACAAATAAAAAATATTATTTAAATCTGCAGTCCCCAATCCCCGGCCATGGACCAGTACTGGTCCATGGCCTGTTAGGAACCAGCCGCACAGCAGGAGGTGAGCGGCAGGTGAGCAAGCGAAGCTTCATCTGTATTTACAGCCTCTCCCCATCGCTCACATCACTGCATAAGCTCCACCTCCTGTCAGATCAGCAGCATTAAATCCTCATAGGGGCACAAACCATACTGTAAACTTCTCATGTGAGGGATCTAGTTTGAACGCTCCTTATGAGAATCCAGTGCCTGATGATCTGAGGTGGAGCTGAGGCAGTAACGCTGGCACTGGGGAGCAGCTGCAAATACAGATTATCATTAGCAGAGAGGTTTGACTGCATAATAAAAGTAATGCGCTTGAATCGTCCCAGAAACATCCCCCTCCCTGGTCTGTGGAAAAATTGTCTTCTGTGAAACTGGTCCCTGTGCCAAAAAGGTTGGGGACTGCTGATTTAAATGAACTTAACTAGTTTGTTTTTACTTTATTTAATGCAGCTACTAAAAAATTTAAAATTACACATATGTAATTGCATTTATGGCTTATACTTCTAATGAACAGAGCTGAACTAGAGTTTCTTCTCCTGACCTCTAAAGTCAAGAGTGGTTTAGATTTGTGTCCCTAATGTTAATCCAGAAAGAAAACAGCTTCTAGGCATGCCTTTCCAGCATTTACTAGCTACTTTGTTCAGTAGCTTGTGAATCATCATCATTCTTTAATCATCACTATGCTAAATATAAACCCTTCAGGTATTGGGTTTTAATTTTTATCAGAGATGCTTAACCCAATACCTTACACATAGTATAACTCAAAAAATGTTAAGTGACTGATTTAAAAAACTTTAGCAGAATCTGATTTCTTTTCCAACAAACCTTCTGGAACAACTTAATTATTTTAATAAATGTTGCCTTCTTTTAAAGCAATCGTCATAGAAGATCTATATTTACTACAACAAATGATAATTCTGCTGTTTACATTAAATAACTATTTTGAATCTTCTTTTCTGGACCTGCTCTTTTAATTTGTTGGAGAATTATCATGGATATTCTCAATAGTAAGCATAACTTCGAACTTAAAGGTTAGATTAACAGAGTAACAAAGCTCTTAAAGATCAAAGCTCTTAAAGAGTCTCTTTCCCCAGAATGAGCATCATTTCTCTCATATCAAGGTTCCCTCTGCTTTTTTCATATCTGTAATCACTTATTTTGACAGAGAAGACAGAGCCAAAAAAGAAGTTGACCCACATGGCTATTCAGTGAATATTCATCTTTTCATTCTTCTTGATCTAAGCATGGATTATAGTTTAAAAAATTAACAAGTATGGCACTGATACTGGATAGTCAGAATAGTTGCCTAGAATAGTTGCTATAAATCAGAATGGCTGTACCAGTGCAGGACTTAATATCAACCCCAGCTCTAAGTACAACTAAAACAAACAAAAAATAGTATTTTCCACTCTTAATATTATTAAAAGCTTTGGTGCTAGTCTTTTGTGTTTGTCTTTACATATCAGCATCTACTCCCATTTTCCAAAAATATCTTTTAAATTGGAGCTCATTGGAGATTTTTCTGCAAAGCTACATAACTTCTTTCTTTTCTTCCTTACTAGGATCAATAGCAAAAACGTTGGATTTTATGGCTTTCTTGAAGATAATTTCTGGATACTTGTTCTGGCATTACTGTACCCATCTTTAAGGAATGTGATTCTTAGTTTGAACTGGTTAAAACTCTGATTTTAGCAGGCAGTTTGGGGCAGAGATTTTGTCTACAACAAATCCTGTATATTAGTCAGCTTGGGCCACCATAACAAGATACTATAGACTGGGTGGTTTACACAACAGACATTTAATTTTTCACAGTTCTGGAAGCTGGAATTTCAAGATCAATGTGCAGAAGGGTTAGTTTCTGGTGAAACCTCTAAAGTGCTTTTCCTGGCTTTCAGATGGCTGTCTTCTCACTGTGTCCTCATGTAGCTTTTCTTTTGTTGGCAGAGTGAAAAAGAGAGACTCCTGATCTCTGGTGTTTCTTCCTTTTCTCATATGGAGACAGGTCCTATTGTGATGGAAAATGGAAGTTCACTGAGAATTGTTTACCCTGAAACAAGAAGCTATAGCCCTGTTTATGTTAATTGCTTATCTGCTTCTGTAAGACTGCTTGTCGCCTTGTGTAACTGATGTTATAAAGAAAGAAAACTGAAACTGACTAACTGCTGCAGCTCATGCTCCTGTAAACAGCTCCCCCTTGCAGCAGCTACCTTGTACATTACAGTAAGTTCCTTATGTGTACGCTTCCTGGTATAAACCGCTCTGTACAACCCCCCCTTGAAGTATAAAAGACAAGTTCCCCTGACCGGGGGGGGGGGGTGTGCTCAGAATTTGGCAGAGGAGTCCCCTCTGAGCCCGCCGGCGTTAATAAACCTGTTCTGTCTGCATCCTCGTGTACCTCTCGGTGTTTCTCTCGGCAACGTTACTCTGGTTTTGCCATTACACTATCAGATTAGGGCTTCATCCTTACGACTTCATTTAAGCTTAATCACCTCCTTAAAGGCCCTATCTCCAAATACAGTCACATTAGAGGTTAGGACTTCAACATATGAAATTGGGGGGAGGGGCACAATTCCGTCTATGACATCCTAGATGGGACCATCATTACTGCTGTGATATGTGCTTTCTGGCATTATGCTAAATATTGACACACTGCATTCCCTGCTGCAACATTCCTCTTTTACTAGCCATCCAAGTAAAAATTTTGGTACAAAATGGATTTTTTTTTTGTTTTGTAAGAAATAATTTTTATTAAAGTATGAAAATAATATAACATTTTCTCAAAACCATAAGCGTTTGGCAGTAGACACTTTGACATAAATAATGGGCATAAAAGTCTCATGATAATATAAATAAAAATCTGTAGAGGCTGGGTTATAAATGCTATCATAATATGAGGTTATAAAGAGAAGTTTAATAAAACTCCATATGGACCAGGTTACAAAATTAAAGTGTGCCTATATGGCATGTCTCCAAGATAATGAAGAAAACAAGCAAAAACCAAAACCCAAAACAATAAAATACTAAGTATTGAACTTAATTGTACTTTCAGCTGGGGTTTCTGAAGATGGAAATGAAAGAGCTTAAAAAAAAATGCCATATATACACTTCTTTTTTCAAAGTAGAATTATTGACCATTTAGAAACAAATGTTATAATTGTGGTTAAGTTTGCTTTTACCATCATTATCACATTTATTTATTAGGTGTTCTAATGTTCAAGGCACTATGTTAGATGCTTTACAGGACAAATCCAGTGTTTTTATCCATTTTAACAATCAAATTGGATCAAAGCACATTCAGTCTGATGGATTGCCACACAAGCAATCATTAAGATAGTCTAAACTACCAAATTGACTGTGCCACGGCCAATTGAGTAACTCTGTACAGACCTGGACATAGAGAAGGCACAGCCTCTGATCTTGAGGTAATTACTTTCTAAATCACTAAAACATTATTGTTATAACACCAAATCAAATTGATGAAACATAATGGCACTCAATATTTCTGGCTCTAGTTAAATGCTCTGTGAATGCAAGTAGAGTATTGTAATATCTCATAAAGAGTGGCCAGAAGTGGCCAAGTGTTAAAGTTCCAAACCACAATGAGTTGCTTCAGAAGTTTGGCTATAACAGAAAGAACCTTACAGACATGCTTGTAGAAATAGTTTTGAGCTGAGTCAGAAAATCTGGAGTAAGGGCACACTTAGTCATTTACTCAATACATACATAGTAAGTGCTTACTATGTACCAGATACTACACAAAGGATAAAAGATTCCCGCTTAGGAACTGTGGGACCTTGTGTAAGTCACTTGATCTCTCATTCCCTGTTTCACTGTAACTAAAATAGATATAATGATTTGAACACCACCCACAATACTGTGTTATTGGGAGGATCACATGAAACAATGTGTGTGAAGGGTAAATATTACTGGGCTTTCTGATTAGTTTTCAAACAATCAATAAATCAATAAAATGAAACAAATCCCAACTCCAAGAAACACTTGCTGTTAACTTCCTTCTAGTATTATTTTTAGATTTTTTATTTATGGCTTTATGATCCATTTAAAATTTTTAGACAATACATCCTCTTGAAAGCATTTTTCTTCATCCTTAAAAATTTTAAAAATATGATTTTCATAACTGGAAAATATGGATCTACCATAATTTATTTAAGCAAACCCTTGTCAAATATTTAAATGGTTTAACTTTTTTTGCAATTTGAATAATGTTGTTATGAACAACTCTGTATATAAATCATTGTCCCCAGCCCTTATTATTTCCTTAGGACATAGTCTTAGAAGTGGAATGCTTGGTTAAGTGGTATAAAACCTTTTGAAAATCTTGATACATGTTTTCAAATTGTTCCTTCAGAAACTTTAGCAGTTTAGACTCCCACTACTGTCCTCAGCACCACTGAGCACTAATATAAGAGACAAAACAAAAAAAATCCAATTTGATAGGTCAAAATAAAATGACACCTTACTGTTTCCATTTGTATTTTTTCAGCTACTACTAGTGAGGTGGAATGCATTTTCCTATGTTTATTGGCCATTTTTATTTTATCTTTTGTGAATTATTTATCTGTATCCCTTACTTATTTTTCTACGGGAGTGTTATAGGTTTTTTTCCCCTTAAACTGTATGATCTTGTCTATGTTATAGATAGCAACCCTTCATCTACCTCATTTATGTTCTTAATTCCTCCTCTGTGTTTTGAGTTGATCCATTCTGTTTTGATGTTAAGTTACATATAATATTTTACATAGTTCACTCTATCAATCACTCTGTTTGGAATTTTTCTTCATAGCTTTCATGCTAAAAAGTTTCTATCCACTCTAAACTGACTTATATTTAATTAATTTTAAAAATGTTATCTCTTTTGGAATTTCTTTGAATGTAATATATGGTAAAGGTGAAGATATCATTAGATTTTAATTTGGCCAAATACATGGCCAAATTTTGACTCTCAACTAATCTTATTAGTAGTTTATGATGGTTCCTTTATCCTATGTTAAATTCTTGTCTATTCTGAGTCTATTAGAGGGTTACTTATTGTAGTCTGTTTATCTAACTGTACATTGTAGCTTTATCACACCATCATTTGAATTATTGTATTTTAATAATGGGTTATATTATGTGATAAGATAAGTGCCTCTCTTTATACTTATTTTTCAAAATTCTTTTAGGTATTCTTCCCTGTTTCTTCTTCAATATTAACTTTAGAACAATATTAGAAATTGTGTTAATTCTGTAAATTCTATAAGTTGATTTGTTTATTATACTGAATCTTCCTACCAAAGAACATGGCATATTTCTGTTTCTCAAATCTTTTTTTACGTAAACGTATCTCAGTTTTGTCATATTTTTCATATTTACTGTATTTGGGTTATTTATTGGCATGTTGTGTTTTTGATATTTTTGTGATTGTGAGATTACCCCCACTAGAATTGCTATTTATTGGTGGCATATAGGAGAATATTGATTTTTGTGTATATATATATACCTTATAATGGACCAATTTACTACAATCTCTTATTCTCAATTTTACAGTTTATTTTAATACGTTTGTAGGTGTATAATTATATTTTCTACAAATACTACTACTTTTCCCCTTTCAGACAGTTGTATTTCTTATTCTTGATATGACACTCTTTTTAAGCAAGTGAAAGACACTCATCACAAAAACCAGTTCCATGAGCACATACTTCCCCTGATCCTTTAACTTTCCCGCTCAAAGACCTAGTTCTGCTTTTTTCCTCAAAATAAAGCTTTACTATCAGATATAATTCATATTTTCTCACCCTTTTCATGGCCCTATAATTGTATATTCTGAGCATATAATTCAGTTACTTTTCCAATTATAACTTTAATGTCTTAGTACTTGGTCTTTAGAAATCTGTAGGGCATCCACTGAACTACTTTAGGTATAAAAACCCCCTCTCCTCACACTGTACACCCTAGTAGAGGGAAAAGGTTAACTCTGTGCATGTGCATGTGCATGTATGTGTATGTATGTATGTGTGTGTTGGAAGAAAAGGGGTTGAGAGATTTAAGGAATAAATAAATGAAGCTTTTTCCTTCTACCACTATTTTACTAGTTCTTAAGTTATATACCAACTCCTATTTCCTGTAACCCCCAAATCAACTCTCCTTCTCATGTCTCTGTATTGGACACTGCTCTGCACAAAAAGACATCACCAAATGCTCATTCAAAAGCTTCCTATACTGCAGTTTCCATAAGGTCAGAAATCTCTTTCTTGTATTTACCACTGAATGTACAACATTTAGCAAAATCCCTGGTACATAGTACATATTGCTTATTCAATATTTTTTAGATAAATTAAATCATTCCACTCCTCCTATAGCTGTTATTTGGTAATTGTTGATGATGGCATAGATTAGATTATTTTCTGACCCCATAATCCTGATATCTATCTAGGAATTAATGTTGAAGCACCTGATACAGTCCATAATGCAGTCACTGTACTTATTCATTCATTCAATATATACTAATGGAGCATCTATTGTATGTGAAGCCCCATGCTACATACCAAAGATATAGCATTAAACAAGAGAGGCATGGTGCCTGCACTTATGGAGTTGACATTATAGTAAAGGGAACACACAAAAACAATAAAACCTTGTTAAAGTATATAATTAGAATTGTAAAGTTGTGAGGGAAATAAAAAAGAGGGCTAAAATGGGGAATGAGGGAAAAGCTACTTAAAATTAGGTAGTTTAAGAAGCTACAGGAACACTTAGCGTAGAGGATTCTGCCAGATGATAGCATGTAGTGAGAAGTTGTTAGTACAATAACCCAGGCAAAATCTTGACATGTTTCAGGAAGAGAAAGAAGGCTACTGTGACCAGAACATTGTCAGTGAGGGGGATCATGGTGGATAAGATCAGAGAAGTAGTTAGGGGCCAGACTATGGAGGATCTTTTAAGCCACGTTAAAGACCACAGCATCCATTATAGGTTCAATGTGAAGCCATTGCAGAGTTTTAAAGCAGAGGTGTGGTGTGATTTCATTAAAATTTTAAAAAAGAATTCTCTGGCTTCTCTGCATAGGATGAACTATAGGTGTATAAAAGTTGAAGCAGAAAGACCAGTTAGATGGCTGTTAGAATAGTCCAGGTAAGAAATGTTCTTGTTCTGAACTGGTATGGTGAAGTGTAAGTGTAGATAATTGGGTAGAGATGGATTTAAATACATTCTGAAAGAAGACTATATTGTACTTAGGGAAGGATTGGATATAAGTGTGAGGGTAATGGAGCAATCAAGAAAGTCTAGTGTCTGTCTTATGCAACTGAGTAGACACAGATTTACTGAGTGGGAAGATAAACTTAAAAGGGAACAATACAAGTTCTATTTTGGACATAGTAAATTTGAGATATTTGCAAGACATGCAAGCAAAAATGTCAAGTAGACAGTTGAATACATTCCTGGAGCTCAGATACGAGTTCTGGGTAGAGTATATACATTCAGCACAACATTTAAATAATAAATAAGAATTAATGAGATCAACTTATGGGAAAATATGGATAGAAAAAGTACCCAAGACGGTGTCCTAAGTTATTCTAACACTTAGAGGCTAGGTAGAGGAGCACAATACAGCAAAAGAGACTGAATATAAGATTTAGGATATGATCATGACAAAAGGCAACTGTGATAGTGTATAGGAAAAGTTTACTGAGGGTGAATAGAGAGCAAGGAACTGGGTTACCAAGGCACTGAGCTATTAAATTATTCACAAAGATGGTTAAATCACTAGAAATGGTAGAAGGGTTAGGGATAGAAAGAAAGTGAGCAGGTTTCTATAAGTATCCCTGATTAGGGAGTTTGTCAGGGATGTCAGGAAGATGGTAATTACAAGAAGGACTAGTGGGCGACAGTCTGATAGCATGAAAGTAAAAAATACAGAGGGTATTAATCAGAACAAAAGAGAAGTAATGGTCTAGAAACAGCAATAAGCATCAAGGAGTATACTTATTCCGTGTCCTGTGCCTGTGGTTTATGCACAAGAGCAGTTTCCTTCCATTTGAGAAAACTGCAGGGAAGACCTGGGTTTCTGTTAAGACAGGGAAATGAAAGAAACATTCTGAGAAAAGAATTATTTTTGCTCATAGAAAGGGAGTATCAGTATTCATTACTGCATAACAAAGCATTCCAAAATTCAATTGCTTAAAAAATAACTATTTTATATACTTATGAAAATATAACTGGAATCAGTTAGGCAATTCTTCTGCTGGTCTCAACCATAATCATTCATGTGGCTGTAGCTGCCTGTTGGCTCAACTGGGGATGAATCATTCAATAGTAGATACAAGTACAAGTTTTAAAATGGACCACTCTTTCCACATGTTCTCTCATTCTTAAGGAGACCATCCCAGCATTTATTAACATGGAAGTCTCAGGGCAGCACTGTAGTGAGAGCAGAAACACATGGATAATCTGGTTTGTCCATACCTATTAAAGTAATTGAATCAATAATGAATAAATTTTCCAAACAGAGAGCACCAAACTCAGACAGTTTCACTAGTGAATTCTACCAAACACTTAAGGAAAAATTGATACCAATTCTGTACAATCTCTTCCCAAAAATAGAAGCACAGTGAACACTTCCTAAATCATTCTATGAGGCCAGTACTACCCTGGTTAATACTGATAAAAACATCACAAGAAAGGAAAACTACAGACCAATATCTATCATGAACATATGGATGAAAAAATTTTCAACAAATTTTAGCAAATTAAATTCAAAAACATATAAAAACAATTATACACTATGACCAAATGAAATTTATTCCAAGTGTATAAGGCTGGTTCACCACTTGAATTTCAAATAATATAATCTATCACAACATGCTATCAAAGAGAAATCATATGATCCTATCAATAGATAAAAAAAAAACATTTGACAAAACCTAACACCCATTTGTGATTAAAATCTCTTAGCAAACTAGAAATGGAGGTGGGTTTCCTCAACCTGATAAAAAAAAAATTTACAAAACCCCTACAACTAACATCATATGTAATGGTGAAAAACTATGTGCTTTCTTGTTAAGATCAAGAATAAGGAAAGGAAATGCCCTCTCTCCACTCCTATTTAACATCGTTCTTGACGTCTTAGCTGGTGTAACAAGCTAAGAAAAGTAAATAAGAGATATACAGAGTGAGAAGGAAGAAATAAAACTGTGTTTGTTCACAGATGGCCTGATTGTGTAGGAAATCCCAAAGAATCAATTAAAAAATTCACAGGAGTAATAAGTGATTATAGCAAATTTTCAGGGTACATGGCTAACACACAAAAGTCAATTGCTTTCTTATATACTAGCAATGACCAATTGCAATTTGAAATTAAAAACAGAATACCATTGACATTAGCCCCAAAATGAAGTACTTAGGAATAAATCTAACAAAATATATACAAGAGCTACCTGAGGAAAGCCACAAATTCTGTTAAAAGAAATCAAAGAAGATGTAAATAAATGGAGAGAGATTTCATGTTCATAGATGCAAAGACTCAAAACCATCAAGATGTTAATTCTTCCCCATATGATTTATAGATTCAATGTGATCCTAAACAATATCTCAGCCATTTATTTTGTCAATATCGACAAACTGCTTCTAGAGTTTATATAGAGGGGCACAAAACTCAGATAGCCAACACAATACTGAAGAAAAAGAACAAAGAGGATTGACACTATTCAACTTCAAAATTTACTGTAAAGCTACAATAATCTAGAGAATGTGGCATTGGTTAAGGAATAGACAAATAGATTAATAGAACAAAACAGAAAGCCCAGAAATACACCCAAACACATATAAACAACTGATCTTTAGCAATGGAGAAAAGGAAATTCAATGGAGAAAAGATATTCTTTTCCAAAAATTGGTGCTGAGACAATGGGATATCTACATTCATAAAAATGAATGTAGACACAGATCTTATACCATTCACAAAAAAAAAATTCAAAATAGATCATAAACCTAAATGCAAAATGCAAAACTATAAAACTGCTAGAAGATAAGTTAGGAGAAAATCTAGGTGACTTTGGATTTGGCAATGATTTTTTAGGTAAAATATCAAAAATATGACTCACGAAAGAAAAAAATGACAAGTGGACTTCATTAAAATTAAAGACATGTGCTCTGCAAAAGACACTGTTAGGATGAAAAGGCAAGCCACAGACTAGAGAAAATATTTGCAAAACACATGATAAAAGACTTATATCTTATATAAACAAAGAACATTTAAAACTCAACAATAAGAAAATAAACAACCCAATTAAAAAGTAGGCAAAAGATTCAAACAGATACTTCTCCAAATAAGATGGCAAATAAATAAATGAATAAATACTCAACATCATATGACATTAAGGATTGTAAATTAAAACAATGAGATACCACTACACATCTATCAGAATGGCTACAATCCCAAAAACTGACGATACCAAGTGCTGGTGGGGATGTGGAGCAACAGGTACTCTCATTCATTGGTGTTGGGAATGCACAAATTATACAGCCACTTTGGAAGACAGTTTGGTAGTTTCTTACAAGCCTGAATATAGTCTTACCAAATGATCCAGTAATCATACCCCTAGGTATTTAGCCAAATGAGTTGAAAATTTATGGCCACAAAAAAACCTGCAAACAAATATTTATAGCAGCTTCATTCATAATTACCCAAAACTGGAAGGACCCAGATGCCCTTCAAAAAGTGAATGGATAGACAAACTGTGACAGAATGAAATATTATTCAATGATAAAAAGAAATGAACCCTCAACCCATGAAAAGACATGGAAGAATCTTAAATGCATATTGCTAAGTAAAAGAAGCCAATTTGTAAAGGCTACCTAGTATTATTCCTAAGTGACATTCTGGAATAGGCAAAACTATAGACAGTAAAAAGGTCAGTAGTTTCCAGTGGCTTGGCAGTTAGGGTAAGGAGAGGGATTAATAGATGAAGCACAGAGGATTTATGGGACAGTGAAAATATTCTGCATAGTACTCTAATGGTAGATACGTGACATTATACATTTGTTAGAACGCATAGCATATACAACACAAAGAGAGAACCCTAATGTAAACTATGGACTTTAGTTAATAATGATATATCAATATCAATTCATCAATTATAACAAATAATTGTATAAGTACAATAACTAATAATTGTATTAGTTTGCTAAGGCTGCCATAACAGTCTACCATAGACTGGGTGGCATAAACAACAGAAGTTTGTTTTCTGACATTTCTGGAGGCTAGATGTCTGAGATGAAGACTTCAGAGGCTCCAGCTGCTAAAACAAAATACCATAAACTTGATGGCTTAAACAACAGACATTTATTTTGTACAGTTTTAGAGGCTGAGAAGTCCAAAATCAGGGTACTAGTATGGTCAGGTTCTGTTGAGGGCTGTCTTTCTGGCTTGCAGAGTGCTCCCTTCTTGCTGTGTCCTCATATGGGGAAGAGAGGGAGAGCTCTCCAGTCGCTTCTTATAAGAGTACTAACCCTCTTATGAAGGCTCCACCCTCATGATCTCATCTAAACCTAATCACTTCCCCAAAACTCCACCTCCAAATACCATCACTTTGGAGGCTAGGGCTTCAACATATGAATTTCAGTTGGGGGGAGACACAGTTCAGTCCATAGCAATTGGTTTCTTATGAAGCTTTTCTTCTTGGTTTATAGATGGCCATCTTCTTCCTCTGTCCTTATAACATCTTTCCTCTGTACCCATCTATGTCCAAATTTCCTCTTCTTATAGGTACATCAATCATAATGGACCCACCCTAATGACCTGATTTAATTTAGTTACCTCTTTAAAGATTCTATTTACAAATACCATCACATTCTGAGGTACTGGGGGTTAGGACTTCAACATATGAATTTGGGGGGGTGGATACATCTCAGCCCATGACAGTAACTAACGTACAATATTAATAATAAAGAAAACTGTGAGTGGTGGAGAGAAGTGGTATATGGGAATTCTCTGTACCATCTGCTGAAAACTTCTGTTAAACTTAAAACTTCTCTAAAAAATGATCTGTTAATTTTAAATAATGGCATGCAACAGGAATGGGACGAAGCTGTTTTTATAAACCACCCACAACATAACATTAGATGTATTGCTCACTGGTTGAATCATAGTACCCAGTTATTGCCTAATAATGAATAAATATCATTGTTATGTAAAAGGGGAACCCTGATGGTATTCTCTACTACGGAGTCCTCGTTGCTTTTTGTATCATTATTTTTCTTGACTTGTATTTAGGATTTTTTTGTATATTTACCAGAGACAAAATAAATACAAATACTTGGAAGAATGATAAAATCTGATTAGGCTGAAATACAAAATTGATCTACTAAGTGAGATTTAAACAGGATAAAAAGTAAAGCTCAGTAATCAAACTTTATACATTGCTTTGGTATGTGAAGAAATGCATGGGAATTTGAACCTTGCATTCACGGTAATAGGTATCTAAGGAGCAAATAGGAGGGACATATAAAGGATCAGGAGTGCGCAGGGAATTCTTCCATGAGAATACAGTAGTTTATGAAATTTTTCTTTGTGATTTTTGGAATGCCTTAACTATTTCAAAATAAAATAAAGTTTTGAAGACCAGTGTGGTAGGCAGAATGTCTAGACTCTAATCCTTAGAACCTGTGAAAATATTACCATATATAGCAAAAGCAACTTTGTAGCTGTGATTAAGGTTAGGGACTTTGATATGAAGAGATTATCCTGGAGTATCTGGGTAGGCCTGATATCATCAAATGGGTTCATAAAAGTGGAATTGGAAGGTAAAAGGCTCAGTCATAGATAAGCAATGAAAAGAGAAAGAGGGCCTATTCTAATCATCAGAGAGATCGGCCCCATCTTTCCTGGCTTTGAAGAAATAGGAAGGGACTACAAGCCAAGGAACATGGGTGGCCTTTAGGGGCTGGTAACATTCCTCAGCAGACAGGCAGCAAGAAAGCAGAGACTTGAGTCCTACAACTGCAAGGAACTACAGTCTGCCAGCAACCCAAATAAGGAAACAGATTCTCTCCTGGAGCCCCCAGAAAGGGATGCAGCTTTTCCAACACCTTGATTTTAGCCCAGTGAGACCTGTGTCAAACTTCTGATCTACAGAACTATAGATAATAAATTTGTGTTATTTAAACTGCCAAGTTTATATTAGTTTGTTACAAAAGCAATAGAAAACTAATATAACCACAATTTATGTGTAACAATGAAATTTAAAAACATATAAGTAAAGATAGGCAAGGTATTGTGTTTGACTTGAGCACAAGAGTAAAGATTAGGTATTTTGATTGATCAAATAAGAATCAACAAGGAATGTGGATGGAATTTATGAATGCATGGCAAAACATGGAAAAGAGACAAGTGTGGAGAAACATTTCCGCGTTTATTTACAGAGTTAGCCTGAAGGCAGAATAAGATTGTCAGGCCGTTCAGGGCAAAGAAAACACCAATGAAAAACATGCCATTTTTCTGCCCTAAGCAAATGGAGGACAGAGTCTGGGGCAGTCGCAACTGCAGGAAAGTGAATACTGAATCCCGGAAGAAAGAAGAGCAGAGGACAAGGAGTTCTGATTCTGTGTATAACATCTTCCCAAGTCTTTGGCTGACCCCTGAACCATGCATGTGTAGATCAGACTCAAAGCAGCCTTCAGCCTAAGAACTAAAATAAGATTTTTTTCTTCAACTGATATGGTTATTTTTTTAATTGACAAATCACAATTATTTAATTGACAGATAAAAATGGTATATATTAAAGGTGTACAATGTGATGATTTGATATACGTATAAATTGTGTAATGATTACCATAACCAAATTAATTAACATTCGTCACCACTTATAGTTACCATTTGTGTGTGGGGGGGGTGAAGGCACTTAAAATCTGCTCTCTTATCAAATTTTGAGTACACAATACAGTATTAACTACAGTCACCGTACTTTATAATAGATCCCCAGAACTTATTTATCTTATAACCAAAAGTTTAAAATTTAAAGTTTTAAAGGGCACTTTGACCAACATCTTTCCATTTCCCCCACCCCGCCTCCCAGCCCCTGGCAATCACCATTCTACTCTCTGCTTCTACGAGTTCAACTTTTTTAGATTCCACATATAAGTAAGATCATACAGTATTTGTTTTTCTGTGTCTGACTAATTTCATTTAGAATAATGTCCTCCAGATTCACCCATGTTGTGGCAAATGGCAGGATTTCCTCTTTTTAAAGGCTGAATAATATTCCACATTACATATATTTTCATATATTTTCCACACACACACACACACACATACCACATTTTCTTTATCCATTCATTCATCAACAGACACTTAGGTTGTTTCTATATCTTGGCTATTGTGAATAATGCTTCAATGAACATGGGGTTGCAGATATCTCTTCAAGATATCAATTTTATTTCCTTTGGATATATGCCCATGAGGGGAATTGCTAGATCATATGGTAATTCTATTTTTAATTTTTGAGGGAATTCCATACTGTTTTACATAATAGATTCACCAATTTCCTACCAACGATGTACAAAAGTTTCCTTTTTTCCACACGCTCACCAACGCTTATTATGCCGTCGTTTTGATAATAGCCACCTTCGCAGGTGTCAGCTGCTATCTCATTGTGCTTTTGATTTGCATTTCCTTGAAGACTGGTGATGTTGAGCACCCTTTCATATACCTGTTGGCCTTTTGTATGTCTTCCTTGGAGAATTGTCTATTCAGGTCCTTTGCTCCCTTTTTAATGAGGTTATTTGTTTTTTTGCTATTGAATTGTGTAAGCTCCTTATATATTTCAGATTTGGCAATTGCTTTAAAAATTGAACGCAGATCTACCATATAACCTAGTCATTTCATTACTTGATATTTATCCAAGAGAAATCAAAACATATGTCCACAAAAATACTTGCACATGAATGTTTGTAGCAGCTTAATTCATAATGCCTAAAACTGGAAACAACCCAAATACACATCAATAAGTGAACAGATAAACAGTAGTAGTACTTACTCATCAATAAAAATAATGAATTACTGGAACATGCAACAACATGAATAAATCTCAGAACGATTAGGCTGATTGAAAGAATATATACTGCATGATTCCATTAATATAAAACTCTAGAAGATGTAAACTAAGGATATAAAGATGTAAACTAAGGATTCTATCCTTTCTATAAGGATAGAAAGCAGATCAGTGGTTGTCCAGGACCAGTGGCAGAGGAAGGGGAGAAACGCAAAGTAGAATGGAAACTTTTGGTTTGTTAGAAATGTTCCCCATCTTGATGTGGTGATGGTTTCACAGGTGTAAACATCTGTAAAAACCCATAAAATTGCTCATTTTAAATAAATGCACTTTATTATCATACATAAATCACCTCAATCATGCTGATACAAACAAAGCTAATGAAACTTAGAAGCAGCATATTTTCCACACAGAGTGTAGACCTTTGATTTGTGGGCCAAGCCAATCTAATGAGAAGACTTGAGTAGAATATACTTAAAGGGGCACTGAAATACCTACTTTCCAGTAAATAGCTCTCTTGCAGGACTGCATCAGTTTCCTGGCAAATCTATCCAAAGAACTTCAAAAAATTAATGAGTAAAGTCAAAGCTAAAATTCTCACCAGTAATCAGAGTCGCTATCTTAGCATACTGAGCTATGACAAATCTCTTGTGGAAGTAGGCAGAGTATAAATTATCAATAGGCAAATAACTTAAGTCACTGTGTTTCTGGAAGACCCTTTTTAAAATTCAAATATATTACTTGAAAAAGTGACAGTAGTATGATTTTTTAACCTTTTAATTCTCAAAGCATGATCCTAAGTTTGCATCACAAGTATATTTTAGAAGCAGGCTGAACAGATACTCATAACTCTAGAAGTATAAAGATTCATTAGAGGGATTTCTCAGCAGTATAAAAGCGCTAGGAAAAGGTAGTACACAAGAACAGGAGGGGACACCGGCATCAAATAAAATCATTTGCTTGGTTGCTAAAACTCTTGATTGAGGAAATATCACGGAATATTATATAAGATTTTACTATGGGAAAATTGCCATCATTCATGTAAAATCTCAGAATTCTTGATAAAAGAGAAATTTCCTATTCTACCTTGCTATTTCCTCCTGCTACTGTCCTCTCCCTCCTTTGTTTCATACTTTAACCTACTGTTTATTGAGCACTTACATCAAATGCTGTGGTATTTGCCTACATAGAGTTTCTCATCCAATACTCACAAGAGATAGTTACTATCACTATCCTTATTTCATAGATAAGAAAACTGGAGCACAGAGAGATTAAGTAGCTTGCTCACATTCACATAGCATGCAAAGAGCAAAATCAGGATTGAAACCTAGGACTGGATGGCTCCAGACACCTGATACTCATGACAAAATTATTTGAAAGGAGAAATTATATCTCTATTTCTTCAAACCCATCCCAATCATCAGCCAAGAGCAATCTGCTGTTTGCCCTCAATATTTCGCTGAATCTGTTGTCTAAAGCAACCAAGGATTGGTAACCAAATCTAATAGCCTCTTATCTGTCCTTTAAGGTCCAACTCAAGTGTCATCTCATCCTCAATGTCTTTTCCGGTATTCCTACCACTCAATTCTCTAAGTTGGAAATATTCTTTCCTTCCTTTACTTTCTTGCAACCATTGCTATACTGTTGACCATATTTTTCACTCATGCACTTATGCATTTATTGTCATACTCACTCACATAATTCACTATTCATTTATTGGGCACTTATGTGTCATTCCTTGTGCTGAGTCAGGAGGGTATAGAGATGATTAAGGCATAATCTCTTTTCTCCCAGAGAACATAGTCTAATCAGGGAAAAATACTGGCAAGCAATAATTATAATTCAATGTGATGAACTGTATAAAAGTGGCACATGTTAGACACAAAAAATATTTGTGGGCTAAATGCATTATTTTTCTATTTTCAAAAGAACTGGGGGAAAGCACATATTTGAGGCTCAGTTATTCATATAACCATACTAATGCTTACTATTTTGTGGGTTCTGAAAGGCTATAAGTAGACTATTTTTAGTCAAATTTTATACAATAACTGCTTTAAAACTTTTGGGGGGCAGGCACAAACACCCAATGGAAAGATCAGATTTGGATAGTAAACATATAATTTAGAAGATTCCATATATCCACCCTCTCTCCCAGCCCTACATCCAAATTCACTGACCTGGCATCTAAACGCAGATCTTCTCTTCTGTTTAGAGAATAGGCATTAATAAAATATTTGTATAGAAATCTTATCCAGATTTGAGAGAAGTGAAATCTCAATGTCATGAATTCTTCAGACAGTTCTGAACCAATCAAAATAATATAGGTTTTTTAGTATAGCCATTTTGTGGGAGGAAACATTTAATGATTATACACATCTTGGCTGATTTTGTATAGAGAGTATATACTAGTAAACATCTCATCTGTGCCTCATTTTTCATTTATTATACTCATAAACCTTGAGAAAATTTAAGATCTGTTTGCCATTTAATAACATCTAAAATTTTCCATGATATTAAACCTGTAACCTGGACTCTCCAGCCCTGACTTCTGAAACCTAAGTGCTTAGATATCTGGAGTTATACGGATATAGTGAAAAATTGAATGCAGCTTCTTGAAAGATCTATCAAAACAGGAGTCATCTTGAAATAAATAGTTATGGTGCAGCAGATAGGTACAACATCAACTTTTGCCTCTTTAATCTTGGCATGAAGTGATATGCTTAAAGTGATGAACCACAAAATATACTTCTCTTGCTCTCTTTAAAAGTAGTATTTTTTATTGAAAACATCACAAAACAAATGTTTATAAGATAATTATGTGTTCACCAAATGCCCATATGCTCATTAAATGTCTGCCTCTGTGTAGTAAAAACATGTTTCGTTCTCATGGATAACTGCCCATTTTAGCCTTCACTTGACAAACAGAATACAAATGAAGTGTTTCATGCTTAGCAGGCAAGGGGAAAAAAAGGAAAGAAAGGCCTACCAAGAATTAATTTAACCTTTCAGTTTAAATAGCTTTAAACTTTTCTCTTCCATAAAACAAAGGTTTGAGCAGGAGGGAAAAGTGATGGACAGATACCACAGCATCTTAAGTTCATTTTGCATGCATTGACTTTCTTTTCCTCAATGATTTTTATTCTAGAAATTTTTCTGCCCAAATTAGGACAAACATTCCATTAAGACTAACTATACTCTTACAGAAATAGTCTTTACTAGATGACCTGATGGACCAAAAATGTCCAGCTCATGTTTGAAAAAGTTTTACTTTTTTTCACTTGAAATTCCCAAAAAAACAAAAACAAAAAGGTTGAAATCTGGACTGTAACTTAAATATTTTACTCATTTTAATATATGAATTTTTTTAAATGTGACATTCCTTGAAGCAGTTATATAGTTGAATCTGAGTAAAGCAAGGATATGAATATAGATGCATAACTCTATATGTACAACCATCTTCTTTTGCATTTTTTGCATTTTTGAATTTGAATATCCCAAAAGGCCTGGCTAACTAATGATGCTATCACTCTCATTTCATCCATTTCATTTGACACTATGTATTACAGACAATGGCCTTAGCAATTCATATTTCTCTCCTTTGTGGGTCTCTTTCTCTTTTCCAAATTCATTCCTCACTCAAGGACAACAATATACAGCTGTTTGCCTCCCACATATAATTGCCACCCTCCATGAGGCTATGCTGACAAAGCCAAGAAAATTAGAGGGCCGTGCACTTATTGAGTTAAATTAATGACATCACACTGTCAATCAAGGCAATTCAGGCAAAGGCAAAGTGTTGGATTTTCCAAAACCAACAAATAAGTGGCCAACCTCTTAGCTCTATAAACAAGCTGGGCAGAGTTCAAAAGTTGAATGGGGCTGGCAATGATTACTGTAATCACAAGGCATTCTTCAGCATTGGCCATAGAAATAAACCACGCCAGTCACAGCATCCAATGTCTCTGGCCACCATCTAGTGAAGGTTTCTACTTACCATAGTTGCTGAAGCACAGAATCCATCAAATGAGTGACCAAAAAGCTGGGCCACTAACTACAACTTTTTTTATTTCTTTGAACCACATGCTCCTAAGGGTTCCTGACTGGTGACAGTTAGACACCTAGTAGTAGGGTATCTACTTTGCCACTAAATATCTTACAAGTTGTTGACAGCTGATTATTAAAAAGGTACTGATTGTAAGAGTTTTAAACTGTGGTCCATTGACCAGAGTTAGGCAGTTGCTTCAGAGAGAACTATGGGTAGGTTCTTATAATTTTAATGCAGCACCTATTTAAAGGTGTCAAATTTGCTCCTTTATCAGAACAATGAAGTCAAATGAATTTAGCAGTCATACCCCATTATACACGTACACACACAAATATAAATGCATTCCTGTCATCACAGAAGTGTAATTGCACAGAAGGGGAAAAATACATATTATAGTGGTTAACAACATGACTTTGAATTTAGTCCCAGTTCCTCCCATAAGTAATTTGGGGAAAGCTATTTAATATCTCTGAGTATCATTTTCTGCACCTTTAAAATAGGTACCATGGCATTTATTTTGTAGATATTTGATGGGGATTAAATGATACAATGAAATATCACACCTGGTATGTACTAAATGCTCAAAAAATGCCAGCTACTAGTGGTGGTGGTAATATCTGTGGTGGTCCACATATTCTCTGACACTCCTCCCATAAAAATGTGGAAATTAATCTTCCTTCTCTTGAATATGAGTGAGATTAATGACTTGCTTTTATCAAATAGAATATGGTGGCAATGACGCTATGTGACTTCTGAATACAGCTTCTGCCTCCTCTCTCTCTCTCTCTCTCTCTCTCTGCACATCCTTGAAATTTAGTCACCATGTTGTATAGGTGTTCCAGCTGACAGCCTATCTAAGGTTCCAACCAACAGCCAGCATCAACTGCCAGACATGTGAATAAGACTTCAGATGATTCCAGCCTTCATTTAGCTTTTAAACCTCCCCAAACTGACACCACAACTCACACTTAGTGAGTTGTTTTCACTAAGTTCTGTCCAAATTGCAGATTCGTGAGCAAAATAAATGTGTTGTTGCTGTTGTTTTAAGCCACTAAGTTTGGGGGTGGTTTGTCATATAGCAACAGATGACTGGAACATCATCTAAACAACATGGGGACTAGTAGCCAAAATCTGACGGAAACATCACTTCCATTGCAGGCTAAGGCGTAAATCATGGTCACCACTGCAGCAAATATTTATCCAGAATTGTATAATTTACAAAGCATTTTCTTAACCATCATCTCACTTGATGCCTATAACGACTCTAAAAGATGGATATGATCACTAACTCCTTTTACAGAATTGGACAATTGAAGTTCAGAGAAGTTAACTAATTTATACAAAATCACTCCACTAATAAGTGATGGAGTAAAATTTGGACTCTAAGTATTAATCTTTATCCTGTGTCATAATACGTAGGATTCTCCTGAGATTTTATCTCCTTCCCTAGGACAAGTTGGTGTCATATTTGGTGGTCACTTCTACAGGACTCCCTTATTTTTACTCCCAAAACATTTATTGACATTCTGCAGAGGGCTTGAGATACAGAAAAAGGTCTTTTCCATCCAATAGTTAATAATCTAATAAGAAAGAGGGCTAGAAACATGTGACTATATGAAAGCCACAGTTAGCAAAAAATGGCAATGACACAACACAAACAACAACAGCAAATATCACTCTTGGAAAATCACTACAGAACTAACAATAACCGCACAGTTACGTGGTTCAGGTGATTGCCAGGCATGGGCAGAGTTGCTTGGAGCAGATGATGGGTCAAATGTTGAAATGCTAGAAAAGGAGCTTTCATTACTTCCATCCCTCGGCGATAAGAAGAGTGTAGAACGGGCCATTCTGAACTATGCAGTGGGAAGCAAATGGCCACATGTGGGAACAAACTGACATTTTAAAGTTGGGGGTGGTAAATAAAATGATAATTTGGGAAACTACAGGCAGTGGGAAAGACATAGAGGGCAAGGACCACAAACTTGTCTAAAATGCTATTAATATACTAAAGACATTTATAGGTGCATAATATTTGTGGAATATGAAATACTGCTTCCCTTCTTTACCTCCTTCTCCTCCCACCAGGTTTTTGACTTTATGCAATTTTGACCCAATGAAACAGTAAGAGTTAATGAAAGTAGCTAACATTTATCAAGCACTAACTATGGACCAGGCAGTTTCTTAAAGGACTTTATATATGTTATTTTATATAATCTCCACAGCAGTGTGCTGAGGTAGGAACTGATACTGCCCCCATTTTACAGACAGGGTACTGGGGCACAAAGAGGTTGAGAAGGTTGCCAAGGTCGAACTGCCCTTAGTACTTGGTGGAGGTGGGATTGGAAACCAGGCAGTCTGTCTTTAAAGGGCATCCTCTTAATCTTCACCCTATGCTGATTGCATCACATAAACTACTTAGACTAGTGTTAATATCATTAGAGGACATTATGAAAGAAAGAGATTCATTAATTTTCCTTTCTAGATGATATCTTATGCAAATCATGCCAGAAATTCTTTAGATCCTTTCTCAATGGGAGCAGGAATTATGTCCATGTCATTTTCTCTGTACTTTGCCAAGCACAAAATCTCAGGCACCTGGTATTTGAAAAGTACAATTTTATAATGATAAAGGGATGTTAGCTATAATCAATATTACTAATCTAGAGTATTTTTCATTGTACAATTGGTAATCTCTTTATGCGTAAAATAGTTTCTTTATGTCTCTACTGTTAGGATACATAAATATATAAATGATAAGCAAGAGGTAATTTTAAGTCATACTACATCAATCCTGGAAATATAAGTTCATATTTTCTTTAGGGAATTGTTGCATTTTGCCAATTGAAAGCTGAACGACTTTGTGCTGTCAGTGCAGTACAAAGAGTTATTCTTATTTTGTCTTTTTTTCTCAATATGTTATCAAGGATAGGAGTGTTTATAAGGCAGAGATTTACAGAGCTCGTAGTCAGCTGGATTTCAGCTTATATGTCAACCAGACTCATTTTTATTACTCTAATGTCTATATAGTTGATAGCTGTAGTCAGATAACAATAGAAAAGTAATAGTGCTGACAGGCATATGATCAAGCTAGGCAAGTTATAGCTATCTAATGGGGAAGAATTGTCCTCTGCAAAGTATTTAAAATATTAGACCCAAAACAATGAGTTTCATTAGTTTGGAAACTGAGCCAGCACTGCAGCAGAGTGGCTTCACAAAAACCACCCAGGAAACAGTCTCAAACCTCTGACCCACCTAGAACAACTTCATCTGCCCCTCTGCCATTATGGGGCTAGCTGGGGCGATGTCAGGCAGAGGTAAGAGTCCCCTGGCACACTGTGAACATGCCACTCCTACGCAGCTTCACCTCAACCACAATTACCAGGAATAGGTGAGTCAGTACTGTCTGTGTGACATCCCTGTCCTTTTGTACTTGAGAACTCAGCGTCTTGGCCATGAGAGTAAGGCAGGACAGGGACCAGAGTGGGAACAGCAGGTACACCAAACTTCTGATTTTTCACTCTAACCTTTTGTCTTGACTGTAGAAAGGTCCCTGGCTGAGGAATAATAAAGTTCATTTTGAAGAGAATGGAGTTCAAGCCCCACGCCTAGTCATCCAAAAATCCCCTTTGCAAACACTCTGGGAGTTCTCTGGTTGGTATTAGTGCCTCCAATATTTTTCTTCTCCCCTAGAATATGGGCATGGTACAGCTTTTCTTCTTTCTGAGCCTATGCAGGTAATAAGTTCACTCCTCCCTGAGAGGACAGATTAGAGATCAGCAAGCAAATGGCTGCTTATTCTTTGCCAAAGGTAGTAATAGCAAAGAGAAAGCTTCCTGTGGCACTGTGAAGAGAATAGAGGTAGTTTCATTTAGAAAAAGGAGTATAAATAGCAAACAACCACTTGCAACATTATCAAATAATTAATATGTTTTTTATCAATGTTACTAGTGGATTACATACATGTCACTTACTTGCTGTTTCTTAACAGGAATTAAATGTTAATCCCCAAAGCATGATTTTCCTCCAGTGTCTCTTCTTTAGCTACAAATCATAAAGGCTATAGCATATGGATAGCTCCTTCTCTACTGTATTTTGAAATCTCCTTTACACTCATGTTACAGTCATTATATTTTTAAAAACATGCTTTTCCTTTTAATAAACTCTATGCTACATTTTTCTTTCAGTCTCAACCAAGATTCAGCCTTTTACATTCCCAAACATTATCTATATCATTGCATCTGGTGATTACATTCGATTAATTAGAATTTTTTCATTGTAAATTTCTGTCCTACCAGATCAGCTCAAGTTATTAGAGATGGGAGGTTTAAGCATTGCAGGCACCAGTGACACCGTGGTTACCATAGAAATAAAAATCTAGCAACAATAATACTAGGTTTCTTTCTTTATCAGCCGTGCTGCATTGCTGGTGTTCAAATCTTCCACCCGCGGGTAAAAGCTCAGAAGCTCCCTGTCATTACGTAACCTATACTATTTCAAACATTTTCAGAATTTAATAAGGAAAGGGAAAACAATAGAAGATTGGGTCATTTATATCCAATCTGTCAACCCACATAATTAGTCACAGGTACTTCAAAGCCCTAAATGAATATAAGGTAAACAAAACATATACTTGAAACCTAGAGATAAATAAAACCTCCATTACGTGCTGTACAGGACCAAAATCAAATACTGTATCATAAATTAAATGAAAATTGTGAGATTCCTAGGCATAAAGCTTTCTTCCTTTTACAAACTAGTTCTAGATTCCTTTTTATACCATTTTAATTAATGTCTGAAAATGAGACTATACCTTTAGAATGTTTCCATTTTGAAAGCAAGGGAAGAGCTTACTCTAGGGGCTGTATTTCACCTGCTGCTTGAATTCTTATGACAAACCATCTGCTTTTAGACTGAATATCTAGGTGTTTTCTGTCAGTTAAATTTCTGAGAGTATAAAGATTACTGTCAGAAACCAATTACTCAACCTGATTGTGGCCTGTTAATAGTCAGGTTGCTACTGACCTTGATATAACCACATATACGCTCTTCACCCTACTGTTTAATAAAATACAACGTGGAATCATTTTGCAATTTTAAAATTCTAATTTATATTTTCTTTCTCTCCTTTCTTGCTCTCTCCCTCCTATCCTCTCTCTCTCTCTTTCTCTCTCTGAGAAAAGCTGTGGCTGGCATTGAGAATGATTTTGAAATAAGTTCTGAACCTGCCAAAACCTCCAACCAGCTTCTGTAAATTAATGACTCTTTTAGTAATCAATAACAAGACATGATTTCCCACTGAATTCCAACACTGTAGATCAATCTTCAGTTGCCACTATCTCCACGACTTAGTGTTCCAAAGATTTATGACAGTGGCAAAAATGCTTTATTGAAATACAACATGAACTTAATTGAGTACAATCCTGTGCAAATTGCAAAGGTATGTAATGCTATAATTGATTTAATTAGAGAGGAAGATTGATTGTCATTACAAATGCAATCTGAGACACTTACATTATTATATTTACCACACTAATGGGCTTATTGTCGTTTATCAAATATGTGCCCATTTTAACAGTAAAATTGGCCAAAAATAACAATAAAGCAAAACAAACAACAAATGGGGTGTTCTTTGAATGATTATGACAAGCTTTAGGTAGCAGCAACTTATATTACAGCACTGTCAATCCATTAATTTCAGCCATTTCCCTGATTAATTCTGATCACCACAGCTGGATCAATCAAGTGGTGATCGTCATTGATCACTGAGGCAATATAAAATGAATGGTTATTTCCATAGACCATTTATTTTGTGCATATTGACAGAATAATACTCCCTCTGATCCTCTGGATGAGCAAGGCTAGCAAACAAATGGTTTCACCATTCAAAATGCCACCTTACTTTGTCAAAGCCAGACAGATCAGTTGCCACATAAGTATAACCATACAAAAATATCTCAGACTATTTCTATGAAATAGCAAGCCTAGCTGAAAAAAAAAAGGGAAATTTTACTCACGATTCTAATCTGACATCATGTAGACAAAATCAAAGCACTTTTCTTAATTCGGAAAAAAAACAGTGGTTGGCTTAGAAGTTGTCTGTATCTGGAAGCCAGGAAGTATATATACCCAAATGGAGGGTTAGAAAAGACAGCTCATAGATAGATGGACACTAGCACACACTCTGCAGACGAGACAAACCTGACTGGTTTCAGGCCATGGATGTTGAAATGAATGAATCATCAAATAGCCTACTCAATTTTCTCATTGAAATGAAAATAACTGAAGACCAAAATAGCCTGAAGTGTGCTATCAGTAGCTGCACCAGCATCATGTTGAAGAGGGCTCAAAGGAATACTGCAGGATCCTAAGGAAGGCCCCAAACCCTACTGGAACTATGGGTTTGGACTGGGAACTTCAGAGTAACCACAACCACCTAGTTTTGTGCGTGTGTATGTATGTGTGTGTGT
Organism: Daubentonia madagascariensis; assembly: GCA_023783475.1. Classification (NCBI taxonomy): domain Eukaryota; kingdom Metazoa; phylum Chordata; class Mammalia; order Primates; family Daubentoniidae; genus Daubentonia; species Daubentonia madagascariensis. The sequence continues at coordinate 3,558,364 of JAKFHU010000341.1, read as the reverse complement.
GTGTGTGTGCTGGGGGAGGAAGGAGGGTTCTATTTCTGCTTCAAGCTGACTCCTAAAGTTGGAAAATTCCAGGTGTCCAAAGTACTCCCAGAGATTCAAATTTGACTGGATTGTTGTTTATTTATTTGTTTCCAAAATGAAGAGCTATCCTATAAAGATGATTTGAAACTTACCAATATACTCCGATATATAACTCTTAAGTATGAATTAATTTAAGGATCATTAATTTAGAGTAATCTTAATACTAGATCATCTTGATATTTTCAGCACCCCCCAAAAAAACTTATAATTCATTTTAACATGTTAGCGCTAGTGGTTTGGGGGTACTCTCAAATCAGGAGAAATTGCATCATCCTTTATTCTGACAAGATTGTGAAGGGTGGACAATGGCTCTTAATCTTTCTCTAAATCAGAGGACTCCAAACTTTTGTTTTTTTTACATTAACACACCGGAAGAGATATGTTTCACATTGTGACCTAGAACACATATGTGTGTTTGTGCACATGAAACCAAGTGTCATAAATTGATACTTACCCTAACTATATGTGATGCAGTGATGCATACTGATGTTTTCTATTTTGTTCTATCCTATTCTACTTTTAAAATATGCTAGTTGTGATCTACTAAATTGATTTTATAACCCAGTAATAGTTCTCAACTTGCAGTCTGTAAAGCACCATTCTAGATCATAGTGGTTCTTAAGTTTCCAAAAGCCACCCAGTTGTAACATCCATGGTTTCTTATCTCTTCCCCAGGAAGAACTACAACCCTATCAAAAAAAAACAAAAACAAACAACACACACCTGATACTTAGAGATGACAAACAAGTCCTTAGTCACTTCAGCTGAGTATTCGTGTGTTAAATTGTGTTAAATTATGGTAGTTGTCTTGCTTTTGCTCCCTCATCACTCCAATTTCTCAAGTGGCTTTATTCCAATGCCAGAAAAAGATACTTTCCCTCACACTTCAAGTCATTATTGAAATGCTATTAAATCTCAGATGAGACAGGCAAATAATTTCTAACATAAACCTTACTTACTTGCATACAGTGAGATTTTTCTATTTCCTCCATTTATTTTCTTTCTTGATTTAACTAAAATGTGGATCATTTCATCTTTTTGCTCCTATAACTGTAGTCATAGATTTGAGAGAGCTATTTAGCTTATGAGTTCAGACCCGGGCAATGTTAAATACTGGCAGATGGAAAACTTGATGGTAGCCAGGAAAACACACTACAGATGGCTTCCAGCTAGCATACCAAAAGTTACACAGAGGAAATTTAGCAATAGCAAAGACTGGAATGGCTCTGTGGTTATCCTTGCTGGCAAGGAGTGCAATGGATTTCACTGTAATATAGCACGGCCAAGGATATCACAGTATAGTAATGAGACCAGATTTGAAACCATGATTCTAAATTGCTGATGTCTACATCCAACTGGCAATCAGATAATGGGAAAGTTCATTAAACAAAACAGAAACAATGCCACTCACATCGCATAGAGCAAGCTATCATTATAAGTAAGGCTTTTTCTCTTTATGGAACAGATGTGTCTCCAAAAACGTGGTTGTAAAATTAATTCATGTAAAAATCTTATTGTTCTACTGGTTTCCATGATAAAATTTGGGATGAGTCCCCAGAAAGAGATATTCCAATAGACTGAATTGAAAAGTTTTGGTGACTAGCTGAGTTGGTGCCATGCTTACGGACCAAATAACTTGTTCCCAGAACTTATGATTTGGAGGAGCTCAAAAAAATCTTCTGCTCCAAAGAACCTACCTCATTGCCTTCCAGTAACTATCATTTGGGTGGCAGGGGTTCAATAGCATTAGAAAAGGACTTTAATCAAGAAAATACATATAAAATAACTCTGAAAATTATATCTCCAAAGACTGAAAGGTCTTTAATTTGAATGCTTAATTCAACAAACATTTATTGAGCACCTAATATATTCTAAGCCCTCTGCTAGTCACTGAAAATAGAGATTTAAAAAGTCCCCTTCCTCTAACTATGTAAGATTGTAGAATAGATTAAAAAAACATATGTAATTATGGAAAGTAACTAGCATAGAAGGAAACATGTAACCTCTTCATTATGTTTCCCAAAGTTTGAAAGGGCATTTAAGAACAATCTATAACTGGAAAGACAGAGAACTCTAAGATTGTGGTCAAAGGAATGCTGAATTGGCTGTCCATGGGATAAATTCAGAGGATAACTGTGAGAAATTGGCATGGGAAGGAGAGCTAAAGGTCATGTTTTATCATTAATGCTAATTAAGGAGACCTAACATGTTTACCGGGTTACAGTGTTCTAACTCTTTTAAATACACCTTTTTTAAAAAATTAGCCTTATTTACAGAGAGATGTAGTACATAAGAGTATGGACACTTGAGAAACACTGACTAGGTATGAATTCTGGATCTGAATGATCTTGGGCTAGTTATTTAACATTTCTGTGCCTAGCTTCCTTCATCTGTTACATGAAGATAATATTTAATAATATCACCTATTATCTACCTAATAAGGTTATTGTGAGAATGAAATTGAAACAAAATGATTAGATTGGCACAAAATAAGTGTCATGTAAATGTTTCTTCTTCTTCTTCTCATCATCATCACCACCACCACCCATGTCATCGTATAAGTAAGAACATTGTGGCTCATAGAGGAGTTCAGAAATCTGACCAGAGTCATAGTACTAGCAAGAGGTGGAGCTGGGATTTAAATTTAGGTCATTCCAAATTGTTCTTTTGAATTCTTTGTTTCTTTTTATTGAAATATAATGCATTTACAGAAAAATGAAAAAATAAAAAAATACAGATTGATGTTTTTCCACAAACCTAATTTTAAAAATGTAACATTATTAGCAACCCAAAACCCCTCCTCATGCTGTGTCCAGTCACTTCCTTCCCTAGCATAACCACTATATTGATTCTAAAATAGAAGTTACTTTTGCTTGTTCTTGAACTCAATATAAATAAAATTACATAGGATCTATGCTTTTGTGTCTGGCTTCTTTCATGATTCTGAGATTCATCCATATTGTTGATTATAATTGTAAATCATTTATTCTTATTGCTCTAGAGTATTTCATTGTATGGCTATACTACAGTCTATTGATCTATTCTACACTCAGTGGGCATTAGGGTAATTTTCAGTATTTGTCTATTACAAATAGTGCTGCTTTGAATATTCTAGTATATATCTTTTGGGATACATGGGTATGGGTTTGCATTGGGTATATGCTGGGTCTTAGCTATGTATATGTTTAGCTTCATTATATACTAGCAAAAGTTCTTATAACAATTTATGTTTCCACCCATAGTATATGCAAGTTATTGCTACCCCATATCCTTTCCAACACTTGAGAATTTCCATAGTTTTATTTTAGCCATTCTGGTGGGTATGTACTGGATTGCACTGTGGTTGTAATTTACATTTCATGAGTATAAATCTCCCTGACATTTGAAGTCTCTGTTTTAGCTACTGCAGTATACCACCTCAAGGCCCCTTCTCCAAATCAATAAGCCATGTTGGGGGTCAAAAGAGGGGCCGAGTACACATATAAAATCTTAATATAAGACTCCCATTTCAGGTCAGCAAAATGGTGAATTAGGAAGCTCCAGAGCCCCATTCCCCATGTTTCTATATTTAAAAAGAACTAAAGACTGACTAAAACAACTAACCGATGAGGCCAGCGTTACCCTGAATCCAAAGCCAGATAAAGACACTACAGAAAAGAAAACTACAGACCAATATCACTGATGAATATTAATGTAAAAATCCTCAACAAAATACTAACAAACTGAATTCATCAGCATATAAATAGGATTATAAACTATTACCAAGTAGGGTTTATTCCTGGAATGCAAGAATATTTTGAAAAATGTAAATCAATCAATGTAATACACTACATTAACAGAACGAAGGGGAAAACAACAGGATCATCTCAATTGATGCAGAAAAAGCATTTGACAAAATTCGACACACTTTCATGATAAAAACACTAAACAAACTGGGCATATGGATAAACTGTCCCAATATAATAAAGGCCATCTATGAAAATGCCACAACTGACATCATACTCAATGGTGACAGCCTGAAAGCTTTCCCTCTAAGATTAGGAACAAGACAAAGATGCCTATTTTTACTGCTTATATGCAGGAAACCCTAAACAGTGCATGAAAAACTGTTCAAAGTATTAAATTCAACAAAGTCGCAGGATAAAAAAATCCATGCACAAAAATCAGTTGCATTTCTATATGCTAACAAAGAACAATCTGAAAATGATATTAAGAAAACAGCTCCATTTATAATAGCATCAAATAAAATAAAATACTTACAAATAAACTTAACCAAGGAGTTTAAAGACTTGTACACTGAAAACTACTTAACATTGCTGAAAGAAATTTAAAAAGATATTAATAAATGGAAAGACATCTCGTGTTCATGGATTGGAAGATTTAACATTGTTAAGATGTCACTGCTACCCAAAACAATCTACAGATTCAGTGTGATACATATCAAAATCCCAATGATTTTTTTTCAGAAATAGAAAAAATCTATACTAAAATTCATACGGAATCTCAAGAAACCCAGATAGCCAAAACAATCTTGAAAAAGAAGAACAAAATTGGATGACTCACACTTCCTGATTTCAAAACTTACTACAAATCTACAGTAACCAACTAAGTGTGGTACTGGCATACAGACAGACATATACACCAATGGAATAGAATAAAGAACCCCCAAATAATCTCCCACATATGTAATCAAATAATTTTTGGCAAGGGTTCCAAGACCATTCAATAAGAAAAGGACAGTCTTTTCAACAAATGGTGCTGGGAAAACTGGATATCTACATGCAAAAGAATAAAGTTGGATCTTTACCTTATACCATATACATAAATTAATTCAAAATGAATCAAAGATCTAAACATAAAACCTAAAACTATAAAACTCTCAGAAGCAAATATAGGAGAAAAATTTCATGACATTGGATTTGTCAATGATTTCTTGGTATGACACTAAAAGCACAGGCAACAAAAGAAATAATGGATAAATTGGACTTCATCAGAATTAACTCTTTTGCATCAGAGGACACTATCAACAGAGTAAAAAGGCAGCCCACTGAATGGGTGAAAACATTTTCAAAGCATACGTCTGAATGGGTATTAATATCTAGAGTATTTAGAGAACTCCTACAACTCAAGACAACAACAACAACAAAAATAATCCAATTCAAAAATGGCCAAAGGACCATTTTTGGTTAGCTGTATAGATATTTCTCCAAAGAAAATATAAAAATGGCAAATAAGCACATGAAAACATGCTCAATATTATTAATCCTTAGGAAAATGCAAATCAAAACTACAAGGAAATACAACTTTATATCCATTAGGATTGCTATTATCAAAACAAAACAAAAGAAAACTAAAATAACAAGCATTGGCGAGGATGTGGAGAAATGAACCTCTGTGCATTGCTGGTGGGAATGTAAAATGGTATGGCTGCTGTAGAAAACAGTATGGTTGTCCCTCAAAAAAATTAAACATAGAATTACCATATGATCCAGCAATTATACTTTTGGTTATATACCCCAAGTGACAGAAAGCAAGGACTAGAAGAGATATTTGTGCACCCATGTTCATCAGCATCATTACTCATGATACCAAAAAGGCGGAAACAATCTAAATATCTACAAATGAATAAATGGATAAACAAAATGTGGTATATATTTAATGCATACAATGGAATGTTACTCAGCCTTAAAAGGAGTGAAATTATGATACATGCTACAACATAGTTGAACTCTGAAGACATTAATGATAACTGATAATCACCAGACACAAAAAATATTATATGATTCTAATTATATGAGATATATATGAATAGTCAAGTGTATAGACACAGAAAATAGAATAGTGGTTACTGGCATCTGCGAAGGAGGAATGAGGAGTTATTGTTTAGTGGGTACAGAGTTTCAATTTGAGATGATAAAAAATTTCTGAAGATGGATAGTGGCAATGGTTGCACAATATGAATATATTTAATGTCACTGAATTGAACATTTGAAAATAGCTAAAATGGTAAAATATATGTTATATATACTTTCCCAGAATAAAAACAAAAGACTTCCATGTCATAATAGTAATAGACCCTAGGTTTAGACATACTTGGTTCTGGTGATAGCATTAAAGGCCAGTTAGCTTGGGGGCAGGGAAAATCAACCTGGCTGTATAGTCTTACCCTAAAAGGTTAGCTGAGTGGGCAAATGGGTGGAGAATTTCAATTATGGTCTAAGTAATTATTAATGTGATACGTAAGGAACTATTAAAGTGCCAAGCATTATAGTTTTGGGTGATGAGTCAAACCAAAGCAAGATTCCATTTAAAAGCTCAGGATATGGGCAACTGGATCTACTTCTCATCATGGGGTGGGAAATTTTTTAATAGAGTATTAAGGTAACAGATAAATGGATTATGATTTCGAATAGGCTCAAATTCTAACAAACAACTTAAGTGCAACGCAGGAAAACTGAGATTGAATCCCAACTATACACAGTCATGCATTGCTTAACGACAGAAATATTTTCTGAGGAATGTGTCATTAGATGATTTTGTCATTACATGAACATCATAGAGTGTACTTATACAAACCTAAATGGTATAGCCTACTACACACCTAGGCTATATGGTATGGCCTATTGCTCCTAGGCTACAAATCTGTACAGCGTGTTACTATACTGAATACTGTAGGCAATTGTAACATAATGGTATGTATTAGCATACCTAAACATATCTAAACATAGAAAAAGTATGGTAAAAATATGGTATAAAAAATAAAACAATGGTTCACCTGTATAGGGTAGCTTCTAATGGTGGGACCACCATTGTATATGTAGTCCATTGTTGACCAAAACATTGTTATATAGTGCATGACTGTATATTGAGCCAATTGAGAGGCTAGGGAGTGGTGGAGACACAGAGGATTGGAGACTACATGGAGACCCATATCACAGCAGATATTTGATTTAGGGCAACAAGATTATAAGTCTCAAGCTAAGTATATTGCTATATTTTCTGCCTTGGTCACATTTAGGTCTAGGTCTGGAGTTGTCCTGAAACCTCTGGACTAATATTAATATATACAGCTGGCCTGGTATCAGCATAGAAATGGCTGGGGATCCCAAGAATATGGGAATAAGATGGGATTGAAAGACTGACTGGACACGATGCTTTTAACCAGGAATCGACCAGCAAGAGGAAGGTACCAATGGCATAGCCCATAAAGGCTAAGTAGCTATATAGAAAGTAATCCTGAATAATGGGCTGGCTATTCATTCATTTTCCCCAGAAATCCAGATGTTTGTCCCATAGGACTGAGCAAGCACAAAGTATCTAATTGACTAGAACGCCCTCTACTGAAATTTGGTGATTTCTTAAATATCTAAAGGAAAAAAATATTTATGTACTTAATGTTTTTTATGATACATGTGCATATATATAAAATCATACAGCTTTCTTGAAATATCAAGATAGTGTATAGATTCATTGCATTTTTCCATTTTTGAAACATGATTTAAAATAAGAAAATCCTGACAAGTATGTAATAAAATTAATAAAAGTATACATATGCTTCATAAAATATTTAATGCAAGTTTTCATAACATTCTGCTGATAGGAATCTTTTTGGGAAAAAAGAGATTGAAACATTCAATAAACTTGGAGTATCTAAAGAAGGGGACTTATGTCTAATGAAACCAACAACCTAAATTTTCATATTTGTGACTTTACCACTTTTCAAATTTCCAAAGATGTGTGTTAAGGTTATTTCTAACAGGAAAAACAAATATAGTAAGATAGCCACACTCTCAGTTAAAATGGAGATCATCGAAAATCTCCTGCTTTCTCTTACATGGTATGTGGGCTCAGATCCTAATTTGTTCATTACAGCAGACCAGCTGGAGCTGAGGCCGATTGGAAGTACTGGCAATTCATATTTGTATGTCCAAATATCTGTTTTGAAGGATTATTTTCAAATCATTAGTAAGTAAGAAGTGCTCTTTCCTATCTCACACCTTATTCTTCAAAGATAAATCTGAAAACATTTCTGTCTGAGGATTATCAAGCCTTGAGGAAGTAAAATCAAAGAGGTAGGTCAAAGGCTGAGCTACTGCATGTAGGATATTGGTAACTTAGGGGTGTTGCCTTTGGGAGACAGTTCACAAAGTAATTAGAGTCAGACTGCCTGGATTTAAATCTCAATTCTGCCACTGACAAGATTTGTAACTTTGAGCTAGTCACATACCACCATATGCTTCAGTTTTCTCATCTGCAAAGTAGGATTAATAATGGCTTTTATTTCATGAAGTTGTGAGAATTAAATGATTTGTTGTGAAGATTTAATGAGTTAACACAAGTAAAGCAATCTGGATGACAACCAATTCTATATAAACATTAGCAATTATTATTATAATATAATTTGTAAAAAGCAATATAATCTAAGCAAGAAATACAATGGCTTGTGCCATTCTGAAGAAACACAATTCAGATTTAATCAGACTCATCCAATGCAGAGTAAAAGTTACAAAGCACACAAGATTATTCCATATTTCCAGTTTACAATGAAGTTGGTAAATTTCAGTGTTGTATGTGTAGTGTTTATCTTTTGTTAGCTTCAAAAGCAGAGGTTAACAACTATTCCTGTCTAAATCGTATTAAATAAAATCTCTGCCATTACTATATAGCCCTAAACTATTTTATATGATGAAATTGAAGAATAGGAGTAAATATTACCTTTCCTTGCATAAACTCACATAGCTACCAATTTATCTTGCAGCAGCACATGGGTTGGTCCTTGAGGCCTTATCACCAAGAAACCATCAATTCAAAATATGAACAGCTGCTTCTGACCAAACCAGAAGTAGGCCAAGGCAGTGGCTTTTTTCCCCCCTTTCTTTTGGGCAATATGATTGATTACAGAAGATAAATTTCTTAATCACAAAGCAGACTCACTTGTGGCTTATTCTTTTACATGTTGATTTCTTTTAACTTAGCCCTCTTTAAAGCAATCTTTAATGCAGTACAGTCAACAAATATGTTAACACTGTATTTATTAAAATCAGAGGAGTTCCATGACAAACACAATGGCAAATTTCTGCAATTGAACATTTTTAATTAAAAAAAACCCAGCAATATCTCCCTCTGACCCCTGAATCTTAAAAATACATTTCATGGTTGCAGAAAGTTTACAGCAAGAAAGAAAAACACTGCTATGGGAATCTGAAGATCAGAATTCAAATTCCATCTCTGCTGGTAACACATTTAAGACATAGGGATTTTCCAGCAATTAAATTTTTCAACTCTATGGAAAAGTAAAATTCATTTACTCTAAACTCTTCTTTCTATAGGTGAAAGTGCTGCGGCGCAGGAAAATGAAGGTCCTGAGGCTACTTAGCAACACAAGAGGGAATAAGAGTCAACTTTTCTGATGTCCAACCTATTGAGCTTTTCTTTAGAATTGTTTGTCAATAGATTCAACTGGTATGTATGGAGCATTTCCTATGAACTAAGCACTATAGTAGGTATTTTCACACATGTATCTTCCATGCGTTCCTTTTAAAAATCAAGCTGTTTTTGTAGTTGTATTAGTTTGCTAGGGCTGCCATAATAAATATCCCAACAGAAATTTGTGCTTAAACAACAGAAACTTATTTCCTCACAGTTCTGGCAGCTGAAAGTCCAAGATCAATGTGTTGTCAGCAGGGTTGGTTTCATTCTGACATCTCTCTTCTTGGCTTGCAGATGGTCACCTTTTTGCTGTGTCCTTACATGGTTGCCCTTCTTTCTATGTTGCCTGTATCCTTATCTCTTCTTCTAAGGAGACCAGTCAGATTGGATTAGAGCCCACCCTAACATATCCCATTTTAACTTAATAACCTTCTTAAAGGCCCTATCTCCAAATACAGGCACATTCTAAAGTACTGGGGGTTAGGGCTTAAATATGTGAATTTGGAGGAGGGGGGCAAGTCAGCCCATAACACTTGTTTTTATAAACTTACTATTGTTTAACATATTATAGTTTAACTTGTCGTTTTAGTTTAACCTGTTGTGACTCCTCCCACTTCAATAAGTGCTTTTTCAACTCATCAAGCCAGCCATGCTCCTAACCAAAAACATCTCTTTCTTTCATCTTTTCCCTTTGCTTAGGTCTGTCCTATTTTTTTTCCTTTTCCTCTCCCTTCCCTCATTTGTAATAATAAGAGCTACAGACTACCATACTGTAAAATTCCAGGCTCTTTAATTTTTCATATAATTTCTTGCACTTTTCACAATGAGCAGACAAGGCAAATATTAATACATCCATTTTATAAATGTAGAAACTAAGGTTTAGAGAAGTTAAGTAACTTTCCCCAAGTCACATAACAAATGAGTGGAGGATCTGTAGTTTGAACTCAGATCTGATTCCAAATTCTATACTTTAATTTCTTGTATTTTACCACTTGTTTTTTCCTACTACCTGCTAACAACTTAGGCCAGTAGAGGTTTTCAATGTCTTAATAAGCACCATGCTGGAAGAACACATGGTAACGAGGCAAGTACTTTCTGTGTTTCTTGTTTTTTGTTTTTTAATGTCAAGTGTCCTCCTGCTTCTTGTTGCTCCAAATTTAATTAATATACTAAGAAAATGAACTATGCTACATGAAAACTGGGCTTGAGCTGAATGGGAACAAAAGGTCTTAAATGTTTTAAACACTTTCATAAAATTGGTTCTGTCATAAATTAAATATATTATTCATCCCTTCTACTTACTTACATATGCCCACATCACATAAATGTGAAACTGGGACTTTTCCACACGAGCACAGAGGATGACAGAAAAATCTCTCATTAAGGCATTACCCTTAATGTAAATTATATTAGTGCCTTTGAAAACAGCAGATGCTTTGAGTAAAACCCAAAGACAGTGGAGTAAATTGTAATTCTTCCTATACCTCAGTCATTCATTTAACAAACACTTATTGAAAACCTACACAGTGTCAGGCTCTGTGGTAGCTGCCCGGGATAGTACCATGACTAAGACAGAGTCTCTACCTTCTTGTCTAATAGCGGAGAAAGATATTAGACCATGATTCACACAAGCGGCAAAATAGCTACCATTTTGGTTAGGTTTATGAGGGAAAATAAAGCCATCTGTGTGAGTACATAACTGGGAATTTTTCTGTATTCTCAGGGGTCAAGGAAGGCCTCCTTAAGAAATGAAATTTAAATGGAACCAAAAAGGAAGGGGAGACGTCAGCTAGAAAAGAGGGCCCGAATGCTGCAGGTAGAGGGAGCGGCATTTATAAAGGTCCTAGGGAGGGAAGAAGCTCAGGGCACCAAAGGTACAGAAGGTTGGCCAGAGATGCTCCAAGAAAGGAGTCAGGAGGTAAGTGAAGAGAGTGACATGCGCCAGAAGTACAGGACTTTGTAGGTGAGGAAGAGGAATCAGAAAGAAATATATAACCTGGATTACATTTGAAGGAAATGCTATTTTGAATTTTTGTAATTAAATACAAAGGTAGTTCAATATATCTTAACAAAATAAATAAAGGAATTCTGTATCATTACCATGGTAATGCAGCTTCTTGCAGCGTATTAGTGGGAAGTATATTTGGGGGGCCCTAGTGACCATTGTTCTGTGAATCATCCCGAAGAATGGAAACGGATAGTAACGAGGATGGTAACAACCACCACAGTGAAACCGTGCTATCATCACGGAACCTTCCAAATAAAGCTGAGAAAAGCAAAATGTCTTTCTCTAAGATTTAGATTTAACGACGGTAGCTAAATGAACTCAAAAATTTCAGGGGAATTTCCTAAGATTACAACAAGGCTTGAAAATTCTCTTTTTGTCACCACTCCTTTCCCATTTCTTCTTAACAGTCTATTCTCACAAAGACAAGAGCGAACAGAAGTCAACATTAAGTAAGAACTTACAAGTTTTCAGATCTAAGTACCACAGAGAAAGACAAATAAAACACGATATTAATATTTGCTATTTATGCTAAAAGGTAAATACATATGCTTGTAGAAGTGGCATTCTTCGTCATCTGTAGTCATTTCTCACTGTGATAACATCTTTATAAAGTACTGATGCAAATATAGGGGATTTTGATCTTTATGGGCAAATTACAAAGATTGCATATATAAAACAGAAGGCAGACAAAATGTGCAAAGTCCAACCTTAACTTCTGTAACTCTGATCCCAATAGCTAACATTTGCTGAGTGTTTGCTATGTGTAAGGTACTGTTCTAAGGTCTATATATCTATTTTCTTATTCAATCCTCACATTTTATAGATGAAAACCTGAGGCACAGAACAGTTAAAGAACTTTGACATGGGCTCAGCTAGTAATTGGTGGAGCAGGTCCCCAAATACATTTCCAATTAGTCTGAGTGACAACTAATGTTTATTAGATATGTACTTGTTCTGTAGCTCTGCTAAGTAGTTTATATGCATTATCTACTTTACTCTCCATAAAAACACTCTAAGATTGGCATTATTGTCCCCATTTCTTTTAGATGGAGAACCTGACATTCAGAGATGAAAAGTGATAACTAGTATGTGATAGGGCTGGGATTTAAATCCAATCTACCAACATACAACATGCTACCAGACACTAGAAATTACCACCAATAAAGATGTATCCTTTTAAGTTATCCCCTTCCCATATAATAAGGGTAGTATATTATGATATTAATATAATGGGCATTAGTTGTCAGAGACAATCAAGGTAGTAACTTCACAAATTCCTTAGGCAATAAAACATAGGTAAGATTAATTTTAGTAATAGAGGAAAAATAAACCCAGAGCAGTGGCTTTTAGCCATTTTGGTCATGGTCACACATATAAACACAAATTTAAATGTAATTTAATGTAGCTCATGGCTACTCCCGGAAGCCCACAAATGGGCCTACTGTCCCAGATTGTAAAGAATCCCCAATAAAGGCAAATGTGGCTGGTGCGCACTAATGAGAAACCTGAGAAGCTATGGTCAAAGGCCCATAAAAGTGTGGCACTAAAAGATGAGAATGGAAGTTGTCAAAAGCATATCTCTTATAATTCAGTTTTTCCTAATGCCCATCCTGTACAAATTATTCATCCAGGCAGAAGTGATTAAAGGTCACCCGTTCATTTTTCCATTTTTCTATTACATATTTATTACATATTTTTAGACACCTATTATGTGTGAGGCACCATGTTGGGCTCTGGGAACACACAGACACATTATATAGTTCCTTATCTTAATGTTTAGTAAAGAAATTATAGATAGATACAGATATTGACATAGATATATAGATAGATTGATATAGATATATAAAGACAAAGAGACACACAGAGAGGCAGAGACAGAGGGGCAGAGAGAAGCAAACTGGCGTTACAAAACATGATGCGTACACTTGTAATGGGGGCCAGTAAAAGGGTGTAGTGAGTTCTTACGGTTTTCTGTTGCCTTGGCATCCATTTGGAATACAAATTTAATTTATTATACCAGAAGCTGGGTTCAGTCACCCTTGACACAGCTTTCAGTTCTACACCACACACAAATGGCTCAAGACAGTTGCCAGAGGTAAGAATTTAGAGGCATCTCTCCTGACTAGTAAACTGGACTCCCAGCTTTCTCACTACTACTTCCTTTAAAAGAAGCATTTAGGTATTTGCCTGTGAATTTAAAGTGACCCATATCCTATTCCCTTATATACACTGCTCGTTAGCCATGTGCGCTTGCTTGCTCACACGCACTTTCTCTCTCTCTCTCTCTCTCTCTCTCTATCTATCTATCTATCTCTGCCTGACTCTTTATTCCTGCCTCATGTGACCCGGGGATGGAGGACTGCCCTCCCAACTCATGACATCCTCCTTGATCAGGCTCTGTAACTATTAATAAAAATCTTTGAACTCATTTCCTCTTGTGATGGTGTATTGAATTTGCACTTTCCATCTAAAGAACTAGGGGCTGCTCCGGGCCGAGTTTTACCCAGGATGCAGGAGGTGGGAGGAACACAAGGACACAAGGTCAGACTCCCAGTCCCAGAGCCATGGTCAGGCAGGCATAAACTGGACACAGGTCAGACAAGAGCTATAAGGGTGTCTACCAATATAAACAAGTTTCCCATGTGAGGGATCCCTTGGTCATGGGTTGGACAAGTCAGCATTAGGCCATCCGCCAGGTAAAAGTATTCCCATGAAAAGTATTCTGTAAATAGCCACTTCCAGCTCCCCTTCATTTCCGATTAGGGCAGAGTTGCTACCACGCTAGTACTGGAACCCCAATTCGGCTGGGGGCTCGCAAAACAAAGGGTCACTTGTTATCTAACAAGGATGAGGAAAAAAACACTTGGGCATGAGTGACCAACTACAAAACAGGATTTCACTTATAATAATATGGAGTTGAAAGATGACATGATCCGAGCTGTTCATTAGAAAAATTTAATGGGCAGTATTCATAGCATAAATTAGATGAGTCAGAGTCCAGGGACAAAGAAAACAACTAGAAGGCTATCAACAGTTAAAAAGAGAAGTTAGAAGGGCCTCAACTATGATGGTAGCCATGGGAATGGAAAGGAGCAGACGGAGGAAAGAAAAGTAGACTCAATATAAGTTATTCATTTACCAAACCCAATCATATGCTAAGCACTCTACAAAGCACTTAAGAAACAAAGATGACTAAGACACAAAATTTTGCCCTGAAAAGCTTAAAGATGTGTGGTAGCTTGTCTCCACAGTGACCATCTTAATTCCTTTTCTCCCTATATGTGTATACCATGACCTGATTGAGAGGCGGAGTCTATCCGTCCCCTTCTCTTGCACAGAGGCTGGCTTAAAAACTTGTTTTACCAATAGAAAGTGGGAAAAGTGATGGTCTCGGTAGGAGTTCTGAAGCTAGGTCATAAAAAGTCTTGCAACTTCTGCATGGAACTCTGAAAACCCTTGCTCTGGGGAAAGCCAGCTTCCATATTAGAAGTCTGATTACTATTATGCTATGAGAACCCCAAGCCACATGAAAAAGTCCTAAAAACTGAGACACCCTTTGAAGAAAAAGAGAGACGCCAAGAAGCACCAAGACACCAGATATTTGTATGAAGAAGACACCTTGCAAGTAGATCCTCCAACATCAGCAATCCAGACTTATGCCATGTAGGTCAGAGTTATATCCAGCCAACCTCTTGGAAAGTTCCTGATCCACAAATTCATAATATATAGTACCATTACTGCTACTACCAATAATACTTATGCTGTTATTGTTTTAAGCTATTGCAAACCATTTTAGAATATTTTTATGTAGCAATAAATAATCAGAACAAAATGTGAGAATAAACTAGATGCCATGATATACTTGGAGATGCAGGCATGCAAGCATTCATAATGCTGAGTGATAAATGTAATCTCTTTACGAGTAGGAGAATACAAAGAGAGAAGAAAAGGTGGCCCAAAAGGACCTTTATTTGAAGGACAAAACAGAAAAAAAATGGTTAAAATGAAAAAGCTGTTCTAGGAACTTGTAGACTACATAATATTAGAGAGATATATTTCACTCACTTCAGTTATTTACTTACGTGGTTTTCATTCAGTTTCACTTTCGTAGTAAAGCAAGCAGTATTCAAAGAAAAATTACAAACTATCATGAGCAGTTAAATACCAGATTATGGCAATTGAAGGGTGTGAATTCCATTTATGAGTTACGTTTCTAGTCAATAACAATACAGTGTGAAGATGTATACAATTTATGGCAATTTGAAGACAAATTAGATCTAAATAGTTTCAATTAAGCTTATGTAGATCTGACTATCATGGAAGTTGTCTTTATTTTCCTGAAAATGTGCTTATGAATAGGTCAGTTCTACTATGTAAAACACAAGATGATTGGTATTATAATTGCTTAGCAAATGATACACAAAGCATGGTCAATAAACAGTAAGTCAATACTACATATAAAAAAGGAACAAGGACATCTTAACTTCTATGTTTCCTGTATGTTGGCATCTGAGTCTTAATGTGTGATAAATCAAATATTTTACTATTTTCACAAGCCCATTATTGGTTCATTCATAAAAGAATAATGCAGTACGGCGTTTATGAGTGTTTTAAATGCCTATCTTTACCTCCAAAGGTCACCTATAATTTACCTTTATAGATCAGGGCACAATTTTCTGAAGAACACAAGTCTAAATGAAAGGGCTTCTGTGAACACGGACTTTATTTACAAGGATATAGGAAATGAATGCTTTGTAAAGCTACCCACACAGCTTTCTGGAATATTTCCTATGTTAATAAATTTCATCTTTATGTGAAGGTTGAAACAAAGGTACAACACCATCTTTATTTAAGAGAAGAGGCTATCTAAGACTGTCCAGTGATAGGTTGGTAAAATGCTACAGCCTTTACTGGATACTGAGGATTCAGATTAAGGTGTCTACTGAAGGATTCTTTAAGCCCATTGCTATTCTTAATTATCAAATCAATCAACCTTTAATTTTAGGTTCCTTTATATACAAGGGCAAGAGATCTGAAGTAAGAGGTAATGTTATTAAGCCTACTTTTCCTTAGACCATCAGAGATACATATCTTACCTGAAATTTCTCTCACTTCTATTTACTGGTCTATCAACTGATTCAGGAACTCTTTTTGGTTGATAGGGAGGTTCTCTTTTGTCAATCTGCCAATTCTTCTTTAAAGATCTTAATCATTTCTATCTCCCTCTTCCCCTTCCCTCTTCGAATCCAGAAACCCCTAGGGTTTCCCTGTCAGAAACCTGAATCAAAGAAATTTAAGCCATATCAATAAAACCATACTGCATTTAGTTGAAGAAAAATTAAGAGTGCCTGTTTCAAAGGAAGACTGGGTTACCAAACTATGAAGCCATTTCTACTTCAGAGGCACTAAGAATGTGTAGCTGGTTTCACTGCCAATCTGCGATAAGCCTATTTATTTTAGCCATCCTGTGAATTCAAAACCTTTAATCACCATAGCATCTAGGATCTTCAATAAGGAAATATCAAAGGAAAGAAGTAAAGGGAGTCAAATAGAACTGACTGAGGGAAACACATAAACACTAGCATATACCAAAGAAGACTAGAGAAAGGAGAGTAAAAGAGGGGTAAGAGAAGATAGAAAACAACATTTCAAGGAAAGGTGTTGATGGGGCTAAGCAAGACAGCTTTTAACAAGAGAAAAGTCTTATATGTGTATATTGAGAATGCTATAAAACCCCAAAAGCCAAATTCTAAGCTGCCCATTTTCTACATCAATTATCCATATTCATGAAGCTATGATTTGTTTTTATTTATAAAGAAACATCCAAATGGGAATGGCATCCTGAGGCATATTACATTATGACAGTGTATAGTAATACTGTGAAGTATATACAAAACAACACAAGGTTAAGCAAAACAAATATTATAATTTAATATTATTCAAAGTTTTTTCTCCCTTTCTAATAGTCCTTAATCCCTTCCAAAAAGGGACATCATGCTCTGTAAATAATTAAGGCTTTTTCCTGATGATCATTTTCTTTGTTCCACAGATTTAAAAAATTAACATTAAATTTTTCTCTTTCAATGAATTTTTCTAAATTATAGACTGAGTACCTGAATTTTAAGTTGAATTAACAAAATTGAATTTTTTAATTTGTTTTTTATTTTTATTTTTATTTTTAGGAGACAGGGTCTTGCCCTGTTGCCCAGGCTGTAGTACAGTGGTGCGAACATAGCTCACTGCAACCGTGAACTCCTGGGCTCAAGCAATCCTCCCACCTTGGCCTCCCAAGTAGCTGGGACTACAGGCACATGCCACCACACCTGGCTAATTTTTAAACTTTTTTGTAGAGACGGGGTCTCACTTTGTTGTCCAAGCTGGTCTCAAATTCCTGGGCTCAAGCAGTCCTCCTGCCTTGGCCCCCCAAAGCCCTAGGATTACAGGTGTGAGCCACCGTGACCAGCCAAAATTGAATTAAATAGATATGTGGAAGTGTCTCCTAGACCACAGAAAGGTATTACAATTGGAAAAAGAATGCTTATAATAAAATTTGAAAATAAATTGTCATTACACATTCTTTTCTTCAGCACAAGCAATGAGTTTATATACTTAACTGTAAGAAAGTTATCTCCTAAATCACATTTTTCAGGAAATAGTTTTCATAAGTGTATTTCTTAAATGTATAAATAGTACAAAGAAAAGAGAAAATGTTCTGCTTCCCATACCTGCAGATGAAGTTGAAGAGGTGCAACATAGTAGAAGACATTCTGAATCAGGAAAGATTTTGTGGTTCTAGTTCTAGTTCTGTCCCAAACTAGCTGTTATCATGGGTAAATCACTACTCTGGACCTCTGATCCTTCCTCTGTAACTAGGTCACCTTAAAAGCTCTTCCCAGCTCAAAGATACTATATGATAATGGACACATTTACCAATTTTACAAATAGGTTGCGGCATAAGTGCACAATTAAAACTGGATCATTTCATTTGGTCATGTTTACCTCATCACTTATTTGGGTGAGAACTAGGAATTCTGGGCATCCTAATTTACCAATAAGTGCATAGCAATTCATCTAAAATGTGGTGGTAAGAACGTAGCCACAGGTGGTCAATTTTCTTTTGTAGTATTTTCTCACTCCAATTTAAAAAGTGCTTACTATATTAAAGCAAATGTGTAAGGAATTTTGCCAAATTAGTAAAATCTCTCTTCAAACAAAAACATTAGCAAGAGATCCAAGGGTAAAAGACACCCCCATGTTTTAGCGCCACCCCATGGATTGTTTTCCATATGTAATAGGGTTTTACAATAGTACTAATTACCAGATCCAATTTACTAAATAAAGTAGTCAAACATCCACACTACGTAATGCAAATCATTCTGTGTGTAAGACTGCAGATGCATATCCAGAGCTGGTGTTTGCAAATTCGAATGAAAATACAAATGAAACAATACTGTGTTTCCATTAAATGAGATGGAAGGCATATAACAGTCTTTGAACCTTAACTGATCGCCTTTTGTAATTAATGATCATGCACAGCAATAAAGAATAGTCCTATTTCTCTGTGAGTATACTGACAAATAGCCATGTCTAGATGACACAATCTAAGTATCTCCAGCTGCTAAAAACCACTGGAGATAATTGGTGGCTCTACACCTTAATGAACAAATCATCTCTGACCATCTTGATCTATCTTGGTACAGACATTGTTTTTGCTATTTTCAACCCTTTAGAAATATTTTATGATGATCAGCAATCCCAGGATGGATTTTTTCTTATTATCTGTGTTTGCTCATGTGGCAAAGACAAGTCCAGGAATTTTTGCTAGTTTTGTTTCATTTCAGAAACATTTCCAGAAAAGAAGACTGACACTTTTGTCCTAGTTCCCCTAAATGGTGGAAAAATTCAAAATAGTGCTCTCTCTCTGTTCTATCAGTGAAATCACCCTGCATTATACCTACTCCTCAGATTTATATTTCAACATTAAGGAAAGAGCTTAAGTACTTTCTTTTAGGCTAAAGTTGGGCAAGTCACATAACCTCTCTGAACTTCTGTAGCAGAGTTTGTAAACTAGAGACAACAACAATAGTAACAATAATACCTCGTTGGTGTATTGTGATGGTTATTGACAAAAAGTCTTTGCTTGGCCAAACTTTAGTCAATCTGTGTACTTCCTTATCAAATCCAGCATTAGCAGAGAACCCTGTTAAGTCAGCTTAGTAGAACCCCCCCACTCTCGATATCTGATCACCCTGATATCTGGTCTGGTTCCTCACCCTCCACCATTCCTCAGGTCATGTCTGGTCACCCTGACCTGTGTTTAGAAATAACCCTGTTAATTCGGTTTAGCCAGAATCCCCCTTACCCCGATCAGTAATTTTCCTCTTAGTAATTTTCCATCCACTGACCTCCACCCTGCTACTTGGCTATAAATTCCCACTTGCCCATGCTGCATTCAGAGTTAATCCCAATCTCTGTCCCCCACTGCAAGACCTCATAAAAGTGGTCCCTATACCTATTGCTATGGTCCTGGATAAAGTCTTCCTTATTGTGCTTTAACAAGTACCATTGAATATTTTTTCTTTAACATTACATAAGCTAATATTATAAACTATCTGCCATGGAATATGAACTAAAAACAGAATAGTTGTGAATAATAACTTTGGAATGTTATCCAAATTACATATCTTTTCCAACTAATAAAGGTGCTTTTAAAAATAGATTATTCATTTTATCTCCCTGATATTTTTTACCTGTCAGGGCTGTGGTCAGAGCAAATACTAATTTTTTTTCTTAATAAAGCCACACAAAATATTGCTTATTTGCTAAGACATTATTGCAATCATTACCACAAGAAGCGTTATGATATCACTGAAGACTGTTAGTTTGTGCATATAATATTATATCTTTACATGTATTTTGTTCAAATAGATCCTATCTTCCCAACCTATCCAATAAAAAATTCAATAAATCTTTGTTTTTCCTTTTATTTTCATTCTGAATATAGCACAATTTTGCTAGACAAATGCCTTCTAGCACAACTATCTAGAAAAGACAATCTACTCAATGGAGATAAATGGAAAGACTAGCCTTCTATATAAAATGAGAGAAACAGTATTTGTTCTTTTATCTCTTCCAATTCTTTTTGAAACGTACACATGTATATGTATGACAGCTGGCATGCACACTAACAGTTGTAAATATTTGTATTCTCAACCTTCATTCCATAGTTTTTACAATTTTCACAAACCCCCACATTTTAATATCACGGAAGCCCTCTGAGAATAGCCTCATCCTAAGTCTGCATATATGCAGTTGGAATAATGTGCTATCTACTGAGACCAATATCTGTAGTGAAATTTTCATATAACTGTTCTCAGTGTTGCTGGGGAAATATATATGATACACTATTTTGTCATAAATTTGCTACTGCTCATGATGAAATTTTTTAGTGTTTCTCTATGACCATTAGAAAGTTAAACCCAAGACATTAAACAATTGTACAGGGAATCTGATAAAGTTTTTTTCTATTAGGATGAAATATTTGAAAGATGACCCCTGAATCAAGATTTTAAACATGATTTTTCTCTCATAGCTAAATGGACATTTATCAAATGCTTATTAAGATGGCTTAAGAACAAGCAGAAAAATGATGAATCCCTCATGAAGAAGGATTGAATTTTTTCCTTCTTCTAACGAAGTAACATTCATCACTTCACCCTTCCTCTACTACGCTCCTGTTTCCTGTTCAATTGATGCCTTTGAATTTGGAATTTGTGCTTAGTCATCCTATCTATCAAGTAAGATAAATGAAATCAATACTCCTACAAGGAAAATGAGTTCACTAATGTTTACATTTATTTTCTTCCTTTCTTTCTTTTCTGACTGCAATCTGTTACCATACTACATACCTTTCAGATGACTCTACAATGCTCTCTGCTTAACAATGAATCAACAGAATTTTTAGCCATTCTTTCCTTTACACAATTGAAATCCCTTATTAATGACAACGCCATGGGACAAAGAGAAAAACCAAGATAAGGAGCTTTGAAGAGGAATGATAGGGACAATATTAGTGGCTTATCGAAAACAAATTAGAACAGACTAGAGTTTTAACAAATGATTGCATGCAATGAATGTGTGATTGAACTTTTAAAGGTGATGCCACTGTTTCCTAAATAAATTCTTATTGTGGTAATTTATTTTCCTGACATTACAATTGGCTTTTGTGGCTGAAAATTGATATATCTTTGTAAGGTTGTTTCCATTGACTTTTTTTTCAAATTAAAGTATAAATGGCTTTGCATGCTTTTTGGGTTTAACTTTTTCTGTTAATATAAAAAGTTGCATCCAATTTTAAAATTTTTTATACACCTAAAACGTGAAGAGGACTTCAATGCTTAAAGGAAAAATTAGCACATTTGTTTCTTTAGTTGAATTTAATATTTCTAAAATTATAATTGTTGATATTAAAATCTTTTACAGGGAATAAGATAAATATACATTATTAATTCACATTCCACTAATAAGTACAAATTAACATAAATAGTGATTTTATATTGCTTCAATAACTTTTCAAATATTAAAATTAAGATTCCAAATTATTCTATTCTTTTATCTTAAAAGACTTAATCACTCTTTCTTTATTCATTTGTATTATTTAGGATATGGAACTGACTCTAATCTTTCCCTTGGAAAACATTTATTTTCTCTTACATGTACTTAATTACGGGGTAAAATGCCACAAAAAAGTGGGTCAATGATGATTTTGACAGGGATATTTTTTAGAGGGTGAATATTGATGGAGCAACAAATTAAATAATAGTTTTAAAAATGCAACTATCATTTAGATAGATGCTGCACAAGTACAAGTCCACTGCTCCTTCCTGACCTCATAGCAAGTTCATGATGACAGTGTGTTTGCTTGTTCAGTTGTGTGTGTATGTGTGTGTGTGTGTGTGTGTATGGACTAAGTATAAAATTTTCTTTAGTCACCTAGTTTTTTTTTTCTAAAATAATTGTTAATCAAATGATTGATATTCAGGTAGCACTATGGTTTTCACAGGGTGTGCCCCTCCACCACCCTCCCTCCCCCCAAAATACCAGCTAAATAAACAATTATAAATTTTAAATGGCCTTAGTTTATGATGGTAATAAAGTTGCATTTTAAGTCTAAATACAAAATCCTCTAAAATTTAGGTATAACCAGAATTTCCCCAAGACTTTCAAACTTGCATTGTATAAAAAGTCATAATAACATAATGCTCAAATCTCACAAGTTTGTTACACTCACCCTCCTGTGGTTAGTTCTCCAGGCCCCAGTGATCCCTCCCCCAGTTGTGTCTGGGGGTTCCTGGGAGTCTCCCCCCCACCCTCCAGCCATAAGACAAATCTTTTTCTTATGTTAATTTAAGTTCTACAGTTCAAGTACTTTGCTAAAAGTGTTACTGAAAGTTCAGCACTTGTCCTCAAGGCCACATCAGAAGAATGAGGACAAGTGGTTTGAGGAGAAGGAAATAGAAATTTATTAATTTGCCAGCAAATGAGGAGGATGGAGACTCTTGTCTTAAAGTACTATCGTCCTATCTATAAGAAGAAATAAAGAGATTTTAAAGGGAGTTTTCAGCTTGGGGCTATTGCTGTTTAACTATAGCTGATGGTCCTGATTGACCCATCACCGCTGAAGACAATCTTGTGACCTCTGCCTGGACAATTCTGTTGAGCCATCTCCTGTGGTACAAAGAACAAAGAACACTCCCCTGCCCCTCTGATTACTGGCCTTTTAATTCCCAAAATGAGTGAGGAGGTTTTAAAGAAACAACTCGTAAAATATTTTACCCTTTTTCAGGCCATTCCCTCTGTTACAAAAGCACTTAAGGATGAAGATGGTATTGTAACAGAGGGAATGGCTTGAAAAATGGCAAAATGTATTACAAGCTGTCTCTTTAAAACCTCCCCCACTCTTTTTGGGAATTAAAGCCCGTATCCCTGCCTCAGGCCAGTGGTCAGGAGGGGCAGGGGAGTGTCCTTTGTTCTTTGTACTACACAAAATGGCTCAATGGAACTGTCTGGGCAGAAGTCACGAGATTGTCTTCACAGGAGATGGGATCGATCAGAACCATCAACTGTAGTTAAACAACAATACCCTGAAGCTGAAACCCTCCCTTTAAAAGCTCTGTATTTCTGCTTATGGAGAGGATGATGGCACTTTAAGATGGGAGTCTCCATCCTCCTCATTTGCCAGCAAATTAATAAACCTCCCTTTCCTTCTCCTCAAACCACTCATCCTCCTTCTTCTGATGCAGCTTTGGGGACAAGTGCCAAACTTTCAGTAACAGTTATCTCACCTTTGGCAATGCTCACTATGCTCTTTAAAGCTATAAAACATTTTGAGGTACAAAAATATCACTGTCCTGCATTCAGGCCTCAGGACTCCGGTGTCAGACTGGCCCTGGTGTATTCCAAGCAAAAATGGAGAAAATGCCTTTCTCCAGCTTTCTGGTATTCTCAGGCTGGCGTTTACCCAGATCTCTGAGATCCCCTCATGAAAAGAGTTACTTCTAATTCTGTCTGTATGCCCCCAAGCATAGAAATAAAGGAAAATCTTGAGTTCCTTCAGGGGAAATTCTGGGCACCTAGCTAGCTTTGAAAATTGAATGGGCAACCTGATGAGCAGGAAGATAATAATAACAGTAGCCCTCCCAGCAAGCCCTAGAGTCATGAGGTGTTTTAGTTCCCTATGGAAACTAAAAGATGACATCTAAACATAGGTTCTTGAGTTGTTTTTCAGGAACCCCCACCTGGAAAATGCAGATAAGGGCAAACTGAGGTATCGAACTGTAACCATTGTTATTTGCTCTAAATTTCTCCCTGACAGGTCTGGAGAGAGTCACACCCATCATAACATTCCTTTCCACTAATCCAAGAATCTCTGAATCCACCTATGACTCATAGGCCCCTCCTCTTCCAGATATCCCACCTTTTTGGGTCAGGCTTGTGCATAACCTCCATGTATTGACTTACAATTTTGCCTGCAACTTCTGCTTTCCTGAAATGTACTCCTGCCTTTAAAAACCCTTCCTTGTGAGCCATTGGAGAATTTGGGTCAAAAGTGTTAGCTGCCAATTCTTCTTACATGGTGCCATGCAATAAAAATGCCTCTTTCTCCTGCTGCAACTCTCAGCTCAGTGTCTGGCTTTTCTGTGCTGGGTGAGAAGATTCCAGTTTGGTTCTGTAACAGTCACCTTATTAGATTGTCCTTATATCTCTATAGCATACAATTTAATATTCTTTATAATCTTCTGTTTGTTAGAATTATTTCAAATATTCTTTTTACTAAATTTACAGATTTTAAATCTTAGAAATGACCTAGGGAGTCCAACTTATAATGATCTAGGATATGTATCTTACAAGTCACTAGAATTTCATATTTTTTTCAGCACTAAATAACTTTAAGAGCTCCCTGTTTTATACTACTTCCTAGTCATATATGTGTCTATGAACATATTCTGAAGAACAGCTGAGAATATTATTGTGGAGCATATACTGTCTTCTAATTGACTAAAACAGTGCTTCTTCAAACCAATACTAGTGCAGCTTATGTCTGTTTTATGTGTGTGTGTGTGTGTATGTGTGTGCTTTTTAAAGCTTCCCCTACATTTATATAACATTGTTTAACTTGTCAATATTCTTTTTTATCTTTTAATTTATTTTACAATCATCAAAATCATATGAAGTAATTAAAGCAGAGATGTTTTCTCCATTTTACATATGAGGAAACTAAAGTCATGGTAGGATGTTTTTCCTAAGGACAGAAAGGCATCTGTTGCAGAGAATGAATGTACACTAGAACACCATTGATCTATACAACCCTCCTTCTCTTTGTCATCCAGTGGCATTCCTGTAAATCAGACTGAAGTAGAAATAAATATGATGTTTACAAATTACTTTCCTATTTGTAAAATAATTACTTTCCTTCACCTTAATATTTGTGTCAAAGGATGACTATCCTATGACACTATTCAGTACTGTGGGCATTATCTCTTAATTAACCACCAGTTATATTTCTGCACCATTTTTATGTACTGTATTTTATTACATCATTAGACTTTATTTTTATATTCATAATTACTGATAAGTGCTGAACTTTTTTAAACTAAAAGTAGAATTTAGTTATTAAAAATGGATAAAATCTTAAAGGCAGAATGTTAAGTAATTATTTCATTTGCAGTTTTTAGATAGATAAAAGGGATCCAATTAAAATGTATATTACCTCTTGTAACTTGGAAATAGGTCCTGTGATAGAGAATACCTACTAGGGTATAAGTAACGAACTGGGAGTCATGCTTGTGAACAGTACCAAATTAGAAAAGAACAGAATCTTCATTTTTCATTTTTTATAGAACTTGAGGATAACTTTTTTAAAAGTTTTATAAAATGAATGATTCATTAAAAAGGTACCCATAAGGCTAGTTAAATTATTAGCATCCTGTGAGGGGAACTCAGAGTCCAGCAAAAATATATTTTTCCATACCAACAACATCCATATCCACTGACATTTTAAATCCTATTCCTACAAGTATCTGCTTCCATGGTTTTTTATTAGCAGATATAATAATGATGCCACAGTTGTCAATCATACTAGCAAAAATTCTGCACTGAGTAGTATGTTGGCATTTAAGGAGTTCCAAGGCTCTTTACACCAAAGGTAGACATTCTGGGCACTCTGCTCATCATTGCTAGGGAAACAAAGATAAACTTGACACAGCCTCTGCTATCAAAGATCTTCCAATCAATTGTAAAATAATGCAAAAAGTGATGTTACATAAAAAAATACAGTGATACATATACATATATATATATATAAATATATATATTTATATATATAAATAAGTAGAATGATCAGAAAAAGATTTCACTAAAGATCAGGAGATAATGTTGAAATGAGCCTTGAAGGGTGAGTAGAATTTCAGTAGGTAAAGACAAAGAAACAGAATAAGTAAATGTATTAGAGTAGAAAAGCAAGGATATGACAAAAATCCAATTTGGCTAGAGTACAGATTATATGTAGGGGGATATTATTATACTTGAAAGTAGTGGAAAAAAATAGTAGTAAAATGTAATAGTGAAAAAAGTCCAAAAATAATCACAAGGGAATTTTTGTTTATTGACAAAATAATTTCAAGGACTCCTAGGGAATAATCAGACAAAAATAGTAAGTAAGTGTCTGAAAAACAAAATACTAAAGTATATTACATATGTAAAATAATTTTTGAAAGTGGTACTGGTACAAGAATCTATAGACAGATTAATGGCAAAGAGTAATCTGACTGAAACTAAACCTAACTTGCATTGGAAGTTAACATGTAAAAAAGGGATGCATAACAAATAATTGAGATGTGATGAATCAGTACAAAAAATGCTGTTGTAGAAAATCAATATATGAAAAATTTGCAGATTCTTATCTCAGAAAATAGACAAAAATAAATTGACAGATAAAAAGTCAATCATTAAAACAATACTTGCAAAAGAAATTGAAGTTAATATTTAATACTGTGGATATGGAAGGCTTTTTCTAAGCATAAGAACAACAAAATAAATTGCATAACAAAGGATTAAAGCTTTAAATTGACAAATACTTAATCGTCTGCATATTAGGAGCACCATAAGCAAAATCACATGAGAAAGGGCAGTTGGGCAAATACTTACATTCATGATTAAAATAAGATTCATATTAGTAATCTCCTTCCTATTCCCCTCACCTATGCAAACCTTACCCATGTTTCAGAGTTTAAATCAAGGTCTACTTCATCCATGCAGTATTTCTTAAGCATCCTCCCTTGCCGGCTGACTTTCCATTTAGTTAGGCAAACAGGAGGCACCGGCAAGAAATTTTAGTTTAGGAGAAGAAAAAGGTTAGAGTCCTTGTTCCCTAAGTCCTTGTTACTTCAGCACCTTGTCCCCAGCAGTACTTGAGTCCCTCTCTGTCTATTACAGTTCCTGCCAGGCATAGTCTCCCGTGGTTCCCACTTTCACTCATCTGCGATAATCCCTTCAGGATTAGAAGTGATAACAACTTCCAACTGTTGCTAGTTTCTGGGTGACTCAAATCTATCCATTAATATCTCTTCACTTGAACCATCTGGAGTGTACTATTTCCTGCTGGGACCTTGAGTGATACAACTCCAAAGCCCACAGGATTTGACTCTCATTTGCTTGAGTTTATTATCAAATCAAAGAACATCAGAAGGTGGTGGGAAATGATGAGTCACTGACGCAGGAAAAGGAGCATCACAGAGGCAAATGTTGGCAGAGTCCATCCCGTCCAGGAGATAAAGGGCCTTGAATGATTACCTTTTAATATTTACAGTTACCTCTAGTGTGAAAATGGGGGCAGAGTATTGCTGCCAACAGAGTCAAGAATTTTAGTACCACTGGTAAGATCAGTTTTATTGTGATTATCTAAACTTGATAACATGAAAAATTCAAAGTATCAAATTTCCTTTGTTTTGACTCCATTCTCACCAAGCAACTTTCTGACTATAATTTGTGTTCCATATAAGTGCCTACAAAGAGGGAATATGATGGTCAGGCAAACTTTAAGTATTTCAGAAACTGTGATTGTTATTTCTTTATCACTAGGAAATGAAACAGCCATTATGTTTTTGTTGTTATGATTTGGTTAAATACAAGTGCTTTGTTGAGAAATTGGTCTTCTTTGGGTATGTTACTAATATCAGGCTTCTGAAGGCAAGACCCTGGACTACCTGCATTTCTGCCTGCGACTTGCTTTATTCATTTTGAAATTCTACACTTTAATACCTAACATGCTTATGAACACTTAGAATGATATGGACTGCTAGACTAGGGGAAACAATCCTATACCAGACCTACTTCTTGGCAGGACCTCGTAACAGAATCTTGGTAAAGGCCTCACAGAGGCTTATCTGTGTGCCAGAAAATACCTACCTGATTGCCCAGGGGGTGGAGAAGCTGTGGCCTCAAGGTTCAGATTCCCAAGTGCGGCCCCTGGACTGAATCTAAACTTCACAAGACAAATCCCTTTATTAAAAGAATTTATTAAAAGGATTTGTTCTATAAAATTTGAATTCAGTCAAAAGGCTGCACTCAAGGATCCAGAAGGCCAAATGTGGCCCCAAGGCCGCAGGTTCCCCATCCCCGCCGGAAATAAATGGACTAGACCTATTACTTTTCAGCCACTAAATGGAGTTTGGGGTTCTGGTAAATATTAACTAAAAGTGCCTCTCTGTACCATTCAAAGAGTATTTCCACAGTCAAAAGCTCATTTTTTTGTATTGTCCATGACAAAACGTTGTAATTATTCTATATTCTGACCTATTCTCCACCTTTTTCTATGATCCTGAGTGTCATCTAGTTCTTGCCATAAACACCAGTATTCATGATATTTTACATGTTTGTACCAGTCTTGTCCATTTATAATTATTTTGTCACTTAGTTTGTCTGTGACATTCCATGCCAATATGTTAGTTAAAATACCTTTCGGAAGGATGTTTCTGAGTATTTTGTGAGTGTTCAGGAGAATAAAAAGACAAGCAATCAGTTTCTGTGGTATAATTACCTTTCTCTCAGACAGGCTGTGTCTGTTGGAATTCTTTCTCACGTACGGGAATTCATTCTAAAATGTCCAAAACATCCCCTCCTCTCTCTGTTCCCCCCAAAAATCCACAAATTCAGAGTTTCAAATCAAAATCTTTGATGTGAATAGATTTATTTAAGAAATATAATAGCCTATTTTTCCATAGGGCAAAGTATATGGTTATAAATAAGAATAAAAAGCTTTTGAATATCAAAAGGCTTCTCCAAAATCAGTTGTGATGATTTAGGAATATGTGAATCATCACCTTTTGATTAAATTTCTCCTAAGCATGTGGCATATACTCTACAAGAAAAGAAAAAATGCTTGCAAAATCATGTTTTGGCTTTTATTTAATAACCTTGATTGTTCAAATGAGTTAGAGAAGTCACTGACAAACCAGAAAAGGCACTTTACTTTCTTTAGAATTATGTGGGAGAGTTGAAGAAATTGGCTAGTAAGCCGTCATTCTCTTATACTACACACAGAGGAGATATATCACTTATTCCTTATTCTATGCCTGTCCTTTCCCCTTCCCAGTTTGCTTCTGTGAGATTTCTAATGATCCTCTAATAACAACAATGACAGCTGCAGCAGTGGCAGCAGCAGTTATCCTTTATATACTTACTACATACTATGCACCTAGCACTTTTTAAGCTCTTTACAATAATTAAATTGCTACCTCTCTCCTCAGTGCTCTGAGGCAGGTACCAGTATTTCCCCATTTTACAGATGAGGAAAATGAAGATCAAGAGAAGTTAAAAAATTGTCCAAGCTCATATAGCTAATAAGTTGCTGCTTTTCTATTCAAACCCAGGTCCACTTGGTTCTGGAAGCTACACCTTTAACCATGATATAATAGCATCTTATGGAGGTGAAGCCAGCAAAATTACCTTGATCTCTGGGAGATTATAGGTGCTATGTGGTTGGAAGGTGTGTAATCATCTCAATATTTATACACGTTTATCACTTGCTCAAGGTATAAGGAACTATAATCAAAATAAGCAAGACTGAGCATTTTGTGCAGCTTTAGGAGGATTTTAAATCATTCATTAATAAATTCCAATGTTACAGTATGTCTTAGTCCATTCAGGCTGCTAGGACAAAATACTATAAAATGAGTGGTTTATAAACAACAGAAATTTATTTCTTACAGTTCTGGAGGCTAGTAAGTCCAAGATCTAGGCACCAGCAGATTTGGTGTCTAGTTAGGGCCTGTTTCCTAGACAGCCATCTTTTTTCTATAACCTCACATGGCGAAAAAAGATGAGGGGTGTCTCTCTTGCTTCTTTTATAAGGGAGTCACTAATACCATTCATGGGGGCACTGCTCCCATGACCTAATCACCTCCAAACGGCCCTACCTCCTAATACCATCACCTTGGGGATTAGGATTTCAACATATGAATTTTTAAGGGACACAAACATTCAATCCATTGCACAGTATTAGTGGAATTTATACTAGGGTTTATTTACTTCAAGGAAAAAATCATATTCTATAAGTCACAGAAGCCAGGGAGATGCATTTTCTACACAGAATATACTCCAGAACTGTGACTGAGAACTCAGGGTGAAAATAAGCTATACTTATGTTGCCATCAGACATTAAAAAGTAGAATAAATTTATGGAAAACACTAGAAAATAGGACCCATTTTCCTAATTCTGGTTTGAATGTAACTAGTTTACGATCTCAGACAAATCACTTTTCTTTTCTGGGTCTCCAATTTTTCAACCATCAAATGGGGGTATTGGTATAATATCCATGATCTTCCCTTCCCTGCCCTGACTGGCCTAAAATCTCCACCACTTGGGTAGGTAATGAGCTGCTTGTTGGGCATTATAGATGAGTGAGAACGCTCATCCTTCACGTTCTCACTTGGTCCACCCTAGTACTTAACAGGAGCCAGAATATGTGGTTTATACAGAAACAGAAATGACTTTGTAA
Organism: Daubentonia madagascariensis; assembly: GCA_023783475.1. Classification (NCBI taxonomy): domain Eukaryota; kingdom Metazoa; phylum Chordata; class Mammalia; order Primates; family Daubentoniidae; genus Daubentonia; species Daubentonia madagascariensis. The sequence continues at coordinate 3,527,290 of JAKFHU010000341.1, read as the reverse complement.
ACAAATATTTAATAATCCCTCACCAGAAAATGAGTATGGTTTTATGACAAGAGCATAATCATCAAGAGGCACAAATAAATCGATGGAGAATGAGAAACTCTAGTCAGGAATTTTTTGCTGACTCTCTGGGGTGCAGGCAATGGGCTCACATAAAACTCAAAAGGAATAAAGAAATCCCATCTGACATCTAGCTCAGACTTTATTAGTGAGCATTTTTCACTTAGGATATTCACATGTAAATTCCAGACTGCAGTTGCCTTCTTACTGTCTATGGATTCTGGTTATTTCCCAATTTGTCATTAGCAAGTATAATAAAGCCAACCCTAGAGTCCTCAGTAGATGTTAAACTCACCACTCTCATGTGAGTTGGCATCATGGGCCTGTCCAAATTATAAACTGAGATATGCAGTTGGCATCTTGGACTTGCTCTGCCAAACAGCAAGCCTCCTGTGGGCAAATTTGAAGCCCGGTAGATTCCTTTTTTTCATTTAACAGGATTATTTAATTATTGATAGTCCTCAAATTAATTTGTTTCAAGGAAACTGAAACTCTTAGACATGCCAGATATGATAGGGTTCTCTTTCTTTTCTCTGCTAGTGAAAAGTCATATACTGCATACCGCTTTGTCTTATTCACAGTTTTGCCATTAGGCTTCTGCTTAGGCAACACTTTCACATATAGCTATTACAAATACTCCACATAAACAGAGACTGGGGAGCAAGTGACTATCCTAGCTACTAGGCACTCTCTAAGATTACATTTCAGGAAAGCAGAAAGCTTGCTAAGGTGGGGTTGAACTACCAAGGATGAAGGGATTCTTCTTAAAGAAGTAAAGATATCAGGTGAAATTGTAAAGTTCCAAATGGAATTCATTAACTCAAGAGATAAAAAGATGCCTCAAATTCTATTTGAGCATCAATCACCTTCACTTTAAAAGTGAAATATTTTTGTCCTAGAGAATCTGTATGTGTCTATGTGTACAGGTGTGGAAATGTGTACATAACTCAGTATGATACATTAAAATGAGATTAATCATAGATTGATTAGCAATGAATTATCTAAAAACAAAATTATTTTGATTTAAACTTCTCAATATACACAAATCTTGAAAAATTTGCTCTAGCATTAGAAATCATTTTTCTACAATTATTTGGCACATTTCTTTGAAGTGATTACTAAAGTATATATATGAAGACAAACAATGTACATTAATGACACAATGCTATTCATATCATTCTCCTGAATATATTTTCCAGAACTCCAGTAGGTGTTTAATTATAATATTTCCATATTATGATCCAAAGTACCTTACACAAATCAACTGCTACAGCCTTCAGAGCTAAAGATTGTCATGAAGGATGGTGGGGACATATGTCTCTTTGAGTTAACTTTCTTGGGATTTTGATATTTGCATTGGAATATTACCCCCCAATGTCTCTGATCTGTATAAAGCTAATTATATGCTACTATTAAAGCAGATTGCAAGAGACATTGACAGTTGGAAAGGCCTAATGACCAGCTGGATGGGAAAATTTCATGTTGTCAAAATGGTAAGTTTGCCAGGATTTTTACATGCCATTTATTTGCTACAAACATGAATACCTAAGCCTTGTTTTAAAATAAACTTTGCCTGATAAATAATCACATCATTTGGAGTGTGAAAGAACCCCAAAGGCTAAGAGGTATGTATATTCCATATTTTGAGACTGTAATCCTTCACTACCTAAAATCATGTTGAATTTACAGACTTTATTTTTTGCCTCAGACTTATTAAAAATGTAATGTATACAAATAAGAAAAGACATCCTCTAATAATATAGTCAGTGTCTACAAAACATTACAAATATGCCAACGATTCAGGGAGCAAAATCAAACCAGTTATATGATGTCTTTTAGCATCCCCTGCACCCAATTGTTTAAGGAAACATTTCACTTTACAATTAGTGGTGTCAAAAAAATAATAATACCATTCATACAGTGCTTTTAATTTTAAGTATTTCTTGGACATTATCTCATTTTATCCTCATAACAATTTAGTGATATAGGGTTCCCAATCCTAGACTCTTTCCATTGACATGAGAATGCATTAAATTGGGAGAAAAATAACCATTTAATATCTTCTCCTCTATCCTCAAATTTTCAACTTTTTTCACTAATCCCTCTAATAATTTCATTGCATTCTTCTTAGACATAATGGTAGCTGACTACTAACTCATCTTACCATCAACAATTTTACCAACATACCTGCACCTGTTCCCATATAATAACAGCAGCAGCAACAACGGCTTGCATTTATTGAGGACTTACTGTGGGCCAAGCACTACTTTATACACTTCACCCATTTCAACTTATTTAATATTCATGACAACCCTATGAGCTATGTGCTATTATTTCATCTCCATTTTAGAGACAAGGAAATGCACACACACAAACAAAACACAAGTGACAAACACAGGGTCTGAACTCAGGAAGTGTGTCTCCAGAGACTGACTCTAAACCCCATACTCTACTACATTGCTGCTGTTACAAAAGAAGTGTTGTCTTCTACAAATGTATTCACTTGTGCCTTGAATCTCTCATCCCTTCTTACCTTCACAAGGACTTTACTCCTGTAATTACATCTTTTTTCTGCTTAGTTTCTTCCTCCCTGATGAACCAACCCAATTGTCATTCAAATATGCCTCATTATCGCTCATCTTAAAAACATAAGAAATAAACAAACCAAGAAACCTCCATCTCTCTATTCTCCTTCCGTGGTAACAATCCTCCAAATACTTATCTATACTCAACTTCTTTGTATTGAAAAAGCTCTTACCAAAGACACCAATGCCTTATATTTTGCACAAGCCAATGGTGAAATATCTGATCTAATTTTATTGAACCATCAGCAGCACTTGGAATGGATGACAATGCTCTTCTTGAAGTATCTTCTGGTTTCCCTTCTATCTCACCAGACACTTTTTCTCAGTCTCCTTTGCTGGCCCTTCCTCCTCTATAAGATTTTGGAATGCCCCAGAACTCTTTCTTTACTCCATTTTCCTCTGTGTACTCTCCCTAAGTTATTTCATCCAGTATCATGAGTTCAAATACCATCTATACCCTATCATCTGTTTGAGATGACTCTTAAATATATAGCTCCAGTCTGGACTACTTTACGGAACTTCAGAAATGTGTAGTATATCCAATTCACTACTCCACATTGCCACTTGGAATGTCTAACAGACATCTCAACCTTAATAGATCCCAAATAAGACTACAGTTTTACTTCTTAATCTGTCTCCTGCCAAGCCGCCTCCATTTGAGTAAATACCCAGTCATTGAGGTTGGGTATGATAATGTAGGGGTCATCCTCAATTCTTCTCTTTCCCTCAGATTTCAGGTCTCATTATCAGTAAATCCTGTCAAACCTCCAAAAATATATTCCAAAACCATTTTCAGGGTTAAAATATCTCAAATCCATCTTCACTGGATTTGAAAACCTTAGTCCAAGTCACTAGGACTACTGGACTACTCCCACCTGCACTGTTACAGTATTCCCCTAATTTGTCTCCCTGTTTCTATTTCTTTCCCCCTACAACCTGTCCTCTTCACAGCACCTGGGGTGATCTTTTGAAAACATCAACCTGATTATGGTGCTTCCCAGCTTAAAGCCTCCCAGTGTCTCCCCATGAAATTTCAAATAAAATCCAAACTCCTTACCAAGGAATAAAAGGTCCTGTGTAATGTATGTAGTTTCTTCCTATTTCTCTCTTCTCAGCTCCTTCCACCCTCTCCCTCATTATTCCCTAGTCAGACTGGTTCTTCTCACACAGCAGGGTTATTTCTGTTTCAGGGACTTTGATATAAAGTTTTTCTGCTTGGATGATTTTTTCCCCACGTCTTTACATGGCTGCCTCTTTCTCATCTATCAAGTTTTAATTCAAATGCCATTTCCCCAGAAAGGCTTTCCCCAACCATTCTATGTAAACTGGTCACCTGCTCACCTTCCATCATAGTAAGCTAGTTCTTCTTATTATTTATCAATACTGAAAATCTTATCATTTACTTGTATTTTATTATCTGTCTTCCCAACTGGAATGTAAGTTCCTTGAAGACAGGGACCAAGTCCATATTGGACCCTTAGCATGAAATCCTTAGCACCTAGAAAGTATCTGTGCCATAATAGGTACCCAATAAATATTCGTTAGCAGATTCCGCTATGATATTCTTACATCTATAGATGGAGAGTCAAAAACATAGTGAAGGTGGGGGGTGGTTACATGAGGTCACTAAAAGTGGAAAAAGAAATACCACTAAAGGCCTTATCCCAATTACAAAGCAGTCTACATTGCAAAAAGCCAAAATCAGATTGATATTATAGATAGGTAGATAGGCACGCACACTATTTTGTGGCCTGAGTTTTCCAGGACAATCTGATAACCTTTCTACTTTCAAAGTGATTTCATATCCTTGGAAGTAAGAAATGCTTGGTAGATGACTAAGAATTTAAGTTTGCCAAAGTTCTTAATTTGTGTAAAGTAGATGTTTCTAAGGTAAAGAGCCTTCCCCAAGTAAAGTAAAATAAAATAAAATAACTAAAAGAGTGGAATTGGAATGTTCCTAACACAAAGAAATGATAAATGCTTGAGGTGATGGATCCCCCAATTACCCTGATTTGATTAATTCACATTGTATGCCTGTATCAAAACATCACATGTACCCTATAATGATATATAACTATTATGTACCCATAATAATTAAAAATGAAAATTTTAAAAAAACAAAATATAAAATAAGTCTCTTCCTGTTACAAACACAATCTGGTAAAATTGGCTTTATATATCCTCAAATCAAAGATCATTACACAAATTAAATTATGTAGGCATATGATCTTTAAAGTAAATGCTCTCACTACTCTTCTTCAGTCTCTCCCTTAGTATTCTTTTCCTAAATACCTTGTATACTATCCCTAGGGATGCTGTAACTAAGTACCACAAACTAAGTAGCTTAAAACAAAAAAAAATTTATTCTCTTATAGTTCAGGAGGCCAGAAGTCCAAAATCAAGGTGTAGGCAAGATTGGTTCCTTCTGAAATCTCTGAGGGAGAATCTGTCCCATGCCTCTCTCCTAGCATCTGGGGGTTGATGGTATTCCTTGGATTATAGCTGCATCACTCCAATCTCATCCTCTGTCTTCACACGGCCTTCCTCCTTGTGTGTATGCCTGTCTTCAAATCTTTCTGTTCTTACAAGGACACAAATCATTGGACTTAGGTCCAACTATAATCCAGTATGACCTCATTTTCATTTGGTTACATCTGCAAATACCCTATTTCCAAATAGGGTCACAGAACACGTACTGGGAGTTAGGACTTAAGTATTTCTACTGGCAAGGCACAATTGAACCCACAACATCTTGATTCAGACCTGTTACAATAGCTTGTGATTCACTTTGATATTATGCATATAATACTTTGAGCTTCAGGCTTAACAAGGAATGAGTCTGCATTTTATATATTTGGACTTATAATATTATTTTTCTTTAAAACGTGTATTTTGAGCCTCTAGCTAATGTATGTCAAATATAGGAAATCCCAAAATTCCTATTTCTAATAGAAGCATGCTATTTTAGCTTTTTTTTTTTTTTTTTTTTTTTGGCTTTTGGCCTTGTCTTTCAAAGAGAGACAACCATCTGTTAACTCAGTTAAAAAAATGCCTTGGCAAATAAAGAGTATTATTGACATTGAATGTGAGATTTGAGGGGGAAATTCATTTTAATTAAATTACCGCCTCTAAAGATTGACAGAAGTAGCTGCCACTGATTGGCGCCATTTTGAATGTTGCCAAGTACTAGGGCAATCTTCAGGGTATTCTCCTCTTCTAATGAAATCAAGTTAGTATCATCATAAAATAGAGTCTGGAAGGAATATACTGAGTTGTCACTCTACTACTGGGACTAATTCTGGGCCACTATCTTTCAGTGCTTATTTTAAGATAATCATTAGGTCATGTGAATAAAAGTAGGATTCATTGCTCCCTCCTATCTTCCTCACCTAGTGTTCTGTAGTGGACTAGTGAATTGAGATCTCTATAGCTAAGATTCTTCAATGACCACAAGTAGATAATAGTAATGACACTAGGCCACTCTGTGTAATGCTTTGCAATCACATAAAGAAAGGTAACTTTATAGAATTGCTTATTATATGGGCTGTGAGTTGAGAATATATGGTTACAATCCATTTAATGAAGTTCTCCTAAAAACCAAAAGCCCGTAAAACCTGAAACATAAAAATTCCTTTCTGCTAAATCAAATGCTTTTTCACCATTCCAGTGTTATAAGTACCATTTCTCTCTTAAATCTTCAAGAAAAGCAAATCCATTTATGCTATTCATAACACTTATGAGCAAGCTGTGGTTTTTAGTAAAACACAAGTCATGTGTGCATATAATAGGCAGATGTAACTTCCTTTGCACTCCTAGAATAGAGTTGTTTGCATTTATTAATGATCCTAATCGGATAGAAACACTTATACTTAGCTTTTTTTTTTTTTTTTGGTCACCACAGACCTATTTTATTTTATGTTATTATTTTGTTATGGGTACATAATAGTTGTATATCTTTACAGGGTACCTGTGATGTTTTGATACAGGCATACAATGTGAATTAATCAAATCAGAGTAATTGAAGTTTCCATCTCCTCAGGTATTTAAAATTTCTTTGTGTTAGGAACATTCCAATTCCACTCTTTTAGTTAGTTTAAAGTATATCCTAATTTACTGGTGATTGTAGTAACTGTTGTGTTATCAAATACTGTTCATTCCATCTATCTAACTATATTTTTGTACCCAATTTATCCCTGCTTCCCTGCTACCCTTTGCAGCCTCTGGTAAACATCACTCTACTGTCTGTCTCCACAAGATCAGTTGTTTTTAATATTTATTCTGACATATTCGTGAGAACATGCAAGATTTGTCTTTCTGTGCTTGGCTTCTTTCACTTAACGTAATGTTCTCCAGTTCCATCCATGTTGTTGCAAATGGCAACATTTCATTCTTTTTTGTGGCTATATAATATTCCATTGTGTATATATATCACAATTTCTTTACCCATTCATCCACTGATGGACACTTAGGTTGATTCCATATCTTGGCTATTGTGAATAGTGCTGCAATAAACATGGGAGTACAGATATCTTTTCAATATGCTGAATTCCCATCCTTTGGATATATACCCAGCAGTGGGATTGCTGGGTCGTATAATAGTTCTACTTTTAGTTTTTTTAGAAACCTCCATACTGTTTTTCATAGTGGTTGCACTAATTTACATTCCCACCAACAGTGTACAAGTGTTCCCTTTTCTCCACATCCTCACCAGCATTCGTTATTGCCTGTCTTTTTGACAAAAGCCACATAATTGGCTCTTTATCAATCCTAATCAGAAAAAGTCTTCTTTCATTCATTAGATTCAGGTCTGAGATTTAAGATCTGGGTTTCAAATTAAATTTTCTAAAACCCTTCCCTTCAAAATTTGAGATTCAGGGACATCCATAACAAAATTTCATAGTAAGTTTGAAATTTCTTTTGGAAATCATAGAATGTCAGAGCTGTAAGAGACCTTTGGCAACACTCAGTCAATGGCAGAGCTAGGATAAAAACCCATGTCTCTTGATTCCCATTTTATTGTTTTCTCTACTACCTAACACTACTTCTCCATATGCCCAATGATTTATTTGTACCATCAAAGTCTCAAAAAGAATCTAATTTGATTCAATTTGCTGCAATAGATATTTTAAATCTCCAATTAGACAAAAAGACCTAAATGACATCATTTTTAAAATAATCACTCACTCCAGATCCCTTATCAAACATAATTCAGTCTTTTGAGCTGACATTTTAAGAAACATTCTATTTTTAACTATACCTTTGATCAAGCTTTCATTATGACTAATCAGCATCTCCCTGGGATGCTTCCCAGAAAGTAAGCATGATGTTTTTCCAAGCCTGCTAATTTAATAGAAAGACTTGTCTCTATTTTGATATGTGGATTTGGTTGTGGTATGCTTACAATAAGCAGCTTTTAAGATTGATTAAAGCCCTTAGCTTCAATTCAATTATTAATTAATCTCAGCAGCCATTTATTGCTGTGTACACCACAGAAAAATAGATACCATTCCTTAATTATTGATTCATCTGATAGTCGTGCACCAGCTGAACTACCTTTACATGTCAACATTTCTGTTAAATATATCTTCAGCTTGTTCTGCTTTCCTTGTCAAAAGGAAAGACATTTTTAAGCCATCTGTTAAACAGCCAACCTCTCCTACTGATCATTCTGAGCAAAATTATCACACAGAAAGTCACTCAGTTCCTTACAGGTAAGAAGACTTCCCTCTGAGGGCTTAGAATGGCACTGAGCTTCTGGATTAGTTGAGTAGATTTTTTTTTTTACTTTTTCTCAAGAACAATAGATCAGAAATAGCTTACTCAGTATATATTTTTAATCATATGAATTATTTGTATGCCACATGTGGAAAATTTTCTTATAATGAATATTGCAGTTCTTTTAGTGTTTAATTCTGTCAACATATGAAAAACATTTCTGTGTGTTTTAAGGTATTTAAATTATGACAATAAAAAATTTGCTTTAAGTATTATCTCCATTATAAATGGAGAGGGATGCTATAGCAGAGTTTTCTGTTTCATCAACATTTGCCGTGGTTACCAATGAAGAATTTTCACTTTGATCAGTTGGTTCCGTTATTGACAGGTCCACAATTAATCACTAAGAATTTTTTCTAATCCTTTTATAAAAACAGTGCCTGTGTTATGTTACTTGCTGGCTTGGTTGCTACAACTCAGAGACCCCAAATAACAGTTGCTTAAGCTACAGAGAAGTTTATTTTTCTTTCACATCAAAATCTAGGTAGGCAGCTTCAAAATCAGCAAGGATCTGGGTTCCTTCTAACATATTGCTTTGATGTTATCAATATACAGCTACCATCTCCTTGTCCAAGAGAGCTGTGTGGCTCCTGACATCATGTTTATGTTCCAATCTGGGGGAAGTATGTAAAGACACAAGGGAAGGAATGCCTCTTCCTTTTAAATGAAGAGGCCAGAGGTTGGGTACGTCACTTCTGTCCGCATTCTATCCCCCAAAATTTAGACACAAGGCTAGCCTTACACACTGGCAAGGGAGCCTGAGAAATGCAGTGTTTGGCTGGGTGTCCACATATACAACAATAATTCTATCCCTGTATATAAAAAGGAGAATGAATATTGGGGGACAATTAGCAGTCTCAACCACTGTAATATCCAGGGAAATGAAAATTAATAGTAAGTCAACAATTCCTTTCATTTATGTAGCACTTTTTTCTGAGCTCTTTCAATTATCTTACTTTCCCTACTTGAGTCAATTCTTTATGATCTACACTACAACCTGGGAGAACAGGAGAATCACAAATAATCAAAAGTGGCACATAATACAAACATAATTAATATTTTATTTTGGCTTGAATGTTCTGGTTCTTTGATGCCTGAACAATCAAGACCAGCAGTATTGAATTACCATTAAGCCCCACATATTCCAGAACATTTCACACCTACAGATACTCTCATGCTGCCCTCTCTGCCCTCAATGGCCTTTTCTTTCTTGCTTGCCTGCTAAATACTCATCCAACTTTCAAGATTCATCCCAAGTGTTATCTCCTCCATATTCTCTCAGAAAAAAAATCTCTCCCTCTAACCAAGGTAAAACTGACTACATCATCTTTTGTATTCCCACTCTACCTTGAATAAACCATAATTTATTGTTTATGGGTTTATATGTCTGTCTCCCCCAGTAGAAAGAAAATGTTGAGGTTATGAGTGATGCCTAATTCATCTATATCCTCAGTTCCTGGCACAGAGCCTTACATATTACAAGTACTTAATAATATCTATTGATTTGAATTAAAAACTTTTAATAAAATAATAAGTTATACTATGAAAATATTACTCAAAAATATTTGAAAAGCATGGTATAGAAAGTGTCACCCCTTTCTTTCACTTATTCACAACATTTCACGGAGTAAAAGGATTACCTGATGAAATGCAGACTATGTACAAGGAATTCCAATGAAAAACAAATAAACAAACATAACATTCACATAAGAATTGGTAAAGATTGCCTCAATAAAGCCAGATTCAGGCATACTTAAAAGATGCAGAAATACCAGTAATGTTACAGTGAAAATAAAATTAAAGATATGGATGCTTCCTACCCTCATTAGAAATGAGTATTTGTATGGGTACTGTGGCTAATTCAATAATATATGAAATGAAAACATGAGTTACAATTATTAGAAGAAAAAGAATTATCACTATTTGTAGATTATCATATGCCAAAAACTGCAAAAGCATGATTTTATAAATCATTAGAAATAATATAAAAGTTCAATAAAATGGAAAATAAAAGAAAAATACAAAAATATACGTATTTACTTGATGTTAGAAATAACTCATAAGAAAAAAAGAAAAGGTGACATTTCCAAAGCAACCAAAAATATAAGCTATCTAGGATCAATTCTAACATGAAATATGGAAAATTTTACAATAAAAAACCCAATGGATTTTTTAAAGAAAACTTAAAAGAATGATTCCAAAGATCATTTTATAAAAATAAATGAACAAAAAAAACTCAGATAAGTTTAAGAACTAAGAGCAGTGGGAGAGAATATAATAACTTTTACCAAATATTAAAACAAATTAAAAAGTTACAATAGTTAAAACAACATGGCAATGACTCAAGTATCAATAAATACTTGATGGAACAGATCTTGAGGCACTGTAAGTAAAGAATCACAATTTAATGTGAAAATGGTAAATTTACAATAAATAGCATGAAGATAATGGGCTACATGGGGAAAAAAAGTCAAATTAAATCTTTCCCTCATACCTTACCACACATTTCAATTCAGATGAATTAAGGGGTTAAATTTAAACTTGTATACGGCAAAAGGCTCCTTAAGCAAAGTCAACAGACAGTCTAAACTCTAGAAAAGATACAATTGAAATATTTAAGAAAAAAGTTCATATCCTTGGTGCTATGGACTGAATTGTGTCCTGCTACAAAATTCATGTTGAAGCTCTAACCAATATGACTGCATTGGGAGATAGGGCTTTCAGGAAGTAATCAAGGTTAAATGAGGTCATATGGGTGGGAGCCTAATCCAAGAGGATTAGTGGCCATATACGAAGAGGAAGAGAGATATCTCTCTCCACCATGTGAGGACACAGAGAGAAGGCAGCCATCTGCAAACCAGCAAGAGAGTCCTCACCAGCACCTGACTATGTTGGTGCCCTAATCTTGGACTTCCAGCCTACAGAACTATAAGAAAATATATTTGTGTTGCTTAAACCACTCAGTCTGTGGAATTTTGTTATGGTATCCCAAGCTGATTAATATACTTGCTTAACAAACAACTCAAAATATAAAGAAAAAGACAACTAACAAAAGAAAAATATAGGAAAACATGTGGCTGCTATGTGTTGAATTATGTCCCTCAAAATTCCTATGTTGAAGTCCTAACCCCATATACCTCAGAATGTGATTGTATTTGGAGATAGGATCTTTAAAGAGGTAATTAAGGTAAAATGAGGTCTTATATGTGGGCCCTAATCTAATATGACTGGTATCCTTATAAGAAGAAGAGATTAGGATTAAGACATGCACAGAGAAAAAAACACGTGAAGACACAGGGAGGAGAAGGCCATTTATAAGCTAAAGAGAAAAGCTTCAGAACAAATCAGCTCTGCTAATACCTTGATTTCAGACTTCTAGCCTCCAGAACTGTGAGAAAATAAATTTCTTTTTAAGCCAACCAGTCTGTGGTACTTTGTTATGGCAGCCTTAGCAAATTAATACAATGGTCAAGCAATTTAGCGAAAATAAAAAATAAAAGGAAGGAAAGAGAGAGAAACAGTTAAAGATCCTCAATCTTATCAGCAATCGGGGAACTGCAAATTAGATTGAAATACTAGATAAATGTAAAACAATGTATATTAAAAGATAGTTACAACCATATTGTTCATAACAACAACAAATAATGGAAGCAATCCAAAAGAATAATAAGGAATTTTGAAAATAAATTATAAACTCCAAACTTATATATAGAACTCCTACTCTACAATTTCCAATTGATTCTAAGTGGCATCTCCAAATTAACATACTCCAAACCAAATTTTTTAAAATGTTATTGTGGTAAGAACACTTAACATGGATCTATCCTCTGAACACATGATGCATCAAATCCATCAACAAATCCTTTTAAGACTACCTTCAAATTATATTCAGAATCCAACCACTTCTCATCACCCATACCACCACAACTTTAATCCAAACCATAAACATGTGTTGCCTAGACTATTTCAAAAGCTTCCTAACTTCTCTCTGTTTTTGCCCTTACCACCTTACAGTCTATTGTCAGCATAGCAGCCAGATTAAGCCTTTTATGATGTTAACTCAGATAATGCCATTTCCCTACTTTGAACTCTCCAATGTCCTTCCATCTCATTCGAAATAAAATCCAAGGTCCATTCCAAGTCCTTATTGGCCGTTTGCCATCTATCCCCTATTACCTCCCTCACTTAATCTACTATTCTCCCCCTCACTCACAGAACTGCCACAGCACAGGCCTCCTCGTTATTGCTAGATATTGCTACCTCAGGGCCCTTGCACTTCCCATTTATTGTGCCTAGAATGTTCTTCCCTCAGACATCTGCATAGTTTCTTTCAGTTTTGTGTTCAAATTTTGCCCCTGACCCCATAGAGTAGAAGTTCTTAGTACACTGCTTAGATCCCTTTTACTTAGTGGCACAATTCTCCTAGCTGCTGTGAGTATTGGATGTGAACAGTTCGCAGTTTCATCCCCCTGAGAGCTAGCCTCTGCAGCAAGGACTTATCTTTCCTGGAAATGCCTGGAAGTTTACATCCTCCTGATGTCAGCAACCAATGACTGACTAATATAAAGGTACAAAATGCCAGACCCTTGCCTCAGACCTTGGGATAAGTCTGTGGTGTCATGCACATTCCAGAACCTTCCACTTGGAACAGGCTAGACTTTAGTTAAAACCACATCTTTGCCCTTTCCTCTGCTCTAACCTGCTTTCCTCACTCCCTTAAAGGATTCACCTGAAGGTGCTCCCTAAATAAATAAATTTCTCGAAAATCCCAACTCAGGCTTGCTTTTACAAAATAAGAACAAATATGGTTGGTATCACGAGGGGTTCTAGGAAACAGTCTCATTGGCTTGGCTGAATGGCCATTAGTAGCCGTAGGTGGAGTATAGACAGTCTCTAGAATGCAGGGATGCACTAGCTTGCTCAAAGTCTCTGGTGTTTGCAAAACACAGAGATCTTACTGAATACCTGGACTGTGGTTTTTGGATGTCTGTTGCTAAGCACCACTGATGCTTTGAAAAAAAGAAATGACAGGCTCAGATCACTTAATTAGCAATGTAAAGCAATATGTGAGTGTCACAGGGCATCCTTGGAAACATCTTAAAAAGAACCTCATCTCCTATAGCTGGAGTGCAGACTGACACATGACTCGATTATAAGAGACTGAACAACAGAAGTGGTTGAATTCTCAGCCTAAGCAAGTCTCCTATGCCAAAGTCACAGCACAGATAGAGAAGGAGTAGGGCCCTGAAACTTCCAATATCTGGGTAGGTTCACTTGGGCAACTTGAACTCCCAGATTCCCCTTAACCCTCTGGACCTGAAAAATGTCCCCACTCTTCCTTGTGTTAAAAGAGAGAAGGCCTCATTCGAAGACTATGTACTAGCCTCAAGTGAGGTAAGTATCTTACAAGACAATGTTGTCCCTCCTCAGGATCAGCCCCTACCTTTCCTCTTGGAATCCAGATCAATAACTAGATTCAGAGCTCAGCCTGATCCTACTGGAGCAGTGCTGGATCTGCTAAGGGAGTAGGTGTATTATACACCAAAGAAGCTGACAGAGCTGGCTAACATGTACTGTAAGGAACTGGGAAAGTGTACATGGGAATGGATCCTGAGGGTGTTGTATCAAAGGAGGCAGAAAATAAAGATAGATAAAGGAAAGTTTGTTAATACTGTGACACTTTTGTATGGCAAGGACCTTCCTTAGTGGTTCTGATACACTGCTGGGGTGCCTCTTGGCAGCTTGGTAAAAGTGATGGCTCATATTAAATGAAGCAAAGGTGCCAACATTGCAATGTGGCTGAGGGGAGAGACATGCTAAAATGGATCTACTGTAAGTGAACAGGTAATCTAGCAGCTGACCCTGTTCCTTGGGAGGAATGGAAAACTCTGTGGTGTCATTCATACTCATGAACTTCCCCTGGGATCAGATTAAGACTAGATTTCAGTTGAAACTATTATACATCTTTGCCCAGCTTCTTCCCTGCCCTATCCTGCTACTTACTCCCTTACAGGTTTCCCCTGAAGGCACTCTCTTAAACTACTTGTCCAGGAATTCTCATCTCAGGGTCTATGTCTAGGAAATCCAAACTAAGATAGCACCCTAAACAGAATTAAATTGTTCATCATCTCTGACCACTTACCCTAGTTTTCTTTTTAAATATTTATCATTACCTGATATGTTATATATTTGTTTGTTCTTTGTCTCTCCACCCCCATAGACTATAATATCCATGAGAGTAGCCATTTTTCTGTTTTACTTACTGCTGTATCCACAACACCAACTATGGCACCTGGCACTTAGTAGATGTTCAATGAATAGTTCTGAGTAAATGAATGAATATAAAACAAGTAATAAAACTTACGTAGAGCATAATCCCATTTTCCTATTTTATGTTTTAAGTGAGTGTGCATGTAAAAAGTCTCTAAGGAGGCATGTGAAAATTTGATAATGATTTTTAATAACTCACAAAGTCCAACATGTTTAGCCTGACTTACAAGGATCTTTTTAACTTAAGTCCTATCATATTTTTATTCTTATCTCTCATTGGTCTCACTTTCAGCGATTTAACTTTGGTCACTCTAATTTTTTTCAAGTTCTCTGAAATTGTTAAGCTTTCCTTTGCCCCAGACTTTCTCTTGCATCATTCTCTCTGCCTTAGAACATTATTCCTTTAATCTCCACATTGCTAACTAATTTTCACCCACCATTTCTCAGATTAACTACACTTCCTCATGGAAACTTAGGTTATATGTTATTGCTATGGACACACCCAGTAACACTGTATTTACCCTTATGCTTCCCTGCTGGATTATATGTTCAGCAAGAGTGGGGACCTGCTCACCATCATGTCTTCAGGACCTAGCGCCTGCCACAAAGTAGATATTTAATATTTGTTGAACAAATGCAATGGTAAGAGTGAGGTCCATTCTTACTTTCTCTTATAAATTTTCTGAATTTGTCAAGGTGAACTAGCTTTAATTTTTCTAATTTTAAAAACCTCTTTGTATTTTGAAAAAAAAGTTAAATGTATATCCTGAAACCCTAGATTAACTATAAGAAAATATAGCTTGATATTAACTCATCTCAGAATACAAAATTTTTAAAACATAAAAGCAATAGGAGAAACCATAAAGGAAATGATTTATAGGTTGACCACCAATTTTTAAAACTTATGTACATTAACAAATATAATCTAATGGGAAAAATATATGCAATGAATTTTAGTCTTGTCAAATACACAAGATATTTTTAAAAAGGCATTCACTCCTACTGAGAATAAACTGAGAGGAGACCCAAACATGCTTGCCTTAAATGGGCTATAACTTTGTAAATAATTCCAAATTTTGGAATTTATCCTAAAGAAATAATCAGTGATAAGGTCAAGCTCTAATGAGAAATTTTCTATGACAAACACTGAAATAAATATAAATATCCAAATTTGGCATATTAGCTTAAAAATTATTCATCACAATGTGGCATAATCTTTACCTATTAGTCAATTTCAAAGTATGTGGTAACAAAATACAGAATATTGTTTAGTGAAAAAAGAAGATAAAAACAATATACAGAATGATGCAAATTTTGATATAGGAAAGAGACACAGAGACAAAGAGAAAGAAGACTTCAATATACTAAAATGTTAAAGTAGTTTTGAGTATTGTGATAAGGACAATTTTAATTTTCTATATGTTCTTTTTTTACAGTATGACTTAAATCTATAATTAGAAAAAATTCTAAAAATATTTATTTATTTTTTAAAATTTATTTATTTTTTATTATTATTTTTTTAATTTCAGAATATTATGGGGGTACAACACTTTGGCTATGTATATTGCCCATGTGCTGCCCGTGTCAGAGTTACAATCGTGGACATCCCCCAAACCATCCCCTCCAACCCCCTCCCACCTGCCCGCCCCCTGATGAATATTATTGCCCTGTGTGATGTAATTGTTGATCAGTTAGTACCAATTTGATGGTGAGTAACAGTGGTGCTTATTTTTCCATTCTTGTGGCACTTCACTTCAAAGAATGGGCTCTAGCTCCAACCAGGATAATACCAGATGTGTTAATTCACCGTTGTTTTTTATTGCTGAGTAATACTCCATGGTATACATATACCACATTTTATTAATCCACTTGTGTATTGATGGGCACCTGGGTTGTTTCTACATCTTTGCAATTGTGAATTGTGCTGTTATAAACATTCACGTGCAGATGTCTTTATTATAGAAAGTCTTTTTTTTTCCTTTGGGTAAATACCCAGTAGTGGGATTGCTGGGTCAAATGGTAACTCTACTTTTAATTCTTTGAGGTATCTCCATATTACTTTCCATAGAGGTTGTACTAATTTGCAGTCCCACCAGCAGTGTATGAGTGTTCCTATCTGTCCGCATCCCCGCCAACATTTGTTGTTTGGGGATTTTTTGATATGAGCCAATCTCACTGGAGTTAAGTGATATCTCATTGTGTTTTTGATTTGCACTTCCCTGATGATTAGAGAAGTTGAGCAATTTTTTATATGTTTGCTGGCCATTATTCTGTCTTCTTTGGAAAAGTCTCTGTTCATGTCCTTTGCCCATTTTTTAGTAGGGTTGTTTGATTTTTTCTTATTGATTTTCCTAAGTTCTGTATAGATTCTGGTTATCAGCCCTTTATCAGAGGTGTAGCATGCAAATATTTTCTCCCATTCTGTAGGTTGTCTGTTCACTCTAGCGATAGTTTCCTTGGCTGTACAGAAGCTTTTTAATTTGATCAGGTCCCATTTATTTATTTTTGTTGCTGCTGTGACTGCTTTGGGGGTCTTCTTCATAAATTCTTTGCTTAGGCCAATGTCCATAAGAGTTTTTCCACTGTTTTCTTTGAGAATTCTTATGGTTTTACGTCTTAGGTTTAAATCTGTTATCCATTGTGAGTTGATTTTTGTGAGAGGTGAGAGGTGTGGATCTAGTTTCAGTCTTCTACACATGGCCATCCAGTTCTCCCAGCACCATTTACTGAACAGGGAATCTTTTCCCCAGTGTATGTTTTTCTGTAATTAGCCAAAGATCAGGTGACCGTATGAGATTGGTTTTATGTTTGGGTTCTCAGTGCTGTTCCATTGGTCCATGTCTCTGTTCTTGTGCCAGTAACATGCTGTTTTGGTTACTATGGCCTTGTAGTATAGTTTGAAGTCTGATAGACTGATGCCTCCCAATTTGTTCTTTTTGCTTAAGATTGCTTTGCTAGACGGGGTCTTCTCTGGTTCCACACGAAGTGTAGAATTATTTTTTCTAGATCGGCAAAAAATGATGTTGGTATTTTGATAGGGACTGCATTGATTCTGTAAATCACTTTAGATAGCAAAGCCAGATAAAATTCTAAAAATATTTAAAGAGAAAATTTGATACCATAGAGGAAATGCTAATAAAAATGGAAAAAAGTGTGTGTGTGTGTGTGCGTGTGTGTATAAATAGAGAAAGAGGAAGGGAAGAAAATGACGTAAAGAAAAGGCAGAAAATTAATGCACTAAAATGTTAGGAGTAGCTGCTTTGGGTTGCTAATATTATGTGTGAATTTTAAAAATTTTTGTGGTCATTAATTCAATAAATATCATTAGCATTTTTACAGGTACTGTGATACTGGTGTGGGCACTGGAAATGCAATGATGACACCAATGTGTTAAAAAAGGCCTCTGCTTTCACAGAACTTATAGTCTACTGCTAAGGAAAGACTCAGCAGGAGAAATGAGCCTAAACAGAGCCAAGGTCTTGATTTGGTAGAATGTGAATAATGAATTGGGGGATGGGGCAGGGTTCTCACTTCCTCCTGGTCTTTCAGGTTTTGCATTACCTGGCCCTCACCTAATATCCAAATATGTTATGAATATTTTATATATATATACACACACACACTTATATATATATATATATATATATATGGTTGTGTATGTATCTTTAGTTTTTCTCCCAGTGTCCAATTTTAAAAGGCAAATACCCCAGAAGACCATCATATGACTCCTTTGACACAAAATAGCAAAAGGAAAATATTAATAAAATAAAAATAGCTTTCTGAGTCAAGCAAAGGGAAGGGGGATGGTCTTTGGTACAGAAGATTAAAGTTTTTCTATCACAAAGCTGTTCAATATCAAATCAGTATATGCAGATAACCAATAATATAATAAATTAAAGTCTTAACATTGGCAGTACAAGAATCCATGCTGAAAATAGAGCTAAAAATGTGAGAAATTTGCAATTATATCAAGCAGGCAAAAATATCTAACTTTTAATAGAGGTTTAATGGGACCAAATAATCAAACCTAAAAATACTTTCATAAAAGAAGACAGTTCATAATTAGGTCACCGCTGAATTACCACTTTTAATTCTACACTCCTGTCAACCAGATTGTACCTTAATGGGATGCCTTAAAAGGGACATCACAATGCTTTCAGGAAAAAACAAACATGGAATCAAGATTAAATTACCACATTTAAAAATTACTTCTTGCTTGGTTCTCCCTGACAGCAATTTTGGTTTTCAGAAATTCTTTGATACGAATCTCCATATCACTGCCATGACATCATAGGAACTAAATAAACATCCTGTGATTTTTCAGAAAGAAAATATTGCCAGAAGCCACTCAAAGCAGGCACAATTAATAGTGGTGAAAAGACAAAGACTCGTGGATTTTCATTTTAATGTGCAACAAACATACTCTTTAGAAGAAACAATTCTCAAATTGGAGAGGGAAGAGGGAGAAGGGAAGAAAGGGAGAGGAAGAGAGGAAGAGAGAGAGAGATTCAGTGACTTTATAAAAATTGGTTTAGTTAAAAATAGCCTGACTCTTTCTTAATATGTAGCACCGTAAATCATCTCTGCTTGCTTTCAGTAGCTTTGTTTCCTTTATGATATCAATAGATATTTAAGGCAATATTCCAGTAGGCAGTCTTAAATCATAGAAATAGATGTGGTGGGGGTGCCAAGATGGTAGACTAGAAGCAGCCTGCACATGCTGCTCTTAAGGAGAAGATCAATGGTTGCGGGTAGAGGTTCACCTGCAGGTGGACTGTCTCAGAGTGAGCATTGTGAATCATCAGAGAAGTGACTGGAGACACCCAAAGTGAGGGACAGAGAGGCAGGGTGATCCACTCGGCAAGATCAGAAGGTACCTGGGGGAAGGGTCCACACGTGGGGAAGGGTCAGGGGAGAGATGCCTTGGGCTCTGCACTTCCCCAGTGTACACTGCAACGTGAGGTGCAAGGGGGGCTCCCCCACCACAGCAGGCCTCCAAACTGATCAGGGAGCTGCTTGGAGACTGTGCAGCAGCATTGCACCAGAGAGTGGGCACAGGGGGGGTCCCACCAGCTTCTGGTCCCAGGTTGCTGAAACAAACACCATTCTGTGCTCTCAGCCCCAGAGCATCCACTCTGCAGAGGGGTTAGCTCCAATGCAGCCACCTTCCTATTACCCTTGCCACAGTCAGACTTGGGAACAGGGAGAGCCATAGCCACTGCAACTCCCCCACTGGGCGCTCTGCATCTCCCTGACCCCACTGGTCACAGGTGGCCAAGCCACTGTGGCCCGATGAGCCACTCTGCCACTGGCTGCCATCCAGCAAACAACTGAAGCACCAGGCAAGGACCCCTGACCTGTCTAGGTACCAGCCAAGGTCCCACGCCCCACACAGGCACCCGCCAATGTCCTGTAACCTGCCCCGCCATCAGTTGCAGTCCCGCATGCACCCAGGCACCCACCAAGGTCCTGCAATGCACTTAAGCACCCATGAAGGTCCAGGCATCTGCCCAGGCACCCACCAAGTTCCCACAATCTTCCCTGCCACTGGCTACAGTCTCATGACAGCCCAGGCACCTGCCAAGGTCCTGCAACACATCCAGACACCTGCCTTGCTGCCAGCTGCAGTCCAGCAGTCACCAAGGTCCTGTGACTTGTCCAGGCACCCACTTAGTTCCCATGACCCACCAGGGCATTGGCCAAGGTCATGCCACCAGCCTCCATGGACAGAGACTCACCCAGCCCCCTGCCCGAGCTTCCAACAGTGGCCTGGGGACCAAGCCCCCACTCCAAACAATTATCACTGAGCACCGGCTGGGACTGTGACAACCACAGTGGAACAGGATGATGCAGGAGAACAGCTGTGTTACAGGCTGTCAGTGCATCCACCTCTCTCCTGTTGGGTCAATCTTCTGGAGCAGGACACAAAAGTACTATCTATGGACGTCTCCTTCTCACTAAATAGGACAGGTCCCAGCAAAGGAGATCAGGTGTGCCACAAACCCGTCAGCATTGAGCTGACAGAAGAGATTGTAGATGAGAAGAAACCAGCAAAAGAATTCTAGCAACATGAAAAAACAAGCTATTTGACACCCCCAAACGTTCACAAAAGACCCACAGCAATACACTCTAACCAAGAGGAAATTGTCTAAATGTCAGAAATGGAATTCAGAATATGGATGGCAAATAAGACGAATGAGATTGAAGAGAAAGTTGAAAACCAACAAAAAGAAGCCAAAAAAAATTTCAGGACATGCATGAAAAATACGAAAAACTCACTAAAGAGATAGACAACATAAGAAAGGATATAATAGAACTTAAAGAAACGAAACAGTCATTTAGAAAATTACAAAACAGAGCAGAAAGTTTCAACAACAGGCTACACCAAGCAGAAGAAAGAATCTCAGTGATTGAAGACAAGGCTTTTGAACTAACACAGTCAGTCAAAGATACAGAAAAAAGAACAAAGAAGAATGAATAATCACTCAGAGAAATGTGGGATTATATGAAACGAACCAATATACAAATTATAGGTAACCTGAAGGGAAAAGAAGAAAAAGCAAAAAGCATGGAAAACCTATGCAAGGGAATTATTGAGGAAAACTTCCTTGGAATCATCAGAGATTCAGATATCCAGATACAAGATGGTCACTGAGCACTGGAAGATTCATAGAAAATAGGACATCTCCAAGACACATAATCATCCACCTGCCCAACGTCAAAATGAAGGAGAAAATTCTACAAGTAGTAAGACGAAAGCAACACCTAACCTGCAAAGGAAAACCCATCAGACTAACAGCACACATTTCAGCAGAGACCTTACAAGTCAGAAGGGATTGGGGGCCCCATTTTTTACTCTCCTGAAACAGAACAACTTCCAGCCAAAAATTTTCTATGCTGCAAAACTAAGTTTCATAAACGAAGGAAAATAAAGACTTTTCCAGATGAGCAAACACTGAGTGAATTTGTCACTACTAGACCTTCCCTACAAGAAATGCTCAAAAGTGCATTATACATGAAGCAGAAAAATAGATACCCACCAGAGTAAAAACACCCAAAAGTTAAAGCTCACAGCTCTTATAAAACCATAGCACAAGAGGGAAAACAAAACAATAAGATATCATTCAACATGATGAACAGAATAGCATCCCACATATCAGTACTAACACTGAACATGAATGGTGTGAATGCCCCAATAAAAAGACATAGACCAGCTGAATGGATGAAGAAACATAACACAGGTACTGGCTGTCTCCAAGAAACACATCTAAACCACAAGGACCTGCAAAGACTCAAGGAGAAGAGATGGAAAAATATTCCATGCAAGTGGAAACCAAAAGAAAGCAGGTGTAGCCATTCTCGCATCAGATAAAATACATTTTAAATCAACAATGGTAAAAAAAAAAAAAAGACAAAGATGGTCATTATATAATGGTAAAGGGATCAATTGAACAAGAACACATAAAAATCCTAAATAAATATGCACCTAACATAGGAGCTCCCAGATTCATAAAGCAAATTCTACTAGATGTAAGCAAAGAAATAAACAGTAGCACCTTAATTGCTGGGGAATTCAACACCCCACTGACAGAACTGCACAGATTCTGGAAACAGAAAAAGAAAAAGAAACACTGGACTTAAATGGGACTCTAGAACAAATGGACCTAACAGACATTTACAGAACATTCTACCCCAAAACTACTGAATATACATTCTTCTCATCAGCACATAGGCATTTTCCAAGATAGAACATATCTTAGGCCACAAAATAAGTCTCAGCAAATTTTTAAAAAAATCAAAATCACACCATGTATCTTCTCAGACTACAGTGTAATAAAACTAGAAATCAATTCCAAGAAAAACACTCAAATCTACACAAAATTATGGAAATTAAACAACATGCTGCTGAACGATCCTTGGGTAATGATGAAATTAAGATGGAAATCAAGATTCCTCAAACAGAACCATGAAGGGGACACAAGCTTTCAAAATCTATAGGATACAGGAAAAGCAGTTCTAAAGGGAAAGTTCATAGCCTTAAATGTCTACATCAAACAGACAGAAAGATCACACATTAACAACATAAGATCACATCTCAAGGAATGAGAAAAAGAACAAACCAAACCCAAAGCCAGCAGAAGAAAGGAAACATCAAAGCTCAGAGCAGAACTAAATGAAATGGAAACCAAAACAATACAAGGATCAATGAAACAAAAAGTTGGTTCTTTAAAAAGATAAACAAAGTTGACAGACCATTAGCCAGATCAACCAGAAATAGAAGAAAAGGACTCAAATAAGCTCAATCAGAAATGAAAAAGGAGACATTATAACTAATATCACAGGGAAAAAAAGCATCCGTGAATACTATGAAAATCTCTATATACACAAACTAGAAAACCTAGAGGAAATGAATGAATTCCTGGAAACACACAATCTCCCAGGCCTGAATCAGGAAGAAACAGAAATCCTGAAAAGATCAATAAAAGGCAGCGAGATTGAAGCAGTAATAAAAAAAAAAAATCTCCCAACCAAGGAAAGCCCCACTGCAGATGAACTCATAGCAAAATTTTACCAGATCTACAAAGAAGAACTGGTACCTATCCTACAGAAATTATTCCATAACATTGAGAAGGAGAGAATCCTCCCTAACTCATTTATGAAGCCAATATCCCTGGATACCAAAACCAGGAAAGGACACAACAAAAAAAAAAAGAAAACTACAGACCAATATCCCTTATGAACATAGATGCAAAAATCCTCAACAAAATACTAGCACACTGAATTCAACAACACATCAAAAAGATAATTCACCATAATCAAGTGGATTTCATCTCAGTGATTCAAAGATGGTTCAACATATGCAAATCAATAAATGTGATTCATCACATAAAGACAAGCAAAAACAAAGACCATATGATCATCTCAATAGATGCAGAAAAAGCATTCAATAAAATCCAGCACCCTTTCATGACAAAAACCCTCAACAAAGTAGGCATATAAGGAACATACTTCAACATTACAAAAGCCATATATGACAAACCCACAGCCAACATCATACTGAATGGGGAAAAGTTGAAAGCATTCCCCCTAAGAACTGGAGCGAGACAAGCGTGCCCCCTGTGACCACTTCTATTCAACATAGTACTAGAAGCCCTAGCCAGAGCAATCAGGCAAGAGAAAGAAATAAAGGGCATCCAAATTGGAAAAGAGAAGGTCAAACTATTCCTGTTTGCTGATTATAGGATCTTGTATCTAGAAACCCCTAAGGACTCCACCAAAAGACTCCTAGAATTGATAAATTCAGCAAAGTATCAGGTTACAAAATCAATGCACACAAATAAGTAGCATTTCTATATATTAATAACAGTCAAGCTGAGAGTCAAATCAGGGACTCAATACCATTCACAATAGCTTCAAAGAAAATAAAATAGCTAGGAATATACTTGACAAAGGAGTTGAAAGATCTCTACAATGACAACTACAAAACACTGAAGAAAGAAATCATAGATGACACAAATAAATGGAAAAACACCCCTTGCTCATGGATTGGCAGAATCAACATCATTAAAATGTCCATACTGCCCAAAGTGATTTACAGATTCAATGCAATCCTCATCAAAATACCAATGTCCTATTTCACAGATCTAAAAAAAATAATCTTAAGCAAAATTTGGAACCAAAAAATAGCCCAAATAGCCAAAGCAATCTTAAGCAAAAAGAACAAATCTGGAGGCAGCATACTACCTGACTTCAGATTATACTACAATGTGATAGTGACCAAAACAGCATGGTACTGGTATAAAAGTAGAGACATAAACCAATCAAACAGAATACAGAACTGAAAAATAAAGCTATAGTGCTATGTCCATCTGATCTTTGACAAAGAAGACAATAACATACACTGGGGAAAGGAAGCCCTATTCAATAAATGGTGCTAGGAAAATTGAATAGCCATATGCAGAACAATGAAACAGGACCCCTATCTCTCACCATATACAAAAATTAATTCAAGATGGATGAAAGACTTACATATAAGGCATGAAACCATAAAAATTCTAGAAGAAAACATAGGAAATACTCTTCTAGACATTGGTATAGGCAAATAATTTTTGACTAAGACCTCAAAGGCAAATACAGAAACAACAAAAATAAATACATGGGATTTAATTAAGTTGAAAACCTTCTGCACAGCAAAGAAAATAATTGACAGAGTGAATAGACAACCTACAGAGTGGGAGAAAATAGTCACACATAGGGCAAAGGACTAATATCCAGAATCTCCAAAGAACTCAAACAAATCAACATGAAAAAAACAAACAACCCCACCAAAATGTGGGCAAAAGACATGAACAGAAGCTTTTCAAAAGAAGATAGACAAATGGCCAACAGACATGAAAAATGCTTAACATCACTAATCATCAGGGAAATGCAAATTAAAACTACAATGAGATACTACCTTACCTTATAGAATGACCATTATTAAAAAGTCAAAAAACAATAGATGCTGGCGTGGATGCAGGGAGAAAGGAACGCTTATACACTGTTGGTGGGACTGCAAATTAGTACCCCTGTGGAAATCAGTATGGAGATTCCCCAAAGAAATAAATGTAGACCTACCATTTGATCCAGAAATCCCACTGCTGGGTATCTACCCAAAGGAAAAGAAGTAATTTTATCAAAATGACACCTGCACTCAAATGTTTATCACAGCACAATTCACAATTGCAAAGATGTTGAATCAACCTATGTGCCCACCAATTCATGAGCAGATAAACACACACACACACACACACACACCATGGAGTACTACTCAGCCATAAAAAGGAATGAAATAATGTCATTTGCAGCAACATGGAGGGAACTGGAGATCATTATCTTAAGTGAAATATCTCAGGAATGGAAAACCAAACACCACATGTTCTCATTAATAAGTGGGAGCTAAACAGTGGTACACAACAGGCACAAAGAGATATAAAGCACACTGGAAACCAGGAAGGGAGGAGGATGGGGGATGAGGGATAAAAACTTTCCTATTGGGTACAATGGACACTATTCTGGTAATGGGCACACCAAAAGCCCAGACTTAAGCATTATACAAGGTATCAATGTAACAAAAACATTTGTACCCCCTTAACATTTTGAAATTAAAAAAAAAGAAATAGATGTCATAGCATAAAGATGATTTTCTTGGTACCTACCTACATATTATATATCTTCAATAAGGGAGATGTAAATCCTTAACTCTGAGAACTGAAACTATTCCTATTATTAAAATTCTTTCACATTTAATTGCAAAAAGGTTTAATTGCAATAAGAAATCAGGTTTCTTAACTATCAGAGGAACTTGGAAATTTCCTTTCTACTAAATTTTGGTTGATGAGATTTTAATGAAACTTCCTCCAGTCACAGAATAAAATTGGTTCAACATTATTTTCAAGACTTATAATACCATCAACCTATACCATGTGACTGTGTTTATCATACATGTCATATGTGTCATATGTGATCACATATTTCACATTCACATAATCTTACATAATCTCTCAGGATATATAGTCTAACTTTCTATTTGCTTTTACTCAGTTTGAAACAAGTCAATTTCAATTGGTTTTATAGGCACAAAATACCAGAATAGTAAATCACATAGCAATGAAATATCTTCTGGCTGCCAGAAACAATCAGAAAAAAACCAAGTTTCTCCGAATGTCAAATAATGTAATAACTATTAGTATTTTCAATGTCATAATTAATTATCATTTAATGCTCTTTCAGTGAAAAAAATGAAGATACTTATTTACATTTTGAATAGTGCTTTACAACTTACAGAACCTTATGTATCTATTTTTTCATTATTAACAATTATGTGAAGGGGCTGGACAGGGATTATTATCCCCATTACGGACATAAAGAAAGTGAAGTTCAGAGAAGATAGATAACTTTTCCTGGGTCACTTGCTGTAATAAGTGACAGAGCTGGAAGCAAGACTCAGATTTTCTAACTTAGGGTCAACACTTTCTCTACTACAGTATGTAATCATGCAACGAAAAAAAATATACCCCATAAATGTTTTTTTTCTTTTCCCAATAGTTTAGTTCCATCAGTGAATTTTATTCTAAAAGTTCAGATATAATGAATGCTACCTTGTACGTGCCATAATACACAAGAAATCAAGTTCAGAAACTGTGTATAGCAAATTTTCAAATAACTCTGCATGACAGAAAAGTTCAGGATATTGTTAAATTTTTTGCTTTCCTCCCCAAACAAAACCATTTCTCTACCTCAAGGTACAACATCGATGCCATTATCCAACCACTATGTAATATTTCTAGGCTGCCTTTCTAAATGGCTCAAGGAAAACACAACTAAACGTTACTCTAAAATTGGAAGCTGTAACTATGACTCCTTTATTCATGGGGTTGCCAGACTAAGCAAATAAAATACAGGATATCCAGTCAGATTTTAATTTCTTATAAACAAGGGTTAGTCTTTTAGTATAAGTATGTACTAAATATTGCAGAGGCCATGCTTATACTTTAAAAGTTACTCATTTTATCTGACATTCAAACATAACTGAGTATCCGTATTTTACCTGGCAACCCTACTGAATTTACTCATTGCTATTCCATGTACACTGGATTTGGTAAATTTACCCTCTTTGCTTTAGATGGATGTCTCCAGAAGCATGGCTTTCAAGTAAGCCATCTTCCCAGCACAAGTGTTTCATGGTTGGAGTTTTAGCACTATCATTCTTGGTCCTAGAAATCCGGTAGTCTCCAATTATCAGGCAGGCCAGAAGAAGGGTGTAGTGGAATAGGCAATGGCTTAAGTCAGACATATTTGGGTCTTGTTTCCTATTTAAGCTTTTCCAAGTACTAGCTGTGTGACCTTACACAAGACATTTAATTTCTTTGAGCCTCAGTGGCTTCTTCTATAAAATAAGAATATGAATACCTACCTCATAGGTAATAGAGTAGTATGATGATTATGTGAGACTATGACAATAAACTGTACAGCATCATGCTTCTCATCAGTAGACACTCAAAATGTTAGCTAAAGAAAAGCCAAAACAGTTTTACGTGGACAGAGATACCTGGCATCTCCATATCTGTTTTGAAAGAAAGATATTAATATGTTAGTTAAGACTTATCATGTCTATTTTTCAGTGAGTAGAGTCTGAATGGAAACAATGGGTCCCTATTGTAAGTATCAGGTAACTTAGGGATTACCCATCTAGCATCATAGAAATCAATATTAACAGTCTACCATATTACTTTGTTAAGTGATTTTAATCTAACCACTTTTAAGGATTTAAAAGTCTAAGGATTTTAAGATGAAATAATTTATATGTCAAATATATAGGTCTATGGAAAGGAATAATAATATGAGTGCTTTATTGCTAACAACTATTTTTAGACAGGTTTAGCTCATCTACCTATATTTGGGCAATTCTTTGCTGAATTTGCAGGCATTTGAAATCAGAGTATGTAAGGAGTAAAGGGAGATAATGAGTAGTCAGTAAGATCTAAAGGCTGAGATTCCAATAATTCTCAAAGTGAAAATGGTGAGGGAGGATAACAGCCTTGAAGTCTAGAAGACTATCAGCAAAAATCAGGTTGGGGAAAAAACAGAGATCACGTTTTCAGATGTTGCAGCTGTCAACTTCAGCAGATTCACAGCTGAAACAGAGCTCCCGATGGAGCAGTGAGGTGGAATTTGAGTTGAAGTTTTGCTAATCCACTTGGTTGAAAAGTCTTTTTATTGGAAGAATTAATGCCAAGGCCTCAAGCTAGCATATTGATTAATTATCTTTTGCAGGCCTCTGGGATATCCTGTTCCTCTTATTTTGAGACGAACAGGGGCTGAAGGTGATCAAGGAGTAAATGGGGCCCTGACTTGGCAGTCTATGATTCTGTTCAGGTTTTAATTGTAGAAAGATATCATTAGGCAGAAAGACTTAGCATGAAAACAACCACCATTCTCCTAAAAATTTCCGTTGACGATTATCCCAGCCATACCAAGGCTCTTCTTATTTGGGATGATTATATTAAAAAGTTGAAAAGTCCTGCACAAAGGCACAATTCTTTTGAGTTTTTGTTTTTCAGGCCAGTTTATCCTTAAGACAGGCCAGCACAAAATAAAGTTCAAAAGCTTATAGTCATGCGATTATATCTCCTATGTTTTGTCTCAAAGGATGTTTTAAAACTACATGTCTCTTCTCTTGTATAAAACCTGTCATGCTATCAGTAGAGGATTCTTCTAGGTTAAATTTTTGCTCTTACTTTCTTTTCCATCTGTGTTGTGGGCTGCTTAGAAAAACAGTCTGAATCAGGTAGATGTGTATATCAAACGCCACAGTTTTTAGTTCTTGTATTTCTTCACAGAAGTTCCAAATATCTCTTGAAAAAGAGAACTGGTTGTTCCAGCAATTATGGCCTGTAGTTCTGATGCACCCAGATAAAGCAATTCCTAAGCACCTAAGTAAATTTTACAGAGAAGGGCTTCACTTAGGGAAACCTCTTTGGAGGTTCAGAAGGACCGATGAAGAGCTAACAAAAGGGAAAAATGAAAGGCACATGGTTTCCACTGATTGTACCATGAACTGTCCTCATTTTACACTCTGTGCTACATTTTCTATTTAAAGAGTAAGGAGAGAATAAATGAACATAGGATAAAATAAATGAACACATAAAACATTTTAAGAGTAATAATAGCAACAAAAAACCCACAACCAAAGAGAGCTACCACAAAGGCCAAAAACAATCTCGTTTATAAATAAGGTAACAATTTTTAAAAACAGACAGAAAACCCCAAAAACCTAGAAACAGTAGAGCTTCCACTATATGCAAGACTGAGGTTTGAGCAGCAAGTCTGAAGTTTATACAAGAATTGATTCTTGAGGAAGGATTTCAGTTAAGATACCCTGAATGTTAAATTCCCTAGTCAAGTGGTCACAGTTAAATTCATTTATAAGGCAACAAACCCTTTTTCTCACACCCCCAGGAGAATCTTGTCACTGGAGGGCAAAACTAACCAATCAGTTTGTTGAAAACAACTGTATCTTAAGAAAAGCAGAGACTTTTCTCTTTTTCCCTGCAAGCACTTAGTTGCCTCATCAATAACTCCAAGAGTTCCCCAATAAATCAATCATGCTTCTACATATATGAATCTGCCTTATATGAGGCAAATATCATGTCTAATTTCTGGAGACGTGTTCTCAATTTGTAATATGAGTATTTTTAGTGTCCTTTGCCTGCAGGTTTTGGAATGCCCTATTTCAGCAACTCAATTACAAATCAATATTTTGAGAAGGAAAAACAAAAATGAGGTATGGAGATGGTGGTCTGGCTCCTATACTACTCATTCCATGGGGGCTGGATTGGAGGTGGCTGCACTCTTTCTTCTTCGTTGCCATTTCTAGACTCTTTGAGATCACATTCACTTTCTCCCCATAAAAACACCCACAATCCACTCCCCCTCATTTCTCTGGCTCCTGTCTCAATACTGTTTTCTCAAATACTGACTGTCATAATTCATGGAGATTTAAATATTCACCTAGAAGATCTTTTCGACAAACTGGCCTCTTAGTTCCTGGACCTCCTCTCATCTTGTAATCTAGTCCTCCATCCTATCCCAATCACTTAACCCCACGGTCATACCTTTGACCTTAGTGTTATAATAGCAGCAACCACTCCATAATTGCGTTTTTAAACATTTCAGTTCTTAAACTACCACTTTTTCTTTCCAGTTGATTTCCTCTGCTACCTTGACATCAATAACCTTTCCACTGAACTAAGACCTATAATCATTGATCCTAAATTTTTTCAATGGTCCTCACTCCCTTGATATCCTCCCTTCCATCTTGATGCAGCTTGAATTCCAACGTCAATTAAAATAATGAATTTTGTGCACATACCTTCCTATGCCTTCTGTAACCTCCCATGCTTCTCTCTCATTTCATTTTCCTAACCTACAGAAGGACGACCTCGGCTAAATCAAATTCTCCAGCTACTTATCCTTGCACCTCTGCAGCTGAACATGGTCATAGAAAACATAAATCTGTACTGAATGCTCACATTTAATTCATGACAATTAACCTCAAATAGGCCCTTAATGCTGACTTGCTATCATGCCCTATTTCCCCAGTTCATTCACTCTCCCACATTTCTAGCTGACTATTCTATACTTGCTCCTGTTTCCTTAAACCTCTAGCACCTATCCTCCCAAACTCACTCTCAGATAATGACCTTACTTTCTATTCCATTGAGAAAACTGAATAACCAGATGAAAACTCCCATACTTTCCCAACACCACATTTACCTACCTACCTGTATCTGTACCTATACGCTCTACTTCCCCTCATTTCCATGAACGGCTTCTCATGCTCCTGGCCAAGGTCTACGCTTCCCCCATGAATAAGATCCTATCTGCTTTCCACCATTGTTCCAGATATCCTGCCCTTTTTCATCATTAAATCTTCCTTCTTTACTGAATAATTCCCATCAGTAAACAAACTGTTACTTCTCCTATTACACACAAAAATATCTCTTGACCCTATTTCCCTTCCAGTCACCCCACTGTACTCTTTTCCTTTATAGAAAAAAAAAAAACATTAAAAGAGTTATCTATACTCCTCTTGATTTCTCTTCTCCCATTCCCTCTTAACCCAGCTGGATTTTCACACCTAGCTGTCCACAGAAACCCATCCTCACATAGTTGTTAATGACCTCACAATTTCTCTGTCCCCTTCTCGTATGAGCTGTCAGCAGCATTTGTCCAGATTTTTCCCTTTCTCATCCTTAAAACACTTTGTCACTTCACTTCCAGGTTAGTACACTCACCTGGTTTTCCTCCTACCTTTGTGATTGTTTCTTCTTAATATCTTTTATTAGTTTCTCCTATCTTCAGCCTAAAAACATTGTGCTGCGCTAGAGTCCAGTCTTCCTTTCTATCTATACTTACTTCCTTGGTGATCTCACATAGTCTCAAAGCTTTAATTATCATGCCAATGACTCCAACATTTTTATCCCCAGCTCAGACTCTTCTCTGAACTCCAGACTTGTATATCCAAATATTTATTAGATATCTTCACTTGGATGTCTAATAGTCACTGAAGCTTAACATTTGAACTGAGTTTCCAACATTCATCCCCCCCAAGTTTTTTCTTCTTGAGGTCTTCCCCATCAGGGTTAATTTCAATTACTATTGTCAAAAATCTTGGTTTCACCCATCATTTTCCACATTCTCTCACACTTCATCTCTGTTCCATCAGGATGTCCTATAGGCACTAATATTAAAATATATCCAGAATTTGACATTTCTAATATTTCACTGCTACCATCTTGGTCCATGCCACCTAAACTAATAAAATAACAATTTAATTGACCATCCTGCTTCCATTCTTGCTGTCTTATACTCTTTTCTCTACACAGCACAAAGAGTGATCCTCTGAAAATCTCTTCTCAAAAGCCTCCAGTGGCTTTCCATAGTAAGTCGAAGTTTTTACTATGACAATTAAAACTACCCAACCTGTCTTTCCTTTCTTCTGTGACATTATCTCCTGCTACTCTTCCCTAGTTCTGTCCAAACTGAACCTCTTTGGTGTTCCTTGACCATATCTGGCATGCTCCTGGCTCAAGGGCCTTTTTACTTGTAATTATGTCTATCTAAAATGCTCTTCCTCCAGATAGCAGCATGGTTCACTCCCATAGTTTGTCTCTAGATCAGTGAGGCCCTCCTTGGCTACCACATCTAAAATGTAAAATCTACCTCACTATTTCAAATTCTTGTTCCCTGCTTTATTTTTTCTCCTTATCTTTTATCACTCTGTAATATATTATGATTTATTTATCCTACTTAGTATAGGTCTTTTCAAGCAGAATGTAAGCTCTGTATATTTTTGTCTTTTTTTTTCTTTTTTTACTATTGTTTCCCTGAGCCTGGAACAGTGCCTGTGACATATTGGGCTCTCATTTGTTAAATAGAAGAATTAATGCATGTATTATTTATTATTCTTTATTTCATTTTCTATTTTTTTTTTTTTGTTGCTTTTCATAGAATGCCCTTTATACTGATCTTGGAACTCGTGGATCTGTTTTCTTTGTCTATTGACTTTTCTCTTATATTAACTTTTCTTTCAGTGGAATGCATTCCAGGATAATTGCCTGCTTTAAGCTTCTGATTCACCAATGCAATGATTCACTCTTGCTCTGCTATTTAGAAAATTCTTTGATTTAAAAAAAATTTAATAGTTATATTTCTTAAACTTAAACCTTGAATTCACAAGGTGATTTGCTCTTATCCTATTTCAGAAATTACAAACCATCATAGAAACTTTGTTTTAGAATTTCTACCTCTAACTATAGAATAGTCTACATAAAAATATATTAATATTTGCTTAAACTAAACTCCTACATTAATATTGAAGAATGAGTCATCTTTTAACAGTAGTGCGTTGGCTTTAAGTGAAGCTAAAGGCACAGAGGTCAAGACATTGAAATAACACCTTTGCATAAAGAGATTCAAGAGCTACTTTAACTTTCCTCCAATACAAAGAGAAAGTATTTCAGACAGAAGGAGTTTTTAGTTGATATTTTCTCTAAAAAGGAATAGGGAAAAAATTTGTATCTTTAAAAACTTTGGACCTTGGTGCTATCATGGGGTTTAGATAAAACTGAGATAGAAAATGAAAAGGGTTGAGGTCAGTCAATGGTTTTTTCCTTTCAAACAAAGAATTCTAATCTTAAAATTACCAGGTTCCAGAAAGAAAAGTTCTGTTATATAAGTTGGAAGGGAAATCAAAAGCATCACATCCATGACAGCATAGGTCAAGAAAAGATAAAGACTCACAACATTAAACAAAATTTCAAACCCAGCAAGAACAAATTTGGGTTTAAAATCTAGAACTAATCTGACAGTTGACATCAATGGGGAAGAAGACACATTTCTTGCCACTAGGATATTTTACTAGATTCTTTTAAAATGAGCTCACTTGTCCTATAAATATACTCTAATATGATTTAGTTCCCCAAACTTTTACTGTGGCATTTGGTCCTTCTTATTTAGCTTCAAAGGGGAGAATGGAGTTAATATTAACTTTGAATGTTAAATATGTCTGTTTCAATCTTTAAAATTTTCTATTTTCCTTAATGGAATAATTATCACTCATTTTGCCATTGATAAATCATAAGAAATTCTGATAAATACAAGTTGCATTTAATGTTAACTTATGTGATATTGAAATTGACCATGTAAGTTTTTATAATTAGTCCACTTTATCTTGTTCTAAATTATCCATAATTGATATTCTCCATAATTATATTCAGGAAACAAATATAAATTATTGTTTTAAATTTTTATGGTTAAAAGAATGTGCTAATGATATTCGAGAATAGCATCTCAATGAGGACATAAAGAACAAATCCAGATCATAAGGATATAAGGTAGACATTTGGATCAGGTGTTGAGCATTCATTCTTAAATTGTGGTAGTAAAAGAAACAAAAATTTTAGGGCAGTAGCTATACTTAAATAAAATTGTGTAATTGACATAATTCACATCTCTCCTCAGTTTTGCAAACATTTATCTTTGTCCTAGATTTATCTATTTCATTTATTTCTTCATTAAATTACTATTGTAAAAATAGATTCTGTGTTATTTTAAAATATGCAATGAGAGTTATTCATCTAGATATAGTATAAAGTCTAATATAGTGGGACATTTTTAAAAAGAGCACTTGAGCTGCTTTCATTTGAAGGCATTTTGACAACTATGGCTATCATTTAGTAAATACCTAGCAAAGGTATATGCTAGTTAAATATTTTTCACAATTAATTATATAATGCTTTCTAAAATATCATAGTTTGCATTTTATTTTTATTTTTATTTTTTAAAAATATTATTGTATATATTTAATGTATGTAACATGATGTTGTGATATATATGTAGATAGTAAAATGTTTACTAGAGTGAAATAAATTAACATATCCATCATCTTACATAATCACCCATTTTTGTGGGTGGCCAGAGCACCTAAAGTACACTCTTTTAGCAAAAATCCCAAGTGCAATACAATATCATTAAGTGTAATCCTCATGTTGTACATTAGATCTCTAGACTTGTTCATAATGTATTTGCTACTTTGTATCCTTAGACCTACATCTCCCCCTCCCCCCAATAACTACTGTTTTATTCTCTATCTCTGTGTATTTGACTATTTTTTTAGATTCCACATATAAGTGAGATCATGCAGTATTTTTATTTCCATGTCTGGTTTATTTCACTTAGCATAACATGCTCCAAATTAATCCATGTTGTAACAAATGGCAGAATTTCCTTTTCTTTTAAAAGTTGAATAATACTTTTATTAATATATACTACAGTTTATCCATTCATCCATCAACAGACATTTCAGTTGTTTCCATAATTTGGATATTGTGAAAAATGCTGCAACAAATATGGGAGTGCAGCTTGAGTTCTTTGTAGATTCTCATTATTATCCCTTTATCGGATGTATAGCATGTGAATATTTTCTCCCATTCTGCAGGTTATCTATTCACGCTGTTGATTGTTTCCATGGCTGGGCAGATGCTTTTTAATTTAATCAAGTTTCATTTATTTTTGTTGATGCTGAGATTGCCTTCGGGTTCTTCCTCATAAATTCTTTGCCTAGGCTGAATCTAGAAGAGTTTTTCCAACATTTTCTTCTAGAATTCTTATGGTTTCATGCCTTAGATCTAAGTCTTTTATCCATCTTGGCTCTGGGCCCTGGGATAGTGGGACAAGGCAGCACCCCAAGTGCTGCAAGTTTGGGTGCTATATCAGCAAGATTCAAGAACAGTAAGGTGAAGGTGTGTCTTGGGGCCTTTGCAGTGGAGAGAAGTGCAGCCATTACTCCACTCCCTGGGGAGGCAGGGCAACTTAGTAGCTCAGAATCCAGGGGCCTTGTCCAGTTCCTGGGAGGCAAGGCTCGGTGGTTGTTTGGCCAGGAGGCTGAAGTGGAACAGGTCAGCCAAGGCTCTGTTTTCCTGAGACAGAGGGTGCTGTATTGTCTCAGCCCTGGAAGGTATAGCTGCATGGCTCTGCCAAGGTTCCATTTGCATGGGAGGTTGGGCACTGAGATAGCTCATGCCTCAAGGGGAGGGCACAGCAGTAGCTTGACTAGGGAATAATATATCACCAGGTGGGTGAGGTGCAGTGGCAGCAAAGCCTCAAGGAGGAGAGTTACAGTAGCTACTTGGTCACTACAATGAGACACACATCAGTAGTAGCTCTAGTTCCAAGATGATGCGGCACCATAGTAGCTTGGACCATGGAGAGCGGGGCGTCATGTCAGCTCCTTCTATGTGGGGGAGTGCAGCTGTGTGGATTCCATGTAGCTCCTTTAGCTGGGCTCAGCACTTGTGAGGACTATGAGAATCCCCAGTGGCAAAGACTCCAGGTGTCCATGGTAGTGATGGAGGGTTGCTGGGCCCTCATACTTACTTTTTTCCCCCATAGGGGGATGTCCCTCCTGGCTCTGAGCTAATCCCAACTTGAGGACAGGATGGCAGGATCAAAGCATTTCCTTCCTTTGCTTTGCAGCCGTGCTGGGGTTTTGTACACCACAGAATTTCTGCTACACCTTTGCTGTACTATGGCATTCTCTCTTAGTTATTTTTGTCAGAATATAGTTGTTTATTTGTTGTTTTTTGTGGAGAGGCAAGTGTCATAAACTTCTAGTGGGCCATCTTGCTAATGTCACTCCTAATTTAATTATCTTAATATAATGACCATCTCTACTAAGTAGTGGTTTCCCCTACTTTATTTGTTTCTCTTTTTCTTTACATGACATGGACCCAAACTATGAATTTCTATAATAAATCATGATAACTGTCTCTGGTTTATAGAGAACATTATAAATATAGATTGGAAAAAAATTCTGGAAAATAACTCATTCATCAAAAGGCATATCTATATACCAACAGGAATTCCAATTGACCAACTTTACATATTTCATGAACCAGATTGAGCTGGCCTGCCACCACCTTGGTCATGGAAAATCAGTAGTGTAAGAAATAACCATAAAATGTTGGTTTACAATGCTGTTATCAACCTGTTTGTTACAAAGGGGCAGGGTAAACAGATGGCAATCAGAGAACTAGCAGCACAGGGAAAAAAGAAAAAACATAAGCATTCTCATTTTATTTCTCTTCTATAAACCATATCTTCAAAAAATAGCTGTGACTAATAATCACAATATACTTCCTTTAAAGAAAAGATAATGATCATTATGAGGTGTGTCATACCTAAATAGATGGTGGGAATTTAAATTTTGAGACCCAAGACACTGGATTACCAGTGCCAAATTGTTTACTTGCTAGGCCTAAAATAATAGAAGTTGTATGAATTATTTTTGCTAGGAGAATAATAGTGATAATATCAATAGTATTTAAGATTTACTGTGCTTCTCCTATATGCAAAATATGGTGCTAAACACTTTTGAAAAATAATTCCACTTAATCTGTACAATAGCTCTATAAGGTAGAAACTATCACCCATATTTTACAAACGGAATAAAAAATTTTGAGGTTCACATAGGTTAAGTATCTTACCCAGATTATACAAGATTTGAATAAAGAGGGTGTGGAGGTGAGAGAAATATCTATAATGCCACACATTAAAATTTTGCCAAACATATGAAGAATTTTCAGGATTTATGACTGTGTTTCCTAATACTTGGGGATTCTGCAAGGGTGTAATGATATAACTCTGTGGCATATACAGGTATGATAGATTATAATACCAATATTTTCCTTGAAAATTAGATATACACTACAGCTGAAAAACTACTGAATCAGCAAAATTTCAATAGCTGTATCTAGTATACTTCTAGTTAAAAAAAAAATTGGCCTCTCAATGGAGAAGACTCATTTATGGCAGGAACAATGGTCTGTAGGGTCTACCTTCACAATGTCCCCTCCTACTATACCCACCTGGTTCAGTCTCTCATCACCTCATGTCTGTACCACTATAATTGTCTCCTTACTGGTCTTTGCCAACTGTCTCTTATAACTTTCTGATACATCCTATACACTACCACTAAATAAATCTTCCAAAAGTATAATTATAATCATATCACCCTCCTGTCCAAACATCTTCAGTGATGTCCCACTACTCAGAAATAAAGGAAATATCTTATCATGATATTTAAAGCCCTTCACAACATTGCCTCAAATAGTTTTCCAGCCTTACCCAAAATCTCTCCTGTATTTTATGTCCCACCTAATGTGGAAATTTTGTTTGGATCTTTCTTATAGTATTTGCAGCATTCTACCATGCATTTGTTTTGTTTTCTTTTGTTTTGTTTTGTTTATTTTAAAATATTAAGGTGGTACAAATGTTTTAGGTTATATGGATCGCTTTTGTATGCTTCAGTCCCGGCGATAGGTGTACCCATCAACCAAATAGTGTTCATAGTACCCATTAGGTAGGTTTTTTCTCTCCCCTCCTGCCCCCTTCCCCCTAGATGATTTCCACTGAGTTTTACTTCCCTTTGTGAAATGCATGCTCACTGGCTAGTTCCAATTTAATGTTGAGTACATGTGGTGTTTGTTTTTCCATTCTTGAGATACTTCACTTAGGAGAATGGTCTCCAGTTCCACCCAGATTGTTGCAAAAGGTATTAATTCCTCCTTTTTATAGCTGTGTAGTACTCCATGGTATACATATACCACATTTTATTAATCCACTCATGAATTGATGGGCATGTGGGTTGATTCCACATCCTTGAAATTGTGAATTGTGCTGCAATAAACATTTGAGTGCAGGTGTCTTTTTGATGAAAAGTCTTCTTTTCCTTTGGGTAAAGACCCAGTAGTGGGATTGCTGGATCGAATGGTAGGTCTACTTTTAGTTCTTTGAAGAATCTCCATATTGTTTTCCATAGAGGTTTTGATAATTTCCAGTCCCACCAATAGTGCGTAAGTGTTCCTTTCTCTTCTCATCCATGCCAGCACCTATTGTTTGGGGACTTTTTAATAAAAGCAATTCTGACTGGGGTAAGGTGGTATCTCATTGTGGTTTTATTTTGCATTTCCCTGATTATTAGTGATGTTGAGCATTTTTTGATATGTTTCTTGGCCATTTGTCTTTCTTCCTTTGAGTAGCTTCTGTTCATGTCTTTTGCCCACTTTTTAATAGAGTTGTTTTTTTCTTGCTGATTTGCTTGAGTTCTTTGTAAATTCTAGTTATTAGCCCTTTATCAGATGTGTAGATTGAAAATATTTTCTCTCATTCTGTAGATTGTC
This sequence comes from Daubentonia madagascariensis, assembly GCA_023783475.1. Lineage (NCBI taxonomy): Eukaryota > Metazoa > Chordata > Mammalia > Primates > Daubentoniidae > Daubentonia > Daubentonia madagascariensis. The sequence continues at coordinate 3,488,319 of JAKFHU010000341.1, read as the reverse complement.
TATTTGCTCTGTTGATTGTTTCCTTAGCTGTGCACAAGCTTCTTAGTTTAATCAAACCCCATTTATTTATTTTTGCTGCTGCCATGATTGCCCTTGGGGTCTTAGTCATAAATTATTTGCCTAGGCCAATATCTAGAAAAGTTTTTCCTATATATTCCTCTAGAATTCTTATGGTTTCATGCCTTAAATCTAAGTCTTTTATCCATCTTGAATTAATTTTTGTGAGTGGTGAGAGGTAGGGGTCCTGCTTCATTCTTCTGCTCGTGGCTATCCAATCTTCCCATTACCATTTATTGAATAGGGCTTCTTTTCCCCAATGTATGTTGTCTGCTTTGTCAAAAAGATCAGTTGGTTGTAGGTGGATGGTTTTACATAGGGGTTCTCTGTTCTGTTCCATTGGTCTATGTCTCTATTTTTGTACCAATACCATAGCCTTGTAGTATATTTTGAAGTCTGGTAATGTGATGCCTCCAACTTTGTTTTCACTTAAGATTGCTTTGGCTATTCAGGCTCTTTTCTGGTTTCAAACGAAGTGTTGAAATATTCTTTCTAGATATATGAAGTATGACTTTGGTAATTTGATGAGGATTGCATTGAATTTGTAAATCACTTTGGGTAGTATGGACTTTTTAACAGTGTTGATTCTGCCTATCCATGAGCATCATATGTTTTTCCATTTGTTTGTATCTTCTGTGATTTCTTTCCTCAAAGTTTTGTAGTTATCCTTGTAGAGATCTTTCACCTCCTTGTTTAAGTATATTCCTAGGTATTTTATTTTCATTGTAGCTATTGTGAATGGTATTGAGTCTTTGATTTGACTCTTGGCTTGACTGTTATTTGTATACAGACATGCTACTAATTTATGTACATCATTTTGTATCATGAGACTTTGCTGAATTTATTTATCAATTCCAAAAGACCCTTGTTGGAATCTTGGGGTTTTCTAGATACAATATCATATCGTGAGCAAAGAGCGATAGTTTGACCTCCTCTTTTCCAATTTGGATACCCTTGATGTTCTTTTCTTGCCTCATTGCTCTGTCTAGGACTTCTAGAACTATGTTGAATAGAAGTGGTGACAGTGGACATTCTTGTCTTGTTCCAGTTCTTAGTGGGAAGGTTTTCAACTTTTCCCCATTCAGTATGATGCTGGCTGTGCGTTTGTCATATATGGCTTTATAATTCTGAGATATGTTCCTTCTATGCCTAGTTTGTTGAGGGATTTTATCATGAAAGGGTGCTGGATTTTGTTGAATGTTTTTTGTGCCTGATTGAGATGATCATGTGTCTTTGTTTTGGCTTCTGTTTATGAAGCCAAAGAAATGTGATTCTGTGAATCACATTTATTGATTTATGTATGTTGAACCATTCTTGCATCCCTGCATGAGGCCCACTTGGTCCTGGTGGATTATTTTTTTGATGTACTGTTGAATTAAGTTTGCTAGTATTTTATTGAGGATTTTTATGTCTGTGTTCATAAGGGATATTGGTCTGTAGTTTTCTTTTTTGTTGTGTCCTTTCCTGGCTTTGGTATCATGGTGATACTGGCTTCATAGAATGAGTTGGGGAGGATTTCCTCCTCAATATTATGGAATAATTTCTATATTATTGGGATCAGGTCTTCTTTGTTGGTCTGATAGAATTCAACTGTGAATCCATCCAGTCCTGGGCTTTTCTGTGTTGGGAGGATTTTATTACTGTTTTGAACTCACTGTTCTTTATTGATCTGTTCAGGAGTTCTGTTTCTTCCTTGTTGAGTCTTGGGAGGTTGTGTGTTTCCAGGAACTTGTCCATTTCCTCTACATTCTCTAGTTTATGTGCATATAGATTTACATAATTTTCATGGATGATGTTTTGTATTTCTGTGGTATCAGTTGTAATGTCAACTTTTTCATTTCTGATTGAGCTTATATGGGTCCTTTATCTTCTGTTCTTGGTTAATCTAGCAAGAGGTCTGTACCTTTTGTTTATCTTTTCAAAGAAACACCTTTTTGTTTCATTAATCTTTGGGTTTTTTTGTTTTGTTTTCCATTTCATTTTGTTCTCCTTTGTTATTTCTTTTCTTCTGCTGGCTTTGGTTTGGTTTGTTATTCCTTTTCTAGTTCCTTGAGCTGTGACATTACCTTGTTAATTTGTGATTTTTCTGTCTTTTTGTTGTAGGCATTTAAGGCTATGAATTTTCCCCTGAGTAATGTTTTTGCTGTGTCCTATAGATTTTGATAGCTTGTATCCCCTTTGTCATTCAGTTCAAATACTTTTTTGATGTCAATTTAAATTTCATTCTTGACCCAATAATCATTGAGTAGCAAGTTGTTTAATTTCCATGACTTTGTGTAGGTTTGTGTGTTTCTCTCGTGATTGATTTCTGGTTTTATTCTGCTGTGGTCTGAGAAGGTACATGGTATGATTTTGATTTCTTTTAATTTGTTGAGACCTGTTTTGTGGCCTAAGATATGATCTATCTTGGAGAATGTTCCACGTGCTGATGAGAAGAATGTATATTCTGTAGTTTTTGGGTAGAATGTTCTATAAATGTCTGTTAGGTCCATTTTATTTAGAGTTTGGTTTAAGTCCATTGTTTCCATATTTATTTCTGCTTGATGATTTATCGAGCACTGACAGTAGAGTGTTAAGGTCCCCAGCAATTATGATGGTGCTATTTATTTCTTTGCTTACTTCTAGTAAAATTTCCTTCATGTATATGAGAGCTCCTGTGTTGGGCGCAAATATATTTAGGATTGTTATGTCTTCTTGTTGAATTGCTCCCTTTTCCATTACGTAATGACTCTCTTTGACTTTCTTTACCTTTATTGTCTTAAACTCAATTTTGTCTGATATGAGAATGGCTACACCTGCTCTCTTTTGATTTCCATTTTTGTGAAATTTTTTTTTTCCATTCTTTCAAGTTGGGTCTATATGAGTCCTTGTGGTTTAGACATGTTTCCTGGAGACAGCAGATAATTGGGTTATGTTTTTTCATCTGTTCAGCCAGCCTATGTCTTTTGAGAAGAGCATTTAGTCCATTAATGTTAATTGATACCATTGATATGTGGGATGTTGATCTGTTCATCCTATTGGATAGTGCCTTATTGCCTTTCCTACTGCTTGTTCTATTGTTTTATAAGAATTGTGAGTTTTGGGCATTTTTTAAAGGTGAATTTACACTGGTGGGTATCTGTGGTGCTGATTTGTGTATCATACTGTTCTGAGTATTTCATGCAGGGCATGTCTGGTCATGGCAAATTCCCTCAGTGTTTGCTTTTCTGGAAAAGACTTCATTTCTCCATCAATTGTGAAACTTAGTTTTGCAGGATACATAATTCTAGGCCAGCAGTTGTTCTGTATAACTCAATCAAAGATGCGGCCCCAATCCCTTCTGGCTTGTAAGGTTTCCACTGAGAAGTCTGCAGTTAGCCTGATGGGTTTTCCTTTGTAGGTTATGTGATGCTTTGTCTTGCTGCTTGCAGAATTTTCTCCTTTATTTTGACTTTGGCCAGGTTGATTACTATGTGTCTTGGAGATGACCTATTTGCTGTGAATCTTCCCAGTGTTTGATGTCCATCTTGTATCTGTATGTCTGAATTTCTGGTGATACCAGGAACATTCTCCTCAATAATTTCCTCAAATAGATTTTCATGCCTTTAGCTCTTTATTCTTCTCCCTCAGGGATACCTATAATTCAAATGTTAGTTCACTTCATATAGTTCCATATCTCTCTCAGTGATTCCTTGCACTTTTTTATACTGTTCTTTGCCTCTTTGAATGACTGGGTTATCTCGAACACCTTGTCTTCTAGCTCTGAGATTCTTTCTTCTCCTTGGTTTAGCCTATTGTTAAAGTTTTCTGCTGTGTTTTGAAATTCCCAAATGACTCTTTCAATTCTTTATGTTCCATTATATCCTTTCTTATGTTGTCTAGCTCTCTAGTAACTTTTTCCTTTTTTTCATTGATTTCTTGAAATATTTTTTCTTTTTTTGTTGGTTTTCCACTTTCTCTTCGATTCCGTTCATCTTATTTGCCATCCATATTCCATTTCTGTCATTTCAGCAATTTTCTTGTGGAGTCCACCATTGAAACTTCATTGTGTTCCCTTGGAAGTGCTGAAATATTTTGTTTTTTCTTGTTGCCAGGGTTCTTTTGCTGGTTCTTTCTCATCTGGATCCTCTTCTCTCAGCTCTGGGCTACTAGGATTGCAGGGCATCTGTTCTCCTTTGCTGGGAGCTCTGTTGAACCAAGTATAGGAGTGATGGCTTCTCAGGGCTGCAGGGTCCTGAGTGAAGTGTTGGATCTCAGGGAGGTTCTGCCAGCCCAGAAGTAGTGGTGGGGACTCAGTAGTGTTGTCTTGTGGTCCAGGCACAAGTCTGGAGTCTCACGGGTGGAGTCACAGGCACTGCTGGGGCCCTGGAGCTCCAGGGGCAGAGCCTCCCACTTGGGCACAGTAAGAGCTTCAGAACTGGTTCTGGGGATTTCAGGGACAGAGCTGCCCATATGGGGGCCTGTTCCATCAGCATGGGGACTGCTGATGCTTAGTCACACAGGCAGGGGTTTGTCCTAGCAGCCCAGTGCCCTTGTAGGCAGGCCAGAGGTGCTGCTGGTCAGCCAAGATCCTACCTACGCACTTAGTACTCACTGAGGCAGTCTCCCCAGGCTTCCCAAATAGTACCTGTGGTGTCTAGAGTTCCTCCTCTGTTCAGCCCCCATGCTGGGGAGGAGGTGTGCTTAGCCCCCAGTCACAGGGCACAACACAGGGGAGTTTCTGTTCCCTCCCCAGCCTGGCGGGGCTTATGTAAAGGCTGTTGGTGGAAGGCTGTGTCCTGAGCAGACCTGGCTCCATGTGCCAGAGCAATCAGGGTGGCATCAGTTGTAGAAACCTGGGATTGGCAGGTACCAGATCTCTGCTGCACCTGCTCTTCAGTGGAATGTCTCTGCACAGACTCTGAGCAGCTCCCCAATCAGCCTAGAGGTCTGCAATGGCAGGAGGAGACCTCATTCAGATTGAGCTGCCTGTAACTTTTGTTTCTCTCCTATAAAGCAGTGTCCCCTCAGGTTGTTTCTATCCTGCTGTCTTCACCACTTCCCAGCAGTGTGAATTGTATTGGGGCCCCCAGCTTAATCTTCGAGATGGTGGGTGGTGCTTGTGAGTAAGAATCAGCCATGCCATTTGATTGAGTTGGTAGATGCTATAATAAACTGTAGAGTTGTTCTCCCTGTCAGTGGTTGAATGCTTGCAGGAAAGAGCCAACTGCAGAGATGTTCTTTTGTGCCTGTGATAAGCTCTAGTTCCCCAAGCAAAGCACTTGAATGCCCAGGCTTTGGGAGGGGCCCTGTAGCTCCCAGGGGGTTGCTTGATCTCCACCACAGCAGAGGTGGGTGGAGGAGCTAGGCTGGGTGTGGTTAGGTTTGTGCAAGCCTGGAAGGCTTTACAAAGCCTCGGCAGGGCTGAGATCATTTTCCCGGCCACTAGGGGGAGCCTCTGTGAGGAGAGTCAAGGCAGGCTCTCCAGACTCAGAAGGCTGCTCGTGAGCAAGAGGCTGCAATTCCTTGACTGGATGTCGGGAGTGAACTCCTCTTGTGTTATCCCTGCCCTCCAGTGTCCGGCTGTGAGCAGGCTCGCCTGAATGCACCACATTCGTTGCTATGGTGCCACAGGCTAGGATCTTCCCCACTGGAGGACCCACCCTAGTCCAACAGGGTGGCTTTCCTGTGGTGGAGATGGACGCTTCCCCAGATCACAGCGTTCAGACCCCTACAGCATTCTCCCATCAGTTCTGGCCATGTGGGCTCCCTCACCTCCTGAGGCCAACTCCCAAACCTCCCCCTTGTGTCCCCCAGCAACCCACTCAAGTCCAGGTGGTATGGGATCTGGCCTGCATCTCTGACCACTGGTGTGCATCTCTGAGAAATCCTGTGCTGGCAGGCAGGGAGCTCCCATATCTGGCACCCCAGCTCCACTGCAGGTCCTCAAAGGGAAAGGCTTAGGCGCCACTCTCTGTGGAAACCTCAGACTGGAGGACGTGCCAGCTGGGGAAAGGTGGCTGCTCGCCAAATTCTTGGCTCAAACTGCTCTCCCAGTTGGGTTTCAGTGGGTGGGGGAGGGGTGGGAAGGACAAGAGTCTGAATGGAAGAAAGGCAGCTTTCTGGCCTCTTGGGTCACTCTCCTTGGAGGGGAACACCACACGGAATGTCCAAGTTCTGGGATCACACAAGTTCTCCCCACAATTCAGTGGTCACTGCAGCGCTTGGGCTCATGGGGGTGGAAAAGCTTCCAAGTAACTTGGTAGCCCGTTGATCCCCAAAGGAGTATGGGAAGGAGAAAGTGATCCCCCCCTTACCCTTACACTGGGCTCCGAGCCTCTCTGGGTTTGATCCTTGCCGATATCTTTTTTTCCTTCATCCTCATCCTTCTCTGCTTCACAATTTTCCTCCATGAGGTCCCCAGCAGGCTCCAGCACTTCCTTCTCTGACCTACACCTGAGCTGCATCTCCCCTCCCCTCTCCTTTATCTGAAACCCTTCCTTCCCTCTGGGACAGTCCAGCAAGTGATGTCTCTAGTCAGCCATCTTGCCCCCCTCCTCCACATTTATTTATGTATTCATTTAGCTCTCTTTTATAGATATTTATTGAGTGCTTGCTATTGTTGCACACACTGTGCTTGGTGTTGGGTAACAAATTGGTAAGCAAGAAAGAAATAGTAATTTTCTTAAAAGTTTTTTGATGTAAAATCCTGGATTTATTCATTATTTCATTCTCTGAAGCACAGTGACTTCCACATAGTATGTGCTCAAAAAGAACAGTGGTTGCCTGGGACTGAGAATGGGAGAGAGAGAGAGAAATGTACTACAAAGGGGCGTAAAGAAACACTTGAGGTTAATTGAAATATTCTATATCTTGAATTGGCCACTGGTTACATGGGCGTATTCATTTGTTAAAACCCATTAAACAGTACACTTATGACAATTGCACCTTATTGTATGTATATTGTACCTTGATAAAGTTTATTTGTAAAGTAAAAGAAGTAATAATTGAATTGAAGGAATACAAGGAAATTACTGATTATTTTAAAATTGAAAATACTGGTTACTTTGAGGAAAATGGGGCACATGAAGGGGTTTATGGGGAGTTGGCAAAGTTTTATATATTTACCTGGGTGGTGATTATAAGCATGCTCCCCTCATAATACCTTATTAAATTATCCCTTTTTTGTATGCTTTCTCTGTATCTGTATTTTATTTTATAATCAAAAGGTGAAAAATTGAATTAAAATAGATTAATTATCATTATTACTTAAAGACCATCAACTAAGGTGAAACATTGGACCATATAGTCATAGAATGTTATAACTCAAATGAACTTTGGTGGTTAACTTGTCCAACCTATTCATTTTACAAATGAGTACCCTGAAAACCAGAGAAAATAGATTTCCTAAAGTCATACAGTGAGTTGGTAGCAGCTCTGGGACTATGTTTATGGACTCCCTGTACTGTGCTCTTAAGCCAGCCCAGGCAATAGAACTATACTTGCTTTCCACTAAATGTTCTTCAGTTACTTGAAAATTCATGACAGCACACTCTATTATTTATTAATAGTTAAGTCAGTAGTACATTGTTCATTTAGATACTTGGGAAAAAGAAAATGTTTAAGGATTTAAATAAAGCTTGCAAAGATAGTGTCATTGGTAATGTCTATTTTGTTAAATATAAATGACTAAATTTTCATCATCATTTCTACAAAGCTTCTATGACTTCAAAGTATGTCTTCTTCCACAGGGGAACTCCATAAGGAGTTGAAGACAGGCAACACTTTGGAGGAATATTCTTTGAACTTGAACTAATTATTAAAGTTGCAAAATATCATGCTGATTATGCATAGTCAAAAATTTTAACTTTGACTACATAAAGAGATTGGAATATTTCCATTGATTGCTAATGCTTATTATTAACCACAAAGGCCACCAATATATTTTAGTAAAGTATGTGACATGGTTATATTTACTTTAGCTAAGCTTGTGAAACATGCATCCATTTTTATGCATGCTGTGATGTTGCTGTCACTTGATAGCGTTGGAGTATACTTTCAATTCTTATGAGGTCTTTCTTTTCCAATTAGATTTCTTTCCCCAGCGCTTACAGATAGTGCCACCAAGTAGTGTTATACACCTCTGTTTTAACTACAAAGCCTGAAATTTAAATTTGAAATAAGAATGTCCTGTGTCTTAATTTTTTTTAACTAATAAAATTATTTTAAAAATTAAATCTACACAATATTACCTAGTAAAATAAATGAGTAAAATCAAAAATAATGAATTATATATTTATAAATAAATAAAATAATTATTATTGAACAATTTTTAAAGTTAACTACCCCAGGGTTATTAAATAACAAACCTACTTTTTAAGTAAATAACTAAACTCTGTCTTTTATTTTATATCAATCATAATTAAATCTAACTAATAATGTATCTCTAAACTTTAATTAGAATACTTTTTTCCTAATACACTCTAAACATGGAATGAGTACATCACTCCAATATATCCAGCCAATTTAAGGGAGGAGGATTTGGATTGGATTCTTTTATCTAGGTAATTGATTACAGTAGTTTTTTTTATTAATGGCCTGCATGGAGTAATCTAGCATCTATTCCATCATTTATATTATAGTCTCAATAAATAGAAGAATCTACTATAGGAATCTGAGCTTCTTTTGGTCACCATGAACACCTATGTTCCATACAGCTGCTGTGGTTTGAATGTGTCCTCCAAAGTTCATGTATTGGAAATTTAATCCTCAGTGCAACAGGGTTGAGAGGTAGGACTTTTAAGAGGTGATTAGGTCATGAGGGCTCTCCCCTCACGAATGGGTTAATGTTGTTATCGTGGGAGAGGGTTAGTTATCGCAAGAGTGGCTTTGTTATAAAAGCGAGTTTGACTCTCTTTTCCTTTTTTACTCTCACCCTCTTTTGGCCTTTCACCTTCCACTATGGGATGAGGCAGCACAGAGGCCCTCACCAGATATAGGCACCTCAGCCTTGGACTTCCAAGCCTCCAGAACTGTAGGAAATAAATTCCTTTTTTAAATAAATTACCTAGTGTGTGGTATTCTGTTATAAAAACACAAAATGAGCAAAGACAACAGGCAAAATAAAATAGGGCAGAGTACAAACAATCCGTACTCTATGATCACCCTGTCCATGAATGCTGTGTTGACTCTTTAACCTTTTGAAATATGGACCCATCCACCTAGCTAAACCTTCAGTAGCTACCTGCTCCTACCTATCTTATCTAAACATTTTTGACATGTAATATGGTAGTTATCAGAATAGTTTAGCACCCCACCTGGCACATTCTAGTTATCTCTGCTCCACTAATGTAAATCTGTCACCAAGATGTTTGTCCTCCCTTTTTAATTTTTATTTTTGCTCCTAATTTCAGATCTATATGTTATGAGTTGAATTGTATTCCCTCTCCGAAAAAAGATGTTGAAGTCTTAGCCCCCCAAATCCTGTGAATGTGGCCTTACTTGGAAATAAGCTCCTTGCAGCTGATCAAGTCAACGTCCTTAGGATGGGTCCTAATCCGATATGACTATGTCCTTATAAAAAGGAAAATTTGGACATGGAGGCAGACATGCACTGTGGGAAGAAGATGTGAAGAGGCAGAGACATAGGGAGAATGCTATGTGAAGATGAAGGCAGAGATGAGAGGGATGACAGCAAAACACCAGAAGCTAGGAGAGAGGCATGGAACAGATTATCCCTAACAGCCCTAAGAAGGAACCAATGCTGCTGACACCTTGATTTTGGAATTCTGGCCTCTAGGCCTGTGATATAATAAATCTCTATTATTTTAAACCACCCAGTTTGGGGTATTTTGTTATCATAGCCCTAGGAAACTAATACACCATCTTTTCCCGTGACAGAATGTATCAAAAGCTATATAGAGTTTCTATCTTCAACAATTAAAAACATTTTTCTCAATCAATCAGGAAGAGGTAAATATTCAACTAATTCCAAAAGAAGATAAAATTCTTTCCCTATCAGCCAACTAGCTAGGAGTTTAGGGATAATGTTTTATATAGAAACAATTTAATTTAATGATGCCTTGCAAAACCTTTGTAACCTGCTATGTTTTAAAGTGACTCAATAAGAAAATTTCTCATAAACTTTTTTGAGAAAGCTTGTCTTCTTTAAATACAGCATAACTGGAACTTGAACTTAAAAAGCATATATACATGTAGGTATGCATACATACAATTCAACAAAGGCATGCTCAATTTTGTTATTGATTAAAAAAAGGTATTTTTAACTTCTACTTCAAACTTGAAGGTATCTAGGAAAAAAATATAATTCTTTACTTAGCTTTGCCAATGGAGACCTGGTCTAAGGCCAAGGCAGAGATGAGACTAATTTCTCTTTGTCTAGGTTACAGTCTTCAATCTGGTTAAATAACATAGGTGGTTCCCCATGCAAAGCATTACTTTAGAATGCACAAGTTCTACTTTCTATGAAAACACAGCATTCGCATACTGATTAAGGTCTTTAATACTTTTAAGATCTGAGAGCTACATGAGAAACGGAGTTGCTGCAAGATTCCTGTTGATTTCAGTGGGAGTTGCACAAGTGAAATGATGGTCAGGAATCTTTCCTAATTAGTAAGCACTCCTGCTTCACTGCACCTTAGTTATGCCACTGTTACATTTTACCCAGTAAATTGAGCTATCTTCTAGTCTCTGAAGAAATTAATGCTACATTTGGGTTATGCTGAATGTCAACTGGTAATATTTAATAAGCAGAGGGACTTTAAAATATCTTTCAGTAGTTAAAAAAATGTGTTTCCTATGATGGAGTTCATTTTTTCCTTATACAAGAAACAAAGCAAAAGGAATTAATGATGCTTGTTTTGAGATTATCACTGAATATCACTTAGAGATTTTAATGAAATATTCCCTAGAATATTCATAACTCATAAAAAGCATGAAATAGTCAGATAATGACAAGTTGTCAAAATGTCACTTTCATACAGTAAACCAGTATTTTTCAAAATTATACTTCCTTCTGCCCATGACTGTTCCCACCCAACCCCCCCACCATTTATTCTTGTGACATCCCTATCACGACATTCAATGACTCTCAGATCGAAGAAACTCTAGAGGATACATATCCCTATCTTATCTGCTTCTTTCCAAGTATTCTCAGAAATAATTTGTTCCTACATTTTCTCTTAGATTGGAATAAATTATCTTAATTAATAGACTAAATGTAATGCTAAAATCAAAATCGTCAAGTATATATCAAGTAATCACACTGAATGCGATAAATATCTTTCTGCCTGCAGGGACTTAACTATAGTTGTCATACTTTTATTGTACACTATGCAATACAAAGAGTTTGCTAAATTCACTTTGTCTTTCTGCTCATTATAAATTCCTTGGTTTCCTTGTACCAAATAAACTGTCTTAAGATATTTCAAAGAAGCTATCCTAAAATGTATTAAGGAAAATGCCACTTTAAATGTTACATTTAGCATTTCATTAATGCATTTGTTTTTAATTGGAATCACAGGAAACAAATAATTTTAAGTAATAGATTTGTTGTTCAAAAGAAGCATCAATACAATTGTAGCAATTGAGGACCAGCAGGCTTTAAATAATGCCACATCCAGAAAGACAATGTCTTCAGGTAAGAGATTCACATTGACATTGTTAAATATCTATTTTATATCTTGACATGTAGTTTATAGGTCTTCCAAATAGTTTCAGACCAGCAGTATGTTGAAAAAATTGGGGGGGGGTGTAAAGTTTTATCACAGGCACAGTGAGAAACCCCTAATGCTATCTTGAAGAGAAATGTCTTTCACCACCAGAGCAGAAAACTGTCCTTATGTATTAGGCATTGACCCCATAACGACACAAAGGCCTTCTCAGACTCCACAAGGAAAGCTCTTGACTTCCTCCCTAATTCATCAAAAAAGTTAAGTACTAAGAACAAGATTTAAAAGACTTCATCTGTTTTAAGTTAAGGATCTCGTGGTTCATACTGGGACTGGGGCCATCCCTGTGCAGGATAGAGACTAAATAAAGGCTGCACAGCTCTTACTTGGCTTTCATGGAGAAAAACTCAGTCAGATAAAGTACCCTTCTATCTTTCTGTATAAACTGTTCCTATCCCCCTTTAAACAATGCCAGGAAAACAGAACCCCAGTCTTCTCATTTATTTAGAATTATGAAATGTTAGTATTTCAAAAGTAAACTTATAAATGAAAAACCTTAAGGGACTTACTCAAGATTATATATTAGAGTGTTGCACCAGCACACTGAGGGGAGAGAGAATCTGTGTGCCCAGGGAAGGGAGAGTGAAGTGACTGTGGGGCTGTCAATTGAAACTCAGGGCCGCCCTGGCACAGGGGAACACAGCATAGGGCAGAATTCTGCCTGTGCCCACGGAGGAAGCATTTTGACCAGCCCAGCCAGAGGTAAATCCTTTGCTCCATAGCCCAAGTTCCTGGTAGCCCCACATCCGGGGCCTGGACTAAATTTGTAAGACAGTCAGGCCACAAAGGCTGCAGTCCTTCAGCAGTTCCTGTGACTGTGCTGGCTCAGACCCAGTGGATATAGGGTGCACGTGACCCAGTGAAACACCACCAACTACAGCCAGGCCAGGCCAATGCCTATGTCAACCTCACCCTCACCGCCCCTCACCCCTCTACCCCCACCCCCACTCCCTGCCAACTATAGGCATCAGGGTTCAGGGAGAGTCTTCTTCCTCTTGAGGAAAGGGAAGAGCTTAGAGGACTTTGTTTTGCAATTTGGGTACCAGTTCAGCCACAGTAAAATAAAGTACCAGGCAGACTCTTGAGGCTCCCGAGTCTAGGCCATAGTTCCTGAATGACATTTCTGGACCCACCCTGGGCCAGAAGGAAACATACTGCCTTCTGAAGGGAAGGCCCTAGTTCTGGCAGGATTTACCACCTGCTGATCAAAAGGCCTTAGACTTTTCATAAACATCAGAGGTAGCCAAGCAACAGTCACCACTGGCTTTGGATGAGACTGGGATGGCTTCAGGTGTGACCTGGTGCTGGTGGCCATGAGTGGGTGCCCATATCACTCCTCCCCCAACTCCAGCAGCCCAGCACAGACAGTGAGGGAAGAGAATGAGAGACTTTGCCTGGTAAACCAGGAAATTCTCCCGTATCTTACCCAAGCTCACCAAGGCGGAACCACCAGGGGTCTGCAAGAGTCACAGTATTACTGGGCTTGGGACACCACCAGTGCTGATATGGCTGCAGTGACCCGTGACTTAGATCACAACACTCAATTCTGTATGAGTATCTGGAAAGCCTTCTCAAAGAAAGCAGGTTCAAGCAGACCCAGACTGTGAAAATTAAAATAAATACTTAACTTTTCAATGCCCAGACATCGAGAAACATCCACAAGCATCAAGAGCATCCAGGAATATATGACCTCACCAAATGAACTAATAAGGCACCAGTGACCAATTCCACAGTGATAGAGATAGGTGAACTTTCAGACAAAGAATTCAAAATAGCTGTCCTGAAGAAGCTCAGTGAACTTCAAGACAGCACAAAGAAGGAATTCAGAAGCCTATCAAAGAAATTTGACAAAGAGATTGAAATAATAATTTTAAAAATCAAGCAGAAATTCTAGAGCTTAAGAATTCAATTGACAAACTGAGAAATGTATCAGAGTCTCTCAACAGCAGAGGTGACCAAGTAGAAAAAAGAATTAGTAAGCTTGAAGACAGGCTCTGAGAAAATACACAGTCAGAAGAGAAAAAATGAAAAAAGGATAAATCAGAATAAAGCATGCCAACAAGAACTAGAAAATAGCCTCAAAAAAGCAAATCTAAGAGTTATTGGCCTTAAAGAGGAGGTAGAGAAAGAGAGATTGGGGTAGAAAGTTGATTCAAAGAAATAATAACAGAGAACTTTCCAAACCTAGAGAAAGATATCAATATTCAGGTTCAAGAAGGTCATAGAACACCAAGCAGATTTAACCCAAACAAGGTTACCTCAAGGCATTTAATAATCAAGCCCCCAAAGGTCACATATAAAGAAAAGATCCTAAGGGAAGTAAGAAAAAAAGAAGAAAATAACATATAAAGGAGCTCCAATATATCTGGCAGCAGACTTCCCAGTGGAAATTTACAGGCCATGAGAGAGTAGCATGACATATTCAAAGTGCTGAAGGAAAAAAAACCTTAACCCTAGAATATTATATCCTGCAAAAATATCCTTCAAACATGAAGGAGAAATAGTTTTCCAGATAAACAAAAGTAAAGGGATTTCACCAACACCAGACCTGTCCTCCAAGAAATGCTGAATGGAGTTCTTCAGTCTGAAAGAAAAGGATATTAATGAATAATAAGAAATCTTCTGAAGGTATACAATTAGTTGGTAACAGTAAAGACACAAATACGGAATACTCTATTGCTATAATCGTGGTGTATAAATCACTTATATCTTGAATAGGAAGACTAAAAGACAAACCTATCAAAAATAACAACAACTTTTTGAGAGATAGATAGTATAAAAAGATATGGATGGAAACAACAAAAAGTTAAAAAGTGAGGAGCAATGGAGTTAAAGGGTAGAATTTCTGTTAGATTTCTCTTTGCTTGTTTATTTGTTTGTAAGCAGAGTTGTCATATGGAGGCATGATCACTTACAGAAATAGTACATATTATACACTTCATTACTTCAACTTCTAAGGAATTATAACAAAAAGAAAAATCTGCCCTTGGATTAAATAGATAACAATAAAAATTAACTGGCTTCTTTTGGTACATTTGATGATCTTAAATATTTTTTAATCCTGAACACTTTCCTACATAGATATACATAATTTTCTGAAATATAATAGATTAAAATGGGTATATTATCTAGACAGGTAAAGAAGTTTTTCATTATTAAAATACTGGGCTTCTGTGTTTGCAATGTAAATGTGGTACAAAAAAAGCCTCTCACTCTCTTTGTTACATATTAACAATATTTCATATTTAAATTCTCATTTAGCATCACAGAGGTATATTTTTAAATGGTATTAAATCAATATTGTGTACCTATTATTTTTTCCATATGCATTTAGCACTATCTTGTTCTCAGCAGGGGTTCTGTTTCTAGATGATCGTAAATGTTCATTTTCCCCTTGTTAGAAGTGAATTTTTGCATAATGATTACATTTAGAGTTCTCTCCCCTCCTCCCTCCCTCTTCAGTCAATTGGGATTACAACACGAGACTTTTAGTTTTGTATAAAGCAAACTGTTGGAATGGTTAGTGGCACAACATTGAACATTTTATAGCATGCAAACAAAACTCTTTTCTTTCGATATGTGTGCCCACTTTCTTTTTGTATATTTTTTGGTTCTTCTTCAGGTTGTTGCTGTGTGAGTTTTAAAAATTAACAGCCCCCTTTATACAAAAGGGTTCCCATGACTACACATCCTGTCCCCTTTCTTTCTTTCTTTCTATTCTATAGGGGCTAATTAGATGTTTAGACATCTACCCAAGCAGTCAAAGTATGCATTAGCCAAGGGTATGGACTGGCTTCTAGATAACATGCCTAGGCAAGGTTGCTGCAGGGAGGGACTTACACCAGTAAATGGGGGTCAAGGCATTATTGCTTTGGCTCAAAAAAAGCACGGATTTGTAAGTGTTTGCAAGATTATACATGCTAGGTCTATAGATTAAGAATCAAGGTTGAGAGTAATTATTCAATTACAGCATGACTCAGAGCTACTTCAAGATTCAAAAAATCTTTCAAATCAACAACTTAAAAAATGGTTCACCATAGTATTAGGGCTAAATTCTGTTATGTTTTATTTTAATGCTTTGAGAAATGAAAGCCATGTGTGTTCTCTATAGCAACATTTAACTACCAAGAATATGAAATTAACCAAAAGGCTCAGGCTGCTGCAAGTTTATTATCTACTACACGTCCCTCATCTTCAAAATATTGCTAATATTACCATCAATATTCCCCAATATCCCAGACAAAATCTAGAAAATTCCCCCCCTTTGTGACACATGGAGAATTTTAAAAGGTAGTGTAACGTCAAAAACCGGCGTCACGTTGCTGAGAGAAATACCGAGAGGTACATGAGGATGCAGAGAGATCAGGTTTATTAACACCAGCGGGATCAGAGGAGACTCCTCCGCCAAATTCTGAGCACACCCCCCCCCCCACCCCCCAAGTCAGGGGGACTAGTCTTTTATACTTCAAGAGCAAGGAGGTGGTACAGAGTGGCTTATACCAGGAAGTATACACATATGGAAGTTACTGTAATTTACAAGGTAGCTGCTGCAAGGGGGAGCTGTTTACCGGAGCATGAGCTGCAGGCATTAGTCAATTTCAATTTCTTTCTTATAACATCAGTTTCACAAACATTCCTGTGGGTGTGGCGATAAGCAGTCTTACAGAAGCAGATTAAGCAATTAACATACATAGGGCTATAGCTTGTCCATTTCAGGGTAAAAGGTTTTCAGTGAATTTCTATTTTTCCCTCACAGTAGTAAAGTGCCTTCCACCCAGAAAACACTCAACTGGTACATGTTGACTAATATGTAAGCAAATGACTTACTGAGGTATAAAGCAAGTCAGTGTTAGAATTAGGGCTTCTTTCACCTTATTGATTATCTTCAATTAATTAGGTACCATGTTAAGTTCTGGGAAGAAACAAAAATATATAAGATCCAACCACTACCCTCAAAAAGCAGAGAATCTAGTGAAGGAAATACTGTGCTGGTGTACCTATAATTCGTTAATGTACCCTTTATCAAACATTTACTGAATGTTTTCTATGTTTTAGGTGCTGTACTAGGTGCTGGGTATGTAACAAAAATAAATATACAGTTATACAGTCATTGCATAGCTGAATAGGGAAGAAAAGTGTGGAAACCAAAAAATAAATATATGCACATAATATACAACAAATTCTTATGACTAGTTACTAAGTGGTAAGCATTGGGGATTTTAACTATGAACAAAATAGAAATAGTATCTGCCCTATGTAATCCCAGTCTAGTGACAATGTCATCATTTAAATAATATTTTAAAATAATTAATTACAATAGTGAGGAGTGTTTTAAAGGAACAGTACAATGTGATGCATGTTATAGTTGATATCAGCATAAGGTACTGTAGTGGCAAAAATTAAGTGGAACTAATGTCACTAAAAAGGCTACTTGAGCCATAAAGTATATGTAGGAGTTTTCAAGGTAGAGGAGGAGAAGAGCATTAAAGACCTAGGGAACCAGCATTTACAAAGGTAAAAATCTCCTTCCAGTTTGGAATAGCCCCTCCCCCATCCACTTTTTTTTAGCATTTTATTTATTTTTTTATTTCAGAATATTTTGGGGGTACAAATGTTTTGGTCACATGGATTGCTTTTGTGCCGCTTGAGACAAAGTTATAAGTGTGCCCATCTCCCGGGTAGTGTACATTGTACCCCTTAGGTATGAATTTACCCATCCCCTCCTCCCGCCTCCCACCTGTTTGATTTCCATTGATTTTTACTTCCCATTGTGCACATCAGTGCTGTTCAGTTAGTTCCAATTTAATAGTGAATACATGTGCTGTTTGTTTTTCCATTCTTGCGATACTTCACTCAGGAGAATGGTCTCCAGTTCCATCCAGATTGTTACAAAAAGTATTAATTCATTTTTTTAATGGTTGAGTAGTACTCCATGGTATACATATACCACCTTTTATTAATCCACTCATGAACTGATGGGCCCTTGGGTTGATTTCACATCTTTGCGATCGTGAATTGTGCTGCAATAAACATTTGAGTGCCAGTGTCTTTTTGATAAAATGACTTTTTTTCCTTTGGGTAAATGCCCAGTAGTGGGATTGCTGGAATGGTAGGTCTACTTTTAGTTGTTTGAGGAATTTCCATAGAAGTTGTACTAGTTTGCAGTCCCACCAACAGTGTATAAGTGTTCCTTTCTCTCCTCATCCACGGCAGCATCTATCGTTTGGGGACTTTTTGATAAAAGCCATTCTCACTGAGGTTAGGTGGTATCTCATTGTGGTTTTATTTTGCATTTCCCTGATGATTAGTGATGTTGAGCATTTTTTCGTATGTTTACTGGCCATTTGTCTATCTTCTTTTGAAAAGCTGTTCATGTCTTTTGCCCACTTTTTTAATGGGGTTCTTTGATTTTTTTCTTGCTGATTTGCTTGAGTTCTTTGTAGATTCTGGTTATTAGCCCTTTATTTGATGTATGGCATGCAAATATTTTCTTCCATTCTGTAGGTTGTCTATTCACTCTGTTGATTGTTTCCTTGGCTGGGCAGAAGCTTTTTAACTTTTTAAATAAAAAGTTTACAGTGTTTTCATTTTTTGTTTTTCAGAATTATTCCTGTGGTGCTTAGAGGTTTGATCAACTTTTTTAAAAGTTAGACAAATGTGAAGTCTAGAGTTACCTAATCTATCCTAGCACAGTTAAAAGTAACTCCAAGGGAAACCTAGCAAAGGGGACAAAGAAATGGTTTGTCAGTAATAAATCAGAAAAGGAACTATAAGGAAAGCTCAAGCAAAACAACCAGGAACAAACAGCTAAATGTGTTTATTCTGCAGGAGGCCAAAGTATAAGAACTGCTGGAAAGTGAAATTCACATGTATAAAAACAGATATAGCCCAAAACATCTGGAGGCACTATGGAAAGAAAAAGAAAATTGTGTCTGATTTTAAAATAGCTTGGGATTTTATCTACTAATTTCAAAATTAATTGTTGAATGTCTAGCCATTCAGGCGATCTGCTAGGAGATTTCTTAGCCCTTGGTCACAGTCCCTGCCCTCAGGAAATGTGCAATCTAGCTGAAAAGCTAAAGCAAAACCACAAATAACCACAATCTAAGGCAGAATATTAGAAATTTCAAAAAGAGAATTACAAATGAAATGTTCTGGGGCTCAAAGGAGAAAGAAATAAAATGCAATGAAAGGAATCAGGAAAGAATTCCTTGAGGAAATAGCATGTGGGTTGAACTTTGAGTACTAAATAGGATCTCAACAGGCAGATACTAAAGGAGAGCATTCCAGCCAGAATAGCAAGATCAGAAGCATGCAGGTGATAACATTCTGATAACAGAATGTTTATATAACTGATTCCAGTTTTGTCTGAGCCTGGGATATTTACAAGACAGAAAACTGAAAAGTTAAGTCCAAACTCTGTTGTAGTGGTCAGAACAGTTTTATTTTATTTGATAGTCAATGAGAAACCACTAATTGTTTTAAAGAGGAAGGTGATGCAATGGAGCCATGCTTGGGTAGGATTAATCTAGAAGTGTTTTTAGTCTAAGACATAGTCTGTCTCTCTGAGCTCTTACAATCAATGATAGACTGCAACTATGTGTACCATAGATTCACTTTGGAGTGATAGGAGTGGTTGTAATTGAGTTAATGAAAACTACTACTAATATACGGAGGTATTTTGAATAAAACAGACTGATTTCAGTATTTCCTGCCCCACACTCCCAAAAGAGAGAGTGGTAAACGTGTGTCTCTAAAGGTCCACTGGGAAGGGATAGCGCAAAATCACCCCAGATGGAGAGAAGCACTTAGAGAGGTAGGCAGGGGAAATGGTTGAGCCTGGGTAAGTGACTGTATTTTTTGTGGTCTCCAAACAGCTGAGACACATGCTTTTAAGCCCTGAGAATTGGTGAGGAAGAGATGGAGCTTCAGGTGAGTTCTATCTAGGGAACACATGAGCTAGACCCAGCTGCAGCCCCAAACCCTGTGCCCAAGCCTGTCAGAGAAGCAGCAGTACCACCACTCTCAGTGGAAAATGAAGGCTTTGCTACTAAGCACATCAGCAGGGACCTTTGAAATTCTGGACTGCATAAACCCGTAAGGCCTTCTCACAACCTGGGGAGGTAGAACCAGAGTCACAATAATGAGTGGTATTAAATCATCCCCCTGGCCCCCAAAAGGAAGACTTCAGGTCAGATTTAATTTGGTTTAGAAAAGAATGGTTGTATCCTGTGTTTATGATAGGGTAAAATTAATAACTGGTACACTAGCAAGAAAGACCTGAGTTTTAACAGACGTCATCAAGCTCCTTAAGAAGAAGCACTATTGTTTAGCTATGATAGGAAACTACACTGGTATTCGCATGCTTTGCTGAGTATAATGAACCCTTTTTGCATAACAACAGCTTTGATAATTCCGTTCTCACAATGGCAGGTACCTATAACAAAACATCTTGCTTTCTGACAGAAGAAACAGACATAGAATTCTACCCAGTTGACAGCGTTTTTTTCCCCCTGAATATGTCAAAAGAAACTCTACAAAATTATCCCTGACTCATGCTCCACAAGATAAAACTTTTATTTCCATTGATTTTCTTCATATTCCCACCCCTGCCACACTTGCATTCAGTGACCACCACTAAAGGAAACATACACACACACACACACACACCCACACACACAGGCACACACACATATTTTAGGGGATTGTTATCTTTCCTACTTGACTAGATGGGGGAAATCACTGCCCTATCATTTTAGCATTGGCAAGAAGCCAATCATTCGCTCAGTCCTGCAGCATCCCTATGTTCCCTGATTAATGAAAATTACCAGCAAGTCTGTAACTATGGGCAGGAATTGAAAAGCCTTGGGTCAACAGTTTTAGTACAGTTTAGGAACTACTTTTCAGTGCCAAATGACTAGATTAGCCTGAGAACCAAATATGGTTCTTCAGTATTCTCTGATGTATAGAAAACAATATCTTGCTTATATAGAGAATGCGCTCTCTCTTAACACTTCTCTCTTTCCACCCTCTATATGCCTTTAAAAAAAATCTCCCTTTTTATCTCTCTATCCTACCAAAATCCCAAGTCCCAAATGCAAACTCCTGTCCCAGATTATATATTCATCATAGCCAGTGCTCTCCATAGCCTAATACAATAAAATCAATGCAAAAATGTCACTTGTCAGTCTCTTTGTGCATAAGATAAAATGATGCCATCTGTGAGACAAAGTAATGTGAGGTAATGAGTCATCTCCAGGTCCTGTAAAATAGCCTAGTCAGTCTGAGACTGGGGAGAAAATGATAAAGAGAGGGCAATCAGAGAATCAGTGCAGTAGTGATTCATTTCTTAATTTATAGAAATGTGAAGTTCTTTTAAGCTGATATGAGCAGATCAACTGACAAACCTGCTATGCACATCTGCACTTTTATTACACTTTTATTATACCTGCTAAGCACACCTGCATTTTTATGATAGAGTTTGCCTGAGGCCATCATAGCAGCAGGGCCAGGAATACATTAGTAAAATTAGAAGAAATATCATCAGGCAACTTCAGGCTGCATGTAAACAATTAACAGCTCATTAAGGAGAATTTCACTGTCGTGGGAGCCTATCCTTTCCTTGACAGAATTTAAGCTGGCTAATGAAATGAGGCCTCCACCACAAGGATCAGGAGTGTCTCAAAGGCTGTGTCAGTGTCTGACTCAGAACTATCTTTTAGCATACTTATTGCACTATAATCATCTATTGAATTCTCCATATTTATTATGGTAGGCCAACTAGAAAAAATTTACCTTTCTAAATTCTTTTCACAGTCCTGCTTCTTTAATGTCCCTATCTCATTCTGGGGTATAAGTTAAAGATACTGAATGTATGCAGACATATTTTAGCCTCTGGAAAAGGTTTCAGCAGAAGTGTAGTAGTAAAACTGAGAAGCAAAAGGGCTGATGAGGCAGTAAAGTGAGTACATATTCAAAACAATTAACACTCCCCCCCAAAAAAATAAAACATAATAGTGGTGGGCAATTTCCAAACCCCTCACCAAGGTCTCAATCAATTTTAGATTTAGCAACATCACAATCTGCCTAATACATTCACTGAAGCACTTTGGGATTAATTTGGCAGTTTAAAGCTTTGCTCCCAAACCAATAACTAATTGGACTTTAATGCCAAGTTTGCCTATTTTCTAAATAATATATTTTCTTAAAAAGACTTTGATTTATAGGCCTATAGTTGAGCTTGAAATGCATATTTTGAAATTGAGCATATAGTTCAAAAGAATAAAATGCACAAAAATTAATTCTATAATAAAATAGCACCATCTGACATGCAGGAAGTGTAGAACATAATTGAGGTAAAGAGGTCTTGTGCTCCTGCACTGTTGCTGAAAGCTGTTGGGTCAGGATATAATTTTAACCTGTATTGTATAAAACTGCAGTAGGATTTATTAAGTCATTCAGCTAACATTTATTGAACCCTCACTGTGTGCCAAGCACTGGGCTAGAGGTACAGGGAAGAATTAAATGTGTTTCTGCTCTCCAGGAGCTCGTATTTTACTTGGGAAGACAGATGTCTGAGTGGCTAATCACACTGACATTAAGTGTCATTAATTAAGTATGATTTAAGTGTTGTGAGGGCCCCAAGAAGAAGCAACTTCTTGTGGATGATAGTAACTGAGGCCTGTAGCAGTGGTGTCTCTGGGTACAGTAAAGAATACATGTAATACGCAGAAGGACACACACCATGTTATTCTCTCATGGTACCCTGTTCTTTTCCTTTGGGACAGTTACGCCAACAGTTACGTGTGTGATTATTTCAGTCATGTCGGTCTCTCTGACTAGACTATGAAGACCTCAAAGAAAGGAACTTGTCTGTTTTTGTTCACCATCCCCAAGACCTATTATGGTGCTGGCACACAATAGATGGTCAGTTATTCTTTGGTGACTAATAAATGAAAGAATAAATGTTTTCAAGCTATGGAAAGAGATCTATTATGGGAATCTTTACTACAATATCAGTATCTAGCACTTTGCCCTTTTGAGAAGCTTCTTCTTGGGTTTTCATTCAAATAGTTCACCCATTCCAGTATAGGCAGTCATCCTCTGACCTAAGCACACAAAACTAACCTAAGCACTGCCACACGAACACCTACACCACACAGGTTATACAACATATATCATAAGCATAGTACACTACGTCACTACATGCAACACAGCTTACCTTTTGAGCACCACAGACCCTAGCACAACACCTGCACCCTACCCATAGCTTATCTCCTAAGTATATGAATGTGTCCTTATTCATCCTGTCACCATGTCCTCCTTTCTTAGTCCTTGTCACTCCCAGCCTGTGAGAGTCAGTAACGGTTTCACAGAAAGTGTTATATTTGCTGGGGTATTGGATTGACTGGATTCCACTGAAACCAAACCTTAGATCATTTGGTGTTTTCATCAGGAGAAACTCCTGCTCTAGAAGTATCCAATTCATGTCAGGAGATGTTTCTCCCTGAAAAAATCACATCACAATGAAATGAACCCACTCAGAATAATATGTCTAAAACTTTCATAGGGTGCTCTTGAAACTGAGGTAGTCACTGAAACTCGAATATATGTGTCACTTGCTTTACATGGAAGTGCATAAAAATTGGCCATTTTTTGTTAGAGAGAATATGGGACAGAGATTAATCAAAACTTGGCACAGGTATTTTCAAAAGGGTGTCAATGGAGTAATTCAATGCCTATACTTGACATGCAATTCAGCTAAACTGATCTGAATGTGGTTCCTGGAGTAACCACATACAATGCAACTTCTGTATCCTTTTATCATCTTCTCCATGTGTCTAAGACCCAGTACAAATATGACTTCATCCACTAAACTCTACCCAACCACTTGGACCTCAGTTAATAGTCTCTTCTCTAAACTCCTATAACTCTCATTGCCTCTATTACTTATTAGACACTGAATGTATACAATATCATATTTTTATTTAACATTTTATGCATGTTGGAAGGCTGGCATCTAAGAGATTTTAAAAAATTAAAGCCATGATCTTGCATGGGATGAATTTCTGAGGAGACTAGGGATGTTTATCTTAGAGTAGGTTTGGGGATGGGCAAGAGGTGATATGCTAATTATCACTGACTACTCTAAGTACTCCCACATGGGGAGCAAAGAGGATGGTTCTACAGGGCTGCAAAAGAGAGAACCAGGGCCAATGGTTAGAAATTATTGGGAGATTACTTTTATCCAAGTTCAAAGAAGAACTTTCTAATAGAATTGATTTGATACAGAATGGGCTACTGCCTTAGGATATAATGAAGTCCTTGCTATTGGAAATATTCAGTAAAAGACAATGTGACTATTTTACAGAGTTGTAGAGAGAACTTAAGGATCAAATAAGCAAAATGAACTTTGGAGATCTTTTCCAATGAGATTCTCTGCTTGTTAATATGTTTTGTCTTCTCAACTAGACTATAAACTCCTGAAAGATTCAGACCATCATATCACTTTCCATCCTTGGTATCTATTCTGGGTCCTAAATGTAGTAGATGTTCATTAAACATTTGTTGATCAAGACAGACCCTGAGATCTATACTGAAATAAATAATAAGGCTTGAGACAATTTTTGGAAAAAAGTAACCACATTAATAATGTAATTAAAAATATACTCACTTTGAATATTTCATACCATGAGGTATCGTGCAATTATTATTAAAAAAAAAGTATATAAACAATAGTATTCATGATCAGCAATAAGGAAATAGCAATTGTATTAGTATTGATAATGTTAGTAATGTTTATAATGATTTCTAAGCCTTGATAAATTTTAGATGGATATACTATAATAATCATACACTGAATAATAACTTCATGCCAGTAAATCAATAAGAAATAAAATGAAACTGAGTGAGTTATTAGGTGTAAATGACTAGGGAAAACGAAAAATGAAAATTGTGATTTAGAGTTTGCCAGAAAATAGCACCAAGGTAAGAAAAGTTTTAACAGAACTTAGAAATGAATTCAAAAGAGCTAAGAAAAATAAGTCAAACTAGTCGCTCTGGACCTAAGGAATACCCAACTGATGAGATTTCAGAACTGTCTACTGAGGGTGAGATGTCAAAACTTCAATGTAGAATTCAGATATTCAACCTCAACTAAGAAAAAAGTACAGCTTTAACTCAAAATACCTTGATGTATGAAGAGTGTTTGTGAATTAACCCTGCATTGTATAAAATGTATCCAAGGAAATGGAACTCCTGGGAAACAAACCACCAACACCCAAGGCTAAAATTCCCTCTCCACCCTTTCCTGTCTGCTGAGTGTGTCATTTTAACATAATGATACAAACAGAGGGTGCACGAGGGAATTTTTTGTGTATATACAGGGGATTTCGTGTGGGGATCTATATGTGCAACCAGGGAGTGAAATATTTGCCCAATAAATCTGTTAAAATTTATTCCAAAATTTTATTGGCAAGTCTAAAACAACTGGGGTAAATCCAAGGACCTTCACAGGATTAACCCAGGTTAGAACTGGAGCGTTGGAACTGCAAGGCAGTTTCAGGTACCATAGCTGGAGGAAGAATTTCAATTCTTATCCAAACGATTTTTTTAAAAAGATATGAGGTTATAACCAGGAAAACAAGAAGGCAGTGAAGTCCAGAAGGGTAGGTACTTCCATCCATTGCTAAGAGGAGAACAAAAATGATACCAACACTGATAGCGACGCAATCCAGGCAATTGGTTCTGGACTGAAGTCGAGAATGCTGAAATATTAGTTTCCCGTTTCTCTTCTGTGTTAGTTCACGGTCCAGTGGGCAATCCCTATAGTCAAAGGAACTGAAAAGGCCCAGACATAAGCAAGCTTGAGATTTCACATTGTGAAATATATTAGCTGTTTCATTTGACACTTCTTTTCCTTCAATCTATTGTGTATGCCAGACCATCAACCTAACGGCAATAATACAATGAATAATGTTGATTGAGTTTCTCCACGTATCAAGTGCTTTACCAACATTATTTTGTTTTTTTTTTTTTTTGAATCCTCACAGTTTTTAGCCCCATTTTACAGATGATGAAATCCAAGAATTAAAGTAACCATAGAATTAAAGTAACATACTCAAAACCAATTGGCTGGGCTAGGTTTGTTTTGCTTCTGAAGCCTGGGTTCTTTCCACTCCAAGCTTGCTAAGTAAATATTCAGAATCTGCATTTCAACAAGATTCCCAGGTGGTTCACGTGAACATTAAATTGGGGAAACTACACATCACGCTTTTTCCTTCTTTTTCTCTTATCAGTCTCTCTCACACACACACACAAACACACACTCACACACAGAGAATGGGGGATGGGAGAGAGAAAGTGGTACAAGTCATTATCTACTAAAAAAGTTGGAAATATCAATACACCTTCTTCTCTAACAGCCTATGCAAATGTTGAATTCATCTGTTAATCGAGCTCTTTAAAATAGCATATATATTATATCATCTATTATTAGCATTCTGAAGTGTTTACTGAATAAAATAATTTCGGGTAAAAATGAAACATACTATATTTGATAACAGTTTATAGAGAAGCATAAAAAGGGAAAGAATAGAGGCGTGAGTCATGTGAAAACACAGGAGTCTGTGCTTGCTGTGGTTCACACTCTGATAATAAGTACACTAGCAATTACAAATGAATTTTGAATGGCTGTGGCTTTAGAAAACCCACCAGCTGTAAAAACTATAATCCAAGCTTTCATGGAGCTATTTTCCCTGAAACTGCAGAAAGAATGGCACCATGGGAATTCCTTCCATTTACATATGTTCACCATCATTTTTGGTTGCCAGTAAACTTTTATTTCTAAGTACTGGACCTCCGCAATCCAAAGTGATATTACTGAGAAAGAAAACTGAATGAGAAACAGTTTGCGTTTGGTCTCATTTTCTCTCCTTAATAAATTTTCTCTAGCATAGACTCCATTTCCTTTATCTATGCATCTCAATAAGTAGGTAACATTTAAATTAAATACATTGGCCCTATTCAAAAATTCTATTTTCATTTCAATCTTAAGCATGCTGAAATCTGTTGAACACAATACTGGAGATAGGAATTTAACATATTTAGCATGGATGATTCTCCTTCCTAAGACTAATGGCCCACCTCAGGGCTTCTCCAAAATTTTTCTGCATAGACAACACCTGAGAATCTTGTAAAAATGAAGATTCTGATTCAGTAGGTCTCGGGTGCATTTCTAACATCCCAGGTAATGCCAGTGCTGCCTAGTCCAAGACCACACTACACTGGCAAAGGCACTACACTTAATTTAGCAGTAGCGAAATGTCTCCATTTTCAGCCCCCTTTTTCATCAAGCAAAACTGTCATCTTTTTAATTTTTGTCCTAAGCTGACATGCAGTCTCAAAAGTCATCTTTTTAAATACTTAGTCATACATTTTTATTATAGACAAAATGGAGAACCATAAGAGTAGAAAGACTAAATAAGCATAATCTCACCCCCCAGACATAACTATGATTAACATCTGCCTGTATTTCCTTCCAGTCTTTCTTCAATGCACATACATCTAGCTGTACAAAATGGATATCTTACATCCTTTCCCTTTTGATTTAACAGCCATATCTAGAACACTTCACACTGTTGAACACCCGGTTTTCTATCAAATCTCCAAATAATGTATTTCCTCACAGACATATCCATCACTCAGAATTATGAGTACAATACTAGCTATCAGCCACATAATTCAACAAAGCAAACTCGCAGCTGTTCATCTATGCACTAATGCAGAACAGCAAGAATTCTATAAAATCTTGAAAGTGGTGCAGCATAAATATCATAATGATGTCACAGCTACATATGCACTGGGGACATAGAGGCAAGGCCTCCACCTCCCCTCAAAAATATATTTCATTTCTTCAGAGTGTTGCATTTCTTTTTAAACCTGATCTCCAGAGACATCTATTGGGCCCTTTTACCATCATTCTTTCATATCCAGGGGGGCCGGCTTACTTAGAGAAACATAAGTTTTGTTCTCTTTTTATTTTTTTCTCTCTGCAAAGCTTGCTCACCCTTTTTGACCTTTTCTTGGCATGCTGTAGACCACAGCTGTTTCAACTGATGGGGCAAGAGTCTGATACTCTGTTCTACCCAGGTGTTCCTTTTCATTAACACTGCGTCAGTTCAGGCTGTCAGACAGGCTGTTATACCCGTGACAACTAAACAGTTGGTAGACAACAGGTACAGGTGGGCTACCAGTCACTTGCATATGATTTGAAAGGGCTACACATTTCACTCCCCCTTAATAGCAAAATGGCATAACAGAAATGGATTATGTACAATATTCTAGGCTATTTAATATTGATGAGATGCATGGGACAAATTGGAAAAATGAGGATGTGTACTTTGTAGTAAAATTTAAAATAAAGAACTCTGCCAAAATGTAAACATGACAATAAATGTGTTTTCCTATGAAAGCACTGACATGATACAAGATAACTTTTCATAATTTTTAGCTAAAGTAATTGACAAGATTTGAAAAATTGTGTGAAATCTTTTAGCGTCAGCTACAGGACAAACTCCTGCCTGGTAAGCTAATAATTTTATGTTAGCTACTTCTGGTTACATTGTCTATATGTTAGCACAGCAGTTCTCAAACTTTAGTGTGTGTTAGAATCACCAAGAGGGCTTGCTAAAACACAGATTGCTGGCTCCCACCCCTAGAGTTTCTGATTCAGTAGGTCTGGAGTAGCACCTGAGAGGGTGCATTTCTAAGTTCCCAGGAGATACTAATGCTGCTGGTATAATGTTCACACTGAGAACAATGCTTAGAGTCATGCAATAATTCCCACTGCTTAAGAAAACTGGTTCTCAAATAAAAGTTGGCATAAAAATCACTTGGAGGAGGGAGGCTTAATAAAATATAGATTGTAAGGCCTCAATTTCCAGCACTTCAATAAATGCTTCTGCTACAGGTAGACCTATGTAGTCAACCATGTTCTGATGGGTACTGCTTCAAAAGGGATTGGTTTCCACAGCTGGAGGATCATCAGAATTTCTTAAACCAGAGCTTCCCAAACTACTAATACCATATTAGAAAGGATGATACCACTAGCATACTAATTACCTGGGGATCTTGTTAAAATACAGACTCTGAGTCAGTAGGCCCGGGGTGAGGCCTAAGATTCTGCATTTCCAACAACTCCCTTTCTGATGCTAGAAAGGCCATTAAACTATAGATCGACAAGTCCCATCTCAGAGATTCTTATCCAACAAAATGGAATATTCCCAATTTTTTAAAATGCACGTATGATACACTCAATGTATTTAAATTCTTTTCGTTACTCCCTGTTACCAAATTTTTTCAGATTGATTCTTATGGAATTGCTAGAGTACCAGCAATATTGTATACTTAGTCTTTAGAGAACACCTTTTCTGGAATGTTTCTGTAAAATTAAAGGCAAATAATTGTAAATGTGGAAAAGGCCAAAGAGTCTGAGGCAGATGAGTGGGTTTTTTTGAAATGGAAAAGACTCGATGTGATAGATTGTATTTTCTAAAGAAGACTGCAACAGTAATTCCCATCTCACAGGCTTTTCTACAATATAAACTGCATTCTTTTCCTGTTGAGAGGTAGAGTCTATATGTACTCTCCTCTTGAATCTAGGTGGACTTTTGACTCCCATGTAATCAACTTGATGTGGCAGAAGAGAAGCTGCATGACTTTCTGACTTCTGAGGTGAGGTCAGAATAGGTGATACAGCCTCCTTCTTGTTCTTGGAAGACTGTCTGGAGTTCCAAGCCACCATATAAGAAGTTTGACTACCCAGAGTCCTCCATGCAGTAAGGACACCACTCAGTGAATCTGGATAAAGGATATACAGGAGTTCCTAATACTATGTTGCTCCTGTTGGCAGTCCTGGTCTTCAAGGGCCTCCACATCAGTGCAGAACATGTGAATGAACAAGCCTTCAGATGGTCTCAGTCCTCAACTGTCAACTCCCCACCAGCCTTTGAGACTTCCCTGTTGAGCCTGTGAATATTGTACAGCAGAGGGCAAGCTATTCTCCCCCTACCCTTTCCTAATTCTGACTCACAGAATCCATTAACATAACAAAATGCCCATTGTTTACATCACTCAGTTTGAGGTGGTTTGTTACTCAGCAATAACAACAGGACCACTGACACAATACAACTTAATAAGACCGTATAGTTCTCCACAGGAGATAAATGAGGGGGCCTCTTATTCCAAGCCCACTATACAGGTGATAAAAAGAAATCTTGTAGCTGCAGATCGGCAATGATATCAATAGCTGAAATGTATTCAAGTATTTATTATGTGCCAAATCCTTTATGTATGTATCAGGGAAAAAAATCAAAATGCCTCTTAGGGTTTTCTGGCAGAGGTTTCTACTTTCTCCCCAGTCCTCTTCCATTTACAAAGTATTGGTATAAAAATTTGCTTTCTAAAAAATGATCAGTGAACTGTTAAACACCATTTTTGTAACTTTTAATTTTTATATAATTTCATACCTAAAGAAAATGTCAAACATAGTATTAGGAATGCCTGTATATCCTTTATCCTGATTCAGTGATTGTTTACTTTCTCTCTCTACCTTTCTCTCTCTAAATATATATGAATTGTGTATATAATTTGTATATATAAATTATTTTTATATGTAAATTATATATTTTATATAGCACATAAATATATAATTTATATATACAATTTATATATATCTATAAATGTGTACTTTATATATATATATGTGTGTGTGTATATATATATATATATATATATATATAACTTTTTAAACTGTTTGAGAGAAGGTTGAAGCCATTGTGGATACATTGTACCCCTTTGTTTCCAAATGCTTTAGTATGTTTTTTCTAAAAACACAAACATTCTCTTACCTAACTATGATATTTTTTCAATTGTGCCAGTCCAGGGCCATTTATACGCTGATATGTATTTTTCCTAGTCCAAGATCCAATCAAGATCAAACATTATAGCACAACAAAGTGACTATAATGAACAATAAGTTAGGCTATACTTTAAAATAACTAAAAGAGTGGAATTGGAATGTTCCCAACACAAAAAAATGGTAAGTGCCTGAGTTGATGGATGCTCCAATTACCCTGATATGATTAATCCACACTGTATGCCTGTATCAACACATCACATTTACCCTATAAAGATATACAACTATTACGTATCCACAATAATTAAAAGTTTTAAAAATTTTTTTAAAAGATCAAACACTATATTTACTTGTCATGTATCCTTTAATCTAGAATAGTCTCTCAGACTTTCTTTGCCTTTCTTGACCTTCACTTTTTTAAGAGTACAGGCCAATTATTTTGTAGAATGTTCCTAAATTCAGGATTGTCTGATGTTTTTTCATGAATATATTCAAGTTATGCACTTTGGCAGGAATCCCAGAGAGGCAATGTACCCTCACTGCATCATATCAGGTGGTATGTGATGTTAATACGTCCCATGACTGGTGATATTAACTTTGATCACTTAGTTAAGGTACTGAATGCCAAGTTTCTCCACTGTAAATTTACTATTCTTTCATTTGAAATTAATAAATAATTCGTGGGGAGATATGCTGAAACTATGGAAATATCCTATTCCTTATCAAATTTTACCCCAATAATTTTAGCATCTATTAATGATTTTCTCACTCCATCATTGTTTCAAATTTATTAGCTGGCGTTCTACTGTAACAAAGAACTTTTCTTTCTCACTCACTAACTTATTGATTAATTCATTGATGTCAGTATTGATTCATAGATTCTTTTTTTAATGAATTAGAAACCAGCACCCTATTAGTTTTGATCTTCAAATCATTCCAGATTTGGCCAATGAAAAACACTTCCAGCTAGCTCCTTTGTCATTTTGATTTGTCTGCATAATTATTTGGTTACTTCCTTACTTTCTGGAACAATGAAATAGTCCAAGCTCATTATGTACTTTCTGTGTCCCTGTTCTGTAATCAGTCATTCTCCATAGAGTCCTTGTCATTTCAATAGGGAATTATATTTAGAAATCAAGATCTAGGCCCTAGTTGTGCTCATTGCAACTGGCATGGATTGCTTCCAGGCCCATACAGGTAACAGAGGGATATGTACATTGATGCCTCCAAATCCAATCCAAAACCACAAGGTATATTCTAGCATTCCTCCTTTGCATATTTGTATTTTTCTTCTCTATGATGAGAAACCTGATTGCCATTATGCTCAAAATACCTACTCATTGGCTCGAGCCTAAAATACACCAGTTAGCAATGCAAACTTACTAACCATAATCTAATATTTATACTTTGGGGAGGTGCATATGTGTGTAAAATTTACACCCATGTAACCCACTCCCCTAACAAGATACAGAATATTTCTATCAACTCATAGGATTCCTTATGCACCTTCCCAGCTAATTCCACCACCCCACTTCCACCTAGAGGAAAACACAGATATTTTTTCTTAATGTGTTTTTTGACCTGTTATAGAACTGCGATGGTTAATTTTATGCGTTTACTTGACTGACTTAAGAGATGCCCAGATAGCTGGTAAAACATTATTTCTGGGTGTGTCTGCGAGAGTGTTTCTGAAATAGATTAGCATTTGAATCAGTAAACTAAGCAAAGAAGTTCCTCCCTCACCAAAAGGCAGAGGAAAGGTAAATTCTCTCTCCTTGAGCTGGGACATCCATCATCTCCTGCCCTTGGACTTTGGAGCCCTGGTTCACAGGCTTTTGGACTCTTAAGATTTACACCAGAACCCCACCCCCCACCACTGTTCTCAGGCCTTGGGCCTCGAACTGGGAGTTACACCTGGTTCTCAGGCCTCCAGATTCAGACAGAATTATACCACCAGCTTTCCTGGTTCTCTACCTTATAAACAGCATATTGTTGGACTTCTCAGCCTCCATAATCAGGTGAGCCAATTCCCACAATAAATAAATGTATGTGTGCATATATATCCATATGAGAAGATTTATTATGGAAATAATTATTAAATATGTTATGGGAGATTTATTATATATCTCCATATCACTCTCTCTCTGTCTATATCTATCTTTATCTCCTATTGATACTGTTTCTCTAGAGAGCCCTAATATAAGAACTACATATGAATCATACAGTACATATTCCTTCTGTATTCAACTTTTCCTTCAACATGGTATCTATGAGATTCACTGATATTGTTCCATATATCAATAGTTCATTTCCTTTTATTGCTCAGTAGCATTCCATTATGTGAATATACCACAATCCCTTTACTCATTCTTCTGCTGATAGATATTTGGTTTCTTTCCAGTTTGGGGCTATTTTAATGAAGCTGCTATGAACATTCTTAAAGAACAAGTCTTTTTGTGGCCATCTATAGATAGCTTTGATTTTGAAATTTATAGATTTATAGAAAGTTTCAAACAAATGTATGTTCCTGTGTATACTTCTCTCTGTTTTCCCCAATAGTAACATCTTGCATAACTATAGCAGAATAATATCAAACCCAGGAATTTGACATTGTTACAATCCATAAAGCTTACTAAGATTTTACTAGTTTTACACACACTCTGTGTGTGTGTAGTTTTATGCAGGCTTATCACAAGTGTAGATTCATGTAACCACCACCACCATAATCAAAATATAGAAGTGTTCCATCACTACAAGTCTCCCTTGTACTATCCCTTTATAGCCACACTTACCCTCTTGTCCCTAATATTAATTTTCCAATTGTTATGTACTACTATATAGAGATATAATTTATTTTTGTATATTGATTTGTATATTGTGACATTGCTAATTTCCCTCAGTTTAGTATTGATAGGATTGCTAAGAAAATACATCCAAATTTTGGAAATAGGCAAAATAGATTACTGGATGTTTTTCTAAAGGAGTTTTGAACTGGAATGTCTAGTTCAAGGATCAGCAATATTTTTTCTATAAAAGGTCAAGGTCAATTAGTAAATATTTTAGGTTTTGTAGGCCATACAATCTCTGTCATAACTCCTCAACTCTGACATTGTAGTGTAAAAGCAGCTACAGAAAACACAGAGGCTGGCTATGTTCCAGTAAAACTTTATTTATAAAAACAGACTGGACTAGATTTGGCCCAAGGGCTAGAGTTTGCAGATTCCTGGTCCAGCAGAACCTTTGGGGATTATCTGAGTACGTGGGGGTGTATCTCTGACTGATTTTTACTGATAAGACTATTTTATATATCTGTACATGTAAAAGTTAACTTGTTGAAAACTAATAACAATGCAAATAATTCTTTTCTGAGAGTGATGCAAATGACCCACATTCATGGCAATGAACATAAATTTTGTCCAATGAGTTGCAATTGATTTCTTTCAAGTAGCAAAGATAAACACAAATGTTACAGTTTATTTTTGTTTAGGGTATTAGATAGTTTTGCTTTTGTCATTAAGTTTGTTTCAGCAGCACTTTGACTATTTAAATCTTTGTTCCTCAATTTTCCCTTCTTGCCATTGTTAACGTGTTAATCAGGTTTTAATTAATGAGATAAATAAAATGTTTAACTTTTTTTTTCTTTTTTTTTTTTTTAATTTATTTTTTTAATTTCAGAATATCATGGGGGTACAACACTTTGGCCATACACAATGCCCCTGTTCTGCCCGTGTCAGAGCCACAATCGTGGTCGTCTCCCAAACTGTGCTCCCCACATCCATTCATTGAGAGTTTTTCCCATCCCTTCCACCCTCCTCCCGCCTGCCCTCAGATGAATGTTATTGCCCTGTGTGATGTAAGTGTTCATCAGTTAGTACCAGTTTGATGGTGAGTACCAGTGGTGCTTGTTTTTCCAATCCTGTGACACTTCGCTTCGAAGAATGGGTTGTAGTTCCAAACAGGATAATATCAGATGTGTTAATTCACTGTTGTTCCTTATTGCTGAGTAATACTCCATGGTATACATATACCACATTTTATTGATCCACTCGTGTATTGATGGGCACCTGGGTTGTTTCCACAACTTTGCAATTGTGAATTGTGCTGCTATGAACATTCGAGAGCAGATGTCTTTATTATAAAATGTCTTTTTTTCCTTTGGATAAATACCCAGTAGTGGGATTGCTGGGTCAAATGGTAATTCTACTTTTAATTCTTTGAGGTATCTCCATATTCTTTTCCATAGAGGTTGTACTAATTTGCAGTCCCACCAGCAGTGTATGAGTGTTCCTATCTGTCCACATCCCCGCCAACATTTGTTGTTTGGGGATTTTTTGATATGAGCCAATCTCACTGGAGTTAAGTGATATCTCATTGTGGTTTTGATTTGCACTTCCCTGATGATTAGTGAAGTTGAGCAATTTTTTATATGTTTGCTGGCCATTATTCTGTCTTCTTTGGAAAAGTCTCTGTTCATGTCCTTTGCCCATTTTTTAGTAGGGTTGTTTGATTTTTTCTTGTTGATTTTCCTAAGTTCTGTATAGATTCTGGTTATCAGCCCTTTATCAGAGGTGTAGCATGCAAATATTTTCTCCCATTCTGTAGGTTGTCTGTTCACTCTAGTGATAGTTTCCTTGGCTGTGCAGAAGCTTTTCAATTTGATCAGGTCCCATGTATTTATTTTTGTTGCTGCTGTGATTGCTTTGGGGGGTCTTCTTCATAAATTATTTGCCTAGGCCAATGTCCATAAGAGTTTTTCCAACATTTTCTTCGAGAATTCTTATGGTTTCATGTCTTAGGTTTAGATCTGTTATCCATTGTGAATTGATTTTTGTGAGAGGTGAGGTGTGGGTCCACTTTCAGTCTTCTACATATGGCCATCCAATTTTCCCAGCACCATTTGTTGAATAGGGATTCTTTTCCCCAGTGTACGTTTTTCTGGAATTTGTCAAAGATCAGGTGACTGTATGAGGTTGGTTTTATATTTGGGTTCTCAGTCCTGTTCCATTGGTCTACGTGTCTGTTCTTGTGCCAATACCATGCAGTTTTGGTTACTATAGCCTTGTAGTATAGTGTGAAGTCTGGTAGACAGATGCCTCCCAATTTGTTCTTTTTGCTTAAGATTGCTTTGCCTAGACGGGGTCTTCTCTGGTTCCACACGAAGCGTAGAATTATTTTTTCTAGATCGGCAAAAAATGATGTTGGTATTTTGATAGGGATTGCATTGATTCTGTAAATTAATTTAGGTAGCAAAGCCATTTTTACTATGTTGACTCTGCCTATCCAAGAGCATGGTAGGGCTTTCCATCTATTTACATCCTCTGCAATTTCCTTTCTCAGTGTTTCATAATGCTCTCTATATAGGTCTTTGACCTCCTTAGTTTGATATATTCCTAAATATTTAATTTTCTTTGGTGCTATTGTGAAAGGTATTGCATCTTTAATTTGTTTCTCGGCTTGATTGTTATTAGCATATATGAAGGCTATGGATTTGTGTGCATTAATTTTGTATCCTGAGACTTTGCTGAATTCATTTATCAGTTCCAGTAATCTCTTGGTTGAATCTTTGGGGTTTTCTATGTATAATATCATATCGTCTGCCAATAGTGAAAGTTTGACCTCTTCTGCCCCCATCTGGACGCCCCTGATTCCTCTGTCTTGTCTAATTGCTGTGGCCAGGACTTCCAGCACTACGTTGAAAAGAAGTGGAGATAGTGGACACCCTTGTCTGGTGCCAGTTTTAAGGGGGAATGCCTTCAATTTTTCCCCATTCAGTATGATATTGGCTGTGGGTTTATCATATATGGCTTTAATAGTTTCTAGGAATGAGCCATCTATGCCTATATTGTTAAGAGTTCTTATCATAAAAGGGTGCTGGATTTTGTCAAAAGCCTTTTCTGCATCTATTGAAAGGATCATATAATCTTTGTTCTTCCTTTTATTTATATGGTGAATTACATTTATAGATTTGCCTATGTTGAACCATCCCTGCATCTCAGGAATGAAGCCCACCTGATCGTGATGGATTATTTTTTTGATGTACATTTGAATTCGGTTTGCAAGGATTTTATTGAGAATTTTTGCATCTATATTCATAAGGGATATTGGTCTGTAGTTTTCTTTTTTTGTTGTGTCCTTTCCTGGCTTTGGTATCAAGGTGATATTGGCTTTGTAGAATGAGTTTGGGAGGATTCCATCCTTTTGGATATTTTCAAATAATTTCTGCAGTATAGGCACCAGTTCTTCTTTGTAGGCTTGGTAGAATTCAGGTGTGAACCCATCTGGTCCGGGACTTTTTTTTGTGGGTAGATTTTTAATTACTGCTTCAATTTCGGTGCTTGATATTGGTCTGTTTAGAAATTCAGTTTCTTCCTGGTTGAGCCTAGGGAGGTAGTGTGTTTCTAAGAATTTGTCCATTTCCTCCACGTTTTCGTGTTTGTGGGCATAGAGATTTTTGTAGTATTCAAAGATGATGTTTTGTATTTCCATGGTATCAGTTGTGACTTCTCCTTTTTCATTTCTGATTGAGCTTATTAGAGTCCTTTCCTTTCTACTTCTGGTCAACCTGGCAAGTGGCCTGTCTATTTTGTTTATCTTTTCAAAGAACCAGCTTTTCGTTTCATCGATCTTCTGTATTGTTCTTTTGTTCTCGATTTCATTTAATTCTGCTCTAATTTTGGTTATTTCTTTTCTTCTGCTGGTTTTAGGATTGCTTTGCTCTTCCTTTTCCATTTCCTTAAGATGATTCATTAGTTTACTGATTTGTGACTTTTCTGTCTTTTGGATGTGGGAATTTAGGGCGATAAGTTTTCCTCTCAGGACTGCTTTTGCTGTATCCCACAGATTTTGATAACTTGTGTCCCCATTATCGTTTAGTTCGAAGAATCTTTTGATTTCATTTTGAATCTCCTCTTTGACCCAATAATCATTCATCAATAGATTGTTTAGTTTCCAAGTTTTTGGAGGGAGATGTGAGTTTCTGTTGGAATTGATATCTAATTTTATTCCACTGTGGTCTGAAAAGATACATGGTATGATTTCTATTTTTTTGAATTTGTTTAGATCTGTTTTGTGGCCTAGGATGTGGTCAATTTTAGAGAAAGTTCCATGAGCTGATGAGAAGAATGTATATTCAGTGTTATTTGGGTGGAGTGTTCTGTAGATATCTGTTAGGCCCAAATGTTCTAGAGTCCTGTTTAGGTCTTTTATTTCTCTATTTGTTTTTTGTTTGGAGGATCTGTCCAGTTCCGTCAGTGGGGTGTTGAAGTCCCCTGCAATTATGGCATTCCTGCTTATTATGTTGTCTAGATCTAGCAGCATTTGCTTTATGTACCTGGGTGCTCCTGTGTTGGGTGCATAAATGTTTAGGATTGTTAAATCCTCTTGTGAGATTTTTCCCTTCACCACTATATAGTGTCCATTTTTGTCCTTCTTTACTTTTATTGCTTTAAAGTTGATGTCATCTGAAATGAGGATGGCTACTCCGGATTTCTTTTGGTTTCCATTAGCCTGAACAATTGTATTCCATCCTTTCACCTTGAGTCTGAATGCGTCTTAGTGTGTAAGGTGTGTTTCCTGAAGACAACAGATACTTGGTTTGTATTTTTTAATCCATTCAGGCAGCCTATGTCTCTTCAATGGGCAGTTCAAGCCATTTACATTTATTGAGAGAATTGATATTTGGGGTAAATTTCTGATTATTCTGTTGGGTGGTATCTTTTTTTTTTTACTTCTTGCATCATTGTGGAATCTGGTTTCTGGGGTTTTAGCCTTTGCATAGTTTTACATAGGTAGGTGTCTGTTGCTCTGTTTAGTGTATAATGCAGGTCTAAGCATTTCTTGCAAGGCCGGTCTGGATTTCGCAAATTCTATCAGTGATTGCTCATCTGGAAAGGTCTTTATTTCTCCCTCATATAAGAAGCTTAGTTTGGCAGGATACAGAATTCTGGGTTGACCTTTGTTTTGTTTTAGGAGATTGATGATGTCTCCCCATTCCCTTCTGGCTTGTAAGGTTTCAGCTGAGAAATCTGCAGTTAATCTGATGGGTTTCCCATTGTAGGTTACCTCCTTTTTTCGTCTTACAGCTCTGAGGAATGCCTCTTTTGTGTTTACTTTGGTCAGTCTAATAATTATGTGGCGTGGTGAATGCCTTTTCATGTTGACTCTCCCAGGAGTCCTGTGTGCTTCTTGTACTTGGATGTCGAGATTTCTGGCTAAGCCATGGAAATTTTCCTCTATTATTCCTTCAAATAAATTTTCCAGCCCATGCGAATTTTCTTCCTCTCCCTCAGGGATACCTATTATCCTTATGTTTGGCCTCTTTACATAATCCCACATTTCTTGTATGCTTTTTTCCTGCCTCTTGTTTTTGTGTTCTTTCTCTTCGGCTGATTTATTTAGCGTATAGGAGCTGTCTTCTAGCTCTGAAATTCTTTCCTCTGCATGGTCCAGCCTATTCTTAAGGCTTTCCACTGTGTTTTGTAGATCCTTGAATGCTTCTTTCATTTCTAGGATTTCTATTTGATTTTTCCATAATATTTCTATTTCTTTGGAGAATTTTTCATTCATTTCTTGCATTTTTCTTGTGGTTTCTTTGTGCTGAGATTCAATTTTCTCTTGAATTTCATTGAGCTTTCTTATAATCCATAAATGAAATTCCTCTTCTGTCATTCTACCCATTTCATTTGGGTTGGTATCCATTGCTGAGGAACTGATAATTTCTTTTGGGGGTGACTTTTCACTCTGATTTTTCATGTTCCCTGAGTTCTTTCGCTGGTTTTTTCTCATCCGGCCTCTTGGTCGAGAGCTGGGGGTGTTAGAGCTAGTTTATGACCCTGTAACCAGGCCCACAATTATTGTTCCTTGGCAAAGCCAGGGAGAGAAGTAGTGGCCTATGTTGCCTTAGGTGTATTTTAGCAAGTTTGTTGGATCTTGAGTTAACTCTGACCTGTGGTCTTCTCCTCTTCCCAGTGGAGTGTGGTGAGAATGACCTCCCAGCTTGGGCTCTGAGCTAATGGATTGTACTTGAGGATATGAATCCTCCGCTCCCTATTAGCTAGGTATTCTGTTATGTCCGTGGCAGACTCTGATTCCCCAGTTGGGGTATGCAAAAGCCCTGTGCTTTGGCAGGGGCCTTGTAGCTCCTAGGGGTTACTTTGACCCTGCTCCTCCTGAGGTGCAGGTAGAAACACAATTTCCTTTGGCTGCAGTGTGAGAGCTGAGTTGGGAAAATTCTACACAGCTCAGAGGTTGCTCATCTAGCCACGTGTGGCTGCCCTTCTGATGTGTGACTCTGCGTGATACTGGTTGATAGGGGGATCTCCAATTGTGCACCCCTTTTCCACCACTAGACCCCAAGGTGAGGGGGGTGGCCGTCTCTATCCCCAGCAGTCTCCACCAGGGGGATGTTCCCACGGGGAGGGGGGAGTAGTGGCCACTGGAAGTGCTCTTGGATGGCGCGAAATTCCCTATTGAAGTGGGCAGGATTATGGGGAGCTGCTCTGGTTCAGCCTGTGGCTCTTGAGGTATTTGGTTGTCATGGGAACCAGCAGTTATACCAAATGAGTCACTATGGCCAGCAACCTTCAAAATAAGCGATCTCTGGGGTACAGGAGGGCTGGGACCTGAGGGGCGGGCACTAGGACCAGCACGGAGCGGAGTTGTCGGAGGCCAGAGCCGGGGTAGGAGAACCAGATGGCAGAGCTGCAAACTGTTTCCAATACTCAAAGGTCCCGCCGCTACAGTTCTGGGATCTCGTCCCACCTGGAACCCACGGATGCAGCTGTCCCTGGCCACCACAGGCAAAGCCTGTCTCGCCCCTGCAGAAGAGCCCCGGGCCGGGGCGGGGCGGAGCTAGAGACGCGGCTCACGGCTCCGCCCGGGCGGCTGTAAAGATGGCGGCCGCCGCCAGCCTGGCGCACAGCCGGGCTCCGATCACGCCGGGAGCGCAGTTTTTCTCCGCCGGTAGTTGTTAGCAACCTTTAAGGGCGCGTCCCGCTCTCCGATAAACTCCTGGGCCCAGTCCCGCTGACTTCTAGTGGCGCAGTGCCGGCCTGCGGGTTCCCGCGCACTGTCCCGGGAAGCTGTGTCTCAGTCCCCGCCCAGTTCCTCCCCAGCCCTCGGCAGTCTCTGTATATTGTAGCTGCGAGTTGTGTTTGGCTCTGGCTACTTCCTCCTCTCCACAGGGCTCGCCGTCCCGAGCAACTGCTCTGTCCCAACTCTGGGCTTGTCCCTGACTGCGTGTATGGGGAGGCGCGTAACCGCTTGGGGGGCAGGTCGCGCTGCGCCGACCTGGCGAGCGCGTCCTTCCCGCGCTCTGGGCTCTATTGTGCTCCGTGCGCCCTCCGATCTTTGTGAAAATTTTGTACCTGTTTTCTTGGGCTGGGCGTTCGGCGTTGTTTCTCTGTAATTCACAATGCTGTTTTCGGAGTGAGCGGTCCGTGCTCGCAGGCAGCCGCTGGCGTTCTTCACCTCCTTTCCTGGGAGCGGTAAGGTGGGAGGACCCTATCACACCGCCATTTCTGAATTGATGTCAAATGTTTAACTTTTATTTATTCTTTGTATGAGAGTCATGTTTTTAACATTTTAAACATTATATTTTAATAGGAACTTTTACATGAAGTAATCATGATGTTAGTTAATCAAAAGTTTTACTTTTTATTTTTTCATTTTTATGCTTTATAATACTTTTTCTGTCTTATTACACTGGTTTGAATCTCCAGTATGAATAAAATATTCTATCTCTATATTTTCTAATGTTACTTTTTGAATGTGTTGAGGATTGTTGCTACATATATTCAGATTCAGCAGCACATTTTGTTTTTAAAAGACTTCATAATTGGTCCTTTTTGTTGAAAACCCAAGCCATCCCCACTGTGCCCCAGATCCTTCCTCACACATTAATCTGAGAGTTTTGAGAAACAGAGAAATATATTTCTGTGCATTACAGAACAACACAAATTTGGGATTTGTTATGAGGAAGTTGAATGTGAGTATTTTAGTTTGTTTTATGTTGCTATAACAGAATAACACAAACTGAGTAATTTATAAAGAAAAGAAACTTATTCCTTACAATTCTGGAGGCTTGGAAATCCAATGTTGAAGGGCTTGTGTTTGGCTAGGGCCTTATTGGTATGTCATTGATGGCAGAAGGCAGAAGAGCAATAGAACACACACAAGAGAACAAGAGAGCAAATTAGCAAGAGGGGGCTGAACCTCCTTTTGTAATAAGGCCACTCTCTTGAAAAGTAACCCACTCCTGCAATAATGACATTAATCCATTCACAAGGGCAGAGCCCTCATAACCTAATCACCTCTTATTAGTCCCCACCTCCTAACACTGTTGCATTGGGGATTAAGTTTCCAACACATGAACTTTGGGGGACACATTCAAACCATAGCAGTGTTACTGAAAGATAACCAGAGAAATAGTCAAGAAAGAATGTCTGGAGGAGCAGCAAAATGTCAGCAGACCTGCACCTAAGGGCAGATACAATATATTTCTTAGTGGCAGGAAACTGCTGATAAAATTTGTGGAACAATGATATTTAATTTGCATTAGACATTCCTTCTTCTGGGCCAAAATTATCCATCACTTCTCCAAATTGTCCCATACATTTTGGTTACACACAACAACTTTTGACAGATTTACTTTGAAGAATAAGTAAAAAGATATTATTTTCCTTGCTTAGAATGATGTACAGAACAATATAGCAGTTTCAGAAAGCAAGATGACATCAGAAATCTAGAAACAAATTTTGACTAATAATTTGGAAGGAGAGATAACAGGAAAACAGAAATTCTTTCATATATGTCCTCCCCCCAACACACACATACACAGAAACAGACACTCTTCTCAGGAATTCTTGGAAATATTGTGGAGCTTGGTGATGGTCCAACATATTGGAAATAGAGGAATAAAGTCAATTTGCATGAACATTAAAGGAAAGGGTGAATCCAGAATTTTGGAGAACATGTAGACATTGAGTTATACATATGTCTTCTCATACAGCCTCAATATAACCTTTTAAGTGAGGTATTATTACCCTAAATTTCATATATTTAAAATTTGGGCTCACAGAAATTTTATAGAATAGAAAATACCAATCACCAGAACACATACGCTCCATCTCACTATTAATGATGTAAATGCAAATTAAGATACCATATTATACTTCTCAGGCTTATTAAATTAAATGCAAAATACCAGATATCAGTAAGGATGTGGAAGAAGAGGACCCTGCTCCTGGGAGCATAAATTGGCACACCCTTGGAGGAAAAAACTGGGTACATCTAGTATATTTGAAAATATGCATAGTCTATGACTCTGCAAGTCTACTTTTAGGTGCATAGCCCAGAGAGAAAGTAGTACAGAGCTCATTAGGAGAAATAATGGCCCCAAACTTCCAAATATGAGGAAAGAAAAAAATTCAACCAGCTCAAAAAAATCCAAATAGAATAAAACCAAAGAGGACCACACTGAGACACATTATAATCAAACTGCCTAAATTCAAGGACAGAATAAGAATCTTGAAAGCAGCAAAAAAAAGTGATTTGTCACATACAAGGGAGAGCCAAGCACAGAGTTTTTGTATGCAATTGAAGTTAAGTTGTTATTAGCTTAAAATAGACAATTACAACTATAAGATATTTTATGTATGCCTCATGGTAACCACAGAGAAAATATCTATAGAGATAACACAAAAGAAAAAGAGAAAGTCATCAAGTTACATCAATACCAAAAACAAAACAAAACAAAAGACAAAGGAAGACTGCAAGAGAGGAAAAGAGGGACAAGAACTACATGATAGCCAGAAAAGAATGAATAAATTGGCAAAAATAAGTCCTTCTCTATCAATAACTACAATTACTTTAAATAGAAATGAGTTAAACTCCCTAATCAAAAGATATAGAATGGCCGAATGGATTTAAAAAACAATATCCACTACATGCTGTCTATTAGATTTAAGGACATATATAGGCTGAAAGTAAGAGATGGAAAAAGATAAATGAGGGTGTCAAAACTACACAATGGAGAAAGTCTCTTCAACAAATGGTTTTGGAAAAACTGGGTATCTACTTGCAAAAGAATTAAATTGGACCCTTCACTTACACCATACACAAAAATAAAGTCAAAATTGATTAAAG
The DNA here is from genome assembly GCA_023783475.1 of Daubentonia madagascariensis. Lineage (NCBI taxonomy): Eukaryota > Metazoa > Chordata > Mammalia > Primates > Daubentoniidae > Daubentonia > Daubentonia madagascariensis. The sequence goes on along the minus strand of JAKFHU010000341.1, from coordinate 3,444,495 downwards.
ACTTAAATGTAAGACCTGAAACTGTAAAACTCCTAGAAGCAAATACAAGGGGAAATCTTCACAACATTGGTCTTGGCAATGGTTTCTTTGATATGACAAAAAGCACAAGCGTAAAAAGCAAAAATAGACAAGTGCATTACATCATGCTACAAAGCTTCTGCACAGCAAAGAAAACAATAAACAGAGTGAAAAGACAACCTACAGAATGGAAGAAAATGTTTGTAAACTATATGTCTGATAAGTGATTAATTAAAAAATACATATAGAACCCCTACAAATCAACAGCAAAGAAACAAATGACCTTATTTTTCAAATATGAGCAAAGGACTTGAATAAACATTTCTCCAAGGAAGACATACAAATAGTCAACATGTAAATGAAAAGATACTCAACGTTACTAATTATCAGGGAAATGCAAATTGATACCACAATGAGTTGTCACTTCACACCTGAAAGGATGGCTACTATCAAAAAAATACAAGATGACAAGTGTTTGTGAGGATGTGGAGAAATTGGCACGCTGTGCACTGTTGGTGAAAATGTAAAATGATTCAGCCATTACAGAAAAGAGTGTAGAGAGTCCTGAAAAAACTATAAATAGAGGTACCATACCATCCAGCAATCCCATTTCTGGGTATATATACAAAAAAAATTAAAATCAGGATCTCAAAGAGATATCTGCACTCCTATGTTCATTGCAGTATTATTCACAATAGCTGAGACACAGAAATAACTTAAATGTCCATAGGTGAATGGATAAAGAATATGTGGTGTATATATATACATTGGAATACTATTTTGCCTTAAAAAAAGAAGGAAATCCTGTTATGTGCAACAACATTGATGAATCTGGAGAACCTTGTGCTAAGTGAAATAAGCCAGTCACAGAAGGACTAACACTGCATGATTCCAATTCTATGAGGTATCTCAAATACTCAACTTCATAGGAACAGAGCAAAGCATAGTGGTCACCAGGGACTGAGGAGAAAGTAAACTGGGGAGTTGCTGTTCAATGAGTATAGAGTTTCTGTTATACAAGATAAATAAGTTCTAGAGCTCTGTGCCTATAGTTAACAAAACTTTAGTGTGCATTTAAAATTTTGTTAAGAGGGTAGATCTCATGTTAAACATTCTTACCACATTAAACACACACAAGCAAACACACACACATGTACTTACACACACCATGCACACACAGCTCTCAACCAAGAAAAGTCTAGGACCAAATGACTTCCCCAGAGAATTCTGTGAAACATTTAAAGAAGAATTAATACCAACCTTTCCAATACTTTTCCAAAAAATTGAAGAGGAGAGAATACTTCCAAACTCATTCTATGAAGCCAATATTACTCTGATAACAAAGCCAGACAAAGACACTACAAGAAAAGAAAACTGCAGACCAATATCCCTAGTGAAAATTGATGCAAAACTCCTCAACTAAATACCAGAAAACTGAATTCAACAACAGAATAAAGCATTACACACCACGACCAAGTAAGATTTATTCCTGGAATGCAAGGATGTTGTAACATACAAAACTCAATCAATGTAATACACCATATTAATAGAATGAAGGACAAAACCCACATGATCATCTCAATTGATGCAAAAAAGAAGTATTTAACAAGATTTGACACGTTTTCTGTTAAAAACATTGAATAAACTAGAAATAAAAGGAAACTTCCTCAACATAACAAAGGCCATTTGTGAAAGTCACACAGATTTTAGAATTTTTTTGGGTAATACTCAATGACTGAAAAGACTTAAAGCTCTTCCTCTAGAATTAGAAACAAGGCAATGGTGACTGCTCTCACTTCTATGCAATATAGTATTGGAAATCCTAGCTAGAACAATTAAGCAAGGAAAAAAATAATAAAAGGCATCTTAACTGGGAAGGAAAAAGTAAAATTATCTTTCATCACATATGACATGATCTTATATGTAGAAAATCTTAAGAATTTTGCAAAAAACTTGTTAGAACTAATAAACAAATTCAGCAAAGTTGCACGATTAAAAAATCAACATATAAAAATCAGTTTTGTTTCTATGCACTAACAATAAACAGCTTGAAAAGGAATATAGGACAACAATTCCATTTATAATAACATCAAAACTAATAAAATATCTAGGATTAAACTTAACCAAGGTGGTAAAATACTTGTACACTGAGAACTATAAGACATTTCTGAAAGATATTAAAGAAGACACATGGAGAGACACAAATAAGTCTGTGTTCATGGATTGGAAGACTTCATGTTGTTAAAATGTGCATAATACCCAAGGCAATCTATAGATTTAACACAATCCCTACCAAAAAGTCACTGGCATTTTTTTCAGAAGTAGAAAATTTTTCAAGGACACAAGTTATCAAAATCTGTGGGATACAGCAAAAGCAGTTCTGAGAGGAAAATTCATCACTTTAAATGCCCACATCCAAAAGACAGAAAGGTCACAAATCAGTAAACTAATGGAACATCTTAAGGAAATGGAAAAGGAAGAGCAAAGCAATCCTAAACCCAGCAGAAGAAAAGAAATAACCAAGATTAGAGCAGAACTAAATGAAATAGAGAACAAAAGAACTATACAGAAGATTAATAAAACAAAAAGTTGGTTCTTTGAAAAGATAAACAAAATAGACAGGCAACTTGCTAGATTGACCAGAAGCAGAAAGGAAAGGACTCTAATAAGCTCAATTAGAAATGAAAAAGGAGAGGTCACAACTAAAATCATGGAAATACAAAACACCATCTTTGAATACTATAAAAATCTCTATGCCCAAAAACATGAAAACATGGAGGAAATGGAAAAATTCTTAGAAACACACAACTTACATAGGCTCAATCAAGAAGAAATAGAATTCCTAAACAGACCAATATCAAGCACCAAAATTGAAGCAGTAATAAAAACTTTAACAAAGTAGACAAAAACATATGTTGGTGAAAATAACCCTTATTCAGTAAATGGGGCTGGAGAAATTGGATAGCCACATGTAGAAGACTGAAACTAGATCCACACCTCTCACATCTCACAAAAAACAACTCAAGATGGATAACAGACTTAAACCTAAGACATGAAACCATAAGAATTCTAGAAGAAAACATTGGAAAAACTCTCATAGACATCGGCCTAGGCAAATAATTTATAAAGAAGACCCCCAAAGCAATCACAGCAGCAACAAAAATAAATAAATGGGACCTAATCACATTAAAAAGCTTCTGCACAGCCAAGGAAACTATCACTAGAGTGAACAGACAACTGACAGAATGGGAGAAAATATTTGCATGCTACACATCTGATAAAGGGCTGATAACCAAAATCTACACAGAACTTAGGAAAATCAACAAGAAAAATCAAACAACCCTGTTAAAAACTGGGCAAAGGACATGAACAGAAACTTTTCAAAAGAAGACAGAATAAGGGCCAACAAATATATCAAAAATTTCTCAACTTCTCTAAGCATCAGGGAAATGCAAATCAAATCCACAATGAGATATCACTTAACTCCAGTGGATTGGCTTATTTCAAAAAGTCCCAAAACAGCAAATATTGGCATGGATACGGAGAGATAAGAACACTCATACACTGCTGGTGGGATTGCTAATTAGTACAATTTCTCTGGAAAATAATATGGAGATACCTCAAAGAACTAAAAGTAGAACTACCATTTGATCCAGCAGTTCCACTACTGGGTATTTACCCAAAGGAAAAAAAAAAAGACATTCTATAATAAAGATATCTGCACTCAAATGTTTATAGCAGCACAATTCACAATTGCAAAGATGTGGAAACAACCCAGGTGCCCATCAATACACAGGTGGATTAATAAAATGTGGTATATGTGTACCATGGAGTACTACTCATCTGTAAAAAACGATGGTGAATTAATACCTCTGGTACTATCCTGGATAGAGCTAGAGCCCATTCTTCAAAGCCAAGTATCACAAGAATGGAAAAAGAAGCACCACTGGTACTCACCATCAAATTGGTACTAAATGATCAATACTTATGTGCACACATGGAAATAATATTCTTCAGGGGTCGAGCAGGTGGGAGGGGGGTGGAAGGGATGGGCAAACTCACACCTAATGGGTGTGGTTGCACTGTCTGGGGGATGGGCACAATTGTAGCTCTGACTTGAGCAGTGAATAGGCAATATATGTAACCAAAGTGTTTGTACCCCCATAATATTCTGAAATTTAAAAATTAAAAAAAAAGAAATAGAAAATTTTTCCCTAATATTCATATGGAATCTCAAGGAACTTCAAATAACCGTAACAATTTCAAAAAAGAAGAACAAAATTGGATGACTCACACTTTCTGATTTCAAAACAATTATAAAGCTAGAGTAATCAAAACAGTGTGGTACTTACATAAAGGCAGAAAATTAGACCAGTGGAATAGAGCAGAGCCCATAAATAAACCCTTGCATATATGGTCAAATGATCTTTGACAAGGGTGCAAAGACTACTCAATGGGAAAAGGACAATCTCTTCAACAAATGGTGTTCAGAAAACTGGATATCCACATGCAAAAGAATGACGCTGAACTCTTATCTTACATCATGGACAAAAATTACCTCAAAATAGATTAAATACCTAAGTGCAAGGCCTAAAACTGTAAAATTCCTAGAAGAAAACATAAGGGAAAAAGGCTTCATGACATTGGCACTTGTTTCATAGATATGACACCAAAAGCATAGGCAACAATAGCAAAAATAGACTAATGGGACTACATCAAACTTAAAAACTTTTGTGTATCAAAGGACATGATCACCCAGGCATAGTGGCACACACCTGTAGTCCCAACTATTCAGGAGGCTGGTGCAATTCAAATGCCTACCCACCAGCTTCTGGTAGCTTCTGCTACAGCTGGCCTTTACCTGTATGTGCCACCTACTGGCCATGGAGGTTGAGATGCACTATCCAGTAATGCTGGAGAATGAGATAAGTTTCCTGAGACCTCTGCAATTCCAGTACTGCAGAAGGTAGTGAGCCTGCTCATATACCTAGTACATCTCTACTATAATCAGTATCGGAGAAAGCCACTGCACAAAGGCTGTATATAACCAAGAACTCAAACAGATCCTTGGCCCCCAGAAATCACCCAAAATTGAAGTCAAACAAACAAACACAACATACCATATACTCAAACCCTCAAGGGGTAAAAATAAAATTAAATTAAAAAGCAAAAAATAAAAAAGTCCTATCCAAATCAAAGTAAATTCAAAAGTAAGAAGTGATAGTTTCTCCAGATGAAAAGGAACCAGCTTAAGAACTGTGGCAATATGAAAAAACAGGCTGTTGTGACACCCCCAAAGGATCACACTAGCTCTCTAGCAATGGAGCCCAACCAAAAGGAAAATTTTGAAATGACAAAGAATTCAAAATATGGATTTCAAGTCAGCTCAATGACATCCAAAAGAAAGTTGAAAGCCAACACAGAGAAATCAAAAAATAATTAAAAACGTGAAAGAAAAATTTACTAAAGAGATAGATTTTTTAAAAATAAAAGTAATAGAACTTCTGGAAATGAAAGACTCAAAGGGAATTACAAAATACAGTGAAAAGTTTTAACAACAGACTAGACAAAGCAGAGGTAAGAATTTCAGAAATTGAAGACAAGGCTTTCAGATTACCCAATCAAAGAAAAATAAAGAAAAAAAGAATTAAAAGAAATGAATAAAATATCCAATAAATATGGGACTCTGTAAAACATACAAACATAATAATTATAGGTATTCCTGAGGGAGAAGAAGAAAAGGCAAGAAGTTTGGAAGAAAAGATCATCTGAGAATACTATGAACACCTTTATGCACATAGACTAGAAAATCTAGAGGAAATGGATAAATTCCTGGAAACCACAACCCCCCAAGCATGAATCAGGAAGAAATAGAAATCCTGAACAGACAAATAACAAGCAGTGAGATTGAAGCAGTAATAAAAAATCTCTCAACCAAAAAAAGCCCAGTACCAGACAACTTCACAGCCGAATTCTACCAGATGTACAAAGAGGAACTGGTACCAATCCCACTGAAGGAATTCCAAAAGATTGAGGAGGGAATCCTCCCTAATTCTATGAAGCCAGTATCACAAAAAGCCAGGAAAGGACGCAGCAAAAAAAGAAAACTACATACCAATATCTCTCATGAACATAGATGCATAAATCCTCAACAAAACTATTTAATAACAAACCAGGATGGGTGCGGTGGCTCATGCCTGTAATTCTAGCACTCTGGGAGGCTCAGCCGGGAGGATTGCTTGAAGTCAGGAGTTCAAGACCAGCCTGAGCAAGAGTGAGACCCCATCTCTACAAAAAATAGAGAAATTAGCCAGGTGTAGTGGTGTGTGCCTGTAGTCCCAGCTACTCAGGAGGCTGAGGCAGGAGGATTGCTTGAGCCCAGGAGTTTGCGGCTGCAGTGAGCTATGATGATGCCACTGCACTCTAGCCTGGGCAACAGAGCAAGACTCTGTCTCAAAAAAATAAAAATGACTAGCAAACAAAATACAATAGCACATCAAAAAGATAATTCACCACGATCAAATGGGATTCATCCCAAGGATGTATGGATGATTCAACACACACAAGTCAATAAATGTAACTCACCATATAAACAGAATTTTTAAAAACCCATATGATCATCTTAATAGATGCAGAAAAAAGTTTGATAAAACCCAGCATACCTTCATGATAAAAAACCTCAACAAACTGGACAAAAAAGGAACAAACCTTAAAATAATAAAAGCCACACATGACAAACCCACAGCCAATATCATATGGAATGGGAAAGGTTGAAAGTATTCCTCCTGTGAACTGGAAAAAGACAAGGATGCCCACTGTCACCACTTCTATTCAACATAGTGCTGGAAGGCCCAGCCACAGCAATCAGGCAAGTGAAAGAAATAAGGGGCATCCAAACTAGAAAAGAGGAAGTCAAATTATCTCTGTCAATGATATGATCTTACACCTAGAAACTCCTAAAGACTCTGCCAAAAGATTTCTAGATTTGATAAATGAATTCAGTAAAGTCTTAGGTTGCAAAATCAACATACACAAATCAATAACATTTCTACACACCAATAATGACCAAGCTGAGAACTAAATCAAGAACTCAATCCCATTTACAATAGTGGCAAATAAAATAAAATACCAAGAAATATACTTAACAAAGGAGTTGAATGATCTCTACAAGGAGAACTACATAACTCTGATGAAAGAAATCATGGATAACACAAACAAATGGAAAAACATCCCATGCTCATGGATGGAAGGATCAATATCGTTAAAATGACCGTACTTCCCAAGTAATCTACAGATTCAATGCAATTCCTATAAAAATACCAATGTTGTTTTTCACAGAATTAGAAAAAGCAATCCTAAATTTTATATGGAACCAAAAAAGAGCCTAATCCCAAAGCAATCCTAAGCCAAAAGAACCAATCCTGAGGCATCACATTACCCAACTTCAAATTATACTATAAGTCTATAGTAATGAAAATAGTATGGCACTGGCATAAAAGTGGACACATAGATCAATGGAACAGAATAGAGAACCCAGAAATAAACCCATATACCTACAGACAACTGATCTTCAACAAAGCAGACATAAATATACACTGGGGAAAGGATACACTATTCAATAAATGGTGCTGGGTAAATTGGATAGTCATATGCAGAAGAATAAGACTGGATGCCTATCTCTCACCATATACCAAAATTAACTTGATATGGATTAAAGACTTAAAGGTAAGACCTGAAAACAAAAATTCTAGAAGAAAACCTCAGAAAAACTCTTCTGGACGTTGGCCTAGGCAAAGAATTTATGATGAAGACCCCAAAAGCACATTCAATGAAAACAAAAGTAAATAAATGGAACTTAAACTAAAAAGCTTCTGCACAGCAAAAGAAATAATTAACAGAGTAAATAGACAACCCACAGAATAGGAGAAAATATTCACTAACTATGTATCCTACAAAGGACTAATATCCAAAATCTACAAGGAACTCAAAAAGCCAGCAACAAAAAGCCAAATAACCCCATTAAAAAGTGGGCAAACAACATGAACATTTTTTGAAAGAAGATACCCAAATGGCCAAATGACATATGAAAAAATGCTCAACATCACTAATCATCAGGGAAATGCAAATCAAAATCACAATGAGATACCACGTTACCCCTGTCAGAACTGCCATTACTAGAAAGTCAATAAAAAGTAGACGATGGCGAGGATGTGGTAAAAAGGGAATGCTTGTACACTGTTGGTGGGAATGTAAATTAGTACAATCTCTATGGAAATCAGTATGGAGATTCCTCAAAGAACTAAAAGTAGATCTACCATTTTATCCAGCAATCCCACTACTGGGTATCTACCCACAGGAAAATAAATCATTATATCAAAAAAACACCAGCACTCGTCTGTTTATCATAGCACAATTCACAATTGCAAAGATATGGATGCAATTCAAGAGCCCATCAACTGATGAGTGGATAAAGAAAATGTGCTATATATGTACCATAGAATACTACTCAGCCGTAAGAAAAGAATCAAATAATGTCTTTTGCAGAACTTGGATGGAACTGGAGACCATTATCCCAAGTTAAGTAACTCATGAACAGAAAATCAAGTATTGCGTATTCTCACTTATAAGTGGGAGCTAATCTACGTACATGCATGATCCTACAGAGTGATATAATAAACACTGGAGACTCAGAAGGTGGAGGATGGGAGGAAGTTGAGAGATGAAAAAGTACCTATCGGGTATAATGTATGCTATTCAGGTGACAGATACACTAAAAGCCCAGACTTCACCAGTATACAATTTATCTATGTTACAAAAAACCACTTGTACTCTCTAAGTTTATTGAAATAAAAAGAAAATACTTGAAATAATGAAATAGCCTGGAAAGTGCAATTTATTAAATATTGGATAAAAATGTGACATATATCTATAATAGAATATTATTCAGACTTAGAAAGGAAGGAAATTCTGTCACATGATAAAACATGGACAAACCTTGAGGACATTATGCTAAGTGAAATAAACCATTCACAAAAAGACAAATACTATATGATTTCACCTATATGAGGTATTTAAAGTATTCAAATTCAGTCTGGGTACAGTGGCTCATGCCTGTAATCCAGCACTTTGGTAAGCTGAGGCAGGAGGATCACTTGAGGCCAGGAGTTTGAGGTTACAGTGAGCTATGATCATGCCACTGTGCTCCAGCCTGGGTGATAAAGTGAGACCCTATCTCAAAAAAAAAAAAGTGATCAAATTCATATAAAAAGAAAGAATAGACGTTACCAGGGGCTAGGGAAAGGGCAAAAAGGGGAATTGTTTTATAGGTGTACAGTTTCATATTTGCCAGATGAAAAAGTTATGGAGATCTCTTTTCACATCAGTGTGAATATACTTAACACTACTGAAGTGTACAGTTAAACATGGTCAATTTTGTTATTTGTTTTTTACGACAATTTTAAAAATGTATAAACTCATGCATGGGATGGATACATACCAACTCCAGGACAGTTTTTTTGTGGAGAATCAGAGATGAATGGGATTGGAGAGAGGGACCATTTTATTTATTATAAATAAATCTGAATCAAATATCAAAAAACTTTAACAGTCGTCAACCATGGATGGAGAGTGCATAAACATTTACTGTATTATATCCAATACATTTTTGTTTTAAATATATCATAATTGTGCAAACATTATTTTAAATCCCAAGATTTATAAAAATGTACTCTACATGTTTTCATAAATAATAAAAGGGAGAAAGTGTATTTGAATTCAGGTCTGCCTAATTATAAATTCCTTAAGAGAAATTCCTATTTTAAACTAATGGTTATATAAACCTTGACTTAAATGACTGAGCGCACCTAAAAAGGTGGCCTTATTTTTCTTACCTGTTCATCTAGTTGGATTAGTACTTTCCACCATGCCTCTGACCTAGATAGTTGATGACCAGCCGAACGAATTATGTTTGTTGGATATCCTCAGAGTCTCCAAACTAATTTCTTACAAATTCCTACTCACACACACCATATCATTTTTATCCTTGCTCTATACCTACTATTTAGCTGTCTAGTATGCTATCTTAAGTGCCTAGAAGTTTCTCCTATATTCTCCATTCTTAGATCCCCGCAGATTTCAAGCTTAATTGAAAATCTACATAGAATAGTTGAGTTAGATAATAGCGTTGACATAGAGACATGCCCAGGAGTTGAAAGTGAAAGCCCACTCTCCATCTTCTTTGCACTATATGAGAAACTGGTACAAGCACAGCCACTGGGTACAATAGACTATGCAGCAATCTTTTGTTCCAGTAGTCATTAGAACTGTTTAGTAGTCCTTACCCAGGGGAAGGGTTTTTTTTTTTTTTTTTTGCCATATGTAGATGATATGTATGTGTAAAACATAGGAGAGTCATGCTTAGTAATGTATATTCTGCTGAGCACATGACCAACTAACTCAAATATTAGTTAACTTCTCTGGGCCTCAATTTTATTGTCTATAATATTAGTTGCTGAAATACCCAGTCAGGTTTCCTCCATTTCTGAAGTTTTATGACCTTATTTGACTATAGATGAACAAATGAAATTATCCAGTTACTCCCATGTATCCTTTATATGTCTATTTTTAAATACTTGAACTGAATATTGTAAACTTTAGAAAACATTGGAAACTTTTAATATGAGACATTAGTTTGAATTCCCATAGATTAAATGGCATGAAGAAGTCCTATCATTTCATACATTTTGAGCAAGTTCTAAATTTTATTTAATCTAGAGATTATGTGCAAGCAAATACTTTCTTCCAGATATTTGAAAATGTAGAATAGCTCACTTCTCAGAAAGAGCTTTGATTCCAGTGAATGGTGATCTACTTTTAAGTGCTGATTTTGAGGAAGCATCATTATTTCTAGATTTTATTGCTTTCACTTGCCATTGGCCATGCTATTATATCAGATCATTAACTACTAAGGTTATTAACTACAACATTTAGTCTTAGTTTAATTATTTTACTAAATGCTTAATAAATCTATTTTTTAGAGACAAAAAATTCAATTCTTCAACACAATCTCTGTTTATTATGTACCAAATAAGGGAGTTCTATTTGGCTCCTTTGACCTCAAGAAATATAATGCAAGTCTTCATCTAACTCTACCAGTGGATCTCATTTGCTATGGTCTGTATCTGGAAATGATTTTCACTGGTAAAGAACATTTGGATTTCTGTGAAACTGATTCTATATTTGTCATTATCATCAATTTATTCTTATAGCCTAAGTTAAATTGTGTCAATATTCCCTAAATGTTGTTGATTAGACTTTCACCTAGGTCTTACACTTTCCTTATAGTGTGTGTGTGTGTGTGTGTGTGTGTGTTTATATATATATTTTATATATATATATATTTATATATATATTATATATATATATATAAAATGAAGTCTAGATAAGACTTACAGTGGATTTTATTCCCATACATCATTGTAATATTTTATATGATTTCTCATCACTACAAATAAAAATTATTTATGTCTTAATTTTCTGATTAATTCATTCAGCATCTATTTTCTACTTAATGTAGGAAATAATATCTCTTTTTTATGATTAAGGTTTCCTGAGTTGTTTAGTGTGTGAATACACTCATTTTCTTTGAGGTTCAGGTACACCAAAAACGTGTATGTTTTCTCAATCTTAAAGCGTTTCATATTTTCTAGCACATTTATCTAAATTGCCTCCTATGTTGCTATCATACATTAGTTTGGAAAATATAGTAATTGATATGATATACTTCAGTTTGGTGACAGAGCTTTATTATTATTTAACAAGTAGAAAATTTTAGTGAATTTGCATTCTTATGCTTAGTTACTGCTATTTCTGTGTTGAAATGGGACTGTAATTATTGGAACATATTGCATTATATTTCAAATAAACATCCCTTATATGTAAGAGTATTATCATCACACATGAAATGTAGTATTTATGCAAAATTAGACAACCTTTTTCAGAAACAAAAATTGAGTTGAAGGAGAAGTTAACTTTGAAAAACTATTTAATACACCAATGCAAGCAACCAAGATTTTATAACAATTGTAAAAAACCAAGCTTTTTACAATTAAATATCTTCAATATGTATTTTCCGTATGAGTCACTAGGAAAGTAAAAGTGCACAGCAATCAGGAGATCGGTGGGAGTAAAAAGGGGAAAAAGAGAGGGAAGAGATCTTTGCTGGAAATAAAAATAAATTAGTTGTAGAATTGAAGCACTTAGATGGACAACTCAGGTAAAAAAAATATTAGTTTCCTTTGATTTATTCAAGTAGTTCAAATAGAAGAAGGTTGTTTAAAGTTGTTATCTAATTCTCTTAATATTCACTTAAATTCTCCACTTCACTCTGATATAACATTTTTAAAGGATGATAGAACAGATATAAGGAGCTCATTCCAGAGATGAACTATTATTTGCAGCAGGCCCCAGTGTCTTCAGAGCCCCATAACACAATTCTTTGACCCTGACACCAGGGTCAATCCACAAAAGTCAAATTACAACACAGATTTCAGGGAAAAGATATAATTATATTCTGTTATGCCAACCTGGCCTTGAAAAATAGCTAGAGTATTGGGAAAGAAGGCAGAGGTCAGAAATAAGCTGTTAAGAGAACAAAATCAGGCATTTACTGAAAAGCTATCTACTAACTCTAATGTAGGAGAGGTGACCACTGCAGGCATGCACTTGTGTAACACTCAATACCTTTTTTTTCCCAAATGGATTCTCAAAACCTTACCCAATTATCTAAATCCTGGTGTTCACACAGTTTTCCCATTGGCCTCTAGCAATGGGATTTTATTTTGACTTGTTGCAATCTGGAGAAAAATGTGTTCCCATGACATGGGTGTTGATTGCAGCTGTTTGATGATTTTTACAAGTTCACCTCAATGTTCTCTCACAAATATATGTGATACTGCCAGCTCTGCAGCTCTGGTGTTCAATATACCCAGTTGGTGTTTAAATGTTCTTACATCTGATAGAGTGGTGCTGATGGAATCTGTTAGAAATGGTGACTCCTCTGCCAAGTATTTGTCAGATTTCTCTGAGAAACCTCTAGGACATCCGTCTAGCCTTAACTGACGTCCGAGGCAGTGATGTTTCCAGTGCCTTCATCAAGTTGAAGGGGCACGTATTTCTGACAGCACAATGATCCATAGCAGATTTCTTTTGACTAGAGAAGAAACCCCTCAAATAAAAATAATAAAGGCATTTTGTCAAATTAGGCTAAATCAATAACAGAGGAAGAGAATCAAGGCAAGAGAATAATTTGAAAAGAGGCTTTAGGGACTCTTTCTATCTCTGAGACCTAGTTATTCTAAAATGAATGATACCCAAAGTTCTTAAACAGAAAAAAAGTAAACAAAATAATGTTTTTGTTTGTATTCAGAAATTATTCTGATATATGCATTTCAAATAAAGTGGATTTTCATTCTTATTTCACAAAACTTGATTCAGAAAACATTTTCTGCTGTCATTTTATGAAACATGCTTCTATTATTATACAATTCTCTGTGTGTGTATGCATGTAGGTTTCAGATGTAAGCCTTTTTTCAAACAGATGGTTCTTGCTTTTAAAGTGTATAAATTACAGCATTGACAAAGCAGAGTATTTAAAAATGGTACTATACGAAGAAATCAAATCTTTAGAAAATGAACGGAAATAACATAGAAATAAATCTTTTTCATTAACTATTAAATCTAAATGTTCAAACCCCAGTCACCTAAACAAGAACTGCGACTGAAAACAGTGAAGTCTCTTATCTTTGCTTCCTGGCTTTAAGTTAGCAAATCCCAGGTTTCTGAGTTTTAATTGTCCATCAATGATTATGTTTCCAAATTTAATCTACTTCTTGGCAGTAGAATCAGCAAAGCATTTGTTCCCTTTCTTCTGAATACAGCTGCAATCAATTGGATGCACAAATGGCATGGAGGATGCTACAGGGAATCTCTGCCCCTTCATGAAATGGGATAGATATTTGGATGATGGTAGTTTTTACAGAATCAAAACAAAACAGTCAGAGCAAAAAAAAAAAATAATCAAGCCAACACCCTCCAAGTATGCACAATTGAAAATGCATATTTGCCACTAATACTTAACGCTTTCAATATTCCCATATATCTATAAACTCTGTTAAAGACCATGCCAAAAGTAAAGTCACTGGCATTATAATAACCATTGGTTAAATGGGTAGGCTAGTAGGAGCATGCAGAAGGTTTTTACACTGTCATTTTTCCATTCAAAGCATTCACAAAATCTACAAGCCATTAGGATGGTAGGTAACTCAGTACCAACGCTGACAGAATCATTTTGCTTAAAATTCAGGTATGTAACTCTGTGATATCTCAGACTTACTAACTATCCCAAAACTATTAGTTAATCACACTTGGAACCAGGGTGAAATTTCCTCTTGTGTGGAATTAAAAATATGTAATTTTTACTCAGCAACATCATTCTCGTTAAATTAGAAGGAAGTACCTCGTGACCAGGAAATAGAAGGTTTACTTATTTCAGAGGCCTTGGCAAGTGAATAAAATATCCAAGTTGGGTGTAAATGGCTAATACCAAATAAAACATTTTGCTTGAACTGGCTGGCCAGTTCAAGAAAATAGGCAAACTAATTTTCATACTGAATTCCTTATAATGATGGAGAAAGAATGAAAAGTGAGAATGCAAGCAGATAATACAAGAAAATCAGAAATGGCTCCTAGAAATGTAATTATTTAGTACAATTAAAGGAGGAACCCAATAGCTACAGATAAAAAACAACAATAACCAGAGCTGGGGAAGTAATTGTATCCCTAGATGTGAGGAGTAAAACAATGAAGTTTCTAGATGATACACGTATAAAGTTATCTTCACGACCTTGGAATAGGAAAGAATTTCTTAAGTAGGAATCACAAAGCATTAAATATAAGCTGTAAGATGGATAAATTGGACTATATCACAAGCAAGAAATTCTATTCAACAAAAGACACCGAGAGAAGAAAAAGGTAAACCAAGAGTGGGAAAAGATATCTTCAACACATGACTGACAAGAGGCTCATATCCAAGATATATCAAAACACTTACAAATAAGAAAAAGTCAACTCAACAAAAAAAAAAAAGGATAAGAGTTGTGTGAACTGGCACTTTTCAAAAGAGGGTATTCAAATGGCCAATAAACATTTGAAAAGATGCTCAACTTTATTAGTCATCAGGGAAGTGCAAACTTAAACCACAAATTCAAGTCATAACAAACCCACTTGCTTGACAAAACTTATAAAGACTCCAAAAAGATTCCAAGTATTGCTGCGAAATTTTCACATACTGCAGATGGGAGTACAAAAACCATTTTAGAATCAAGATTGGCATTATCTATTAAACTTGAAGATACATGTACCCTGTGACCCATCAATTCCACTCATGCACCAGATACATATAAAACAAAGTTAAGGACAGCATTATTTGAAACAGCCAAAGATGGAAAACAATCCAATTGTCCATCAATAATAAAATGGATAAATAATCTGTGGAATATATATCCAACTGAATACTATTTAGCAATGAAAATAAACTACAGCTATTTGCAACAACATAGATGAGTCTCATAAACATAATGTGGAGCAAAGAAAAAAAGAGCAAGACACAAAAGAGCACATACAATGATAGCTTTCATATAAAGTTTAATACAGGCAAATCTAAACTACAAATTTATAGGGACACACATATTGTGGCAACTCTATAAAGAAAAACAATGAAATAATTGTTAGAAAAACCATAATTGTGATTACTTCTTGGAGGAGGGAGGGAAATATAATCAGGGAAGGACATATAGAGTTTTTCTGGGGGGCTGGCAATGTTTTATTTACTGACTTTAGTGATAGTTATATTGAAATTCACTTTATGATTATTCATCTAACTGTGCATTTGTTTTATGCCCTTTAAATATATATATATTATATTTCACAATTAAATATTTTTAAAAGGTAAAAGGCAGTTCAGTAAGTGGGAAAACTTTGGAGATTATAAATGTATTTCTACAAGATTATTTTTAACTGCGTTAATGTCATGCAAATGGTACTTGTGTTTTGGAAAAATTGATAGCAACATACATAGATTCAGAAAGAAGTTTCTCAAACTATTTAGCAGAACAGAAGTGCTCTAGAGCAGCGGTCCCTAACCTTTTCGGCACCAGGGACTGGTATCATGGAAGACAATTTTTCCATGGAAGGGAGGGAGGGGGTGCTCAGGCAGTGATGCGAGTGATGGGGAGCAGTGATAAATACACATGAAGCTTTGCTCCCTCACCTGCCACTCACCTCCTGCTGTGCACCTCCACCCCCACCCCCCACTCCACCTAATTTCTATGGGATGGTGGGGGGCAGGAAGCGGAGCTCTGCTGCCCAGTCCCTAACAGGCCACGGACTGGTCTGCAGCCTGGGGGTTGGGGACCGCAGCTCTAGAACTTTGTTAAATGACTCAAAAAGTGGTTGTAATGGTGGTAAAAACTTATATCAAAGATGCATTTGAAGAATTATAATAACATCATTTCATGAAATGGAAAAGATTTTAATACATTATTTCTAAAATATGTGATATTAATAATTATGGATAACCAAATTAATAAATAAATTAAATATTGTTTGTAAAAAAACCTGATCAATCAAAGAATTAAGAAGCCAGGAAGCAGATTTCTATTTTTTACCAACCTCTCTTTCTATTCTAATCTGGTCGGACTTCACTACAGTAAAAGCCTACTGTTCCTGTTTCATCTTTGGGCCACCACTACTCTTATTTTTCCTTGCCTGGAAATCACCCTTTCCCTCCCCACTATCCTCCAACACCCCTGCCCCCACCTTTTTCAACTTAAACTTAACTCAAACCCTGCATCCTCCACTTACTCCACTTACTTATTTTAGCCTTTGCTTTGTATTTATATTTACACATATTTTAGCTTTTGCTTTATATTTAGTACCAATCTCACATCACCAACTAGGTTGTTAGATTTATTCCACATAATTTACCTGTGCCCTACAGAAGTTGTCCTCAATCCAGTGACAGATCTGAAAAAAGTACCTGGGGAGTTGTATGTATGTTTAAAATACAGATCCCATAGAGTAACACCCAGATTTTCTGATTTAGAAAGTCTAAAGTGGGGCTCAGGAATCTTTGTTTTTAAAGCAGTTCACCAGTGATTCTGATATGCAGCCAAGATGGGAATGGTACCATGGTTCTTAGCAGGTGAATGGAAAATGCAAGTTTTATTCCTTACCAAATATAGTTTCATAGAAGGAATTTATGTTTCAGCTTATAGATCAGAACACTAAGGCATGGAAAAGTGAAATATTTTGTCCAATGCCATATAATTACTGAGTTAGTGTCAAATATGGAACTAGAAATGATTTTCCTAATCCTGGTCAAATGCTTTTTCTACCATACTAAAGTCCTAATGCCAATGGCAGAATTCCAGTGAAATACAGTACCACACAAAATAATTCATTAATTCAAGAGTATCCTTTAACAGTTCTGTCACTTATCAGACACATCAAATGTAGCTTCATTTGGTTAGAATAGTCTGTAAATTACCTTACCTCTGCCATCTATTAAACATTTTTGCTATAATTTGGTGAGACTTGCTGTTGGAAAAAATTGAACAATTAAAACCCATCACAAGAGAATTAGGAAGATGGCAGACCACAGGCACCACCAGCCAGAGTATCTCTGTAAGGAGAAATTTTAGATGAAAGAGAAAAAAAAAACAGATAGACAAACATAAATTGGGTGAGGGTGTGAAGGAAGGGTGCCTGAACCTACAGGAGACTCCATGGGAAGAGACTGTAAAGCAGAACAGAAAGGAGAAAGGCATCAGTGGGGAAAAAGCCCAGACAGGCTCAGAGACCACCAAGAAGGGTAAGTGGACTGGCTAACACCCACCCTCTCTTGCATCTCAGACTGTTGGTGGGCTCCTGAGCTGCTGGAGAGACACTCTGCCCACACGAGCCCAGAGACTGCTTCTGCCAGTCAGCAGAGAGCTTCTTGCAGACAGAGCACCAAGTTCTCGCACCCCACCACCACTGGGGCACCTCCTGCCCCACAGATCCGAGCTGGACAGCAGGCGCCATATTGCTTCTTTACCCACCAGGTGTCTTTGTCCTCCCCAGGGGGCCTCAACCCCTCAGGATCTGTTTTGCTCATCCCCACACAGACATTTCTAAACTCCGGCCCAGACTGCAGGAGGCACAGGGGTCCAAAGGATCCCAGGTGATCTGCATGACTTCAGAGCTCCATCATTCTGGCAGACTGCCTCCCAGAGAGAGGGTTGGAGATGACCAGAGGGTGGACTTTTCTCTACCTAGACTCTTTTTCGCCCCTTCCCTTCCCCCACCTGCGGCTGCTGAGAGAGACAATTGAGCCACCACACAGAGGCTCCCACAGGGAACGGGGCTCAGACCTTTCCTTTTGGGGTCCTGCAGCAGACTGAGGGGTGCATGGACTGTGAGCACCCTGCCTGCTGGCCCTCCCTGGTGCTGCTTACCCAGTGACCCTGGCAGAGGTGGAGGACCCTCCCTGAGGTGGAGGACATTGAATCAGCTTGGGCACCCTGTGAGAGAGACTTGGGACCAGTATCCTTCTCCCTGGCATGGTCAGGGTTTGATCTCTGGGGCCCCAGGGACAGACCCACAGGCCAGATGCTGTACACCCAGATCTCAACTGCATCGCCCAGGGGCACAGACGGGATATTTCTGAATTAGTCTCTTGAGGCCTGGGTGCCTGTAGGGGCCGATCAGGAGTGAGAGCACAGAGTGGGTCCTACTGCAGCATGCTCGCAGGACACCCCTCCTCCCACAGGAGGAACCTGCTCCCAATGCAGGCCGGGATCCTGGGCAGGGAACCTCCCAGCCCCCATCACAGTCCTGGGGGAGCTCGGCTGGCTTGAGGTCCTGCCTGCTGGCAGAAGCCCAGAAGAAACGTGGAATAGGAGAGAGCGGTAAGGAGCAAGGCCTGCTCCAGACTGCCAGACTGTGAGACTCAGACAGCCCCACCTCCACAAGCAAACTTTTCAGCTGAGTGGGGCCATGTCAGTCCTTCCCTGGAAGCTTTTCCCAGAGGCAGGGAAGAGACCTTTGACCTCCACTAAAAGCATGTGTGGAGCTTGAGGACAGGCTAACCCAACCCAGCCATGCCCAGCCTCACTCCCCCACCCGCCCCTGCTGAGGTGTAGAATAAGGACACACCTGGAAGTCTCAGGGCACCACCCACCACTTGGGGCATTAGAGTGCTTCTCCTGAGGTACTAGAACTGCTCACAAGACCCAAAAACATTGCAGCTTGTTCCTCCCAGCAAGTACCACCTACTGGCAGAGAGGTCAATTTGCACGCCCCTGTACTGCATTTACTGACTCCCCATACAGGGTGTGGTTGATTCTCACCCACAAGCACCACCTACTAGCTCAGAGATTAAACTGGGCATGGCATTATCTAAACAAAAGAAAATCCAAAGGTAAGAAGCAACAACTGCTCCAGATGGGACAGAATCAGTGAGAGAAATCTGGCAGTATGAAAAACCAAAGTGAAAGGAGACCCCCAAAAAGGGAACACCAGCTCTCTAGCAATGGATACCACAAAATTAGAACAATGAAATGCCAGATGATGAATTTCAAACATGGATTTTAAGGAAGCTCAATGAAATGCAAGATAAGAATGGAAGCCCAACACAAAGAAACCACAAAAAGAATGCAAGAAATGAATGAAAAGTTCACTAAAGAAATTGAAATATTAAAGAAAAATCAAACACAATTTCTGGAAATGAAAAATTCATTCAAGGAAATACAAAACACAGTGGAAAGCCTTAAGAATAGGTTAGCTTAAGCAGAAGGAAGAATCTCAGAGCTTAAAAACAACACCTTTCAATTCAACAAGTCAGTTGCAGAGATAGAGCAGAGAATTAAAAGAAAAGAGCAAAGCCTACAAGAAATATGGGATTACATGAAAAGGCCTAACATAAGAATCACAGGCATCCCTGAGGGTGAAGAAGAAAAAACACAAGGATTGGATAATCTATTTGAGGGAATAATTGAGAAAAATTTCCCTGGTATTGCTAGAAATCTAGATATCCATAACAAGAAGCTCAAAGGACTAATGGGAGATACATCACAAAAAGGAAAACACCATGAAACGTGGTCATCAGACTAGCCAAAATAAACACGAAAGAGGCCCTCCTATAAACCATAAGGTGAAAGCAGGAGGTAACGTAAAAAGGAAAACTCATCAAACGAACTACAGATTTCTCAACTTAGACCTTACATGCTAGAAGGGACTGGGGCCCCATTCTCAGTCTTTTCAAACAAAATAATGCCCAGCCTAGAATTTCATAACCTGAAAAACTAAGTTTCACATATGAGGAGGAAATAAAATCTTTCTCAGATAAGCAAACTCTGAGGGAATTCATCAAAACATGACCTACCCTGCAGGAAGTACTCAGAACTGTGTTACACATGGATCAGCACAATAGACACCCACCAGTGTAAAATCATCCGAAAGCTAAAGGTCAAAGGCCAGATACCACAATGGCTCAAGACATAAAACAAACCAACAAAGTTCTACTCAACAGGACAAACAGAAATCCACCTCACTTATCAATCCTTTCAATAAATGTGAATGGCTTGAACTGCCCACTGAAGAGACAGAGGCTGGCCAAATGGATAAATATACACCAGCCAAGTGTCTGCTGTCTTCAGGAAACACATCTAACTCACAAGGACCCATTCAGACTCAAGGTGAAGGGATGGAAAGCAATATTTCATGCAAATGGAAACCAAAAGAAAGCTAGGTAGCAGTTCTGATATCAGATAATTTAGTCTTCAAATCAACAAAAGTAATGAAAGACAAAGATGGTCATTATATAATGATAAAGGGAACAATTCAACAAAAACACATAACAATTCTAAATATCTACGCACCCAACACAGGTGCACCCAGATTCATAAAGCAAACACTAATTCATCTAAACAAAATGACAAACAACAGCACAGTAATAGCCAGGGACTTCAACACCCCACTGACAGCACAGGACAGATATTCAAAACAGAAAATAAACAAAGAAACAATGGACTTAAACAGAACTATAAAACAAATGGGCCTAACAGACATTTATAGAACTTTCTACCCACAAACCACTGAATATACATTCTTCTCATCAACTCATAGGACATTCTCTAAGATTGACCACATCCTAGGCCACAAAACAAGTCTCAACAAATTTTGAAAAATGGAAACTATACCATGAATCTTCTCAGACCACAGTGGAATAAAATTAGAAATCAACTCCAACAGAAACACTCATCTCTACACAAAGTCATGGAAACTAAGCAACCTACTGCTGAATGATTATTGGGTCAAGGAGGAAATAAAGATGGAATTCAAAAGATTCTTTGAACTAAATGATAAAGGGGACACAAGTTATCAAAATCTGTGGGACACAGCTAAAGCAGTCCTGAGAGGAAAATTCATAGCCTTCAATGCCTACATCTGAAAGACGGAAAGACCACAAGTCAACAATCTAATGAATCATCTCAAAGACCTGGAAAAGGATGAGCAAACCATTGCCAAACCCAGCAGAAGAAAAGAAATAACCAAGATCAGAGCAGAACTAAATGAAATCGATAACAAAAGATCTATACGGAAGATTAATAGAACAAAAAACTGGTTCTCTGAAAAGATAAACAAAATTGACACTCCTCTGGCTAGATTAACCAGAAATAGAAGAGAAAGGACTCCAATGAGCTCAATTAAGAATGATAAAGGAGAAATCACAACTGATACTGTAGAAATACAAAATATCATCTCTGAATACTATAAAAATCATGATGCACACAAACGTGAAAATGTGGAGGAAATGGACAAACTCTTAGAAACACACAGCCTCCCTAGGCTCAATCCAGAAGATGTAGATTTCCTGGACAGACCAATATCAAGTACTGAAAGTGAAGCAGTCATAAAAAACCTTCCTAAAAAGAATGCCCTGGACCAGATGGCTTCACACCAGAATTCTACCAGACCTACAAAGAAGATCTGGTGCCTATCCTGCACAAATTATTGCACAACATTGAGAGGGAAGAAATCCTCCCCAATACCTTTTACAAAGCCAACATCACCCTGATACCAAAGCCAGGTAAGGACCCAACAAGAAAAGAAAACTACAGACAAATACCCTTATGAATATAGAGGCAAAAATTCTCAATAAAATACTAGCAAATCGAATTCAGCAGCTGATCAAAACAACAATCCATCATGACCAAGTGGGCTTCATCCCAGAGTTGCAGGGATGGTTTAACATGCACAAATTTATAAACATAATCCATCACATAAATAAAAGTAAAAACAAAAACCATATGATCCTCTCAATAGATGCAGAAAAGGCATTTGGCAAAATTCAGCACCCTTTTATGATGAGAATGCTAAACAAAACAGGCACAGATGGGACTTACCTCAAAATGATAAAAGCCATATACGACAAACCCACAGCCAACATCATACTGAACGGGTAAAAATTGAAAGCATTCCCACTTAGAACTGGCACCAGACATGGATGCCCTCTATCACTGCTTCTATTCAACATAATGTTGGAAGTCCTAGCCAGACCAATCAGACAAGAAAAGGAAATCAAGGGCATCCAAATGGGACCAGAATAGATCAAAATATCACCCTTTGCTGATGACATGATCTTTTATTTACTAAACCCCAAAGACTCTACCATGAGATTACTGGAATTGATAAATAAGTTCAGCAAAGTCTCAGGATACAAAATCAATGCACACAAATCAGTAGCATTCATATACACCAACTACAGTCAAACCGAGAACCAAATCAAAGACTCAATACCTTTCACAATATCAACAAAGAAAATAAAATACCTAGGAATATATTTAACCCAGGAGGTTAAAGACCTCTACAGAGAGAACTATGAAACACTAAGGAAGGAAATAGCAGAGGACTTAAACACATGGAAAATCATACCATGCTCATGGATCAGCAGAATCAACATTGTTAAAATGTCTATACTACCCAAAGTGATCTACAGATTCAATGCAATCCCTATCAAAATACCAACAGCATTTTTCACAGATGTAGAAAAAACAATTCTACCCTTTGTATGGAACCAGAGAAGAACCCGTATAGCTAAAGCAACCTTAAGCAAAAACAACAAATTGGGAGGCATCTATCTACCAGACTTCAAACTATACTACAAGGCTATAGTAACCAAAACAGCATGATACTGGCACAAGAACAGAGACATAGACCAATGGAACAGGAGTGAGAACACAGATATAAAATCATCCACATATGGCCATCTGATATTGGACAATGCAGACAAAATCATACACTGGGAAAAAGAATCTGTATTCAGTAAATGGTGCTGGGAAAATTGGATAGCCACAGGTAGAAGACTGAAACAGGATCCACACTGCTCACCTCTCACAAAAATCAACTCATGATGGATAACAGACTTAAACCTAAGATATGAAACCATAAGAATTCAAGAAGAAAATGTTGGAAAAACTCTTATAGATATCAGCATAGGCAAAGAATTGATGAAGAAGACCCCAAAAGCAATCACAGCAACAACAAAAATAAACAAATGGGACCTGATCAAATTAAAAACTTTTGCATAGCCAAAGAAATTATTGCTAGAGCAAATAGACAACCTACAGAATGGGAGAGAATATTTGCAAGCTATACATCCAATAAAGGGCTGATAACTAGAATCTATATAGAACTCAGGAAATCAATAAGAATAAATCAAACCAACCCCACTAAAAAATGGGCAAAGGAAATGAACAGAAACTTTTCAAAAGAAGATAGAAAAATGGCCAAGAAACACATGAAAAAATGCTCAACATCTCTAATCATCAGGTAAATGCAAATTAAAACCACAATGAGATATCATTTAACTCCAGTGAGAATGGCTTTTATCAAAAAGTCCCAAAATAACAAATGCTGGTCTGGATCTGGAGAGATAGGGACACTCATACACTGCTGGTGGGACTGCAAACTAGTACAACCTCTATGGAAAGTAATATGGAGATACCTCAAAGAACTAAAAGTACAACTACCATTTCATCCAGCTATCCCACTTCTGGATGTCTACACAAAGGAAAATAGTAATCCTATAATAAAGACATCTGCTCTCAAACGTTTATAGTAGCACAATTCACAATTGCAAAGAAGTGGAAACAACCCAAGTGTCCATCAGTACATGAGTGGATTAATAAAATGTGGTATATGTATACCATGGAGTACTATTCAACCACAAAAAACAATGGTGAACCAACACCTCTTGTATTATCCTGGATGGTGCTGGAGCCCATTCTTTTAAGTGAAGTATCTCAAGAATGGAAAAAAAGCACCACATTACTCATTGATCAACATCATTGATCAATTTGGTACTGATTGACCAACACTTATGTGCACATATGCAAGTAGCAATCATTGGTTGTCAAGCAGGAGGGAGGGGGGAGGAAGGGAAGGTAAATACACACCTAATGGGTGCAGTACACACTGGTGGGGGATGAACACATTTGCAGCTATGACTCGGTCAGCACACAGGCAATGTATATAACCTCAACCTTTTTACCCCATAATATTCTGTAATTAAAAATATAAACAAATGAAAAAAAGAACTATATGAAAGATTAATGAAACAAAAAGCTGGTTCTTTGAAAAGATAAACAAAATTGACATGCCTCTCACTAGATTAACCAAAAGCAGAAAGAAAGGACTCTAATAAACTTAATCAGGAATGAAGAAGGAGAAATTACAACTGATACCACAGAAATACAAAATATCATCTCTGAATACTATAAAAATCTCTATGCACATCAACTTGAAAACGTGGAGGAAATGGACAAGTTCTTAGAAACACACAACCTCCCTAGGCTCAATCGGGAAGAAATATAACTCCTGGACAGTCCAATATCAAGTACCAAAATTGAAGCAGCAATAAAAAACCTCCCTAAAAAAAAAGTCCTGGACCAGATGGTTTCACGCCTGAATTCTACCAGACCTACAAAGAAGAACTGGTGCCTATGCTGTAGAAATTATTCCACAATATCGAGAAGGGAGGACTCCTCCCCAACACGTTTTATGAAGCCAATATCATCCTGATACAAAAACCAGGAAATAACTCAACAAAAAAAGAAAACTATAGGCCATTATCCCTCATGAATATAGACGTAAAAATTCTCCATAAAATCCTAGGAAATAGAAATCAGCTGCTCATCAAAAAAATAATCCATCATGACCAAGTGGGCTTCATCCCAGAGATGCACGGATGGTTCAACATACACCAATCTATAAATATAATTCACCACATAAACTGAAGTAAAAACAAATACCATATGATCCTCTCAATAGATGCAGAAAAAGCATTAGAAAAAATTCAGCACCCTTTTACGATAAGAATGCTTAACAAAATAGGCATAGATGGGACTTACCTCAAAATGATAAAAGCCATGTATGACAAACCCACAGCCAATATTGTGTTGAATGGGGAAAAATTGAAAGCATTTTCACTTAGAACTGTAACCAGACAAGGTTGCCCTCTACAACCATTCCTATTCAATATAGTGCTGGAAGTCCTAGCCAGAGAAATCAGACAAGAGAAGGAAATTAAGGGAATCCAAATAGGGGCAGAAGAGGTCATATTATTGCTCTTTGCTGACCACATGATCTTATATCTAGAAAATCCCAAAGATTCTGCCAGGAGACTACTGGAATTGATAACTAAGTTCAGCAACATCTCAGGTTACAAAATCAATGTATGCGAATCTGTAGCATTCATATACGCCAACAACAGTCAATATGAGAATCAAATCAGAGACTCAATACCTTTCACAATAGCAACAAAGAAAATAAAATACCTAGGAACATATTTAACCAAGGAGGCTAAAGACCTCTACAGGGAGAACTATGAAACACTAAGGAAGGAAATAGCAGAGGACTTAAACATGTGGAAAACCATACCATGCTCATGGATCAGCAGATCAACATTGTTAAAATGCCTATACTACCCAAAGTGATCTACATATTCAAAGCAATCCCTATTAAAATACCAACACCATTTTTTGCAGATCTAGAAAAAATAATTCTACGCTTTGTATGGCTCCAGAAAAGACCCCATATAGCTAAAGCGATCTTAAGCACAAAGAACAAATTGGGAGACATCAATTTACCAGACTTCAAGCTATACTACAAGGCTATAGTAACCAAATCAGCATGGTACTGGCACAAGAACAGAGATGTAGACCAATGGAACATGAGTGAGAACACAGATATAAAACCATCCTCATGTAGCGATCTTATCTTTGACAAATCAGACAAGAACATACACTGGGGAAAGGAATCCCTATTCAATAAACAGTGCTGGGAAAGTTGGATAGCCACATGTAGAAAACTGAAACAGGATCTGTACCTCTCACCTCTCATAAAAATCAACTCATGATGGATAACAGACTTAAACCTAAGGCATGAAACAATAAGAATTCTGGAAGAAAATGCTCTAAAACCTCTTATAGACATTGGCCTAGGCAAAGAATTCATGAGGAAGACGCCAAAAGCAATCACAGCAGCAACAAAAATAAATAAATGGGATCTGACCAAATTAAAAAGCTTATGCACAGCCCAAGAAACTATCACTACAGCAAATAAACAATGTACAGAATGGGAGAAAATATTTACATGCTATACTTCTGATAAAGGGCTAATAACTAGAACCTATATAGAACTCAGGAAAATCAGCAAGAAAAAATCAAACAACCCCATTAAAAAGTGGGCAAAGGACATGAATAGAAACTTTTCAAAAGAAGATAGACTAATGGCCAGGAAACATGTGAAAAAATGCTCAACATCTCTAATCATCAGGGGAATGCAAATCAATATCACAATGAGGTATCCCTTAACTCCAGTGAGAATGGCTTTTATCAAAAAGTCCCAAAACAACAAATGTTGGTGTGGATGCAGAAAGATAGGAACACTCATACACTGCTGGTGAGACTGCAAACTAGTACAACCTCTATGGTAAGTAATATGGAGATACCTTAAAGAATAAAAGTAGAACTACCATTTGATCCAGCAATCCCACTATTGGGCATCTACCCAAAGGAAAAAAAGACATTCTATAATAAAGACATCTGCACTTGAATGTTTATAGTAGCACAATTCACAATTGCAAAGATGTGAAAACAACCCAAGTGCCCATCAATCCATGAGTGGATTAATAAAATGTGGTGTATGTATACCATGGAGTACTACTCAACCACAAAAAACAATGGTGAACTAACACCTCTTGTATTATCCTGGATGGAGCTGGAGCCCATCCTCCTAAGTGAAGTGTCACAAGAATGGAAAAACAAGCACCACATATACTGACCATCAAATTGGTACTAATTGATCAATACTTATGTGCACATATGAAAGTAACATTCATCAGGTGTTGGGCAGGTTGGGGGGAGGAGGGGATGGATATATTCATAACTAACGAGTGCAGTTCGCACTTTCTGGGGAAGGTGCATGTTTGTATCTCTGATTCAGGTGGTGCAAAGGCAATATATGTAACCTAAACATTTGTACACCCGTAATATTTTGAAATAAAAAATAAATTAATTAAGGAAAATAAAATAAAATAAAACCCATCTTAAATCCTCCTAACTTGTTATAGAGGACTAGATACATAATATAAATTCGAATGATACCAAATGTTCCAATATTTAATACAGATTTGATACAATTTAAAGAATATTTGAGAAAACCCCTATATTTTATATTTAAGCCTTTCCTTCTTGCTGAATATCAAAAAAAAAGAGGAATATTGAACAGGGAATTCTCATTTCTCCATTCATTATTTCTAATTGTCCTGGTACTTTTGCAATCATGTTCTATTTCCTATCTAAACACTCATTAATGGTACTAACTAGCAATTTTGATATAACCATTCTTCAACTAAAGAAGATGATGGTGCCACAACAATTTATATTATGACCTAACACAAATTATATATCATTATATAAATGGAATATATACCTCTCAGTATCTACTCTAATTAACTTATTCCCCACTTTCGAATTCATTCCTCTCAATATTATCACCTTCAATAAATGCTCCTCTTACCTACTTTATGATGACCAACAAGTTGGCCTTGGGACACCAATATTGCCAAGAGAATGACACCACAATATTATGGGAATGGGTCATAATTACAAATATTCTCTAATTACTAACAAAATAATCAGCAGAGTAAAGCCAATTAAAAATAAATACTTACCTTATATAGATAAACACACTCAACCATGTCTTCATTGCATGAAAGAAAAACTATATAGAAATTAAGTAAGAATTTGATTTTAAAACATTTAATTTTGTTAAATTTATCCATGTGCCAGGAAATTAAGAAATACGCACCATATTATATTTAAGAAGTTTAGACTGGAACATTTGAATAAAAGATTCCCTTCAGATTTAACTTGGCTCTTAATTCATTAAGCAGCACATGTTTTATGAATTTTAAAATCAAGTGAATTAATTTTATGTTAAGAATAAGCAATAATATTTAGTTGATTAATATATGCAAAGAAGTAATCAACTAGTATGTACAAGGTACTATGGTAAGTACTATGAGGGACACATAGTCACTTGCCTCCAAATGGCTACATAATTAAGGGAAAAATAACAAGTGTATAATGGGATGGATGCTGATAAGGGATTTTTTATAATTACACAGCCTCCCTTTATATCTAGAGCACTGATTCTCTATCAGGGCCACTTCTGACACTCAGGAAACATTTTGCAATGTCTGAAGACATTTTTGGTTGTCAAAACTGGAGAATGAGTGAGCAGTGCTACTAGAATGAAGTGGGTAGACACCAGGGATATTGCTAAACATTCTATAATGCACAGGACAGCCTGGCCCCCAACAAAGAATTATCCAGCTCAAAATATCAATAGTGCCAAGGTGAGAAACCCAGGTCTAGAGGTGGAGACAGACAGTTACTTTGGGATCAGATTCTTGTTATTAAGGGAAAATTCAATTGAGCTATCTCCATAAGTCATATAAATATAAAGCCAGTAGGTAGACCAGTAGGCTGAGTATGCCATGTTGCTACATCTGGAGTTCCCTTTGGACCTAGTCACCACTGTAGAATGACAGGCTTTGAAGACAATGAGGAAACACATAGGGAAAGCAAAAAGAGATCTTGGAGTCTGAGATTAGGGCACACAACAGCACTATCAAGCATGACTGAGCAAGGGCATCACTGAAGTAGTGGCTATTCTATGGGTTGTGCAGGACCAATGGGTTATGCAGATTGACACTATGTAGACAGTACTAAAACAACAGGGCTAGTAAATTTTCCACTTCTCTCTATCCACAGTCATGCATCACTTAATGATAGGGATATGTTCTGAGAAATGTGTTTTTATGTGATTTCATTGTGCAAACATCATATAGCATACTTACACAAACCTAGATGGTACAGCCTCCTATACACCTAGGCTATATGATATAGCCTATTGCTCCTAGGTTACAAACCTGTATAGCATGTTACTGTACTGAGTACTGTAGGCAATTGTATCACAATGGTAAGTATTTGTATATCTAGACATCTAAACATAGAAAAGGTACAGTAAAATACAGGACCATTGTCATATATGTGGTCCATCATTGACTGAAACACCATTACGTGGTGCAAGACTGTATTTGGCTTTTGGAAGCAGGATCACATTGATTAATCCACAGTCTTTGTGGGTGATTCACCAGAGAAAGAGTCTTTTGGTGGGAAATAAACTTTTGTAAATAAAGACAAGTAAGCAATTCATTGTAAAAAGGAAAGGTATGATACATAATATATTGATACACCAAGGTGGCAAAGTAGGTCATACATTATTGCAGATGTTGTTGCTGCCACATTCAGGTACTTGGCCAGTGCACCCATTCCCCCAGTTAGCATTGACTGCTAACAGCTCATAACTACCTCTGTTCTTGGGAGAATTACCCTTGGCTGACAGGAATTGCCTCACCTGGGAAATTATGCATCCTGTCCACTGGGATATTGGGACAGAGTGCATAATCTCTGAGGAGTATAAAAGGCCAGCTCCCTTGTCTCAAAGAGAAACAATTCTATGATAAGATTATGCTCTAGAACTTTCATCTCCCACCCTACCCCATTCCCCAGACCCTTTACTGAGGACCAAGTCAAAGCTAAACTTTACGTGAGACCACATCCTTGCTGTTTTCTTCCTTTTCCCTTCCTGCTTCCCCTTCTTCGTTCAGGTTTTTCCTTAAGATCTTTAGTTCAACAAATTATTTTCATGCCAAATCCCTGTTTGAGCCCCTGCTTTGAAGGAACCTGACCTATAACAAACATGAAATCAAAAAACTAAAATAAAATATAGAACATGATAGTATAGAGAAAAAGACTCATGTTCTGTCATCCCTGCAGGACCAGGAGAAAGGGCTTGGGGCCCATGCCAGACAGGGCATTAAAAGTGAGATACTTATAAAAAGCTGAAACCCTTTAAAGACTGCATCCTCAGAGAACAGGTACTCTAGAAAAACTCTACTCACCAACAGGAGACTACAGGAAGCCTATGCTTTGGGTAACAAAAAAAGGTCTCCATTGGCAAATCAAAACCCTTAGGATTTTACCTCACATGGATTTAGAATCCAAATTTATGTTACCTGCATGGCCCAGGGGCTTATCTGCTGAAAAAATAAACATAACCTTGGTCTGGGGTAATACATGGCAGATAATGATACATGGCAGAGCAAAAGGCACAAAGCCCTCTGAGGGACTTTTCCCATGGTGTTCCTACAGAAGAAAATGAGTCCAAATAACAATGTGTTCATAATTAAATGATGAAGAATAAGAAGAGGAAGAGGAAAAGGGAATTGCCTCACCAGATATCCAGACTTATAAAGGTATATAAATTTGTATTTTTAGCATTGGCCCAGGGATAGAAAAACAGAAAATAGAACAAAGTGGTATCATAAATAAGCCAAGAGAAAAGACCTAAGAAGTCTGGCTCCTGGCCAAAAATGCGTGATTTTTCAGGCCCAATCATAGGCAATTAACGGAGGCTTTACCTGGCATCCTCGTGAGGAAAAACTGCCCTCCCTACACTAGACTAGAATGTTCTTGGGAGAATTATCCTTGGCTGACAGGAACTGCCTCACCTGGGAAGATATTTATCCATTGGAAAAACAGCCAATGCATTGCAGTCTCTGGAGGAAGTTGCAATCAAGGACTCATGCCCTTCTGGCTGGCCATACTCTTACATATTCTGCATTCCTAGCCTGGATCCTCCATTGAGAAGCCTCTTTATTAAGTGCCTTCAGCAGAGGTCTTCCTCAGGAACCTCTGCCAAAACCTCCTTGGGTGGGCACTTTTTCTCCACTCTCACTTAATATTCAGTACTTTGCCATTCCTGGCCCTTTCCTCTCACCCTCTCCCCAATCCTTAGGTTCAGAAAGTTGCAGGAGCCTTTTGTTCATGGCTCCGTTGACAGTGAGAGGAGCCCCATGTCTGTGCTGATCCTTCTGACCTTGGACCAGCACGCCATCACATGGGGAAAAATAGAACAGGGCTCTTTCTCTGGTTTAGTCTCTTGCTTATACTATCGAGTAAGTGATTAAAATCTTGACTGTTAACTTTCATTTTGGCATCGTGTTTTAATTGGCTGCTCCAACACCTAACAACTCAACTTTCTCCAGCTCAGCTGAGGTCCTGACAATACCTAGATAAGCACATAATACATATTTTGGTATATAACTGAGGTGGTATTAGATCTCAGTGAGTAAAGGATGAATTAGTCATTAAATGATGCTGTGCCAATTGGTTCTCCATATGAGAAATAAGACGAAATTAGACCCCTACTTCAAGTGATATGCTGGGAAATGTTTAACAACCAGCTCTCTGGGGCAGGGAGATTGACAGCCCTATTTGTAAGACTTGCCAATTTCCATGGTGTAAAGACTCCCAACATGGGTATTCAAATTACCCATGTGATGTCATGGAATGCAAAGATGGGAAGAGATGTACTCAATCATCTCTAGCAAGCAGATTTTGGCACAACACTTTTACCCCACACAACACACAAACATTAATTACAAATAGAGTCTAGATCTAAATGTGAAAAGCAAAACTTTAAAACTTATAGAATAAAATAGATAAGACTATATAACAAGGTGATAAGGAAGAATTTCACACTAAGATCAAAATAAGTACAAACTTCTTCTACACTATTAGGACACATTGATAATAATCTAATTTTACTTTTATTTTCCCACTTTGAGTGTTCCATATTATATTAGGTCATCAAGGGAAAATCCTAGCATTTAAAATTATATAACAACATGAATGAATGAAGACAGATTTTTTTGACAGCTTTAGCTTCACACTTAGAATATGCTAGTGTTTAGAAGATGATCTTCAAAATTCAAAAAAAATGGCCTCACTGTAAAAGCCTCATTCTTGCTGCATTTCATTCTAGCTCATTTCTCACTACATTCTCAAGAACTGAAATTCATGCCCATCCCGCAATCAGCAAATGTCTTTCTTAAATTTCAAAGAATGAGGTATGTAGACTGAGCTACAAAAAAACCTCCAATTTCTGTAACTAATGAAATGATAATGTTCAGTGCAGGGTGATAATAATATTTTAAAAATTATTTCAACAATTAGCAAATTTTATACATTTAAAAAGAAGTGTCATGCATTAAACACACTTTATTATCACATTAGGTGACTTTAATTAATAACTAAAATGAAGGGTGAGATGCATTAATAATTATTTAATTATGAACACTGATCATAAATAACACTCATAACTGAAATAACTGATCAATATAATAATCCCTATGAACAAAATAGCTGTGTTCCAAACTTCCTCAAAAGTTTCCCTCTTAAATATGAAATGTCCGATTTTGAATCAAAAGTGGAGTTTATTATATTTCAAACAAGAAGCAGTACAATTAATCAAAATATGCACCTAAACTATCAACAGTTTTGTCATCTTAATGGTAGCTTGTTTATGCCAGCAGTGAAGAAGCCAGGAGAGTGAGTGGCGATGAAATCACTAAAAGCGTTTTCCACAGCTTGTTGTGAATTGAATATTTTGCCTTGCAAGAAGTGGTCCAAAGCCTGGAAGAAGTGGTAGTCAGTTGGTGCAAGGTCTGGTGAATACAGTGGATGACAGGGAGTTTCCAAGTCTGGCTTCTGTAGTTTGAGCAGCGTTTGTCGTGCGACATACAGTCCAGCATTGTCTTGCAAGAGGACTGGCCTGTCTCTGTTGACCAATCTCTGCTGCCAAATCACAAGCATCCTCACCATGTCATCCAATTGGTTGCAGTAGACATCCGCTGTAATTGACTGACCAGGTTTCATGAAGCTGTAGTGGATAATACCAGCGCTGCACCACCAAACAGACACCATTAGCTGTTTTTGAAGAATATTCAGTTTTGGACTATGTTTTGGCACTTATATTAGGTCATCAAGGGACCTAATATAATATGCAATACGGTGTAGAAATGGTTCACTTTTATGTCTTGACAGCAAAGAAAGTCAAGCTTCAAGGCAATTTCTCTTCTGACTCTTGTTTAATTCATGCAGAACCCATCTATCCAGCTTCTTTACCTTGCCAGTTTGTTTCAAATGGTCCAATATTGTTGGAATAGTAACATCAAACCTTGCTGCTAATTCATGTGTAGGTTGAGATGGATTTGCTTCCACTACAGCTTTCAGCCCATCATTATTCACCTTGGTCTCAGGATGCCCACATGGCTCATTTTCAAGATTAAAATCACCAGAATGGAACTTCTCAAACCATCCACATACAGTGCGTTCATTAGCCACATCCTTCCCATTCACTTCGTTGACATTTTGAGCTGTCTGTGCTGTATTGCTTCCATGATGGAACTCATATTCAAAGATAATATGAATTTTTGACTTATCCATGGTTTCACAAAAATTGTTCTAAAAAAAAATTTGAAAGATAATCACAAGCCAAAACATGCGTTTGAAAGACGGAGGATGTACTTTCACAATAAACATAAAACAAGAAGTGTCAAAGTGAAATGTCCGAGATATCAACTGTCAAAACTTAGTACTTAAGGAAATCGGACATTTCACACTTAATAACCTAATATAAGCAATTATACATTATTTAATTATGTAACTTTACCATGCATAAAGTATTTCATGGTGAGTCAGCTAGTAGTGTTGAAAGTAAGTTATTGAAAGAATGAAGAAAAGAGTTGAGGTTGCTGTAAGAAGAAATGGAAAATTACAAATCAAGCCACAATTTTAGATATGCCCTCTTTTTTGGTTCTGTTTGATTCTGTCCTCACAGTTATATAAAGCAGAGATATAAATGAGAGAAACCACTTTCTCCTATCTCTTCATTCTTGGTTAGAGAAGAAAATCATTGAAATGGAACCACAAGCCTTTGCAAGGTCACCAGCTAGGACATTTTTCTGCCTTCCTTTTGCAGGCACGTATTAAATGGATATCAGAAGTCCAGGGTCCACCATAACCTATACCCTATAATTCAACAATGTATAGCCAATCACTAATCAATGTTACTTCTACAAACCAATGAGAATTCCTGTCAAACAACTTTATATCAGCCCACTCCTTATCCCCTTTTGCCTTTAAAAATCTGCTTTATAACAAAGGCCAAACAAGCACTTCCTAGTGTTCATTCATATTCCCCATGTTTTCCAGGTTGCAGTCCTCAACCTTGGCCCACATAAACTCTCCATATTGAAAAAAAAAGGAAGTCCAGGGTCAATATAGAGTTCACCACCATGTTTTACAAACCTGATTGTGCATAAATATCCAGAGAACATGTATAAAATATAGGTTCCTGGGATTCAAACAAGTGATATTAATAGAGTATATAGTATTCAGAATCTGTATTGTCAGTACATGCCACCCTCCAATTGTATTCCAATTCAGCCCATCTGTACAGAGACCAGCATTTGGAAACCACTCCTAGAGTTTCTTGGGCAATATTTTTGTGTTTGGGGTAGGGGACTGAGGGTTGGACATGTTCATATATTCATGTCAGAAAGTGGAAGCAAAAGACTATATGGTAAATAGCCTTTGTTTTCTTGTATAAACTCAAAAGTATCTCTGTTGTAATTAGGTTTATGGGACAAAGAACAAAATTGAAAATCAATATGCTTGTGTGTGTACAATTTTCCATCTACCATTGTCCAGGTGAATGTCTTGGACATTCCAGCCATTCAACCATCTAATTATTCACTAAGTAGTATCTATTTTATCATATAAATAACCTGAAAAATCTATCTATTTTTCTTTTTTTTATTGATACATAATAGTTGCACATATTGTAGGGGTACATGTGATATTTCAATACATGCATACAATGTGTAATGATCAAACCAGGGCAACTGTGACATCCATCACCCCCAAAATCACCTCTTCTTTATGTTGGGAACATTCCAATTCCTCTCCTCCAGCAACTTTGAACTATACAACAAACTACTGTTAACTATAGTCACCCTACTGTACTATCAGACACTAGATCTTTTTCCTTCTATCTGACTGTATTTTTGCCTTAACCAACCTCTCCTCTTCCCATCTCCACTCTACCTTTCCCAGCATCTGGAAACCACAACACAACTCTATACCTCCATGAGATCCATTTGTTTAGTTCCCATATGAGTGAGAATATGCGATATTTGTCTTCCTGTGCTTGGCTTATTTCACTTAACATAATGACTTCCAGTTCCAACAATGTTGCTGCAAATAACAGGATTTCATTGTTTTTTATGAGTGAGTAATATCTCATTGTGTATATGTACCACATTTTCTTTATCTATTCATCCACTGATGGACACTTAGGTTAATTCTGTATCTTGGCTGTTGTGAATAGTGCTGCAATAAACATGAGAGTGCAGATATCTCTTTGATATACTTTTTTCCTTTCTTTTGGATATATACCCAACTTTGGGATTCCAGGGATCATATGGTAGTTCTATTTTTAGTTTTATGAGGATCCTCCACACTGTTTTAGATAGTGGCTGTACCAATATACATTCCTACCAACAGTATACAAGCAATCCCCTTTCTCCACATCCTTGCCAGCATCCATTATTTTTTGTCTTTTTGATAAAAGCCATTTTAATTGGGGTGGGATGGTATCTCATTGTAGTTTTGATTTACATTTCTCTGAAGATTAGTGATGTTGAGCACTTTCTCATATACCTGTTGGTCATTTGTATGTCTTCTTTTGAGAAATATATATCAGATCTTCTGCCCATTTTTCAATCAGATGATTTATATTTTTGCTATTGAGTTGTCTGAGTTTCTTATATATTCTGGTTATTAATCCTTTGTCAGATGGATAATTTGAAAATATTTATTCCCATTCTGTACATTGTCTCTTCACTTTGCTGATTGTTCCCTTTGCTGTCAGAAGCTTTTTAGCTTGATGTAATCCTATTTGTCCATTTTTGCTTTTTTTGCCGGTGCTGTTGAGGTCTTACCTAAGAAGTCCTTACCCAGAACAATGTCTTAAAGCATTTCCTCAATGTTTCCTTCTAATATGTTCATAGTTTCAAGTCTTAGATTTAAGTCTTTAATCTATTTTTATTTGATTGCATATAGTGAGACGTAGGGGTCTAGCTTCATTCTTCTGCATATGGTTATCTAGTTTTCCCAGCACCATTTATTAAAGAGACTGTCCTTTTCCCAAATGTATGTTCTTGGCACCTTTGTCAAAAATGAGTTGGCTGTAAATGCGTGCATATATACCTGGGTCCTCTATTCCACTGGTCTCTGTTTCTGTGTTTATGCCAATACCAAGCTGATTTGGTTACTATAGCTTTGTAGTATATTTTGAAGTCAGGTAGTGTGATGCCTCCAGCTTTGTTATTTTTGATCAAGATTGCTTTGGTTATTTGGGTCTTTTGTGGCTCCATACAAATTCTAGGACTGATTTTTCTATTTCTGTGAAGAATGTCATTGGTATTTAGGTAGGGATTTCACTGAATCTATAAATCACTTTTGGTAGTATTGTCATTTTACCTATATTAATTCTTCCAATCCATGAGCATGAAATACCTTTCCAGGTTTTTGTGTTCCCTTCACTTTCATCAGTATTTTATAGTTTTGCCTGTATAGATCTTTCATATCTTTGGTTAAATTGATTCCTAGATATTTTATATTCTTTGTACCTATTGTAGATGAGATTGCTTTCTTGATTTCTTTTTCAGATTGTTTGCTCTTTGTGTATATAAATGCTACTGATTTTTGTTGGTGATTTTGTATCCTGCAAATTTACTGAATTTATTTATCAGTTCTAACCATTTTTTTTTTTTTGTGGAGTCTTTAGATTTTTCCAAGTTTAAGATCATGTCATGTGTGAACAAGGCGAATTTGATGTCTTCCTTTCTAATTTGGATGCCATTTTTTTCTTTCTCTTGCCTAATTGCTTTAGCAAGGACTTCTAGTACTATGTTGACTAGAAGTGGTGAAGATTGGCATCCTTGTCTTGTTCTAAGTCTTAGAGGAAAGGCTTTCAATTTTTTCCCATTCAGTGTGATGTTAGCTGTGGATTTGTCATATATGGCCTTTATTATTTTGAGGTATGTTCCTTCTATACCCAGTTTGTTTAAGATTTTTATCATAAAGGGATATTGAATTTTACTGAATGCTTTTTCAGCATCTATTGAAATAATCATATGGTTTTTGTTCTGGGTTCTGTTAACGTGATGTATCACATTTATTGATTTGTGTATGATTAACCATCTTTGCATCCATGAGATGAATCCCACTTGATCATGATGAATGATCTTTTTAATGTATTGTTGAATTTGGTTTGCTAGTATTTTGTTGAGGATTTTTGCATCCATGTTCATCAGAGATATTGGCCAGTAGTTTTCTTTTATTTTTTCTTTTGTTGTTGTTGTTGAGTCCTTGTCTAGTTTTGGTATCAGGGTATTGCTAGCCTCACAGAATAAGTTTAGAAGTATTCCCTCCTCTTTAGTTTTTTTTTTGAAGAGTTTGAGTAGAATTGGTATTAGTTCTTATTTAAATGTTTGGTAGAATTCAAAAGGGAAGCCATCAGGTCCTGGGATTTTCTTTGATGGGAGACTTTATTACAGCTTCTATCTCATTATTTGTTATTGGTCTGTTCAGGTTTTCTATTTCTTTGTGGTTCAATCTTGGTAGGTTGTATGCATCCAGGAATTGATCCATTTCTTCTAGGTTTTCCAATTTGTTGACATATAGTTGTTCACAATAATCTCTAGTGATTCTTTGTATTTCTGTGGTCTCAGTAAGTCTCCTTTTCCATTTCTGATTTCGTTTATTTGGGTCTTCTCTCTTTTTTTCTTAGTGTAGGTAAATGTTTGCCAATTTTGTTTATCATTTCAAAAAAAACGGCTTTATGTTTCATTGATCCTTTGTATTCTTTGTCTCAATTTCATTTATTTATGCTCTTATCTTTATTATTTCTTTCCCTCTACTAAGCTTGGGTTTGGTTTGTTCTTGCTTTTCTAGTTCTCTGAGGTGCATTGGTAGGTTGTTTATTTGTAATCTTTCTAATTTTTTGATGTAGGTGTTTATTGCTATAAACCTCCCTCTTAGTACTGCGTTTACTGTATCCCATAAATTTTGGTATACTGTATTTCTATTTTCATTTGCTTAAAGAAATATTTTAATTTCTTTCTTAATTTCTTCATTGACCCATTGTTTGTTCAGAAAGCATGTTGTTTAATTTCCATATGTCTGTATAGTTTCCAAAGTTCCTCTTGTTATTTTTATCTAGTTTTATTCCATAGTGGTCAGAAAATATACTTGATGTGATTTCAACTTTTTTGGATTTGTTGAGACTTGTTTGTGGCCTAACATATAGTCTATCCTAGAGAATATTTTATGTGTTTTTCAGGAATGAAGTCATGGCTTACCACACCAGCAAATAACCATACCCAGCAGAAAGTTTCATTCATGGAAAATGAACATGAAATGGATAGTAAAGAAAGGAAGTTCTAAATTTCAACTATGAATTGCAGAAGTGATGACTTCTGTAGACATATTCTCATCCTTGCTTTCTTTGTATATATTTGCATAATGGGCAAATATCTTTTTTTAAATTTTTGCCTCTTTCCTTCCCCTATTATATGAAGATTTATTAGTGGTTGTTAAACTCATAGCTTAGTGTTTAGGCTACAGGGTATCCAAAGGGGCATATGGCTATACTAGAAGAAGAATTAATATCCTCCAGATATAGATAAAATGACTGATAGGATTTCAGGTCTCCCTTTATCTGTTTGAAGGATAGCTGCAATAGGTTAGGTGGAATAGATGTTAGCTATTGTTGCAGAAGGATATTTATGGATTCTTTTTGCCAAAGGAGAGGACTTAATGAATACTATATGCTGACTTTTGGCAACCTTTCCATTATCTTCTATGCTCTCCCCTCCATTGCAACAGCTAGAAACACTGGAACTACATTTTCCAGATTACCAAGCCTCTATCTTTTTATGTATGTCTTTTATATCTTATAAATGAGATGATTTCACATATGGTTTGGAAGAAAAGAAGCAAGAGCCACCTTCTTCTTCTGACAGTAGTGACAGGCAGAGGTTTGGACTTCTTAGACATGAATTTTTTAAAGTTGTTTCTGTGTTCTCCTTTTGTTCACCCTTCTTGGACTTGAAGAGCTGTGAAGACTTCAAAGGATTCCTTCAATTTCCTAATTCTGTGTGGTAGCAAATCACTGATTCTCTGTAGCAGTGAACCTGAAGGCTAGTGACGCCACCCCTGACACTCAGTCTTCTACCTTTCCAACAATTTTGTAAGCACCTAATTTCCTGTGTTAAATCACTTTCTGATCAAAATAACTAGTATTCTTTCCTGTTTTCCAGATTGAATCCTCACTAAGCCCCCTATTTTTGTAGCAAAGAAATTAGAGAAGACAAAATATATTTTATAAATAGCTGCTGAAAACATATTTTAAGTGAAAAATTTGTAATTTTATTTTATGCCTTCTTGTTGATGAACCATTAACCATAATTCATTAAGTGAATGTAACATTTTAATGGATTATGGGTAAGGGATTATCAAAAAGAAGGCACAAAATAATAGGCAGGGCTTGACACTATTAATGTCACCAATCTAATGAAAAGAGAATGATGAAAGTAGCAAAGCAGAGATTAAAAAATTTGTGTGTGTGTGTGTGGAAATAGTCAATTATGGCAAAACTTTCCAGTTCTATAATGACCTCAGAAGTAAAAAAGTGGGTCCCAGGAAAATCTATTTTGTCCACTATGGATTTCCAATAGTCATATAATTACCAGACACAACCACTGTCTCTAACATATGAGTTTCTCCTTTCCTTCTACTAGATTTTAATTAACACTATGATCTTGTACATTGTCTTCTTGG
Organism: Daubentonia madagascariensis; assembly: GCA_023783475.1. Classification (NCBI taxonomy): domain Eukaryota; kingdom Metazoa; phylum Chordata; class Mammalia; order Primates; family Daubentoniidae; genus Daubentonia; species Daubentonia madagascariensis. Next base: position 3,403,993 of record JAKFHU010000341.1, on the reverse strand, counting down.
GTCCCAGGTTCTTTATTTTCTTATGTGAAGAAAACTCATCAACCTTCAGGGTGTTCCAGGGATGCTCGACAGAGAGTAGTGGCATTAAAAGAATTTGAAAATAATTCAGGAACACTTCACTGAGCATAATATTCTTTAGTTCTTATTCTAGGTGTTTTAAAATTATCAGGTAGGAGGTGAAAAGTTACTGTGGCACAATATTCTTTTGTCTAACACCACATTTTTATTTAATCATCTAATTTTGTAATTAAGGTTCTCTGGGGTATAATTATACAGTGAATGATAGTTACAACATACCATATAACAGATTGGAATGAATCTAACTGTATAACTTTACCTGGAATCTTTAGACCTTTATTTTACTGATGCTTACACTTTTATTTAATTATTCATTGCTCTATCATGGTCTTATTATTTCATTAAGTATGAGTAATGTTGTACCTTATCAACATACATATAATGCAAGTTATGACCTTATCCCTTATTTTCTTTTTCACATAATTTCTATTTCAGGATAAATATAAATCATATCAGGCAATAGGTTTTTAAAGATGACTATCCTACTCTCAGGAGGTTTAAAGCACTGAACCTTTGTCTTCTCTTCCATTATACAACCTATTTGGGGCTCAAAGAACTAAACTGATTGGTCTGTCATTGCTACACCAAGTCTCTCCAAATTGGTCATTTTCCAGAACCATCCTAACACAAATAATAGGCTTTATTTTTTAATTATATGTAAAAGAATTAAATGATCAGGGAATTCAAATAATAATAGCTATGATTTACTAGCTTCTACTTTAAACAAAATTCTGTGCTAGGTGTTTTATATACCTTCATTGTTTATTTCTCACAAAAACCCTTTGAAGAAGGCATAATTATTTATAATTTATATATGAAGAAATCCAGGTAAAATCAAGCTAAAGTACTGTTTAAGTAATCAGAATTAGAATTTAGGTCCATCTTAAGTTAAATCCCTGCCCTTTACAATATATAATACTGCTTCAAAATGTCAATTTATAGTAGTATAAGCCATGCCGATGGAATCAAGATGTAATATAATCAGTTACACAACTGATTTAAATGAGACTATAAATGACAATTTCATATCTTTACATGATTTTAAACACTACATTATTAGAGTCAAGATTTTCTGGTTTTGGGAATCTAAATCCATGAAAATATATAGTCATAGTAGTAGCTTACTTAAGTCAGCTTTTCCAAATATGAAATGACCACTTGTGTCATATATGTCTGGGTGCAAGGCCTCGGCTTAAAGCTCCATAGGTGATTCTTACACATACTAAAGTTTGAAGACCTTTGCTCAAGACTCATATATTCAGCTGCTTATATGCCATTTCTAAGTGTCTTATTTATTAAAATAGCTTATGACAATTTGTTACTGTTCAATCTCATAAAACAGAACTTAAAGGATTAAAAATGAAATCCAGCTAATGGATGTAGCTGTAGCTGTGGCAACTGTAGCAGGTAGAGGGTCACAGAAAGGATGAATATTTTCTATTGGGGGTGATGGATTCTCATTTTAAAATATGATTTCATGATTCAGAAGCACTTCTAGTTTTTTGTTCTTCTTTTTCCTTCTAATTTCTCCCTCCAATCATTTGTGGTAATGGTGATGTTACTTTGACTATGTGTAAATGTCCCTAGAGTGCTTTTTTTATAAAATGACAATGCAGTTTTTTCTTAAAACCAGACTTCCTTTAGCTTCAGTTTTTCCCATATCCAGTCATCAGAAAAATCACCATTCACAAACTTTATGAAGTACACATCTTTTGAATCAGTTAGAACTTTTTCTATTACAAGCAACAGAAAAGAAAATTCAAAAAAGATTTATTGGCTCATGTAACTGAAAGCCCAACAATAGGATGAGCTTCAGGTGTGATTTGGTCAGTGATTCTCTCAGTTCTGCCCCTTTTAGTGCTACTTTTATCCTCAGACTGGCTTACTTCCTGGTGATGAAATGGCTGCTGTAATTCCAGGCTTCATAATGCACATTGAATATCATGTTTTTCAGACAAAAAAAATGCTCTTCTAACACCATGATTGAGCCAGCTAAGTTTATATGTCTAAGGATTCTGGATAGAGGGTATAAAAATTCTGATTGGCTTAAAATGAAGATGGGATTTGCTTTACCGAAAGCAGAAAGAGTTCATAGGGGAGGAATTCTGGTCCAGAAATCCAGATTCTGAGTCTTGTTTTACTGATTCAAATTGGGTGTCTCTGTATTTCCTAATAATATATTCGACCATACTCTTGAGCTGTCTGATGTTAAAGTAAACTTCACATAGGATTCTAGTTTCATATAGGTTTCTGCTTTTGATTCCATCCTTATCCAGGGCCTGGCTTGATCTGCGATGATAACCTTCCAGGTTCTTTACTAGGATCTATCTTCTGTTGTAATGACCTGTCTCAAGAACCAAAAATCCTGCTACACCCAAAAGAGAAATCAAAGTCACAACACCTATTTTTTTCCAAGAAATAATTGTTTTCTGGATTCTTTCTGCAATATCAATGATCAAAAAAAAAAAGATTTTGATTGCCACATTTGCTATTTGTTATGGTTGCATTAAAAATGACATGAAGGATCGCTTTTATGGGAGTGCTTCATAAAATTATTGCCCTTTCTATTTATTTTTAAATAACATTTGTTGTTTTTTACTTAATTTTAGCTCTCTCTATATATATATATATATATATATTTCATGATCAGAATGGTGTAAATAAGATAATATGCATCTATACCCTTCTTTTAAACTGCAATATTATAATAGAATCCATTTGAAAACTAGGCCACTTTATTTTAAAGTATCTAAAAAGTGAATATAGTATGGGCAGTAAGATAATCTAATGTAAATTCAACACTCTGGTTTAGAGATATAGAATGACTAATTTGCGTCATACCAGGGGCCTTAAAGAATAACCATTTGGGATGAAAATAAACAAGAAGGATAAGTAAACAAGAGCATTATTATGCAGGCATTTATGAACCATTAAGCATAATCATAACTAAGGAAATAGCTTTCTGTTTGCTAGAGATAACCACTCTGAACTCAGATACATAATACTTTCAATGACGAATACAAGAATGTTTATATTACAAGCAGAATGAAATGCAATATCTATGCACAATATGATATGAGAAGCAAAAGAATAACAATGTCCATTACTAATGGACTTTTGATTAATCAAAAAAGATAAACATTCTTACAAGGATATATATTTCAAAAATATATTTTGAAAAATGTGGTTTTCTCTGTAAAATTTCCTCAGATGTCACTCATGGTATATACATCAGAAGACAAAGTTGAAAGTTCCAGTTGAATCTAATCAAATTGCTGAAGTTTATAGGCTGTCATCATTTCATGCACCAAACACCCAATGACTTCAATCAAAATCATCATAGTCAAAACCACAGCAGGAAGACCCCATTCTTTTTCTCTCTTGACACTAAATTTAATGAGTATCAACTCAAAGACAATAAATAATCACACTTTTATGTAGCAATATAATATGGACAATTTATAAAAATATCCTCATTTTGAAATTAATTTGCATCTTTATTATTATTTCTATATACAAATGTGCCAATATTCTTAAAATTCAACATTAAATATAACAATGAATGGATTTATTTTCTAGAACTACAAGGGCCTCAGTGGCACTATCCTTTAAGAGAATAAGTTGCTCAAAGAACTATATGCAGATTTAAAATTTAACAAGCATAATAAATTTACATTATTTTTGTTTTTTAATAAGTAATATGAGCTATTTCTAGAAAGTAAAGAGATAATCATGGTATTTCTTAATTAAAATTCTTTCCACCAGAAGAATTCTGAATAATATACAGTAAACTTTTCTTTACTTAATGGGAATTTAACCAAGTAAATGATGATAAAATATAACCCATTATTCAGAAATGGGATTGTTATTCAAGCTCACAAAACATACATAGTAAGCATTCCCACTAATCTCCTAGTCACCCACACAAATGAGAATACATTTAGAGGTGTTCACCTTGTTGATTTGGTGCCAGAAAAAATTTTTCCATTTTTCATGTTACAAATGATGTCTGCTTCAGGCAAAATGCTGCTCATTGACACAAATAAAACTTTTCAATTGATAGATTTAACTATGTTTTAGCAGTACAGCTTTACCAGGTATATTTATCGAATATCTGATCTAACAAGAGAAATAGTCTGAGATTTTTTTAGGATACCTTTAGTTTACTGCATCTTTTAAAATCCCATTATTTTAAAAACTAAACATTAACCTGACATAAGGCAGAATACTTATAACAACTTGTGATGTGAGACAATGACTTAAAATGGATGTCTTAAATCAAGAGGTACTTTTAAATGTAATCATTGCTTGAATGGTATTTCTGGAGTATTTGATATATACCAGGCTGTATTAACAATACAGAACTGTCATCATCATCATCATAGTTAACATTAATTGTGTTCTTATATATACAAGCAGTATGCTAAGGGTTTTGTTGGTATTATTTGTTTTTTTTAATTTCATTTTATTCTCACAATCACCTTATGATCAAGGTTATTATTATTATCACCTTTTATACAGATAAGAAAGGAGACCAAGGTTTAAAATGGTTAAGTAACTTGTTTACAGCCATATAGTAAATGCCGAAACCTGAATTTAAATCCAGGAAATCTGATTCCAAAGCATGATATTTCAACCACTACACTACAGTTGCTTACTTTCAAGGATCTTCCAATGTAAATGGGGAGACAATATAAGCACACACCTGGTTGCTTGAACCAAAAGCCTTGAAATTAAGGTTTCCTTTTCTCTCCTATGACACTTCCACTTTCAAGCATAGTTGCTGATACCTAGAAAATATATCTCAAGTCTGTCTGCTTCTCTGCATCTCCTCTACCATCACCCTGACCAGGTGATCTCTACCTAGTCTACTGCCATAACCTTATAACTAGTATCCTTGTTTCCACCCGTGCCAAAAAGCCAGCATTTTATGTAATGGGAAAACACTAGAGCCATTTCGATTAAAATCAAGAATAATGCAAGGATGCCCACTATCTCTTCTATTATTCTGCATCATTATAATAACTCAAAATTAAAACTAACTCAAACAAAATAATTCATTAAGATAGCAAGATATAAAATCATCATACAGAAATCAATAAACTTTACAAACACAAACAATAATGGCTAGAAAATGTAATGGTACAGAAATCCCCATTTCCAAGAAAAACAAAAAGATGAAACACTTAGGAATAAAATTAACAAGAAACACAGAGAACCTATATGAGGAAAATTTTAAAACACTCCTAAAAGATAGAATGAAATACACTAAAACAAATGGAAAAGGATCTCTTTTTCTTGGATAGGATGAATCTATAACATAAAGATGTCAGTTCTCTCTAAGTTACTTTATAAATTAAGAACAATCCTGATTTTAAAAATCAGCAAGTTTTTTTTTCCTAGAGCCAAACAAGTTGATACTAAAGTTCATATGGAAAAACAAAATCCAAAAATAAACAGTAAACACTGAAAAAAACCTACCACATGTTAAAACAAAATGGACTTCTATTATTACAACATGGCAGTATTGGTTCATGAATAGACCAACAGTTCAATGGAATAGAATAGGGAGTCCAGAAAAAGACCCAAGTACATATGAAAATTTAGTAAATAATAACAATGGCACCTCAAATCACTAGGACAAAGACAGACTTTTTTTTTAAATGGTGTGGCAACAACCAGTTGGCAGTTTTGGAAAAAGATAAAAAGAGAGAATATTTCACACCACATACAAGAATAAATTCCATTGAATCTGTAAATCACTTTCAGTAGTATGGACACTTTAACAATGTTGATTCTACCAGTCCATGAGCATGATATGTTTTCCATTTGTGTGTGTCATCTGCAATTTCTTTCCTCAGTGTTTTGTAGTTCTCTTTGTAGAGATCTTTCACCTCCTTGGTTAAGTATATTCCTAGGTGTTTTATTTTCTTTGTAGCTATTGTGAATGGTATTGAGTCTTTGATTTGACTCACAGCTTGACTGTTATTGGTGTATATGAATGCTTCTGATTTGTGTACACTGATTTTGTAACCTGAGACTTTGCTGAATTTATCAATTCCATTAATTGACAGATTTTAGATAGATATGCTTATATGTATATATGTGTGTATATGTGTATATATATGTGTGTGTACACACACACACACTTTCTAGTTCTATTAGGAAGATCTAAAGTAATGGCACCCCAGAAGCAATGAGCACCTAGTGTCCAAACCTTGGTCTCTAAATATTAATCTCCACTAAAAGTAACCGAGACTTCATAAAGAAATGACTGATTCCAGGGCTGACACATGGAAAGTTTAAGAAGACCTTGAAACATCCTGTTGTGTCAGAAAGTAATGATGAAATAATGTCAAAAGGACACAGAAGGCAGCTTGAAGGGGTTCCTAATGACCATATCTGACAATTTGAAGATCAAGTAAAAAATGACAATAGTGGCTAATAACCCATTGAATAAAATAAGAATACTGAAATACATAAAGGAATAAATGGATGAGTAGGAAAAACTGTTCTTTATAGTAAAATGACCACTAGTAAATGCAAAAGGAATGATAAATTTATAGAATTATCATTTGTCAACCATCATAGGAAGTAATAATTCAGGTAAGAATCATCAATAGATTCTAAATCTAATGGTTGTATGTTTAATGAAAACCAGCATATTAAATTATTTCATAATATCGCTCCAAAATATATTTATTAATTACAAAAGAAAACACAGTAACTTTAGAATTGGTAAACTTGCCTGATACCATCTTACCCAAGTGAACAAAGTTAACATCACCTCTAATGGTGCCATCTGATAGGATGCATTGAAAAAGACACAGTAACATTTCTGTGGTATTCCTACCAAAGATGCATAAACTGGATATAACCATGAGGAAACAACAACCACACCCAAAGTGAGAGACTAACTGGCTAACATTCTCCAAAAAATATCAAGGTCACTAAAAACCAAAGACAAAATGTCACCAGCATAACTGAAGAACAGTTTTAGATTAAAGAGAACTACAGAGACAATTAAATGCAATGTATGATGCTGGATTGTTGGTTTTTGTTTTCTTCTTCTATAAAAGGCATTATTGGGCAAATGGCAAAATTTGAATAAGGTTTATAGATTAGGCACCAGCACTGTATCAGCATTAATTTCCTGATTTTGGCAATTTTACTGTGGTTATATAAGTGAATGTCCTTGTTTTTAAGAAATAAAACAAATATTTAGGAGTATTAGGAATATTTAAGAGTCAGGGGCTCCTGTCAATTTGTCCTCAAACAATTCAGAAAAGATACTATGTATCTAGACAGAGAGTGATAAAGTAAATTTGGTAATATGTTAACATTCAGAAAATTTACTATTCTTACAACTTTTCTGTAAATATAAAATTATTTCAAAATTAAAAGTTAAAAAGGAAGATATATTTTATTTAAAATTGGGGAATAGTTGGAATAAAAATGCCAAAATATTGATATTAGTTGACAAAGGCTGATAGTTTCATATTGATCATTAGATTGCTCTCTCTACTTTTGTGTACATTTGAAATTTTCAATAATAAAAAGTATAAAAGCCTGTAGTTAATTGGATTCAGAAGTCTCAACTCACTAAAGTATGGAAAAATATGTGAACCTTTTTCCAGCAACTGCCACCTACTCTTCTCTGTGGCATATACTGCTTCTTGGGTAATGGGGGATAACTTATTCTAATTTCATAACTTCTCAGTCACTTTTGGTTATTAAATGAGTCTAACTTCAGGTAAATGTTTCATAACTTTACATGTTGCCATCTGTTACCACATACTTCAACTTCTCCTTCCTTCTAGATGCTCAGATCTCTCTACAACTGCATTAATCTGATTTAGAGGATCAGGGATATTGAAGACATGTAGCCTGTTCTTCCTCATTTCTCTCTTCCTCCTCATTTCTCCCCTGTCCTTTGTCCACTTTGGAAGCAGAGGCTGTGGAAAAAGTATATATTTGGTTAGGAGATTACCTGTATCCAGTGATCACCAAAGATATTTCAAAGTACTTGTTAGAATTATAGACCCAGAATAGAATGTGGCATAAACCTTTACAATGTAAAAATAATATCTATTTTAATAAGAAATCAGTAGTTAAGAAGAGGCAAGTTTACAGGTAGTCAATCGAAGTGGCCTAAGATTGAAATGAAACTAATCAAGTTTTTTAAAAAGACAAAACTCCAACTTAAAGGCTTTCAAAATAATTTTTCTTAACTTTAGGGATGTTTTAAGTACTAATCTCACTTGTGATGAAGAAAAATTTATCGGAAGTAAATCAATTCCTTCAGTTGCATTTATGTTTCTTTTTGTTAAACTCAAACAAAAGAAGCTTAAAACTTTTAAAATTAAAACTGTACTCTATATATAGTTTATTTATATACTAGAGTTTATAACATATATGTTTTATTTATGCATACATAAATATTATAAATATTATGTATGTATAAATACTTTTTTGGGAAAAGTTATATATTTTCATTTATCCATCCATTAATCCATTCATCCATTCTTTTATCCTTCCATATTTAGATTACTATCTTTTTATTTTTCAATCTATATATTTACATAGATGAGATGTATGTCTGGAATATTTCTCATCAATCATTAATTACAGTTATTTCCAGATGATGGAGTTCTGCATAAAATGTTTACATTTTCTCCTTCATACTGCTTGAATTTTTAAATAATGCCCGTGCATTATTTCCAAAAAATGAAGTCATTATTACTCTTAAAAAATGATATATAAAATAATGTCACAGCATTTTTCAGGTATTTTGAAACCTACTTTTATTCATAATCCTAATTCCATGATGGCTTCTACCCAAACTCTTAGAATAAAGGCACAGGCTCTTTAGAACAAAGCAATATACCATTATATTAATAATAGCCTTAATTTAAAGAATCTAAAATACTGAGTGTAATATATTTAACTGTATAATTGCAATGCAGTTGAATTAGAATTTCTGATGTTGCTACTCAAGGGTTATGCCAAATTCTTAGCCGAGAGAACTGAAACATATCCCTATCATATACAATTCCTTTCCAGGCAAGTAAAGTGAAAGGACAGAAGTAGAGGAGTCTTTTAATTAAAGAGCTCCAGGAAAGTCTATTTTGCTGTGAATGCAATAACATAGCAAGCTAAAACTAGTATCACTAATGAGAAGGTGTATACCAAAATACTGTAAACAAACAGTACCACTAGCTGAGAGGAAATAATCTCAGACACAGCAGAGAGGAAAGCAAACCTCAAATCCCTGGGGATACCTGTAAAAAAGTGTATATGTGCATATATGATGCTAACAAGCACTATATTAAGTGTATATTAAATTACTTATTCAGAATTCAAAAAGTACACTAACATTCTAGGGTAAAAATGGTGATTAACAGTGATGATATGAAGTCTATCATTTGAAATAGTAAACATGAAATTTATCATTTACAAATTATATTATTCATGGATGTCAGACAATCAAATATTTAGCATCTCAGGCACTATCACAGCAGCCTAGAATAGATCTAATGAAATGTGGTAATGTCACCATAGGCCATCATGTAATACTGCCATTAAAATCATACTAAAGAAAACAAAACAAGCATGAAAATTAAAGTATTTGCTAAATATAAGTATCTTGAGTCAAGAAAATAATATGCTATTGAAGGAAATAAATATGCCAAGTTTCCAGCAAACATTAAAACCAATTTTCAAGATTATTTTATTGAAGTTAACAAGCTTAAAAATTATACAGACCCTTTGTAAAGAACAAAAATCAATGTTGCTATAAACATACCTATCTTAACTTAAAATGTGTTTCTTTTACTATTTCTGACCCTTTCTTCCTATCTGCCTACTCTCTATTTTATTTTTCTTCTTCTAGTAACTACCTGTTCCTTCATTGCATCTCATATGTACCAGATCATGTACTTTTCCATATCAAACAGGTGTCACACAAACATTAGTTATTTTTAAGTTCAAACTATTATTTAACTTGTATTTTTCTCTCCTATTGTAAGATGAAAAATTTACCTTCCATTTACTTCTCTTACCCTATTTACTACATCCCAATTAAGTAGAAAAATAGGGGATTTCCCATTTTTAAATATTATTATTATTAATACTTCTACAAATTATGTTTTCATTTTAATGAAATGATATTCATAACATCAGGGTGCGCTGTATTTATCTATTTTCAGTGCTCACCCTCACACTCTTATACCATGACTTCCCCTTTCAGGAGAGACTTACGGTTATTCATCTTTTTATTTTTCCCTATGGTCTCTAGGTAATGAATTTTACTTTTGTGCTTTGTTTTCTATTACAGATTTTTTATCTTGATTTTGAACAAAATAATAGTCTTATCTTCTTGCTCTACTTAGATCCTGTTTTGGATTTTTGTTAATAGTACAAACTTATAGTTTGTGATACACCTCTTCCAATTGAAATGATGGTTTCTTTACAACAACTAAGTCATGCCAAAACTTTTGGTACCAAATTGACCATATGCACTTGAAATACACTTCTGCCACAATTTTTACCATTAAAAATAAGTTACCTTTGGCATGCATCAAATTCACTTATTATTTTGGAACAATCTTGTTGCTTGATTTGACTATTACACTGTCTCCCTACCATCCACCATCCGTACTCTCCCTCTTAAAAGGTGAAACACAAGCTGGTAAGCCTCACTGATAGTTTACCTCTTCCACATGCAGAATTGAAATACATACAGTGGAAATATTTGAAGACACAAGCTAAGTCATTAAACTGATTTTTTAAATAATGAGAGAGTCATCCATTCTGAGTCATCTTATTAACAACAGCATTTTTTTTCAGGAAATCAGTCAGTAAAAATTTAACGTAATCTTTTTGACTAATTTTATGTAAATTTTTCTTTGTAAGAAGAGAAAATTAGATGCAATTCTTTGATTAAGTTCACATAAAATTTAATATTATAGTTTTGCTTGGAATATTAATTGCCTCTTCTTGGGATTTTTAGAAGTTAGATTTGGCAATATAAGGGTCCTAGCTAATATGCGAAAAACAAATAAAATTTGCAAACTAAATACCTAGTGTATCAGTAGATTTCTACTTAACTAATTATAAAATGCATTCTCTTACTATATACAGCTCAAGCTCAATACTTGATTAGAAATTAAACAAGAAAAGACAATGTTTCTAAAAAGTGCCATATTGAGAAACATTATGTTTCATACTACAGAATGTGATCAATTGTAAATGTATCAATTATTTTATTAAATAACAAAGAAGCGTGCAAGGCTGTATTTCTGTAATTAACCTGTCCAGTGAGTTTGAATTGTATATATCAGCAAAGAAAAAAAATGACTATACCAAAATACAAAGAATTATCTCCATGAGCCCCTCCATATACATTCATCACACTTATACCTAATTCCATCAAGTATAACTACAAACACAACAGAAAAAAAAATAAGAATATGGCATCACCATGGTTGCCTTGATGTCTAATAGTAATTTTATGATAAAAATGAAAATCATTTTGTTGATAATTACTTTTTATAGTTTGAGTTTATTTCAAATGTAGGTAATAGTTAATCTCTATTGAGTCTTTACTTTATGTTAGAGACTTTTTAAAACACCTTACATAAATTACATTATTGAATTATCATAACAGATTGTTATTATCCTTATTTTACTGATACAGAAATGAAGGTCCAATTAGATAACTTATACAAGGAAAATAGCCAAGAAGTAACCTAGTCAGGAACACAGCACAAGTAGTCTGGCTTGACTTTATGTTCCTAAACACTACAAAATGCTACCTTACATTTTTTAAATGGTCATTAAAATGTTTGTCAAAATTCATTCTAAATACTTGGAAAAAAGGAGACAAATCCTCCCTAACTTCCTTTTGTGGCCAAGAAGATGCTAAAATCACTTTTTCTTACTCCATAAGAGAATGAAAAATATCATAGGCCATATGTAATTTATAAATGCCTAATCAAGATTTATAGAATGTAAAAAAAATGAAAACAAGATTTATAGAAAGTAGATAAAATAATCTAGAATTATTTCTTATTTCCTTAATCCCCTCTTTAGAATAAAGGATAACTTCTTTATTTGTTTTTAACATGTAACTGCAAGGAGAAAACAGCTATTTTTAAAATATGCAATTTTTTAGATATGTCATAGAGCTTATGCTGTAAGTGCTACACAAATTTTCAAAGAAGGTAAAACAAAAGTTATGCAGTGCTTTATAGAATTAAAACCCAGAAATATAAATAGTGGAAATTCATGAGTGTACTATAGCATTATTTGTTATTCCTTATTAGGTTTATATTTAAATACCTTCATACTAAATGTTGCGTTAATTTTTAATCCTCAAAATTGTAAGTGATGTAGAAGAGCTTCTATATGGTCAAGAGTAAGAAGATATTCACCAGACAAACTGTAAAACAGGTAATATAGGAGAAGGAATAGACTTATCAAATCAAGAACTGTTATCCAATTTAGTTTAATTGTGAGGGAAACCCTATACCAGTAATGGGAATGGAACTCTATAAAAGCAAAGTGCAAGAGGAAAGGAGTCATTACAAAAGAAAGCTCCCAGAGCAAATAAACTAGATCACACTACCAAAGACTATAACTCTTAGAAGAAGTATATGTAGAATTTACAACAAGGGAAATGTATGAAGTATATGCTTCTATTAGAAAAGAAAACCCAGAAGTTATTGAGCTAAGAAACAATTTAATAACTGAGATAAAGAACAACAGAAAAAAGAAGGAAATAATATGCAAAGCAAAATAGGAAATACTAAAGGAAAAAAATTAACCAATCTAACACCATTGTGGGAAATTTTAACACACTACTCTCAATAATTCCTAGAATTAGCAGATAAAAATTAAGTATAAGTTAAACAATAAACTAATCACCTAATGAATAAGTATATAACTCTATTCCCAATAATTAGAAAATATATGTTCTCAAGAACATAAAGAGCATTTTTAAAAGTTGACACATGGAATGAAGTAAGTCTAAGCAATTATAAAAGAGACAGAGCCATTTAAATTAGAAAACAAAAGCAAAAAGATAACTGCAAATGCTATATATGTTATGAAAGTAAAGCATGTATTCTCAAATAAATCATAGGTCAAAGGAAAGAATAAAAATTAGATAATAAAACATGTACAACTAAGAGATACACTAAAATACATGTCAAAACTTTTTGTATATAGTAAAAGAGGCATTTAAAGAAATATTTATAGCATTAAATGTTTACATTAGAAAAAAGGCTAAAAATTAATGAATTAATTTTCAGCTTAAAATATTAGAAAAGAAATGAAAGGAAATAGGAAGAAGAAAATAATAAATATAAAAGCAAAAATTGGTGAAATAGAAAATAAATATAACACAGAAAGAAGCTCAAAAAGCCAAAAGTTGGTTTAAAAAAAAAAAAACAAATAAAATAAACAAATATCAGTCAAGATTGGCAAGAAAAAATGAAAAGGCAAAATATAAATCTATTAACCATGAAAAATGGAACATGAGTACAGAATAGCATGAACAATTTTATGAAAAGCTTTTAAAACACAGACAATATGAATAATTTTTTTAAATATGTAATTTTACAAAACTGACCAAAAAAGCTATGATAAACATAAAACTATTTTAAAATCTTGTATTTGTACTTTGAAATCTACCCAAAAACAAACAAACACACACACTTTCCTTAAGCAGAAATTTTTGCAGGTGAATTATATCAAAAATTCAAGGGTCATCCAAAATGGTGGCATTGAAGCAAGCTGGCTTCACTTTCCCCCGCAGAAAACCAAAAATGAATATACAGCACCAAGATTATGACCAGCAATATCCCAGAATTCAAAGATAAAGATCTGACAGTTCTTGGAGCCACAGAGGAGTGAAAAAACTCCAAACAGATGGTAAGAGAATCAGACTTCCATATGCACAATGTCCCTCCCCTAAATCTGTCTAGCACCAAGTATGTGGAAAATTTCCCCCTGACTCACAGTTTCCACACTGGAAAAAGTGAGATTGAGGTGGGCAACCAGCTTCCTCACCATCCTGGGTACCCTGACAGGAGATCTGTCCCTGCCTCAACTCCTGGGAAGCATCCAGAGTGCTCAAAGTGAGGAGGTGGGACCACCATCCCCAGCCCTGGAAACTCTCCTCTGTAAGTCAACCAAAGTAAACAAGAAAACAGAGTGGCTGTCCAGCAGCACCATGCTGTAGGAGGTTTATCCCACAGGTACCCTGGGCACAAACCCCTATACAGCCTTACCACACTACAGGGATATTCCCTTTGGGACTACCTCCATTCCATTTAGGAAGGACAGCACTCTGATTGACTGTTTACTAGAAGTGAGGAAAATCTGGGCTTAAGGCACCATCTAGTGCTAAAAAGGAGGCAGCGACCTAGCAGGAAAAATGTAAGATAATCAATAGGTATATTACAAAGAATCTTTAAGCAAACATACACAATAAAAAATAAAACAAGTCAGACAGAGAGCACTAGAGTAAATAACTAATCCTTCAATGCAAATACCATAGACAAATATCCACAAGAAACAACAGCAAACAGGAAACCATGACCTCCACAAACGAACAAAGCAAGGAACCAGTGACTGACCCTAACTAGATGTTTATGCATGAGTTCTCAGATCAAGAATTCAAAACAGCAGTTTAAAGGAAACTTAGTGATATCCAAGATAACACAGAAAAGCAATTCATAAATTTATCAGAGAAATTTAACAAAGAGATTGAAATAATGTTAAAAAGATCAAACAGAATACTTGGAACTGAGAAATACATTTGCTGAACTGAAAATTCATTAGAGGTTCCCAACAGCAGAATGAATCAAGCAGAGGAAAGAATCAGTGGGCTAGAAGGCAGATGATTTGAAAATACACAGAGGAGAAAAAAGAAAAAGAATGAGTAGGAAAAAAGATTGCCTACAAGATACAGGAAATTACCTCAAAAGACAAAATGTAGGAATTATTGGTGTTCAAGAGAGAGCAGAGCAAGAGCAAGAAGTAGAAAGTTTATTCAAAGAAATAATAACAGAAAACTTTCCAAAACTTCAAAAAATGTAAATATCTAGGTACAAGAAGGTCAGAGAATGCCAAACAGATTCAATCCAAATAAGAGTACCCCAAGTCATATAATAAACAAACCCTCCAAGTTCAAGGACAAAGAGAGGATCCTAAAAGTAGTAAGAGAAAAGAAGCAAATAACATACAAAAGAGCTCCAATTCATCTGGCAACAGACTTCTCAACAGAAACCATACAGGTCAAGAGGGAGTGGGATGATATTTTCAAAGTGCTGAAAAGGAAGAAACAGACATCCAAGAACACTGCACCCAGCAAAGCTATCCTTTAAATATGAAGAACAGATAAGGTCTTTCCCAGACAAACAAAAGCTGAGAGAATTCACCACCACCAGATGCTGGTCTTACAAGAAATGCTAACAAAAGGGTTCTTCAATCTGAAAACAAAACAAACCAAAACAAAAAAACCACTAACATGCAAAAAGAAAACATTTGAAGGTATAAAACCAATTGGTAAAATTAAGTACATGGACAAACCCTGAATACTCTGATACCATAATTCAATCCACTCATTAATCTAGTATGAAGCTCAAAAGACAAATCTATCAAAAACAAAAATAGCTACAGCCACCTGTTACAAGACAGGCAATACAAAAATATGTGAATTGAGATAATAATCAATCTAAAAAAGAAATCAAGAAAGCGATCTCATCTACAATAGCTACAAAGAATATAAAATACCTAGGAATCAATTTAACCCAAGATGTGAAAGATCTATGCAAAGAAAATTATAAAACACTGATGAAATAAATTGAGGAGGACTCAAAACATGGAAAGATACCCCATGCTCACAGACTGAAATAATTAATATAGTTAAAATAAAAATACTACCAAAAGCAATTTACAGGTTCAATGCATTTCCTATCTAAATACCAATGATATTCTTCATAGAAATAGAGAAAATAATCCTAAAATTTATATGGAACCACAAAAGACCCCAAATAGCCAAAGCAATCCTGAGCAAAAAGACCAAAGCTGGAAGCATCATGCTACCTGACTTCAAAATATACTACAAAGCTATAGTAATCAAATCAGCATGGTACTGGCATAAAAGCAGACATACAGACAAATGGAACAGAATAGAGGGCCCG
This sequence comes from Daubentonia madagascariensis, assembly GCA_023783475.1. NCBI lineage: Eukaryota > Metazoa > Chordata > Mammalia > Primates > Daubentoniidae > Daubentonia > Daubentonia madagascariensis. Next base: position 3,387,704 of record JAKFHU010000341.1, on the reverse strand, counting down.
GATATCCACACATTTATGGCAAACTCATTTTTGACAAAGGTGCCAAGAGCATACAATGGGGAAAGGACAATCCCTTCAATAAATTGTGCTGGGAAAACTGGATATCCATATGTAGAAGAATAAAACTAGACACCTCTCTCTCCATACACAAAAATCAACTCAAAATGGATTAAAGACTTAAATCTAAGACCTGAAACTATGAAACTACTAGACAAAAACATTTGGGAAATGCTCCAGGACATTGGTTTTGGCAAAGATGTTTTGGGTAAGAACTCAAATGTACATGCAACCAAAGCAAAAATAGGCAAATCAAATTTAATCAAACTGAAAAGCTTCCGCACAGCAAAGGAAACAATAAACCAAGTGAATAGACAACCCACAAAATGGGAGAAAATATTTGAAAACTATCCATGTGACAAGGGATTAATAACTAGAATACATAAGGAACTCAACATTAAAAAGAAAACCAAATAATCCCATTAAAAATGGGCAAAGGACACAAATAGACATTTCTTAAAAGAACACATACAAATGGTCAGCAGGTATATGACAAAATGCTCAACATCACTAATCATCAGAGAAATGCAAATCAAAACCATAATGAGATATCATCTCACCCAAGCCAGAATGGCTTTTATCAAAAAGACAAAAAATAACAGATGCTGGCAAGGATGCAGAGAAAGGGGAATGTTCGTACACTATTGGTGGGAATGTAAAGTAGTACAGCCACTATGAAGAACAGTGTGGAGCTTCCTTGAAAAGCTAAAAATAGAACTACCATATAATCCAGCAATTCCTCTGCTTGGTATATGCCCAAAGAAATCAGAATATCGAAGAGAGAAGTGCACTCCCATGTTTATTGGAGCACCATACACAATAGCCAAAATATGGAATCAACCTAGGGACCCATCAATGGATGAATTGATAAAGAAATTGTCATACATATACACAATGGAATATTATTATTCAGCCATTAAGAAATGAAATCCTGTCATTTACAGCAACATGGAGGGAACTGGAGGCCATTATGTTAAGTGAAATAAACCCAGCACAGAAAGACAAATATTGCATGTTCCAACTTATATATGGGAGCTACAAAAGTGGATCTCATGAAGATAGAGAGTAGACTGGTGGTTACCAGAGGTCAGGAAGGGTAGGGGCGGGGGGTATGAAGAGAGGTTGATTAATAGGTACAAGCATATAGTTTGATAAAAGAAATAAGACCTAGTGTTTTGATATATCAGTAGGGTGACTACAGTATACAATAATCTATTGTAATCTTTGTAATTTGAAATATTTCAAAGTAGCTAGAAGAGAGTAATTCAGATGGTTCTATCACAAAGACCAATATTTAAGGTGATGGATATCCAATTACACTGATTTGATCTTTACAAATTATATGAATGTATTAAATTATCAAATGTATCCCAAATATATGTACATCCATTATGTATCACTAAAAAATAAAATTAAAAATGAATAAAATTTTAAAACCCTTCAAAGTTTAAATAATAATATTATACAAACTCTTTGGGAAAATAGAAAAAGAAGGAATATTGCCCCCTTTCATATAATGAGTCTAGTATGAGCCTACCATCAAAACCAGTGAAAGAGATAATCTCACTTCTGAGCATAGATACAAAAACCTAAAAGGAAATAATATAGAACCTCATTATTCAAAGATTCCATATTTGCAAATTTGCCTATTCACTAGAATTTATTTGTAACAGCCAAATCAATATTTAGGGCACTTTCAATATCATTGATGAGTATGTGCAGAACAGTGAAAATTCTTCATCATCCAATGGGCACGTATCCAGACTGCTCTGCCTTCTTGTTTCAGCTCACATACTGTAAATAAGTATCCTTTTAGTGGTTTATTTAGTGCCATGTTTTTCACATTTTGTGCTTTTTGGTGTTGATTTCATTGTATAAACTGGCCTCCAAGCATAGTGCTGAAATATAGTCTACTGTTCCTAAGCACAAGAAAGTTTTGATGTGCCTTAAGGAGAAAATACGTGTGTTAGGCAAGCTTTGTTAAGGCATGAGTTACAGTCCTGTTGGCCTTAAATTCAATGTGAATAAATCAACAATATATAGGAAATAAAGTGTCTTTAAACAGAAACATACATAAAACAAGGTTATGTATTGATTGGTTGGCAAAAATACAACCAGAGACAGGAATCTAACCCTGTATTTCCCCTAGGAGCAATGGTTCAATATTTGTTTAATTTCATGCTCATGGTGACTTTATATTAATAGAACATAACTACTGTGAATAACAAGAATCACCTATGTCAGCAAACCAAATAATAAGATGCATTAAAAATGTTTTTTAACAATCATATCAAATTCAGTTAATCCTAAATGCAAAGACTGATGATTTAATATTTAGAAATCTACGAAAGTAATTCATCACATTAACTATATAATATTACTATTTTATATAGAAAAACATTTTATAATATTCAATACTTGTTCACAATAAAGTATCCTACCAAACTAGGAGTGCAAGGTAACTTCACTAACCTGATAAAGGGCATCTACTAAAAAGCTAAAAGCAAACATCATCATTAATATTAAAACATTAGAAACAGTCCTTTTAAAATCCAGAATGAGGCCAAGATGCCTATTCTCAATGCTTCTATTCAACATGGCATCAGACATCCAAGCCAGTGTATTAAGATAAAAAAAGGAAAATAAAGGAATGGAAATGAAAAAAAGAAAATTGTCAAGATTTGCAGAAAAAATGATTCCTTAATTAGAAAATATAAGGAAATCCATAAGCAATTTATTGGAATTAATAAAAGAGTTCAGTAAGGCTACTGGATCAATAAATAAAAGTCATTTGAATTCCCAACTAACAGCAACAAAAAATATCAAAGTGTTGTTTTTAAAATAATATTTACCAATAAAAATACTTAGGAATAAATCTTTTTTTTATTATTTTTAATTTATTTTTTTATTTTCAGAATATCATGGGGGTACAAAACTATGGCCATACACATTGCCCCTGTTCTGCCCGTGTCAGAGCCACAATCGTGGTCGTCTCCCAAACTGTGCTCCCCACATCCATTCAGTGAGAGTTTTTCCCATCCCTTCCACCCCCCTCCCGCCCGCCCGCCCTCAAGTTGAATGTTATTGCCCTGTGTGATGTAAGTGTTCATCAGTTAGTACCAGTTTGATGGTGAGTACCAGTGGTGCTTGTTTTTCCAATCCTGTGACACTTCGCTTCGAAGAATGGGTTCTAGCTCCAACCAGGATAATACCAGATGTGTTAATTCACTGTTTTTCCTTATTGCTGAGTAATACTCCATGGTATACATATACCACATTTTATTGATCCACTCGTGTATTGATGGGCACCTGGGTTGTTTCCACATCTTTGCAATTGTGAATTGTGCTGCTATGAACATTCGAGAGCAGATGTCTTTATTATAAAATGTCTTTTTTTCCTTTGGATAAATACCCAGTAGTGGGATTGCTGGGTCAAATGGTAATTCTACTTTTAATTCTTTAAGGTATCTCCATATTCTTTTCCATAGAGGTTGTACTAATTTGCAGTCGCACCAGCAGTGTATGAGTGTTCCTATCTGTCCACATCCCCGCCAACATTTGTTAATTGGGGATTTTTTGATATGAGCCAATCTCACTGGAGTGAAGTGATATCTCATTGTGGTTTTCATTTGCATTTCCCTGATGATTAGAGAAGTTGAGCAATTTTTTATATGTTTGCTGGCCATTATTCTGTCTTCTTTGGAAAAGTTTCTGTTCACGTCCTTTGCCCATTTTTTAATAGGGTTGTTTGATTTTTTCTTGTTGATTTTCCTAAGTTCTGTATAGATTCTGGTTATCAGCCCTTTATCAGAGTTGTAGCATGCAAATATTTTCTCCCATTCTGTAGGTTGTCTGTTTACTCTAGTGATAGTTTCCTTGGCTGTGCAGAAGCTTTTCAATTTGATCAGGTCCCATGTATTTATTTTGGTTGATGCTGTGAATGCTTTAGGGGTCTTCTTCATAAATTCTTTGCCTAGGCCAATGTCCATAAGAGTTTTCCAAGTTTTCTTGAGAATTCTTACGGTTCATGTCTTAGGTTAGATCTATTATCCATTGTGAGTTGATTTTTGAGAGAGGTGAGAGGTGTGGGTCCAGTTTCAGTCTTCTACATATGGCCATCCAGTTTTCCCAGCACCATTTGTTGAATAGGGAATCTTTTCCCCAGTGTACGTTTTTTTGGAATTTGTCAAAGATCAGGTGACTGTATGAGGTTGGTTTTATATTTGGGTTCTCAGTCCTGTTCCATTGGTCTACTTCTCTGTTCTTGTGCCAATACCATGCAGTTTTGGTTACTATAGCCTTGTAGTTTAGTTTGAAGTCTGGTAGATAGATGCCTCCCAATTTGTTCTTTTTGCTTAAGATTGCTTTGGCTAGACGGGGTCTTCTCTGGTTCCACACGAAGCGTAGAATTATTTTTTCTAGATCAGCAAAAAATGATGTTGGTATTTTGATAGGGACTGCATTGATTCTGTAAAATAATTTAGTTAGCAAAGCCATTTTTACTATGTTGACTCTGCCTATCCAAGAGCATGGTAGGGTTTTCCATCTATTTACATCCTCTGCAATTTCTTTTCTCAGTGTTTCAGAATTCTCTCTATATAGGTATTTGACCTCCTTAGTTAGATATGTTCCTAAATATTTAATTTTCTTTGGTGCTATTGTGAAAGGTATTGCATCTTTAATTTGTTTCTCGGCTTGATTGTTATTAGCATATATGAAGGCTATGGATTTGTGTGTATTAATTTTGTATCCTGAGACTTTGCTGAATTCATTTATCAATTCCAGTAATCTCTTGGTTGAATCTTTGGGGTTTTCTATGTATAATATCATATCACCTGCGAATAGTGAAAGTTTGACCTCTTCTGCCCCTATCTGGACACTGCTGATTCCTCTGTCTTGTCTAATTGCTGTGGCCAGGACTTCCAGCACTATGTTGAAAAGAAGTAGAGATAGTGGGCACCCTTGTCTGATGCCAGTTTTAAGGGGGAATGCCTTCAATTTTTCCCCGTTCAGTATGATATTGGCTGTGGGCTTATTGTATATGCCTTTAATAGTTTCTAGGAATGAGCCATCGATGCCTACATTGTTAAGAGTTCTTACCATAAAAGGATGCTGGATTTTGTCAAAAGCCTTTTCTGCATCTATTGAAAGGATCATATAATCTTTGTTCTTGCTTTTATTTATATGGTGAATTACATTTATAGATTTGCGTATGTTGAACCATCCCTGCATCTCGGGAATGAAGCCCACCTGATCGTGATGAATTATTTTTTTGATGTACATTTGAATTCGGTTTGCAAGGATTTTATGAGAATTTTTACATCTATATTCATAAGGGATATTGGTCTGTAGTTTCCTTTTTTTGTTGTGTCCTTTCCTGGCTTTGGTATCAAGGTGATATTGGCTTCGTAGAATGAGTTTGGGAAGACTCCATCCTTCTGGATATTTCAAATAATTTCTGCAGTATAGGCACCAGTTCTTCTTTGTAGGCTTGGTAGAATTCAGGTGTGAACCCATCTGGTCCAGGACATTTTTTTGTGGGAAGATTTGTTATTTCTGCTTCGATTTTGGTGCTTGATATTGGTCTGTTTAGAAATTCTGTTTCTTGCTGGTTGAGCCTAAGGAGGTAGTGTGTTTCTAAGAATTTGTCTATTTCCTCCACATTTTCGTGTTTGTGCGCATAGAGGTTTTTGTAGCATTCACAGATGATGTTTCATATTTCCATGGTATCAGTTGTGACTTCTCCTTTCTCATTTCTAATTGAGCTTATTAGAGTCCATTCCTTTCTGCTTCTGGTCAACCTGGCTAGTGGCCTGTCTATTTTGTTTATCTTTTCAAAGAACCAACTTTTTGTTTTATTAATCTTCTGTATAGTTCTTTTGTTCTCTATTTCATTTAGTTCTGCTCTAATCTTGGTTATTTCTTTTCTTCTGCTGGGTTTAGGATTGCTTTGCTCTTCCTTTTCCATTTCCTTAAGATGTTCCATTAGTTTACTGATTTGTGACCTTTCTGTCTTTTGGATGTGGGCATTTAAGGTGATACGTTTTCCTCTCAGGACTGCTTTTGCTGTATCCCACAGATTTTGATAACTTGTGTCCCCATTATCATTTAGTTCAAAGAATCTTTTGATTCCTATTTGAATCTCCTCCTTGACCCAATAATCTTTCAGCAAAAGATTGTTTAGTTTCCATGTTTTTGGATGAAGATGTGAGTTTCTGTTGGAATTGATTTCTAATTTTATTCCGCTGTGGTCTGAAAAGATACATGGTATGATTTCTATTTTTCTGAATTTGTTTAGATCTGTTTTGTGGCCTAGGATGTGGTCAATTTTAGAGAAAGTTCCATGAGCTGATGAGAAGAATGTATATTCAGTGTTATTTGGGTGGAGTGTTCTGTAGATATCTGTTAGGCCCAAATGTTCTAGAGTCCTGTTTAGGTCTTTTGTTTCTTTATTTAATTTTTGTTTGGAGGATCTGTCCAGTTCCGTCAGTGGGGTGTTGATGTCCCCTGCTATTATGGCATTGCTGTTTATTATGTTGTCTAGATCTAGCAGTATTTGCTTTATGTACCTGGGTGCTCCAGTGTTGGGTGCATAAATGTTTAGGATTGTTAAATCCTCTTGTAAGATTTTTCCCTTCACCACTATATAGTGTCCATTTTTGTCCTTCTTTACTTTTGTTGCTTTAAAGTTTATATCATCTGAAATAAGGATGGCTACTCCGGATTTCTTTTGGTTTCCATTAGCCTGGAAAATTGTATTCCATCCTTTCACCTTGAGTCTGAATGCGTCTTTGTGTGTAAGGTGTGTTTCCTGAAGACAACAGATACTTGGCTTGTATTTTTTAATCCATTCAGGCAGCCTATGTCTCTTCAGTGGGCAGTTCAAGCCATTTACATTTACTGAGATAATTGATATTTGGGGTAAATTTCTGATTATTCTATTGGGTGGTGTCTTTTGTTTTACTTCTTGCATCATTGTGGAATCTGGTTTCTGGGGTTATAGCTTTTGTGTAGTTTTACATAGGTGGGTGTCTGTTGTGCTGGGTAGTGTATAATGCAGGTCTAAGCACTTCTTGCAAGGCTGGTCTGGATTTTGCAAATTCTATCATCAGTGATTGCTTATCTGGAAACGTCTTTATTTCTCCCTCGCATAAGAAGCTTAGTGTGGCAGGATACAGAATTCTGGGTTGGCCTTTGTTTTGTTTAGGAGACTGATGATGTCTCCCCATTCCCTTCTGGCTTGTAAGGTTTCAGCTGAGAAATCTGCAGTTAATCTGATCGGTTTCCCTTTATAGGTTACCTGCTGTTTTCGTCTTACAGCTCTGAGGAGTGCCTCTTTTGTGTTTACTTTGGTCAGTCTAATAATTATGTGGCGTGGTGAATGCCTTTTCACGTTGAGTCTCCCAGGAGTCCTGTATGCTTCTTGTACTTGGATATCGAGATTTCTGGCTAAGCTATGGAAATTTTCCTATACTATTCCTTCAAATAGATTTTCCAGTCCATGCGAATTTTCTTCCTCTCCCTCAGGGATGCCTATGATCCTTATGTTTGGCCTCTTTACATAATCCCACATTTCTTGTATGCTTTTTTCATGCCTCTTGTTTTTGTGTTCTTTCTCTTAGGCTGATTTATTTAGTGCATAGGAGCTGTCTTCTAGCTCTGAAATTCTTTCCTCTGCATGGTCCAGCCTATTCTTAAGGCTTTCCACTGTGTTTTGTAGATCCTTGAATGCTTCTTTCATTTCTAGGATTTCTATTTGATTTTTCCATACTATTTCTACTTCTTTGGAGAATTTTTCATTCATTTCTTGCATTTTTCTTGTGGTTTCTTTGTGCTGGGATTCAATTTTCTCTTGAATTTCATTGAGCTTTCTTATAATCCATAAATGAAATTCCTCTTCTGTCATTCTACCCATTTCATTTGAGTTGGTATCCATTGCTGAGGAACTGATGGTTTCTTTTGGGGGTGACTTTTCACTCTGATTTTTCATGTTCCCTGAGTTCTTTCACTGGTTTTTTCTCATCTGGCCTCTTGGTCGAGAGCTGGGGGTGTTAGGGCTAGTTTATGGTCCTGTTTCCAGGCCCACAATTTTCATTCCTTGGCAGAGCCAGGGAGAGAAGTAGTGGCCTATATTGCCTTAAGTGTATTTTAGCAAGTTTGGTGGATCTTGAGTTATCTCTGGACTGTTGTCTTCTCCTCTTCCCGGTGGAGTGTGGTGAGAATGACCTTCCAGCTTGGGCTCTGAGCTAATGAATTGTACTTGAGGATATGAGTCCACAGCTTCCTATTAGCTAGGTATTCTGTTATGTCCGTTGCAGACTCTGATCCCCCAGTTGGGGTATGCGAAAGCCCCGTGCTTTGGGAGGGGCCTTGTAGCTCCTAGGGGTTACTTTGACCCTGCTCGTCCTGAGGTGCAGGTAGAAACACAATTTCTTTTGGCTGCAGTGTGAGAGCTGAATTGGGAAAATTCTACACAGCTCAGAGGTTGCTTATCTAGCTGCGTGTGTCTGCCCTTCTGATGTGCGTCTCCGCATGATACTGGTTGATAGGGGGATCTCCAGTTGTGCACCCCTTTTCCACCACTAGACCCCAAGGTGAGGCAGGTGGCCATCTCTATCCCCAGCATTCTCCACCGGGGGATGTTCCCACGGGGAGGGGGAATAGTGGCCACTGGAAGTGCTCTTGGATGGTGCAAAATTCCCTAATGGAGTGGGAAGGGTTATGGGGAGCTGCTCTGGTTCAGCCTGTGGCTCTTGAGGTATTTGGTTGTCATGAGAACCAGCAGTTATACCAAATGAGTCACTATAGCCAGCAACCTTCAAAATGAGCGATCTCTGGGGTACAGGAGGGCTGGGACCTGAAGGGCGGGCACTAGGACCAGCACGTAGCGGACTTGTCAGAGGCCAGAGCCGTTGTAGCGGAACCAGATGGACGAGCTGCAAACTGTTTCCAATACCCAAAGGTCACGCCGCTACAGTTCCGGGATCTCGTCCCACCTGGAACCCACGGATGCAGCTATCCCTGGCCACCAAATGCAAAGCCTGTCTCGCCCCAGCGGACGAGCCCCGGGCCGGGCCGGGGGGAGCTAGAGACGCGGCTCACAGCTCCGCGCGGGCGGCTGTAAAGATGGCGGCCGCCGCCAGCCTGGCGCACAGCAGGGCTCCGATCCCACCAGGAGCGCAGCTTTTCTCCGCCGGCCGCAGCGGCAGTTGCTAACAGCCTCTAAGGGCGTGTCCCGCTCCCCGTTAAACTCCTGGGCCCAGTCCCGCTGACTTCTAGTGGCGCAGTGCCGGCCTGCGGGTTCCCGCGCACTGTCCCGGGAAGCTGTGTCTCGGTCCCCGCCCAGTTCCTCCCCAGCCCTCAGCAGTCTCTGTATATTGCAGCTGCGAGTTGTGTTTGGCTCTCACAATTGCCTCCTCTCCACAGGGTGTGCTGCCTCGCGCCACCACTTTGCCCCAACTCTGGGCTTGTCCCTGACTGCGTGGATGGGGAGGCGTGTAACCGCTTGGGGGTCAGGTTGCGCCGCGCGGACCTGGCGAGTGCGTCCTTCCCGCGCTCTGGGCTCTATTGTGGTCCGTGCCATCTCCGATCTTTGTGAAAATTTTGTACCTGTTTTCTTGGGCTGGGCATTCGGCGTTGTTTCTCTGTAATTCACAATGCTGTTTTCGAAGTAAGCGGTCCATGCTCGCAGGTAGCCGCTTAAAGATGGCAATTCTTGCGCATCAATTTTATGTGACTTCCCATTATGTATGCCTATAATTAATATGCCTACATTACTGTATTTCTCCCCCGACCATGATCCAATATCAGACTGTAATTTCATCCAGTTGAAATTGTCAAGGGTAATAGAATTTAAAACTCCTGTTTGGTAAAGCTTCAGAAATTTCCTTATAGGTTGATTCTAAAAATCAAAAGCCTGTAACCAGCATTTACAACATTATGATTTTGCAATTATCATTCAATTGTAGGACCACTGCATTCTCATCCCATGATTTCTTTTCTTCACCTTTCTTGATTAGGTCAACTGTCTCTTTGATACCTTATCTTGCTTTTTAAAAAAATTTTACTTGGGTACAACCTTAAGTGAGTCTTGTATAAAAAGTGTGTTACTGATGCATTCTCTGATTTTTATATGCCTGAAAATATCTTCTCTATCCGTGCATATAAATGCTAGTTTACCTTGGTATCAAATTCCAAGTTTAAAATAATTATCCTTCAGAAGCTCAATACACTTCTAGCTTCCAATGTAACTAATGAGAATCCTGATGGGAGATCTGATTTATCAATAATATATTTATATCATTTGTAAATGATATATTTTTTATCTTGGCATGCATTTAGGACATTCTCTTTATTCTTGGTGTTTGAATTTTATCCTTGTTTTTTAGTCCCTTTCAATCTGCAAACTTAAATCTTTCTTTAATTCTAGGACTCTTTCTTCTAGGGCATTTTCTACTGTTTCTTTGATTGTTGCCTCTATTTATTTTAGCTGTTTTTTTGTTCCTGAAATTCCAAACAAATGTTGGAACACTTGCACTGATTTCCTAACTTTTCTCTTGTATTTTTCTTCTCTGATGTTTTGTTCCATCTTTTCCTGTGCCTCAATTTTTTCTTCTAACTCCTTTACTTTTTTTTTTTTGGTTTGGCAATTATAATTTTCAATTTCTAAGATATCTTTTGTTGTCCTATATTTGCTCCTTTTTCATAGCAGTCTGCTCTCATTTTATGGATTGTATTCTTTAACGTTTCTGAGGTTAAAGATAAAAAAGACAAAAAAGAGAATTTTTATCTTTTGTCCTTTAGATTTCATGTGATTCCTCTAAGATCTATTATTCCATTTGTTCATGTTGGTGCTACCAAAAAGAGTAAAATGGTTTGCCTCAAATATCTACTGATTCTTAGCTGTTCCTTCATATATGTGAATGGATGACTAAGTAGCATAGATTTCCTCTGTGTTTACATACATATGTTTCCTCAGCAGTTTTCTTCTCTGAATGAAAGAGGTCACTATCAGCTCTGTGTGTATCCAGGGAGAGTATATCATGGGCAGACTGCTTTTCCTTGATAGTTTGTAGCTGAAAAGTGAGCAGGCACACCCATCCTCCATTCCAAAATTAAGAGGGCTTTACTGTGAGAATCCAGTATCCATGTTAAGAGAAATGGATATTTTCAGGCTTTTTGTCTTATTTTTTATATTTAGATCTCTGACTTTAACCCAAGATTAAATTTCATAACTGCGCATAAGGAGGGCCTAACTGGTTTAAGTGTCCCAAAATAATCATTTTAATAATCACCCTACTTGTTACTCCTTGTACCAGCTTACTCTGAATTTGCAGCCTTTGTGTGGCACAACTATCTAATCTGTAGCTTTCTCCTGTGTCTGTATCAGGCAGTAGCTTTCAATGTAGTTTCTCCATCAATAAAATTGATCTGTCTTCCAAAATCCAGAAATGCACATACATTCCAAATGTGTTAGGCTACTCCTCTCATCTTTGGTGTTGTCATGAATTTATTCCAATTTATATTCCACTACTGACATTTTTAATGGGGCATTTGGAAGAAGGGGAGAAAAACACATATGTTTGGTAAAAACCAATAAACATCACTTTTCAAAAAAATCAATTTCTAGTTATCTACTCATTTTCTTAGAAGACATATTATTGTAGAGCCTGCTAAGTACTAATTATGACTGCTAGTAAGTTCATTGAAAAGCTGACTGATAATCTCAAGGATAAAAACAAAGGCAACCAAGTTGACAGATGTTTTATGTTACCTTGTGCATGTATGTGTAATTTCATATTCCTATAAAGAAGCAACATAAATATCTCTATATTTGGACTATAAATTTTATCAAGTATTAACAAAATATAACTGTTTATCCATATTCACAGACTAGCAACATTTCTATCATTGACAACCTTGTTTCTTTTGCTCATGTAGCTTATATCCATGACCCATTAATTCAACAAATATTTATTTGACACCTATAATGTGTCATCATTGCATTAGGCACTAAGGATACAACAGTGAACAAGAGAGAGCTCTAATCTTATGGAATTTATGGGCCATAGTAGAGATACAAAATAAACATGTAAGCAAATAACCAAATTATGATAAATTTTATGAATGTATATGAACAAAAGTTATATATAAAGAAAGCAAATAGGTTTCTGAGATAGAAAATACAGACCGTTATAAAAATAAAAATGACTCAATTTCCAACCACCCATGGTAGTAGGTATTGAGGAATCCAAAAACACTACTAAAATGACCTTTTCAAATGTGTGGTAGTCCTTGGCCAGGCTTTATGTACCGGGCTTTATATACCAGGTCACAATTCAACATACGCCATTCAAAAAGATGCTAATATTGCATCTAGTTCTTTATCCTGAAGCTAATATTCAATCTGTACATCTCTCATTGAAATAAATATATAAACTGTGGTGAATAAAACAATATTCACTTACCAGAAATGTGCCAGATCAAATGATGGAGGGAAGGAGAGACTCTGCAAAATATATTAATATGGAGATGCTAATGAGCTTTAAAATGATGCACTGTGAACTTACTCAGTGAAACTGGCTATCTGCCAGGCACAGTAATAATACCCTGTGTACCAAATGGCATATTTGAGGTCAGAACAAAGTTTATTCCAAAGCAGTCAAATATTTCATTATTACTTTTGCTTTTATCCCTTAATTTTTCAAAGGTTTTCTTAAGCATGTTCTCATCAATCAGACTTAAGGTGCCTTGCTAGAATGTATAAAGATAACAGACTGATCATAAATTACAATTCTATAACACTAACTGTCTGGCTTTAAAACGTTCTCAGCTTAAATGCAAATTCAGTACAAATTCATTCCTCCCTCCCAACCCTGCCCCTTCACCCTAACCCTCCTCGTTAGTGCTAACTCTTCATCTCTAAAACTGTGGACATTTTATAGGAGCACACAGGGAATATTATGTATTCTAAAACTATGGAGTAAGGATTTTGATCATTGCCTTGCCTATATATTTTTTCATGACCTTTTACATAAATCATGACTGAAAAAATGGTCAATTTGTTTCTTCATAAAGATATCTACTCTGAAGGAAAATCTCTGAGAATATAAAGCTTCTACATAGCTTTGTGATCATCCTTTTAAAATACATTTTTCACCATGTAAGAAGCAGGGAAAGGTAAAAAGATGACTGTAAAGTTCAACTTTTCTTTTTTTAAATTTAATCTGGAGACAAATTCTTGAACTGCAATAGAGTTTTAATATATATTTATCTGGTTGTCTTTTGAATTTCATATTATTCTTAAATTTTCTTAAAATGGTTGCATTAAAATTTGATTCTAGTACATTACGTTTTTAAATGTAAACAAGCTACTTGTTTTAGATCTCTTATTTTTTCCAGCTGGCATGTCATAAGAATTTATTAAAATTGTAATATATATTTATCTTATATATGTGCTAAATATTATTCATCCAAGGCACACTAAAATTTCTATTCATAATGATATTTTGTCTGATACACATAAAATTCACATTTTTAAATAGAAAAGATGTGCATATTCAAGAGAGTGCTACGCCTAATGGTGAAATTTCTCCTTGCTGTGGTTTCATTTAAACAAACTTGTAAAAAAAAAACTTTTAATGTTTGTAATAATCAGCCTAAAAGCTAAAATAAATAAACAAAAATAAGAATTTGTTCATATAACATAATAAAACACACTCAAAACTATGTTTATTCAAAACCTTTTGAAATCTCTGAGACATTCTGTTCAGTATATTTGCATGTGGGAATCTTCCTTTTACACAAAATTCTCATAATATTCTGCAAATACTAAATCAATTTACATCTGAATGAAATTTAAGCACCAAAGTTATATGTAATTGACATAACAGTTGAAGAAATTTGCATTCTAGCATATTTTAAAAATTAGGGGCTGTGATTCCTGGGGATTACCAATGCAATTGTATCTTAGTTCATTTTTTCGTTGTGGAAAGTTTGCAAGAAATGTTTTTTTATAAACAGAAGCCTGGTTTTCTTCAAATCATTGGTATAAATATAAGATTACTTGATTTATTATCCTTGGAAATGTAATTTTAGTAATATATCTGGTGTAATAATGCAAAATGGTAAAAATGATTTCTGAGTGACCCTTATTTTTTCACCAAGACTAGACTTGAGGGTTTTCACAGAGTTGTTCCTACAATAATTACATCATAACCCAATCAGCATGAGTCTGACATGCCTAGGCTTCCTACAAGGGAGATGTGATGAAAATATTGATAGCGGTACTTTCTACCCCAGGCTTCTTCAGACACTGGTCTATTTATATTTTAATCCTCATAGGGAAGTTTTATATTATATAGTACCCACCATTAGCAGTTGCATTTAAGTCAATCAAAAAAATAGAACATGAAGCAATAAATAAAAGTGTTTTCAAACACTAGCCTTAGAATGAGACTGATCTGGTTTTTAATCCTAATCAAGAACTCTCTAATTTCATGAACTTGGGGTAAGTTAACCCAAGTCTTACTTGGTTATGTTAACCTCTCTGATTTTTCACTTGCCTCATGTCTAAAATGGATATTGTAATTTCAGTGTCACCAGTTAGTTGTGAGAATTAAATAAAATAATGGATGTAATATGCTTAGAACAATGCTTGCTACACAGTAAATTCTTAATAAATAATAGATATTATTGTTATTAGCTGTCTAACAAAAGCATATTACTGTGTAATGTGACAGTAGTTAAAATGTGGTTTATCTAATCAGAAAGATTGCTTTGTCAATGACTATCTCTGTGATCTGGATAATTCACTGAAATTTTCTAAGCCTCAGTTTTTTCACGTATAAAATAAAAATAATAATACTAGTTATCTCATAGGGTTATTGTGAGGATTTGAATGAGATAATTCACATAAACTTTTTAACATAGTGGCTGGGACACAGTGAACACTCAATAATTTGTTCTTGTATTTTCTTTTTTAATCCTTAGTGTCTTTCAGACTCTACATAGCCAGATAACGTGGAAAAACCCTCACTGTGATTAATCAAACCATTAACAACATTTTTTAAGAAAAATAAAAATGTGTGTACCCCATCCAGATCATTTTCTATGGAAAATCTTCCAACTAAAGTTTAATAAGTGAAAAAAAGAATGTGTCAGGTCAGCAGTCTGAAATGTCGGTTCCTGGTGTACTCTTGGCCAAAAAATGACCAGACACACCAAAAGCAAGGTAAGCACAAAACGAGGTTTATTGAGGAGAGAAAGATAGGATTATAGAGCGAGAGTAAGATATAGGTTTACAGAGTAAGAGCAAGATACACTCACCACAGAACAGAGAACAGACCCCTTGTGGTAACAAAAAGGCCTTGGTCATGGTCTAGGGTCTTGTTTTATAGTGTCTGGATTGGGCCCTACTTCTGGTTCAGACGCCACCACGGAACCACTTTGATGGATAGTTAGGAGTTATATGACCTGAGCCTTACTGTGCACGCCAATCTCCCATGAGGCTCTCTGAAAGCCCATTGGGGGGGGTGAACCACAACGTAGATTTAAGCTAATGACATGATAATTCACCTTAGGTTGTCCTAGGTCACCTTCCAGACCCTATTTTACCCATGCTGCTTGGCCCATGGGCTAGAGAACCCTCTGCATTCTTTTGCAGTTGGCACACTAAGTTCTGACTGGCAGATTCGTAGGGTGTTCCCTCTTCCCCCAGATGTAACGATTGCTCCAGGCACCCAGCTTTGTCCCCAGGAGGGGCCAGAGGTCCCTGGCTGTCTACCTAACAAATGAACAAAGAATAAGATCAGAGAGCACTGACATTTGCCCTGTTCTAACATCTTTATTATTAGATTCCTTCGGATAAATTTCAATAGTTCAATTTCACCTATAGGCCCAAATGATTTTTAATAGCACTTTATTAAAATATACAAATGCATATATCCAGATGTAACCATAAACTTTGCAATATATGCAAAAAATACCATAGCATCAAAAGTTCTGACAGAGTTTTTCCACCAGAAATGCCCTTTTATTCACATCCATCTAAAAAAAAGTTCATTTCGTTCTTCAAGGCCCAGATCAAAAGCAAGTTCCTCATTGAAGCCTTCTCAGATTCCTTCACAAAAATGTCATCTCTATAAATTCTCATTGCTCTTTCATTATTCATATATTAATCACTCATAAAATCTACCTCTTTCTATAGGTGTGCCTTTATGTATGTGCTTCTCTTATTTCCCATATTAGTTTATAATCTCATGGAAGACACAGGCTGAATATTTTTATTTCTGTCCCACAAATCATCTATGCCAATGTCTTGGACATAATGAACACTTAGATTATTTCATATAATCATAAAATATTAGAAATAGAAAATGCCATAGGTAGTCATACAATCCAAGGAATCCAATTATTTTTTTAAGGAATCCAATTATAACACTATGAAAGATAAAAAACAAAACCAGCTACATTTTAAAATATCCATGAATAAAAAAACTCTATTCAAGTTAAATTCCACCTCTCATATTATGAAACCAGCTTTCATCCTATGTTGGAAATTGCAATACTTTGGCTTGAAAATGCCTGTATACTTTGTTCTCTCCACTTTTTAATTCAGCCTCCAAAATGCTTTCTTTTCACTTTCATTGTGGACTACAATTATAAAGTTAATATTTTTATAGGAAATTTTCATTTTCATGTGTGGTCTCATCAATAGTTGTGGAAAGAAATCTAAATACACAAGCTTAAGCTTTAGCTTTGAAAGCTGGTATTTTTCTCCATAGCAAGGAGTTCCAACACAAGACAAAAGCATATAAGAAAAATCTGCTTCAAGTCATGACAAAATAACTGGAAGCACACCTGCTCTCCTAACATAAACAATTTGAAAACTAAACAAAATATATGAAACTACAATTTTAGAAACTGGTCAAAGGGCAGCACAGGACTAGGATCCAAGAGACAAGGGAAACAAAAGAGATGATACTTATTGTTACCACCCAACTGGGTTATATTGCCCACTGCACAGAAGGAAGATGATACAGTGAGACAGTGGGGGTTGCAGTGGAGAAAGAGTGTCACAGGGCACCAAGAAAGGAGACAGGAGGAATTCCTCAAATCTGTCTCTCTGAAAATTTTGGGACCAAAGTTTTTAAAGATACTTCAGCAGGCAAAGGGCTAGGGAATCAGGTCTGCTGATTGGATGGGGATGAACTCATAGTATTGAGAAGCAGAAATTGTCTTCTTGTGCTGAGTCAGTTCCCAGGTAAAGGCGTCACAGGAACTGTTGAGTCAGTTCCTAAGTATGGCCACTGGTCGGGTTGGCATCAGTCAGTCCACATGAATACAGAGTCTGGAAAATACCTCAAAGACCAGTCTTAGGTTTTACAATGGTGATGTTATCTATAAAAGTGATTAAGAAAGCCATAAATCTTATGACCCTTGGTTACGTGACTCCTGAGTAGTAAGCAATTATAGGAAAGTAAGCTAGGGAACAATGACTGGTTATTTTTTTTAACTATACCTATACCTTTGCAGAGTTCAGGCCCCTACCACAGTTCCCACCTGGCAGCCCTTTATTAATTTTGTAAAGGGTGGTTTCACTATGATCTCTTTGGCTCTAGGCTAGTTAGGCATTTCCCAGACCAGCATATACAGAGAGAAAACACAAGCAGAGCATAGCACAGGTTCACCAAATTCAGGAGACAGAAATTGGAGTCTCAGAGATTGCTGGGTTTGGAATTTGCAGGACGCATACTAGAAAGGAAGGAAATTCACAGCAAAAAGCTTCAAATATCTGCATAGGGATCTGCTTGTGTTTGTTGCTGAGCATTATGCATAGAATGAAACAACATGAGGTGAGGCAAATAATAACTAAGGAGCTATAAACTGGAGATTACAGATTGGAGAGTCCTAATTGAACAGCCAGATCATTCAGTAGAAACCAAGGGAATGTCATGCTCTAGTAGGAAGGCTACATTAGCAGTAAAGGCTATGCTAGAACCACTCTAGCAAAACTTAAAAAGAAAAGACTCAAAAGGAACGAGCTATTGCACAAGTAACTTAATTGCCTGCCATAAAATGTCAAAGGTCAGAGAAGATAACAAAAACTAACACTCAGCAAAGGTAAAATGGCAATGCCCAACATCCCATCAAAATTAATTGACATGTGAAGAAGAAGAAAAATATGACCTATAAGCAGGAGAAAAACCAGTCAATAACAACAGAACCTGAAAACACAGACATGATGGGGATAGCAAACAGCTATTATAAATATGTTCAATGATTTTAAATTAGCTATTTTAAAATAGCTATTATAAATATGCTATTATAAATATGCTCATTGATAAAAGAGAAAGATAAACACAATTAAGAGAGAAATGGAAGACAGAAAAAGAACCAAATGGGACTTTTAGAAATGAAAAATACAATATCTGAAATAAGGATACAGTGGGCTTAAATCAGGAAATATACTGCAGAAGAAAAGTCCAATGGATTTGAAGACATAGCAATAGAAACTGTCCAAATTAAAGCACAGAGAGAAACAAAAACCTGAAGAATCTGAACTGAGCCTTAATGACACATGGAAAACTATTCAACAACCTAACATACATGTAATTGGAACTTGCTTTGACATATTTGTAGTGAAGATCTGTCCAGAGGTACAAAGGTAAGAATAATGCCAGACTTTCGTTCAGAACATCTGCAACCTAAAAGACAGTGAAAGATATCATCACAATGGTGAAAGACAGAAAACTGTCCAACAAGATTTCCATATTCAGTCAAAATAGCCTTCAAATAGGACGGCAAAATACTGTGTCAGACAAAAATATGCTGAAAGAATTTACAGTCATCAAATCTTCATTACAAAATTGTTAAAAGAAGCTCTTCAAGCAAAAAGAAATTATACCTGGTGGTAATTTGTTTTCTATAATAAGGAATGAAAAGCTACAGTAACAGTAAATATATGGGTAAACGTAAAAGACTACTTTTTCATTTTTTATTCTTTATAAGATAATTATTTAAAGTAAAAATAATATCAAATTGTCTCACTTATAACATGTTGAAGTGGGAAGCATTCTTTTATAATGATCTCATATTATGCATTAAGTCAGATAATAGTATTTGAAGGTAGACTGTGAAATGTAAATGTACATATCATAAACTCTAGAGCAACTTACACAGGACATGTTGAAAAAAAGTGATAGTAGTTTTAAACCCAGCTATATCAATAATTGCTATAAAGGTAAATAGTCAAAACACTCCAATTAAAGACAGAAGTAGTCAGAATGGATTTTAAAAAATACCCAACAATATGACCTAAAACATGCACTTTAAAGATAAAAAGACAATTTCAATAAAAAATAAAAATAAAAAGATAACACTATGCAAGCACTATTTATAAAATAAATGGAGTAGCTGTATTAATATCAGACAAAGTAGACTTCAGGACAAAAGATACTGTCAGAGGAAAGAAGGATATTTCCTAATAATTATAAATCAGTTCATCCAGAGGATATTACTATCCTAAATGTGTGAGCACCTAATTATTAAAGTTTTAAAATACATGGAGAAAGGCTGATGTAACTGCATGGAGAAATAGATAAATCCCAAATTGTGGTTGGAAATTTCAAAACTCCTTTCTTTCTAATCAATAGAACAAGTAGATAGAAAATAAGGAAGGGTATAGAAAGCTTAAACAACACAACAAATCAATTTGACTGAACTGAAATTTTATTACCCAACAAGAGAACACAAATTTGTTTCAAGTTCATATGAAATAGCCATAAATTGAGCCACAAAAATTTCAATTAATCACAAAGTAGTGAAATCATAATGACAATGTTTTCTGACCACAACAGAATTAAATTATAGATCAATAACTGAAATATATTCCTAGTCATGTTCAGCTCCAGCAGCACAAAGCTAAAGCTTATGGGCTTCAAGTGTCAGAGGACAGAGCTGGAGGCCGGCAGAGTAGCTGGAAATTAGGAGTCAATCCCTAAAAGCAAGGAAATCACAGAGAGAGTGAGCTAAAACTCTGCCCAAATCACGAAGTAACTGCAAAATTATCCACGTACGGGAAAGAAGTTGGAGGGGTCAAGCTAAAAAGAAGCAATCACAGAAGGCCTTAAGAATGGAGCAGAGATACCAGCTTCTGTATACTGCAGGTGGGACAAAGTTTGCTGTTTAAGAGCGGGGAAAACAAAAACAAAGCAAAACAAATGCAATCACAACACAACTCAATATTGGTTCCTGACAAAAATTCTCACTAAAATAGGAAGAGAAGAGAACTTCCTCAACCTGAGAAAGGACAACTATGAAAAACTCTACAGCAAATATCTGAATTCTTTGCCTCTAAGATAAGAAATAAGGTAAGGATATCCATTCTCATAAC
This sequence comes from Daubentonia madagascariensis, assembly GCA_023783475.1. Classification (NCBI taxonomy): domain Eukaryota; kingdom Metazoa; phylum Chordata; class Mammalia; order Primates; family Daubentoniidae; genus Daubentonia; species Daubentonia madagascariensis. The sequence continues at coordinate 3,367,252 of JAKFHU010000341.1, read as the reverse complement.
AAAATATGTACAAAACATTGTTGAAAGAAGCTAAAGAAAACCAAATTAGAGAGATATGCTAAGTATATGGGTGAAAGATTTAAAACTGTTAAGATGTCAATCAGCACAGTGCGCTATACACCTAAGCCTGGACATATAGATTAATTACACAGCTCTGAGAACCCAGAAATAGATGTACACTAATAAAGTCAATTGTTTCCTTACAAAGGTGGCACTGAGGAAATCCTAGTCTTTTCAATAGAAGTGCCGAAACAATTGATATACAGTTATGCACTGTATAACAATGTTTTGGTCACTGACAAATCACATATTTGATGGTGATCCCTTAAGATTATAATGGAGCTGAAAAATTCCTGTCACCTAGTGACTTGTAGATATCATAACATTGTATTGCCACACATTACTTATGTGTGGTGATGCTGATGTAAATAAACCTACTGCACTGCCAGTCATATAAAAGTCTAGTACATAAAATTATGTACAGTACATAATACTTGATAATGATAATAAATGGTTATATTACTGGCTTATGTATTTAATATACTACTATACTATACTTTTTATCATTATTTTAGAGTGTACTCCTTCTACTTATTAAGAAAAGAAAATTAACTCTAAAACAGCCTCAGACAGGTCCTTGATTAAAAGGTATTCCAGAAGAAGGCATTGTTATTATAGGAGATGACAGCTCCATGCCTGTTACTACCCCTAAAGACCTTCGATTGGGACAAGATGTGGAGGAGAAAGACAGTGGTATTTATCATCCTGACCCTGTGTAGGCCTGGGCTAATGTGTATGTTTGTGTCTTAGTTTTTAATAAAAAAGTATAAAAAGTAAAAATAAAGTTTTTAAGAGGAAAAAAGCTTATAGAATAAGAATATGAAGAAAGAAAATATTTTTGTACACCTATACAATGTTTGTGTTTTATGCTGTTATTACAAAAGAGTCAAAAAGTTAAAAAAAATTACAAGTATATACAATACAAAATTACAGTAAGCTAAGGTTAATTTATTATTGAAGAGAAATTTTAAAAACAAATTTAGTGTAGCCTATGTACAGTGTTGATAAAGTCTACAGTAGTGTACAGTAATGTCCTAGACCTTCACATTCACTTATCACTCACTCACGGACTCACTCAGCGCAACTTCTAGTACTGCAAGTTCCATTCATGGTAAGTGCCCTATACCTGTGTACCATTTTTATCTTTTATATTGTATTTTTACTGTACCTTTTCTATGTTTAGATATGCTTAGACAGACAAGTACCATTGTGTTACAATTGCCTGCAGTATTCAGTACAATAACATGCTGTACAGATTTGTAGCATAGGAGCAACAGGCTATACCATATAGCGTCAGTTTGCAGTAGGCTATACCATCTAGGTTTGTGTAAGTACACTCTATAGTGTTTGCACAATAAGGAAATCGCCTAAAGACACATTTCTCAGAATGTATCCCGGTGGTTAAGTGACACATGACTGTACATATAGAAAAAAATGAAATTCTTGAAATAGCTCATAGGCCTAAATATAAAAGCTAAAGCTATAAATCTTTGAGAATAGAGGTAGATAAAACAAATATGGCCCCTGGACCACATTTGGCTTCCTGTCTGTTTTGGAAAGCACTTGAACTAAGGATTTTTTTTTTTTTACATTCGTCAAGGAGAAGAGGAGAGGAAAATATGAGACAGAGACCATATGCAAACTTCAAAGCTTAAATATTTGCTTTGTGGCCCTTTACAGTGAAATTTTTCTGGCCACATTATAGAAGCAACAAGGGAGTACTTCTTTGCAAATGAAAGATTATAAAAAGGCTCTTATATAGTACACAAAACACACAAATCATAAAAGAAAACATCAATAAATTGTACTTCAAAAAATTAAAAACTAAATTCAGCTCTTTGAAAAGGTGTTAAGAAAATGAAAAAGCCTGTAATACATTGGGAGAAAAGATTCACAATTCACATACCTGCCATGGGGCTTGTATTCAGAATATATAAATACTTCTTACAACTAAATGATAAAAAGACAACAAACACAACAAATACATAGTGAAGAGGTTTTTTTAAATTTTATTTTTAATTATTATGGATACATAATAGTTGTACATATTTATGGGGTACATGTAATGTTTTGATACAGGTATATAATGTGTAATGATCAAATCAGGGTAATTAGGGTATCCATCACCTCATGTATTTATCATTTCTTTGTGTTAGGAACATTCCAATTACACCCCTCTAGTTATTTTTAAATATACAATAAGTTATTGTTAACTATAGTCACTCTATTGTGATACCAAATACTAGATCTTATTCCTTCTATTTAACTGTATTTTTGTACCCATTAACCAGGCCCTCTTTATCCCTCCCTCCCCACTACCCCTCCCAGTCTCTGGTAACCATAATTCTACTCTTTATCTCCATAAGTTCAATTTTCTTTTTAGCTCCCACGTATGAGTGAGAACATGCAATATTTGTCTTTCTATTACTGGCTTATTTCACTTAAAATAATGTCCTCCAGTTCCATCCATGTTGTTGCAAAAGACAGGATTTCATTCTTTTTTATGGCTGAATAATGTGCCATTGTGTATATGTACCACATTTTCTTTATTCATTCATCTGTTGATAGACACTTAGGTTGATTTTATACCTTGACTATTGTGAATAGTGCTGCAATAAACATGGAAGTGCAGATATCTCTTTGATATACTTATTTCCTTTCTTTGGGATGTATACCCAGTAGTGGGATTGCAGGATCATATAGTGGTTTTATTTTTAGTTTTTTGGGGAACCTCCATACTGTTGTCCATAGTGCCTATACTAATTTATATTCCAACAGTGCATGAGGGTTCCCCTTTCTCCACATCCTCACCAGCATTCATTATTGCCTATCTTTGGCACAAAAGCCACTTTTACTTGGGTGAGACAATATCTCACTGTGGTTTTGATTGCATTTCTCTGATGATTAGTGACGAGCATTTTTTCATATACCTCTTGGTCATTTGCTTGACTTCTTTTGAGAAATGTCTATTCAGATCTCTTGCCCATTTTTAAAGGATTGTTTGTTTTTTTTCTATTGAGTTGTTTGAGCTCCTTGTATATTGAAGTTATCAATCCCTCGTCAAATAGGTACATTGCAAATATTTTCTCCCATTCTGTGGGTGGTCACTCTACTTTCTTAATTGTTTCCTTTGCTGTGCAGAAGCTTTTTAGCTTGATGTGATCCCATTTGTCCATTTTTGCCTTGGTTGCCTGAGCCTTTGAGGTCTTACTCAAGAAATCTTTGCCCAAAGCAATGTCCTGGTGTGTTTCCTCAATGTTTTCTTCTAGTAGTTTTATCATTTCAGGTCTTAGATTTAAGTCAAGTCTTTAATCCACTTTTATTTGAATTTTGTGTGTGGTGACAGACAGGGGTCTAGTTTTATTCTTCTACATATGGATATCCAGTTTTCCTAGAACCATTTATCGAAAATATTGACTCTTCCACAGCGTACATTTTGGGCACTTTTGTTGAAAATGAGTTGACTGTAAATGCATGGGATTATTTCTGGGTTCTCTACTCTATTCCACTGGTCTATGTGTATATTTTTGTGGAATTTGTCAAAGATCAGATGACAGTATGAGGATGGTTTTATATCTGGGTTCTCAGTCCTGTTCCATTGGTCTATGTCTCTGTTCTGGTGCCAGTACCATGCTGATTTGGTCACTATAGCTTTGTAGTATAATTTGAAGTCAAGTAATGTGATTCCTCCAGAATTGTTCTTTTTGCTCAAGATGGCTTTGGCTATCCTGGGTCTTTTTTGGTTCTATATAAATTTTGGAATTATTTTTCTATTTCTGTGAAGATTGTCATTGGTATGTTGATAGGGATGGAACTGAATCTGTAGATTGCTTTGAGTAGTATGGACATTTTAACACTATTGATTCTTCCAATCCATGAACATGGAATAGCTATCCCTTTGTGTGTGTGTGTCCTCTTTGATGTCTTTCATCAATGTTTAATAGTTTTCATTGTAGAGATCTTTCACTTTCTTGGTTAAGTTTACTCCTAAGTATTTTATTTAATTTATAACTATTGTAAATGGGATTATTTCTTGATTTCTTTTTCAGATTGTTTGCTGTTGACATATAGAAATGCTACTGATTATTGTATGTTAATTTTGTATCCTTCAACTTTACTGAATTTGTTTATCATCAGTTATAATAGTTTGTTGGTGGAGTCCTTAGGTTTTTCTAAATATAAGATCATATTGTCTGCAAACAAGGATAACTTGACATTTTCCTTTCCAATGTGGATGCCCTTAATTTCTTTCTTTTGTCTGATTGCTCTGGCTAGGACTTCTAGACCTATATTGAATAAAAGTGGTGAAAGTAGGCATTCATGTCTTGTTCCAGATATTAGAGGAAAGGCTTTCACTTTTTCCCCATTTGATACTAGCTATGGATTCGTTCTATATGGCTTTCATTGTGTTGAGGAATGTTCCTTCTATATTCAGTTTTTTGACATATTTTTATCATGAAGGGATGTTGAATTTTATCAAATGCTTCTTCAGCATCTATTGAAATGATCATATTTTTTTTCCTTCATTATGTTGTTATGATGTATCACATTTGTTGAATTGCATATGTTGAACCATCCTTTGGCATCACTGGGATGAATCCCACTTGATCATGATGAATGATCTTTTTAATGTGTTGTTGAATTCAAATTGTTGGTATTTTGTTGAAGATTTTTGCATCTATGTTCATTAGGGATGTTGGCCTATAATTCTCTTTTTTTGTTCTGTGTTTGTCTGGGTTTGGTATTAGGGTAATACTGGCCTCATAGAATGAGATTAGATGTATTCCCTCCCCCTCCTTCTCAATTTTTTTTGGTATTTTGGGAGTTGTTTTTTGTTTTGTTTTGTTTTCTAGAGACAAGGTTTTACCATGTTGCCCAGGCTAGACTAAAACTCCTGGGCTCAAGTGATCCTCCCACTTCAGCCTCACAAGTAGCTGGCATAATTGCTATTAGTTCTTTAAATGTTTCATAGAATTCAGCAATTAATCCATTGAATCCTAGGCTTTTCTTTTTTATGGGAAACTTTTTATTACTATTCTATCTCACTATTTGTTATTGCTTTATTCAGGTTTTGGATTTTTCCATAGTTCAATCTTGGTAGGTTGTATGTATCTAGGAATTTATCCATTTCTTCTGTGTTTTCTAATTTATTGGCATATTGTTGCTCATAAGAGTCTCTAATGCTGCTTTGAATTTCTGCGGTATCAGTTACAATGTCTCATGTTTCATTTCTGATTTTATTTATTTGGGTCTTCTCTCCTTTTTTCTTAGTCTAGCTAAAGGTTTGTTGACTTCGATTATCTTTTCAAAAAACAAACTTCTCATTTCATTGATCTTCTGGGTTATTTATTAGTCTCTATTTCATTTATTTCTCCTCTGATATTTGTTATTTCTTTTCTTCTACTAATTTTCAGTTTGGTTTGCTCTTGCTTTTCTACTTCTTGAAGATGCATTGTTAGGTTGTTTATTTGAATTTTTCTACTTTTTTGATATAAGTGTTTATTGCTATAAACTTCCCTCTTTGTACTGCTTTTTCTGTATCCCATAGGTTTTGGTATGTTGTGTTTCTATTTCCATTTGTTTCAATAAATTTTTAAATTTCCTTCTTAATTTCTTCATTGACTCAGTGGTCATTCAGGAGCATATTGTTTAATTTCCACATGTTTGTATAAATTCCAAAGTTCCTCTTATTATTGATTTCTAGTTCTATTCCATTGTGGTAAGGAAAGATATTTAATATTATTTCAATTTTTTTTCAATTTTTTGAAACTTGTTTTATGGCATAATATATGGCCTATCCTTGAGAATGTACCATGTGCTGAGGAGAAAAATGTTTATCCTGCAGAAGTTGGGTGAAATATTCTGTAAATGTCTATTAGGTCAATGTTTCTTTGTTGATTTTCTGCCTAGATGACCCCTAATGCTGAAAGTGGGGTGTTGGCATCCCCAGATATTACTGTATTGGGGTCTATCTCTCTATCTCTAATAATATTTGCTTTATGTATCTGGGTGTTCCAGTGTTGGGTGCATATATATATACAATTGTTATGTCCTCTTGGTGAATTGACCTCTTTATCATTGTAAAATGACATTCTTTGTCTCTTTTTACACATTTTTGTCTTAAAATATATTTTATCTGACATAAGTATATCCATTTCTGTTCTTTTTTGGTTTCCATTTACATGGAATATCTTTTTCCATCCCTTTACTTTCATTCTACATGTGTCTTTATAGGTGAAGTGAATTTCTTGTAGGCAGCATATATGGATCTTGTTTTCTTTTATCCACCCAGCTACTCTGTGTTTTGACTGGAGAATTTAGTGCATTTATATTTAATTTTATTATTGATAGGTAAGCTGTTACTATTGCCATTTTGTATTTGTTTTGTTTTCTTGTTGTTTCTCTTCTTTTCTTCCTTCCTTCCTGTCTTCCTTTGTATAAACTGATTTTCTTGGTAGTGTGTTTTAATTTCTTGATTTTCATTTTTTGTGTATATGTTATGGGTTTTTGTTTTGTGGTTACCATGAGGTTTGCAAATAACATCTTATAACCAATTATTTTAAACTGATGACAATTTCACTGTGCTTACACAGAAAAGAATAAAAAATAAACAAGAGAAAATTTTAAAACCCTACACTTTAACTCCATGTTCCCCACTTTTTGAATTTTGTTGTCTATAATTATATCTTCTGCTATTGTCTATCTCTTAAAAAGTTACTGTAGTGATTAATTTTTGATAGGTTTGTTCTTTAATATTCCTAGTAAAGGTACTCATATGTTATTGCAATTACAGTGTTAGAGTATTCTGTATTTTTCTGCTCGCTTACTATTACCAGTGAGTTTTATACCTTCAGGTGATTTCTTTTTGCTCACTAATGTCCCTTTTTTCAGATTGATGAATTCCCTGTAGAATTTCTCATAAGAGAGGTATGGTGTTAATAAAATCCCTCAGCTTTGATTTTCTGGGAAAGACTTTATTTATCCTTCTTGTTTGAAGAATAAATTTGCTGGACATAACATTCTAGGTTGAAAGTTTTTTTCCCCTTGAGCACATTTTTTTATTTCAGAATATTATGGGGGTACAAATGTTTTGGTTACATGGATTGCTTTTGTATTGCTTGAGTCAAAGTTATAAGTGTGCCCATCACCCAGATAGTGTACATTGTACAGTTAGGTATGATTTCACTCATCTCCACCTCCACCCTCCCACCTGCGTGATTTCCATTGAGTTTTACTTCCATCTGTGCACATGAGTGCTGATCGCTTAGTTCCAATTTAATAGTGAGTACATATGGTGTTTGTTTTTCCATTCTATGATACTTCACTTAGAAGGATGGTCTCCAGTTCCATCCAGATTGTCGCAAAAGTTATTAATTCATTTTTTATGGCTGAGTAGTACTCTATGGTATACATATACCACATTTTAACTAATCCACTCATGAATTGATGGGCACTTGGGTTGATTCCACATCATTGTGATTGTGAACTGTGCTGCAATAAACATTCTAGTGCAAAGGTCTTTTTGATTAAGTGACTTTTTTTCCTTTGGGTAAATACCCAGTAGTGGGATTGCTGGATCAAATGGTAGGTCTACTTTTAGTTCTTTGAGGTATCTCCATACTATTTTCCATAGAGGTTGCACTAGTTTTCAGTCCCACTAACAGTGTATAAGTGTTCCATTCTCTCCCCATCCACACCAGCATCTACTGTTTTGGGAGTTTTGGATAAAAGCCATTCTCACTGGGGTTAGGTGATATCTCATTGTGGTTTTGATTTTCATTTCTCTGACGATTTGTGATGTTGAGCATTTTTTCATATGTTTGTTGACCATTAGATGTGACTCACCACATAAACAGAAGCAAAAACAAAGATCATATGATCATCTCAATAGATGCAGAAAAAGCATTTAACAAAATTCACCACCCTTTTATGATTAAAAACTCTTAACAAAATAGGCATAGATGGAACATACCCCAAAATTATAAAAGCCATATATCACAAACCCACAGCCAAAATCATACTGAATGGGGAAAAGTTGAAATTATTCCTACTCAGCACTGGAACAAGACAAGGATGCCCACTGTCACCACTTCTATTCAACATAGTACTGGAAGTCCTACCCAGAGCAATCAGGCAAGAGACAGAAATTAAGGGTATCCAAATGGGAAAGAGGAGGTCAAACTATTGCTCTTTGCTAATGATATGATCTTATATCTAGAAAACCCCAGAGATTCTGCCAAGAGACTCCTGGAATTGATAAATAAATTCAGCAAAGTCTCAGGCTACAAAACCAATGTACACAAATTGGTAGCATTCATATACGCCAACAGTCAAGCTGAGAATCAAATCAAAGACTCAATAACTTTTACAATAGCTACAGAGAAAACAAAATACCTAGGAATATATTTAACCAAGAAGGTGAAATATTTCTAAAAAGAAAACTATGAATCACTGAGGAACAAAATTGCAGATGATGTGAACAAAATTGCAGATGGTGTAAACAAATGGAAAAACATATCATGCTCATGGATCCGCAGAATCAACATTGTTAAAATGTCTATACTACCCAAATTGATTTACAGCTTCAATGCAATCTCCATCAAAAATACAAACATCATTTTTCACAGATCTAGAAAAAATAATCTGTGCTTCATTTAGAACCAAAAAAGAGCCCAAATAGCCAAAGCAACCTTAAGCAAAAGGAACGAATCTGGAGGCATCATTTTACCAGACTTTAAGCTATACTACAATGCTATAGTAACCAACACAGCATGGTACTGGCACAAAAATAGAGACATAGACCAATGGAACAGAACAGAGAACCCAGATATAAAATCATCCACATATGGCCATCTGATCTTTGACAAAGCAGACAGCAATATTCACTGGGGAAATGAATCCCTATTCAGTAAATGATGCTAGGAAAATTGGACAGCCACACACAGAAGAAAGAAAGAGGATCCATATCTCTCACCATTCACAAAAATTAATTGAAATAGGATAAAAAACTTAAATCTAGACATGAAACCATAAGAATTCTAGAAGAAAATGTTGGAAAAATTCTTCTAGATATCAGCCGAGGCAAAGAATTTATGAAGAAGACCCTGAGGGCAATCACAGCAACAACAAATATAAATAAGTGGGAATTGATTAAATTAAAATGCTTCTGCACATCCAAGGAAACAATCAACAGAGCAAATAGACAACCTACAGAATGGAGAAAATATTCACATGCTATGCATTCAATAAAGGGCTAATAACCAGAATCTACAAAGAACTTAAGTAAATCAGCAAGAAAAAAAATCAAAGAGCCCCATTAAGTGGGCAAAAGACAGGAACAGAAGCTTTTCCCTTAAGCGCTTTGAATATGTCATCCTAGCCTCTCCTGCCTTGTAAGTTTTCTGCTGAGAAGTCTGCTGCCAGATGTATCATAGCTCCTTTACGTGTTATTTGCTTCTTTTCTCTTGCTGCTTTTAGGATCCTTTCTTTCTGCTTGATCTTTGAGAGTTTGACTGTTATGTGCCTTGTGGTAGTCTTATTTGGGTTGAATCTGCTTGGTGTTCTATAATCTTGTACCTAAATATTCATATCTTTCTCTAGATTTGGAAAGTTGTCTGTTACTTCTTTGAATACCCCTATCTCTCTCTCTACTTCTTCTTTAAGGCCAATAACTCTTAGATTTGCCCTTCTGAGGCTATTTTCTAGATCTTATAGGCATACATCATTCTTTTTTTTCTTTTTTCTCCTCTGTGTATTTTCATATAGCCTGTCTTCAAGCTCCTGAATTCTTTCTTCTGCTTGATCAATTCTGCTGTTGAGACATTCTGATGCCTTCTTCAGTTTGTCTATTGAATTTTTAGCTCCAGAATTTCTGCATGATTTTTTTTATTATTTCAATCACTTTGTTAAATTTCTATGATGTAATTATAAATACCTTCTTTGTGTTACCTTGGCTTGTTGAACTTCTTCAAGACAGCTATTTTGAATTCTCTATTTGATTCTTTGGTTCTTATGAAGGTGCTTTTGTGCATGAATAGTTGTTTAATTTGGTGTTCTTGCAAGGGGATCATCAATGGAGGATTCTATTTGGCATCTGCTTGCCTCTCCTTGGGAAGGTTTTGAGAGACACATCACAATAGCGATTTGCTGCGACAATGAATCCATGATGAAAGACACCACATAGTATTGCAGGAAATGAAAATTAAATGTACAATGGTAAAATTTATAATGGCTAAAAGTTTTAATAAATTGACAATACCAAGTCTTGGGGAGGATGTGGAACAATCAGAACTCTTGTACATTGCTGTTGGGAATGTACAATGGTATGACTTTGGAAAACAGTTTGGTTGCCTGAAGCCATGTTTGGAGAGAATCGACTAGAAAGGGAGCTTGAGGGAATGTGTTCAGTTATGGAAATGTATATTTTGATTATTGTGATGGTTACACAGGCATACACAAATTTTAAAACTCACTGAACTGTCACTTAAAATGGGTATACCTTAATGTATGTAAATTGTATCTCAGTAATTTTTTAAATTAAATGCATATGAACAATGCAAGTCAAGTAATACAGGTGAAATGAAGACAGAATTTCAGGGCTTTTTAGGCCTACCTCCAAAAGTAATATAGGAAATTTTTGAAGGAAACTCCATTAGTAAGGATTAAGTGAAGAGGCTTCCAGAAATATCTTCATGGAAGTTTCTCAGGAAGAAGCCTAGCTGCCAAGTCCTAGATAGAGCAGAGACCGTTCTACCTAGTAGTTATTCCCTTCTTACTTGACACTTGAAATACAATTTAATACAGGAACCCTACCGCTCCACCATGTGACCCAAAGGTAATTCCTGAGTATTTTAATATAATCATGACGATTTCTTAACTATGGCCAATGCTTGTTTTATAGGTGGGCATATGATTCATTTTTGGCCATTGAAACATAAACAGAGATCTGTTGGAGGCTTATGGTAAAGAAATCTTTTTTCTTAAAAGAGACGCAAAGAAGGAAAAAAACTCCCCCTTTTTCTGTTGGACATTGTCCTTTCTGGGGCAGCCATCTTGTGACAATGAGAGAAAATAGCCAAAAACCAAAGCTGTCACACTGAAGGTATCAGAGCAAAAAAATGGAAAGAACCTGGGTCCTTGATGATGTCACTGAGCGAATTAAATAACCAACAAAGGCCTACTCTGAATTTCTTGTAATGGGGTAAATAAATTTCTTCCTTTTTTATACCACTTTTATATAGGTTTTTTGTTACTTGAAGAAGCAGAAGACATTATAACCGATAATTGCACTGGTATTGCAGCTTTGGGAAAGAACTCACTAAGGAATAACCAGGTAGCTCAGTGGCTAGAAGTTTCCATACAGCAAATAACAATTTTAAAAAATTTGCCATCAAGTTAAAAATGGAAGGTAAACTACTATAAAGATCCATAGTAGACTAAACTTAAATAGGCACCATTTAACAAAAACACAGCTTAAATGAAAAGAAAAACAATATTTTGTTTCAATTCTGTATGTGCCCAATCTGAAATGGAATATGGAGATAATCATCCAAACAATTCCCTTTTGTTTGAATTACCTAGCCTTTTGTGAAAAATCTGTGAGTTGTATATGAGTATGTTTTGAGAGCAAGAATATGGGTATGTGTGAAATACATAAATTAATGAAATTATTTTAAAAATATGTGTGAAAGTGATTTCTTAATTATAAAGTGCTACATTTAAATTTATATAGTATTTAAATGGGCTTATTCATTTGATTTTGCATATGTAGACACAAATATAAAGTTTCAACTTTAATTGTAAGTAATGTAAACAATATAGACCTCCTCTAGCACTTGTAAAAATTTAGTTTTGCTAAATAATGACAATCTTCACTATTTCTCAATTACTCCCTGAGACACATATACAGTAACATTATTGTACCTGATTTGCAAGTGGAAAAATGGGGAAAGTTACAAAAAAAAACAATCAAGTGACTCACCCTGGAGTATTTGATAGAAATGACCAGATGGAATTGGGAATAGAATTAGAACCAGAATTCAATCACAGACTGATCTTCCATCCTTTAAACAAGAACACCAAATTTCATCTCTTTCCAGAAGAGAAAAAAATGACAACATGCAATACATTGAAAAGTAGGGTTAGTTTATCTGCGACTGTGAAAAATGCAGCAGGTTGTTTTCTAACATTTATCTCCAAAGGAAAGAAAATGAGGCCAGATAAGCAGAAGGGCTTTGTGCTTCTTCAGTAGTAGGAAATAAACTGGTTGAGTATCAGCTTTGAACATTGAAGTGTCCCCTGAACAATACATTTAAAAAGAAAAAGATGACGAAAGTAAAGTATTCTAAGCAATGAGCTAAGTAAACAGCTAAGACAAGGATGAGTTACAATTTGTAATTGAACAATTGCATTTGACTTATTTACGTGGGACCTAAGGCAAACTAATTTAATTTGCAGAAATGGATAAAGAAGATGATATAGATCCACATTACAGGGTTATTTTGAAGAAGGAAAAAAAGAAAACAAAATGAAAAGCAATGTTTTATCAAAAGAAAATCCTAAGTAAAGAATTCAAAGTCCTCAACTCTTTGTAAGGATAGGACAGAGAAATTTAGACTTCTGCCCGAGAACACAGCACATGTAAATCATCTAACCTCTCTAATGATTTAAGTATTAAAATATAATTTCAAAAACAAAACACACTATCCAAGATACACACACACACACACGCTCACGGAATACATCTATTATGTTTATATATAGCTGGGGCTCATATAAATGACTGAAACAGACCGAAATAAAATAAATAAAATGTCTACTTCTAATTAAAAGTTATTTTCTATGCTAGTAAAATATCCTAGGATAGTGACTATATTTAATCAACATATATTTTCTTAATGTCTATTTTATGCTCTGAGTTAATATTTGTTCTGTTATTTGAATATGTTCCTCAAGCTGTGTCTCCTCACACATAAAAAGTTCCATAATTCAGGCCCTTGCTCTGTCCTGGATGACAGCTAGTGGGTCTGAGAAAGTAATTCATTCTGTAGTTTTCTGCTACTAATGGGATACTTTGTTACTCCTCCTCTCCTCTCTGTTCCCCATACAGGAGTCCAATTTGAATAGATGCTTCTGGTGCACTCAACTTTTGACAGAGCTTGGAAACTATGGAAAATGTACTTAACATTAGACTGTCAAGGTCTCAGCTTTTTTGTGACTAATATGCCCTTAGATGAGTAAATTAACCTCGCTGAGCATTCGTTTTCTCTACCTATGAAAGCTGTATGACAGTACCTCTAACCTAAGGTTATTGTGAAAATTCCATGAGAGAATGCATGCAGAAGTACTTTGAAAATGGTAAGGTACTACTGTATACAGATGTAGGGCACTATTGCTCCCCCACGAGCCTAAAAGAGTAACTCCAATTACAGGTGAGAATTCAAAGCTCTGAATTGTAACCAGTGGGACAAAGAGGTTTGAGACACTTCTCACATTATACTACACATGGGGCAACCAGGCATTGCACCAGGCCTAACAACTTCTGTCCTACAGCACAAATTTTAGAAGAACATGGTTATATGAATTTAAAAACTGGCTTTTTAGCTCTCTATCCAATTTTTATTGAAAATAATCTAAACTAAATATATCTTGCAGAGTTGTTCAGATGAGTTTAGATATCCACCTGCATGAAAAATGCATAGGTCTCTGTGGGTATGTATATGTATATGTATTAGGACTGGAATATTGGTGTTGCCATAGTATTTCCATGATGCCTGAACTGGTTATTAAATACCTTAGAAATATGTGCTAGAGAATTGTACTACTGGATACCCCAAATCCCTGGCTTCACCACTATGCAATCTATGCATGTAACAAAACTACACTTGCACTCCATAAATTTATACAAATAAAAAAAGGGAAAAAAAGAAATATGTACTAGAATGGCACAGTACTATTTGCTATTCTTAGTTAAATATATTTTCCAGATTTTACTAGTTCTATTTTTTTATTTTAGTGAGCAAATGTGTTTTTGTCACTAATTATTAGCTTTAAATTGAACCTCAAATTCCAGATTTGACTTCATTACTGATAAACATCCCCTGAAATAATTGCATTGCAGTCCCATTTTTTTGTTTGTTTGGGTTTTGTGTTTTGTTTTGGTTTTTTTTGTTTTTTGAGACAGGGTCTTACTGTCTCCCAGGCTGGAGTGCAGTGGCACAATCATAGCTCACTGCAGCCTCAAACCCCTGTGCAGTTCCATTTTTAAAAAGCTTTGTTAAGATACAATTCACATACTTTTAAAATGTACAATTCACTGGCTTATAGTATATTCACAGAGCTGTGCAATCATCACCATAATCTAATTTTAGAACATTTTCATCACCCCCAAAAGAAACTCCATATCCATTAGCAGACACACTCTATTCCTTCACAGCACCCCAGCACCCAGCCCTAGGCAACCAACAAGCTAATATCTGTCTCTATAGATTTGCCTGCTCTGGACATTTAATATAAGTGGAATCATATAATAAGTGTTGTTCTGTGACTATCTTCTTTCACTTAGCATAATGTTTTCACAGATTTTCTGGGTTGTCGTATGTATCGCTACTTCGTTCTGTTCTATTGCCAAATAACATTCCATTATAGGGACATACCACATTTTGTTTATCCATTTACTCTATTTATCAGTTTATGGATATTTGGGTTTTTTCCACTTTGGAGCCATCATGAATAATGCTGCTATGAACATGTGTGTGCACATTTTGTGTGGTCATATGTTTTCATTTCTCTTGGTATATACCTAGATAGGGAATTTGGGTCATATGATATTAATAATTTGATGTTAACTTTGTGAGGAACCACCAAACTTTTCCACAGTGGCTGCACCATTTTGCTTTCCCACTAGCAGTGTATGAGGGTTCCAATTCTTTCACATCCTAACCAACATTTGTTGTTTTTTTTTTTCTTTCTGATTATAGCCATCCTAGTGGGTATGAAGTGGTATCTCATTGTGATTATCAATTGCAAATTGGATTTGAAATTGATTGCATTTCCCTGATGGTTTATTGTGTTGGGCATCTTTTCTTGTGCTATTGGCCATTTGTTTATCTTCTTTAGAGGAATGTCTATTCAGATCCTTTGCCCATTTTTTCAATTGGGTTATTTGTCTTTTTATTATTTAATTGCAAGATTTCTTTATATATTATGGATACTAACCTATTTTCAGATATATGATATATAAATATTTTCTCCCATTCTGTGAGTTTTCTTTTCATTTTCTTGATGGCTTCCATTGCACAAAAGTTTTTGGTTTTGATGAAGTCCAATTTATCTGTTTTTAATTCTGTTGCTTGTGCTTAAATGTCATATCTAAGAAATCATTGCCTAACTTAATGTCACAGCTCACACTCATTTTTCTTAATCAAACTGTTTTTTTTAAAAAACATAGCAGCTTTATTGATATAATTCATATAACACACAATTCACAACTTAAAGTGCACAATTCAGTGGTTATTAGTCTATTTAACTCCTTTGCTTAAAGAGTTAATTTTTAATTGGGTTGTCTTTTTGTTGTTCAGTTATAAGAGTTCTTTGTATATTCTGGACACTAGATCCTTGGCAGATATATGATTTATAAATATTTCTCCTATTTTGTATGTTGTCTTTTCACTTTCCTGATAATGTCCTTTGATTCACAAAAGCTTTCAATTCTGATGAAGTCCAAATTCTCATCTAAATATCTAAATCAGTCATAGGTGAGATTCAAGGTGTGGTCCATACTGGGGCAAAATTCCTCTCTTCTTCAGCTATGGACCTGTGAAACCAGAAAACAAGTTATACTTCAAAATGCAATGGTGGGACAGGCATGGGATAGATATTCCCATTCCAAAAGGGAGAAATAAGAAGAAAAAATGGCTACAGGTCCCAAGCAAGTCCAAAACCCAGCAGGAGAAATTCCATCAGATTTCAAAGCCTGAGAATATTCCTCTGTGACTTGATGCTATGCCATCTTCATCCATGGCCCTGCTCTTGGAATAATTTTTCCTTCATTTTGTCCCATCTCTGTCCCATTCAGTTCCAGCTGGCAGCATTTTTTGCTGATATAAAATTCTCAAAAAACTTCTTGGTCTCCTGTCCAATTTATAGTGGTCCAAGCCATTAGAAAAGAGGATTCTGCACAGATACTTCCTGGATGAACATATCTCTATTCATGGCTTCTGCTGAGAAGGTTGATTAAATCCATAAGTCACATGCCTAATCTCTTAGCAAGCAGTTGTCCAGCCACCCACTTCTTCTTGAGCACACTATTGGGATAGGCTGAGAATTTTCCAAATGATCAGGTGCTGATTCTATTGTGCTTAACAGTTCATTCACCAATTTATCTCTTTCCTTTTACATTTTACTATAAGCAACAAAAAGCAACTGAGCTGCACCTTCCACATTTGCTTAGAAATCTCCTTGGCTAAATATCTAAGCTCATTGCTTATAAATTCCACTTTCCTCCTAGTGATAAAACATAATTCAGTCAAAACTCTCTCACTTTATGACAAGGATCACCTTTCCTCTAGTGTCCAATAACATGTTCATCATTTCTTTTTAAGTCTTCACCAGAAGTACATTGATTGCTCATATTTCTATAAACCCTCTCATCAAGGCAATCTATGATTTTTCTACCAAACACTTCAACGTTCTTCCAGTTTCTACCCATACATAATTCCAAAGTCACTCCACATTTTTTGGCATATGTTACAGCAACACTCCACTCCCTGATACCACAATCTGTACTAGATGCCTATGTCTGTCATAACAAATTGCCACTAACTTCATGGCTTAGAACAACAGAAATTTTTTCTCTCACAGTTTTGGAGTCTAGAAGTCTGGAACTAAGGTGTTGGCAGAGCTATGCTTTCTCCAAAAGCTCTAGGGAAGAGTCCTTCCTGGTCTCCTCCAGCTTCTGGTAGTTCTTGGCAAGCACTGGTATTCTTTTGCTTGTAGATGCATCTCCAAGCAATGTGCCCATAATTACATAGAATTCTTTTGTTTATCTGTGTCCTTCACCTCTTCTTAAAGGACACCAGGCATACTGGATTAAGGTCAACCCCACTCCAGTATGACCTCATCTTAACTAATTACATTTGCAATGGCCTGATTTCCAAATAATATTAAAATCTGAGGTACTTAAGGGTACCTCAAACATAAGCATATCTCTTTGGGGGACACAATTCAAACCATAACAAATATGAACTCTGTGTGTGTGTGTGTGTGTGTGTGTGTGTGTGTGTGTGTATGCATTCTCTGGGATTTTCTATAGATAGAATTATGTTATCTGCAAATATAAATAGTTTTACTTTTTTCTTTCCAATTTGGATGCCTTTTATTTCTTTTTATTGCCTAATTGCTGTGGCTAGAACTTCCAGTACAATATTGAATAGCAGTGGTGAAAGTGGGCATCCATGTCTTATTCCTGATCTTCAGGGGAAAACTTTTATGCTTTCACTATTAATTATGATTTTATTAGTAGCTATGGGTTTTTCATAAATGCCATTTATCATGTTGAGGAAGTTCCCTTCTTTTCCTAACATATTGAGTGTTGCTATCATAAAAAGGTATTGGATTTTTTTCAGATGCTTTTATTGCATCAATTAAGATTATTAATTTTTTCTTCATTCTTTTAATATGGCACAATGCATTGATTGCTTTTCTCATGTTGAACCACCCTTACATTACTGAGATAAATCCCACTTGGTCATGATGTATAAAACTTTCCCTATGCTGCTGGATTATGTTTGAAAGTATTTTGTTAAGGATTTTGCATGTATATCACATTTGTTCATGGTTTTCTTGTAGTGTCTTTGTCTGGCCTTGGTATAAGATAACACGGGCTTCAAAAAATAAGTTAGAAAATGTTTCTTGCCCTTCTACTTTTGAAAGTATTTGAGATAGTTGGTATTAATTATTTATATATTTGGTAGAATTCACCAGTAAAATCATCCGGTCCTGGACTTCGCTTTGTTGAAAAATATTTGGTTGTTGATTCAATCTCTTTATTATGTACAAATATGTTCAGATTTACTATTTATTCTTGGGTCAATTTTGATAATTTGTGTGTTTCTAGAAATTTTTCCATTTCATCTAGGCTATATAATTTGTTCCAGTATAATTGTTCATAGTATTCTCTTCTAACCATTTTTAATTCTGTAAGGTCACTAATAATGTCCCCATTTCACTTCTGATTTTAGTTATTTGCATCTTCTCTCTTTTATCCTTTGTAAGTTTAGCTAATGGCTTGGCAATTTCTTTGGTGTTTTCAGAGGACCAACTTTAGGTCTCATTGAGTCTCTCTGTTATTTTTCTATTCTCTGTTTTATTTATCTCAGCTCAAATTTTTATCATTTTCTTCCTTCAGCTAGATTTCAGTTTACTTTGCTCTTCTTTTGCTAGTTCATCAAAGTACAAAGTTAAATTATTAATTTGATATCTTTCTTTCTCTTTTTTTAATGTAGGCATTTGTAGCTCTAAATTTCCCTCACACCACTGCTTTCACTGAATTCCTTAAGTTTTGGTATATTTTGTTTTTGTTTTCATTCATCTCTAAGTATTTTCTAATTTCCCTTGTGATTTATTTTTTGACCTACTGGTTGTTTAAGAGTGTGTTGTTGTTTAGCTGGGACTTGTGGCACACACCTGTAGTCCCAGCTACTTGGGAGGGTGAGGCATGAGAATTGCTTGAGCCCAGGAGTTTAAGTCCAGCCTGGGCAACATAGTGATACCTGTCTCTAAAATAAATAAATAAATAGTTTTTAAAAGAGTGTTATTTAATTTCTACATATTTGTGAAATTTCTAGTTTTCCTTCTGTTACTGATTTTTAGCTTCATCCCATTGTGGTCAGTAAGATATCTTGTATGACTTCAATCTTTTTGAATTTACTGAGATTGTTCAGTGGCTTAGTATATGGTTTATCATGGAGAATATTCCAAGTGCACTTGAAAAGGTATATTTTGTTGTTGAATTGTGTTCTACATATGACTCTTAGTTTACAGTATTTTTCAATTGTATACTTCCTTATTTATCTTTTGTCTAGATATCCTAACCATTATTACAGGTGGGGTACTGAAGTCTTCAACCATTATTGTCTAAATGTCTGTTTCTCCCTTCAGTCGTATCAATATATTTAGCATATATTTAGTGGCTCAGTTGTTTGGTGTGTATATGTTTATAAGTCATTTCTTCTTAACTGATGACCATTTTATCAATATTTAATGTACTTCTTTTTATCTAGTAATACCTTTTGATTTAAAGTCTATTTTGTCTGATGTTAGTATAGCTACCTCTGCTCTCTTTTAGTTACTCTTTGTATGAAATATCTTCTTCCATCCTTTCACTTTAAACCTATGTGTCTTTAGAGCTAAATTGAGTCTTTTGTAGACAACATCTAATTGGATCAATTTTTTATCCATTCTGTTAACCAATAACCAGTTAGTAGATTGAATCGGTAATCCAAAAACCTTCCAACAACAACAAAAAATGTCCAGAATGAGATGGCTTCACTGGCAAATTCAACCAATTATTTAAAGAAGAATTAATGCCAGCCATTCTAAAGCTCCTCCAAAAATTGAGCAACCCTTCAAAACTCATTTTACAAGGCCAGCATTACTCAATACCAAAGGTAGACAAAAACAATACAGGTAGAGAAAATTACAGGACAATATACCTGATTAACATAGATGCAAAAATCCTCAACAAAATGCTAGAAAATCGAATTCAACAGCAAAATAAAAGGATCATTCACTATGGCCAAGTGGGATGTATCCCTGCAATGCAAAAATGGTTCAACATACAAAAATCAATAAATGTAATATACCACATTAACAGACTGAAGGATAAAAATTATATGATCATCTCGATCAATGCAGAAAAAGTATTGGACATAATTCAACATCCTTTTATGATAAAAAAAAATCCTCAAGAAATTAGGTATGAGAGGAATGTACCTCAACACAATAAACACCATACATGACAAGCCCATGGCTAACATCACACTCAATGGTGAAAAGATGAAAGCTTTTCCTCTAAGATCACAAACAAGACAAGGATGCCCACTCTTGTCACTTCTACTCAACATAGTAGTGGAAGTTCTAGAAAAGGCAGTTAGGCAAAAAAAAGAAATAAAAAGGATCCAAATTGGAAAGGAGGAAGTAAAACTGTCTCTATTTGTGGATGACAGGATCTTATTTATATAAAACCCTAAATATTCCATCAAAAACCTGTTAAAACTAACAAGCGAATTCAGTAAAGTTGTATGCAGGATACAAAAGCAACATAAAAGAAATCAGCTGTGTTTCTACCCAAAAAAGAAATTAAGAAATAAATCCCATTTACAATAACACAAAAAAAAAAACTGCTTAGGAATAAATTTAAACAAAAAGGTGAAAAATCTGTACACTCAAAGCTATAAAACATTGATGAAAAATTGAAGAAGGCACAAATAAATGGAAAGTTATCCTGTGTTCATGGACTGGAAGAATTAATATTGTTAAAATGTCCATACTGCCCTTAGTGATCTACAGATTAAAAGCGATCTCTATCAAAATTGCAATGGCATTTTTCACAGAAATATAAAAAAATCTTAAAATTCATATAGAACCACAAAAGACCCCAAATAGCCAATGAAATTTTGAGCAAGAAGAATTAAGCTGGAGTCATCAAACTTCCTTATTTCAAATTATATTACAAAGCTACAATAATCAAAACAGAATGGTACTGCCATAAAAACAGACACATGGACCAATGGAATAGAATAGAAATCCCATGCAAATACAATCACCTAATGTTTGACAAGGGTATAAAGAATACACAATGGAGAAAGGATAGTCACTTCGAGAAATGGCATTGGGAAAACTGGACAACCACATGCAAAAATGAAATTGGAGCCTTATCTTACACCATATACAAAAATCAACTCAAAATGGATTACAGACCTAAACATTAGACCTAAAACCATAAAATTCATAGAAATAAACATAGGGGAAAATCTTCTTGGCATCAGTCTTGGCAATGATTTCTTGGATATGACACCAAAATCACAGATATCAAAATCAAAAATAAGTAAGTGGGACTACATCAAACTAAAAAACTTCTGCACAGCAAAGGGAAAATCAGCAAAATAAAAGGCAGCCTATGGAATGGGAGAAAATATTTACAAATCATATATCTGACAAGGGCTTAATATCCAAAATATGTAAGGAATTCATACTATGAAATAGCAAAAAAAGAAAAACCCAATTAAAAAATGGACAAAGGATTTGAATAGACATTTCTCCAAAGAAAACAAAAAAATGGCTAACAGATATATGACAAAGTGCTCAACCTCATTGAATATCAGGGAAATGCAAATCAAAACCACAATGCAATATCACTTTATACCTGTTAGGATGGCTACTATTAAAAAGAAAAAGATAAGTGTTAGCAAGGATGTGGAGTAAAGGGAACCCTTATATGCTGTTGATAGGAATGTAAATTGGTATGGCCATTATGGAAAACAATATAGAGGCTCTTCAGAAAATTAAAAATAGAACTATCATACGACCCAGCAAGTCCTCTGCTGGGCATATATCCAAAGGAAATGAAATCAGTATCTTGAAGACTTATCTGTACTCCCATGCTCATTGTAGCATTATTGCATTATTCATAACGGCAAAACTATGGAAACAACCTAAATGTTCACTGATAGATGAATGAATAAAGGAAAGGAGAAATTCTATATACATATACATACATAGATATGTATGTGTATATATATAGAATAGAATATTACTCAAACTTAAAAAAGGAAATCCTGTCATTTGCACCAATATGCGTGGACTTGGAGGGCATTATGCTAAGTGAAATATGCCAGACACAGAAAGACAAATACTTTATGATCTCACGTATATGTTGAATCTAAAATAGTCAAACTGATAGAAGCAGAGAGTAGAATTATGGTTTCCAGGGGCTGGGGGAAGGGTGAAATAGGGAGATAATAGTCAAAGAGTACAAAGTTTCAGTTATGCAAGATAAATAAGTCCTGGAGATCTACTATACAGCATAGTACCTATAGCTAACAATACTGTGCTGTATACTTTAAATGTGATAAGAGAGTAGATCTTAAGTGTTCTTATCACAAAATAATAATAATAATAAAGGGGAGGGGCAGAAGGAAACTTTGGGAGGTGATAAATGAATTTATGGCATAGACCGTGGTGATGGTTTCATGAGTTATGTATACTTATCCCCAAACTCATCAAGTTGTATGCATTAAATATATACAGCTTGTTATATGTCAATCACACCTCAAATAAAGTGATTTTTAAAAATAAAATAAAATAAAATAAAGAAAGAATAGTGCCTATCAATAAATATTTATTGAACCAAAGAAGATAAGTAATTTTAATGAGTTTACATTAAATAATTTTAAGCTTTCTTTAAAACTCAGTACATTAGCCTATTTATGACTTATCACTGACAACAGAAGGAAATACCATGGCCCATATAGGAGTGTCCTATCTTGGAGGTCAATAGATAAATATGTATTATATTCTAATTTTCACTTATGTCCACCTCATATCCTTTTGAGAATTAAACAAATGCTAAAGATAAAATATAACAATTTTAAAGGGGTAAAATACTAAAAGATAGTCATTCAGGGAGAGGAATATTAAAAAAAAGAACAGATAATCCATCTATTGGATAATGAGCTGTTCAATAAAAGGTAATAAAAAGGATACTCTAAAACACTCAGAATACAAATGGAGCGTATGAGAGGAAAAGAGGGCACACTAGGGAACAAAAGTGATATCGAAAGACATTGGGGACTTTCCAAGCATGGGATGGACTCTGCCATGAAGGGGGATTTTAATACAAGTCTTGGATGAGGGGAATGGTCTAGGCCTATAAAGGCAGAGGCTTTTTTAGGTAGCAAATCTCACCCCATTGCTCCAATTGTTTATTTAAAATTAACTCAAAGCATTTCTTTGAAAATATCCTTTTAAGTACACTTATTACAAAAGGGTCGAGTTTTCTAATATAACATCCTAACATTTCTAGTGTAACATCCAAGAAGAATCATAAAATAGAAATAGTGGGGAAAATGAGGAAAAAAGCAAAAGAGACCTCTCTGGACTCCATTTCTAGGGTTTATTCTAAGATCATTAAAAAGTTACTTATAAAAATGTTTCATTTAAAAAATAAGTATAGGCATGTGTATGTTATTCTGACATTCATATTTTTTGCAGTCCTATTTTATAGAGAAAACAAAAGGGCTTTTTTAGTTCAGGAATATATTGCATAATTTTTAATATAGGCCCCAAAACTCAGGACAAATTTACATATGGTCTAAAAGGGTTTTTGTTTGTTTGTTTGTTTGTTTTGGAGAAGGATTTAATATAAGTGGTGCTGCCTAAACAAATTTAGCTGAAGTTACAAATAGGAACAGCAATGTGTAAAATCCACTAGAGCTGCTGTAGAAACTATAGTTTGAAGAGCCAAAGGGACCAAGTTGATTTTTTTCTAAATTATTAAGAAGCTATAAAAATCCCTTTGTGCAGATAGAGATAGTTCATGCATTATACTTAAGTTCTAAAGCCCACTGCAAATCAGGATGTTCAGGGAATTGCTTACGCAACTTTAACTGGACATCAATGCACATTGTTAATACGAATTCCATTCATTAGCTTCATCTATAGCTGACTCAGTTTCATCATGCTTTTCCTTTTACTTTTGTCCATTTATATAATTTTTATCCAAACTTACTTTTAAGCAAGTCTTCTCCTTTGATCACCTTTGATACTGCATTTATTTCTAAATCATTCTTGGCCTGAGAAATTTTTTTCCCTTTCCTTTTTCATCCTGTAGAGCTTCTGGTTTATACCACTCTGATGAAATAGAGCACAATCTTTTTTGTTTCAATTATACAACTACTAACAGCTATCTTATTAAAACACTGCTTTTCCACTAAGGCATTATATGAGAAAATGGTGATAAAAAGCAACAAGAGTTCAGGCAAAGTAACTACTGTATTATGCCAAACATTTACCAAATTCTGAGGCTCTAACATGCTATTTTTTATATGCAAATGCTTTTATCATTTCATTGGTAGCACAGTCTATTCATGCAAAAGATCTTACACTTAAAATGTTTTTCACTTTGTTTGCCTAGGTCTTACATTGCTCTAATTTTTTCCTTCATTTCTGAGAAAACTTAAAACTCGGCTCTTTTTTGTTTGTTTTTCCACTCTAGAATAACCTACGTTTATCATAAGACAATCAAAACCAGGACAATTACTTTTCTTACTATTTCCTTATAAAAGACTACAGTAATTGTTTTTCCCTGATATTCTACATTTTGATTCATTCATCATTGTTTGCTTTTTCATACTGGTGCTAAGCACTCTTTCAAATTTTTAATAGTTTTCCCCTCCATTAACCAAATTCTTCCTCTGATGATATGCTTGGTACTCCATGACTTGAAGTGCAAATTTCATTTGTTCATTCATTCATTTATATCTTCGTTACTCTAAAATTGTATTCTATTCACCATTTTCTTCCCTATTTATCATTTATAGCAATAATTTTTATTTTTATTTTTCTGTAGAGCACATACTGCATTTCCAGGCCTCTTGTGCTTACATTGATTGACATTAGTAGTATCACATTTTAAGCTGAAAAGATACTGAAACCAGAGGGTATTAGTATAAGTATTAGCATAAATAATAAGCATATTAATTTCAGCTAAATTTGTTTAGGCAGCACCACCTATATTAAATCCATCTCCAGAAGGACCCAAAAGGACCCCGACCTTAATAAGATTTCCATTTTTGTGTGAGTGTATGTATGGGTCTCTTGTGCCATATCAATTGTTTAGTACACACTGAACCCAGAAAATGTTTGGAATATCTATAGCCAAAATTGGCATAGCCTCAAAATTTGTTGCCTCTGGCAATATCTAAAGAAAAATAAGTTAATCAATATAAAAATGTATCAAAAATCCAACTCTTTAGAGACATCCATATGTTCCAAACTGTAGTGGAAAAAAAAACTCTATTAATTGGCTTTATACTTCCCTTTCCATCAAAATTCATGATGTACAGACACAAGTAGCAGGCTGAAGTATGGTCAGCTTGACATACCTTAATATATATGCATGCAATCTCATACTCATCTTTGACTCCAGACCTTTCCTAAGATCAAGACAATTCATATATTGCTACATACTTTGCCTGTCTGCTGCTGTTATTTCTCAGACAATTGTACTCATACTTCACTGTTATAAGTTGTACTTCAGTAAATCCACGTAAAAGTGTGTTCCTCTAGCTTCTCTTGCTTTCTATTGCCAGCTGCATGCTATCCCCTGGAATTCATTCACTGTCATGACTACCCCTGTGGAGTTTCAAGAAATATAACAAAGCTTCTGTGCCCATTCCAAAGCATTTTGGAAATCCTCAGCTGCAAATGAAGTCAAAGTGCAAAATTGTTTCTGTCTTTTTCTACAGTGAAAACTTGCAGTGTGCTGAACTCGTACGTTTTAAGAGATTGCCCTCCCATACTGTTTTGGTTTTGTGATTTTTATTTTGTTTTGTTTTTACTTCTACCTTCCTAAAGGATGCAGGATCCTTCCTGTTTGGGCAGATTCAGGTCACACCTAAGCTTGATCCTTTCCTGATTATTCACAAATAAATCATCCTCAAAAAAAAAAAAAAGTCACACAGTCCTCCTACAGCATTAAATTTGTAATCTTACAAGACAAGTCATGAAATTCAGGATTATGGTTCCCACGGTAACCCTGCTCTTTCCCTACTGTGTATTCTGTACAACACTGTCTTTATATTTAAAATGCTTTTCTTACACTGTATTCTAACCCTCAGCTTCAGCATCTTGCAAGAGCTGTCTGATTAAGTATTCACTTTACAATATGAACAATGATTTATTAATCTTTGAAATCCAACTAAAATTAAATAAATCAAAGTAGCTAATAGGCATTCTGGCTAGAACAGAAAATAAGATTCACATTACAACCAATTCTATAAATCTAACTTGTATTTCCTAATTTAGCCACTAGTTGTCATCCACTCTTTGAGGAATCATCTCCTGAGGGGGGAGCAAACTTCCATAACTCAATGGGAAATGAAATTAGATTATCTTTTATGCTTGAAGTATTTTTTGACATCATAAAATAGGTATCAAGTGTTCAGAATTTTTCCCTTTTTCCAGGACAAGGTATAAATATCCTTTATTTATATAGGAGTATGATTATATGATATTAACAGGCTAACACTTTCTCTTTAGTATGGTATCTCTGGTTGTTAGATTTTTCAGTAGCAAACTAACTGGCCTTCCGATTTCTGTGTAATGGCCTGAAATAATGTTTAAGTTTTGCTTAATCCCCTAAACTTTATGCAACCTCCAGGACTCAACTTATTCTTTAGTCTGATTATTTTATGCAATCTTCTTGCTCCCCAAAATTGAAACAATGTCCCTGAATTTCTGTTCTTAGTCTTTTATAATGATATTTCCTGTGTAACCTATAACTTCCATGCAAGACACCTGGGATCTTTTTCAACAATATTGTTCGTCAGCCCCCTTCACAAGTAAGGAATCACCACATTTTGATTCTTCTTCCATTTTATATATGGATTTGTCCCTTTCTCTATAGCTACCATTTTTCCTCGTGTTCTTACCACCTCATACTTAGATTACCATAGTATATCCATAATTACAATTTTCTTTTGGTCTAGAGATAATTAAAATCCAGCCTGAATATGGTCATATGATAAAATACAAGATGTCCAAGTAAATTTGAATTTCAGATAAACAAAAAATCATTTTTGTGTAAGTATGTCCCAAATACTGCATGGGATATATTTATACTAAAAATTATTTATTCTGTGAAATTCAAATTTGAGTTGGAGTCATGCATTTATATTTGCTAAACCTGGCAACCCAGTGAACCTGGAATTAATTGCTATTTCACCACAAATGGTAAAGATCCATCCTTTCCACAGAAATCCAGAGGGTGGTAACGAATTCAGGGTGAGTAGAGGAGGTAGGAGCCTCTGAAGTGATATGAAAACTATCCAATTTCTTATGACCTTTGCATCTGGTAAAGAAGTGCTGACAGCACTGTATAGCTAGGCTGTCCATAAAGGTAGGGGAAATATGTAATTATGTATCTTTTTGTGATCTGAGAAGCTCTTAGAAATCTTAATAATATTTCCCAATCTCTTTGAAAATGCAAATATTTCAGGGGGGTTAATATTTTATATACCTGAAAGAAGATATTTCTGAGAGGGATAGCATAATATATACTTTAGAGAATATATTTTATCAGGTGGTTTTATCTCAGACCAAAAGTGCAGGGAAGCGGTAAAGCATGGGACACTGGAGTGGGGGGAGTGGGGTGGAAGCATCCAGGAAAGGTAAGAAAGGGTTGAGCAAGGGAAGAGGGAACTGAGCACAGCACAAACTTCACCTACTCACAGATATGCCTAAGCTGTGGTCCTGTCATCAAGCCAAGTCAAAAGACACACAGCTTTGTTTTCTGAGAGGCAGTACCTCATAGTAATAAAAAGTGCAGACTCTGGAACCACACTACCTGGGATTGCATCTCAAATCTGCCTCTATTGTAAAATGAGAATAATATCAGTACCTATCGCACTGGGTTTGCTACTATGAGATGAGATGATAAATTTAAAGTACTTCTAAGAGTGCCTGACAGATAGGACTTGCTCTTTGAGTTTGTAGTTTTGCTGCATTTATCATTACCGAGTAAATTTTTTAAACTCATTGTATCTGTTCTTTTAACCTATTTTTTCTAATTATTGATTTCATGAGGGTACACACCTATCCAATTTATTTAATGGACTAAAAGACCTTGTAGTCACTTTGCTGAGAGAAAAGATGAGTAGCAGGGAAAATATTTGCCACCAGTATCATCTTCAGAGCATTTCATCACCTGACTCCCAGACCGCAAGAGTTTAGCAGAGATAGTTTGGTGAAGTGAACACTCACACTGGGCACAGTCTCCCAAATTGGTCCCTTTTCAATAATCTTAAAAGACAATATGTTGGCATGGCCACTATTAAAACTGTAATGAAAAGTCCTTAAAGGAATCCATTTGAAAGCACATCCTTTAGATATATAAAGGAGAAAATCAAAAGATAGTTTCTTATCTAGGTGCTAGTTTCCTCACCAAACAAAAGGGCATACTGTAGCTCCCTTTGAAACCAGAAGCCTGCTTCCCACTCATGCAATATATTCTGGCCCTGTCCACATTTCCCAATATATCCTCTCCTGACCGTCAACGTTTCCCTCTACTGCCTTCGCTAGTTAAACCTGCATGAGCATCTGCCTCCAGGGGACAAATTCAAAGTCACTGCACACATATGGATATATATGAAAATTAAATGCAAAGACAAGAAACGAAAGACAAATATATCGTTATATGTTCTTTTGATTATAGTCTTTCTTGGTAAACTGTTCACGGTTTACATTCATGGTTATATGAGATGATGCTTAATGCATTACAAGAAAAAAGAGAGAAAGAGAAACGGGATATCAAGTTTTTAAATTTAAAAACACTTGACTTATAGTCATATCACTTTTTTCTTTTGGGGTCATCTTGATATTTTGATCTTTAGGACAGAGGTTTGGATGCTAAAGCATAGTTACAAAATGCACCACTGATTTTTTTTCCTTAGAAAAGAAAGATTATGTCAGAAAATAGTAATCCTCTTGACAAATAATAAAGAGTTCAGATAAATATTGCTAGCTGCTCTAGAGTGTAACTATACTATATACAGGGTACAGCAAGCAGTCTGTTCTTTAAAATCACCTGGTTTCCGTCTGCATTGTCATTGATATGGCAACAGTCCATGAAGAGTTCCCAGAAAAATATAAATTTAATATCTTAACCTGCCACTATCTCAGGA
Source organism: Daubentonia madagascariensis (assembly GCA_023783475.1). Classification (NCBI taxonomy): domain Eukaryota; kingdom Metazoa; phylum Chordata; class Mammalia; order Primates; family Daubentoniidae; genus Daubentonia; species Daubentonia madagascariensis. The sequence continues at coordinate 3,338,231 of JAKFHU010000341.1, read as the reverse complement.
CTAGGGCCCTGGGAATGACAGCTGTAATATTTCAGGAAAAATGCTCATCAGATTTCACTTCCTAATTCCCTCCTGCTTCTATATACAACCTCATGTTTGGGACAGAACTGTCTCTGGTAAAATCAAGAGTTGAGAAGCAGGGCTCAAATTTATTTTCTGCTCAATGTATGTCTTCTTGTACATCTCTGGTCTACTAACATAGCTTCACCATATTTCATCAGTTTATTAATCTGTAAAAAAGCCATAACAGTGCCTATTCCTCAGTTGCATTTGGAGGTTAATTTCCTGGGGTGCTTGTGTGGAAAAAAGAAAGTATTATGATTTCCATCTTCCAAACTATACAATGACACTTTCTGGTATGCTGTCAACTCTCCAATTCAGTCATGATAATATGTCTCCCAAGTTGGCACTAGAGAGATATGAAAATTGAAAAGGATTCAAAATTATAACACATACCATGCTCACATGAAACATAATTTCATCCTATTTTATAACCCATCTATCTTTTATCTAAGTCTTATTATCTTTCTATTCCCCAAAGACTGGATTTCCTGCATCCTATCTCCATGCTGCACTAGTCATTCTCTGCAACCCACCAAAATACAAAGCATGTTGTAAATTTGCTATGTGATTCTGCAGTGGATATTTCCTACACAATTTGTTACTTCTCCCGGGTCTCTGCATCCTCACCCCTTATGTATGGTTTCCGTCTGCTGCTCCTTCTTACATCTCATCGATAAAGATCCAAGATTTTGCAAGTTATAGGTTCTAGAAATCTTCCATCCCATAAACTCTGCTTCAGTTAAAAAAAAAAGCCAATTTGCACACATTGTTGTTCAATTGTGTATTTATTGAAACTGTACTTTCTTCACACTGTGTTATCTGAAAGGCACACATAAAGCTTACAAGAGAACAGTGGCAGAGAATTGCCCAGGCTATCAAATGACTGTAAGTTTCTTGTGCATTGTAATGAAATTATATAAATGTACTCATATGTATATTATTTGTATTTGAAGGTATCAAAGAACTCCATTGACTGTTGCCTAAAGGACGGGAAATGAGTTTCTGAAGGGGATCTGGTGTCTTGCTACTTATCCAGACTTCCACCCAATCTTCTTGTTTCTATTTACCACAAACCAGTAAATCTGCCTTCAGAGTTGCTTGGTACCTTCATTTCCTAAACTAAAGCCTTTTTGTTGTTATGTTACAGGGATTTACTTCTCGCCTCCCTCTGTAGATATTTAAGTTTTATCTTTTCCCACTCTGTTACATGAATTACTATTTATCCATTTACTTTCTGTCTTCCAAATGTGTACATATGTCTAGTCTTCTGGATTTCCTCTCCCATTCTCTTTGTCCTTGAGGTTTTATACCTTTTATTTTATTTATTTATTTTTTTGAGACAGTCTCACTTGGTCACCTGGGCTAGAGTGCCGTGGCGTCAGCCTAGCTCACTGCAACCTCAAACTCCTGGGCTCCAGCAATCCTCCTGCCTCAGCCTCCCAAGTGGCTGGGACTATAGGCATGCACCGCTACGCCCGCTAATTTTTTCTATTATTAGTAGAGACGGGGTCTCACTCTTGCTCATTCTGGTCTCAAACTCCTGATCTCAAGCGATCCTCCCGGCTGGCCTCCCAGAGTGCAAGGATTACAGACATGAGCAACTGCACCCGGCCGGTTTTATACCTTTTTAGTTGCTTTTACTATCTTATTCTCTGGGCTTCAAGAAGTGGCTCAGATTAACACATATGTTTATCTAGAAGTCCCATTGAAGTACTTTAGTTAAGGGAATAACATGATCAGATATACATTCCACAAAAGATAACTCAGGCAGTAGTGTGGACAGGATAATTTTGAGGAAGGCAAGATTGGAGACAAGCAGAACAGCTGGAAGAGATGAATAGAGACTAGCAGTGAGGATATAGAGGAGGCGCAATATATGAAAAGTGCTAGGGAGGTAGCATCATTAGGAAGTGGTTTCAAAATGAATGAAAAAGCTTATATCTCCATAACAGGTGGAACTAGCAAAGAGAAAACAAGCTTAGGTAAAGAAATGCACAATTTCCATGTTGGACAAGTGGGATATGTAGGTAGAGATACCCAGTAGACAGTTGATTACACAGAATTGAAATTCTGTGGATAGATATAAGCTAAAAATATAGATTTAAAATCCATGCAAATAGATATGTTACAACTTGTCAGAAACACATTTCCTCCAATTCAATGCTAAAAAATATTATTAAGTAGAGATAAGATCTTTGTTTTATTTCAGTGACTTTATATCTTTCTGAAATGTGACCACACATGCACATATATATGTAATGTGCATACTGCCATAATTTAGGAAAGCATACTCAAATGCACATAAAATCATTATGCCTATCACACACAATATTGTATATGAATGACATCATCTATAATGTCATCATATTTTATAATTAGGTAGATTGGATGGAATCTGGCTCTCATGACATTGATCACCAGGGTTGATTCCGGACATCTAGCTTGCTGGGCAGGAGTCCACCTCTTCCCTCCCCAAAGATAGATGTCTCTCCCAAAGATAGGTGCTCAGTCAAATAAATAATCAAGTTGAAATTTAGTTAAGATAATATGTTAATCCTTTTATGGCAGCAAGATAATTGCATAGCCCTTACTGGACTTTGCTAAAATGTTGTTTAGGAAGATTATGAAGGAGACACATCTTTTATGCTGTGTTAATTCTGATATCACCCATGCTTATGAGAACATTTTTTTCCTTGAGGCAGAAACAATAAACAAGCTCCATATTTTTCAGGGAGGGGGGTGGATTCTTCAGTTTTACTTATTATTGGTGTAAAAGACTTTCATGTGCTCAAAAGATTTTTTTATTTTATTGTGAATAGTATCCTGTCTTTGAGGGTGAGGAAATATAAATTATACCATTGGGAAATAGTATAGAACCTCCCTTAATCTGCAAATTACAAATTGTTATTTATGAACAGAAATCACCTCCCGGGGGCAAAATTCAGTAAAATTCATTCATCTCCTATTGTTGTCTTTCTTCTCCCAAATATTCTTTTAAGAAAAAGATCATTTAATATAAACTGATTTAGTTGAATTATATTTAAATCCAGATAAAGAGAAGTATGCTCATTCTTTTGATTACAGTCATAGTTAAGTTTTCATGTAGGTGCTTCTGTTTCATGTAGGTGCTCACTGTCAGGAGCCCCCAAGGTCAGCTGTGCAACAAGCAGCTTCACAACTCACTGTCTCCCACTGAGATCCTATGCGGCAGAGAAAACTAATGGCAATTCGTTATCTTTATGGGCTCAACAGTGGAAGCTTATGTCAAAGTCTTGAATTCTTGTCTCCCTGTCATCCTGTTATGTTAAAAATGAATGTGATATTGAGTGTTTCTACAGGTTCAAGATCAAAGTTGTCTCCTGATGATCATTACTTTCCTGTATATTTTGGCCTGAAAAATATCATTTCCCCAAATTCCAGTATACTAAGACATGGTAGTAAGTAATTGTTCACACATAAAATACCCAAAAAGCAGTATTATCAGAATTACACATTTTTATTCCTTTGGGGGTCTTTTACTCTTTTCTCCAAGCATATACTTCAAAGATGACAACGATTACACCACACTGGGAAGCTCTGCTTTTTCTTTTACTTCCTTCCTTCCTCTTTCTTTTCACCTCACAATTTGCCTGTTTGCAATGTTCTATTTGTTCAGCTAATGGAGATTTTAATTGCACAAAAGTACAATTTCAACTATGGATTCCAATTAAAATTATAAATTCCAACCTATCCATGATTGACCAAGTCCATTAAGCTGATTAATTGTAAAACAAATTATTAAAATCATTTCCAAATGGTGTTACGCATGTCAAAAACAGCTATACTTGAGTTGAAATGAATTTGGTGGCATATACAATCCTTGGCACCAACATACTTACTCCTTCGGCCCCCTATTCATTGAAGAACAGCAGAATGTTCTTTTGCTGCTGATTGGCACAGAATTATCATCTTTTCAAGTGTCAAACTAATGTCATAGTTACGAGTATGTACAGTTAACATGTTTTGTGTAAGTGTACACTTTACTGTATTTTTTCTATAGATTTTCTATAAACTCATAAATGTGGATCCTGATTAATCCAGACACTTGTGAATATGTGATGTTATAATATACTAACATCACAAGTCATAGAAGAGGCACAGGTGAGAAAACACAGCCCAGAAGGCTGAAATTCTTTGGCTAAAGTCCCACTCTCATGCATATAAAATTAAATTGTTCTTTTATTTATTTATATTTACTGGGGTGTTATACTGTAGAGAAAAAAGAAAATGAAATGAAAATCACTTGTTCTGAGTGCAGTGTCAATCATTAAAGCACTAAGATTAAAAGAAATCTTTGCCACAATAAGATCTACCATTTGTCCACTTTACAAAACCAAATATTTTTCCTTTCTTGTGTCTCTAACACCAAATACACAAGCACAGGTTGAAAGAGTAGGATTAGTATTTCTGCTGTAAGCACTCATTACTGAACCTGAATTTTCTCTAAAATGTATGTCCAGGCTGGAATGTAACACCCATAATTATCTTCATCCCTTTGCAGATAAGACAGGAGGATTTGAAGGGTTTGAAAAACACCCTTTCAAAACAGCCAGAAAAAAAATTACAGTGCAAAGCTTCTCTTTCATCAGGGTATAACTGATCAAATATTTTCTAATCCGTTTCCTAAAGGAAAGCTACTGGTGCTCATTAGGAAATATGGTCTTACTTTTTACTCATCCTTACACTTGAAAAGTCAAAGACGAGAACTATGAATAGAACTTGATTCAAAACTTACAGATATAAGTAAACAAATTTCCAAAATAATAGCTAGAGCTATGTACATAGCTGTCCCTAGGCAAAATTGTGAAGTAAGCCTACCTTCAGCATTAAAAAAATAAATAAACATGAATGTGTCTGACCCAATGCTTGGTGCATAGTAATCACTTGCTAAAATTTCCCCCAGAATCTTTATTCATCTTCTTTCAGCATATTTTTTTCTCTTCACAGATACCTTTGCACCATCATCCAGGTATCCCCACAGTATCTTTACCCTGCATGCCCCAACCCCTCTCTAATTAATCGAACTCACTCCCACTGGAAAATTTCCTGTATTCTTTCCTGGAAAACCTCTTTCCAACAGATTTTTTTGTTGGAAAATATCTGATCAATTAATTCTCACTTAAGGATTAACAACACTTCATCACTTAATACATTATCCCTCCCAAAGCTGTTAGCATCTTAAAGGGTACCATCAAAATCTCACATCAAAAGAGTGATTAATGATTATTGCAAGCACCGGTGGGGAGCTCTTTGGAGGTATAATTCTGTCATTGTAAGGAGCACCATTTTACTAATAAGTTCCGTCTATCTACACTCGTGGACAGCAATATATTCCAGAGGGCCTTTAAAACATTAAACATGCATCTCAGGATGTACAGGTTAAGCATCCCTTATCTGAAATGCTTGGGACCAGAAGTGTTTTGGATTTCGGATGTTTTCAAATTTTAGAATATTTGCATATACATAAAGAAATATCTTGGGGATGGGACCCAAGTCTAAACATGAAATTCATTAATGTTTCATATGCGCTTTATACACATGGCTGAACGGTAATTTTATACAATCTTTTTAATAATTTTGTGCACCCATCACAAGAGGTCAAGTGTGGAATTTTCCACTAGTGGCATCATGTCAGCATTTAAAAAGTTTTGTGGCCAGGCGCGGTAGCTCACACCTGTAATCCCAGCACTTTGGGAGGGCGAGACGGGAGGATTGCTTGAGGCCAGGAGCTTGAGACCAGCCTGGGCAACATAGCGAGACTTCGTCTCTATAAAAATTTTTTTTAAAAAATTAGCAGGGCGTGGTGGCACACGCCTGTAGTCTCAGCTACTTGGGAGGCTGAGGCAGGAGGATCGCTTGAGCCCAGGAGTTCCAGGCTACAGTGAGCTATGATCGCGCCACTGCACTCTAGCCTAGGTGACAGAGTGAGACTCCATCTCTGAAGAAAAAAAAAAATTCAGGCTTTGGAGCATTTCAGATTCAGATTTTTGGATTAGGGATGTTCAACTTATAATAAAAGACTGGACTAACAATGAACAGGTGTATTCAAACAATGAAATATATCATATGCTCCTTCTCCTCATCCTTTGGGGTTAGCAGAGGTAGTCTTTAAGTGGTTCTATTCCCCAGCTCCTCCCCAACTTCTGAAAGTGTTGTTAACAGTAATCCTGTTAATAGCTAGCTCTGTAGCTAACAGGTTTCCTTATTTAGGATATGTGAAAAAATTTGCTAAATTCATGGTTTGAGGAATGCTCTCAAAGTTGCAGTGACTAAAATTTCCATTGACCCCACTGATATGTGAGACCTGCTAGCTTCACACTAGTCTAATTAACACCCATACCATTTCCTGAGAAAACTGATTGTACTTCCAAGTTAATCAGGCTTCTGGCAATAAGGATGGTAAACATAAAAAGTAATGTCTAAAAACTCATTTTAAGAGCCTCTTTCTTTTTCTTGTGGTTTGTCTGCATGAAGCAGAGATTATTTGTAACTCTATTTTTTTAAAATCTGGTCCAAAGCGGCTCCTTTTCATTATACCATTATATTTGTGCTTGTGCTGTTCCTTCCACCTTCAAGTCCTCCTCTCTCCCCACCACTTATTCAATTCAGCCTGTCGAGGCACCCTATAACCATGAAGATGACTGCTTACATGCCCTGGCATTTTTCATGCCCTACAGATCCTGTGTGCTAAGATAAGCTAAGGTGCCCTTTATTAATGCTCACTACATGCCATATTTCTCATTTCTTTCTTGCAGCAACCTGTGAGTTACATAATATTATCCTCATTTTATACAGATGAGACTCAAATAGGTTAAGTCATTGCCCAAGGTCATACAACTAGTAACAAGCAGAGCCTAGATTAAAACCCCGGATGGTCTGACTTTGAGTGTATGAGTTACACAAATGAACTGACTTTCACCACTTAAATCCCCCTAGTCCTTGCTCTATCCTTGTCAATGTATCCATCTTTCTCAAACTTTCTCATTCATTTAAATTAGCCAAATCCTGGCCCGGCTGAATCCAGAGATGATAACATAATGAAGGAAGTTTGCTTTCCTCATTGCCCCAAGTGACTTGTAAAGTGTTTCAAAAAATCACAGACTAAACAGAGGGACACCAAGACATGTAGTCTCCCTCACTTGCTCCTTTACTAAGGGGGGAAGTTGAAGTGATATGAATAGGCAACTAGTACTCCAACGTTCAAGCAGCCTCAGAGGTCAGGAGGAACAGGGTGTGGAAGGCAGTGGAGCATTTCCCTGGTGCTGTCAAATAGATGTATTTGGTGTTACGTGGGTCAAACACTAGGGATAATGGGCCAGAATTTTAACTTTTTATGCACATAATTCAGTCTGATATAGATATGTCTGTATACTGGTCAAATCCATGCACAAGGAAAAAATAAACATCCATTTGTTGAAAGTGAAAAGGTAATATCTCAGAAATTTTATACATTAATGAATAAGCTCAAGAAGGAATCATCTTTATCACTGGCAATAAGATAAAAAGTGGTCTTCTCATTATCAATCTTTCCTTTTGTTCTTTCTTTTCCCTGGTACTCTTCATCTAATTTTCTGACGATTACACTGAATTCAACAACTATTATTCTCAGAATGTATTGCTTTCTGTTTTTAGAACAGTTTTCCAGGAAACATGTACAATATTGTTCTTGTGTATGTGCTGACTAGTGCATTTGTTCTGATGAGAACCACTGAGCAGCATTGTCTGCATGACCAGCTGAAAGTAATTTTTCACAAAGTTGGGTTCTAGCCATGTCATTATGGAGTATCCCACGTGCAGACTATCTGTCCAGATATAGAAAAACAACCTAAAGTTTCTCAGCCATTGAAAAACACTCTATATGGCACACTTTTCCTATAAAATCTGTTAGACTAAGAAAGGAGAGGTAGCAGAAAGCCCAAAAAGCAAAAATTAGAATAGATCATTCTTACACTTCACTGGCCTCTGTATTTGCCTCCAGGTCTCCAGGATCATCATCTGATACCAGAGATCCAAGATCTCATTGTAGACTATTTTATTTATTTATTTATTTATTTATTCATTCATTTTTGAGACAGGGTCTCATTCTGTGGCCCTGGCTACAGTGCAGTGGTGTCATCATAGTTCACTGCAACCTCAAACTCCTGGGCTCCAGCAATCCTCCTGCCTCAGCCTCCCAAGTAGCTCAGACTACAGGTGCCACCACACCTGGCTAATTTTTCCACTTTTTGTAGAGACAGGGTCTCAGGCTGGTGTTGAACTCCTGGCCTCAAGAAATCATGCCACCTCAGCCTCTCAATGTGCCGGGCTTACAGGTGTAAGCTACCATACCCAGCCACATTGTGGACTCTTATATAGAGCACTACTTCTGCTTTTTATTGAACCATCAACTCAGAAGTGGGGTCACTGGTCCTTGAGACTCATACAAGGAGGCAAAAGCCTACGGGCATGGGAATATGGGGAAAGTGCCCATTCGATAAAATTTCTCTCTATTCTGACATACATTGTGAACATTGCTCATTTTGGCCCTTGATTTAACTTGTTACTTTTCCTTTTGGATTGGAACTCTACTTCCTCATTCCCTGGTTCCGGGATTTTTGGATAGTGTCTCTTATTGGCATGCTCTTGATCCCAACCCATCCTTTTCCATCAAAACATCAGAACCTGGCCTGCATGTCAGAATCTTTCTCCTTTCATGGTAAATCTTAAAAGTATTGACAGTATATTATTCTGCATTAAGAACAGACAGAGGCCGGACACGGTGGCTAATGCCTGTAATCCTACCACTTTGGAAGGCCGAGGTGGGAAGATCACTTGAGGTCAGGAGTTCCAGACCAGACTGAGCAAGAGCGAGACCCCATCTCTACAAAAAATAGAAAAATAACCGGGCGTGGTGGCGTGAGCCTGTAGTCCCAACTACTCAGGAGGCTGAGGCAGGAGGATCCCTTGAGCCCAGGAGTTTCAGGTTGCAGTGAGCTATGATGACACCACTGCACTCTAGCCCGGGAGAAAGAGCAAGACCCTTACTCCAAAAAAAAAAAGAAAAGAAAAGAAAAAAAAAAAAAAAGAACGGAAAGAGAAGAGAAAAAATGTTAATAGTTGGAGGGTATGGGTAGGTGTGTGGGCAGATTAAAGGAGCCAAGGGAAATTGCAATTGCTTGTGCTCTCAACATGGCAACCATTTTGGAGAAAGACAAATGAGAATCATGTTTGTTTTTTAAAATCAATGCCATGTTCAAAATTTTTAAGTGCCTCAACAGGACTACTACAATAATTGCTTCATCACTGGATTTGCCTGTTCACAACTGTCTTCAGAGACTACCTCTTCAGCTCAAGGTGGAAACATTATAAGATCTTTTCTACCTAGAGATGTCTTTTCCTCAGTAGACCACTTTATATGAATAACAAATAATAAATATATGCTTTTTTATTTGAGTTAATTTTAGTAGCGATTTATGCAAATATTACTGCTAATGTTCCTATATGTAACCAGGGACCAAATCAAGTGGTCAGATAATTATTTTTCTGGAGGTAAAAATTCAATATAATAAATATTTATTTATTGTTTATTTATATGATAGACACTGCAGTACAGGCACCTTTGCTTCACCACATCCACTAGTCAGATGTAGGTAACAAGAAGAGGCCATTTATATTCATTACACAAGGCCAGATATATTTGTAAGGCTCTGGAGATAGGAGGAGAGTGGCATATTGACTCTATCTTAATATATAGTTTTATAATAATTGTACTGTAAATATCCCAAGAGAATCATTATTAAATTAGTATAGCTATCTCCTTTTACCATGCACAGAGTAAGATAATTAGTTGGGAAAATAAAAACTTTAAAAAGCAGATGCTCATAGATATTATGTGACTTGGACAAGGTCATATGACCTGCACAAGATCCTGAGAATATCTTGATTGAATGAAAATTAGGGAAGTTACATGCTTTCCATACATTGTAAGACACAAGACTAGAATGTCTCAAAAGCACGGTCATCACACTGGCAATTTAGTTACCTTTTTCTAACTCTTTTTCCTTCTGGGAAACATATGTTCTTTAAACTTTGGACAAATGATTTAAGAGGTTAGTTTTATTAAATGCAAGCATAAATTAATGAGGTTTTCTAAATGAAAACCAACATAATATATTATTCTTTTATTTAATTTCATCATAATTCAGTTTTAGTATAATATTTAATGGAAATGATTAAACACAATAGCAGAACCATCTATCATAGGCTGCCCCAGAAAACATTTAGTTGTAGTAGAGATCTGTAGAGGCCATTAAAATGCCCCACAAACAGATGGAAAGAGGAAAAGGTGGAGTCAAAAGATAAAGTACCATTAATAAGATCTCTAGTGGGATAAATATTGAGGGGAAGATAGTTTCAGCAAATCCTGATAGTAAAATAATAAATACCCACTCAAAGAAATTAATTGGTATTACATTGGTGATATATTAACTGGGCCCTGATATTCTTTTTTTCTCAAGCAAAATCAAAAGCCAGGTAATTTGGACTTCCAATTCATGAGTTATGCATAATGAATCTACTTTGCAATTATTCAAAAGCATTACATATCAGGTCACAGAAACCCCATGAAAAATCTGCAAACGTTACTTATTTGGGTGAATCAGTGTTTTCTGCCTGCTTCAAACACTTTCATATAAATTTAAATATTACTTTGTTTCTTATAATAAGAATAAGGAAAGTAATGGAGATTCCAGAGTAAGCTGGAAGGACAGTGAACTAAAGCAAAATTGAAAAACAAAGACATATGAAAACTGTCTATGTGGCTCCTATATTATGAATACTATCACAACCCAAGGTAGCATATGCCATTTGATATAAATTGTAATAACCATAGCTACAGAATAAAATAAAATCCATCTAAGAAAAGGCTGCATCTATATGACACCAAACATCCTAAATTTCATTATAGGTAATAAAATAAATGGGAATGTAGGGATTCAGTATGTGCTACCAGAACTTGTTTTGAAGTTACTCAATTTAATTCAATAGTGACTAGTTATTGGGTATCACTATAAGCCAAAAAGCTCTGAGCTACATATTATGACGGATACCACTAAAGAAGAACAAATTAGTATCTACTTTCAAAGATCTCTTACAGTTAGACTGGGTCAAGGTGAAAGATAAGACGTGCACAAATAATTACATTATTAAGCAAACCAGGATAAATAGCTGAAAATAGCTACAAAATATTTTGGCAAAATACTTTTGTAGATATACAAAATGGGTTGACATCCTACCATATATTAAAACATATTATTGTATTGGTTAGTTATTGCTGCATAAAAAGCAACCACAAAAATCTCTGTGGCATTTACTTAGCTCACAAGTCTGTGAGTCAGTTAGGGCTCAGCTAATCTAGGATAGTCCAGGCTATTCCACTTTATGGATATTGACTGGGAGTTCTTAAACTGTAGGTTGACTAAGAGTCAGGTAGGGTGGCTTGGCTGAAATAACTCTCTTCTATACGCCCTTCATCCTCCTCCTGAGTCTAGCAGGGTAGCCCAGGAGTGTTTTTCTCGTGGCAATTAAAGAACTTCAAGAGAATAGGCCCAAACCTGGCAGCACTGTTCAAGTCTCTGTTTGCATCAAATTTCCTAAAATCACATTGGCCAAAGTAGGTCACATGGCCAAGTCCACTGCAAAGTTCATGGCAAAAGATGTGAATAAACAACCTTATTACTGGGGAGAGAATAAAGATTTGGAATAATCCAGTCTACCACATGTATAGTTTTAAAACGTAGTTGGATAGGTAAAGAAACTGGTAGGCATATCACTGCAACAGAATTGATAGGCCAAAATAAGACACTGGAATAATAATTAAATTTATGATAAAGGGCATTACTCAAAACCAATGGGTAAGTGACAGTTACTAAACAAAAGGTGCTGGGAACTTTTACTCACAATTTATAAATATAACAAGTTTGATCCTTACCACATACCATACATCAAAATAAATTCCACATGGTTTAAAAAATGAAATACAAAAGTGAAGCCATAACATCTAGAAGAAAATGTAGGTAAATATATATAATTAATCTTGAAAAGGAGAAGAAATTTCTAGTTCTGAAAGAAAAAAAAGCAACAGATTTCATAACATAAATAAAATATACGCTAATAGCATAATTAATAGGCAAATATAAAGTAGGAAAATATTTTCTAATTCTACATTAAGAAAATGAAGGAAAAGAACTCCATGATTATTTCAATTGATGCAGAAAAAACATTTGACAAAATCCAACATCTATTCATGATAAAAATAATCAATAAACTAGAAATAAAATGAAACTTCCTCAACATGATAAAAGCCATATATGAAAAACCCACAGTTATCATCATGCTCAATGGTGAAAGTCTGAAAGCTTTCCCTCTCAGATCAGGAATAAGAAAAAGATGCCCAATTTGCCACTTCTATCCAACCTACTACTAGAAGTTCCAGCTAGAATTTAGGCAAAAAAAAAAAAAAAGGAAAAATTAAAAAGACATCCAAATTGAAAACAAAAAAGTAAAATGTCTCTGTTTGCAGATGATATGATGTTATATATGTAAAAAAACTCTAAAGATTACACACAAAAAAATTCTGTTAAAACTAATAAACAAATCCAGCAAAATTACAAGAAACAAAATCAAAATGCAAAAATCAGTTGCATTTCTTACACTAACAGTGAAAAATCTGAAAAGGACATTTTAAAAAATAATTTACAATAGAATCAACTGTAAATTACAATATAATGGAATAAAATATTTAGAAATAAATTTAACCAAGGAGCCAAAAGACTTCTACACTGAAAACTATAAATAAACAGAAAGACAACTCAAGTTTATGAATAGGAAGATTTAATATTAAGATGACAATATGATCCAAAGTGATCTACAGAGTCAATGTAATTCCTATTAAAATCTCAACACCATTTTTTTTCACAGAAATAGAAAACCTATCCTAAAATTAATGTGGAATCTCAAGAGATCCCAAATAGCCAAAACTATCTTGAAAAAGAAGAACAAAGTTAAAAGACTCACACTTCCAGATTTCAAAACTTACTTCAAAGCTACAGTAATCAAAACAGTGTGGTACTTTTATAAGGACAGACACATAGACCAATGGAATAGAATAGAGAACCCAGAAATAAACCCTCAAATATATGGTCAATTGATTTTCAACAAAGGTCCCACGACCATCCAACAGAGAAAGGATAGTCTTTTCAAAAAATAGTACTGAGAAAATTGGATGTTCACATGCAAAAGAATGAAGCTAAATCCTTATCTTATACCATATGCAATATATTAACTCAAAGTGGACCAAAGACCCAATTTTAAGAGATAAAAGTATAAAGCCCTTAGGAGAAAACTTAGGGAATATTTTCATGAAATTGGATCTGGGAATGATTTCCTGGACACAACATCAAAAACATACTTAATGAAAGAAAAAAACAGATAAATTGGACTTCATCAAAATTAAAACCTTTTATGCATCAAAGGACACTATCAAGAAAGTGCAAAGGCAGCCCACAGAATGGTAGAAAACACTCAAAAATCATATATCCTAAAAAACATTAATATCCAGAATGTATTTTTTAAAAAAACTCCTACAACTCAACAACAAAAAAAGCAAACAACCCAATTCAAACATGGGCAAAGCATTTGAATAGATATTTCTCCAAAGAATATACAAATGACCAGTAAGCACATAAAAAGATGCTCAACATCATTAGTTATTAGGGAAATGAAAATCAAAACCACAATGAGATACTACTTCATACCCATTAGGATGGCTATCATTAAAAAACAGAAAATAAGTGTTGGTGAGGATGAGGAGAAATTTGAATACTTGTATATTGCTGCTGGTAATGTAAAATGATGCAGCCGCTGTAGAAAAGTTTTTTGGTTCCTCAAAAATCTAAGCATAGAATTACCATGTAATCCAGCAATTCTACTCCTAGATATATACTCAAAGTATCTGAAAGCAGGAACTCAAACAGGTATTGGTATGCCAATGTTCATCGAAGGATTACTCACAATACTCAAAAGGTGGAAACAACCAAAGGGTCTATCAATGATTGAATGGATAAGTAAAAGTTGTATATACATACAATGGAATATTATTCAGCCTTAAAAAGGAATGAAATTCTGATACAAGCTACAATAGGGATGAACCTTGAAAACATTATGCTGAATGAAATAACCCATATAAAAAAGGGACAAATATTGTATGATTCCAATTATATGAGTTACCTAAATGGGAAAATTCAGAGACAGAACATAGATTAGAGGTTACCAGTGGCAATAGGAAATTACTGCCTAATGTTTACAGAGTTTCCCTTTGGGTGAGGAAAAAATTTTGCAAATTGGTGGTTGATGTTATAGTGGTGATGGTGGCATAACATATAATTAATGTCATTGAATTAGACACTTAAAAATAGTTAAAATGTCAAATGTTATATATACTTTAGTTCAATTAAAAAATAATAATGTGACAGATATATCAACAAGCTATTGAATTGTAGTCTTTAAATGTGTGAAATGTATGGTATGTAAATTGTATTTCGATAAAGCTATTTAAAGAATAAAAACAATTCACATAAGATATGTAAAGACAAATAAACATAGAATACAATATTCATACTTTCTAGAAACCAATAACAGGCAAATTAAAACAAGAAGTAATTTTATTTTAAACAAATTGGTCAAGAATTTGAAAATTTATAGCACTCAATATTGACAAAGTTTGAATAAAGTGAGTGCTTTCATAAATTGCTACAAGGTGTATAAATTAGTGCAATGGTTTGTAAAGTAAGTACAACAGTACAAAAAGACAAAATATTTATACCCTTTAATCTAGTAATATCTGTTTTAGCATATTATCTCTATCTGCAAAAACATACAAAAATTTTATGTACAAATCACATCACAACATTATTTATAATAGCAAAATCACTGGAAACAACTTATATGTCCTACAAGGGAATCATTAAATAAATCGTGTTCCATCCATTAAAAGGCCTAACATGCAGCCATTTGAAAAATGTTATTATCGTGTTAAATGTTGTAAAATAATACTTAATGGCATAAGGAAATGCTTAAAGTAAAATATTAAGTAAACATGTCAGATGTGAAACTGTGTATAGAGTATCATCCCAACTTTGTAAGATAAATGCATAAGAAAGGCAAATACCCTAAACTGTCAAGAGTCATAACCTGTGGAGAGTGGGATTATCAACTATTGTTAGTTGTATTCCCTATTCTTTTGAATGTGCTCTGTATTTTCTCTCATAAGCTTGTACTACTTTTACAATTAGAAAAGTATTATCCTGGGGGGAAATTAAGATATTTGATTAAGCATCCAAGTTACAGGTGTTGTTCATATAATGACTTTGCATTCTGGAGGAAATAAGAGTAAGAATTCTTGATGTTTATATGACTTAGGCATAGTTAATTCCCTAAATTTCTTGGAATAATGACAGAAAGACACTTCTCAAAAATTAGGCAGAGGAATTGTGCCTTCCTACAATATGTACTTTATTTTGATCCTTGAGGAGTTTCCCTTGGCTATGTTCTAGAATAAACCTTTTTGAGTGCCCTTATTCCTGGACTTTTCATTTATTTTACAAAAGAGTTTAAAGGCTTTATTTCAAGGTTTTTACTGTTAAATTATACTTTCAATAAGCAGCTTTATTAGTCAGGGTTCTCCAGAGAAACAGAACCAACAGGAATACATACACACACACACACACACACACACACACACACACACACACACTCTCTCTCTCTCTCTCTCTCACAGAAGGGTCAGCCTTTTTGTTCTATCTAGGCCTTCAACTGATTGGATGAAGCCCACTCACATTAGGAAGGGCAATCTGTTTTATTCAGTCTACCAATTCAAATGTTAATTTGATTCCAAAATACCTTCACAGACACCCAAAATAATGTTTGACCATATATCTAGACACTCCCATACCCCAGTCCAGGTGAGACATAAAATTAATCATCACAGTCACAGAATATCATTTTGGGAAGGAAAAAGAAGTATAGAATAAATAAAAAGGTTTAATCTTTATAAAATAATTTCTGTTTTAAAACTAGTTAAATATGAGGTTTTTTCTCCATGATGACAAACATCCTAAATTTTGTCTTTTTGTTGTTTTTGGAAGCATGAAATTTAATTTCTCATCAAGGCTAAAAGTCTCAATCTTCTTCCACTAAAAATACTGCTTTTTTAAAATGGAAAGCTCTTGCCAACAAATTTTTTTGTTTGTTTCTATCCCCTCTAACTAACTCAGCCACAGTCAGTAAGCAAAAAGGATAACAAATTAAAAGGGGAAGAGAAGGAGAAACGAGGGAGGAGAAAGATATAGGAATTAGGCCATAAACATAAAGAGAACAAATATGGGGGCACAGAATTCATCTTTTCTCCTAGTGATTCCATTTTTTCCCAGAAAACTTACTCTATTTCCAAAATATTTTGCTAAGTTTGTCTCACAAATACCCAGCAGGTCATTCTAAAGGGAAGAGCACTTTAAAATAAACAAACCCCCTACTTTTTCAAAGGGAAAAAAGCAAATCACAAGGGAAAAATGGAAGCCTATGTTTCAATCACACTTCAGATATATCTTCTTTTGAATCGCAGTTGCAGAGGTGTGCCCTCATCTGTAGATTAGAACAGCCCTTCCACAGGCAACTGCTGTGACATCTGGCTATGGGACTATGCAGAATAACCTCCTGTGCAGAGACTGAAGTTTTACCTCAATCTGAGCTGACTTAAATTAACATATGTTGGAAATTGGGGACATGGAACTCCCAACCATACTGACAAAGTAAATGATTGTTTCTCTTTCGTTCTCCACATCCATTCTTGTATTTGTCAATGCTCACACCAATTACCTATATAATTGACTCAGTACTCTTCTCCCTTTTATTCAACATGCTGCACAGTCTTATAGTATAGATACTTACTTCTTGTTTTATAATTACCCATCCTAATAAAGTCTGAGACATTCAAGTAATCTATAAAGCTAAAGTGAACAGAAGTGTCCTCCAGTGATGACGGTGCAGTAGATTCATGAAAATATAGTGTTGATTAAAAAAATAGAAGAAAATCAGAAAGACATAAGCAAGATCAAACAGAAGATAAACATATTCATGCACCAGCAACAGAACTGAAATGCAATGAAGTGAGCAAAGCTGAAGGCACAGGGCTTTAAAGCTCCAAGCCTGAAAGCAAGCACTAGTTTCCAGGAGTCAGGCCTTCAGGAGTAAGAGACTAAAATTGCTCTACTTATTATAAGGGACCAAAAAATGAGAAATACAAAATATTTAGAACTTACCAGTGGAAGTACTACTATTTGTCAAAACTTGAGGGATACAGCTAAAATGTATTTGGGACATATTTACAGCAGTAAATGCATGTATTAAAATCAAGAAAGGTGTAAAAAAAAGCTGCTATAAAAATAAGAGAATAAATCTATAGAAAATTGAAGAAAGGTAAAAAGGTAACAGAAGAATGTAAGGGAATAGAAAACAAATGATATAGAGAATTAACAAAACCAAAATCTGGTTCTTTTTTAAAAAAAGATTCTGTAAGAGAATTTAACAAGACTAATCAGGGACACAAGTCATACATAAACAATATTAGAAACCTAAAAGGGAATATAACTATAAAGAAAATAGAGTTAAACAATAATAAAATATTATGAATAATACCATAAATTTGAAATCTTCAATGAAATGAATAATTGCCTAGAAAATATAAATTTCCAAAATTGACTGATAAAAATTAGAAAGCATGAAGAAATCAATAACCTTTAAATAAATTAAATCAGTAATTTAAAAAAATCTCTACTCAAAATAATGGCACTGGTCCTTGGTGATTTTAACTGGTGACTTTTATCAAAAATTCAAGGAAACAAGAATCTCTATTTTATGTGAAATGTTCAGAGAACAGAGAAGTAAGACAAACAACTGTAAGCCACACTTGTTGATAATGTTGTGAATCAATGGTAACACTCATTCTCTACTTACAGGAATGCCAATAATTGCACGTACATTATTTGGACAGCAAATTGGCAATCTCTAGTAAATTTGAAGATGGACATACCCTTTGACCAACAATACCAGTCCTAGGCACAGAACTAGAGAAATTCTCACAAATTTGTATAAGACTATCCCTACAATATTTTTTTTTCTGTTCACATAAAGCTGTTAGTAGTACCTAAAAAATAGAAAGACTCAAAGTGTATCAACAAGAGAACAGGCAAACTGTGTAGTATTCAAACAATGGAATGGTTTATAGCAATTAAAATGCAAGAAGTAGAGCTACTTGTGTCAATATGAATTTAAGCTCAAAAATATATGTTTGAGGAAAAATCAGGTTGCAGAATGATAGTTAGAATAATACTATTTATATGCAATTCATATAGAATTTTAAAACATGCGAATCAATCCTATAAATTGGTATAGATACATGCACACGTAGAAAATGTGTGAAAATCTATCAAACGAAGGATGTTGATTGCCTCGGAATAAGTGAAAGTAATAGGAACAGGAATAGGAACAGTATCTCTAATATTTCATTTCTTTTAAAAAAATCTGAATCTAATATTGAAAAATGATGAACATTAGTGGTAAGCAAAAAGACGTTTGTTTAGTTACATATTCTTCTCTAGCAGCTTGATACATCTCAGAGTTTCTTTTTTAAAAAGGAAACACACTGATTGATATGAACTGTACATAGATCAAAGCACTGCACCTAGCACATTGGTGTACTTGATATATTTGATGATTCAATGAATGAAGAAATGAACAAACTAATCTATAAAACACAGCCATATAAATTGAACTTCTTCCTCTTGTCTTACCTTTATCATCCAAAGACCTAAACTTTTCCAATGTTTTCCTCGAGAATTCTTATGGTTTCATGTCTTAGGTTTAGATCTGTATCCATTGTGAGTTGATTTTTGTGAGAGGTGAGAGGTGTGGGTCCAGTTTCAGTCTTCTACATATGGCCATCCAGTTTTCCCAGCACCATTTGTTGAATAGGGAATCTTTTCCCCAGTGTACGTTTTTTTGATTTCAAGATCGAATGTATGAGTTTTATTTGGTTCAGCCTGTTCATTGTTACTTCTGTTCTGGCAATACCATGCAGTTGGTACTATAGCTTGAGTAAGTGAGTCTGGGGTAATGCTCCAGTTTGTTTTTTGCTAGATTGTTTGGCAGGGGTCTCTCGGGTTCCACACAAGGTAAATATTTTTTCTAGATCGGCAAAATGAGTTGGTATTTGATAGGGACTGCATTATTCTGTAATCACTTAGGTACAAGCCATTTTTACTTGTTGATCTGCTACAAGAGCATGGTAGGGTTTCCATCTATTACACCTCTGCAATTTCTTTTCTCAGTGTTTGTATTCCTCTATTAGGTATTTGACCTCCTTAGTTAGATATTTCCTAAATATTTATATTTACTTTGGTGCTATTGTGAGGTATTGCATCTTTAATTTGTTTCTTCTCGTTCTCTTGATTGTTATTAGCGTATATGTAAGGCTATGGATTTTGGGTGTATTAATTTGTATCCTGTAACTGTTGCTGATTCATTTATCGTATTCTTTTTTTTTTTTTTTTTTTTCAGTAATCTCTTGGTTGAATCTTTGGGGTTTTCTATGTATAATATCATATCGTCTGCGAATAGTGAAAGTTTGACCTCTTCTGCCCCCATCTGGATGCTCCTGATTCCTCTGTCTTGTCTAATTGCTGTGGCCAGGACTTCCAGCACTATGTTGAAAAGAAGTGGAGATAGTGGGCACCCTTGTCTGGTGCCAGTTTTAAGGGGGAATGCTTTCAATTTTTCCCCATTCAGTATGATATTGGCTGTGGGTTTATCGTATATGGCTTTAATAGTTTTGAGGTATGAGCCATCTATGCCTATATTGTTAAGAGTTCTTATCATAAAAGGATGCTGGATTTTGTCAAAAGCCTTTTCTGCATCTATTGAAAGGATCATATAATCTTTATTCTTGCTTTTATTTATATGGTGAATTACATTCATAGATTTGCATATGTTGACAAAATATTTGCATGCTACACCTCTGATAAAGGGCTGATAACCAGAATCTATACAGAACTTAGGAAAATCAACAAGAAAAAATCAAACAACCCTATTAAAAAATGGGCAAAGGACATGAACAGAAACTTTTCCAAAGAAGACAGAAAAATGGCCAGCAAACATATAAAAAATTGCTCAACTTCTCTAATCATCAGGGAAATGCAAATCAAAACCACAATGAGATATCACTTAACTCCAGTGAGATTGGCTCATATCAAAAAATCCCCAAACAACAAATGTTGGCAGGGATGTGGACAGATAGGAACACTCATACACTGCTGGTGGGACTGCAAATTAGTTCAACCTCTATGGAAAGTAATATGGAGATACCTCAAAGAATTAAAAGTAGAATTACCATTTGACCCAGCAATCCCACTACTGGGTATTTATCCAAAGGAAAAAAAGACATTTTATAATAAAGACATCTGCACACAAATGTTTATAGCAGCACAATTCACAATTGCAAAGATGTGGAAACAACCCAGGTGCCCATCAATACACGAGTGGATTAATAAAATGTGGTATATGTATACCATGGAGTATTACTCAGCAATAAGGAACAATAGTGAATTAACACATCTGGTATTATCCTGGTTGGAGCTAGAACCCATTCTTCGAAGCGAAGTGTCACAGGAATGGAAAAACAAGCACCACTGGTACTCACCATCAAATTGGTACTAACTGATCAACACCTACATCACACAGGGCAATAATATTCATCAGGGGGCGGGCAGGCGGGAGGTGGGTGGAGGGGATGGGAAAAACTCTCACTGAATGGATGCGGGGAGCACAGTTTGGGGGATGACCACGATTGTAGCTCTGACACGGGCAGTGCATGGGCAATATATATAGCCAAAGTGTTGTACCCCCATAATATTATGAAAATAAATAAATAAATACATACATACATACATACATACATACATACAAAGCCCTAAACTTTATGTCCTCCCAACGCCAGCTTGAATAAACAGTATCTTTAGGAGGAACTCGAATTGAGGGAGTCTGGAAGCAAAAGGGAGAAAGAAAAATAAATCCTTTACTTTCTTGTGTTGATTAACAAGTATCTTCACCATATTTCCCTTCCTTTACATTAGGGATTTTTTTTCTTACAAATTTCCTTCTGTGTTTTTCTTTGGTTCCTCTGATTCTGACTCACTAAACACAAGCATTAATGTCTCGAACATATTCTAAACTTTTCTCCAGAAGTGTGATTGTCTTTATTGAAGGAAATTAGTGTATCGCAGAAAATAAGATGAACTCATACAAACAATGGACTTCTCTTTCATCAATAAATTCTGTCAGCTTATTTTTTACTGCTATTTATTTGCACTGCCAAAGAGTTGCAAGTTAAAGGAAGATACAGATATTATCATATTTCAATGCTGATTTGTTTCTCAAGATGACAAAAAAGAACAGAGGACTTCAAAATGGCTGCTATAATTCTGTAAATTAATTGAAAATATTTTTTCTAAACAGGCTGAAAAACAATACCTTATAATAAATGTTATTGTCTGGTAAAGGTATCCTTAAAAATAGATTACAGTTATTTAGAAAGAAAGGGGAATTTAAAGAGTCCAAATCTCTTATTTCCTAAAGATAATATGGGGCCCAGCAAGGGAAAGTGACTTGCCTTAGATCATCCATCTCTTAATAGTTAGTGGCAAAGCTAAGATCAGAGATAGTCTCTTGATCATTGGTTTAGTGCACTTTTCAAAAACGTCTTACTCATATGACCGTTTATTACTATTTTGAAAATTCAGGGGGCGAGGAGGATAGGGAGAGGTTGGTTAATGGATACAAAATTACAGCTACATAGGAGGAATAAGTTCTAATGTTCTATAGCTGCAGTCCCCAAACCCCGGGCCACGGCCCAGTACTGGCCCATGGCCTGTTAGGAAAACAGGACCGTGCATCACCACCTGAGCTCCATCTCTGCCCACCCCCCACCTCCCCCCTCCCCTCCCCCATACCCCACCCCCCGCCTCCCCTCCCCTCATCCATGGAAAAATTTTCTTCCAAGAAACGGGTCCCTGGTGCCACAAAAGTTGGGGACCACTGTTCTATAGCACTTTAGGGTGAATACGGTTAACAATAATTTATTGTATACATTCCAAATGCTAGAAGAGAGGATTTTGAATATTCCCAACACCAAGAAATTATAAATGTGTGAGGTGATGGACATCCTAATTACCCTAATTTGATCATTGCACATTGTATATATAAATCAAAATATCACTCTGTACCCCATGAATATGTGCAATTTTTTTGTGTCAACTAAAAATAAAAGGAAAAAAAGATGAAAGCAGGAAAACAAAAGAAGAAAATTCAGTGAATGAAGAGGGAAGCCAGCAAGTATATACTGTTGAAAGTAGAGCACTGTATTTCATATGTTTAGCTTCACCATGATCTAGGACTCAATTCAGTTCACACAGCACACATAATAGAGTTTGAGCATCAATTTAAAATAACATAACCAGTTAGCTGACAGAAAAGTAGAAACAAACCTGGGCAGTTTTGCAGGCATTTCATCAGAGAAAATGTTCATTGAGACTACAGGGCAGAGTGGAAATTTTGGCTCATTTCATACCTTTAGAAATATAGTCCATGGTTCATTTTGTTATCTGCTTACTATTTTCTTATTGTAGCAAATCTATTTTAAGAATGTAAAGAACCTTTTACTCATCTTAAGCCTGAAACACACACACACGCATGCACATGCACACACACACAGAATTTTCATATCAGTTGTCTGACCTTCTGTTGGTAATGATGAAGAAGATATATCTAAATTATCATGCTACTAGAAAGCTGCTTTTTATCGGCTTTTGTTTAGTGGGGTAAGTGTATTATCATGCAAGGGAACAATTATTATACCAAAAATAGGTGACAGAGGTGAATGGGAATCTTCACAGCAATGATATTTACCTATGATAAAATTTAGAAATGAAAAGTAATGGTTACCCCTTCACATCAGTGCATCAGAGCCTGAGTTGCTCTGTCTGGTGCTGAGATGAAACGAGCCACCCATTCATGCAGGTATATTATACAGGAGCTTTTGATTAGGAAAAACCAACTAAGGCTCAGTGATCAAAATAACAGCCACATACAGCCTATGGGATCCAGTCCCACACATCTGTAGAAATCCAAGAGTCCTCCCCCCCAAGGAAAAAACTTTTCTAGAAAATGAGAAAGTTCTACATATTTTTTAAGCAGAATATAAATGTGAGGATTTAAGACTATTTTTGGAAAATACTTCATGTAACATGCTCAGTTACCACGCGTGGATCCTTGACCAAAGGAATGCACTGCCTGGTGTACCCTCAGAGTGACATCAACTTAGGAAGACAAGAGGTGCTTTAATGACTTTAAATAATGACTTGTTGGAAAGAGACTTGAGTGGGAGTTATTATATTAATATTAAATTTCCCTCAATACAATGAGATTTTTTTCTAGAGCCAAAATAAATGTAAAATTAATTGGGCAATACAAAAATTTAGAGTGTTTCACCAGTGAAAGTATTATGAGGGCAGAAGTAAAGGTAATACAGAGGCTGTGACACTGAAATTCTGGCAAAATGAGGTAAAGTTTTTCAAAATACAATCCTCTGATGCACATAAATGGCAGCTACCATAAGTGCACAAAATAAGGTACTTTCATTTTCAACTTCCGAGTAGATGACCATGTCACAAGCAATCCCAGCCAAGACCCAGACAAACAATATATAGTAAGAAGCTATGTAAGATGCAATTAATTATTTTACCATGAATACTTCATTCTGGGGTTATCACTGTTTCTTTGTGTGCTTTAATATCATTGTGCAATCACAAGGTCAAAGGATATTCATTGCTATATAAGAGGATTGCTGAAGAAAAGTTTTGGCTGAGTTTGTTGGCAAGATACACAGGTGTAAAGAAAAAAAAGCAAAAACAAAAACTAAGGGATTATGTAATTGATGCCTATTCATCAAGTCTATATTTTCATCAGTTCTCAATTAACCCGAATGGATCCATTACTAGCTACACACTTCTTAAAATCCCATCATTTTCAATAACTCACATTTTTGTCACTGCTTTGAGGAGCTTTTACCATTATTCACTCTCAACAGGAGTATCATACTGCTCTATATTTTCTGATCCATTATATGACTAGCCGCAAACAAGGTATTAGAGTTCAGTGGAGAAGACATTTTGGCTAATCAAACTTTCTCATATATGTTATGCATTTACTGGCTGTATGCCCCCTCTGTTAGTAATGGAACCATCATAACTGATGAAGTTATGAGGTGTTATTTTTCACTAAATTGCAGTCTTCAAAGTAGCTGCCCAGTAGATTTAACAAGAATATGGTACACACAGCAAGTACCTTATTTCAGCATTGGGCTTGTATAAGAACCCCTTAGAGATTTTAAGACCTGGATTAAAGACTGACAAGTAAATCCTTGGGTAAACTGGACATAAAGGTAGGTAAAGTCATTCTCTTTAAGAGGACTCTTTGGAGTATAACCGAGTGTGTAGTGACACAACAAAAATATTTTGTGTTCCTGACATTACTGTTAATAACTAATCCTTTCAAATTTATGGATTGTTCCACATTGTTAATAGGTAGATGGAGATCTAGCACACAGGAATTCTTTTTATTTCTTCTCTAGCAGCTCATTCCTCTCCTAATTTATTTTACTAATATTAACCTAAAATTTCTATTTAATCCACATTCACATAAAAATAAAGTAGACTTGAGGTTTAAAAATTAGGTCAATACAGTTTCCCTAAAATTGTTATATTTTTGCAGTAACAGTGAAACCAATGTTTCCAGATGTTCTGGTCTCCCTATTGGGTAGAACAGAGGTTCACAACATGGGGATCCAGGGTGCATTTCAGAGGGTCCATGATTTCCTGGAAAGTATATGCAAAGTTGTGTGTGTTTGTGTATGTTTGTTTGCAGTTTTCTCAACAGTATGTCTATACATTTCATCAAATTCCCAAGGAGATACATGATGGGAAAAAAAGGCAAAGAAGTATTGATGTATAAACGGTTCAGAGACCCAGGCTTAGGAAATGTTTTCATTTCCACTTGGCTGTTATTTACAACATATGCAGTTAAAACGTTAGGAGCATGAGCTATAGGGTCAGAAAGACCCAGGACAAGGCCCCACTTCACCACTAAGCAACACTGGGAAAGTTATGTAATCTCTCTGAGCCTCAATTTCTTATATTTAATATGCAGACACTAATTGTACCTATCTTGTAAGTTGTTCTGAGGGTTAAATGAGATAATACATGTGTAGTCCTATGGGCTACACATGTAGTAAGTGCTCAGTAAACAGTTGTGAGTAAGGAGGCTTTAAAACATTAAAATTGAGAAAATTTCATATGTCTAAACACTTCAAAGTGGAAATATTATCATAAATTCAAAGGCCAAAATTAAAATTGCCAGACTTAGCTCCTTAGTTAATTGGTGTCTTGTTCCCAGGTCCCTCTTACACCTTCCAGAAAATCAGACTTAAGTGAAGAATCAGATCTGGTATAAGCCATATTCTCTGAACATTTCTATCATAAATGATTTGACTAAAAATATCAACATTATATTGTGATTTTTACATATCATAAGTAATTCACATATATGGCTTCAAAAATTCAAAAAATTACATAATTTACTGTTCTATGAATTGTTTCTTCATATACAGTTGATCCTTGAACAACACAGGTTTGAGCTGTGTGGGTCCACTTATATATGGATTGTTTTCAATAATTATATTGGAAAATTTTTTGGAGATTTGCAACAATTTTTAAAAATTCCTAGATGAACCATATAGCCTAGAAATATTGAAAAAATTAAGAAGAGGTTAGGTATGTCATGGATACATAAAATATGTAGTAGATACTAGTTTATTTTATCATTTACGATCATAAAATATACACAAATCTAATAGAAAAATTAAAATTTATCAAAACTTGTGCGCACAGACTGTACATGGCACCATTCATAGTCGAGAGAAATGCAAACAAATGTAAAGATGCAGTATTAAATAACTGCATAACATTAACTATTCATACTGTAGTACTACTGTAATAATTTCATAGCCCCCTCCTGTTACTACTGCAGTGAGCTCAATTGTTGTGAGTATCCGCTTAAAATGCCCTGTGACACTAATCATCTCTGTGTGAGCAGTTAATCTCTCCAGTAAATTGAGTATCATAGTAAAAAGTGATCTGTCACAATTCTCGTGCGTTTTTCATTGTGTTTAGCGCAATACCATAAATCTTGAATAACACCATGGGACCCATACAAAGTGACACTAGTGATGCTGGAAGTGCTCCCAAGAAGCAGAGAAAGGCCATGACATTACAAGTAAACATGGAATTGCTTGAAATGTACCATAGATTGAGGTCTGCAGCTGCAGTTGCCTGCCATTTCAAGATAGGTGAATCCAGCCTAAGGACCATTGAAAAAAAAAAAAAAAGGAAAGTTGTGAAGCTGTCACTACAGCTACGCCAGTAGGCATGAAAACTTACACTTTTTGCAAAATTCCTTTTTATCTCATATTGAAAATAGAGTTTTTATATGGGTGCAGGATTGCTATAAGAAAGGCATACCTATAGACTCTGATATGATTTGAGAAAAAGCAAGATCATTATATGACAACTTAAAGCAAAAGGAAGGTCAAGGATCTAAAGCTGGAGAATTTAATGCCAGCAAAGGATGGCTTGATAATTTTAGGAGACTTGGCTTAAAAAATGTCAAGATAACAAAAGAAGCAGCTCCTGCCAACCAAAAGACAGCAGATGAGTTCCCAGATGCCATTAAGTAAATCAGGAGAAAGGCTATCTGCCTGAACAGATTTTTAATGCAGACAAAAGTACCCTGGGGGAAAAAAAATACCACAGAGGGCATTTATTAGTAAAGAAGAGAAGCAGGCACCATGATTTAAGGCAGGAAGTGATAGGCTAATTCTACTGTTTTGCACAAATACACTCAGGTTATGATCAGGATTGCCCTTATAGATAAGCTGCTTACTTTATTGTAAGATAACATTACATAATACGTATAACATATAAAACACAAAAAATATGTGTTAATCGACTATTTATATTATTGGTAAGGCTTCTGGTTAACAGCAGGCTATTAGTAGCTAAGTTTTGAGGGAGTCAAAAGTTATACCTGGATTTTCGACTGCACAGGGGATCAGAGCCCCTAACCCTTGCATTGGTCGAGTATAATTTGCCCATTTTTCTTTTGGATTGTTTGTCTTTGAATTTTTATTTTTTATTGAAGTCTCTGTTCATTAGAGATAGGAATCTTCTAAAAGTATTGCAAATATTTTCTTTGTTTGTTTGTTTTCTTTCAACCATATTTGTGGTTTTTGTTTTATTTTTGTAGGACATGAGTTTTAAATGTTTACCTAGCAAAATCTGTGATAATTTCACTTATGATATCTATATTTCCTCTCTTGCTTAAGATTAAAGAAAAAGCATTAAACTTTTTTCTAATAATAATGTACTTTATTTTTTGACATTTATGTCATCATTCCATTTTGAATTTATTTTTGTATATAAAAATATGTTGAGATAGGGATATATATTTATTTTCCTCCATATGGATAGGAAATTATGCCAGCAACATTATATTTTAAAAAATATCATTTCCACCCAGAATTAAAAGACAATATTTGTCAAGAATTAGGTTCCAAGATATATACATACTCAGGTCTGTTTCTAGACTTAATTATGCCCTTGAGTTTATATCTGTCTATCTAACTATCTATATACCATCTATCCATCTATCTATTCTGGTGGTTTTACAAGTTAAGTTTTAATATCTGGCAAAACTAACCCCCATGAGGCATTCTTATTTTCACAGACTTCTTAAATATTCTCAGATGTTAATTCTTCCATTTGAACTTAAACAATTTCATCTGGTTTCAGTAAAAGACAACATTGAGGGTGTTGTGTGTTTTTTGTTTTTTGGGTTTTTTTAGTTGCATTACATTTGTATAGGAAATTGGGGTGATATGACATTTTTAGAACACTCTGTATACAGAAACATGGGATGACTGTCCATTTGGGGAGACTTATTTTAAATCTTTCAAGAAAATGTTATAGCTACCTTCACACAGGTCCTATATTTTCTTTATTAAATTTAATTTTAGGTATTTCACATTTTTGTATTTATTTTGGTTATGATATATTTTCCATTTGCTTTTCTAATAGTTTACGCCTCGTATAAAGAAAAGCTATTTATTTTCTATTGTTACAGTTTATCCATTTACCTTATGAAATTATCTTGTAAGCACTAATATTTTTTATAGCCTTTGGGATTTTCTACATATACAGTTGCATGATTTGATTGTATATGTCTCTTTATTTCCAAAATTTATACCACTTGTCAATAGTCTCAGTGTATTAGCTAGATCTCCAAAATATTTAATATTGATTAAAATGAGCATGCCTGACTTGATCCTAACTTTAATGGGAACTTAATAACTTTAGCATGTCTCACATTACTATAATGTTTCTATAGTTTCTGATAAGTAATTTCATCATGGTGATGGGTGTCTAGTCCAAACTTACTCGGAGATTTTCCTAGAAATGCTGGCTAATAACATTTACACATCTACTGATAAAACTATATGGTCTTTCTCCTTCAATTTTGGGGGGTAATGAATTATGTTGGTAAATTTCTTAAGGTGAACCATCTTTATATTCCTAGAATAAGTTCTACTCAATTATGGAGTATTATTCCTTTAATGAACTACTTGATTCAATTTGTTAGCATTTCATTTAGAATCTGGTATTATATGAATAAGCAACATTGGTCTGTAGTACATTAGACACACTAAGTCCAAGGCCATATCCCAAATCAAATAAATCAGAAACTCTCAGGTGGGGCTTAGGCATGAGCCTTTTTCAAAAGCTCTCCAAATGATTACATTGTGTACCCAGGACTGAGAACCACTAGTCTACTTTTCTTTTTGTGTATGTTTATCAGATTTTGATAATATGATTATGTTATCTACATAAAATGAATTGGGGAAATTTTACCTTTTTGAAATAACATAAGAATTATTTGTAAAATAGGGAAACGTCTACCTTTGTGCAATAATGTAGGAATTATTTGAAAAACCGTCTGGAGCTATTGCCTTTTGAATAGAAATTCAAATCTGTAAATTAACATATAAAAATCTCAACATTACTCACTCAAAAAATGCAATCAAAATAATGATATACATTCTCACCTTGCACCTTATTAAGAAACATTTTAAACATTAATAACTTTCAGTGCAGCCAAAGTGTAGAGAAACAGACACTTATACATTGCTGGTGGGAGAAAGAATTATGAAACATTTTAGAAAATATTCTGGCCAAATCTATTTTAAAAGGTTAAGTGCATAACCTTTGACCCAGCAATCCCACCGTGGGCTATCATGTGTTTATTGCATATGATATCCATCATTAGGGGAGTGTAAAATAAATTATACATACTTTGGAATATTAGGCAGCTATGAATGGTTAAAATTATATGTAATGGCCAATAAAGTATAAAAGTAAAAATAATAATTTGCCAAGTAAAGTGAATAGTAAAACCCACTTTACAATTTAAAAAAAGAAAAGAAAATTTCCATATATGCTTGTATCTGTTTGCATGAACATAGAGGAAGATGTGGAATTAATACACACTGAATTCTTGAACTGGTTACCTAGAATGGGGACAGGGAAAGAATTGGAGGGGGAAGAGATTATTAATGTTTTTTCTTTATGTACTTCTGTATAAGCATGTATTATTTTTGTACTTCTAATACAGAAGTTAAGGATAAAGTAAAACAATTTAAAAATCAACTCTGTGATGAAAAGAATAGAAAATTAAAAGTAAAAATCCCCTTGCCCACAAAAATCACTCTTCTCTCTCCCTAACCCCTGTGAGTTTCTTGGATAGTCTTCAAAAAATATTTTTGCACATAATCAAAAATATATATTGTGGCATGGTGAGTGAGGACAAATTCAACAAGGTGGTATGGTACAAATTAAGATCTTATTGAGGAAGCTGGGTGTCAGCAAGAGGAGTCATGAAGTTCCTCTTCTACTCGCATACAAAAGAGAAACCCAGAGTCTGTTGGAAGTACCATGACTATGCTCCAGAAAACAGATCATGTCCATTGCTGCCCCCCCCCTTTTGGGGAGGGGCAGCATAAAAATGGCCTTATCAAAGGGGGACAAGCATTGTGAGTTCCAACATTGAAGGGCTCTGTAGGAGCAGAAAGGGGGTGATCCCTTTCTTCCCCATCATGTAGGGTTGACACCCCTACAACAAAAGAAAGGTTAACAAGATAAAAGCATAACAAATTTATTATGTGCACACATGTATACAAGAGTCATATAAAATATGCAAACTCAAATGTGGGCCATATGTTTAACATTTAAATACCCTCTTCACTGGGGAGAGGGGAGTTGGGGGAAAATGAATAAGCCCAAAGAACAATGGCTTGGGACTTTGAGATCTGGGGAATGTGGTGGGAAGGTGAAGGGTGGAACTTCACCGTGAACAAAGGTTGACTTGTTATGCAGAGGTAATCTCTCAGACAGGTCCTCAGAAGCATAGATGAAAAGTCTGTTTGGGCCACGGTGACAACTCCTAGCCTCTTCTCTTCTTCAATAGTTAATCGTTCCTGGTTATCTAACGAGATTCCTAGGGAGGGGGTTTTAAGACAAATGCACTCCTTTTAGAAGAAGTTTTCTCAGTCAGATGAGGGAACTTCCAGAGAGAATCCTTCCCAGTGCTTTGGAAAAAAAGAGGAGCAAAAAGAGGAGACAGGGAGGCAGGGGAAGGTCAGAGAGAGAGACCTTGAGGCTGCTTCTTTAGTTCAGTATGTCAAAGTGCCATACTTTGGGGTATCATTTTCTGAGCCACAACAGCATGAATGCCAACTGTTTAGAGAAATGCCAGGAAACATCAGTTGCCCAGCATCTAGAGAGCTTGGAAGTCCATGGGAAGTTATAGACCTGCCTGCCGGCAAGAAGAAGTTATAGTTCAGTGGGATTTTGAATTGTGAAGTTGTCCTTGTAGTTTGGGTGGTTCCAGATATCCAGGAAACCAAAAAGAGCACCCTGGGGCATTATTGGACAACCCACTACTCAAATGGGATCGCACTGTTCTGTGGCTTACTGTTTTCAATTGATAATGTATCTTAGATATTATTCCATATTTGCATAAGGAGATACAATTAATTTTTTTATTATTTCATTATATTGAGAAAGAAAAGTAGCTCAGAGCAGTCTGAGGAATGTGAGGTATGCATAATTTATCAGGCCCAGAGAGGCATCAGTCAGGTCACGGACACCCATACCCAGGGGGTAGTTGTTTAAAGGCATTTTGTTTTTCCTTCCTTCCCTGTAGTATCCAGACTAGCTGATAAATTACCTAAAATGTTACCAACAAGTTGCACAATGTGATTCTCAACCATTATTTTCATGTTCCTAGTGATATAAAGAACAATGGATAGCCAATTGATAGCATATGGTATTTTAAGGAACCAATGTAAATTCTTGGTAAACAACTTAGGAACTGCCCCCTAACTTCTTTTTTACCCTTTAAAACCCCACTTGTAACTGTTGCTAATCAAAGCATATATTCAGGGTAACTTGAATCTTTGACTCCTGGGCTGCAGTCCTCAACAGTGGCCCAAACAAACTCTCTACTTATATTAATTATGCTTCAGTTTCTTCCTTTAGTTCAACAATATAAAGAGACTATAATTTATTTAACTAATTCTCTACTGATGGACATGTAAGTTTTTCAATTTACTATTACTACAGACAATGCTGCAATGAATATCTCTGTGGGTATATTTTGGCACACTTTTGCAAGTGTATCATTTAGTTAAATTCTTAATAGTGGAATTGAGGAATTAAAGTAATTTTGAATTTTGATAGATATTACAAAATTGCCTTCTAAAAATGCTGCCCCATTTTTTACTATCAATAGTATATACAGTGCCTGTTTCTTGCATCTCTCCAATAATAGGTATTGTCATTTTTTAATTATTATTTTTATTAATGTTTTTGGATCTGATATATGAGACATGAAATTCCATTGTTATTTTATTTTGCATTTCTTTAATTATGAACAGAGTTGGGCATCATTCTGTCAGGACTCAGAACATGATACCCCAAATTATGGCACCTTGGTATGCTGACTATTTTGAACTGAAGAAGATTATAAGGGCCTCAGAAGCAAGGTCTTTCTGACCTTCTCCTGTCCTCCTGTCTCCAGCCCTTCTTTTTCACCCAAAACAAATCACAGAAACCAGAATTCCTCTTCACCAAGGCAGGTCATAAAAACTAGAACCCCTCTCCCCCAAAGCAAGCCATAAAACCTAGAAAAGTCACTCTCTCCCTTCTCCCTTCTCCATTGAAGACCCTCATTCCAGAGGGGTCCTGCCCCTTACCCAGGGGAAGGAAAGCTACACACAGAGGCCAAGAACAATCTGAACAGACAGGCTTTGCTGGGTTTTCCTCACTCAGTCTATAACAATTAGATCACATCCTTTTGTCCAGTCACATTTCTACATGGCTATCTATTCTTTATCAAACCTAAGCATGAAAATAAACAGTTTTCCCTGGGTCTTTGAGTCTTCATTTCTAAAGTTTCCCATGTCATATAAAACTTTGATTAAATAAACTTGATATGCTTTTCTCTTATTAACCTGTCTTTTGTTAGAGGAGTGTCAACCATGACCCTGATGATGGGTGAGGAAAGGTATCACATCTTTCTGCCCCTGAGATTATATCTCCTTTTCTTTGAGCAGTCTATTTATATTATATCCTTCGAAAATTTGGTATTGTGTTGTCCATGTTTTTGCTTATTGGTGTATAGGAATATTTAGTAAATTAAACAAAATAGCCCTCTATCATATAAGTTGCAGTTGTTACCCAGTTTGCCTTCAGACTGTGTTCATGTTTTCACCATAGCATATTTTTATTTTTTATATCTTAATTTCATGTAGTCAAATGTATGGGTTTTAGGTTTTATGTCCTAGTTATAAAGGTCTACCAAACTTCAAGTTTATACATAAATTCTTTCATTCATTTATTTGTTTACTTTAGTACTTTTATTATCTTATGTTTAAGTATTTGATTCATCTGGAATGTATTTTGGTACAAACAGAGAGGTAGAAATCTGTGTTTATTTTTTTTCTGTTGTCTCAAAACCATTTATTCTTCCTCTATTGTTGAGAAATGACAGCTTTAATATATCTAAATTTCCATATATTATTTTGGTCCATTTGTGAATTCTTTATGTAATCTATTCACCTCTTGCCTAGTTGTTCTTCAGTACCCAGCTGTGTTAATTATGACAGCTTCAAAACACGTGTTAATATGTATTGGGAATTCTTATGTACCTTGTATCATGTCTAAACATACCTACTATGGGAATTCAATTTCCCAAAAGATTTAATGCAGTGAAACAAATTCTATTTCTTTGGTTTACATTATGCCAAATAATTTGTTTAATTTTTTTTACTTCATCCAATTAGCCCCTTCCAAGATCAATTATAACTTCACATTATTCTGTTTTAGTTGTGGAAAATCCTTTGAGTTATAGTCTTACTCATATTTATTTGTAGAGCCAAAGTCTAAAGACCTAAAATTTCCTTTATATCAGTCACTATAAAGCTATTCTGAATTCAAGTTGTTAGGTGTTCTAGAAGGAAAATTCACCTCTAGTTATGATGTGTATATTTACATATATATGTTATTAAGTTTATATAATAATCTGATTAAACACAAGGGATGTCATTCCCTTAAATACTTTTCATTCACTCAAGAGTAGATCAAGTTGAATCATTCATCAAAAATATCTATATTATTTTACTTTCATACATTGCCAATAGATTTTATTTTTACATAGCTTACCTCATTTTATTTTTTTTAATTATGTCATTGACTCTTACCTGTTATGCTTAGACAAAATGGCTTTCATTTCTTAGTGCATTTAATTTCCCAGCCATTAACATTAGAGTAGAGTATAATCTTCTTGATTTAATCTTTTTAAATTAAACAATTATCCACATAACAAAACCAAAAACATTTCTAAGGCAATCCAGGCTCTAATCAGCATATATAAGGGATTATTTTATGAAGACACTCCAAGCAAGAATAAATAAGGAATAGCTTAGCAATTCACACTTTATTGTGCAAGTAACCTAGATTATAGCTATTCTTAATCAAATTAGGCAATTAGAGTAGTTCTTAGTCAAAATGAAGAACACATCATCAAATGATTGTATATACCCTTAGAATTTTTATCCCATGAATTTCCTTCTAATGAATTCTGTACTTAATGAGGGATATTCTCAGGCATGGTGTTTCATTTCTCCATTCTTTCTGTCCTTTCATAGAACCTGCTTCCAATTCACAGGTGCTCTTTGTTAATAAGACACATTAAAATATTATATTAGTCTTCTGTGTTTGCAGAGGACTCAGAATAATTCCTCTCAATTTGGGTGCTATATCCAGATAAAACTAGAAACTGGCTTAAGTTATAGTGATCTGTCTCCTATCTATCATTTACAATCTCTTCTCTGGTCTTCAAGTCAACTATCCACCCAAGGTTATAGAGCCAGAGAGTCTAGTGCCATTTCTGTTATACTCTACTGTCTTAAAATACCAATAATTAGGAACTGGCAACCAATTTCTTCAATTATCTTTTGGTTTGATTACTTAGCAATGTATATGATAAGATGTTTGGCAAATACTCTATTTTACTCCATTTGAGCACTGATAGTTTAAACTTCTTAAAAGCACACACACCTGAAAGAAAATACTTGTAGACAGAAGAAATCCAAACCCTACTTGCAGTAAGTATCATAGCAATTTTTCATCACTCTCTTTTTAGGGCTTTAAAAAAGGAAGAAAAGATCAGTAAATATGCAAGTCTTCAAACCCTGCCGCAGACTTCCCACTGACAAGATTGCTGTCATACCCAGCCTCTTATAATGAAGGCACAAGCCGATGGGGCTCTGATCTTTAAGTAAAGAAGCGTATCTATTTGTCAGGTTATGCAAAAATTTACTGAAATTTTCAATGAATGATCTGAATAATTTGGTACCAAGTAAATTCAATCAAAGGGATAGAATCACATAGGACTACTAGTGGTTCTAAAATTTTCATAACTTCTCTGTGCTTTAGTTTCCTCTTCTAATAGCAACAAAAAGACCTTATGTCTTAGAGTTGCTATGAGAATTAAATGAGCTATATAAGGTGCTTAGCATAATGCCTGGTATAATAAATACTCAGTAAATGTTGCCGAGCATCATTGTTATTGAGGTGCATTGGAATCCCCTGGAAAGCTTGTTGATATGTTACCAAAAGTTTGGTACTTGTCCCCACGGCCAAATGAAGACAGAGGACAAGCAGTTTGAGGAAAAGGAAAGAGAAGTTTATTAATTTGCCAGCAAATGAGGAGGATGGCATACACTTATCTCAAAGTACCATCATCCTCCCTTTTAGCAGAAACACAGAGCTTTTAAAAGGGGGTTTTTCAGCTTCAGGCTATTGCTGTTCAACTACAGCATCTCCGGTGAAGATGATCTCCTGATCTCTGTTCCACTGAGCCATCTCCTATGTTTTAAGATACTAGAAACAAAGAACAAAGAACATTCCTCTGCCCTTCTAATTACTGGCCTCCGGCAGGGATGTAAGTTTTAATTCCCAAAAAGAGTGGGGGAGGGCAGGGTTAAAGACACAGCTCATAAAACATTTTGCTCTTTCTCAGGACTTTACCTCTGTTACAAATATGCAGAATTCCAATCATTGCCCCAGACCTACTGGATAAGAACCTTAGGGTAAAAGCAGGAAATCTGCAGTTTTATTAATCATCCCAGGGGATTCTAATGCAGATAGCCCAGGAAACTTACCCTTTGAGAAACATAGCACTAGTCTCTGAAGAATAGTTTCGTCCACAAACTATATCTTTATGTATGTATAGCAGATCTTGTAGACCTCCAGTTCAACACAACCAATTATTTAGCCAGGGTTCATTAAGCATTGACTTGAGTCAAACAAGGATAAAGAGAATTATAATAGAGCCACTCTGTCTTGCTTACCATTGTATTCCTAACACAGTGCCTGGAGCATAGGAATTGACAACGTATTAGGAAGTTTATATCCTAGTTGCAAGGACATACTGATAGTGATCACCACTAGCAGAATTAACTTTCTCTAAGAAATCTAGGGGTGTGTATAGATGTGTAATCCAGATAGTACTCCCAGGAAGTCAAGAAATACATGAAAACCCCAAATTCCTTACAAAAAGAAAAAAAGTGACAACAAAAATCATTGCTGTGAAATTTATTTATTTATTTATTTTTCTTTGAGACAGGTCTCACTCAGATGCCGGGGCCAAATTGCAGTGGTGTCATCATAGCTCACTGCAGCCTCAAACTCCTGGACTCAATCCATCGTCCTACCTCAGCCTCCCAAGTAGCTGGGATCACAGGCATGTGCCACCACGCCCAGCTATTTTTTTTAACTTTTTGTAGAGACAGGGTCTCCCTGTTGCCCAGGCTGGTCTCTTACTCCTGGCTTCAAGTGATCCTCCCACCTCAGACTCCCAAAGTGCTAAGATTATAAAGCTTGAGCCACCGCACCTGGCCTCATTGCTGTGAAATTTAAACAAGTAGTTACATGTAAATAATGCATGGTAGTTTCTAGGGACTGGTGCAATTAGAGGGCAGTGGTGAACACTGTGAAATGATAATCCCATAATGAAAGATATCTATGTATCCTCTACCTACATCAACATACACATGTTGAAACATGCAAACAATTCTGTACTCAATAAAATAATATTTGGAGACTCTATCAGTATAATATATCTAATGGGCCAGGTACTGATCCATAGGACAATGTGGATACTGTACCATCATCTTTTTCAAAGGAAATGAGGAATGAAATCAGAGCCTGATGAAAATAGAGGGGTGCAGAAGGCAATGCCACCCATACAAAGATTTATTTCTGAAAGTGAAATGCTATTCAAGTGACTAATGACTATAGCCATTCTTTTTTAAAATACATAACAACTTATAATGTCATTACTTGATATTGTTCCCCCTTCACTCTCTCTCCCCACCCCACCCACTAAAAAAAACTGTAACTACTATAGAGCTACCTTGACATTTCCCACTCAGGCTAAGATTGTTTTTGTTCCTGTGCTCCAGAATTCTATTTTCAATAACTACCAATCATAGTATCAGAATCACATTAATCATTCAAACCACAGCTCTAAAAAGAGAAAATCTTAGCAGATATAAACCTGCAAGTCAGGATGAGGAGGTATTTAGTACCCCAGAAACTCTCCATAATTGATTTGCCTCTCCTCTACCCTCCCAGCCTTTATGCAAAGTATGCATGGTCTTTCTCTTTCCCCACCTGACTTTATTCTCTTACACCCTTGTAAGGCTCATCAGCCTGACTCTGATCTACCATGTTCCAGATCATGTTTTCAACTTTTTGACAGCTCAAAATACTTGGTTAAGAGCAATGGCTTTAATGTTGGGCAGATTTAGATTTGCATCTCACTGACACTAATTATTAGTTATGAGATTTGGGCAAATTATTTAACCTCTCTAATCCAGTTTTGTCAGCTGTAAAATAAAAAAAAAAGACAGTAAAAATAAATGAGATGATATGTTCAGGACTTAGGAAAATGCCTCAGTTAATGACAGATATTATTTCCTCAATGCTCACTCTTGTTTTATCCAGAGCTTATTGCCTGATACCTAACAACTCTTTGTACTTGATGATTTCCTTTGATCGTCCTGATCCTGAACTCCTCCTTGATTCTGGCCTCTTCCTCTGACAGTGACACAAGTAAGAAATAATCCTTCAAGCACATTGATGGTAATAAAGTATGATTACCTCAAAGCACATATCTAACTCATAGTGGAGTTATCCAGTTAATCCAAGATATATAGCTAGTTTATCCAGCTAATCCAAAATATCTAACAAATCACTACACTGAAAACTTCACAACGACTGCTTCCTGGTACGTTTAGCTTTACTTAAAAATTTATCCAGAACTCTGCCCTACCAATAGCACATAATTTGTTTGCTGACATGAGTCCAGATTTTCCCTAGTTATTTGGAACTGCTGTTTTTGCTAACCCTCTAGCAACACTGCATCCTAAACTCGGTGATGCTTTTATATCTTGATAAATCAATGACTTTCCCAAAAGATAACAATTCAAGAATCAGAGGAGTTTTCATGTCATTTGGTATAGTAAGTGCTCTGAAACTGTAGGGCTCTGAACACAAAAGTACACAATTCTGTTATATGTTTGCATAATTCTCTTCTGCAAGTGTCTTCTTGAGATAAGACGGGCTTTAGAAGCATTTCTAAACCGAGGAAGAAAATTCCTCCAGTAAAGTGTGAGTTCCCTGAGGACAGGAAGTGTGTCTCCTTTTATTTTTATCTTCAGGATTTAGCATTCTCCATAAATATTTAATTTATTGAATTTATTTATTGTATTCTGGCTCAACTTGGAGATTGAATGTTTAGATATTCTCATCAAAAAGTAACAATAATTCTGAGACGAGATCTTCCTGGCAGGCTGCTGCAAAGGTCTCTGTGAACAATTCCTAGGAGCTACACTGAGATTGTTTGCATCTTTGTTTTTCTGCTTTCTTTCATAAAATAAGGTGGAGAATAATACTACAATGAAGGCTTTTCTATTTTAAAATTTATTTTAGTATTTTTTGCCAGAAAGAGATACAGATGAAGAAGCCCTAACCAGCAGTCTGTGATTTCCTTGATGTTTCTGGTCCCCATCTTATGATTGCATTGTCATGCTTTTTCAATAATTTTTTGATAAGTGAATTTATTCATATTAGGGGAAGGGGGATTTTAACAAATCTTTTATATTCTCACTATTGACAGAAAGGTTCAGAGGTTAGTTAGCAAGTGTCTTGGGATCAGGTGTGGGCAATTGTTCCAAACTGTAAAAGTCTCCTTTGACATAGATCAACTTCTGAAACATAGTGGGTATCCATGTGAACCTGATATGGCGGTAGAGATCCCTACATGTTGAATTAAACCAGACTGTTTAATCCTAATGATTCCTCATTTCCTGGTCCACACTTGAATCTTGCCTCATTTTTACTCTTGTGAACCTTGTGACTTCTACTTTTTTTTCTCTCAGCCTAAACTGATCAATTATATCCTGTGGTGTCCACTAATAATACAGTAAGAGGATCTTTTAGTTGTCCAGGGAGTCTAATGGCATTCCAGGACATTTTTATCCAATTAGCATTTATCTATACCACCAGCATATTAAAGTCAAGATGTCCAGAGCATACCTTATCTTCCATCCCAAATTTTCTCCTCCCTGCATTCCACATTTTCCTTATAGATATCTATATCCTCTCATCATCCAGGCTTAAAATATCAGGGTCATCTTTGACTTCTCTCTTTCCCTTACCTTACCTCCCTCATTCAATCAGTTAATAAGCCCTGCTGATTTTACCTCTTTCATATTCCTCTAATTAAAATTTACTTTCCCTTTCTAATGGTGCTATAATCCACTCAATTAATTCAATTAATTAATATAATGAATACTTATTAGGTACCCACTTATAGCAGGTGCCTTAGTAGGAGCTGAGGATACAAAGCTGAATATAGCCTACTCTCTACCCTCAATTATCTTCAAGTGTTATGGATACTAGTATAGAAATCTAACAGTGAAGCAATGCATACCTGAGGGAATGGTCAATTCCCCCTGGGGTTGGTGATAAAAGTCTTCAAAAAGGACATAAAATAGAATTGAATGTGTATATTATTATTCAATTAAAAGTTCAGACATAGAACTGAAGGAGGTAAAGGGTATTCAAGGCAGAAAAAAATGTAGAAAGAATATGTGCTATTGAAGGAAATGGTAAATTCAATAGACTACTCAGTAGAGATAAAGCTGGAGATGTAGGCAGGATACTGATCATGGAAGGCTTTTCACACCATGCCAAGAAGATTCTATCTCATCCACTTGGTAATGTAGAGCCATTAAAGAATTTTAAGCAAGATAGCATTTTCTTTCAGAAATAAACAGATTTCTATTTCAGAAACATAACCATGGTGACAGATTGATAAATGGATTAGAGATGTGGCAAGATCTGAGGTAGATAGATTAGTTAGGATTATTGAACTAGTGCAAAAGAATGATGATTAGGGCCTAACCTGGGGATTTAATAATGAAGATTAAGAAAAAGGGACAGATAAAATTCAGGGGGTAGCCCTATAATTCCTATCTGGGGCCTGCTCTGGGTTACATTCACTGAGGTTGGAAACATAGGAAAGGAAAGGAAGGAGTCAGAGAAAATCACTTTGTCTTTGTTGAATTTGAGATATGCGTGGGTATACATGTGGATAGATTCAGCAGGAAATCCTGAATCTGCTGAAGTACAGAAGAAAGACAGAGATCTGGATTTGGGAGTCATTGTTATATAAGTAATATTATACGCCATAAGAGTGATTAACATTACTTAGTAAGTTAGGAGTAGGTTTGGCTAAAAGTGACAGAAAATCCAAAGTAAGAATAATTTAAACAAAAAGAAGTTTAATTCTCTTTCCAAAGGCAGACAGTTTAAGACAGCTAGGGTGGCTTCTCAAAGTCACCAGGAATGTAGGCTTCTTCCATGTGCTGCTATATCATTCTCAAACCATGGCCTTTACTTCATAGTCTAAGATAACTGCTTGAACTCTAGCCATCATCTGCATTCCAGTAAGCATGAACAAGGAAGGAGAGACAACAGAATACCCCCTTCCTATGAGAGTGTTTTCTGAATATTGTATCTACTATTTCTGCCATTTCCATTGGCCAACCATTTTCAATGGACTTATGAGTAAGGAAGTCAGGTAGTGGTGAGTTGAGGAGTAAATATAACAGAATAAAATGGAGACAGTAAGTGAAGAATACTCTTGATAAAATTAACTTTTAAAGAAAGAAGAGAAAGTGAAAGCCATAGATATAGAAAAGTTGTTTTATTTTTAAGTTGGGAGAGATCTATGTGTATAAAGTACTGGTAATGAATCATTAGAACAAAGAAACAGAAGTGTTGGTTTAACTATTAGAACAAAGCCATCATTTCAGAGAAAGCAGAAAGAAATGGGGGTGGGGGGCAGTGATGAGAGGTAGAAAAATCCAAATCTGAACAGAAGAAACTGCTCTTTCCAAGACTGGAGGGAAAATTGGGTCAGGATCTGGCACCTCAGAGGTTGAAAGAAAACCAGGCCATTTCCAATGTTAGAGTCCTGGCATATTTTAAAAATGAAGAAATGCCAAAACATGGTTATGAGATGATAAGGTTTATTTTCAAATACTCACTATTTAGCACTAAATAATTTAGTGCTAAGACTACCTTACTTTTAGCCACTGTTCCCAGTATT
Organism: Daubentonia madagascariensis; assembly: GCA_023783475.1. Classification (NCBI taxonomy): domain Eukaryota; kingdom Metazoa; phylum Chordata; class Mammalia; order Primates; family Daubentoniidae; genus Daubentonia; species Daubentonia madagascariensis. Next base: position 3,296,573 of record JAKFHU010000341.1, on the reverse strand, counting down.
ATATATACCCTATATTTCCTCATCTCTGTACCTTCGTTCATATTACTCTCCATCTGGATTGTATGTCAAGACCCACTCAAATTCCAAAATCAAACTCAAGTGCCACTTCCTCCATGCCCACTCTGGCCCCTTAACTAGAGATTCTCTCTTCATCATCTGAACTTTTTAAGCACTGTTGATGGAAAAGAAGCCAAACTCTGTAAAATAATTTTAAAGAGGTTTATTCTGAGCCAAATTTGAGGACCATGACCCGGAGCCACACCCAAGAAGACTTGAGCAAGTGAACTCACTGTGGTTGGGTTACAGTTTGGTTTTATACATTTTAGGGAGATAGGGATTACAGGTAAAGTCATAAATCAATACATGGAAGGCATACATTGGCTTGGCCCAAAAAGGTGGGCCATCTTGAAGTGGGGGCTTACAAGTTATAGGTGGGTTTAAAGATTTTTTAGCTGACAATTGGCTGAAAGAGATAGACTTTCTCCAAAGGCCAGGAATCAGTGGAAAGGAATGTTTGAGTTAAGATAAGGGTCTTCTTTCATGTGCTGCCATATCGGAATCAGGACGGGAAGTAAACCTCATCATAAAAACCTGTTTGCTGAGATTTTATCATTTGTAGGTGTGACTCACTAGGCCCCCTTAGAAAGGAATTTGAGCAAAAGAAAAAGATCAGAGTTCAGTCCTCAGCACTTTGAAGGAGCTCAGGAAATTTCACCCCAAAATATTACTCCTTGGTATAAAGAGTATTTTGAGTTAAAGGCCCTTTAGAGATCAACAGGCCTTGGAAGGGGCTTTTCCTCTATCTGCATAAAACCAGACGGAACCATCGAAAAGAACAATTGCCTTTCCTCCCCCTCCCTCTTATCTCAATATATTGCAGGAAAGAAGATCAAGAATGGAACCAGACCTGGCCCAACCCATTTTAAAGATGATACCTGTCTCTCAGTTAATTTAATTTCCAAAGAGAATCATTTACAAGTCAGTCTCTCTCCCTACCATCCATTCATTCTCCCAAGTATCTATTCATCCTCCCTAGTAGCCATTTATTGCCCCTCAACAGAATTACCTGTATTCCTCCTCTCCCCCTCCCCTCTAAAATGAGGGTATATAAACTTCCAGACCCCATTGGGATATTGGATAATCACTCTGTGATTCTCCCTGTGCTCATGGTAAATAAATCTCTTTCTTTTATTAATCTGCCTTGTTATGAGTTGATCTTTCAGTGAACCTTCAGGGGTGAAAAGGAAGTTTCTTCTCATCCCCACAACTTACATGTACCTCTCTTTTGTCACTTCTTTTTTCCGGTCTTGATATATATAATAGTTAATTACCTATAGCAGTGGTCCCCAACTTTTTGACACCAGGGACCAGTTTCATGGAAGACCATTTTTCCAAGGACTTAGGGGGGCACAAGGGGGGATGTTTTCAGGATGATTCAAGCACATTATACTTATTGTGCACTTTATTTCTATTATTATTACATTGCAGTATATAATAAAATAATTATACAATTCACCAAAATGCAGAATCAGTGGGACCCAAGAGCTTGTTTTCCTACAACTAGACGATCCCATCTGGGGGTGATGGGAGACAGTGACACCCAAAGTGCGTTGCTTATGTCCAGTCTACTCTGTAATCCCGTTTTGGTTGCTGTCACTGCAGAAAACCCTGCTTCACAAAGATAGGATGTTGGAAATGTAAGCAGGCTTTTTAGTGCTTTTGTGGCAATCTCAGGATATTCTGCCTTGACTTTAATCCAGAATGTATGGAGATTTGAAGTTGTCTCAAACATACTTTTAAGGCCACCATCATTTGCGATCTCAAGCAGTTGATCCTCTTCTAGCACGGACAAAGTAAATTCACCTGGCTTATTCACAAATGGGTCACGGATCCATTCCTTCCCAGGCAGAGGTCTTTTGTGGTTGGGAAGTAATGCTCAAACTCTTTTGAAAGCTGAGATAGGTGATCATGTACCAGCTGGGAGAAAGAAGGCCCCGGCTCAGTCTCTTTCAGAATCTCTACTAATGTTTGAAACATGTCAAAAATCCCAATGTTCACTTGTTGCCCCCATAATTCCAGTTTGGCTTTGAATGCAGCCACTTTATCTACTTGAACACAGTGGTCGCTCTCCCCTGAAGTGACAGATTGAGTTCACTGAGCAGGTTGAATATGTCACACAAGTAAGCAGGTTTTGCGACCCATTCTGTGTCACTGAAATGTGCTGCCAGCGGTGACTGTTTTTCTAAAAGAAATCTCTAGAGCAGCTCTCATAACTCACAAACTCTGGCCAGTAACATACCTTTAGAAAGCCATCTCACTTCTGTGTATGAGAGAAGACGTGTGTGCTCTGCATCTGTCTCCTGACAGAGCTGCATGAACAGACGTGAGTTAAGGGTGTGTACTTTAATGTACATGATAATTTTAATCACATCCTGCAAAATATTGTTTAGTTCAGGCGACACTTTTCAGCTAGCCAGCATTTCTCTATGGATGACACAGTGCTCAGACAAATTCAGAAGCAACCTCCTTGACTTTATTAGTGAAACCAGAAAGCCGTCCAGTCATGCCAGCTGTTCCTTCCATTCATATACTGACACAAAATGACCAATTCGGTTTTCCTGATATGTAGTCATTCAAAGACTTGAATAGTTCTGCAGCTGTGGTGTTGGTTGGCGACAAAAGTGCACATAACATATTCTCATGCATATCCTCCTGAAAAATATATTGCACAAGAACAAACATTGTTGCCTTTTTGCCAACATCGGTAGATTCGTTAACCTGGATTGCATACCACGGTGACTCATGAATCCTACCTAACAATTGTGCCTCAATATCCTCTGCTATTTCATCAATTCATCTAGTTATGGTGCTAGCTGAAAGAGGAACACATGCCAAATTTTGAACTGCAGCCTCTCCTAAACGTTCACGGCAAATGTCCTTAGCAGCAGGTAGGATCAACTCTTCACCAATACTAAAGGGCTTCTTAGCTTTAGCAATGCGGTTACCCAGTAAGAGTGATGCTCCTCGTGCAGACACATTTGATGAAGTGGTGGCCTTCAATAATTGCTTCTGTTCTATGTGTTCACATTTTTTTCTTTTGAAAAACTCCAAAGGCTTGTCTTTTAATGCAGGGTGCTTGGTCTCCACTTGGCAAAGCAGTTTTGAAGATTTCATGGCTTCGTTGGATAGCCGGTCACCACATATTATACAAAGTGGGCTTGGAGAATGTGAATCACCTTTTGCAATGAACCCATAATTTAAGTACAACTCTTGGTATTTTCTTTTAAATGCAGCTTTCGTTTTGTTGGCAGTCTTAGAGTCTTCTGCTGTCTCTTCATTGGATCTTTCCTCCTTTTCAAAAAAGCTCTCCAGTGACGTTTGTTTTTACTCATTTTGGCTAGGGTTAGCTCGTGGGCTTACCAAAACTGTGACTGAGACAAGGGCACGGTGTGGGAAAGAGGTGAAGATGGAAGTAAATAAAATAATGGGTGGGTCCCACATGGACTAAAATAAGTGTCAGATTATGATTTAAAGCCTGCCACCAGATGCAGCTTTACAATTGGAGTAGGATGCTCACTTACCACTATAAAGCCTGCCACCAGATGCAGCTTAATTGTCACTTGCCACTCACTGATAGGGTTTTGATATGAGTCTGCAAGCAATTGATTTATTATGGTCTCTGTACAGTCAGACCTCTCTCCTAATGATAATTTGTATTTGCAGCCACTCCCCAGCACTAGCATCACTGCCTCAGCTCCACCTCAGGTCATCAGGCATTAGATTTTCATAAGGAGTGCGCAACCTAGATCCCTCACATGTGCAGTTTACAGTAGGGTTCACACTCCTATGAGAATCTAATGCTGCCGTTGATCTGATAGGAGGTGGAGCTCAGATGGTGATGTGAGCAATGGGGAGCAGCTATAAATACAGATGAAGCTTCACTGGCTCGCTCACCCACTGCTCACCTCCTCCTGTGTAGCCTGGTTCCTAACAGGCCACAGACCAGTGGCCCAGGGGTTGGGGACTGCAGATTTATAGGGTTTGTCTTTTATATTAATTGTTTCATCAAATCTGGATCCTAGTTGAATTCATTCATTTATCTCCCACAACACTAGAACAGTCCTGGACCCCAAACTAGCAATAAAAAATATTTATACAGTTAATGAAGGAGCCACAATGCTCCCTTCATGACTCTTAATCATTTTCAACCATGATTGTTACCTTCTCCAAAACATTGTGCCCATCCCTAGGCTTCCCATGTGAATCTCTAAGTCAAATATCTGAAGTAATATATATTTTTTGTCTTTGTCTAAATACAAATAGCTCTTCTTTAAACAAAATCAAGCGGAAGTCAAAAGTATAGATAACCTTAAGCAAAAGGAGTCTAATCTTATTTCTTAACCAATGGCTGAATGTTTGGCCTACCCAAGCATGAACACCAAGAACCCACTGATGTCCAGACTGAAGCAATGTGATGTTGCAGTCAACAGAAGGGAAGCAACAGCTGTACCTGCAGAAAGACTACGCTGTGATGTGACATTCTGAGACATAATGGCTCAGTTTAAATTTACAAGTCCATGCATAAGTGAGGCCAAAAAGGAGAATAACAACACAGTGCAATATTTGACATCAAATAAGAGCATCGAGGTACATCTTCTCAAGTATAAAAGTAGGGTCTGTGAGTCATAGATGGATGATGCCAATCACTCATGTTTTCATTAAATTAAAGCCACATGTACATACAAGAAATCAGGTGATATTTTACCCCTTTATACACTACAAAAGTATGGGAAATTATAACCATTTTGTACTCACAGTCAATAGAAGAACATTTTAGAAAATGCCAGTATTTCGTTTCTACCCTGAGGTGAAAAAAAAAAACCTATAAAAAACACACTGTGGTATTAAAAGCTCTGCTTATAACAGCATGCTTATACATAATATCAGGATTTATTATAATTAGATATTTGAAAATCACACATCTAATAAATCTAACAGAAAAAGCTAATGTGCACCAGAATCAAGACTTAGTTCTTGCTGAAGAGAAAGCTGAAATAGCTTAATTAATTTCCATTCTCCTGATTAAAAAATAAATAAATAAAGGTAAGAGTCTAAGCAACTAATATAAATTTAATAACTAATTTTTATCTGGAATAAAATATAATTGAAAATTATAAAGTTAAACTCAGGAAATAATTTAGCAATTCCTTTTTAATGTCTATACCTATAAAGACACTTGTACTGTCACAGAATTTTAGAGATTTAATGGCTCGATAAATCAGTCATTTATTCATCTTAATCCCTTACATATATTGGCATTCCATAAAAGTTTGTTGAATGAATGAATGGATGAATAAATATATGAACAAAGGAAACTAATCAATACTGACATTTTACACACGAGGAGATAAAAAAGTTCTGAAAGGATTAAACAACTTGGCCAAAATCATACAGCTGGTTAGTGGAAAATACAGGATCAGAAGCTAGGTTTCCTGAGCACAGTGCCTCTTTTAAAGCATATTTTTTTTGTAAGAGCATGCAGAGGAGATATAAATCCTTAAGCACCCATCTATCAGAGCACCACAATAACTATTGTCTTTGGAGATGCAAGAGGATTGTGTGTAGGGAAAGAATAAGAAAACACACTATATAAACCCCAGTTTATATTTACCTTCACCATGCTACTGCTTTTATCTGTCCTTTAAAGCAAAATTACTGAATAATAGTGTTGGAAAGGAATTTATTCATTCAACAAATATTTATTGAGCTTCTACACTGTGCCAGACACTGTTCTAGGTGCTACAGATACATCAGAGGAAAAAGAGAAAAAATTTTATCCTCATGAAATTTACATTCCAGTGACCTTAGAGATGAAAAGTCCCTCAGTTGTTTTATAGATGAGGAAACTGAACCCCAGATAGGTGAAGTGATTTACCTACTTTACACTTACCTACTTTATACAGCGAGCTTACAAGAGAGCTGAACTTAGAGCTCAGGTCACCCAAAGTACTTCACTTTCCACTATAATATGACACCTTACAAGTTTCAAGAAAATTAGAATGGAAAATCAGACTCAACCATTTTCTTCTCTCTTATTCTCTCGTTCATTCTCCACACCCCAACGCCTCCCTTTCTCCATCTCTCTGTCTCTTCCTCTCTGTCATCATCCCAGGCCACTATGCATTAGCATCACACTGGCAATCAATTGCCAAGATTTTGAATCCCATATGGCAGTAATAAAAAAGAAAATAATTAATATAATTATAGCACCTACCTACTTTTAAGACCATGTTGTTGCATTTCCTCAAATCTGGAGTAAGAGAATCATAAGAAAGAAAACAGGGAAGGAAGAAAGGAAGGAAGAAAAGGGGAGAGTTGGCAGGGAGGGCGGGAAGGAGGAAAAGCAAGAAAGCAATGCCTCAAGAATGCACATAAACTGCAAATCAAGTTTCAAACATTGCCAAAATATCGATTTCTACAGTTTAAAGAGGAAAACTACAGTTAGACACAAATTTCCTAGATCTAACTTGAGAACCAAAGGCAGTTAAAATTGTACAGACACTTTGAAAAATAAAACACCCTCTACCATTTGGATGCTTATAATCCCAGAAGCATTATTTCAATTTTTTTTTGTGCTTCTCAGCTAAAATATTTAGAAAAACAGAACATGAATGATACAAATAGGGACTTTTCTTAAAACCTCTATTTTGTAGATGTAGTCATATTATACATAAATATATATTCTAAATAGCAGAACTGCAAACTGGCTCTTTGAACCCAAATCTGTTTGATCATTGGTTTCATTTGGATGCATTTCTTATGTTTGAAAATAGTGATGTTCCTACCCTGGTGGATAAAATGGATTATATTAAGAGAAGGGAAAATGTGTATAAAATTTGAAACACCTTTTGAAATGTGAAAAGAGCTCTTCAATTTCATCTAGAATCATAGCATTGGGGAAAAAAAAACCCAACTGTACTGATGGGATTAAGAGCAATTAAACCAAACAGGCATTTAGAATTATATATACTACAAAGAAAAAGTTAGTTGAATGAATTCAACAAATTTGTTTCTCTCTTGGTTTTGTTTTCCTCTTTGTACTTTACTCAAATCATTTTTTATTTAACAAGTGTGACTGGTTACTGACTGTTTAAAAAAGTTACTGAAAGTTTTGACCTATCTTTCTTTTATAAAAATAAGCAATCAACAAATCATTACAGTGCATAAGATTCTTTAAAATAGTGGCCTCAAAGCCTAATGCTTTAATTTTCTAAAAAGAACAGGAAATATGTTATTAAACCTAAACCATATTTCCTAATTTAAAAAAATAGATCATAAATAGATGTAGTTTTTGTCATGCAAAGAGTTTGAGACTCTTTTTAACAAAATTATTTTTCACATTTTACTCAGCATTCCAAGTGTGAGCATGGCTCACATAGATGATTTCTCTAAAAAAAAAAAATTTTCTAATAGAGTGATGCCACTCTTTTCTGTTTTATTTGTTTTTTGGGGTTTTTTTTTGTTTTTTGGTATTGAAGAAGTATGCTCTAGGCTTATAAATGAAACTTCCATATAATTAAAATGTGGAGAAGCAAGATGGTGGACTACAAGCAGCCTGCACACATGACTGTCATGGGCAGGATTGAAAGAGGCAAGTGGATATTCACCTGAGGGTCGATTGGCTAAGAGAGAGCATTGAGAATCAACAGAGAGGCTATAGGAGGCACATAAAGTGAAGGAGAGGGAAGAGAGGTGACCCACTCTGCAGGATTAGAAGTACATGAAGAAGACACCCACATGTGGGGAAGGGACAAAGGAGAGAATCCCAGGACTCCATGCTTCCCCCATGGACATTTCTACCTGAACTGTGGGAGGGTCCCTCCACCACAACAGGCCACCAGATTGACATAGGGAGCTGACTGGAGACTGTGCAGCAGCATTTTTCCAGACAGGGCACAGTGGGGACCAACTGGCTTGTGAAGCCTGAGCACTATGGCTGGCTCCATTTTGAGATCCCAGACCCAGAGTGCCATGTCTAGCCAGGGGTCAGATCCATTCCTACTACCTCTCCATCACCCCTGCTGGACCAGGAAGGGAGCAGGGAGACCAGGCACTCTCATGTGTCCCACAGGCAGAAGTTGCTTGCACCCACCATCGCCAGAGGACCTGGGAGGGGTGAATACTCAGGCTACCATGGGCCAAGAAATGCCATCACCCATGGACTTGGGCAGTGCTGAGCTCAAACCATCACAGGCTGACAAACGCCAACCACCCATGGATCTGAGTGGGGAAACACTCAAGCCTCCATGTGCTGACAATAGCTGCTGCCCACAGATGTGGGCAGGGCAGTGCTGAAGCCATCATGAGGGACAATTGTCACCAGTGACAGAACTAGGCAGGGTGATCACTCACTCTGCAGCTTGGAGACAGCCTGTGACAACCACAGAGGAACAGTGAGATGTGAGACACAGGAGAGCAGCAATGTTAAATGCTCACAGTGCATTCTCCCCTCTCCTTTCAGGTCAATCTTCTGGAGTAAGACTCAAGTACACCATCCAGGGACCTCCCCCTCTCTTCACTGAGCAAGATAGTTCCCAGTAGAGGAGAATAGGTGCACCACAAACCTATCTGTCTTGAGCTAGGAGAAGAGGTTTCAAATGAGAAGGAACCAACATGAAAACTCTGGCAACATAAAAAAAATAAGCTGCTTTGACACTTGCAAAAGATCACAATAGTTCACCAGCAATGTATTCCAACAGAAAGGAAATTGTTGAAATATCAGATATGGAATTCAGAATATGGATGGGAAGGTGGCCAGATGCTGTGGCTCATGCCTGTAATCCTAGCAGTCTGGAAGGCCAAGGCAGAAGGATTGCTTGAGCTCAGGAGTTTGAGACCAGCCTGAGCAAGAGCAACATCCTGTCTCTACTAAAAGTAGAAAAAATTAGCCAGGCATAGTGGCATGTGCCTATAGTCCCAGCTACTTGGCAGGCTGTGGCAGGAGGATCACTTGAGCCCAGGAGTTTGAGGTTGCAGTGAGGTATGATGACACCACTGCACTCTAGCCAGGGCTACAGAATGAGACTCTGTCTCAAAAAAAAAAAGAAAAAAGAATATGGATGGATGGCAAATAAGATCTATGGGATTGATGTGAAAGTTGAAAACCAACACAAAGAAACCAAAAAAATAATTCATAACATGAATGAAAAATTCACTAAAGAGGTAGATGATACACGAAAGGATAAAACAGAACTTGAAGAAAAGAAAGAGTCATTCAGGGAATTTCAAAGTAGAACATAAAGTTTTAACAAGAAACTAGACCAAGCAGAAGAAAGAATTTCAAGGCTTGAAGACAAGGTTTTCTATTTAACCCATTCGGTCAAAATTGTAGAAAAAAAGAATGAAGAAAAAATGAACAATCACTGTGAAAAATATGGGACTATGAAAAGCAAGCTAATATAAGAATCATAGGTATACCTGAGGTAGAAGAAAAAGCAAAAGCATGGAAAACATATTTGAGGGAATAATTAAGGAAAACTTCTCTGGTATTGCCAGAGATTTAGATATCCATTTACAAGATGGTCATCAAACACCTTGAAAATTCACAGCAAATAGGACATCACCAAAACATATAGTCATCAATCTGGCCAAAGTCAAAGAGAAGGACAAAAATCATATCAGCTGAGAGATGAAAGCAACAAGTTACTTACAAAGGAAAACCCATCAGGCTAACAGCAGAATTATTGGCAAAGACCTTTCAAGCCAGAAGGGAATAGGGGCCCAATTTTAGTCTTCCTAAACAGAGTAACTGCCAGCCAAGAATTTTCTATCCTGCAAAACAAAGTTTCATAAATGGGGGAGAAATAAAGTCTTTCAAGACAAGTGAACACTGAAGGAATTGGTCACCACTAGACTTGCCCTACAAGAAATGCTTAAAAGGGCCATATATATGGAACAACGAATCAACAAAACACACCACCATATAAACACCTGAAAGTTAAAGTTCAGAGCTCTTATAGCAAACCTAACTCAACAGTACATCAAAAAGATCATTCACCATGATCAAGTGAGTTTGATTCCAGGGATGCAAGAAAGATTCAATACACGCAAGTCAAAAAATGTGATTCAGCACATAAAGAGAATTAAAAACAAAAACCATATGAACATCTCAGTACATGCAGAAAAAGCATTCGATAAAATCCAGCACCCTTTCATAATAAAAACTCTCAAGAAATGAGGCATAGAAGAAACACACCTCAAAATAATAAAACCCATGTATGAAAAACCCACATCCAATATCATAATGAATGGGGAAAAGTTGGAAGCATTTCCCCTAAGAACCAGAACAAGACAAGGGTGCCCACTGTGACCACTTCTATTCAACATAGTACTGGAAATCCTAGCCAGAGCAATCAGGCAAGAGAAAGAAATAAAGTACATATAAATTGGAAAAGAGGAGGTCAAACTATCCCCGTTTGCTGAAAATATGATCTTGTAAGTAGAAAACCCTAAAGACTCCTCCAAAAGACTTCTAGAATTCATAAATGAATTCAATAAAGTCTCAAGTTACAAAATTAATGTACACATATCAGAAGCACTTCTATACACTAACAGCCAAGCTGAGAATTAGATTAAGAACTAAATATCATTTATAATAGCTGTAAAGAAAATTAAATACCTAGGGATATACTTAACCAAGGAGGCAAAATATTTCTACAAGGAAAACTATAAAACACTGATGAAAGAAATCATATATGACACAAACAAATGAAAAAACATCCCATGCTTATGGGTTGGAAGAATCAACATTGTTAAAATGGCCATACTGCCCAAAGTGATTTACAGATTCAATGCAATTCCCATCAAAATACCAACATCATTTTTCACAGAGCTAGAAAAAATGATCCTAAACTTCATATGTAACCATAAAAGAACATGAATAGCCAAAGCAATCCTAAGCAAAAAACAAACAAACAAACAAAAAACAAATCTAGAGGCATCTCATTACTTGTTTTCAAATTATACTACAAGGCTCTAGTGACCAAACAGGATGGTACTGATATAAAGTTAGACACATAGATCAATGAAACAGAATAGAGAACCCAGATGAAACCATATAGTTAATACCAACTGATTTTTGACAAAGCAGACAAAAACATACTGGGGAAAGGATGCCCTATTTAATAAACAGTGCTGTGAGCACTGAATAGCCAATGCAGAAGAATGAAACTGGATCCCTATCTCTCACCATACACAAAAATTAACTCAAAATGGATTAAAGACTTAAATGTAAGACCTGAAACCATAAAAATTTTAGCAGAAAATGTAGGAAAAACTCTTCTAGACATTGGCCTAGGCAAAGAATTTATAACTAAGATCCCAAAAGCAAATATAGCCACAACAAAAATAAATGGAACTTAATAAAACTAAAAAGTTACTGCACAGCAAAAGAAATAATCAACAGAGTAAATGGACAACCTACAGGATGGGAGAAAATATTCACAAACTATATATCTCAGGAAGAGATAATATCCACAGTCTACAAAGAACTCAAACAAATCAGCAAGAAAAAAAACAAATAACCCCATCAAAAAGTGGGCAAAAGACATGAACAGGTTTTTCTCACAAGAAGATAGACAAATGGCCAACAGACACATGAAAAAATGCTCAACATCACTAGTTATCCGGGAAATGCAAATTAAAACCACAATGAGATAACTACCTTGCCCCCGTCAGAATGGCCATTACTAAAAAGTCAAAAAACAATAGATGTTGGCGCAGATGCAGTGAAAAGGGAATGCTTATACACTGTTGGTGGAAATGTAAACTAGTACAATATCTATGGAAAACAGCATGGAGATGCTCAAGGAACTAAAAGTAGATCTACCATTCAATCAAGCAATCCCACTACTGGATATCTACCCAAAGAAAATCAAGTCATTTTATAAGAAAGATACCTACACCCAAATGTTTATCACAGCACAATTCACAATTGCAAAGATATGGAACCAACCTAAGTGCCCATCAACTGATGAGTAGATAAAGAAAATATGGTATATATACACCATGGAATACTACTCATCCATAAAAAGGAATAACAATGTATTTTGCAGCAACTTGGATGGAACTGGAGACCATTATCCTAAGTGAAGTATCTCAGGAATGCAAAAAAAATACCACATGTTCTCACTTACAAGTGGGAGTTAAATGAGAGATATATATGGTCATAAAGTGGTATAATGGACATTGAAAACTAAGAAGGGGGAAGAGGGATGGAGGTGAGGGATAAAAATCTACCAGGTACAATGTACACTATTCTGGTGATGAGTACACTGAAAGCCCTAACCTAAGCATGATACAGTTCATCCATGTAACAAAAACACTTGTACCCCATAAATTTTTTGAAATAAATAAAATAAAATGAAATAAAATAATTGATAATGAATGAAAAAAACTTAAAATGTAAGCTAAAAGGTCAAATATTAAAACTTAATGTTAAATTTCAATCTATTTAAAATAGGAATAAGAAGAGGATGCTCACTATTACTACTAAGAATATTGTCCCGAGAGTGTTAGTCAATTAAATAAGGAGAGAAGGGAAAATATATTTTAAAGAAAGATGCAAGTTTATTATTACTCATAGATAATACAATTTTCTACCTGGAAAATTTGTAAGAATCAATTGGATGAAACTAACAAAATGAATATGAGACCTTAGGAAATGACTGGTGAGAATAATTACATGTATGTGTATACACACACACACACATATTGAATAAAAACATGATGTAAGGAAATATCCTATTTAAAACAGGAACAACAAAACATGTAAAATACTTAATATTGAATGACTTAATATTGAAATGTTCAGGAGGAAACATTCAATATTCTACTAACTGATATAAAAGAATATGCACAGAAATGTAAAGATGTATTAATCTGCTTAATATTTGAGACTCTCATTTTTATTTTATTTTTTTATTTCAAAATACTTTGCGGGTACAAATGTTTTTGGTTACATGTATCAATTTTGTTATGCTGAGTCAGGGTTATAAGTGTGCCCATCACCCAGATAGTGTTCATTGTACCCATTAGAAATCAGTAAGTAAAAAGGAACACAAGATTTAAAATTGGAGAAAAGACTTAAATGAGAAGATAAAAAAGGAGATATTCAAATACCAACAAACATTTGAAAACAATGCCCTGGTGATTGAAATAAAATATATCTTGATTATGAAATTCCAAATATGAAATCATGTTAACACTCAGTTTGCTGAGGGTACACAGCTGGTGGTACTATAAATGATTGCATCTTTCTGCAGGATACTTTGGCAATGCAAAACAAAATTCTTAAAATTTTCCATTCCCCTTTATTCAAACATTCTTCTTTTATGAGTTTCAAAGAAATAATCTTATTTTCAAGTATATTTATTTGGAAGTAGTTCTTTCCAACATTACTTGCCATTATGAAAAATTAGACATCCTGTATGACTGGTAAATAAATTATTGATTTATTTGATGAATACTATGCAGACATTAAAAATGATAAAAAGTATCATTATATTTTTAAGTGTACATAAAATAATTTTATTCTTGTTAATATATGGTTACATTGCTCTTTTCCTTATCTATTAAATGATGTTGCACATGAGTTTACATGCCTCAATGCCTCAGAGTCATTCTATATTAATCAATTCACTAATCGTTATCATTAGTAATCACATATTAATTAATGTATTGATTATTAATAACTATATTAATTTGTTAATTACCATACTGGTCTGTAATAAATGACTTCTAGGCTATCTTAAAGGTTACTAAATTGTGTGTTTATATCATCTCTTACTGAGTGCCACCAGAGTGTTCTATCCTAACTTCCAGAGAACAGGAACAGAGGCTTAGTCTGGAGGCTAGTATCCCAAGCCCAGAGGTGGGCATTATTTACCCAAGGGATACGGCACCTGGAGCCCATGGTGAAATTTTAAAAATATAATCTTGAAAACAAGTTAAATCGATATGTCATGTAAATCCTCCAAATCCAGACAAAGAGAAAAATTCTGGGCATAAAATCAAAATGATGGAAACTGTGGGGTAAACATTTAAAGTAAAGGGTTGGAAACCAAGGCTAGAGTGGTTTCCTACACAAACCACTTGCAGCTGCAGTGGGGACTTTTTATGGTTTCTGTGGCTAAGGATGGGAAACAAATTATGACCTAAGTGTTCAGCTCAGAGGCACACATACGTTGCTCTGCTTGTAAGTTCTCAGATTTCATCACTATTTTTTCTCTCTTCTTTTCTACTGTCACCTGTCACATCTGCTGTCAGTGTGTTTTCCTTTTTTTCTGAACACCCCCCTTTCTAGTTTGTTGTTCATCCTCTACTATGAACTAGAATATCACAGAGCCAAGGATACTTGAATGTCTTTTGTATAAAAACAAAGTGGTGATAAAAACAATAAAGTTAGGAAATCACCACTTTGCAACCACCATAGTAATACTTTACTCTAAGAATCAATCAACAGGCACTAAAATTATTGGGTGATATATGAGGAACAATATTCTCTATTTACATAGCTTCAAAGCATTTCTTCACAAATTATGTATTAATTACAAAGGGAAAAATAATATCTTTATAGTGGAGAAAACTGGGAGACACCATCTTAACTAAGAGATCAAAGTTAACATCACTGGAGACAGAGCGCATTAAAGGACACATCTTGTCCATAATATTCCTGCCAAAAATGCATGACCTGAATATAATCATGAGGAAACATCAGACAAATACAAATTGAGGGACATTTTACAAACTACATGGCCTATAATATTTAAAAATATCAATATCATAAAAGACAAAGATTGGCTGAAATAAAGCTCCAATTAAAGGAGACTAAGGTCACATGATAGCTGAATGCAATGTGTGATCTTGCCTTGCTAAAAAAGACATTACTGGGGTAATTGGAAAAATTTGGATATAAATCATATGCTAGATAATAGTGTTGTGCCTATTATCTAAGAGAAAAAATTATAAAGGGCATGTGGCAAAATGTTAACAATTGATGAATATGTATGAAGGATAATGAAATTTCTCTGTACTATCCCTATAACATTTCTGTAAGTTTAAAGTTATTTGAAATTAAAGTAAAAAAAAATGATGATAGAGTGCCTACTTTTGTTTTCCTCTAAGTACAGTATGTGGGCTTTACTGATATATATTTTGGCTTCTCATACCTTTTTAGCTAAATACCCTTTTGCTAATTAAGTCAAATATAGATAAATCCAATGTTAATATTTTACAAATTCTGTACTGTTGTGCACTGAATTGAATGTATTTATTATATTGATATTAAATCCCACTTATATATTCTTTTCATTTATAAGTCTTTATCTTTCATGATTCCATTCATGATTACTTCCCAATATTGAACTGAAAATTATCTGGAAGAATGAGAAAATCTATAGACTACATAGAAACTTAGCAAAATATCTTAGCCTAGGGCTCCATATATAAAACTTCATCTATTTTGTACTGTATTATAGGTTTTAGTCACAATCAGAGTGTTGACACTTTTCTAAGTATGTGACTATAGCAGTTGCATTGTCTAGTGGTGGGAAGCAAGCTAGAGTACACAATTCAATAATATCATAAAGAATAACCATGAAGATTATTTATCTAAAAATAAAAGGTATAACTTAAAGAAATTATCAGCATTTTTACTGAGAACTTAGAACTACCAAAAGTCCTAGAAATAGCCAATCCTATTAAAGCTAAATAAGAAGTGGTTGCAGTGTTCTCCGTCTCTACTGTTGAATAATTTTTCTCCAATGAGGAGAGGCAGTGCTATTAATCCACCTTTGTTATAATTCAGACAGTAAATACGAAACATATCTGGATTAGAGAAAATGTGGCTCATATAGATCTGCTGTTACTAAACAGAAATCATCCAGTCTGTATGGGAGATTAGAAGTGTTGAGACTGAAATTATCTGCTTGATTTGAAGTGGTGGGAAAGATCTATCATCTGAATGGAAGTGATTTTATTACTTTATTCCTGAGATTTTCTATTTTGTTCATGTAAAATAACTGTTATACTAATTAATATGTATACATGAATATCTGTTTTAATTATGCAATAAACATATTACTTTTGCTGATCAGACTACAGTCCTAGTTATTCTTTCCTTCAATATAATTCTCACAGAACTTAATCATCTATCTTCAGAATAATAATAATAATATAAATACAACTATTATTAATATTTAGTACTTACTAACAATAATAAATATTTTTATAATGCTTCTTATGTGCTTGGCACTGTTCAAAGTATTTTAAATATTATTATTTTAATTTTTCTAATGACCCTGTGAGGTAGATATACTATGAGCTCCATTTTTAAAAAATGAGGACATTAAGGTTAAATTAGTTGCCTACAAAAAGCAACCTAGTTAAGTGGTAGATCTGGAGTTTGAACCCAAGCAGCTCGTCTCTAGAATCCATTCTTTTAATCATACACTAAACTTTCTCAATTATTAATACTATGTTCATACACTGTTCTAAGCACTCTACAAACTTCTCTATTCAAACATTTATATGGATAAAGATTATTTTGGCTGAAAGTAACAAAAAATGCTATTTAAACTCAACCAACAAGGAAATGAATGAATTCACATAATACTTAGTTCAGAAATAAGACAAAGTCGGGGTAGTTGAGTCAGCCTTTTATTATACTTACTGCAATAAATTGATGTTTATGTGTCCCCAAAATTCCTATGCTGAAATCCTAACCCCCAAGGAGATAGGGTCTTTTGGAGGTGATTAGGCCATAAAGGCAGAGCCCTCATGAATGGGATTAATGCTGTTGGGACTCAGAAAACAGTACCCCAAAATGAAGTCCTCAGAAGCAGCCTCAGAAGCAAAAGTTTTTCTCTGACCTTCTCCTGCCCTCCTGTCTCTCAGTCCCATTCTCCCCCAAGGCTGGCCACAGAAACCAGAATCCTCTTCCCCAAGATGGGTCATAGAAACCATAACTACTGTTCCTGAAAGCCTACCATAAAACCTAAAATAATTCTGTGTAAAAACTGGCAATAAAGAAATTATCTGACCTACCTTGTTTGACTGTAAGTCATAAGACTCCCATTCCAGAGAGGATCCTGCTCCACACCCAGAAGGAAAGAATACATGCTCAGAGAGGCCAAGAAGAATCTAGACAGACAGGCCTTGCTGGATTTCCCCACTCAGTGTATTAGCATTAGATCATACCCTTTTTGTCCAATCATATTTTATACTGCCGTCCATACTTTGTTAAACCTAAGCATAAAAATGGACAATTTCCCCTGTATTTTTGGATCTTCATTCTAAAGGCTCTTGTGCATACACATTAAATAAATTTGTATGTCTTTTCTCTTATTAATCAATCTGCCTTGTGTCGGTGATTTTTCAGTGAACTTTTAGGGGGCCAAGGGCTTTGGCCCCTATAGTGCTCTTATGAAAAAGACCCTAGAGACCTAACCCATCCCTTCCACCATGTGAGGACTTGGAAAAAGATGCCATCTGTGAATCAGAAAGCAGGCCCTTACCAGACACTGAATCTACCAGTACCTTGATCTTGGACTTCCAGCCTCCAGAACTGTAAGATATAAATTTCTGTTATTTATAAGCTATCCAGTTTATGGTATTTTGCTATGGCAGCCCAAATAGACTCAGGCATTGACATCAACAAGAAGCCAAATCCTTTCCATTTTTTCATTGTTGCCAAGTATGTCAGCTTCATCCTACAGCTTGTTCTTTAGGGTTGTACAAAGGCTTATAATGGTAACTTGGGTGGCATACTTCTACATTCATGTCTGTGTCAGTTCAGCTCCTCTGAAAAGCAAAAAGCAGGAATCAGTTTTACATACAAGAGATTTATTGGAGGAATGCCTGTGAAGGATAAAGGGGAGGAAGGAAGAGTAGGCAGGAGGATCCTTTAGCCCATGATGCAGGTCTAACACTTATTTCTGTCTTAGTCTATTTTGTGCTGCTATAACAAGATACTACAGACTAGGTAATTTATGAAGAACAGAAATTTGTTTTCTCACAGTTTTGGAGGCCAGGAAGTCCAAGATCAGGGTACCGGCATATTTGGTTATCTTGTGAGGGCTGTATCCTCCAGAGGAAAGGAATGCTGTGACCTCACATGGCAGAAGGCAGA
The DNA here is from genome assembly GCA_023783475.1 of Daubentonia madagascariensis. NCBI lineage: Eukaryota > Metazoa > Chordata > Mammalia > Primates > Daubentoniidae > Daubentonia > Daubentonia madagascariensis. The sequence continues at coordinate 3,278,386 of JAKFHU010000341.1, read as the reverse complement.
AGGGCAAGCAAGCTGAATGCTGCCTGAAGCCTCTTTTATAAGGCCCTTAATCTCATTTCTGAGGGAGGAGCCCTCATGGCCTAATCACATCTTAAAGGCCTTACCTCTTAATACTATCACATTGGCCATTGAGTTTCAACCCATGAATTTTGGAGGGGACACATTCAAATCATAACATCTATGAAGGGAAAAGTGACAGGAAAGAGACTAGATAGAAAGAATCTCAGACTGCAGTGCAGTTCCACACAAGTTTTGGTTAGGTTAATGGACAGTCCTCAAGCCAATATTGCCTATTAGAGAAAACTCATGTCCCACAGGAATGGACCTATGACAATACATCCACTGTGCTCAGTCAGTAACCTTACTGCAAATGCAGTGATTGGCCAAGAGAGGTGGCAGCTGAGGTTCTCAGTCAACTATGCTCACCTCAGCAATAGATCTGAGCAGCCTGTTTACATGATCACCCCAGCATCTAGTAAGAGAGAGAGTGACTTTCCATGGCTCTCAAAAGTGAGGAGGAACTTAACCAAAAACCTCTAACAAATCTCTTCTTGCATCTCATTGGTTATGATTAGACCCTAAACTAATTACTTGATAGTAGGATGGGATTATTCTTAAACCACTAAGATCTACTACATGTGTCTCAGGTGGACACCTAAACAAAATGTGGTTCTGACAGAAACAGGGAATGGGGAACAGAGGATAGATAGGCAACAATCAATACCCACTACATATCTTAATAATCCTATATAATTTGGTGCTATGGAAGCTACTGAATAGGACTTACAAACAAGGTAAAATGTATAATCTTTCATTGAAGTCATAAACTTGCAACTTCCCCTTTCACGGAGAATTACTTCTCATGAGAAGGAGCCAAATTTTTCATCTTGATAATGACCAAACCATCAAAATGGAATATTTCAAAATCTAAAGTCAATTTTTCTGGGTTCTGTCAATGGAAGGACACTAATTAGGGTTTAGTATGGAGTCCAATAGAATGCCTATTCCACAGGTACTCTTTCCCAGGATGTCAAAACAGTTGTTTAACATTTTAAAACCATCCATCCTCATCACAATCTCAAATTCCATAACAACGCTTAGCCTACTGAAGGAGCTCTAGAAATTTCATCCCAACATGACTCCTTAGTATAAAGAATATTTTTAATCAAAGGCTCTTAGAGATTAACAGGCTCATGGAAGAGGCTTTCCTTCTATTTGCATAAACCCGACTGACCTGATCAAAAGATCAAAGGGGACAATGGACTTTTCTTCCTATCCCTGTTATCTCAATATATACCAGGAAAGAAGATCAAGAATGCAACCAGACCTAGCCCAAATCATTTGAAACATAATACCTGTCTCTCAGGTTAATTTACAAGTCAATCTGTCTCCCCCATGTATTCATCCTCCCTAGCAACCATTTATGGCCCCGAAACAGAATTACCTATACTCCTCATTTTCCCCTCTCCTCTCTAAAAAGCATGTATAAAAATATCTGAACTTTATTGGGATATTGGGTAATCACTATGTGATTCTCCCCATGCACACAGTATTGGTCAATAAACATTTCTCTTATTAATCTGACTTAACTGTAAGTTGATCTTTCAGCAAACTTTCAGGGAAAAGGACAAGTTTCCCCTCACCCATACAATACATATACTAAATACTTCAGAAAATGTTTCCATAAGCTGGCACAATAATTTAGAAGTTTCTATTGAATTTTCTGAGAAAGTTATAAGATATCTGGTGATTGAAACAAATACATACTTCGAGTATGAAACCCTAGATTCAAGCCAAGCTCTCAAACTTGGTGACTTTGGTAAGCCTTATCACCTCTTTTATCCTCAGTTTCTTCATCTTGGAAATGGGAATCAATGCTTACCTCACATATCTGTTGCAAGGATTTAATGTGCTAGTGTTGGGCTTGCTCAGGGTGGGAAATCAAAATTCTATGGAATGGAATGGGGTAGATAAAGAACTCAGATAAAGACCACATTGAGGATGAAACAATAGCCACAGGGGTCTGGAGAGTCCAGAGGTTGTAAAGATAAGCGGCTGTTCCAGAGAGAACCCCCTTCCCCAAACGTTCATCCAAATCCTCTATAAAACCCACCACTCTCCCCTCCTTGGGGTGGACGCTATTTTAGGCCTCCACCCACCTGCACCCAGGTGCCAAAAATAAATGGTGTTTTGCTATATCTCAGGCTTGGGTGTCTTCCTCTCGGCTCCGACCTAAAATTTGGTGCTGAAACCCAGGAAGAACACACCAGGTGGACCTGACCTCTGGGACTCTAGCAGGCAAGGCTTGCAACTCGGGAAGCAGCAGGCAGTGGCAGCTCATCCTGGGCTTACTCCGAATCCTGCCTTCCTCCAAGTCCCTGGGTCATGGGTAAGGTATCCACAGATCTTTGACTGAATTGAGAGAGACCAGTCTCCATGGTTGATCAAGAGTCCCCAGGAGCCATTAACCTCCCTTGTCTCTGACGAGGTGGATGGGAGAAGTCCTGAGCTGTGCAGGGATGTCTCTCTCTCTAACTTTTCTCTGATCCTGGAATGTAGGCAGAGCACTCTATCTTGGCCAAGGTAAGGTATTGTCCACCCGGACTCTTCTGAACCAAGCAAGAGGCAGACACCAGATCGGGACTTGGATCCTCCTTTCCGACCTCCAAAATCCACTCCCTGAGATATCCTGTTCCTGGTGAGTGAGAGTTCACAAGTTTGATCTCATTTCCCGATCTCTCTCTCTTACTTCTCAAGTCATCTTGACTCAAAAGTCCTACTGGTATGCCAGAGGAGGCTCTTGGCCCTTGGGGCCCCCGTTGGACAAAGAGATGCCTGTGCCGACTAATCACTCCTTGCTTGCTCGTTGCTCCCATGCCATTCCCTTATTCTAGTGATGCCTAGAATTGAGTAGAATCGGTCCTGTGTGACCCCTACTCTTTCCAGGAACATGGGGAAGTCTCAGTCCACTCCTCCTAAAACTACCCCCTTGGGGTGCCTCCTCTGAAATCTCAAGACATTGAGTCTCACTGATGAAATATGGCCAAAACGGCTTCTTTTTCACTGTAACATGACCTGGCCACAATATAAATTAGATAAAAACTGCCATGGAAACTGCTTTACACAAAACATTGATCCACAGGCCTAATTAGGTTACCTATCAGGGCAACTAAAGTTTGCCATGTGAATAAGCTCCAGTTATGTCAGAAGAAATTTGGATCCAGTTGTCTTTTACAGACTGGTGAGTTGTGTTAATAATAATAGCTAAATCTCCTGAGTTGTCAACAAAAATACATATATGTTTAACTTTGAGGTTCTTAATAAGGTAAAAATGTAGACATGCCTAAACAAAAAGTGTCAGCAAATTAGAATAAATAAAACACCAAATAGATAGAGCACAAAACCAGAAACTTATGGTCAAAGGTTTATGAAGATATTTTGGTTTTGGTCTTTTAATTCCAGCTACAGGTACAGATTTCTTGACTGATTCCAAGCTCTGTGGAAGATACACATAAAACGTATTTCTAAGTCACTCTTAGTGTCATGTGATATTAACAGAGCTGTTAGGGATTCTGAGCTGTCCTAGAAGTTGTAGTTACAAGAGCTTAAATTGGAAGCTTAGTTTTCCCTTCATCTTGTCCATTTTTGATTTGCTAGCCGGTTATATGTACATTATGTTGCTATAACAAAGTTTTGCCTAGGAAAAAATTCCTAAACTGTTCATTTTTGTATAGTAATCTATTTTAAGATAAAAAATGAATGATTGTTAAACCCAAAGAAAATCTCTAAACAGTCTTACTCTCTAGAAATATTACATGTACTCAAGTTTAAACCCAAGTTGAAACGTTTTGAGACTATTTAGATTGTTCTTAAAACAGCTTAATCTTGATCCTCATGTAAAAAAAAAAGTGTTACAACTTTGTGTCATTGCTTGAGGTGTTAAAGGATTGGTAAGAAAGGTTAAACAGAAAGGAGATTAATATTGTAAAGAAAGGTTCTTGTCTGGAATATTTTGCCCTAAAATGACGAGTATTTCAGAAACCGGAAAGTTAGGACAAAACAGAAAGTTTTTAGGCATGTTTTGTAGATGGTCTGTGCAGGTTGAGATAAAGTTTATAAAGGGAATTTATGAAGGAATTTTGTATATGATCCAGTTGCTATAATTAAAAAGAAAAATTTTAGTTAAAACAAAGCTTTCTTGAGATATTAATTTTCTCTTAATGAAATTACATAATATACTCATGTGGATTCTATAACCTGTTTCCTAGGTTTTGACTAACTAAAAAGACTAAACAGTTATGGATAAGGTTTACACTCATATCTTCCTTTATCGCTTTTAGAATCTTTTGATGACTATCTCTCTTGGTTAAATAAATGCCCATTATTTTATAGTGGCTCGTGATTCTATTTGAACAAATGTTTCAAGCTTTTGATATTTGACAAACTTTCCAAAATCCAAATTCTAAATCCAGCCTTTTGACCTCAAACTAACTCTTTATATATTAGGGCCACTGAAGGTCTGAGAGACACATATTTAGGCTTATTTCATGTGTTAGAACTGTACAGGAAGCATTATCAAATCTAAAATGTGTTTAACTTTTGTTAGATTGTATTTGCATAAACATGTTATTAATATATGTTCCAATATTATAAAACATTGATATGTCTTAGTGTATGTTATCTGTAATAACTGTGGTTATTATGTTAAGTTGCTGTATGCCACAAAAATAACCAACTTTGTTTGTCAATTGTCTCTGTAACCATGGCTAGTCTAAGACTTTTTATTTTACTTTGATTCATCTCAGAAAGTGTTTTTTTTTTTTAAACTAAGTTCAAAGTTTACTTCTTCAAGGAAAGTCATGGAAAGGACTAAGTTCTCTTGAATACATGTTTCTGATAACCTTGGAGATTATATACCCCGGACCAAAACAAAACAAACTTCTAGAATTTTAATTAGAAAACTGATATGCCCATGAGTATCGCTAACTCAACCTCATGAGACCGAACTAAACATTTATGACTTTTTATTTAAAATGTTACTGATTCTCTTGCCTTGTTTCCAGACTCATGATGAGTTTTAAGGAAATAACAAGTTTACTTGATATCTCCAGGATTTAAAACTATTAAATCCTACCTGGCCCAACCTGTTATTCACTGCCAATGCCCTGTTACTGCAACCATCCTCCCTCTAAGCCCAGGGAATTATCACGGAAGAGGGGGCACGTGAGATTGTAAGGGCCGATTCAGAGGTATGGAATTAGTTTACACCCTCCAAATCAAGGAGGGGCACTCAAAGGCCTAGCAAATACTAACTGAAAAACTTAGTCTTTTCAGGCCACATGGTACAGATATCCATCCCAATCATAAAAAAATTTTCATGTTCCCATAGACTTAAAACTTCCTGAGTATAATTGTTCTCAGTTATGGGATTTTTGCAAAAGGAGATACAAGAAGTGGCTAATTTATCAGCCACTTTAGGACAAATTACTAAAGAGACTAAAATATCATGACACAATAAAACTCTCTAAATTCCTTAGCTTGAATGGTTAACAATGCTTATGTTTGCTACAACCAAACCAAGAATATAATAACTCAACACTTATAGATGAATTAATTTTGTAGCCTTGCCTTTGATATTTTGGTTTTTATTCTTATGTTGCCTAGAAGGTTTTAAAAGAGTTGATGAGTGCCTGTCTACCTCCAATCCTGAATTGCCTAAAACACTTATTGCTGTATTATCATTATATATTTCTTGTAAATGCCATACCAGATACAGGAAAAGGAAAAAACCCAATCAAAGACCCAGATCATGATAGTTCAAAGAATAGATCTGGTCCAAAATGGTTTATTCAGACCAAACCCAAGGCCTGACTCTCTCTGGCCCCTTAAACAATTGGCTATCAAATCAGGTCGAGTCATGTCCTTCCCCTAAGATGTGACATTGCCAATATTAAAACCATCCTCACCAAGACCAGATGACCAAATAGACAACTCTAGGAATGAGCCTTCCTAGTGCCATGGGACCTCCTGCTGGTTGGTGGCCTACACATGCATTCCATGAAATGATCTTTGGCCAACGGAGGAAACTGAGGACTAAACTCCGATCTTTTCCTTTTGTCCAAATTCCTTTCTAAGGGGGCCTAGTGAGTCACACCTACAAATTATAAAATCTCAGTAAACAGGTGTTTTATGATGAGGTTTACTTCCCAACCTGATTCCGGTATTGCATCACATGAAAGAAGACCCTTATCTTAACTCAAGCATTCCTTTCCACTGATTCCTGGACTTTGGAGAAAGCCTAACTCTTTCAGACAATTGTCAACTAAAGAATCTTTAAGCCCACCCATAACCTGTAAGTCCCCCCTTCGAGATGGCCCACCTTTTCAGGCAAAACCAATGTATGCCTTCCATGTATGCCCAACTTCCCAATTTTTCTAATTTTTAATTTTTAACCTTTTCCCATACCTTACCCTTCCTTTTCTTATATGTATATGATAAAAAGGATGGAATGTTGGGCTTGCTCAGGGTGGGAACATGAAAAATGTATGGAACAGAATGGGGTAGATAAAGAACTCAGATAAGGACCACATGGAGGGTGAAAAAATAGCCACAGGGGTTTGGAGAGTCCAAAGATTTTAAAGATAAGTGGCTGTTCCAGAGAGAACCCCCCCTCCTGAAATGCTCCTCCAAATCCTCTATAAAACCTGCCACTCTCCCCTCCTTGGGGAGGACGCTCTTTTCTGCCTCCACCCACCTGCACCCAGGTGCCCAAAATAAACGGCATTTTGCTGTATCTCAGGCTTGAGTGTCTTCCTCTCAGCTCTGACCTAACACTAGTCAATTACAAAATAATTTATAAACTATAAAGTGTTTACAATCTATAAATTCTAAATAAACATAAACTAGTAAGTAATACACTCTACTATACAAACCAAAGTATAATACATTACAAAGCTGTGAGGCACTAAGCTTGAGTGCGTGCATATGAAGTAAGCTGAAAAACTTAAGGTAAATAACAAGCCACAATACTCTTTCTGTATATGGGGGGAAAATGGGCTCCAGAATTTATGTATTAGTTGTCCAGTCTGAAAACAGTTGATTTTTTTTAATAATTTTTTTTTGTAGAGATAGGGTCTCACTATTGTGCAGGATGGTTTTAAACTCCTGGCCTCAAACCATCCTCCCACCTTGGCCTCCCAAAGTGCTAGGATTACAGGTATGAGCCACCATTCCCAGCCACTTAATTTCATTTACATGTATTCAATGAATATATAATACAACTTAATATTGTTATTGTTGGGCTTACCAAGGGTGCAAACTCAAAAATTGTATGGAAAGGAATGGGGTAGATGAAGAAGTCAGATAAGGGCCCCCAGAGGCTCCGGAGGTTGTAAAGATATCTCTGAACTACAAAGACTGGGATGAAGCTGACAGAAACTGGCGGCTGTTCCAGAAAGAACTCCCCCTCCCTAAACCTTTATCCAAACCTTCTATAAAACTCGCCACTCTCCCCTCTTCAGTGTGGATGTCCTTTTCATCCTCCACCCACCTGCACCCAGGTGCCCAAAATAAACAGCATTTTACCATGCCCCAGGCTTGAGTGTCTTCCTCTCGGCTCTGACCTAACATTTGGTGCTGAAACCCAGGAAAGAGGCACACTGGGTGGACCTGACCTCCGGGACTCTAGCAGGCAAGGCATGCAACTCAGGAAGCAGCAGGCAGCGGCAGTTCCTCCTGGGTCTGCTCCCCAAATCTTGCCTTTCTCTAACTCCCTGGGTCATGGGTAAGGTGTCCACTGATCTTTGACTAAATTGAGAGAGACCAGCCTCCTTGGTTGATCAAGAGTACCCTGGAGCCATTAACCTCCCTTGCCTCTGACGAGGTGGCTGGGAAAAGTCTCAAGCCATGTAGGGGTCTCTCTCTAACTTGTCTCTGATCCTGGAGTGAAGGCAGAGTGCTGTAGCTCAGCCGAGGTAAGGTATTGTCTACCCGGACTCTTTTGAACCAAGCCAGATGCAGACACTGGACTGGAACTTGGACCTTCTTTGCTGACGTCCAAAATCCACACCCTGAGATATCCTGTTCCTGGTAAGTGAGAGCTCACAAACTCGTTCTCAGTTCCTGATCTCCCTCGTTCTTGTTTCTCAACTTGTCTCGACTCAAAAGTCCTAGGTAAGCCAGAGAACACTCTCGGCCCCTGGGGCACCTGTTGAACACAGGGCCGCCTGTGCCAACTAATCTAATAACTCGTTGCTCGTCACTCACTCATCATTCCCGTGCCATTCCCTCATTCTAGGGATGCCTAGAATCAAGTAGAATCAGTCCCGTGTGGACCCTACTCTTTCCAGGAACATGGGGAACTCTCAGCCCACTCCTCTTAAAACTTCCCCTTGGGGTGCCTCCTCTGAAATCTCAAAACATTGGGTCTCACTAATGAAGCCCAGCCAAAATGGCTTCTCTTTTACTGTAATACTGCCTGGCCACAACATAAATTAGATAATAACTTCCAGTGTCCTGAAAATGGAACTTTTAACTATAACATATTACATGATCTGGACAATTTCTGTCATCACAATGACAAATGGTCTGAAATTCCATATGTCCAAGCCTTTTTTTACTCTCCACTTATGGCCCTCCCTATGTCTAAATTGCAATCTGGCATAGTTTCATATAATTTAAAATCTTAAAGTCATGCCTTCCATGTATTGATTTATGACTTTACCTGTAATCCCTGTCTTCCTGAAATGTATGAAGCCAGGCTGTGGCCCAACCACAGCGAGTCCACTTGCTCAGGGCTTCTTGGGTGTGGCTCCAGGTCATGGTCCTCATATTTGACTTAGATTAAACCTCTTTGAATTATTTTGCAGAATTTGGCTTCTTTTCCATTGACAAGATTGGCACACCATCCTCCTAGTCCCAGACCACCTGTTTTTGGTTGATGGTCCTGGGTTTACTCTGAGCTGGTTCTTTTTCTAGGAATTGTTTGGGATCTTAATTTAGATTTGGAGGTGCATTCTAAAGGGTCTTTTCCATTGTCTTTTCATCCTGAAATTAATCTCAAGTGGCTTTTCTGTGCATTTGGGAAAGAGGAAACTGAACTGTCCTGTTTGCAGATAAATGTGAGACTGAGTTCCTCAGCTTGGAAGAGGCAGGGCTCCTCTGGGTGACCTGGGTCCTGAGTGGGAGTTGCCTGGGGCAATTCCCCAGGGCGAGAGTGGCCCTCTAGGGAACCCCCCAACAAATTAATTAAAAGAAGACTCATCCAGGAAACGCATATAAGAGCTGACCACTCGATGTTTTGAGCCCTCTTGGAGGTACTAGACCCCCAAAGAGAGAAACTGAGACACGTAAGAGGGTGGGACCAACTCAGTGGTGAAACATTGAGAAGCCCCCACCCACAATCAGCACACTCTGACCCATTACACTAAACCCTAGACTACAGTTCAGTTGCTTCTTTGAAGAGAAATGGGAAACAAATCCTTTAAAAATGAGTAAAGACAAGGAGAATGACCCCCTTTAGGCACCCCAGTTGGTTTATGGCACTTCTACTTGCAAGTATTTGTGTAAATGGAAAGGTTCAAAGGCATGCCAGGTTTTCCAGGGCTCCAGTTAGTTATACCCAATTCTTGTGCACAAGTTTTTACTAAAGGGCAAATTACAGCAAGGAAAATTCAGAACTCATATGGTTGACCTGCCACTATAGAGTTTAAAAAGTCTCTCAAGCTATTTCTCTCTTTTCTTTTCTGGCTACTCTAAAATCTGCTAACTTTTTCCATTGAGGTTGAGACAACTCATTGTTTGTGGTATTTGCAATTGAAAGGCTACCTGGAGATCCTGCAGCCAGTTCTAGCTAAATATGTCAACATTGAAAACACATTTTGAACTGAAGAGAAAAAAAAGGGGTAAAGAGATTTTTTAAAAATCAAATTGCCATGAAAACTGCTTTACCCAAAACATTGATCCACAGGTCATAGAGCTTAAATTGGAAACTTTAGTTTTTCCTTGATCTTGTCCTCTTTTGATTTGCTAGCCAGTTATGTGTATATTATGTTGCTATAACAAAGTTTTGCCTAGGAAAAAATTCCTAAACTGTTAATTTTTGTATAGTAATCTATTTTAAGATAAAAAATGAATGATTATTAAACCCAAAGAAAATCTCAAAACAGTCTTACTCTCTAGAAATATTACATGTACTCAAGCTTAAACCCAAGTTGAAAAATGTTTTGAGACTATTTAGATTGTTCTTAAAACAGCTTAATCATGATGCTCATGTAAAAAAAAGCGTTACAACTTTGTGTCATTGCTTGAGGTGTTAAAGGATTGGTAAGGAAGGTTAAACAGAAAGGAGATTACTATTGTAAAGAAAGGATCTTGCCTGGAATTTTTGTCCTAAAATGACTGGTTAAATGGGAAAGTTTGGACAAAACAGAAGTGTTTAGGCATGTTTTATAGATGGTCCATGCAGGTTGGGATAAAGTTGATAAAGGGAATTTATGAAGGAATTTTTTATATAATCCAGTTGCTATAATTAAAAGGATAAATTTTAGTTAAAACAAAGTTTTCTTGAGGTATTAATTTGCTACTCATTTGGATTCTATATCCCGTTTCTTAGGTTTTGACTAACTAAAAAAACTGAACTTTAAGGATTAAGGTTTACACCCATATCTTCCTTTATCACCTTTAGAATCTTTTGATGACTATCTTTCTTTGTTAAATAAATGCCCATTATTTTATAGTGGCTTGTGATTCTGTTTGAACAAATGTTTCAAGTCTTTGATATTTGACAAACTTTCCAAAACCCAGATTCTAAATCCAGCCTTTTGACCTCAAACTAACTCTTTGTATATTAGGGCCACTAAAAGTCTAAGAGAGACACATTAGACTTATTTGGCATGTTAAAACTGTACAGGAAGCATTGTCAAATATGAAATATGTTTATGGTTATTATGTTAAATTGCCATATGTCACAAAAATAACCAACTTTGTTTGTCAAATTGTCTCTTTAACCATGGCTAGTCTAAGACTTTTTATTTTACTTTGATTCATCTCAGAAAGTTTTTATTCTACACGACTATGTCCAAAGTTTACTTCTTCAAGGAAAGTCATGGAAAGGACTAAGTTATCTTAAATATAGGTTTCTGATAACCTTGGAGATTATATACCCCTGTACTAAAACAAAACAAACTTCCAAGACTTTAACTGGAAAACTGATATGTCCATGAATATCACTAACTGAACCTCATGAGACCAAACTAAATTCTTATGACTTTTTATTTAAAATGTTACTGATCCTCTTGCCTTGTTTTCCAGAGTCATGACAACTTTTAAGGAAATAACAAGTTTACCTGATATCTCCAGGATTTAAAACTATTGAATCCCGCCTGGCTCAACCTGTTATTCACTGCCAACACCCTGTTCCTGCAAGCATCCTCCCTCTGGGCCCAGGGACTTATAACGGAAGAGGGGGCATGTGAGATTGTAAGGGCCGATTCAGAGGGATGGAATTAGTTTAGACCCTCCATATCAAGGAAGAAATTTTCCTGCTTCCCTTCAACTTAAAACTTCCTGAGCATAATTGTTCTCCGTTATGGGATTTGTGCAAAAGGAGATATGACAAGTGGCTAATTTATCAGCCACCTTAGGACAAATTACTAAAGAAACTAAAATATTGTGACACAACAAAACTCTCTAAATTCCTTAGCTTGAATGGTTAACAACGTTTATGTTTGCTACAAGTCTGCAACTAAACCAAGAATATAATAACTCAACACTTATAAGAAAAATTAATTTTATAGCCTTGCCTTTGACATTTTGACTTTTATTCTTATGTTGCCTAGAAGATTTTAAAAGGGTTGATGAGTACCTGTCTACCCCCAATCCTCTCTGGCCTAAAACTCTTATTGCTGTATTATCATTATATATTTCTTGTGAAGGCTATACCAGATACAGGAAAAGGAAAAATCTCAATCAAAGACCCAGATCATGATAGTCCAAAGAATAGGTCTGGCCACAATGGTTTATTCAGACCAAACCCTAGGCCTGACTCTCTCTGGCCCCTTAAACAATTGGCTATCAAATCAGGTCGAGTCATGTCCTTCTCCTAAGATGTGACATTGCCAATATTAAAACCATCCTCACCAACACCACATGACCAAACAGAAAACTCTAGGAATGAGCCTTCCTAGCGCCATGGGATTTCCTGCTGGTTGGTGGCCTACACATGCATTCCATGGAATGATCTTTGGCCAGCAGGGGAAACTGAGGACTAAACTCTGATCTTTTTCTTTTGCCCAAATTCCTTTCTAAGGGGGCCTAGTGAATCACGCCTACAAATTATAGAATCTCAGTAAACAGGTGTTTTATGATGAGGTTTACTTCCCAACCTGATTCCGGTATTGCATCACATGAAAGAAGACCCTTATCTTAACTCAAACATTCCTTTCCACTGATTCCTGGTCTTTGGAAAAATCCTAAATCTTTCAGCCAATTGTCAATTTAAAAAAATCTTTAAACCCACCTATGGCCTGTGGGCCCCCACTTCAAGATGGCCCACCTTTTCACCTTTTGGGGTCAAACCAATATATGCCTTCCATGTACGCCCAATATCCCAATTTTTCTAATTTTTAATTTTTACCCATACCTTACCCTTTTCTTATATGTATATGATAAAAAGGGTGGAATGTTGGGCTTACTCAGAGTGGGAACTCGAAAACTGTATGGAATGGAATGGGGTAGGTGAAGAAGTCAGATAATGGCCCACGGAGGCTCTGGAGGTTGTAAAGATAACTCTGAACTACAAAGGCTGGGATGAAGCTGCCAGAAACTGGCGGCTGTTCCAGAAAGAACTCCCCCTCCCCAAACTTTCATTCAAACCTTCTATAAAACTCGCCACTCTCCCTTCCTCAGTGTGGATGTCCTTTTCATCCTCCACCCACCTGCACCCAGGTGCCCAAAATAAACGGCATTTTACCATGCCCCAGGCTTGAGTGTCTTCCTCTTGGTTCCAACCTAACAGTCATTTTTTATTATGAAAAATGAATATTTTTAGTGCAAGGATTTTTATATTGTTCATGAATGCTCATATAATGCTATGGAAATATTGAGCAGGGTTTTTTTTAACATTTTTAAATTTTGCATTTTAACAGAAGCTTTGTGGATAAAAAGATAAAAGCTTCATCATAGGTCTTATGAAGACTGCCTTTCTATGGTACATATTAAGCCCCACCAACTTCTGTCATGATAGGAGCTATGCACAAACCACTACAATTATATAGGATGCTATAATACTCAGGACAGTGCCTCATATTAAATCTAAAAAGTTTCAAAAGAATGTCACTGTGGTGTTCTTCCTTTCACTAAAGTCAATTTGACCATAGAATCCGTTTGGTTTTTAATATTCACCTTTTTTAGTGCTCACACAGGTGTTCTGGATCAAAGACAGATTTCTTATTAATTACCTTACAGTAAACAATAAGTACATTCCACCTTGATGGTACCCCTAACCTTACCCCTGAGGTAACAGGATGAGAGCCATATCAAATTTCTTACTCAAGCAATAGAAATTTCATGAATGAATGACAGAGAACAATGGATTTTTTCTCCCTTTATATACAGAAGAAAGATGCCAATCTCCTTTGTGGGGGGTGGGGGGGAAGGAGGAGGAAGGGGGGACTGGCTTCTTTGAGATGGAATGGAAATAATCCTAGATTCTCAACCTAACCTTTTGGAATGTAAATATGTCTTTGAAAGAGTTAGATAAACCCCAGGTGTCTCCAGTTGCTAAGTTCTAAAGATGTCTCCAAGGTCTGGGAAATGCCTATGGATATAGAGCTCCAGGCTTTCTGACACCTTGGCTCTTAACCTATGGACTTAGTTTGAGTTGTAACCATTTATCCCTCTTGGGTCAGAGCAATTAACTAGACAAGTGGTGATAGATATATTTTTTATTGTATGTAAATAGTGAAATGTACCTAGGGGAAAAAAAAGCAAACATCCCCTATCTTCATACTGTATACATGTCTTTGTCACAGGAAGCTAGGGATATTTACAGGAGCAACAGAGAAATCCAAGGAAATTTTATTTCCCCACAAGTCACTTATTTAAAATACAAATTAGCCCACCTACTCATTCTGTTCCTAAAGGGCATGACTTGTACAATGTACATTCTTGTACATTCTTGTACAATGGTTATATTTATGTTAATAGCAAAAAGGAGATAATTTAGGACATTTGCATTCATAATTCAAGGAATAATTTGTAGAGTGTTCCTCTTTCTACAGGTGGAAATGGAGTTGATATACACACAAACATATATAAATGTATAAGCCACATCAGTTTCATTAATTTAGTTCCTTGTTATTCACTGCAGAAGGACTGCTTAAGTCCTGTAGTCCACTGCCATTACTGGAGCTATTACAAAAACTGCCGTGTTCATTTTCATTGCCTGGAAAGATAGACTTTTATTCCAATGATTTTTTGTCAGAGAGAGTGATGGGTTAGCAAAATGAGAGTCATGTTGCCTGAATTAACTATATAAGCAGCCAGGGACTTCTGAGTACCTTCAAGCCTTTTATAATAACAACACACTTTCATCCCAGTTGCTGGTGAATGAATGTACTCTGTTATTTTATTTCACTCACTACATATCAATAAAGTACAGTAATCAAAACAATAGTTACCGAAGCATGGAGCTCTTGGTGGACAGCAGATGGCACTATAAGTAACCCAAAAGTGGCATGCCCAAAGGCTTCTAGGAATGCTCCCTCCCAAACAGACTATTTCTCCCTCAAGCTCCTCAAAATGTTTAAGAGGTGAAGTTGACCTAGTCTCTTCACATTCACTCTAACAGACTGAAATTCTATTTTCATAGCTTCAGTTTCACCCGGACATAGGGAATCTTCATCCACCTTCCCATTCATTTTTACTCCCTTGATTCTGATTGTCCACAAGATCTTTTCAATTAAATCATTTTATATGACCTAAAATTTGGCTCTGGTAAGAATGTTTCCAGAACACCCCCAAATTCCTCATCACTGTCAGCATTACTACTGATACTGACTAGTTGCCTGGGAATCATTTTTGAAACCCCTATATTACCTCAGTGAATTTTCTGGATCTACCACTGATTTTATATTTTCACAGAGAGGGTTCTAATCTAAACCCTAATCCATCCACCCCGAGGCAAATGTAACATCCTCCTTTTTTCTAGTTTTTCCCCATTAGTCTGCTCTACCTGTGTAATGTTTCTCTAGTCCTTCCTTTTGTTAATATCTTGAATTTTCTCTTATACTCTTCAAATGTAAGGATAAGGTAGTATTACCCAAATAGCAAAAGGTATGTCTTATCACTAATTAGACATCTTCCATTCTCCCTCCTTTCAGTGATCCTGATGCTGGACAAACATGGAAGTATTTGTATAATTCAAGATGAATTTCACAGCTGAATGTGTTCCTATGATTGCCTTGCTGAGAAACATTTTATTATTTTCCAAAATTTGTGAATCGTCTTGTTCCATGGTCCCAGGCAACAAAAGATAACACAAGGAAATTAGCATAATAAGAGATCTATCCAAACATATCTATCAGTGGAGAAATGGAAAAGGTGTACAACCAAATGCCTTACTAATCTGCATCATGTTTCACAGTAACAAAGGAGCAATGAGGCTGGATGTTGAATCGCTGCATGGGAGATATGCAAATTTCATTTTAAAACCTCATACTCATTGAAGAGACCTTGTTAACGGAAGGTTGGAAATTAGCCTCCCATCACATACAGCATGAGATGACTGCTAAGGATTTTACAAAAATTAAAATCAGAGCATTTCACAGCCAAGATGGAAACCTGCCATATGTCCTCTAATGAGCACAAGGCAAATTAAAATATTAATTCAAGTGGATGCCCATTGTGTTAAGGTATCATGAGACTGCTGACAGTTTTGCTTACAACTTAACAATACATTTCTTCATGTGACTTAAAAATAATTGAGACCTTTCCTTGGGCACTGCCCAGTAGCTTTTTCAAAGTTACATGAATCTCAAAAGCTTTTTGTTCCTTAGATAAAGAATATATTTCTCAAATATCAGCATACTAGATTTTCTTACACTAAAAGCCAGTCTTCACAAAGAATAAAAATATTAAGGACATTTTATAAAGAGGCTAATTAAGAGAGCAGTTTTCTTTATTTCTGTAACACAGGGAATGGCCTGAAAAAAAACAGCAAAAAATATTTTCTGTCTCTTTAAAACATCCTCCACTCCTTTTTGAGAACTAAAACCTGCATTCCTGCCTCAGGCCAGTAGTTGGGAGGGGTAGGGTAAGTCTTTTGTTATTTGTGCTAAAAGAGATGGCTCAGTCGGGACCTGTTAAAGGGAAGTCAGGGGTGGAGGTCAGGAGAGATTGTCTTCAGCAGATTTCAGAGATCAGAATCATCAACTGTATTTGAAACAGTAATTGCCTGAAGCTAAGAACCCACCCTTTAAATAAGTCTCCATCCTCCCCTTTGCCAGCAAAGTAATAAAAGTTCTCTTTCCTCCCTACCCAAACCACTTGTCCTCCTTCTTCTGATTTGGCCTTCAGTAACATTTCCAAAGGTAATCGGTAGACCACCAACTATTTTACTAATAACACACAATGAGCATTAATTAAAGCACACATTAGGGCTTTCTTCTTTTTTGGACATGTTAGAGGGTTGGTTGGTCTTTGTTAATTTTAGCTTTGGGATAAAAGACTGGCATTGATTTGGCAGGCATTAATTTTGTGCTTCATACAGCTTCCAAGCTGATGTATTGATGTCAGGAGCTCTTTTTAAGATTTGCAAAGTATTATTAAAGCACTTGATCTGTTCTCATCACAGAAAAGGGTTCATATAACTTACTTGTTTCTCTGTGTAAGAGACATAGCTCAAATTATAAATGAAAACTTATTATTATAGTTTTGAGTCTGACTTACTTTCTGTCATGACCAGTATTTTCCAGCTAACATGCGAAAATGTCTACAATGATCCCCTTTAAAAAAAACTTACCTCATCAGATGTGGTAGGTGGTGACAGCATGAGAGTTTGTATATTCCAGCCACTAAATGTATGACAGCAATTTCAAAACAAACTTCCTGTGCAAAGCTCCATCATAATGGATTAGAAAACACATAGCCCATGTCTTCTAACAAGAAAGTACATTCATTCTTTTAAATCTGAACTATATCATGACATAGCCAAAGCATGTGTATTACCCAGTGTGATATAGTTCAGATGTTTGTCCCCTCCTTATCTCATGTAGAAATTTGATCTCCAATGGTGGAGGTGGGGCCAAGTGGGAGGTGCTTGGGTCATGGGGCTGGATCTTTCATGAATGGCTTGGTGCCCTCCCAGGGTAATGAGTGACTTCTCCCTCTATTAGTTCAGGTGAGGGTTGGTTGTTTAAAACAGTGCAGGCACTCTCTCCTCTCTCTCTTGTTCCCTCTCTCCCCATGTGACATGCCTGCTCCCCTTTTGCCTTTCACCTTGATTGGAAGTGCTCTGAAGCCCCCACAAGAAGCAGATGCTGGCATCATGCTTCTTGTACAGCCTACAGAACTGTGAGCCAAATAACCTCTTTTCCTTATAAATTACCCAGCCTCAGGTATTTCCTTTACAGCAACACAAAAAGGACTAAGACACCCAGTCAACATTATACCTTATTTGTAAGTATCCCCCATATCCACAGTGTGTTTTCTTTTGACTTTTAGGTAACAAATCACCTCCTCTAGACAGGATTTTCTTCTTATTCCTTTGAATAGACTCTTAAGGCAAGCTGCAGTATAACAGATATTGACAAATGATGTAGCTATGTGTCACTGAAGATGACCAGAGAAATTTTAACATTTTGTTGATATTGGGTTTACTCAGCTATATAATAATAATTATATTTGGGCAGTGCAATAGACTCATAGAGTCATGACACTGAAAAGAGCTAGTGGTTATCAAATTTTTTCCATGGACTCCAAGCTGAAACAAGTGTAAGAGTCCTAATGTATTTATGCTGACTCTTCCTTTCCACCTTGAGGGCACTTCTCTGCCTTCCTTTCAGCTAGAAAGCAAGAAATATCTCTTTAGTCTTCCACTTTCCTTACGCTTCTACATCTTTTCTGCCCAATTCACCTACTGTCATGGCTTCAAGTGTTACCACTTTTTTGAAGGCTCTCAAAACTTTAATCTGTACATCAGTCACCTCTAGTTTGTAATTTTGAACTGGCCATTTCTGCCCAGGTTATCTGCCACCATCTCGAAAGTGCTATGTATCAAAAATGGAATGTCTTTCTCCTTCCAAAATCAAATGCCCCTCATAACATGCCTATTTCATTCATCCAGGCCCCAAGGTTTGGAAACTCTTTTGGGCTTATAACTAATCAGTTACCAAGTTCCTTCAATTCTTTTGTTTTAGTTTTGACACTCATTACTCCCTCCCCATTCCTACTACCACCATCTTTTTTCAAACTCTTATCAGTTCAAGCATGATTTATTATAATAGCCTCCCAACAAGTCTACTAACCTCTGGTCTGTATACTCCACAAACCCATTGCACTCTATTATATTAAACTTTTAAAAAATATGCAAACTTTTTGTCATTTAAACTTTAAAGCTTGGAGTAGGTAAGAATGAGCTAGGGAAGTGGTTCTCCAACTTTAGCACTTCTCGTAAATGGGACTGACTATATAATTTGTGGGGCCCAGGGTAGAATGAAAATGTAGGGCCCTTTGTTAAAAATATTATGCCAAAAATTATTCTTAAAAATTACTATGAATTTCAAGACAGCAGAAGCAAAGCATTGAACCAGGTCCAGTTGGGATCTGAGAATCTGCATTTTTAATATGTCCCCTAGGAGATTTGGAAGTTATCATCAGTAGACAACACTGACTAGGGAAACAATGACCTAGGGAAATATCACACAGGGCTAAAGTTGCTCAGCAGAGAAAGGTCAACAGTTCAAATTATAGTGTCAAAACTATATGACAAATTTTGGCTAATCTGGTGGAGGGAGCATTGTAAGAAGGATCTGAGGTTATGATGTTACTCTAAAACAGTACCAAGTCAAGCAGAAGCAAAGTCAATCATCTACAGGATTAAATTCACCTCATTATCCTAAATTTCAAAGGCTGACAGTAACAGTACTCCATCCTGATTTTAACAACTTACAATCCATTACTTTCCAACAAGAACTCTTTCCTCCAGAAGGGGCTGAATATTCAGGCTATAACAGCAGTGGTTATACTGCCTTCCCTTCCAAGTACTCACTCCCTTTACCCTTTAAGACTCAATTCAAACTTCGTCTCCTCTACATAACTTTCTCTAGTTTATTGAACATAGAATTTTAGAGTTGGAAGGATGCTTAGATATCATCTAGTATAATGCTTTTGTCTATAGATGATGAAATCAAAACCCAGAAATTTAATGATTTGTTTAAAATTACAGAGTCAGTGGGCAAAGATCAGAATTCCTAGCCTCACCTTTGATCCATAGCCCCATGCTCTTGCCACTGCACCACGTTATTCCTTTTGATATCTCTCTTCTCAAATCCTATATCATATACTCATTCATGCATTCACTTATTCATTCAATAAATATTTCTTGGGGACATACTCTTTTCCAGGGAAAAAATGGAATGGGTACGGTCCCTGCTATCATGTAGTTTACTCTAATTAGTGTCATTATCTTTCCCATTTATTTTACACACTTCTCAGTGTTTTGTACCGCTATGGGACCTTTAGTGTTTATGCTTTATATACACAATGAAACTTTGTACTACTTTAAGACAATAATTTTGGTTTTATGGCTTTCTTCCCCATATCCCCTAGATAACACTATTGCCAATCCTTCATTGTATGAGGCTGTCCTATGAATGGAAGGGTATTCAATAGCTCTAGTCTCCATCCACAGAATTCCAATAGGATCCCAGTCATTGTAACAATTGAAACTACCCCCACACATTTCTAAACACCCACAGTTGGGCAAAATCATCTCCATGTTAGAACTATCCCAAGTTGAGAAATACTACCCTAGTACAATGTTCTGTGCATACTATTCATAAAATGTTTTCTTGTATCATATTGTTAGAGAAATGCCAGGCAAAATTTCATAGATGATATAAGCACTCGCAGAAAGAAGAGTGGACCAAATATAGAACCTCGTGAGAAATAACTAAAGATAAAATAATTTGCTATAGGCTATTGGTAGCAACGCAAGATATAAGAATAGTAGTGTCTCCACATTTTTTCAAGTTCTTCTCAAATAATTGATTTCTAATTTGAATTTGAGCCACTTAGAATTAAAATTCCCTAAATATTCTATAATTACACCCTCCAAGCTTCTCCATTAAACTTGATCTTCTTCCTCCCTTCTGTTTTAGAGGAAGTCATGTCTAAACCCATTTTCAAGGGGAAAGTACATCTGAACCCATGACCCTATCTTCTAGAACTTTCTCAATAGAATCACTATTACCCTTACTAATACTATCTATACCAAATAAAAAAGAATCAACATTAATGATCACTTATCACAGTCACACACTCTTATGTAGGATGTAGATTCATTTCTAACTGTAATTCTGCAAATCTTATTTTATTTTAATACCAGTGCTACAGGGTGTAAATAGCAAATGTGATTATTCTGACTTTACAGATGAGTAAAATTGGGATCACAAAGTGGTAAATGATTTGCCAATAAACATATATCTGGAAAATGGCAGAGCCAGCATATAAGCTCTAGTCCCTTGCCCACAAATTCAACAATCTTTCCAACGCATTTCCTATTTTATCTTCCTTTTCTTGAATTTCCAATGTTTTCTACAGCTTTGGTAACTTCTTCTCACACCCACAAATATGTTCAAATGTCGCCACTATAAATAAATAAATTAAATAAATAAATAGCTAGCAAATCTACACTCTGCCTGCCTTTCTCTTAAACTTTCCCTTTCTTTCTCTTCTCTTCATTATCAAACTGAATGAAAGAAAAATCTATTATTTTTCACCACTGAGTCATTCCTAAATCTATTACAATTTGGCTTCTGCCCCCACAACTCTACTGAAGTCGCTTTCAATAAGGTTAGCAGTGATTTTTTTAATTATCAAATTCTATGGACTCTCCATGTTTCTCTTAATACTCAGCCTCTCTATAGCAGTTGACACAGGTAACTATACCCTCTCCCTTACTGAAATATTCTCCCTTGCCTATCATGAAACTATACCTTTCTAGTTTACCTCATACATATTTTTGCATTTAGTTTAGTCTTTTTAGCCCTATCTTCTTCCTCTACCTAGCGTTTAAATGTAGACAGAGCCCAAGGCTCTGCCTTTCTTTATGGTCCACATTCCTTCCCTTAGATACTCTCATCCTCCCACATGTCTCCTACCATCACCTCTCCACAGATGAAAGTAGAAATTTCTTTGCTTCTTACCTCCAAATATATATTTCATACTGCTCCATGAATAGTTAAAAATAAACGATTTTGCAGCTTCTCAAATTTTCCTTTTTCCCATCTAAAATCTATTCCTTTCCCTGTGATGCCTATCTAAATTAATACTAATCTTATTTCAGATGGGTTTTGAAGTCCTATCTATATTATCCCTGCAATTTTCTCACATTTATACAGAAATCTACACTCCCATAGCCTTAGTCTAGGCCCCTAACAACTCTGAACTGTGCCACCTATAAGAAAATCATGTTACCCATCTCCCAGGACTACTGTTGAGTCAAACTAAGTGATATATGTGAAACATCATTAAAACTTATAAAGTAAATACCAATAAAATTTACAGATTTTAATATTCACTTTGATGTTTTTTCTATTTTTAATAAGAAATCATTTAATAAAAAACATTGGCTGGAGGCCAGGAGTTCCAGACTAGCCTGGGCAACATAGTGGGACCCCATCTCTACAAAAAAATTAAAAAATTACCCTGGCATGGTGGCATGTGTCTGTAGTCCTAGCTACTCAGGAAGCTAAGGCAGAAAGATCACTTGAGCCCAGGAGTTTGAGGCTGCAGTGAGCTATGATCACACCACTGCACTTCAGCCTGGGCAACAGAGTGAGACCTGGTATCTAGGAAAAAAAAAATTTTAAGTTGAAATTTTGTTGAGGAATGAATTTAAAACAAGTATCCTTGAGAATGAACCCAATGGATTGTCTATCATCTGTTTCAAGGTAGTTTTTCCCCCCCATACACTATTAACTTGTATTAAATGATTAGAAATTTCATTACTTTCTGGGGAAAAAAAATCGTGAAAAGAGAGTCAATTATTGGAGTTACTGGAGACAAAATTAGGTGAGCCCAGAAATTGATTAATGTCCATGAATGGAAATTTAACAGTAATTTCAATGTATTTCCTAGGTGAAAGAAGAAATCATAATGAATATTACAATATATTTAGAACTAAATAATAAAGAAACTACATTGTATTAAAATATGTAGAATGCTAAGAAAGCAGTACTTAGACATAAATTTATAGCTTTAAATGATCATATTAGAAAAGAAAAAATATAAAAAGAAGCTCAATCTTAGTAGCAATCAGGGAGTGCTCATTATAAAACAAAATTACATATATTATACACTTACCAGATAGAGGAAATTTATAAGTTAGAGCATGGGAACTCTCATACACAGCTGGTGGGAGTATAAACTGGTACCCAGTGAGAATAGATTTGTACAAACTGTTAGATAAAGAGTAAACCTTATCCTATTAAAGGTTACCTTACATAAATTTCATGTATGTATGTATGTATACACACACACACACACATCCCCCCCATAATGGTAATAACTACATCGTGAAGGCAGAGAGCAGACTATAATCAACAATGACCACACAGAGGGATATTGGAATTGGTAATTGTTATTTCATGATCTGAATGGTGGTTATTTATTAATTATTAATTAAACTGGATATATACATATATATTTAGTCTTCTGTATGTATATCTAAATCCAAAAATAGTTTAAAAAGAAAAAAATCAAAATTAATGAGCTAAACATGTAACTGAAAAGAATGTTAAGAAAAGAATATCAGAACAAATCTAAAGAAAATAGAAGGAAGGAAATAATAAACCTAAGATCAGGAATTAATGAAATAGAAGACATAAAATAGAGGCGATAAATAATGCCAAAATGTAGTTCTTAGGAAACACTAAAAGACAGGATGACATCAGTAAGATGGCAGAATAGGAGGTACTTCACTTGTATCCTCCCCCACAGCAACAATAATTTGGCAGCTATCCATAGAAAAAATTACCTTTGTGAGACTTTTGAGATCCAGGTAGGAGACTGTGATATTCTGGTGGAGCCCAAGATCAAGAAGGGCTATTTTACTTGTCAATCATACCTCAATATAGCTGGGGGGGAAAAGAAGATGAACTGTCGGTAAAATTAATCAAGAAGGAAAAGAGCCAAAGCACTATATTAGGAAAGTAAAAGTTGGCATGATTCAGCTATAACAAGGATGAAATAGATAAAAGGGCAGTACAAACAACATTATGTCAATACATTTGAAAACGCAGATAAAACAAATAAATTCTTAGAAATATATAAGCGCCAAAAAATGTTCCACGGAGAAACAGAACCTGAATGGTCTTCTAATGATTAAACAAAATGAATCGGTAGTTTAAAAATATTTGATCAAGAAAATCCAGGCCCAAGTGACTTTACATGTGAGTTCTACCCTACATTCAAGGAACAGACAATCTTACACAAACTATTCCAAAGAATAGAAAAATAGGGAAAACTCTCTTAGGCATTTTATGAGATGATATTTTTAAAAAGACAAAGACAGTACAAGAAACAAATCAAATCAATGAACTCCATGAGCATAAGTATAAATTGATTCAAAAGATACAATGCAATTACAAATGAAATCTTACAGGTTGTGTGTGTGTGTGAGAGAGAGAGAGAGAGAGAAACTTGACAGAACAAAGGATGAGAGAATAGACAAAATAGACCAGAAGAATAGGGCTAGGGTACCTGCCCTGTCAATTTTTAAGACTTATTATAAAGTTATAGTAATAAAGACAATGTGGTATTGGAGCAGAGATGGACATATAAACCAATGAAGCAAAATAGATAATTTCCAACAGACCCATGTATATGTGGAAACTTGATTTATGATAGAGCAAACATCACAGATCAGTCTGGAAGAAACACAGCATATATTATAAGATGCAGGGATAAATGGTAATACATACAGAGAAAAAAACGGGGAGAAGATATTTGAAAGACATATAATTAAGAAAGGATTACTATCCAAATATACAAAGAACTCCAACCAATCAGAAAGAAAAGACAGCCACCAATTGAAAATATGCAAAAGCTGTAGATAAGCATTCTACGGAAGATGAAATACCAATGTCCATTAAACATATGAAATGGTGTTCAACCCCATTTGTATTCAAGGAAAAGCTTTGTAAAGCCAAATGAGATACCGCTGCATCCCAACCAGATTAGAAATATTAAAAACATATACAACACCAAGTTTTGGAGAGGTTGCAAAGCACAGGAATTCTCGTACACTGCTAGTGAAAGTATAAACAGGTAAAAACTGGTTTGGGAAACAATTTGGTATTGCTTAGTGAATCTGAGCATACACAACCACAACTCAGCAATTCTACTCCTGGGTACATATTCTGAAGACACTCTTTGCACATGTGCACCAAAAAAAGTTGAAGAATGCCCACTGTGGTTGTCTTAGGCCAGGTTCCTTGGAAAATAGACTGAGGCAAAAGTTTATGTGCTCAGGCTTTATTGGGGATGCAATCACAGGAAAGCAGGAGTGAGAAAAAAAAGTGAAGTGAAATATCTAAAATATGCCATAAAAAATTGTTTTAAAAAGTGAAGTGAGGTGGGAAAGATGGGAGGGAAAATACATTAATGAGCTGGCCACAGCTTCTCAACAAGTGGAACAGATTGCTCAGCCTCATGTAATGTCTTCAAGGAGTCCATAAGAAACTACCTCATCTAAAAACAGTCTGTTGGAGTGTGAGGGAAAAATAGAAATTCACTAAAAACCTTTTACCCTGAAACGGACAAGCTGTAACCCTATGTATGTTAATTGCTTATCTGCTTCTGTAAGACTGCTTATCGCCACACCCACAAGAATGTTTGTGATACTGATGTTATAAAGAAAGAAACTGAAATTGAATAATGCCTGCAGCTCATGCTCTTGTAAACAGCTCCCCCTTGCAGCAGCTACCTTGTAAGTTACAGTAACTTCCTTATGTGTACACTTCCTGGTATAAGCCGCTCTGTACCACCCCCCCTTGCTCTTGAAGTATAAAAGACAAGTCCCCCTGACCCGGGGTGCTCAGATTTTGGCGGAAGATCCCCTCTGAACCTGCCGGCGTTAATAAACCCGATCTCTCTGCATCCTCGTGTACCTCTCAGTGTTTCTCTCGGCAACGTGACTCCGGTTTTTGCTGTTACAGGAGGAGGGAGGGACAAAGAGAGATCAATGTATCTGCTACCTCCTTCCTTTCTCCCATCTCATCTTGTCCAAAGACAGCTCTATAGGGGATTGGCTCCCCCCATCTCCATGTTGTGGCAGCTGGTTCTTCCAAGTAATCATCATGGAAGCCATAGTCCTCATGGTCTCGTCCACTTGATACACAGCACAATAGTCTCTTCTTGACACTTAGTGCCATGCATATGTGCTTCTTAGTCTGCAGTAAAAACAGATCCTGGGCTTTATGACCACAGAAAGAGTGTGAGCAGTTCCTAGGAAAGCATGGAAGTGGGGAAGGGTTGGGTAGGAGGAGCTGGTACAGAATTACTATCATCATAGGAAAAAATATTTCAGATGACCAAATGTCTAACCATATTCAACTTGCTAACAAAATGAGGGTATAGTCATATAATGAAATAGTATACAACTGTAAAAAGAGATGAACTACAGCTGTGCACCCTAACTCTGATGAATCTACAAATTATGTTGAGCAAATGAAGGAAATAACAGAAGAATATGATTCCATCTCTATAAAGTACTGAAATAAGAAAAATAGCATATTGTTTTTGCAGATACATCAGTAATAAACAATTATAATCAAGAAAATTTTCATTATTCAGGGTATTGGTTACCTCCAGGAGAGGACTACAATTGGCGTGGGGGAACATGGGGGCTTCTAAGGTTCTAGTAACAATCTAGGTCTTAAGCTGAACGGTGGCTATGTGGGTAATTGTTTTAATTTTATTTTTCAAGTGAAGATACACATTTTATTTCACAAAAAAATAAACAAAAATAAGTTGGTGGTTCTCAGTCAGAAAAAATGAAGATTAATGAATTACTCAGACCTGTATTTATAGATTCATTAAGATTCTAGGCTGGGTACAGTGGCTCATGCCTGTAATCCTAGCACTCTGGGAGGCTGAGGTGGGAGGATTGTTTGAGCTCAGGAGTTCAAGACCAGCCTGAGCAAGAGTGAGACCCTGTCTCTACTAAAAATAGAAAAATTCACCGGGCATGGTGGCACACACCTGTAGTCTCAGCTACTTGGGAGGCTGAGGTAGGAGGATCACTTGAGCCCAGAAGTTTGAGGTTTCAGTGAGCTATGATGATGCCATGGCACTCTACCCAGGGTGACAGAGTGAGACTCTGTCTCAAAAAAAAAAAAAAGGATTCTAAATTCGTCATTAAATTGTTAAGTTATGTTTTACAGTGTTTTTTAGGACAAATTATAAGTAAGTCAAAGTGTATTTGCAAATTGTGGGGGTTGGGGGTACCGTGAATGTTAAGAACCATTGCCTTCTAATTTTCCTCCCTGCCTCCAATATTTTGCTCTTCCAGTCTATCCTTCCTACTACTACTGCCCAGCTCAGCTTCCAAAACGGTTATCTGACTGTTATGCAACTAACTGTTCTCAAACTTCCCATGGCTTCTCACTATTCTTCTAGCATTTTGGGGGACCTCATGAAAATATCTCAACAGTTCTGTCCTTTCCTTGAGAAAATAATACAGTTAATTAGAGTGCATCTTACTTTAGTTACAAATTCAATCTAAAGATATACCCTGATCACCTTGATTAGTCTAAGAGAAACTGGGGAGCTGTTGATTAGACTAATTTATTTTCTAAGACTCTTCAATAACACATAGTACCTGTACATCAATGTCTATAAATAATCCTATCAATAGGTGCTGAATTGTACTGTGAGAATTCTGTCTCCATCTAGTTGTGCCATCCCAAGTGTCAGAGCCCCAGTCTTTAGTTTTAGAGGGGATCTAAATCTGGCTGGGGTGTCAAGGCCCTGAGGAACAGATCACCTTCAGTGACCTCCTTAACTGTTCTGCCAGTGGCCTGATTTCCTCTGGCAATCAGCTCAACTTTCTGGGTTGATGTCCCAGGTGGCAGTGCCACTGCTGTGTCACCACATATCCAGACAGCCTCCAGAACCCCTACACAGGAATGTTGCAAAGGCTCATTTTCTTTGGCTGGCAAAAGGGTGGCAGGATTGAGGATAAACACAGTTGTTAATAACAACTCCCAAGTAGCTGTTACTGCCCAGGTGCAAAGAAGCCATCCTCTCACATTGTTTAGTGGCTTTGAGAAGGATGCCACTGGCCCGGGATGTCTCCCAGCATCTATACTAAGACTCCAAGGCTCCTTCCTTGTTTTTCATATTATTGAAATTCTTTCTGTGAGTCAGGCAACCCCAAAGTGGGGACAGTCATAAGATTTTGTTTTAGTTTTCCAAAGGCATTTTGACAATCCATGGTCCAGATCAGGGGCTCCACATCTGTACCTTTATGGGACCTGTACTAAGGTTTTGCAATCAGTCCAAAGTCTGGGATCCAGACATGACAGAACCTTGTCATTCCTAGGGACCTTAGATAAGTGACCTGCTGTTTGTAAATCTGTCCAATTGCAGGTTCCACAAGTCCCCTGCTGAGCTCCCATCAAATAGGGCAGGAGAGCCTTTTTAAAGCCCCTAACACAGTCTAGCAGCATTGCGAGGCCACCCCATTCCCAGGAATCCTGCCACTCAAATGTAACTGAGTATCAGTCATAGTCATTTGTATAGTATCATTAGTGACACGTAGGTCTTGCATGCATCTATACTCATTGGTACAGGGAATTTAAATTCTTTTTGTATGCCCCAGGGTCCCATCAGCCTATATGGCCTTAATCATTTTTGGTAGCTTTCTTTTTTGCCAATGCTGTAATGACGTGCAGGTCTGTTGAGGCCTGAACTTTAAAACGAACTGCTCTGCAATGGCAATCTCCTGCATGCTTGACCAGGCCCTGGTATTCATGCAGCAGAAGCTTAGTGGTGCCCTCAGAGGTGAGCTTCTGTTGCTTTTGGAACAGTTCCTGGTGCTCTCGCTGCTTGCCTACATCTGCCCCCTGGGCCCGCTGTGGGCAGCTCTCAGTTGCCACCTGCTGATGGCTGCCTCACTGCTACCTGGCTTGCAGAGTGCCGTGCACAGCTGGTGCTGGGGGCTGGGCCATGGCAGAAAGGTGGGGGGGACCCTTCCTCCAGACCACTTCTGCCCATGTGGCTTGGCACCAATTGAATCCCCACTGTCAATTTCCATCTGGGGCTTTGGTGGGGAGGCACGGAACCCTGGGCTCCCTCTTTTCTAAAGGTCTGCTAATCAGGTCCCACTGCCAATATTTGTACCTGGGGCTTCTATGGGGATATTTGGGTTGGAGCTACTAGTGAGGCAGGGGGCCCCTGGGCCCCCTCCTTCATTGTCTGAATCCTGGACTTCAAGGAACCATTTATTTTCCTGAGGGTTTCTTGTTACCTTTGCAATTTTGGGCAGGGTTCTTTATAATGTTCTTCTTTTTTTAAAAAAGCACACTGATTGCACCCCACCTGAGGGTGGCCTTTCCTTTTGACTGCCTCAAAGGATCCTAGGCTGGTGTAGCTAGCAGAACATGCACAGTTTTCAGTTTACTTTAAAGGATGTATTAACCAGCTATGAAGGATTCATGCTAACTGCCTTGCCCTGGTTATGGGTGCCCTCTGGCCAAATTCAGCTTCCTGCTGGATAAGGAGAGACTATTTCTGACCCTTAGTCATAACCTAATGGGTGTGGGATTGAAGAATTAGTTCAGGTGGCACCCTCCCTGGCCCCTCCCATGGTGCCAAGATGTTGGTGGCAGCAGGTGTTCCTTCTCCCTTGCTGTGTGCTGCTCAGTGGCAGGCCACATGCCCTGGTCCTCCCTCCCATCGGGTCTGCTCTTGGGCTGTGGCCTTTCCTGGCATCTTGCCCAGGCTGGCTGTGGTGTTCTGGCAGGGGCAGGGGGACCTCATTTATCAAAAATCTTACAAACACAGATCATTTTGTATACCATAAGCAGTGAGTTTACCTCAAGCAGAGAGCTTGAGACTCAACATTTTAACTCTGTAGTGGCAGGCCAACAATTTGAGCTCTGAATTTTTCTTGATATAATTTGTCCTTCAGTAAAAACTTGTGCACAAGAATTGGCCATCCTAGAAAACCTGGAATACTTTTGAACCTTATA
Source organism: Daubentonia madagascariensis (assembly GCA_023783475.1). Classification (NCBI taxonomy): domain Eukaryota; kingdom Metazoa; phylum Chordata; class Mammalia; order Primates; family Daubentoniidae; genus Daubentonia; species Daubentonia madagascariensis. Next base: position 3,248,909 of record JAKFHU010000341.1, on the reverse strand, counting down.
TAAATACTTGCAAGTAGTGGTGCCATAAACAAACTGGGGTGTCTGAAGGGGTTTTTTCTCCTTTCTTTGTTTTTAAAGGATTTATTTTCTATTCTTCTTTGAAAGCTCATTTATCTACAAATGAGACAGTTTGGTTTCCCCTTTTGCAAAAGCACAGAAAGGCCAATTGAGATTAATTTTGGGAGGAAGAGGCAATGGAGAAGACCCTTTATAATGCATCTCCAAATCAATATTAGGAGCCAAACAACAAATTCCTGGGAAAAGAACCAACAGCTCAGACATAGGTTCATAGTTGACCATTCAGAAATTTCTCCCAAGGGACTTTCAGATGGAACAGAAATGGAGGCTTTCATGTTAGGACAAAACTCACAAACAATCAAATGCAACAATACAGGGAATTCCCAACAGAAAAAATCTAAAATGCCACGGCCTATCAATCAAATGGCAATTTTCATTTTACAGCCACTTCTTCTCACACTCCAGCATGTACACTAGATTACAATAACACCATTCTTTTTACTATAAGTTAACCATTCAGCCAAAGTCTTTTCCCGAGGGACTTTGACTTGGAGCTCCTTATGTTGCAACAAAACTCACAAATAACAGACAATACAGGGGATCCTCAACACAAAAATGCCAGGGCCTATCAAACAAATGGGAATCCAAAGGGGACAAATGCCACCCTAAATGACACCCCAAACTGCCTCAAATGCCCTACCACAGGGCTGGAAGGTTCACAACTTGGATTCCAAAGGGGATAAACCCCACCCCAAATGGCAATGGGAATCCAAAGGGGATAAATGCCATCCCAAATGGCTGAAAGTTTCAAAACCTTCCCCAAATGGGTGGCCTAGTCTCCCCCATTCCCTGAGAACTGCAAATGAGCTCTGAATTCAAACCAGGCTCCCTAGTTCCACTCAATGTCATGACTTCCATCCTCAAAATGCACCTCAAAACAAATGCCCTGATAGGGCCCCAAGCAGATGCCCTGCCGCAGGGCTGGAGGCTTCAAATCCCTCCCCAAATGGGTGAAATCAGGGTCTCAGCATGCGCATCGGGGAACCCACCAAACAAATGGCCTGGTATCTGGACTCTTTCACAAATCCATTTCCTTCTCCTCAACCTAGTTCAGGTTGTGGGGAGCTGCATCTACTTTGAGGAGACAGAGATGGGAATTCCCCAAAGCTAAAACAGGCTCTGGCAGCTTCCAGGGCTGTCCCTTGCTCTCCCACCTAGAAAAGAAGTTGCTCCTACCTGTGAAGATGCACAGCTTTGACCCAGGGCTGCTTCCTGCCTCTTCCAGCAGTCGTGGGGTGCCAGTCCACCAGGCCACCAATGGGCCCACCCAGGGACACCAAACTTTTTTACTGAAAGCTTGGCACTTGTCCCCAAGGCCACATCAGAAGAACGAGGACAAGTGGTTTGAGGAGAAGGAAAGAGAAGTTTATTAATTTGCCAGCAAAGGAAGAGGTTGGCAGACTCCCGTCTCAAAGTACCAACATCCTCGGTAGTAAATTTTAAAACCCATTAACCTCAAAGCCCACCAGTACTACTTTTGAAATCATCAATGTCTTCTGGGAGTCTTCCAATGAATGTTTTGTCATTACTTTCTTGGGTACAAGTTAACATATTCTGATGCTCCTGGATTATGAGGGACCATGAAATAGTCTAAAGCTGTCTCTGACCCATTTGCCTAAACATAGCACACATTTACTTTTATTCTCCTACTCCAGTGCCACGATAGGGTGGGGTGGGAAAATGGAATCTCAAATCTTAATGTTCCATGAGCATTAATCAGGAAACAATGGCAAAATATTATCCTGCTACATGTGTATGAATAACAAAACATTATCATTTATTTCTAAAGTTATATTGCAATATCATTGACAGCATGTGGTTTTACCTATTTATATAGTATTAGTGAAGGCTTAGCTCTAATTGGCCTGGAGTTTTTCAAAGCTCCACTTTGTAGCCAAAGGTTTGCATACAGATATCCAGGGTTAGGGCCAATGAAGATTATCTTTGAATAGAGAAATATTCAATTGTCTACATAGCAATCAAACCAAACACCATGGCCTAGCTAATAAATCAGCCACTAGATTTATACAGAAGTATTATTCAGCCATCTGCCTATTTTTACAAGGAATATTTGAAGAAGTTTCCTATGCATGAAACCTACACAAAAAGACTCTAAAGTTGAGGAAAGAAGATAATTATATGAGAAAACTACATTAAGCTGCGAGCTTCCTGATGGTCAAATCAAAATTGGAAATAGGATTAATTAGGTAGTGTTTATTATTTGATTAAAAATACCAATTCATCTGGATACAGACTTTTTGCTTTTGTCTGAAACTGAATCATTAGAAGAATTTGCCATGACACTCTTTATATAAGAAACATTGAACACAAGGGGCAATATTCTTAGAGAAAAATTTTTCAGCTGGCTATTTTTAAATAGATCCTCAATAAAAGGATCTATTTTTAAATAATATTAATTTATAATTTTGCCAATGCATGTCTACCAACAGATATATTAATAAAGTCCAGATAAGTGATGACCTAACTTTATTCAGAATTTTAAGTTCATGCTAACCAGCCATTTCTCTACATTTTCTTTTTCTCTCAAATATCAAGAGCTTCCACCTACCTAGTTTTAAATCACTACGTTAATGTGAGAAGTTACTGTTACTATTACAAGTTGACCTATGTTTCATTGAACTCACAAAATTAGTACATATATTATCTCATATATCTTCACAGCATGACCTAGAGATATGGAGTTAACTTCATGCTTTACAGTTGCACCATCTGCAGTGCAAAATGAAGTGACTTACCTAGAAGCCACATAGTTGACTGATATAGAGAGCTAAGATTGGAATACAGGGTCTCCTAACTTCCAGCCTGATGTTCATTTCATTATATTTCTGCATAGGTAAAATGTAAAATAGACAAACATCCATATAACTTGGGAGTAAAACATTCTCAACAAGATCACAGGCACAATATCTCTACCAGGTATTATTAACAATAAATTTCCTCTATTGCCTGGGGTTAAATGGCTACCAGGCAAAATGAGATGTTTAATTTCCTTAATTTTTAAGTCAAGAAATTATATAATCTTTCAAGATCCTAATGTTCAAAATATGCCTATAAACAACTCTGCTAAGATTTTTCCAAATGAACAAATACACTGAAAGAAAAGAGCTCAGAAAAGACAGAAAGAACCCAGGCATTCTGACTCAATAGCTTACTGTATCATCCTTGGGTCTCTTCTGCTTTTTGTTAAGTGTTATTTAAGGCACACATGTGAAAAGTGTCTATTTACTAAATGAAATTCTGTGCTACACCTCCACCCCCATCAAAGATTCATTCTACCATTTTAAAACCAAATGTTCATTCTCCAAATACAACAGGGAATACAGAAAGAGGGGAAACAAATTTTTCATACATGGGGTATGGGGAAGGATGCACACTCTTTTATTAGAGCCAAACAGATGCTAGAGCTCAAAGATGGGTGGCTTACAGGGCTGCTGCTGCTGCCCTTTCTGTCTGCTGCCACTCTCTCAAACAAAGCTGCAGTTCCATCCCTCTGTGCCTGCCTGGGGAATCACTTGCCCTTTCTGGCTAATGACATGCATCTTTGTAGCTCTTGTAGGTCACAGAAGATTCCCAAAAAATGCAGACAGGAGATATTATGTCTGCTAGAACAAGCTTTCTCTGCTGTGTCCTGCTCTGGCAGCTGAAGGAAAAGGAAGTAGAATTTAAAACTGTTGACCCGAGGTAAGTGTCAAGCACTTGAGTAAGGTGCTTTCACCTAGATTTTCTGGTTTAATCCTCAGAGCAAATCTGGAAAGTAAATATTATTGTTTCCATTTTGCATATGAGAAAATTAAGGCTCAGAAATGTTAAAACTAATGTCAAACTGGTAAATGCCTTGGTAGAACTCAAGTCCATCTGACTCCTCCCATGTTTTCTCAGGCCACAGCCATCATTGTGTCTTAAGAGACTTCTCAATTCCCTAGGACTAATTCACAATGAATAGAGTAAAGCTATTCAGAGAAGCCACATGTCACATAAGGTTTGGCCTCCAACTTGCCTTGAGCAGAGTCAAGGACAGAAAAAATGGCAACAGAAGCATTGCAACGGTTAGAGCAAATCTTCAAGAGAGAGTTAGTAGAAAAGATAGGGGAGATGATTATATTGGAAGATGGATTCAGGTTGTTTTTTAGGGCCTAAAACTTATACAGATGAAGAGAGGAGCACTTTAAGAAAAATAATACAAAATTACAAATACAAAACTATATATAGTTTCTTGGAAGGGCCAATCAATGTAAGGAGCCCTATAGATTAAGTTTCTCCAGCTTCAAAGTAAATCTGTCTTTGCTTATAGTATTCAACAAAAATGAACTTGGGAGCAAAAGGAGCTAGGAAGATGTGGATGAGGTAAAGAGATATGGGGTTATATGTTTCTGGGGCAAAAAAAAAGATAGCTCTGCTTCTAACTTTTCACTTCAGCACAAAGAAGACTAAAGAGTTATTAGCAAGAAATTAAGCCCTGCCAAGTAAACAGGGTGCACAAAAATGTCCAAAATATCTCTTTTCTTTCTGGTTCCAGTCACTATTCCTTGGAAATAGAGATATCTTCACTTGAGCCCCAACCCTGATCACCACCCAGTATAAAAAATGACTCTGAAAATTATGAACTTAGAACTTAATACAAGATGACAAGAGGAGAAATAGAATGTATATAACAATAAAAATAGGGTTGGAGAAATAGAAATGATTAGGGCAACTACTGGTACACTTAGGGGAAAAGCAGTATTTACATGAAGATGACATTGTTATGTTTATATGTAGCTGTATCAACCATTTTACATTCTACAGATTAATCAATTTAAAAGTCATCTCTAGATTGAAAGGTTACTTTCACAGTAATTGGCAGTTGACTAAGTCCATCAAAGTGGCTGCAAATACCAATTCTATTGGCTTTCATTCTAGTGCTTTGGTCATATAGATGAAGCTAGTATGTGCATTGAAGGTCAAAGGGGCCTCAGGAAAAAAAGATAGATTTGAGTGTATTATGATATAACAGTGTGTCTGAGGTGTGACTATGGCCTCTTGAGACCAATTTTTCCACAAACATAACAGAATTGAGACAGCCAAATGAGCCTTGTTCTTCAAAGTGGTCGCACAGTTATTTTAACAATGCTGCTACCGCACAAACATTTCTGAAATTACTCAGTGGGATTAGCTACAGAGCCTGATACATACAGTCGTGAGTATCCCCACTGATGGCAAATCTTGGTCCTCTGAGGGAAAATTTGATTTCTGAAAACAGCTAAAAGTCATTCAGAGTCAGATCTTATGAACAGGGTGAGTGATCAAACTGCTAACACATTTGAAACAAAAATGAAGTGTGACTATAAAGTAATGAATCTGATCATCTGATGTAGGTCAGAATGTGGTTTTGAATGCAATTCCAAAGGAGGAGTTTATAGATAACATCTTACCTATCAGGTTCCCATTCTCTCAGGAACTGTTGTTTCTAATTCTCCCAGGTAGCAACTATCCATCTGAGACTGAGAGTTCTGTAAACTAATGGACAATGCTTGGTATGACCTAGCTGATTAAGGCCTGGTTGATTCACACAAAAGGAAAAAATATGTTCCACATTCACAGATTTCACCCTAATACAACTTCATAAGTATGTGTCACAGATCACAAGATAGAATAAGTATAGCTCAGTGGAAACTCACCCCCAAGACTAAAGGGAGGATTGGGAGGAAGAAGAGAAGGAAAGGTGATTAAAGTTATTCAGTATAGTAATTTTCTAGGAATTATACTGAGTATTATGCTAGGAACTGTGCTAGATATGCACTAGGTATTTTAAATACGTTTTCATCATTTAATATCATCCTCATTATATAGCATATGTAATTTAATATACTGCTGAAGAATTAAAATAAACCTAAGGGATATGTATCATTATTACCATTTTAATAGGCACAGAGCTATGAAGTAACTTGTTCAAGGTCTCACAGCAAGTAAATGGCAGAACCACTAAAGAAATCCAGGTCTGACTAACTACAAAGTCAGTGCCCATTGCAGGATACTATGGGACACATGTCCTCTTACTGTTAGCATTTATAGAGTTAGCTACCTCATTCACTTATTCAACAAATATCTATTTAGCACCTATTATGTCCTGGCACCCTTCTAGATGCTAAAAATATGCAAGAAAGAGGACAAAGCCCTACCTTGCATGGAAGTTACATCCTAGTGGGAGGAGGGAGGCAATAATGAGATAAATAGACAAATCAGATAGTATGTTAGATAGAGGTAAGTAGTATGTTGAAAAATAAAGGGAAGGTGGAAAGAAGGAGGGAGAGGGAATGGGGGAGAGATGTGTGTTGGGGAATGTTTCAATATTATATTGATTGAGAAGGGGACATTGAGTAATGCTCTTACTCAATGAGAAAAAGCTCTTACATTGAGAAGGTAAGGAATATAGCCATGAAGATACCTGAGGGAAGAGAAATTTAGGAAAAAAGAACAGCCTATGAGAGTGGCTGGGTTTAGAGTATTGAGAGGTGATGATAAAGGATCATATTCATGATATATTTTGACAGTAGATATCACAGGATTTGTTTGTGCATTGGAATTGAGATGAGAGAGAGAGAGAGAAATTGGATGATTCTAAGCTTTGTTTGTTTGTTTTTCAAAATGATGTATGTATCACAGAACAATTGTGCTGTAACATATTCTATGACAAATATTCTGTGGTCAAATAAGTTTGGGAAATTCCACATACTATGGGATATCATCCTCTTGGATATTGACTATACATATTAGCATATTACAGGTTCCTGGAAGTTTTGATGTAAAAATAAATAAATGAATGAATGAATATATAAGCTGTGATGGCTAATTTTATGTGTCAACTTGATTGGCTTAAGGGATGCCCAGGTAGCTGGCAAAATATTATTTCTGGATGTGTCTGTAAGGGTGTTTCTGGAAGAGATTAGCATTTGAATCAATATGCTAAGTAAAGAAGATCCACCCTCACAAATGTGGATGGGTATCATCCAATCCATTGACCAGCAGGGGCGTTCCCGTTCCCAATGGTAGTGTCCTCCCTACCCACAGTGGTATCAGCCTTTCCACCTCCTTCTAAGGGGATTAACCCTACATTACCTGAGGAAACAACAATGTCCTTTACATCCCCTGATGCAGTTGCCATGCAAGACAATGCCAATTCTCCTCAGGACCCACGCCACCACCACTCTATGCTTCTGGACCTATAACTAGACTCAAGTCCCAGCAGGCCCCTAATAGTGTGACCCATGAGGAGGTATGCAACACTCCAAAGGAACTATTTGAGTTTTCCGATTTATACAAGCAGAAATCTGGGGAACATGTGTGGGAGTGGATATTAAGTGTGTGCGATAATGGTGGAAGGAACATAAAGTTAGATGGAGCCAAGAGGAGGCATAGCAAGATGGCCAAATAGAAACCTCTAACAATCATCCCCCTGCACAAACACCAAATTCAACAACTATCCACGCAAGAAAGCACCTTCAGAAGAACCAAAAATCAGGTGAGAGATCGCAGTATCTGGTTTTAACATTATATCAAGGAAAGAGACACTGAAGAGGTCAGAAAAGACAGGAATTGTCCAAGGACTGCAGCCTTTGTGGCCTAAAGGCCTTACAAATTTATCCAGGTGCCAGGTCACTTTTTGTCAGCCAGTGACAGGACTCGCCAGAACTCAGGTTTCAGAGCAGAGGATTTCCTGCTGGCTGGGCTGGTCTAGATGCTCCCTTCATGGATGCCAGCAGAATTCTGCCCTGTGCTGTGCTTGGGCTATGAATAAACATCAGAGGTAGCCAGGAAATAGTCACCACAGGCTCACAGGGTGAGAGTGGGCAGGCTTCAGGTGTGACATAGTGCAGTCCTAGCTTTGGTGGCCATGAGGGAGTCACCACACCACTCCTTGCCCAACTCCAGCAGCCCAGCACAGAGAGTGAGGGAAGAGAGTGAAAGACTTTGTCTGGTAATCCAGGGAATTCTCCCATATCTTACCCAAGCCCACCAAGGTGGTAATACCAGGAGCCTGCAAGAGTCACAGCATTACTAGACTTGGGACATCCCCAGTGCTAATACAGCTGTAGTGACCAAAGACTTAGATCACAACACACAATTCCCTTTGAATATCTGGAAAACCTCATGAAGGATGTGTTCAAACAAACCCAGACTAGGAAGATTAAAATAAATACATCCAGCCTGGGCAACATAGTGAGATGCATCTCTACCAAAAAAATAGAAATAAATTAGCCAGGCATGGTGGCATGTGCCTGTACTCCCATCTACTTGGGAGGCTGAGGCAGGAGGATGGCTTGAGCCCAGGAGTTCAAGGGTGCAGTGAGCTATAATCATGCCAGTGCACTCCAGCCAGGGTAACAGAGTGAAACACTGTCTAAAATAAATAAATAAATAAAATAAAATAAATACCTAACTCTTTAATGCCCACACATTGTTGAACATCCACAAGCATCAAGAACATCCAGGAAAACATGACCTTATCAAACGAACTAAATAAGGTACCAGTGACCAATCCTGGAGTGATGGAGATATGTGACCTTTCATATAAAGAATTCAAAATAGCTGTCCTGAAGAAGCTCAATGAACTTTAAGGCAACAAACAGATAAGAAATTCAGTAGCCTATCAGAAAAATTTAACAAAGAGATTGAAATAATTTTTAAAAATCAAGCAGAAATTCTGGAGCTGAAAAATTCAATTGACAAACTGAGAAATGCACAGAGTCTCTCAACAACAGAATTGATTGAACAGAAGAAAGAATTAGTGAGCTTGAAGACAGGCTATTAGAAAATACACAGCCAGAAGAGAAAAAAGAAAAAAAGAATAAAAGGAATGAAGCACACCTACAAGATCAAGAAAATATCTTCAAAAGGGTAAATTTAAGAGTTATCAGCCTTAAAGAGGAGGTAAAGTGAGAGAGATTGGGGTAGAAAGTTTATTCAAAGAAATAATAACAGAGAACTTTCCAAACCTAGAGAAAGACATCAGTATTCAGGCACAAGAAGGTCACAGAACACTATGCAGATTTAACCCAAACAAGACTACCTCAAAGCATTCAATAATCAAGCTCCCAAAAGTCACGAATAAAGAAAACGTCCTAAGGGAAGCAACAAAAAAGGAAAAAAATAACATATGAAGGAGCTCCAATACATCTGGCAGCAGACTTCTCAGTGGAAACCTTACAGGCCAGGAGAGAGTGGCATGACAAATTCAAAGTGCTGAAGGAAAAAAAAACCTTAACCCTAGAATACTATATCCTGCAAAAATATCCTTCAAACATGAAGGAGAAATAAAACTTTCCCAGACAAACAAAAGTTGTGGGATTTCATCAACACCAGACCTGTCCTCCAAGAAATGCTAAAAGCAGTTCATCAATCTGAAAGAAAAGGATGTCAGTGAACAATAAGAAATCACCTGAAGGTATACAACTCACTGGAAACAGTAAGTACACATATAAAGAATACTCTATTGCTGTAAATATGGCATGTAAACTACTTATATCTTGAGGAGAAAGACTAAAAGATAAACCCATCAAAAATAACTACAACAACTTTTTGAGAGATAGTATAAAAAGATATGGATGGAAACAACAAAAAGTTAAAAAGCAGGGGGATGGAGTTAAAGTGTAGAATTTCTGTTAGATTTCTCTTTGCATATTTGTTTGTTTGTTTGTAAGCAGAGTTGTCATAAGTTTAAAATAATTGGTTATAAAATGTTTTCTTGCAAGCCTCATAGTGACCTCAAATCAAAACACCTATAATAGATACACCAAAAATAAAAAGCAAGAAATGAAAAAACACTATCAGAGAAAATCATTTCTAACAAAGTAAGACAGGAAGGAAGGAAGGAAGGAAGAAAGAGAGGACCAAAAAACAACTAGAAATCAAATAACAACATGGCAGTAGTAAGTCCTTACCTATCAATAATAACATTGAATGTGAATGGACTAAACTCTCCAATCAAAAGACTCTATGTCTTTTATCAGGGGCTGAATGGATAAAAAAAGAAGAGTCAACTATATGCTGTCTGAAAAAAGTACACTTGACCTATAAAGATACACACAGACTGAAAATAAATTGATGGAAAAAGAAATTCCATGCAAATGGAAACCAAAACAGAGCAGGAATAGCTATATTTACATCAGATAAAATAGATTTCAAGACAAGAATTGTAAAAGCAGAAAAAGAAGGCCATTATATAATGATAAAGGGTCAATTCAGCAAGAGGGTACAACAGTTCTAAATATATGTGCACTCAACACTGGGGCACCCAGATATATAAAGAAAATGTTATCAGAGCTAAAGAAAGAGATTAGACTCCAATACAATAATCCTTGGAGACCTCAACACTCCCCTTTCAGCATTGGACAGATCATCAAGACAGAAAAACATCAAGGAAACATTGGACTTAATCTAACTATAGATCAAATAGACCTAATAGATATTTACAGAATGTTTCATCCAATAGCTACAGAAAACATGTTCTTTTCCTCAGCTCATGGATCATTCTCAAGGATAGACCATATGTTAGGCCACATATTTTATCTGACCACAGTGGAATAAAACTAGAAATCAGTAACAAGAGAGGAACATTGAAAAATACACAAACACATGGAAATTAAACCATATGCTCCTGAATGACAAGTAGGTCAATGAAGAGATTAAGAAGGAAATTTTTAAAATTTCTCAAAACAAATGGAAATGAAAACACAACATATCAAAAGCTATGGGATAGAGCAAAAGCAGTAATAAGAGGAAAGGTTATAGCAATAAATGCCTACATCAAAAAGGTAGAAAAGCTTCAAATGAATAACCTAACAATGCATTTTAAAGAACTAGAAAAATGAGAGCAAAGCAAACCCAAAAGTAGTATAAGAAAAGAAATAATAAGGATCTGAGAGAAATAAATGATATTGAAACCAAAAATATACTACAAAAGATCAATGAAACAAAAAGTTGATTTTTTAAAAAGATAAGTGAAATTGACACACCTTTAGCCAGACTCAGAAAAAAGAGAAGAGACCCAAATGAATAAAATCAGAGATTAAAAAAAGACATTACAATTGACACTGCAGAAATTCAAAGGACCATTAGAGACTACTATGAGCAACTATATGCCAATAAATTGGAAAACATAGAAGAAATGCGTAAATTCCTAGACACACACAACCTACCAAGATTGAACCAGGAAGAAATGCAAAACCTGAATAAACCAATAACAAGTAACAAGATAGAATCAGTAATAAAAAGTCTCCCATTAGAGAAAAGCCCAGGACCTGGTGGTTTCACTGCTGAATTCTACCAAGCATTCAAAGAAGAACTAATATCAATCCTACTTAAACTATTCCAAAAAATTTAGGAGGAGGGAATACTCCCAAACTTACTCTATGAGGCCTGATCACCCTGATACCAAAACCAGACAAAAACACAACAAAAAAAGAAAACTATAGGCCAATATTTCTGATGAACATAAATGCAAAAATCCTCAACAAAATACTAGCAAACCAAATTCAACAACACATTAAAAAGATCATTCATCATGATCAAGTGGAATTCATCCCAGGGATGGGTTCAACATAGGCAAATCAATCAACGGATACATCATACCAACAGAAGAAAGGACAAAAACCATATGATCATTTCAATTGATGCTGAGAAAGCATTTGATAAAATTCAACATCCCTTCATGATAAAAACTCAAAAAACTGGGTATAGAAGGAACTTACCTCAACATGATAAAAGCCATCTATGACAGACCCATAGCTAGTATCATATTGAATGGGGAAAAACTTGAAAGTCTTTCCTCTAAAATCTGGAACAAGACAAGGATGCCCACTTTCACCACTGTTATTCAACATAGTAGTGGAAGTTCTAGCTAGAGCAATAAGACAAGAGAAAGAAATAAAGGGCATCCACATTGGAAAAGAAGAAGTCAAATTGTCCTTGTTTGCAGATAATATGATCTTACATCCAGGGAAAAACTAAAGACTCCACATTAAACTGTTAGAACTGATAAACAAATTCAGTAAAGTTGTAGCATACAAAATCAACATATAAAAATCAGTAGCATTTCTATATGCCAACAATAAACAATCTGAAAAAGAAACCAAGAAAGTAATCCCATTTATAATAGCTATAAGTAAAATAAAATACCTAGGAATAAAATTAATCAAAGAAGTGAAAGATCTCTGTAATTAAAAGTATAAAACATTAATGAAAGAAATTGAAGGGGACACAAAAAAATGGAAAGATATTCCATGCTCATAGATTGGAAGAATCAATATTGATAAAATGTCCATACTACCCAAAGCAATCTACATATTCGATGCAATCCCCATCAAAATACCAATGACATTCTTGACAGAAATAGAAAAAAATAATCCTGAAATTTATATGGAACCACAAAGGACCCAGAATAGCCAAAGCCATCCTGAGCAAAAAGAACAAAGCTGGAGGAATCACATTACCTGACTTCAAATTATACTACAGAGCTGTGGTAACCAAAACAGCATGGTACTGGTATAAAAACAGACACAAAGACCAATGGAAAAAAATAGAGAACCCAGAAATAAATCCACATATCTATAGTGAACTTGTCTTTGACAAAGTTGCCAAGAACATACAGGGGGGAAAAGACAGTGTCTTCATTAAATAGTGTTGGGAAAACTGGATATCCATATACAGAAAAATGAAACTAGATCCTTATCTCTCACCATATAAAAGATCAAATCAGAATGGATTAAAGACTTAATCTAAGACCTGAAAGTATGAGATTACTAAAAGAAAACATTGGGGAAACACTTTAGGACATTGGTCTTGGTCTAGGCAAGGACTTCCTGAGTAATACCCCCAAAGCACAGGCAACCAAAGCAAAATTGGACAAATGAAATCACATCAAGCTACAAAGCTTCTGCACAGCAAAGGAAATAATCAACAGAGGAAAGAGAAAACCCACAAAATGGGAGAAAATGTTTGCAAAGTACCCATCTGACAAGGGATTAATAACTATAAGATATAAGGAGCTCCAACAACTCAATAGGGAAAAATCAAATAATCCAATTAAAAAATGGGCAAAGGATCTGAACAGACATTTCTCAAAATAAGACATACAAATGGCCAACAGGTATATGAAAAAAATGTTCAACATCATTAGTCATCAGAGAAATGCAAATCAAAACCACAATAAGATATCATCTCACCCTAGTTAAAACGGCTTTTATCAAAAAGACAGGCAATAGTAAATACTGGTGAGGATGTGGAGGAAGGGGAACGCTTGTACACTGTTCGTGGGAATGTAAATTAGTGCAAACACCATGGAGAATAGTATGGAGGATCCCCAAAAAACTAAAAATAAAACTACCATATAACCCTGCAATCCCACTGCTAGGTATATACCCCAAAGAAGGCAATTCAGTATATCAAAAAGATATCTGCACTCTCATGTTTATCACAGCACTATTCACAGTAGCCAAGATTTGGAACCAATGTAAGTGTCCATCAATGGATGAATGGATAAAGAAATTGTGGTACACATATACAATGGAATATTAAAATATTCCATTCCACAAAAAAGAATGAAATCATGCCATTTGAAACAACATGGATGGAACTGGAGAACATTATGTTAAGTGAAAGAAGCCAAGCACAGAAAGACAAATCTTGCATGCTCTCACTCACATGTCAGAGCTAAATATTAAAAACAATTGATCTCATGGAGACAAAGAGTAGAATGATGGTTACCAGAGTCTGGGAATGGTAGCAGGAAGGGAGGATAAAGTGAGGATGGTTAATGGGTGCAAAAATGTAGTTAGATAGTTAGATAGAATGAATAATATTTGATAGCTCAACAAAGTGACTATAATCAACAATAAGTTAGGGTGTATTTTAAAATAACTAAGAGTGAAATTGGAATGTTTCTAACACAAAGAAATGATAAATGCCTGAGGTGATGGATACTGCAATTACCCTGATTTGATTATTACACATTTCATGCCTTTATCAAAATATCACATAAACATATACAACTATAACATCCCTGAAATAATTAAAAATAAAAAAATTAAAAAGTTAGATCATGCCAAATTTAATTAATTATATAAGCCCACTAAGCAGAGATTCTGCATATAATGCTGCAGCTTGGGGAGTTAGAAATGGCTCTAATAGTTTTTTTGGTTGGTTGGCTGAAACATAGATCAAAAGATGGCCCACCATTAGTGATATGGAGATGCCCAATATTCCTTGGTTTAATGTAGAGGAAGGGCTCCAAAGGCTTAGGGAGATTGGAATGCTACAATGGATTTGTCACTTAAAACCTACTCAAACACAGTGGGAGGGTCCATAAGACATACCTTTCACCAATACTTTAAGAAATAAATTTGTGAGAGGAGCCTCGGTATTCTTGAAGAGCTCAGTGATTGCTCTTCTCTGTTGGCCTGACTTTACAGTGGGAACTGCAGCCACTCACGTGAAAACCCTAAATGCAATGCAATAGAAGTGATTGTATCCCAAGGTGTCAGGGGTCAAGTGGTGGCACACTAACTGCCAAAGGCAGCACCAGAAGCAGTTTGCTTTCAGATGGCAAGGCAAGCAAATGCACCTTCACTGTCCTACCTCAGGGATATAGCAACTTTCCAGCCCTATATCATTATTTACTTTGCAGAGATCTTGATTGCCTTCCCTTTTACAAGATATCACATTGGTTCATTACATTGATGATATTACAATGATTGTGCCTAATAAGCAAGAAGTAGCAACTACTCCAGACTTACTGGTAAGAGATTAGTGTGTCAGAAGTTGGGAAATAAATCTGACAAAAATTCAGGGGTCTTCTACCCTGTGAAATTTCTAGAGTCCAGTGGTATAGGGCATGTCAAAATATCCCTCCTAAGGTAAAGGGTAAATTATTGCATCTGGCCCTCCTACAACCAAGAAAGAGGCACAATGCCTAGTGAGCCTATCTGGATTTTGGAGGCAACATATTCCTCATTTTGGTGTGTTACTCTGGCCCATTTACAGAGTGACCTGAAAAGCTGCTAGTTTTGAGTGGATCCAAGAACAAGAGAAAGCTCTGCAACAGGTCCAGGCTGCTTGGCAAACTGCTCTGTCACTTGATCCACATGATCCAACAGATCCAAGTGCTTGAAGTGGAAATGGCAGATAGGGATGTTGTTTGGAGCCTCTGGCAGGCCCATAGGTGAATCACAGTGCAGACCTTTAGGATTTTGGATGAAGGTCCTGCCATCATCATCAGATAATTACTCTCCTTTTGCAAGACATCTCTTGCCCTGCTGTTTGGCCCTAGTAGAACCTGAACATTTTACCATGGGCAGCCAGGTTACCCTGCAACATGAGATGCTCATCATGAACTGGGTGTTATCTGACCTACCAAGCCATAAAGTTGGGTATGCATGGCAACAATCTATCATCAAATGGAAGTGGTAGATATATGATTGGTCTCAAACAGGCCCTGAAGGCACAAGTAAGTTACATAAAGAAGTGGTCCACTGCCCATGGTCCCCACTCCTGCTACACTGCCTTCTCTCTCCAAGCCTGCACCCATGGCACATGGATCAGTTGACAGAGGAAGAGAAGACTTGGGCCTGGTTAAAGATGATTCTGCACAATACACAGGCACTGCATAAAAGTGGACAGCTATAGTACTTCAGCCCCTTTCTGGGACATCCTTGAAAGACAGTGGTGAAGGGAAATCTTCACAATGGGCAGAACTTCAGGCAATAAACCTGGTTGTGCACTTTGCCTGCAAGGAGAAATGATCAGACATGTGATTATATACTGATTCATGGGCTATAGCTAATGGTTGGGCTGGACGGTCAGAGACTTAAGAAAAACATGACTGGAAAATTGGTGACAAAGAAATTTGGGGGAGAGGTATGTGGATAGATCTCTCTCAATGGGCAAAAAATGTGAAGATATTTGCATCACAAGTGAATGCTCATAAAAGGGTGACCTCAGTAGAGGAGGATTTTGATAATAAAGTGAATAGTATAACCTGTTCTGTGGATACCAGTCAGCTTCTTTTCTCGGCCACCCCTGTCATTGCCCAATGAGCTCATGAACAAAGTGGCCATGGTGGCAGGGATGGATGTTATGTACGGGCTCAGCAGCATGGACTTCCATTTACCAAGGCCTACCTGGCTATGGCCACTGCTGAGTACCCAACCTGTCAGCAGCAGAGACTAGCACTGAGGCCCCAATATGGCACCATTCCCTGAGGTGATCAGCCAGCTAGCTAGTGGCAGGTTGATTACATTGGACATTTTCCATCATGAAAGGGGCAGTGTTTTGTCCTTACTGGAATAGGCACTTAACTGAATACAGATTTGCCTTTCCTATATACAATGCTTCTGCCAAAATTATCATCCATGGACTTATAGAAGGCCTTATCCACCATCATGGTATTCCACACAGCATTGCTTCTGATCAAGGAACTCACTTCATAGGCAAAGAAGTGTAGCAATGGGCCCATACTTCTCAAATTCACTTGTCTTACCATGTTCCCCACCATCCTGAAGCAGCTGGCTTGATATAATGGTAGAATGGCCTTTTGAAGAGTCAGTTACGATGCCAGTTTGGTGGTAATACCTTGCAGGGCTGGGTAAGGTTCTTCAGAAGGCTGTATATGCTCTGAATCAGTGTCCAATATATGTTACTGTTTCTCCCATAGCCAGGATTCACAGGTCGAATAATCAAGAGGTAGAAATGGGAATGGCACCATTCACCATTACCCCTAGTGACCCACTAGCAAAATTTCTGCTTCTTGTTCTCATGACTTACACTCTGCTGACCCAGAGGTCTTAGTTCCACAGGGCAGAATGTTTCCATCAGGAGACACAACAATGATTTCATTGAACTGGAAATTAAGGATGTCACCAGACCACTTCACTTTGGGCTCCTCATGCCTAAGTCAACAGGCCAAGAAGGGAGTTATGGTGTTGGCTAGGGTGATTGATCCAGACTACCAAGGAGAAATGGACTACTACTCCACAATGGAGGTAAGAATATGTCTAGAATACAGGAGACCCCTAAGGGTGTCTCTCAGTATTATTATGCCCTATGATTAAGGTCAACTCAAAACTACAACAACCACCCAATTCAGGCAGGGCAACAAATGGCCCAGACCCTTCAGGAATGACGGGTCTTTATCACCAATAAAGAACGAGGACCAGCTAAGATTCTTGCTAAAGGCAAAGGCAATGTAGAATGGGTAGTTTAAAAAGGGAGCTATAAATACCAGCTAAAATCACTTGACCAGTTACAGAAAGGAGGACTGTAATTGTCATGAGTGTTTCCTCCTTATTTTATTATTAATATGTTTGTGTGTATATATGCATGTATTAAGCAAGTATCTTTGTTTTATTTCCTCTTGTATTCCCTTATCATGTAACATAAGATGCATTGATTTTATACCAGTATTTAACTATTTTTAATTTTACATCATAGTATTTAAGTTACAGGATATCAGGAGAAGAGTAAACACCACTTGAGGACCTTATCTCCTCTTCTGTGGAAGGAATTAGGGCATTTTTCAGTTGCATGCAGGATAGTTGTATCATGTTAGGCGGAACTATGACCTTGTTGTTGTTTTTATTTGGAGATTAATTACGGTTTAACAAGACATGGATGAGTGCCAAGTAGCCAGTGGGTGGACTTGTGATGGTTAGTTTATTTGTCGATTTGACAAACACACATATACAAAAGGAGATGTATTATGGGAGTTGGCTCACATGATTACGGAGACCAGGGAGTCTCATGATATGCCATCTGCAAGCTGGAGAACCATGAAGTCCAGTGACATAATTCAGTCCAAGACTGAAGGCCTGAGAAATATGGGAGCCGATGGTGTAAGTCTCATTCTGAGGCTGAAGGCCTGAGATTCCAGGGGGCTGCTGGTGTAAGTCCCATAGTCCAAAGGCTTGAGAACCCAGAAAGTTCTGATATCTGATGGCAGGAGAAGATACATGCCCCAGCTCAAGGAGGGAGATTAAGAATTTGCCCTTCCTCTCTCTTTTTGTTCTATCTGAGCCCTCAACAGATTGGATGATACCTGCTCACATTGGTGAGGGCAAATCTTCTTTACTGAGTCTACTGACTCAAATGCTAATCTCTTCCAGAAACACCCTTAGAGACATACCCAGCAATAATATTTGACCAGCTATCTGGGCTTCTCTTAATATAGTCAAGTTGACATACACACTAACCATCTATATATGATTAAATCCCATTAGTTCTGTTTCTCTAGAGAACCCTGATTAATAAATACAGTTTTCTCTATTATTTTGACTACACAACCCATTTTTTCTCTCATAATGGGGTTGGGGAGGTACTTACTAACATCTCTTGGAACTATTATCCTGAAAAAAAAGCAGATAGGAAAATATAGCAATACAAAAAATTATTAATGATCTTTAACTGAAATTTTTCAAGATGCCACTCTGCATGTAGGAATCACTCTCCAGTCATAAAATACACAGTCTGAGGTTTCAACAGGAATAATGGCATCTGTTAATACTGTACTGTAGTTGTGATTTCTGGGAAAAATCCCTCAATTGGGACCAAACTTTGAGTTGTTAACAAAAGAATTATTATACCTTCTCTATAGGCAAAGGTCAGGAGTTGCAAGGTGTTAACAAGCAAACAGAATATGAGCAGCATACCAAGAATACCCCTTTTTAACTACTTAAAGCATACACTTTTTGGATCAGAAATTTCCACCACAAATATTAAAATGGATGCCATACACAGCTGTCACCCAGGAGGAGTTCTTGTATGTCTTTCTTCATTCTGGTTCCTCAGGAGCATTTTAATGTCATGGAAACTCAGAGATAAAAAAGACTTTAAAATTCCTACCCAGCATAAGATTCTCTTTTACCATGTCCCTGAAAGACTGTTATCTAACCCCTTTTTGAACATCCTAGTAACAGGCCGTTATCTGCACTACGAAGCAATCCATTCCATTTTGGGACCATTCTAATTGTTAGCAGGATTTTCTTCATATTAAATGTAGACTGACTCCCTCCCTTAACTCTCACAATCAGTCTTAGCACTGTACTTTTTGGACCTAAACAGAATGACTTTCCATCTTAAAGCACTTTAAACAAATTTCAAGTGGACAGGAGGAATAAGTTCAAGAGATTGATTATACAACATGGTGACTATAGTTAATAACAAAGTATTATATTTTGAAAATCACTGAGAGATTTTAAGTGTCTTATCATAAAAACTGAAGTTAATGTACATGTTAATTAGCTCAACTGAGCCATTCCACAATGTATACATATTTTGAAACATCATGTTGTACATGATAAATATATATAATTTATATGTGCCAATTTATTAAAAAGCACTTTATTTGAAAACAGTTATCATCTCACATTGGTTCTTAAAGTAAAGACAGACTCTCTTGAAAAGTTAATTCAAACTGTCCATTATCTCCCCCAACACTACCCAAATTCCAGGATACAGCAAAACTTTTGGAGGGCAGCAAACGTATGTGCTTGAAAAAAATCCTACAACCAGAAAGTTAATGAGGGGAACTTTCTCTTTTAAAATTATTCCAGCTAATAAATGAAGAAGAAGTGATGGAATTAGAATGTAACCATTTTTGTAACTCTCATTTAAAAAAAAATCTAGGTGATGTTTATTAATGGCTGCTAATATTAAAACGAAAGGGGAGATAACCAGAAATTAAGTGTCTTTAGGTGGAAGAAATCAACACTGCCTATGAAACATTCTTTCAAAAAGATTACACCTAAATCTGACCAACCCTCAAAATCCAACTACTGATTCATAGGAAATACAGAAACAAAGAGACTGCACCACAAGAATTCAATCCATAAAATTCAGACTCTGGAAAAACATACAGGATAAATGATCAATAAACAACATTGATCAAAAAAGAGAGAAAGGACAAATCTATAGATTTAAATGGAATTAAAAGGCATATTAACCAATTACAATATATGGATTTATTTAGATTCTGCTTTAAAGAAACAATAAAAGAACCTTTGTGAGACAACTGGTGAAATGCGAACACAAACTGGATATTTAATAATATTAAAAAATTATTGTTAATTTTTTATGTATAATAATGGTATTATAGTTATGTTTTTAAGTTCTTATCTTTTAAAGATACATAGGAAAATATTTATGGATGCAATAACATGATATCTGAAATTCTGGGATTTCCTTCATAATAATCTAGTCAGGAGGATAACAGATAAACCAAGATTGCCCATGAATAATAGATGAAACAATTGATCATTGTTGCAGCTGGGTTTGGGGTATATGGGAGATCATTATAATAATCTTGCTGTTTTTCATATCCATTTCAAATTCTCCATAATAAGCAACTTAGAAAAAGAAAAAGAAAAAAAAAACCACTTCCCTCCATTGTCTACTACCCAATCACCATCCCATAAGTCTTTTTTCCTCCAGCAGAATGACTTTCAATTACTTAAGCTATTTCTCCTGTGACATAGATTTCAGACTCTTCATCATCCTCGTTATTCTCCTCTGGGAAAACCAAAGTTCCCCTTCAATATAATCTTCCAAATGTGATCTGAACTCTGCAGAGGGACTATTATCTCCCTTAATCAAAATACTATAATTCTATTAAAAACCTAGATTGCATTATATGGCTTGTCATTCATGTCATACTGAGCTTATAGTCAACTAAAACCATCAAGTTTTATTCACATTAAATGCAGTATATTCAGGTCCTCCATTTGCACAATTGATTTTAATCTTAACTGCTACATTCTGTCTTTAGTTTCAGCCCATCTTTCTGGCCTGTGGAAATAATAATGGTTGTATGAGTACCAATAAAGAATAGAAGCTATTTATGGTCTTCTGGGTGATCATTTGGTCCTCATGAGTCAGAGAAAAGTAATTTTCCCCAGGTCACACAAGCTAGCAAGTGGCAGAGTTGATTCAAGCCTTCAATCTTTCCAACTCCCAAACCCACACTTTTATCTTCTCTGTTCTGAGGTGCCTTCTACAATATTAGCTATTCTCCTTAGTGCCATCTGCACACTTTATGAGGGTGCCTTCTTTCAAATCTTTGATAAAAATTGTTTATCTGGACACTGCCAAGAACAGAGAATGGGACATCGATAGATGATGTTACCTGGTACTGATTTAGTAATCAATGCAATTTGTTTAGGATTAGTCTACCAATTATAAAATTTATTTACCTTTACTTTCACTCAGCCCACATATCTCTATCTATTCTAAACAAATAATTAAAGATTGTCAAATGCTTGCTAAAAACAAAAGACAGCTTTCTATCTACCAAATTAGTAATGTGACAAGAAAATCAAATGAGGTTATTTTAGCGTGACTTATTACTTAGAAGAAACCATCTAGTTCCTGGTGGTTATCATTTTCTTTTCTTAATGTGCATAAGACATTTCTTTAACAATCTAGTCTAGAATCTTGCGAGGAAAACATGTCTAGATGTTAGATCCGTATAGTGTGGAATCCATTTTTTTCCTCCATTTTAAATTACCACATACGCCTATCTCCTGGCCCATAAAGTCTCAAAGGTTACTGAAATGGTTCTAAAATCACATTTTCAGATTATTTCAATACCCTAAGATGTAATTTTTCTGGGCCTGGAAACTTACCTACACTGAGAGTTTGCAGTCTGGTTGATTTAAAACTACATGTGATATTTATTCACAAGTCTTAATTACTGTAAATGCAGTTTATGATAAAGGTGCAGAGTTCTGTGGGGCTTTAGAAATGGTGGAAGGGAGTCAATATGAACTGGAATGAAGAGAAAGGACTTCGTATGGGCTGAGATGGAGAAAAGTGTTGAAAAATGTACAGAAGACTTGTTAGAACTCAGAAAACAATACTCCAAAATGAAGACTTCAGAAGCAGCCTCAGAAGCAAAAGTTTTTCTCTGACCTTCTCCTGCCCCTTGTCTCTCAGTCCCCTTCTCCCCCGAGGCTAACCATGGAAACTAGAATCCTCTTCCCCAAGGTGGATCATAGAAACCACAACCACTTTTCCTGAAAGCCAACCACAAAACCTAAAATTATTCTGTGTAAAAACTAGCCATAAAGAAATTCTTTGACTTACCTTGTTTGACTATAGGTCATAAGACCCCCGTTCCAGACAGGGTCCTGCCCCACACCCTGAAGGAAGAAATGCCTGCTCAGAGAGACCAAGAAGAATCTAGACAGGCAGGCCTTGCTGGGTTTCCCCACTCCGTCTATCAGCATTAGATCACACCCTTTTTGTTCAATCATATTTTGCATGGCTGTCTATACTTTGTTAAATCTAAGCATAAAAATGGACAATATCTCCTGTGTCTTTGGGTCTTCATTCTGAAGGCTCCCATGTCACGTAAAACTATGATCAGCCATGTACACATTAAATAAATTTTTCTACCTTTTCTCCAATTAATCTGCTTTTTGTGAGTTGACTTTTCAGTGAACCTTCAGAGGGCAAAGAGGAAATCTTCCCTTTGCCCTGACAATGTAAAATGAGGGTTAGTTTCCTTTTGTGTCTTGCCATCTGTCCCAATTCTTTCAATTCTTGCTTCAAATATTGATTTTTAAGTATTTTATTCTCCTTAGCTTCTTAGCATTTTCCATATAATAATTTTGGTTTTATCCTGTATTATTCTACCTTTACTCCTGAGTAAACAATGACCAGGCCTTCTTCTAGAGATAGAGTTCTGGAAGTCAGTTGGAGGTGGAAGGGTTAACCAGGCCAGCATACAGCTATGGAGCATATCTCCTGGAATAAAACTAGCTCAAGAAGGAAGGGCCAGGCCAAAGTGGAAAATGCAGAGTAGGGCAAAAGCAAGAAATGATCCAAAACGAGGGGTCTGCAACAAGTGGCAGGCATAATCTAGTAAGCAGGTTTGAGTGGCAAAACCAAGGGAGAGGTCTTGACACAGTAAATATAGAAGTAAGAAAGCCTGTTATATAAGCAGGAGAGGACTCTTCAATATTTTAATTAATTTGAGCAGTCCTTACACTATTCTTTGGGGTATAAATGATGCTTCTAAAATTTAGTGTCTTAAAATATTTACTTTTAACAAGAGGGAATGGCCAATTAGAAAATTTACTATCAAAAACAAATCTTATGGATTTGCCTGAATAATGTACTCTGTTGCTTAAAATAGTAAAATTACACTTGTGGCTCAGTCAATCAGCATACATTTCCTGTAGCCTACAATGTTCAAGACATAGCAATGCACCTTTGATAAGAAACAATATGATGGCTATGATACGGATGTTTAAGATACAATCCTGAGAAGCAGGGACTTTATAATCACATCAGAGAGATGAGATATGAATACTGAAAAATTTGAATAGTGATATGAGGCTGTATATAAGGATAAATTGAGTGATATGAATAATATATTATTAATACAAGTGTTCAGAGAAGGGAGATAATTCTGAGTTGGAATAATTAGCTGAGGTTCACAAACGCGGGTCTTGAAGATTCTGATAGGAAGAAAAAGATTAAAAAGGGCATTTCTCTAAATTCCTTACAGGCAATGTGAACACAAATGTATCCTTCTAAAACGTGCTTGATTAACCAGATTGAATTCTACACAATCCCTCCTTCACTTTGTACTCCAAAAATTGCTGCTTCCTTTATACCCCACAGCCAATACTGGGAGATGGGGAATGAGTAACTTCACAGATAGCCTTTGGGAACATTTTGTAAACGAAGGAAAAAACATGGTCACCCTGAAGCTTCACAATGGTAATCACTACTAAATACAAATTTTCCATCTGTCCTTTGGGTATCTCTTTTGACCTACAAGAAGGCAAACTTCCAAAGCTAAGGTTATTAATAAAGCCCTTTTGTAGTGGGCCACAAAAAACAAAAGAGCTATTCAACAGCTTAACATTTTGCTTTTGTTTGCAACTTACAGAACAGCTGCTTTCTGGCTTGTTAATAAATTTCAGTGGGTGTCCTCTGCCTTTTACAGTCCATCAGCATTTCTGGGAAAACATTGGAGTAAATCATGTAGTCAAGAGCCTGAAGTTATTTTATGTATACTTTGACATTCATTTCCTACATTACAGTTAATGGGGACAACAGATGCCAAAAAAGAGCCACACAATTAGTTTACCTCGTTTCTGAGACTCCATCAATGGAATATAAGTGGAATTTTACCTCAGTAAATGTTCAGACAACTTTCAGGTCTAGTTACTATAATATTTAAGAAGAAATAAGCAATAGTTTAGGCACAAGAAATGACATATTATGATTTACAACTATTGTTTCTTGACTTTTAAATCAATAATGCAGTGGGCTGTCTTACCAAAGAGAATAGTAGGACACATTTTTAAACCAAGGTCAAGTTAGAACAGGTCATAAAACTTGAGAATCTATGAAAATCCCCTAAAGATTAATGTTAACCATTCATATTTCTTCTAAAACAACCAGAATTTCTTTGAGTTTCAATGACAAGATTAAAAGATGTGTGATTCCCAGCTTTTGCACATGAAATAACATCATTATAATTTTTTAAAACACCACCAAGTAAATAAATGCTTTCATGTCAAATAATTTACCTGGTTGAACAGAAGATTGGAAAAAGCTCAACTACATCAAAGGGTAAAATAGAATCAAATCTGCTGTCCCTACTTTTTAATTCATTCATTTGTCCATTCATTCCTTCATTCATTCAAAAGCACTTATTGAACCATTATGTAGGTTTTCTGAGATTAAAAGGACATGTTGCATCCCCTCAAAAAAACTTACAATCTAGTCAAAAAGACAGAATATAAACAACTGTGATTAAAAAAACAAGAAATAAATGCTAAAAAAAGAAGTGTAGGTAAAATATTTTCTAAGTACAAAGGAAAAACAAAAATAAAATAAAATAAAATCTGATATGAGTACTTACTCTGGACTAGACCCTGTGCTAGGTACTATTACACATACTATTTTATTTGTCCCACACGACAACCTGGTGATCTAGTATTATTTCCCATATTTCACAGATGAGAAATCTGTGGCTCATAAAGGATAGGTAACTTCCTCAACTTCATGCAGCTAAGAAGTGGCAGAGCTACAATGTAAACACAGCAATGCTTTCTTCCCAAGCTTGCACTTCTTGCACTGTACCATATCAGGTGTGGAAGAACTCTCAATGGCTGCTGAAGAGTATCTCATCTGAAATAGTGTAACAATATCTGCATTTTGCAGGATGATAGTATAAGAAAGGCAACCCCTGCTTACATACAGTCAGATGGTGATGGCAACCCAAGTTGCAGTAGAAAAGCAGCAAGAAACCCAAGAGGCATAATTTGGATACTTATTTCATCTTATATTCAACAAAGATTTGAGTGCCTAAAGTTCAGTTTGAACAGTTGAGACTGAGGTGCTTGAGAGACATCCAAATGGACTTGAAGAGAAGCCAGCTGGATATGTGGATCTGCAGGTCATCTGGAATGTTTAGTTGGAAATATTTAATATTATTCTGGGAGTCTTCGGCATAATTAAAGCCAAAGGTGTGAATAAGGTTGCCTCCAGAGAGAATACAGAATAAAGAGAAGAGGGCCTGGATCTGAAGTTTAAGGAATGCCACACTCTTCATTACTTTGTGCAGTGCTGCAAAACCACCTGCTTTTTAAAAACAGCAATGCTGTAGAAATGGGATCAGAGAGCTTTATGCTGACTTTGATCAGACATTGGTGCTGAGCTTTGAAGTATGAGTATTATTTCCCTGGCTTGTGAAGGTAGGATGGGCAATTCACTCTTGAGGAAAGAACATAAGCAAAGGCACAGAGGCATAAAATGCAATGGCATATTTGGAGAATAACAAGTAAATCTTTTATTGCATCCATGTAAGGACTAGTGGGAGAAAAGGTCACAAAGATAATTAGACATCAATTATGGGAAAATTTAATCTATACACAATGAGAATTTGTTGAAGTTTCTAAGAAAAGTAATAGCCATATTTATATTTTAGAAAAATAATTCTGATATCCTTGAGAGGGATTGGTGGAAAATAATAAGATTGTGCTTTTTATCTCTGTGTGCCGAGATGAATCTCAAGATAATAATTTTCCTGTATTTTCTTGTTTCTTTTGACTTTCCCTTCTCCCCAATTCATATAGTCCCTTTCATTACCTTGGGAAAAGGTGAAAGATTCAAATGACGGCTTTTGACTTAAAACTTATTTGAGTTGCAGAAATCTTGGATGTTGAGTTTCCAAAGCCTTAACCCTGAAAATCTTGGAACTTCAAGTTTATGACATAAACAATAGATCTGGAGTCAAAGCCAGTTTTCCCACCCCAAACTAAAGAATCCACAGGCTGGGGAAGAAAGTCAGAAGTGAAGCAAGAGTGAGGTGCTAATGGGTCCCTGAAAAATGGCCCTGAGCAATACTTTCCACTAGAGGAGATTTGATGGTGTAGGGGTAATTAACTCCCATAAGGATGTAGAGAATAGGAGAACAGAAATGTTCTGTGTCACCCCTTCTGGGATGTCTTTCCACGTCCTCTAAACCAGCAGGAAATAGGAGCAGAAAATAGAGATGGCAGCATTCAGAGTCTAGAAAAATAGGCTTCCAATAGCCTCAGAGCTCCCCATTGTTCTATAAGATATGGAAAGGGCACACGCTATCCACATTCTCAAAAAGAACAGGAAAGTAACTAGACCAATGAGTCTTTGTGATAGGGATGAGTAGGACATAACAGTGATCTTCATATACCAAGACCAGGGTTTACACGGGTATGGAGACATATCGACATGGATAGATGAAGACAGAGAAACAGATCACCCACAACAAAAACTAACTAACTAACTAAATAAATAAATAAATAAGAGAGATAGGGACTCTGAGATGACTGAGGAAAACTTGAATTACTGAGATTGTTTCTACAACCCAGCTTATTGAGACAAAAGATCAGAATTTAACTTCAGATTTAGGGGAAAAAGTGACATTAGCTGCTCACCAAATTTTATAAACTGAGAACTTACATCCATTGCACCTTTGTCTCTGGTATCCAAACTAGAGTCAGGGATATTAAATACACTAATTTTTTGATGCAACACTTTTTTTGCAACTTATACAAGACCTGTATTTTAAAAATACAGAAATATAGGGAAAAAATGAAAATGAGCCATACTTCCCTTATTCAGATATAACCACTATCGATATTTTGGTATATTTCATTCCAGTCCATTTTTTCCATAAAACAGATACCATACAAAATATTTTGCATTTAACATTATACTGTCAGCATCTTCCTATAACTTTAAATGTTCCATAAAATACCCCTTGAATGACCAATATCTTACAACATGAATATAAATTAATTTATTTACTTATTTCCTTACTGGTGAACAATTAGATTAACTCTTTTGTTTTTGTAAATATAAATAATTTTGCAATGAATATCCTTACACATAAATCTTTGTAGTCATTGTGATCAGCAATTTTGGATAAATTTTTAGAAGTAAAAAGTCAAAAGGTACATCTGGTCAAGATGGCAAGTTGAATAAAAGCTTAAACCTCCCTCTCCCAAACACAGGAAGATAATCAGAACTAGCATTCACAAGTACATCACTGTTCCGACAAATAAGAGGACTCTCTGAAGACCAGAAATGAAAATGCTGAGGTTCATGAAATATTTTTGAGATGTTTGGAGTTGTTTATCTCCTTTATAGTTTACCAAGAAAATACAGATGTAAGTATAATTTTAAAATATATAAGTTTAGCAAAAAAGAATAGAAACAGAATATGTACCCTTTAAGATAGCAGGAAAAAAATCAGCAAAGAAAAGCTGATTTATCCAAAGAAGACTGTAAAGAACATAAAAGAGAGAGAGAAAAAAAAAAACACAAAGAAAATCATGGCAAATGGAGAACACACACCAAAAAAGATGATGGCTGAAATACATCCTAATTTTTCATTAATCATAATGAATGTTAAATGACCAAAGTTACCCATTAGAAGACAGACACTCTGAGTTTGGATTTTTAAATATAAAACAATATGCTATACACAAGGCCCACATCTAAAACAAAGTGATAGGGGAATGCTGAAAATAAAAGCATGACAAAAGGTATTCCAGGCAAATATTAACAAAAATAAAGCTGGTGGAGTAATAATAATATCAGACAAAATAGAATTCAAAGCAAAGCACATTAAAAGGCATGTTGGTTAAAGGACCAATTCACTAAGAAGATAAAACAGTCATAAACTGTGGTTCCTTCAAGAAACAGAGAGCTTTTTCATATAAAATTTTACAGTTTTACAAAAAAATTAGAAAGTTTCCAAACTCATTTTATGAGACTAGCAAATTTCCTTCCTATTAGGCAAGTACCCCAGAAAAAGACAGTGTCTTTTTCCTCTGTATGTTACTATACCTGAATAAATACGACTCACAGAGGAGGACATACCTCAGGACAGGGTTTCTCAGCTTCAGCAATAGTGACATTCTTTGCTGTGGGGGGCTGGCTTGTGCACTATAGGATGTTTAACAGCATCCCTGGCCTCCACCCACTAGACACCAGTAGCATTCCCCTCCCCACTCCACCCCTGCCCAGTGGTGACAACCAAAAACATCTCCAGATATTGCCAAATGTTCTCTGGGTGATAAAATCATCCCCAGTTGAAAAACACTAGGCTTAAAAGAATCTCAGAGAAATGGAGCTGGAAAGACCAGATTAAGTCAAAGTTGAACCCAACCTACCTCTAAATTTCCAGTTATATGAACCAATACATTTCCTTACTGTTCAAACCCATACTTGCAGTGAAAAGCATCAAAGAAGTTATACTCTGCCCCATGCCAAGTTCTCTCCTTTTTTGTCAGAAATTATCCATTGAATTTTAGATTATCTGTCATGTCAACAAAAAATAATCCAATTGGAATTTCTTCAACCCTATGAATTATTTGGAGAGAATTGGCATCATTACAACATTTAGGTTTTCCATCAAAGACCATGATTTTTCATTCAGTTTTCATGTAGCCCTTTTTGCTCCTGAATACAATTTTATAATTTCTGCCATATTGGTCTTGCACATTTTCTATTGAGAGTATTCTTTGGCATTTTTGTTTTGTTGCTATTGATTAATGGCATTATTTTCCTAATGCCATTTCTGATTGATGATGACTAAAATTAGGAGAATTTAATTGTCTATTTGGGGGTCGGCAAACTATGTACCTTGAGCCAAATCTGACCTGTAGCCTGTTCTTGTAAATAAAGCTTTATTGGCATACATCCAGGCTCATTCATTTACTTTTGTATATGGCTGCTTTTGCCCTACAATAGCAGAGTTAAGTAGTTGCAACAGACAGCCTACAGCCCTCAAAGCCTATAATATTTACTGTCTTGTTCTTTATAGAAAAGTTTAATGGCATCTGGTCCACTTCAGTGAATCCCTATTAGTTTAAATCATCATTCAGTTAAGTCTCTGGGATTATCTAGATTAACAATCTTCAGATAAGCATACCTATCTATTTCCTCTTTTCCAAACTTCATTCCTTTTATTTTGGGGTTTGCTTGTGTGATTAGTTGGTTGGTGCTATGGTCTAAAAGTTTATGTACTCCCAAAATTCATATGTTGAAATCTAATGTGATGGCATTAGAAAGTGGGGCCTTTGGGAGGTGATTAGATCATCAGGGCAGAGTCCTTGTGAATAGGATTAGTACCCTTATAAAATAGGCCTAAGGGATTTCATTTGCCCCTTCCACCTTGTGAGGACACAACAAGAAGGTACCATCTATGAACAAGGAAATGGGTCCTTGCCAGAATCTGCTAATTCCTTGATCTTGTACTTCCCAGCCTCGGGAACGGTGACAATAAATTTCTATTGTTTATAAACCACCCAGTGTATGGCATTTTGTTATAGCAGCTCGAAAAGAATAAGCCAACATTTGTTTGGCTGTTATTAATGAATACCTAAAACTTTTTCTGATATTAATGAAAAGTCCTTTAAGATTTGATTATTGAGTATAATGCTGACTTTGGGTTTAAAATAGTTTTTACTTATCATATCAAGAAAAAATCCTTATATCCCTCTTACTCTCAGCCTTTTTAATCATGAATCAATATGGAATTACATTCATTATCTTTTTTTTTTTTTTGAGACAGGGTCTCATTCTGTAGCCCCAGCTACAGAGCAGTGGTGTTGTAGCTCACTGCAATCTCAAACTCCTGGGCTCAAGCAATCCTCCTGGCTCAGGTCCCAAGTACCTGGGACTACAGGCATGCGCCACCATGCCTGGCGAATTTTTCTATTTTTTGTAGAGATGGGTTCTCGCTGTTGCTCAGGCTGGTCTCGAACTCCTGACCTCAAGCAATCCTCCTACCTCGGCCTCCCAAAGTGCTAGGATTACAGGTGTGAGCCACTGCGCCTGGCCTTCATTATCTTTTGATGATTAAAAATTTTGACTTTTGGTGTATTAATATGACTGCATTCCTGAGATAAATTGTACTTATTGATATGACATCCTATCAGTCTATTCCTAAATTTTTGATAGTATTTTATATAGAGTTATTTGCATCAATATCCAGAAGTATAACCAATATGATTACTATTTTCTAATATTTTGTCATGTTGTATCAAAATTATACTATATTAATGATACAAATAAGGAGTCTTTCCCTTTCATGCTAGGTTCTGAAACAGTTTTTATAGAAAATGATTCGTACCTGAAATATTAAAGAAATTCCAATATAAAAATATCTGGGCAAAGAGATACTTTTTACAGCTAATTCTTTGATAGCTTTGATGGTTTCTTCCACTATCACTGATCTCTTCACTTTTCTACATCTTGAGATAATTTTAGCCTTTTGGTTTTTCCCAGAAAATCAATACCTTGAATTTTTCAAGTCTATAAGCAGAGAATTGTATATCATAGTCTGTTAATTTTAAATGCCTCTCTGTATCTTCTTTTACATGATTTTGTATTGTTCATTTTATATATTTTCTTTCTCTTTCTTTTGCTTTTTTTTTTGCTCTTATATTTTTGTTAATTAGATTTTCCAGGGAGGTTTCATGTTATTAAATCTGTGTATTTGATTTTCTACTTTATAAATTTCCTTCTTCAACTGGCAATTACAGGGCCATTGGTGAACCTTAAAAACAAAATCTATCACTTTTAGAAATAACATTTTCCTCCTTCCCTCTAAATTCTAACCTGAGCACAAATATTTGCAGGCACCTTCAAGTCCTTAAATTATGCTTCTATATTTTGGAAATAGCATAACAGAAAATAGGATCAATATTTTGTAAGAAGAACCAGAAATACAGTTATGACAGCAATTTCCAAAATTAGGAAATGCTATTATATTTAACAAAGCATGCAAACAGACCCATTAATAGAAAATGTAACAATTAACTGGGTAAAAAAATGTTCAGTCTAACAAAGAATTGTATGAAATAAAAGTTTACTTTGCTTTATTTGTAAATTTGTAAGGCTTTTTATTTCTAATGCTGATAGCACAAAATGGTGGTAAAGATGTATTAAATAGGCACTTTCTGGCAGTAGTGTAAACTTGTAAAACATTTCAGGAAATAATTCACCAGTATGAAATAAAAGCTTTAAAAGAGTTATAATGGGTAAATTTACTTCTGAAATTCTATCTTGTGAAGGTGGTTCATCATGATGTGATGTTATGTGTAATTATGAAAAGTCAAATATAACCTAAAAGTCTTAAAATACAGAAATGTTTAATTATGACTGATTAACTTGATAAAATCGGATAAGATGATTTAAAATGTTTATAGCACGTGTTTGATAACGGGAAAACTATGCATCACTGTTAAGTAAATAGGCAGGATTAAAAAATTGTGTAAACGATATATTTACAACTGTGTTTCCTTTTCTACTATTATGCACAAAGACAAAAGATATATATATCTCACATGCTAATACACCAAAATATTAACAATATTTATATTAAGATTATGAAGTTATAAATTACTTTATTATTTTATTATACTTTTGTGCCTTTCCATACTTTTATTCATATGTAATTCACATAGGATAAAATTCATCATTTTAAAGTGTACACTTCAGGGACTTTTAGTATATTCACTGTGCTATGCAACCATCAACACTAATTCAGAACATTTTCTTCAACACTAAAAGAATCCTCATGACTATTAGCAATTAGTCCAAATTCCCCTCTTCCCCATTCCCATGGCAACTATTTAATACTAATTAACTTTCAATCTCTGGATTTATATGCACATATATGTATTTATATGGACATTTCATATAAATGTAATAATAACAATCTGTGGCCTTTTGTGTCTGGCTTCTTTCTTTTAGCATAATGTTTTCAAGGTTCATTCATATTGTAGCATGTAACAATAATTCATTCCTTTTTATGACTGAATAATTCCATTGTATGAATATACTACATTTGCTTTGTCCATTCATCAGCTAATAGACATTTGAGTTGTTTCCACTTTTTGGCTCTTATGAATAATGCTGATATGAATATTTATGTATAAGTTTTGGGTGTGAGCATATATTTTCAATTCTCTCAGGTATACCTAGGAATAGAATTTCAGGGTCATATAATAATTCTACGTTTAAATTTTGAGGAACCACCAAGTTATATTCCACAGTGGCTGCACTATTTTGTGTTCCCACCAACAATGTATGAGGGCTCTGATTTCTCCACAAAACATTTAACAAAATCCAACACCCTTTCATGGAAAAACATTCAACAGTCTAGGAATAGAAGAAAACTTTCTCAACATGGTAAGGGGCACCTATGAAAACCCCATACATTATATCATACTTAATGTTGAAATACTGAAAGTTTTCATCCTAAGATTTAGAACAAGATCAGGGTGTCCACTCTTGCCATTTCTATTCAACACTGTACATTGTACTAGAAGTTATAAGTAGGACAGTTTAGTGGCCACTGAATGACTGGACAGAGATTTCCTTAAACATCTGTAACCAAAACTCTTCCAGTCTTTGCCAAGGGGCTCTGTGTGTGTTGGCCACACCTTCAACACTCAGCCAGGCAGTATATAGCTCTGCCTTAGCCTTTACTTCCTGTTTCCACAAAGCCTCAAGGTCAGCAGGAAGTGAGAGTTCACATTAGGGCCTTCTCAGTTATTTGTGTAATAGGTTCACAGCCCTTACCATGTGCACAGCTTTCTAAATTGTCAGGAATACATTGAAGCTTTTCAAAGACATTAAGGATTTCTCATTCCCCAGCCTTTCCTCCCAAGTTTTTGATTAGTCTATTATTTGTTTCAACTCTTATCTATCACCTCTAGCACAAGCAACTAGTACATCAGCCTGTAAATGTTTTCAACAAATGTCTCTTGGGAAGCAGTTTTAGCATTAGGCTAATTCTGAATTAAGAATAAATAAAGACAAACCTTTTCAGCCAGTCTTCTAGGGAGCCACAAGACAGGTCAGAACAAATAATTAATTACAGTTCTTCCACATGAGGTGTGTTCTGCTCCCTCAGGCACCAAGGACTGTTATTTCCATAGCTACTACTGGGTTTGGCTTAAACAACAGATATTTATTTTCTCACAGTTATGGAGGCTAGAAGTCTGAGATCAAGGTGCCAGCATGGTCAGTTTCTGGTCAGGGCTCTCTTCCTGGCTTATAGAATCCATCTTCTCACTGTGTCCTCACATGGTAGGTGAAAAGAGAGAAGAGAGCAAGCTCTCTGGTATCTCTTCTTACAAGGACATCATTTCCATCATGAAGGTCCCACCCTCATGACCTCGTCTTAGCCTAATCATCTCTCAAAGGCTCCATCTCTAAATACCATCACACCGGGGCTTAGGGGTTCAACATGTGAATTTGGGGGAGGACAAAATTCAGTCCATAGCATTCTTCCCCTGGCTCCTCAAAATTCATGTACTTCTCAAAAGCAAAATATATCCATTCCATCCCAAAAGTCCCAAGAGACTTAACTTGTTCCAGCATTAACTCTAATGTCTAAAGTCCAGCACCTCATTTAAAAATCATCTAAATCAGCTATGGGTGAAATTCAAGGTATGATTCCTTCTAAGGAAAAATTTCTCTCCAGTTGTGAACCTGTGAAACTAGACAAGTTATGTGCTTCCCAAATGTTAATTTAATGGTGGGATAGGCACAGGATAGAGATTCACATTCCAAAAGGGAAAAATCAGAAAGAAAAAAGGGGTGATGGGTCCCAAGCAACTCCAAAACCTAGTAAGGCAAATTCCATTAGATCTGAAGCATGGAGAATAATCATCCTTGGTTTGATGTCTCACCTTCTAGGCCCACTGGAGTACGGCATCACTCCCAAGGTTCCAGGTGGCCTCATCCCCCTGACTCTGTAGTGTGGTCCTTCCCCCAAGGCTTTGAGCTGAGGCCATCTTGCCTGCTGAAACCAAGGCAGTTGCCCTGATGATCTCTGAATAATCACCTTTGAAGAAATTTTTCCCTGTTCTTGAAGCATAGAGTATGTTTACAGCCAAATAGCTCCATTGTCCCATCCTGTTAAACCCAAGAAGTTCAACAGCCTTCCTTCATTTCAGCCCATCTCCATCCCCTTCAGTTCAAACTGGCAGCATTTCTGTTTGTATAATTCAATATGCATTATTAAATGTTTGCTTGGCCACACCCTCAGTGTTCTCTTCAGAACAAGCTTTCTCATTTTTTGCAACATGGATAGGCTAAGAATTTTCCAAATCTTTAAGTTCTGGTTCCTTTTTGCTTAACAATTCCTTCTTTAATTCATCTCTCTCCTTTCACATTTTACTATAAGAAGTCAAGAGGAACCAAAGTGCTCCTTAAATATCTATCTCTAAAAACAAATGAAATCTCTTCAGCTAGATATCCAATTTCATCACTCACAAGTTCTACTTTCCAAAGAACACTAGAACACAGTTCAACCAAGTTCTTTGCCACTTTATAACAAGGCTAGCCTTTCTTCCAGTTTCCAATAATGTGTTCCTCATTTCTCTCTTAATCCTAACCAGAATCACCCTTGACATCTATATTTCTAGCATGCACATGAAAACTCTTCCAGCCTCTACCCATTACCCAGTTGCAAAGGTACTTCCACATTTTAAGTATTGCTCTGCAGCACCAGAGCAGTACCAAAATCTCAGTACCCAAATCTGTCTTATTCAGCTTGGGCTGCCATAACAAAATACCATAGACTGGGTGGCTTAAACAACAGAAATGTATTCTCTCACAGTTATAGAGGCTGGAAGTCTAAGATTAGGGTGCCAGTGTGGTCAGACATGGTGAGGGCTCTCTTCCTGGCATGCAAATGGCCACCTTCTCAATGTATACTCATATGGCCCTTTCTCAATGAGTACTCACAGAGACAGAGAGAGAGCAAGCTCTGCAGTGTCTCTTTTATAAAGACACTAATCCCATCATGAGTGCCCCACCCTCATGACTTCATCTAAATCTAAGGTCCCATCTACAAATACCATCACATTGAGGGCTAGGTCTTCAACATACGAATTTGGGGGTGAGGCATGCTTCATTCTTCTCCTAAGGCTTCTATTATAATAGATATTAAGGAAAAAATTTTACGTGTGTGTATATTCCTTCATGTCAGCTTAATTTAAAGATGGAGTCAAGAGAGACAATTTTTAATCAAGTGAAACATTTCAATATTGAAGTCTTAAGAGATTATATGTCTTGTTTTACCTAAGGAAATATTCATCTTAAAAGTAGGTAATAGCAAAATGAGGTTCTCTGACATAACTAGAGCAGGTATTGGCAGTGGAGCCATTCAGTGTTTCCCTGAGCAGGTTTAGTAATCTACCTCATCTCAGCTAAGCTATACTGAGAGGTTTATTGAGGCATTGTAATTTCTTCAAGTTGCAGATTTAATGAGGAAGCCATTTCATTTTTATCTTAATTCAGTGACTTAACTCACTTACTAATTGTTCCAGTACAATGATCATCGGAAAGTTGAAAGATTATATGATCTACAAAGCTTTTGACATATGCATACTTTTTCATCATAGGAATTTCTCTTACTTCCAGCTTGGGTGCTGCCAGAAACATCTTCTAAGAACATAATAATGAATATGAAATTAATTATATCAAGACTTCATCATTCCCAATATCACAGGGTGATAGTCTCACTTCGTATTTAAAAGTTATTTGGTTAAGAGTAAACATCTAGAGACTTTGTTAACCCTGAGGTCTAAATACTTAGTTCAAAGAAACTTTGATCTTTTAATTATTCCCATCATATCTTACATTTAAGGGAGTTATATTTATCAGTAGTCAAGAAAATTAATCTAGTAAAACTACTGATGTGAAACCTGATTATGATATGTTTAAAGAAATTATTTTCCTTGGTTTATTAAATATCTATCTCTAAAAACAAATGAAATTGATTAGTGAGTATGTGGAAAGCAAATATTTCTAACAATGGTTCATAGTATGGAGGGCTATCCTCTTAGGATTATTTAATTTATAAAGAGGGCACAAAGGTCTAGATAACACTTCTGGCAAGAGATATCTGACTTGAGGAAAGTGAAAGTGATAGCTGGTATGTCCTAGGTTTCTCCTTGCATTTTCAAAAGCCTTTGACATTCAAATTGATTTTCCCTGGTGAACGCTATGTTCTTTTATGTAAATGTTAACACTAATACTTCATTTGTAGAATAATAAATTCTTGTGTGGAGAATAAAAAACAACCTTAAATTTAAAGACCAATATAATCCAAAGAGGTATCTTTAAGTGAAGAGCCTGAACTGCACTCTGAAGCACAGAGACAATCAGTAGTAAAGTGGAGCCTAGGCAAAGGAAATCTTGTTTAATTAAAAGTTCTTCCTCTACTGCTGGATGTAATCTCCATAGGTGTAAAATAAGCCTGAAATTGAATTAGTTGACGTGGATCAAATTGTTCACTTTTCCAACTGGGTGGTTTGACTCTGTTATATGCAACTGATACATCTGGGAGTCAGGGTTATGCCAAGTAAGAAACAATATTTAAATCTTCCAAGTGAATCACTACCTCACTTTTGCAATCTAGGATGAAATGCCTAATGTGTATTCTGCTGTGGTTTCACAGAACTATAATTCCATAATATCATTTTACCCCAAAACGAAAATTGTTGAACCAGTAACAACATTTAAGCAAATGATCATCCATTTCACATGTATCTTAGAAAGGTATAAAAACAAGGCCTTGCTTTGTTTTTGTTTATGTAAATCTTTTATTCAGCTGTCTTTTAAAGTAGAATTGCAGCAGAACTGGACATGTGATCAGTAGCCCTTTTCTTGTCTTCTTCAGATTATGTACCTTATTAATAAAATAAAGTACATCATAGTAAAACTGGCATAGACCAAAAACAGAGAAAAATTGACTATATCAAAACTGAAAATCAGCATAGATGCTTTAACTCTGTTTAGTATGTTAACTGAACTCTACCAATAAATAAACATGCAACTTGACCTTTTATTTATTTTCGAATCCCTAGGGTTTAACACAATGTCTGGTTCATAGCAAAAAGTTCAACACATATTTTTTAAATGAATGGTTTAATAGATCCAAAACTGGTAGAAAAAGCAAAATTTTAATTAGACTTGGGTTATACATGTGTAAGGATATATGTTTTAAAATTACAATGTCTACCATCTGGATTATTTATCACTAAGTCAGATGTTTGTTATGAGGTATTGATTGAACCTACAAGGGAATCATGGTTATGTCAACACTCTAAGTGGTAGAACCATGAGAGAATAGTTTCCAACACAGTATCAACTGGATCCAAGTAGTTTCGCTATCCACATGGCAGCAGAATGGACTGATATCTAGAAGTATCAGTCTCTGTGTAGGCATTACCATGGTGACAGTCCACTGATGATTCCTCATATTAAAAGATATGGGCAACCATTCACTAACTTCCCTGCTGCTGAGTATGACATAAGTTCACTTAAAACAGGTAGACCAGTTGTATGTATATACATAACTTAGGCCTGAGGGGGTGATCTGAATTCTTGTTGTAGGCAAATGCTTGTCTTTTCTGTGTCTAGTAACTAAAGAGGATGTGACATTTTTTTAAAAGTGAGACAAAACTTAATGATTTTGGACATGGATACTGCAAATAACAAGTATCAATGAAAATATTATTTTACCATTTGGCACTTATAATTTATTTGTATCATCACTATTCAAAACACTAACTTACTATTTAGATGTAAAGAAGCCATAACTCATGCTTTCATCTTTCAGTTAAATACTCATTAAACACATATATTTCAAAATGATGCTGCTCAACAGAATCGTATCATAGATCTTCCTAAAATTTTGGTGCAATAACATTTGTGGTCCTGGGAAATGATATTTTAATGAGATTCCTTACCATTTTGCCAATTATAGAATCAAATATTATAGAATTAGAAAGGACCCTAAAAGCATCTTGCCTTTGGACACTCAACATATTACAATGCATATTTTATAAAATAAGGTAACTGAAGCACAGAAAAGTTGATACTTGTCTCATATATTATAATTCATAAGTTGTAGGTAGAAAAGAAGGACTAGAATATGTGTATTGTAAATGTTTATAAATTAATATTATTATTAAAACTATGGACATTTCTTCTTCCTGTCCAAAATTAAGGGGAAACTAGAGACAAATATCACTAATGAACATTGGTACAAAAATCCTCAGTAGGATACTATCAAACTGAGTTCAACAACACATCAAAAAGACTGTACAACATCCAAGTGGGATGTATTTCTGGGATGCAAGGTTGGCTTAACATATTTAAATCAATCAATGTGATATGTCACATTAACAGAATAAAAGATAAAAACCACATGATCATTGCAATAAACGCATAAAAAAGCATTTTACAAAATTCAATATACTTTCATGATAAAAACTCTGAACAAAATAGGTATAGAAGAAAATTTCCTCAACATAATAAATGCCATTTATGAAAAGCCCACTACCAACATCATAATCAATAGGGGATAATTGAAAGCTTTTCCTCTAATATTTCATATAAGTCAAGGATGCACACTTGCCAATTCTATTTAATATAGTACTGAAAGTACTAGCAAGAACAATCAGATAAGAAAAAAGAAATATAAGGCATCCATATCAAAAAAGGAGTAAAATTATCCCTGTTTACAGATGACATGATCCTATATGTAGAAAACCATAAAGACCCCACAAAAAGACTGTTCAAACTAATAAATGAATTCAGGAAAGTGGCAGGATACAAAATCAATATACAAAAATCAACTGCATTTCCTTACACCAATAGCAATCTATCCTAAAAAGAAATCAGGAAATCAATCTCGTTTATAATAGCATCAAAAAGAACAAAATACTTAGAAATAAATTTAACCAAGGAAGTGAAAGATCTGTATACTGAAAACTATATGACATTGATAAAGAAATTGAAGAGGCAACTAAATGGAAATATATCCCATGTTTGTGGATTGGAAGACTTAATACTATTAAAATGTCCATAGTACCCAAAGATATATACAGATTCAACAGAAGCTCTATCAAAATTCCAAAGGCAATTTTCAAAGAAAGAAAGGAAACAACTCTAAAAATCATATAGAACAACAAAAGACCCCAAATAGCCAAAATAATCTTAAGAAAGATAAACAAAGATGGAGGCATCACATTTTCTGATTTTAAATTATATTACAAAGCTATAATAATTAAAATAGTATGGCACTGCCATAAAAAAAGACATCAACCAATGGCACAGAATAGAGAGCCCAGAAATAACCCCAAGCATGTGAGGTCAATTAATTTTCAACAAGGCCACCAAGAAGATACAGTGGGGCAGGGATAGTCTCCTCAACAAATGGTGTTGGGAAAACTGGATAACCATGTGCAAGAGAATGAAACTGGACACTTATCTTATACATACACAAAAATCACCTCAAAATGGATTAAAGACCTAAATGTAAGACCTGAAACAGTAAAACTCCTAGAGGAAAAAATAGGGGAAAAGCTCTTTGATGCTGGCCTTGGCAATGATTTTTTGAATATCACACCAAAAGTTCAGACAACAAAAGAAAAAATAAACAAGTGAGACTACATCATGTTGGGCTTACTCAGGGTGGGAATTCAAAAAATGTATGGAAGGGGATGGGGTAGATGAAGAAGTCAGATAAAGGCCCCCGGAGGCTCCGGAGGTTGTAAAGATAACTGTGAATTACAAGGTTGAGATGGAGCCGGCAGAGATTGGCAGCTGTTCCAGGAAGAACTCCCCCTCCCTTTGTCAAGAATGTAACCCCCATCAAGCCCTCCTCCTTAAAGAAAATCCCCCTTCCGCCCTGATCTTTGACCCAGCTGACTAACCCCCTCCCTATGTTTGCAGACTATTGGCCCCTCTCAAAGGCCTGCGAGAATTCAGCCCTGCCCTCTTGAGAGTCCCAACTGAAAGCCCTTAAAACCCCTCAGCCTGTAAGAGCCCGGGTCTCTGTCTGTTTCAGACAAAGGCCCTCCTTCAATGATGAAACCTGTCTTTGCCCACTGAAGCCACCTTTGTCTCTATTCTTTTTCTCCCTCTACCTGACACATCAAACTAAAAAGCTGCTGAACTAAAAACCTGCTGCATATAGCAAAGGAAACAATCAACAAAATGAAAAGGCAGCCTACAGAATAGGAGAAAATATTTGCAAACTATATATCTGATAAGGAGTTAATATCCAAAATATATAAGGAACTCACACAACTCACTAGCAAAAAACAAATAATCTGATTGAAAAATGGGCAAAGGATCTGAATAAACATTTTTCCAAAGAAGCCATATAAATGGTCAACAGGTATATGAAAAGGTGCTCAACATCACTAATCATCAGGGAAATGCATATCAAGCCTGCAATAAGATATCACCCCAGTGCTGTTAGGATAGCTATTATCAAAA
Source organism: Daubentonia madagascariensis (assembly GCA_023783475.1). Lineage (NCBI taxonomy): Eukaryota > Metazoa > Chordata > Mammalia > Primates > Daubentoniidae > Daubentonia > Daubentonia madagascariensis. The sequence goes on along the minus strand of JAKFHU010000341.1, from coordinate 3,207,965 downwards.
AAACAAGAGATAACAAGTGTTGGCAAGGGTGTGTAGAAAAGGGAATCCTTGAACATTGCTGGTGGGAATGTAAATTGGCACAGCCATTATGGAAATAGTATGGAGGTTCCTCAAAAAATTTAAAATAGAACTACCATATGATTCATTACCCAACTTCTGGGTATATAGCCAAAGGAAATGAAATCAGTATGTTAAAGAGATACCTGCACTCCCATGTTCACTGTAGTATTATTCACAATCACCAAGATATGGAATTGACTTAAGTATCCATCATCATTGGATGAATGGATAAAGAAGTTGTAGTACGTATAAAATGGAATATTATTCAGCTTTAAAAAAGCAGGAAATAACTGCCATTTGCAGCAACGTGGATGAACCTGGAGGATATTATGTTAGGTGAAATAAGCCAGACACAGAAAGAAAAATACTGCATGATCTCAGTTATGTGTGGAATCCAAAAAGTAGATTACATAGAATCCAAGAGTAGAAAGGTGGTGACCAGGAGCAGGAAGGAGGAAATGGGGAGATGTAGGTCAAAGGTTATAAACTTGCAGTTATATAGGATGAGTAAGTCTAGAGATCTAATGCACAGCATGAGGACTACAGTTAATAATATTGTATTGTATATGGAAATTCTGCTAAGAGAATAGATTTTAGGTGCTCTTACCACAAAAAAAGATAATTATGTGAGAAGATGGATATGTTAATTTGCTTGATTGCAGTAATTATTTCACTATGTATATGTATATCAAAAGATTATGTTGGACACTTTAAATATGTATAATGAAATAAATTAAATAAAAAGAAAATCTATAAGATATGGGAAAAAATATGTTCAAATGAAATTTACAGACTTTAAAAAGGTGGCTAATGAAGAAAGGATGCTGGTTACTCTATATTTTTTTTCCCATTTTCATACCTAGTAGTTATCTTTTCAATTACCCCCAGGATAACTGGATCTCATAAAAGGGAAAAAGGTTAGCTCAATTTAAATTTCAGATTAGATAACAACAATGAAACAATTTTGCTGTCAACATCTTTATGCTGATCCAACATATCACCATTCTTCCAAAGTCATGTTTCTGTACCTCAGCAGAATAATATGTAGGAATCTATCATCCTCATTATCACGTGGGTAAGTAAAACATTGTTCTCATGTTAGGGACAGAAAAACAAGTGAGAGGTGATGGAAATCAGAAAAATAAGTAGGAGAGAGCAGTTATAGAAAAACAATAAGGAGGAAATGGTTACAGAAAAATAACCGGGGGAAACAGTTATTTCAGTCTTAAAGAATGGGGCAATCAGGCCACAGAACACTGACCACCTGTCAGAGAAGGAAAATGGAACTTTCCCCACAGTACGTATAACATAACCTTTAAGTCATGTCCAAACATAGAAAGGAATTCAGTCCTAATTATAACTAATCATTACCTAAACATAACGCATATAAAAAGGAAAATATAGAACTAAATGGGGTCTTCTCCACTCACAGAGACAGACCCATTTACCTTTAGGAAACGTCTTTGCTTTCCTCTCCTATACTATCTTGTAACTTCACTACTTCCAATAAATTCTTCACGCATACTTGCTGAGTGGCCGTCATCTCTCTCCATCGTGCGGGCCCAGCTTGTGATTTTTACAAGCCAGGAGCCCAAGAACTGGGGCAGCACTTCAAAGTCCAGCCGTGGACTGAACCGTGACACTCACAACATTTCTTCTTTCCTATACAATAAAGCCAGAAAACTGAGCAGAACATTCTGAACAAACAAAACTAAACAAAAACCACACAAATCAAGTGTTATCTACTTAATAGTTCAGTTGGGTGGAATACTTAAAATTCTCTTTTGGTAGCTAATTCTCAAAAAGTGTCCCTTTGCTTAAGACTTCATTAATTAGACAATGAGTCAGGATAATCAGAACTAATTCATGAGAAGATAAAACCAATACATCACAAATAGGTTTTTCTTCCCACCTCTATCACTCAAACTATCCCAGCTTACATCCAAACATATTAAAATTTTATATGACCATAAAGGGAATTCTAACTCTGAGTTTGGTTAGCAATAAGTACCTAAAACAGTCTGTTTAATTTATAAATATATAGAGCTATCACTAATTTCTCTGTCATTCACATAGATATAATTTAGCAATCCACTTTATTTCTCAAAATTAATTCTGTGTTATACAGTAGCAAATTTCCCGAGTGCTACATTCTTGCATTATATAACAGTTCTTATTTTCTAACTGTTAACATCTTTTAGCATTAGATACTACAATCAAGTCACAGAACTTCCCTAAATCTTTCAACCTTTTATGGTAAAATGGGTCATTCCAGGAAAGCTAAGTTCCCACCCTCATTATATTATAAATCCAAGTCTGATTAAGCTTTGAACTCTAAAATAAACATTGGTTTTAACAGGGATTAATAGCCATGAGAATACATTTCTGCAATGGATGCTAAATCCCCATTGTATATAGGAATATTAGTAATTTTGATGCAGAAACCTACAGGGTACATTTGAAATGTAGAGGGAGAGCTCTGCATTAAACAGACTGCTCATGCCAAACACATATTCCTGGCTTGCAACCTTTCAGCTCAATATGACCCAATAAATTTTTATTCACTTAGTCTACATGGTATAAATGATCACATGCTGGTACCAACCTTACAATCACAAGAGAAACTGAGTCACCTATGGAAACTCTAAGTTGATTGCTATAACTACAACATAAATGAGATTAGATTTCTTCTAAGTTTTCAGAATGCTTACTAGGTAGTATAGAATCTCAGATGGGGGGTAAGGGAATGCCCCAGATTTAAGATCCTGAGCTTGTTCCTTTTGTGCAATGTCTCCCTTGATTAGCATAACAAAATGAATACGGTGATATACAAAATGTAGAGAATTGACTAATTTGCTCCTTGTGCAGTACTTGAGTCAGTCTCCCAAATTTTCTGCAGCAATGAACAAATACAAGCATAAAAGAAAGAGATAGAGGGAGAGAATATTGAACAAAAATCATTTTTAATATTAAACTTAATTTCTATTATGTATCTGTATACTTTATTATAGTACATGACTGAGGTACTAATGTAACAGAGGGAAGGGCCTGCGGAAAAAAAGAAAAAAAAAGATTTTCTGTCTCTTTAAAACTTCCCCCACTCTTTTTGGGATCTGTAGTCTGGCCTGCAACCCTGAGGCAGGTTAAGTCCTTTGTTAAAAGAGTGAACTCCCATGTGGTGCCAGCCCCCCAGGTGGGCAGCTGGTGGAGTTCACAGGCTTTGTCTTTGTCTGAAATGGGACAATTAGAATAGTTAACCTTAACCACAATAGCCTAGAACTGAGGGGCCCTCCCTTTAAAAACTCTGTATTTCTGCCTATGTGCAGAAAAATTTGGATTTTGAGAAAAGAAGGTCTGCCGTTTTTCCTCCTTTGTGGGCAAAGTGAGAAAAATCTCTATCCTTCTCCCCAAAACACTTGTCCTCATTCTTCTGGTTTGGCCTCATGGACAAGTGCCGAGTTTTCAGTAACATTAATTAATATAAGTTTAACAAATGTTAACACTTCTTATGAAATAATTTTATCTGTGCTGGCTAAAGTTTACAGTTGGAAAATTATGCCAAAATTTATAATACTCTCTTGATACTTCTAAAGAGAGTTGAAATACATTGCTGAATAAAACATTAAAAATACTTCTGTTCATGACAGGATTTTCCATCTGAAAAGAGTTTCCAAGTTGTCAGTTATTTTTCCCATAACCATTATGGACTGAGATTATCTAATGTGAAAGCTGTTAGGATAAAGGACTGGGCGAGTTGAGAGGAAAAGAGGGGAAGAGAAGCAGAAGTCGGCTCAACGACAAAAGACAGGCTTTATTGAGGGTAAAGCCTGAGAAGAGCATTCAGTCCAGGCGACCGAAAGCGCAGCTTCTCCTACAGGCTGGGGGTTTTAAGGGTTTAGGTCGGGACTCCAAAGGGGGCGGGCCTGAATTTTCCAGGGCTTCTTTCTTGGGCCTTCGAGAGGGATGGATTTCTGTGGGTTGGTGATGACATGGCAGTTTCCTGCTCAAGATGGCCGCAGCCTGGCTCCATCAGGTGGGAGCCTGTGCATTGAAAGGAGGAGGAGGGGCCGGTTGTCCAGGGGCATAGGGAGGTGGTTCCTCAGCCAGGTCAAAGATCAGGGCGGAAGGGGGATTTTCTTTAAGGAGGAGGGCTTGATGGGGGTTACATTCTTGACAAAGGGAGTGGGAGTTCTTTCTGGAACAGCTGCTACTTTCTGCCGGCTCCATCCCAGCCTTTGTGGTTTGGAGTTATCTTTACAACCTCCAGAGTGGGGGGCCCTTATCTGACTTCTTCATCTTCCCCATTCCCTTCCATAGATTTTTCAAGTTCCCAACAAAAGCTAAACTTTATTTTAGTCCAAAATGATTCAAGATCATAGTAACTAGAGCTTTACAACTACTAATTGAGAGTGAATCATCCCAATCGAATGCCTTTCATCTAAAGTCTCTAAAATGATTTTACACATGCTCTTTAATCCATACATAGGATTTCTTCATTCATTTATGATGTGAAAAAATGTGAGGTAAAGCCTAGAGGCTATTGATATTTTGGATATTTTACTCATAAATTGTGGCAAAATTCTGTTTTGTCCTTGTCTTCCAAAATTTTTCCAAAATTGTCCCATAAAATTAAATTTTATAACACTTCAGTACTGAAAATAACCATTCGTACTACTTTAGATTACTCAGTAATGATAAGATTCTTGGAATCATTCACTTCCAGTTATAAATGGCCACACCCCTGGATGTTGAAGTGAAGGAATGAGAAAAAGCCCACGATGTTAAGAAACCTTATACAAAATGAATTATACCATTTTCTGATATTTTTTCTACAATAAACTTGAATATGAAAATGATCGAGATATATCTCTCCTACAGAGAAGATTATGAGGCTCAACTTATTGCATATATAAGTCAACTTGTTAGAGGTTATGCCTCGGTTCTTTTGTATCAGTACATGTTTCAAAGCAGGGAGCCTGTGACATGAAGGACCCCTGCAGCTTCCAAGCCCCTCAGTTGCCTTGGTTTATCATTTCAAATCATCTTCACCTCCATTCCACTTCAATCACCACTCCACAGCCATACCCTAGAATTTATTATCTTCTGAAATTCCCCAACTCCTGAAATATTGAATTGAAATAACACATTCTTTACATCTACAGTGTCTTTGTCTTCTAACTTGCTCTGTAGTGTAGTCCTGCTGTTCTTCAGCTACACAGACATTGCTAGTTACTTTCTTCCTTAACCAGCTTAGATCCTGTGGGCCATCACATTTGAGAAGTCTCTTACCTAAATCCCAATATTCCTTCTTCCACAGTTTTAACATGTCACCTGACTGGCAACACATGAAACATGGATTAATCTATTTCTTCAGGACTATACCTGCTTGCTGGAGAACAATAAGCAACTATGAAAATTAGTGGCACTATAAATTAAATGCATTGTCCCCGACCCCAAATGAAGTCTCATTGTTGTCTGACAATATTCCATTGTTTCCCTAGATATGGTGAGGAGACTGGAAGATAATGTTTCTTCCAGTCTCCTCAGCAGCTATTCCAAAGCTCCTGCATTCTTCCCAAATCTCTAACATCACCATATCTTCCCTACTCCTAGCAGAAGACCTTACCTCCTCCTTTCTAGTAGAGGTTAGAAGCTACCAGATAGTAAAAGGTAGCAGTAAAGTAGAATAACTTTTTAGGAATATAATCCTGACACATCCTCCCATGCCCTGTACAAGCCCTCTCTAGAGTACAATAAGAGGCTAGAGGATCACATACACCACTGTGCTGCTCATCCTCTGCCCGGGTGAAGACTGAACCATCTAATGTTTGTGGTCCTACTCTGGCCCATTTGCTTGTCACTCTGATAAATATCTACCTAAATGAGAGCAAAAAATAAAGATATTTTGTAAAAAAGCACATATTTATCATTAACAGACCCTCACTGTGTAAGAGATGCATATATCTCAGTGAGACAGAAATTGAACTAAAATTTTTTTAAAACTGAGATGTTAGATGTAATGGAAAGAAAAATTCTTGCCAAACAAGTGGGCAACAATAGACAAAAATTAACTATATGAAATAAGAATAATGATAATGACTAAATTTGAGGATATAAAAACATAGTAAAACTAAAATACTAAACAACATTAAGATTTAATAAAGCATAGGTAAGAGTGGAGATGTTGATTAAAGTTTAGTCTTTACTTGTACAATACTGTACTGTTGATTATAGGTGCAATGTTGTACAGTAGATCTCTAGAACTTCTTTCTGTTGCTTAACTCAAACTTCATGCCCATTAATTAGTAATTCCCCATTTCTCCCTCAGCCCAGCCCTGGAAACCACCATTCCACTCTTTGATTCTATGAATTTGACTATTTTAGATACTTCATGTAAGTGGAATCATTCAATATTTGTCTTTCTGTGACTGGCTTATTTCACTTAGCATTTTGTACACAAAAATTTGTTAAGAGGGTAGATCTCATGTTAAGTACTCTTAGCACAATAAAATAATTTTTTAAAATGCTGCTGAAGTTTCTTTTAAAAAATAGTGTACACAGAGATGTAGCTCAAAAGTTTATTACAGCAGTGTATATGAAAGCAATGATTTATAAACAACCTAACTGCCATAAACTAGGGTATTGGTTAAATAAATTAAGGGACATTTCCTTAGTGAAGACTAAGCAGACATTTAAAAGATGTTATAAAACTATATTTCCCTTTAAAACACTTTTTTCTTTGCTACTAGGCATATTGACAATTCAAGGGTAACCACTAAAACAATAGAAATATAATGTTCAACTTCCAAACCAATAGAGTGTAGAATGGTGAGGAAAAGAAAATTTAATTATTCAAATAAAAGGAGAGAAAGTGGGGAAAAAAACTCAAAGAAAAAACATGGCAAATAGAAAGGACAAAATGTGATGGTATAAATATATCCAAATATATCAGTAATGCAAGAGATGTAAATGTACTAAACTTACCATTCAAAAAACAGAGATTATTAGAATGTTTAAAATAACACTGCAACATCACATTGACAGTGGGAATGTTAAAATGGCACAATCACATTGGAAAACAGTTTAACACTTTATTTTAAAATTAAATATACACTTACCATATGATACAGCAATTACACCCTTAAGTATTTACCTAAGAGAAACAAAACATATTCATAAAAAGATTTGCACATGAATGTTCATATCTGCTTCATTCATAATAGTCAAAAACTGGGAAAAAAAACAAATGTTCATCAACAGGTGATAGGTAAGCAAATTGGGATATATTCACACAATGGGATAATATTGAACTATTTATCCAAACTCTTTAAGCTATGCCTTTAAAGTGAGTACATACAGCTTAATATTCAAATTTACCACAATAAAGTATTTTTTAATCAAGCCATGTTTTTCTGACCCCCCCCCATTCACTCCATTGTTGAAGAAGGAATACCCTGTCCTAAATAGTATGAGATGGCTGAACACACAATACCCAACACTAGAGACAGAGGAAATTGACAGAAGTTTATTATTCACATGTAGTCATAGCCTGGGGGAGGAGGACACTGCACACTATAGAGGTCCAAACAAGGGTTAGACGCAGGAACAGAATGAACTGGCAGGGGCTATGAGAGGTGGGCTATGTAGTGACAAAGTGGTAAGGTAGTCCGTGGACAAATTGACAACCATAGCTCCCAATAGGAAACAGTAGCAATCCCTGAGGAGGGAGGACAAATTGATTTCCAGAGATACCACATTACAATCTTTGAAATGTCAAGTTCTCAACAACAAAAATTGCAAAGCACACAAACAGAAAATTATGACCATTCAGAGAAAAGAAAATATATTGACAAAAACCATCCCTGAAAATAAGCAGACACTGGATTTACTATACAACATTTTAAATCAACTGCCTTAAATATACTCAAAGAGCTGAAGAAACCATGAACAAAAAACTAAATGCATAGAGAAGAACAATGTATGAACAAGCAGTGAATACCAATAAAGAAAAAGATTATGAAAAGAAATGATGTACAAATTCTAGAGCTGAAAAACACAATACCCAAAATAAAAAACTTACTAGAGGGATTCAACAGTAGATTTGAGCAGTCAGAAGAAAAAAAACCCAGCATACTTGAAGATGAGGCAATCGAAATACCCAATTTAAGGAATGGAAAGAAAGAAGAATGTAGAAAAATGTACACAGCCTCAGCGACCTGAAGGACACCATCAAACATACCAACATATGCATTATTGAGGTTCTAAAGGGAGGAGAAAGCAAAAGAAGAAGATAGAATATTTGAGGAATAATGTCCACAAAACTCTCAAAATTGAAAAGACATGAACGTACACATCCAAGAAGCTCAAAAATCTTCAAGCAAGATAAACTCAGAGATCCACACTGACACATTTTATAATCAAACTGTGAAAAGACAAAGAGAAAGAGAAAATCTTGAAAGCAGTAAGAGAGAAGTGATACGAGAGACAAGTGACTCATCACATACAAGAGATCCTCAGTAAGATTAATAGTCAATTTCTCTTCACAAACTATGGAAGCCTGCAAACAGTGGGATGATATTTTTAAATATTGAGGGGGAAAAAAGGTCAATAAAAAATTCTATATCCAACAAAACTATTCTTCAAAAATGACCAAGCAATTAAGACTTTCTCAGATAAATAAAGCTAAGGGAATCCATTGCTTATAGATCTGATTACAGAAATGCTAAAGGGAGTCTTTCAGACTTACATGAAAGGTAACTTGAATAAAGATGTAATTTGTGACAATAACAACATAAAGGGGAGAGGGACAGAGGCAGATGAGAACTGAGTTAATGTATGTTATTGAAGCTGGGGTGGTGTCAATTAAAACAGGCCATAAAACAATTATAAATAAATTTTGAAAGATTGAAATCATACAAAGTATCTTCTCCAATCACACTGGAATTAAGCTAGAAATCAATAACAAAAGGTGAAAAGGAAAATTAGCATATATATGGAAATTAAATAACACATTCTTAATTAATCATTTAGAGAAGAAATCACTAGGGAAATTAGAAAATATTTTGAGATGAATAAAACAAAGAAACAATATACCAAAATTTCTGGAGTCCAGCAAAAGCAGTACTCATAGAGAAGTTTATAGCTGTAAGCATCTACTTTAAAAAAGAAGAAAGATTATAAACCAACAACCTATCTTTACAATTTAAGTAACCAGAAAAAGAAGAGAAATATAAACCTAAGCATGCAGAGGGAATGAAATAATAAAGATTAGATAAGAGATAAATGAAATAGAGAAGAGAAAAAAATAGAGAGGCAATCAATGAAACCAAAAGTTGGTTCTTTGAAAAGATCAACAACATTGACAGACTTACAGCTAGATTTAAAGGAAAAGAAGATGCAAATAACTAAAATCAGAAATGAACATTAGAACATTACTACCCAAATATAAAGAAATTTAAAAGATTGTAAGAGAATACTGTGAACAATAGTATGCCAACAATTTAAATGATCTAAATTGACAAATTTCTAGGAACACAAATGACCAAACTAATGCAAGAAGAAATAGAAAATTTCAACAGACTTACAATAAGTAAAGAGATTGAATCTGTAATCAAAACCTCCCCCCCAAAAAAAGTCCAAGACCAGATGGCTTCACTGGTGAATTCTACCAAACATTTAAAGAGGAGTTAAGAACAATCCTACTCAAACTCTTCCAAAAAATAGATGAGAGAACACTTCTTAAATCATTCTATTAAGACCAGCATTACCCCAATACCAAAGCCAGATACAGATACCAAAAAAAAAAAAATCCACACTAGTAGATTTTGACTATAGATGCAAAAATTCTCAATAAAATATAACAAATGAAATCCAACAGCAAAGTAAAAGTATTATATACTATGACCAAGTGGGATTTTCCCTAATAATATAAGGGTGGTTCAATATTTTAAAAAATTCAGTCAATGTAATAGGCCATATTAATAGAATGAATGAACAAAAGAACACATGATCATGTTAACAAAGGCAGAAAATGCATTTGACAAATTCAACATGCTTTTGTGATTTAAAAAAACACTCAGGAAAAATAGGCATAGAAAGGAACTTAATTAACATGATAAATGGCATTTATGAAAATCCCACAGCTACCATTATATTCAATGGTGAAAGACTGAAAGGTTTTCCCCTAAGGTAAAGAACAAGACAAGGATGCCTACTTTCATCACTGCTGTTCAACATTGTACTGAAAGTCCTAGCCAGAGTGATTAAGCAAGAAAAAGAAATAAAGGGCATCCAAATTGGAAAGGAAGAAGTAAAAGTATCTCTATGTGCAATGACATGATTGTATATATAGAAAATCCTAAAGAATACACACACACAAAACTAATTGAGCTAATAAATGAATTCAGCAAAGGTGCAGGGTGCAAAATCAACATACAAAATCAATTGGGTTTATATGTACAAGCAATGAAAAATATGTAAAGGAATTTAAGAAAACAATTCCATCTACAATGGCATCTAAAACAATAAAATACCTAGTAGGTGAAAGACTTGTACACTGAAAACTATGAAACATTGTTGAAAGACAACAAAGATGACCACATTAAATGGAAAAACATCCCATTATGGATTGGAAAACCTAATATTGTTAAATGGCAATACCACCCAAAGTGATCTACAGATTCAATGCAATCCCTACCAAAATTCCAATGGCCTTTTTTGCAGAAATGGAAAAGCCAATTCTCAATTTCATATGGAATTGATAGGGACCCCAAATAGCCTAAATAATATTGAAAAAGGAAAACGAAGTTGGAGGACTCACAATTCCCAACTTCAAAACATACTGCAAAGCTACAGTAATCAAAACAGTGTGGTACTGGCATAAGGATAGATATATAATACAATACCGTAGAAGTTGGAATCCAGCAATAAACTCAAATGTCTATGGCCAATTGATTTTTGTCAAGGGTGCCAAGATCATTCAATAGGGAACAGTCTCTTCAATAAATGATGCTAGGACAACTGGATAATCACATGCAAAACAATAAAGGTGTACCCCTACCTCACTTTTTATACAAAAATATCTCAAAATGGATCAGCATCCTAAATATAATATTAAATATAAGCACTAAAACTATGAGACTATTAGAAGAAATATAGGTGTAAATCTCACGGCCTCAGATTTGGCAATGGATTCTTATTAATAGATTTGACATGAAAAGCACGAACAACAAAAGGAAAAATTTTGATAAATTTGACTTCCTAAAAGTTAAAAACCTTCATGGTTCAAAGAATATTATCAAGAAAGTGAAAAGAGCCTACTTAATGGGAGAAAATATTTGCAAATCATATATTAAATATATAGCTCATAAGGGTCTAGTATCCATGGCATATAAAGAACTCTTATATCTCAACAACAAAGAGACAAACAATTTAAAAACGGGTAATGGATTTGAAGAGACATTTCTCCAAAGAAGATGTACAAATGGCTAATAGTCACATAAAGATGTTCAACTTCATTGATTGTTAAGGAAATGCAAATCAAAACCACAATGAAATACCACTTCACACCCACTCAAATGGCTATAATTTTTTTTTAATGGAAAATAGCAAGTGTTGGTGAGGATGTGGAGAAATAGGAACCCTCACACACTTCTGGTGGGAATGTAAAATGGTGCAGCCTCTTTGGAAAACAGTCTGGCAGTACCTCAAATAATTAAACGTGATGTTACCATATGATTCCACAATTCCACTCCTACTTACATACTTCAGAGAAATGATAACATATATCCACACAGAAGTTTACATACTAATGTTTATAGCAGCATTATCCACATTAGCCAAAAGACTGAATCATCCCAAATATCCATTAATGTATGAATGAGAAAACAAATTGTACTATATACATACCATGGAATATTATTCAGCCATAAAAAGGAATGAAGTACTGATACATGCCACAACATGGATGAACCTCAAAAATATGCTAAGATAAAGCAGCCAAACACAAAAGGCTACATGTTGGATTATTCTTTTAAATGTAATATGCAGTATAGGCAAATCCATAATTTGCAGATTAGTCATTGCCAGGAGAGTAGGAGGAGAGGGAAGTGATCACTTAGAGGGAACGAGTGTTCCATGGTGATGAAAAAGTTTTGAAGAGAGAGAGAGAGGTGGTGGTTGCAACAATATTGTGAATGCACTAAGTGCCACTAAATTGTACATTTGAAAACGTTTAATTGTATTTTATAGGAATTTCACCTCAATTTAAAAAAACATTTCAAAAGAAGTGTTTAATTTGCTCAAGATAAACACTATCCTTAAGGACTCTTGTCCATTAGGACAAGTGAGTTTTCTGTATTCATTAAAGCAGGCTTAGGGTTTGGCTTGAGAGGCAGTGAACTAGATAGGACATAGCACTGGACTCAGGAAAAATGTTCTTGATTGTTTGTTCACATTTTAGAAAAGAATAAAAGTGTTTTCTTTTTCAACAGCTTTATTGAGGTATAATTGATATACAAAGAAGTGCACTTATTTAATGTGTACAATTTGATGGCCTTCTTAAAAAAGACAAGAAAAAATAGTAGCTGCTTATATAAAAATTATCTGACAATATTCTCAAAGAAAGTAATAAGAATTATTTTTTGAATGGCAAAAATAATAGCTGCATTGAGCAGATAAGAAACAAGGTGTAACAATGTAAATTCCCGCCCCCCTTCTAATAATTTTAAAAGCCTTGAACCACATTATTTTTTAATGGTCTTCATGTGGAGAGGATTTTCAAACTATCCCAGAAAGTCATATCATCACAAATGACACAACTCATGAGTCAACCCTGCGAGGAATCCCTGCGTTTCCATGCCTCTCCATCCCTCGGCCCGACAGAAGTTTTCATTATATTGAAGGAAACAAGAACACACCATCCTAAAATATGCCAATGGCATACTGATTATTTCAAGCTGAAGGCATGTGAGAAACAGCAGTTGCAGAAAGTACCATCTGAACTGCCCTTTCCTACCTGTCACAAGCCATAAAAGTTCCTTTGGGAAAGATGCCTTCCTTGTACCAAGACAAGAAGATAATTCTTATCAGTTCAGATACGGCATCACAGCAATCTTAGAACAAATCTTACTTCATTAGTTTCTTGCCACAATTTCCCACAATTTCCTGCCTCTGGAAGCCTACAACTGCTTTCCTTAGTCTTGTCACTTCTCTAAACTTTGTTGGTTTTTGTTGAAGATGCTATATAAGCCAGACTTCTAAGCCACAGCTTTCAGTTAGCTTTCACTGAGGTTTCTCCCGTGTGGTATGCACTGCACACATTAATAAACTTGCTTGTTTTTCTTTTATTAATCTGTCTTATGTTACAGGAGCCTGTCCTAGCTATGAATTTACAAGGGTTGAGGAGAAATTATATTTCCTCCCCAATAATGTAATTTTCTATTCGCATGCTGTGGTAATCCCTAAATTGTGAGCCCATTACCTAGAGCAGTTGAATTCTACATTGTACTGGGAGGTGGGCACATTGAGCACATTAACATGAAGCACTATGGGCAACTGGTGCTCTTCTTTCCCATTGCTTGACACTGACAATAAGGCTACTTCTAGCTGTTAATGAATTTCACAAAGGAACAAAGAAAGCATGTTTTGTGTACAGTTTCATAATAATACAGCCCCATCTCATGATTTCCCCAGTGGAGTGTTGCCAGCTAAGTCAATTTTCCTTTCTAAATGTAAATTCAAATAGGACCTCTAGTTCAGTTGTGCATTTACCACCAATTTACCGTCAGTGTTTGAATCTAAAGCACTAGAGCATCTATGTTTAACATGATCACAACTATTCCATTACTTCCCTGTTTCATTTCTCTGTGTTAAGTAAAGCTATTCCTCCTAAAGCCACTAGTGCTGACCTCCAAGATGTCCATCACAAAAAAAAGATAAAAGAAGGAAAAGTTTTTCTCAATACATCCTGCCAAATCACATACAAAGAAAATGGCTCATCAACCTGCCTCACCCAAGTAAACTCAGTGCCTGATAAATGCAGTGTCTCAACTGCTAACACATATGGATTAGGAACATACAGGTGTTTACTAATAGACTTAGCTCCTCCCTTCGAATGTATATGAGACTGCTGACAGATCCTCATTGATGTAACTAAGTCTTTTTAAAATCCTAAGAAATTCCTGATAATTACCTCTGAGAAAGAACAAGTGATATGAGCATCAGGTCTCACAGGAGCAAAATCTGACTCGAAGAGGAGTTAAAATTAGAACTTCAGGCGGTTTTCTTTCTTTCTCTTTTTTGGCGAAAGAGGTTGACCCTAATCACTATCCATACTATGTAAGTGTCAGTTGAGCATAGGTGGACTAGATATAACTCTGCTTTGTGTTACACTGTGTATCTATTTGTAGGTAATTATAGAAAAAAGGGTTGAGACAGACATCAGGTCTTGCTGTCAGATTCTATCCTACATAGATGCTTCCCAAATCCAATCTGAAGTTTTTATTAGGCTCTCTTGTAAATATTTGGCCAATTTTCTTATTCTGTATTTACATTTGTCCAATAAATATGTTTTCAAAATTATCTAACTCCCACAGACTTGGACAAACACTATCATCTCTTCCTGTTCTTTACTTCAAAAAAATCAGGATTTCTTTCACATAAACTTAGAACCACAAGTACACAGTCTATTGTCCTTACCAGTATATTCCATTTTAACCATGGTGCAAATTTTGGTCTGTTTTCTTCAGCTTATTTATGTAGCTACGCCACATTGCTGGGACATAGCAATATAATCCCATCACTTGTATAGCAGTAATTTTGCTTAAGCCAGCAAACCAGAAAGACCACATCAAATTTATTGTGGACATACAGACAAAATAGCAGTTTCCTGCAGTTTTTCTTGAAATTGAAAAAAATTTAAACTACAATGTTTATTCTCCCTCTTTCTCTGTCCTTTCTGGAGAGGCAGAGGTAGACTATAAATACAGTAAATCTAATTAATTCATATTCCATTCTTTTATACCTTTTATAGTTCAGAAAAGAGCTAGGTATAATGTTTAAACTTTGCAATAAATCTCTATTTAGTGTTTATTTAAAGAAGGAACTGTTTTCAACTAACATCTAGCATTTTATACTTCATTTTATATACAAATATTTAATACAGTAATGATAAATTTGTATCTGTACATTAAAACAAATCTCCTGAGGTCCTTAATTAAATTTAACTTTAATTTGTTTTCATTACTGATACTTAAAGTTATTTAAAGAGATCTTCCATGATCTCAACTTTTCAGTAACTGAGGCTGGCTTTGCAGTTCATCTGAATTAGTAAGGCTGAATTAGTATTTTCTTAGGGCAACCTGTGAGTGATCAGAATACAGAGTTTGGAGCCAGACTGTCTGCGGACAAATCTTTGTTTGCCACCTATAAGCTTTGGGACCTCTTAAGCAAATGACTTAACACCTCTGTGCTTCAATTTCCTCATCTGTAAAATAATAATAATAGCATCTACTCCACTGAGTTTCCACCATAAATGAGTTAATCTTTTAACCTTTTAACGTATCTGGCACACAGTAATCACTATACACATTTTTTTAAATTTCAAATTAACAATTAAAACTTACATATTAGATTTGCTTTAATAACCTTTAGGCTTTCATGAAATGAAATAAACAATGCTTATCTGTACCCACTATTTAGGCTCTCACAGTACTCTCTACAATATGGCAATGGTTAAGATTTTAAGGAGAACCTATTTTATTGTTATGTTCATTGTTACGTACTGATTTGTTAAGTATTTATGTCTCGAATATGTGTTTCATGTGTTATTAGAAAAAATACATAAAATTTTCTCATTAAAGAGGGGTAGAGGCAGCAAAAGTCCACATTTGTGTGCTGTGGAAGGTCACATGGAGGTGGAGTCCAGTGTGGGCTAGCTCAGGTTTCCAACTCACATGAAAAAGATGGTCCCCTGAGCCATAAAGATCCCGAGGACTCTGCCGTCATTTGACCCTATTGTCATGAAGCAGACTCAGCCTGACCTAGGGATGTAAGCACTGTGGCTCATAACACCAGGGTCACATGGATCCTGCAGCCATGCAGACCCCACTGTCATGTGGTAGGCCCAGGTCTACAGGCCACAAGAACATGTGGGCTCCTAAACTGTAAGGGCATCTAGTCTATACTTTCAAGTGGCAGGCCCTTCCACACTCCTTATTAGACCCTGCCATCCCCATCAAATGAGCATTGTTGGCTCTGAGGGCTGTGGGTCATGTGGCTCATGCCATTATGTGGATGCTATAACTATGCAGTAGGCCCAGTCCTACTGGTCAGGGTGGCACCACAGGCTCTTAAACCCTGAGGTCATGTGGTCTCTCTGATTGGGAGGCTGTTATTTTCAGGGGGTAGGCTTAGGTCTTCCAGTCACATAAATATCGTGGTTTCCTGAATCCTGCAGGTCATATAGATCCTGCTGTCACGTAGACTTTTACTCTCACATGGCAGGTTCAGCCCTCTAAGTCAGGTGAAGATCGTGGGCTTGTGAACCCTTCAGGTCACGTGGATCTGGTGATCATGCAACCCCCTATGGTCATGTGTCAAATCCAGCCCTTAAAGTCTACTAAAATTCTCCCAAACTCTAGTTGAGCTTAACCTTCTGCAGGTTCAGAATGCAGAAGACTTTTTTCTTCCTAATTCAGTTGCTTTATTCAGATTCAGTTGCTTTATTCAGATTCCCCAATATCAAAATATCTAGATTGATAAAACAATTAATGATCAAGACGCATTAGAAAGTCTCTTTACCAAACTTCAGCCACTTTCCATTGCCTCTGAAAACATGCTGATTTTTTTAATTGACAAATAAAATTATATATATTTATGGTGTACAATTTGATGTTTTGATATATGCATACATTGTGGAATGGCTAAATCATGCTAATTAACATATGCATTACCTCACTTTTTTGTGGTAACAATTTACTCTCTTAGCAATTTTCAAGTACACAAGATATTGTGCAAAAGACTTAGAATTGCAATCCATGCGAACTTTGATCAGGCTTTGGCTAAGATCCCAACCTTTCTACCAAGTTTTAAATGCTACCCCGGTGGGTGGTATTCTAATAGGAGGAGAGCTAGCTGGTACTAGAAGATTTCTCAGAAAATTGGGCCCTAAGGGACAGCCAAACAACCTTTGGCCAAGGTCTGGCCAAATAGAAGAGGGCCTAACAGGGGGCTGGATGGAAGTAGAAAGACTTCTGAACATGGCCAGTGTTTTATGGCCTGGCAGAGAAAGGCTGTGTGTGTATGCACCCTGAGGCTGGTTTCATAGCAGCTGTTGTTGGTAGAAAAGGAAGCGGTAGAAGAGAAAGCACAAGAGGGAGGGGGACTCATGGATTTGTATATCATTTGTCAGGGGCAAGGTTCTGGAAACCCAGTGGGATACACTGCCCTCCGCTGCCCCTGTGCCCAATAAAGCTCTACCCTTGAACACCACCCTGCCTTATTCACTGTCTATGCAGCGAAATGGCCAACTGTTTTTGCTGTATCAATTTCCTCCCTTTCTACTTACTCTCCCACCCAATGTGTGATGATCTCTTCTGCCCCTCCTCTGACCAAGCTGTTGTTTGTTTTGTTTTGTTTTTTAACCGAAGGCTTTTTTTTTTCAGTTTATTGAGGTATAATTGAAAAATAAAAATTGTATATATTCAAGGTGTACCCTGTGATGTTTTCATATACGTATACATTGTGCAATGATTACCACAATCATCTGACCATGGTGTTGTTAAGGACATCAGAGACCTCCTAGATGCCAATTTGCATAGATAATTCCAAATCTTAATTTCAGTATGATATTCGATCCAGTAAAGATTCTCTTTATTGTCTTGATTTATTTTCACAGTAAACATTATAAGCATGTACTTGGGCACAAGCAAAGGGAGGAGTCAGTGTGCAAGAAGAAAGAGAAAAGCTTTTGTAAGACTTTGATTATTCAACCACAATGAAACACCACCTCACACCTGTTAGAATGGCTATCAACAAATAGACAAAAGATAAGCGTTGGCAAGGATGTGGAGAAAAGGGAACCCTTGTATGCTGCTGGTGGGAATGTAAATCAGTAGTATGCCATTATAGAAAGCAGTATGGAAAACAGCCATTAGGGAAAACAGATACAGGGTCCTCAAAAAATTAAAAATAAGACTACCATATGCTCCAGCAATCCCACTTCCAGGTATATATCCAAAGGAAATAAAAGCAGTATGTCAAAGAGATATCTATACCCCTGTGTTCACTGTAACATTAGTCACAAAAGCTAAGATATGGAATCAACCTAAGTGTTCACCAATGGATGAACAGGTAAATAAAATGTGATATATGTGTGTATATACATGTGTATATGTACATGTGTACATGTATATACACACAGATACACACACACACACACACACACACACACAGCGGATACTATTCAGCCTTTAAAACAGAAGGAAATCCTGTCATTCACACCCATACAGATGCACCTGGAGGACACTATGTTAAGTGAAATAAGCCAGGCACAGGAAGACAAATACTGCATGATCTCACTTATATGTGGAATCTAAAAAAGTAGAACTCACAAAAGCAGAGAGTGGGGCGGGTGGGAGGTTGGGAATGGGGAGATGTTGGTCAAAGGGTACAAAATTTCAGTTAGATAGGAGGAATAAGTTCTGGAGATCTATTGTACAGCATGATGACTATAGTTAAAAATAATGTATACTTGAAAATTGCTAAAAGAGTAGATGTTAACAGTTCTCACCACAAACAAATGATAAGTATGTGAGGTGATGGATTTGTTAATTAGCTTGATTCAATAATTTCAAAGTATATACATATATCAAATCATCACCATGTACACTATAAATATATGCAATTTTATTTGTCAATTATACTTTAATAAAGCTGAAAAACTTTGATATTTCAATAAAGGGTCAAAAAATCCATCATGTGAAGATTCAGAATTTCTTTCTTATGTTTACTTTGCAGTTTACTAGTTTTACAAAGTACATGTGGCGAGGGCGGGGCACAATAATCTTTTGTGCCTCGAATCTCTAAAAGGCTTAAACTAGTCCAGCCAGATACTATTCTTTCCTGGGTTTTTTTCCCCCTAATTTTATAACCATTGCTTCTTAGACTACTTCCTTGAAACTCCATAGTTTCCTTCCTGTGGAAAAAAAAAAAGAACTGATTTAAGAAAAGTACAGGAAAGCCAGCAATAATGTGTTTTGGCCCAGAAGTTAACACACTTCCCCTTACAATTCATTGGCCAAAACTATTCAGTGGCCCCTCCCAAACCAAGAGAGTCAAAAAGTGTAGTCATACCAAGTACCTGGAACAAGAAAAAAATGAAAATACTTGGCAACCAGCACCACTGACTACCGCACGAAGGCATTCAAGCTCAGAGAGATTAAGTTCTTGCCTAAAATCACATAGACAGTGACAGCCACAATCTAGACATGTGTGATTTAAAAGTTCATGTTTCTTTCTCCTTGTACTCATTACATTGTATGCTATTCTCTTAAGTAAAGTTCACATGTAACAGAAATCCTTTTACTTCAATTTTATAATTTCCTCTTCCTTAATTATCTGGAACTGAATAGACACGATAAAATTAGTTACAAAAATCCCCACCACTGATAAACTGCAAGTGCTTTCCAAGCCAATAAATTATTGTATATTTTAATGTCTATAATTCAATGATAAACTTATAAAATAAACCTTGATGATATTCACTATTACAAGGAAATAAATAAAAATAAGGGCAGAAATGAATAAAATTGATAATAGACGCAAAAAAGCTTATTAATAATGCTAGCTATTGCTACTTTGAAAAGATAAAAAATCCTCTAGCACAATTGATCACAAAAATAAAAGAGTAGGCACAAATAAATAACTTTAAGAATAAAAAAGGTTTCATGATTACAGTTACTGCAAAAATTTAAAAGATAAGATAATGAAAAATCACACAAATAATTTGAAAATTTAGGTAAAATAAATTGCTGTAAAAATTTGACTTTTTAAACTGAGTCAAGGAGAAATAGAAAATCTTAAAATTATTATAATGATTTATAAAGATCAGTACTTAAAATTTTTTACACAGAGAAAAAACAAGCACAGATGGTTTTACAAGTGAACTTTTGGTAGGCAGGATTTTAGGTTTCCATCATCTTTGCCCATGGTGTTATGCCTGTTGTTACTATGTTATGTTGCATGTCAAAGGGAATTTACAGGTGGAATTAAGGTTACTAAATCAGCTCATTCAAGGAAAAGGGAACCTCATTCCTACAACAGCATAGAACTGAATTCTACCCACAACCTGAAGAGCCTCAAAATGTATTCTACCTTTGAGGTTCCACAAGGGAACATGGCCCTGGTGACGCCTTAATTTTGGTCTTATGAGACTCAAAGAGGAGGAATAAGCTCTGCGCACCTCACTCTTACCCACAGAACTTTGGAACAATAAATGGGTACTGTTTTAAGCTGCCAGATTTTTGGTATTTACCACAGCAAAAGAAAACTAATACAGAACTTTCTCCTAACACATAAAGAACAGACAAATCCAATCATACAGAATACCTCTCAAGGAAGATAAAAAGAGGGATCACTCCATTTTATGAGGCCGGTATGATCTTGATACAAAAACTAGGCAAAGAAGATTATGAGAACATAAAATCACTGGCCAATTTTAATTAGGAAATAAATGCAAAGAATAGAGGTAAAATAGTAGCAAACTAAATCCAACAATGGAATAAAAAAGATAATATAGCACGACAAAGGTGTGTTTATCTCAAGAATGCAAGGTTAGTTTAACAATAAGAAATCTATAATGTAATTCACCATATTAACAGAATAAAGAAAGGAATGAAAGAATGATTATCTCAAAAAAGCCAGGAAAAAGGGGGTCTAATCAAATCAACCATCATGCAGGATGAAAATACAACAGTAAAGAGAAATCTTAGCAAACCAGGAATAGAAGGATATTTCTTTAAAATAAGACTGATATAGGAACACAAGGATCTACTTTCACTCTCCACTGATACCTCGCTAAAACAACATCAAAGATAAATTATGGTCTGACTATGAAATGAAATATTACCTAGAAAAAAGTGGTACAAACATGGATTAATATCAAAAACATAATGCTGAGTGAAAGAAGCCAGACAGAGGAGTTCATGCTGTATGATTCCATTTACATGAAATTTTAGAACTGGCAAAACTATTCTGTAGCAACAGAAAGCAGATCAAGGTTTGCCTGGGGCCAAGGGAAGGGGGAGGAGATTAATGGGAAATCTTTCAAAGTGTTGTAAATGTTATATATCTTGATTACAGTAGTGGTTACACATGTGTATTCCTACGTCAAAACTCACTGAACTGTACATTTTAAATGGTCGCAATTTATTTGATGAAAATTATATCTCAATAAAAAAAATTTTTAAAGCCAGGAGACTTCTGGTCCAAAATGTAAGGCTTGGAACTAGTTACTCCCATCCTCACAATAAGAGAAGAACGGAACAAACCAAAAATCAACAACTCTTCCCAGGTTCATCAAAGAATTGAAGTCATAGGCAAACCACTGTCCTGAATACTGGAGAGACAGGTGGATGGCAAGAAGCACAGCTTACTGAGAGCAGAAACCCAGGAGCAGAAGTGCACAGCTGAAGCCAGTAATCATAGGAACACTTAAAATGCAATTGATGAATTTTTGGAGGCTTGGGGTAAACTAGCTGGAGAGTTAAAAACTCCAGGGGCCTAGTCTTAATGGGGCTCCCCACACTTTCGTGAGTTTTACACCCAGGATCCTCACCAGATTCTCAGGGTGAATATTGGAGAAAAATCCCTTCCTACTTCTGGCAGAGGAAAAGGAAAAGTAACCATTTTGAAATATGCCCAGAGCATTCTGTTCTCCTTAACAAAGACCTGCCTTCAAGGACAATTATTTTACCAGAGCCTAACGAAGGAGCTCAGGAAATTTCACCCCAAAATGTGACTCCTTGTTATAAAGAATATTTTTCCCACCTTAGGATTTTTTTTTTTAATTTCAGAATATCATGGGGGTACAACACTTTGGCCATACACATTGCCCCTGTTCTGCCCGTGTCAGAGCCACAATCGTGGTCGTCTCCCAAACTGTGCTCCCCACATCCATTCAGTGAGAGTTTTTCCCATCCCTTCCACCCCCTCCCGCCCGCCCGCCCTCTGATGAATGTTATGCCCTGTGTGGTGTAAGTGTTCATCAGTTAGTACCAGTTTGATGGTGAGTACCAGTGGTGCTTGTTTTTCCAATCCTGTGACACTTCGCTTCGAAGAATGGGTTCTAGCTCCAACCAGGATATTTTGAATTAAAGGTCATTCAAGACCAAAAAGCACTGGAAGGGGCTTTCCCTCTATCTGCATAAACTGGACTGACCTGATCAAAAGATCCAAGAGAATTGACTTCCCTTCCTCTCCCTGTTATCTCAATATATTACAGAATACAACCAGACCTAGCCCAAGTCATTTAAAACATAATATCTGTCTCTCAGGTTAATTTACAAGTCAATCTATTTCGTCCATCCACTCATCCTCCCTAGCCACCTTTTATCCACCCCTAAACAGAATTACCTATACTCCTCATTTTCCCTCCTTCCCTCTAAAAGGCATGTATAGAAATATCTGAACTTTGTTGAGATACTGGGTAATCATTCTGTGATTCTCCCCATGCGCATGTAAATAAACCTTTCTCTTATTATTAATAATCTGCCTTAATTGTGAGTTGATCTTTCAGCGAACTTTTGGTAGAACGGGCAAGTTTCCCCTCACCCCTACACTAACCTACTGGGGTTTTATAAGAGCCTAAATGACATGGGGGAAAGGAAATACATAACTCCAGCTCTCTCCAGCCTTTGACATGGGGGGAAGGGAAATACCAAACTCCAGCCCCCTCTAGCCTTCCTGTCTCACCTAAGGGGAAAAAAACTGGGAAGAATTTGTGAAGGTCACATTCCAAAGGACAGAGGCTCACTAAAAGATTGAGACATAATCATAGGATTGTGGAATGCCTCCCCTCCTCCCACATTTTATCACCAAATCAATCCAACTCCTATATGATAACAACGGATTAGAACTAAAAAAACTGCAAGACTCAGATCATACACAAGAAAGAGTCTCTAGGGAAATGCAAAGACAAGAGGGGAGACTAAAACACAAACACTAGAAGAAATTTTAGCCTCTGATATCTACAGCAACAGTAAATATCCCGTATTGTCTAGCAGTGAGGATTAAATAAAGAATAAAAAATAAAAAGAGTAAATACAACTGAATTCCTAACAAGATAACCAAAACTTCATGTTAAAGGTACAATTATCTCTAATTTATTTTATCTAACATATCATGTGCAGTTATCACAAAAAATGTATAAAATATGCTAAAAAGCAAAAAACAAAAGCAAACAAACAAAAAAAAACCCCACAGTCTGAAGAGACAAAGGAAGCATCAGAAAAAGACTCAGATATGGCAGAGATTTTGGAATTATCAGACCAGAATGTTTTTTTAATTATGAATATGCTAAGAGGACTAATGGAAGAAACAATGGACAACATGCAAGAACAGATAGTTAATGCAAGCAGAAAGAGACTCTAAGAAAATATCTAAAGAAAATGCAAGAAATCAAAAACAACACAACAGAAATGAAAAATGCCTTTTATGGATCATCAGTAGACTGGACATAGTCTAGGAAAGAAACTGATAGAAGCTGTGGCAATAGAAACTTCCAAAACTGAAAAGCAAAAAGAAAATAGAAAGGAAAAAAATGGAAGAAATATTTAAGAACTGTGGGGCTATTACAAACAATATAACTTATGCATAATGGAAATACTAGAAAGAAAAGAAAGAGAGAAAGTAACAGAAGAAATATTCCTAATAAAGTAATACTTCATCCAACAGCAGAACACTCATCCTTCTCAAGCTCAATTGGGACATTTGCCAAGATAGACAACATTCTAGGTCATAAAAAACACCTTATCAATATTTTTATTGATACATATTAGATGTACATATTTCTGGGGCACATGTGATAATTTAATACATTCATATAATCAAATCCTTACACTAGGAACATTTGAATTATTCTCTTTTATTTTGAAATGTATAACCAATTAATGTTAACTATAGTCACCCTACTATCTATCAAACACCAGGTCTTATTTCTTCTATTTAAGTATGTATTTGTACCCATTAATCAACCTTTCTTCATTCCCCCCTGTCCCCTACCCTTCCTGGCCTCTGGTAACCAACAATCCATGCTCTATCTTCATGAGATCCACTCTTGTAGCTCCCACATATGATTGAGAACACGAGATATTTGTCTTTCTGTGCTTGGCTTGTTTTACTTAACATATTGACCTCCAGTTTTATCCATGTTGCTGCAAATGACAGGATTTCATTTCTTTTTATGGATGAAGAATATTCCATAGTGTAGACATACCACATTTTCTTTATGCATTCAGCCACTGAGAGATACTTAGGTTGATTCCATATTTTGGCTATTGTGAATAGTGCTTCAATAAACATGAGAGTGTAGATACCTCTTCAATATATTGATTTCCTTTCTTTTAGATATATAACCCAGTAGTAGGATTGTTGGATAATATGGTAGTTCTAATTTTAGTTTTTAGAGGAACCTCTATACTGTTTTTCATAGTGGCTGTAGTAATTTACATTCCTACCAATAGTTTATGAGGGTTCTCCTTTCTCCCCATCCTTGCCAGCATCTGTTATTCCCTGTCTTTTTGATAAAAGCCATTCTAACTGGAGTAAGATAGTATCTCATTGTGGTTTTGATTTGTATTTCTCTGATGATTAGTGATGCTGAGGATTTCTTCATGTATCTGCTGGCCATTTGTATGTCTTCTTTTAAGAAGTCTCCATTCAGATCTTTTGCCCATTGTTTAATCAGATTACTTGGGTATTTTGTTATTGAGTTGTTCGTGCTCCTTATATATTCTGGTTATTAATCCCTTGTCAGATTGAGAGTTTTCAAATATTTTCTCCCATTCTGTGGGTTGCCTTTGCACTTTATTGATTTTTTCCTTTTCTGTGTAGAAGCTTTTTAGCTTGATGTAATCCCATTTGTCTATTTTTGCGTTGGTTGCCTTTTGAGGCCTTATGCAAAAAAATCTTTTTTCAGACCAATATCCTGGAGTGTTTCCCCAGTGTTTTCTTTTAGAAGTTTCATAGTTTCAAGTCTTAGTTTAAGTCTTTAATTCATTTTGATTTGATTGTATATGGTAAGTGATAGGAGTCTAGTTTCATTCTCCTGCATAAGATTATCCAGTTTTCCCAGCATCGTTTGCTGAAGAGACTATCCTTTTCCCATTGTACGTTCTTGGCACCTCTGTTGAAAATAAGTTGGCTATAAATGCATGAATTTATATGTGGGTCCTCTGTTCTGTTCCATTGGTCTATGTGTCTGTTTTTATGCCAGTATCATGCTGATTTGGTTGCTATAGCTTTGTAGTATATTTTGAAGTCAGGTAGTGTGATGCCTCCAGCTTTGTTCTTTTTGCTCGGATTGCTTTGGCTATTCAGGGTCTTTCGTGGTTCCATGTAAATTTTAGGATTGGTTTTTCTATTACTATGAATAATGTCATTGGTATGTTGATAGGGATTACATTGAATCTGTAAATTACTTTGTGTAGTATCAACATTAACAATATTGATTCTTCTAATCCATGAGCATGGAATATTCTTCTACTTTTTTGTGTCCTTTTCAATTTTTTTTTAATTTCTCAATATTTTTAATCAGTGTTTTATAATTTTCCTTGTATCAATCTTTTACACCTTTGGTTAAATTGATGTCTGAGTATTTTATATTCTTTGTAGCTATTGTAAATGGGATTGCTTTCTTGATTTCTTTTTCAGATTGTTTGCCATTGGCATACATAAATGCTACTGACTTTTGTATGTTGATTTTGTGTCCTGCAACGTTACTGGTTTTATCAGTTCTAACAGTTTTTTGGTAAAGTCTTTGGATTTTTCTCAATATAAGATCACATAGTCTTTATGCAAGGCTAATTTGACTTCTTCCTTTCCACTTTAAATGTCCTTTATTTTTTTCTCTTGCCTAATTTCTCTGACCAGGATGTTCAGTATTATGTTGAATAAAAGTGGTGAAAGTGGGCATCCTTGTCTTATTCCAGATCTTGGAGAAAAGGCTTTTATTTTTTCCCCATTCAGTACGATGTTGGCTCTGGGTTTGTCATATAAGGCCTTTATTATTTTGAGGTATGTTCCTTCTATATCCAGTTGGTGGAGAGTTTTTATCATAAAGGGATGTTTAATTTTATCAAATGCCTTTTCATCATCTATTGAAATGATCACATGGTTTTTACTCTTGGTGCTGATAATGTGATATATTACATTTATTGGTTTGCATATGTTGAATCATCCTTGCATCCCTGAAATGAATCCCACTTGATCATGGTAAATGATCTTTTTAATGTATTGTTGAATTTGGTTTGCTAGTATTTTGTTAAGGATTTTTCCATCTGCGTTCATCGGGGATATTGGCCTTTTTCTTTTTTTGTTGTGTTCTTGTCTGGTTTTGGTATGAGGGCAATGTTGGCTTTTCCTTGATGGGAGACTTTTTATTATGGTTTTGATCTCCTTAGTCATTATTTTCTGTTTCTTCATGGTTCAGTCTTGGTAGGTTGTATATGTCCAAGAATTTATCCATTTCTTCTAGGTTTTCTAATTTGTTGGTATATAGTTGTTCATAATAGTCTCTAATGATGCTTTGTGTTTTTGTGGTCTCAGTTGTTATGCTTCCTTTTTCATTTCCAATTTCATTTATTTGGGTCTTCTCTCTTATTTTCTAAAGGTTTGTTGATTTTGTTTATCTTTTCAAAAAACCAACTTTTTGCTTCATTGATCTTCTATATATATTTTTAGTCTCCAATTTCATTTATTTCTACTCTGATCTTTAATATTTCTTTCTTTCTACTAATTTTGGGTGTGAGTTGTTCTTGCTTTTCTAGTCCCTTGAGGTGCATAATTAGGTTGTTTGTTTGAAGTCTTTCAACTTTTTTGATGTAAGTGTTTATTGCTATAAACTTCCCTCTTAGTCCTGCTTTTACAGTATCCCATACATTTTGGTATGTTATATTTCCATTTACATTTGTTTCAAGAAATGTTTTAATTTCCTTCTTAATTTCTTTATTGATTTATTAGTTGTTCAAGACCATGTTGTTTAATTTCCATGTATTTTTGTAGTCTCTGACGTTCCTCATGTTATTGATTTCTAGTTTTATTCCATTGTGGTCAGAAAAAAATATTTGTATGATTTTACAAATCATACATGAAGTTGTTGAGACTTGATTTGTGAACTCAAATATGATCTATTCTGGATAATGTTCCATGTGCTGATAAAAAGAATGTGTATTCTGCAGCAGTTGGGTGAAATATTCTGTAAATGTCAGTTAGGCCTATTTGGTCTAGCGTATAGTTTAACTCCAATGTTTCTTTGTTGATTTTCTGTCTAGGTGATTTGTCCATTACCCAGAGTGGAGTGCCAAAGTCCCCTACCATTATTGTATTGCAGTCTATCTTTCCTTTTAGATATATCAATGTTTCCTTTATATACTTAAGAGGTCCAGTGTTGGGTGAAGAGGTATTTACCATTATTATATCTTTTGCTGTATTAACCCCTTTATCACTATATAGTGACCTTTCTTTGTCCCTTTCTAGAGTCTTTGATTTGTATTCTATTTCATGTGATGTAAGTATAGCTACTCCTACTCTTTTTTGGTTTCCAATTTCATGGAATATCTTTTTCCATCCCTTTACTTTCAGTCTAGGTGCCTTTATAGGTGGGATGGGTTTCTTGTAGGCAGCATATAGTTGGGTCTTGTCTCTTTCTCCATTCAGACATTCTATGCCTTTTAATTGGAGAATTGAGTCCATTAACATTCAGTGTTATTATTGATAAATAAGGATTTACTACTGTCATTTTTTTTGCTTGTTTCTGGTTGTTTTGTAACTCCTGCCTCCCTTTCTTCCTTTCTTACAGTCATCCTTTGTGGTTAAGTGATTTTCTCCAATATTATGTTTTAATTTTTTGCTTTTTATTTTTAGTGTATCTATTATGGATTTTTGTATTATGGTTACCATGAGGCTTACAAACACACCTTATCAAATTTAAAAGAGTAGAAATCATACAAAGTATGCTTTCAGGCCACAATACAATTAAATTAGAAATCAATAACAGAAAGACAAATGGAAAATCCTCAGATACTTAGAGATTAAACAATACACTTCTAAATAACACATAATTGATATCAGATGCCTCAAGACAAATTTTAAAATATTTTGAACTAAATGAGTATAAAAATGCAACCTATCAAAATTTTCAAGATGTATCAAAAGCAGTACTTAGAGGGAAGTATATAACACTGATTGCATTGTGGCTCAGAAACCAATACCCCAAAATATGGTGCTTTGACATGCTGGACTGAAGCATCCTAAATGTCTTTCTGACCACCCCCCACTCTTATCTCTCAGTCCTCTGTCTCTCCCAAAGCACCAGATAAAGTTGTTCTCTGAAGTTCCCTTATCTACCTAGAAACAAGACCTGCTGAAGAAGAACACGATTGCCTTCCCTGAGTTTTCATTAACTTAACTCATACTGCAAGAAGGACGGAGTCTGTAAACACACCTGGACAGATTTGTCACTAGCCATTGTCTGTCCTGCAGGTCCAACCAACTTTGTCCCAGGCCATTGTATATTCTCTGAGACCACTGAATTCCCCTAAAAATCATTTACTATCCCCCAAATTGCCACATTTCCTTCATCTCCCCTCCCCTATGAAAAATGGTACCCCATTGGGTTATTGGGTAATCATTCTCCTGAGATTCTCCCATGCTATGCACATTAAAATAAAATTTTGTATGCCTTTTCTCCTATTAATATTAATCTGCCTTTTATCAGTTGATTTTCAGCAAATCTTCAGAGGGTAAAGTAGAGGTTTTCCCTTGGTCCCTATAATCACATATATTAGAAAAGAAGAAACAATTAAAATCAATAATCTAAGCTTCCACCTTAGGAAACTAGAAAATGAAGAACAAATTAAATCCAAATTAAGAAAAAGAAAAGTAATAATAAAAATTAGAGCAGAAATCAATGAAATTGAAAATAGGAAGTCAATAGAGAAAAATCAATGAAACCAAAAACTAGTTCTTTGAAAAGATTAATAAAATTTCCAGGCACAGTGGTATGTGCCAGTAGTCTCAGCTACTCAGGTGGCTGAGACAGTAGGATTGCTTGAGCTCAGGAATTTAATACCAGCATGAGCAGCATAGAGAGACCCTATCTCAAAAAAATCAGATCAACAAAATTGACAAATCTCTAGTTAGGCCATCTAAGAAAAAAGAGGGAAGACACAAATTAATATCATAAATGAAAGAGAGATCATCATTACTAATCCTATGAACATCAAAAGGATGATAAAGGAATATTATGAACAGCTCTATGCCCAGAAATTTGACAAAATAAAACTTAGATGAAATGGAACAATTCCTTGAAAGAAACAAACTACCAAAACTTAAACAAGGAGAAATAGATAACTTGAGTATGCCTATATCAATTAAAGAAATTGAATCAATAATTAATAACCTTTCAAAACAGAAATCAACAGGCTCAGATGGTTTTACTAGTGAATCCTATCAAACATTTAAGGAACAAATGAAACCAATTCTCTATAATCTCTTTCAGAAAATAGAAGTGAGGGAATACACCCTAACTCATTCCATGAGGCCAGCATTATACTAATACCAAAATCAAAAGACATTACAAGAAAAGAAAACTATAGGGCAATATATCTCATGAAAATAAAGGCAAAATTAGCAAATTGAATCCCACAATATATAAAGGAAACTATACTCTGCAACCAAGTAGAATTCATTCCAGGTATACAAGGCTGGTTCAACATTTGAAAATCAATTAATGCAATCAATCACATTAACAGGCTAAAGAACAAAAGTCCTATGATGATATCAATAGATGCAGAAAAACATTTGGCAAAATCTAATACCCACTCATGACAAAAACTCTCCATGAACTATGAATAGAAGGGAACATCCTCAAGTTGATAAAAAACATCTACAAAAATCTTACACTTAACATCATGCTTAATGGTGAGAAACTAGAAGTGTTCCCTCTATAATCAGGAACAAGGCAAGGATGTTCTCCCCCACCAATCCTAGTCAACATCATACTGGAAGTGGCTGGTTGCCAGGAGTTCTAGGGGAAGGAGTGAGGGATGAATAGGTAGAGCACAGGGCATTTTTAGGGCAGTGAAACTATGTGATACTGTAATGTTGGATGCATGGCATTATGCATTTGTCAAAACTGTACAACACAAAGAGTGAACCTTAAAGTAAACTATGGACTTCAGTTAATAATGTATTAATATTGGTTCATCAATTGTAACAATTGTGCCACACGAATGCAACATATTAATAATAGGGGAAACTCTATGTGTGGTGAGGCGGGGAGTGAAGGGGGTTTATAGGAACTCTGTACTTTCTGCTCAATTTTTCTGTAAACCTAAAACTGTTCTAAAAAAAATAACGTTTATTAATAAAGAAAAAAATTTTAAAGTAAAAAATAAAAAAGCCAAGGGGATGTTTTAAAGGCACAGACACACAAGAATGGGGAGAAAGGGAGAGGAGACAACACCGACAAAATTTTGGAAGCTGGAAAGTATATGCAAAATGGTAAATGGCTCAGTAGTTCCCAAGAAAACTGAATGTAAACTGGTAGTGGAGAAAGCCAATAACCAAGCTAATTTGACTCACAGAATCCCCAAGAGGCTTACTAAATAGTCACCGAAGTAGAACTGTATAGGACAAAATGCTAAGGTAAGGAAGATTAGTTGCAAATCTCAGAAGCACACAGCTTTCTAGATTCCCAAATGCCCTCCCTCATTCTGGACAGAAAGTTGACCAACTGTCTCCCTCCTTGAGGCTTATTTTCAGAAGAGGATAATACAGAGAATCTTATAGACTGGGGGATACTAGGAACAGTTGAGAGTGGTGGTGGGTAATATATTGGAAAAAAAAGAGGATTAAGTAGACATACGCATATAGACACAAGAAAACCCATGGCTCTCTTCCCATATTCAACACTAAAGCCTTCACATTCAAGGTAGTATGTGATTTAGTATACAATATGCTGCTGGCATAACGAATAAACATCAAAATCTGCAGCTTAATATTAATAGCATAAGCAAAAAAGGTATGTAACTAAGTCTCAAAAAATTATTAGTCTAGTTATGTTGGTTAGTGTTCAGACAATCAACATACATTTTTTGTAATTTGCTTTAATGTACACAGATATTTGTTACTTTTAGGAAGATTTTATTTTTGAAAAAGTTTTGTATAAAACTATTTTATAAGGCTATTAATAAAATAAAACCAATTTGTTGGTCAATACATATTTCCAACTACTACTTAATTTTAATTGAACCCCCTTTTATTCTCTATGCAATTGCCTCAGCATAGACAACAAATTATATGGCTTGCCTTATAATTACCAGTTAGGGAAACTGGCCCAGAGAAGCTAAGAAACTTGTCCAACTGGTACAGGTAGGATTGAAATCCAGGTTTGCTCTTTCTCATAGTCCTCACTGTCCCATGCCTCAGCAGGGATCACTCTGCCTAGCATTCAGAAATAAATAAGTGGTATATTGTAGTAAATGTGCTTGTGGAGATATGAACTAGTTCTGAGAAACACAGAGAAGCAAATTATTTTTCCTGGGAGATCATGGCATGCCCATGATGCATATAGTCAGTCAGACTTGTAGAATGAGAATTTTACCAGGGAGGAAGAGAAATGCATTAGAGGAAAAGGAAATAGCATAGCAAAAGGCACAGAGACTCAGAAAAGCAGGGAGAAAAACGAGAGAGTGAGACTCAGACCAAAAGGATGCAACTCCATAGAAGCAGATAAATAAGAAAGAAGACACAGAAAAATGGAAAAAAAGAAATCCCAAAAGACTAGAATACTGACATAACCTTAGCAGAGGTACCAAGAGAGGGAAATAAGTTAGCTTGAGCTGAAAGGGGAGGCAAAAAAATATGGGGGAGATGGAAGAAGGACTTAGAAAAAGAAAGAGAGAGAGAGAGAGAGAGAGAGATTCTAATATGGGAGAAACATGGAAGAGTAGGGAGAAAAAAAAAGATGAGGAGAGACTGGAGAAACATGAAAGAGGAAAGGACTGATAATTGGTTAACTGGTGTGGGAAAGGAAGGAGAGAAATAGAAGAGCTATACGGACTTTGGTAAACACGGGAGCAGAAAGTGAAAAGGGGATAAAAAAAGGAAAGAGAAATAGAGAAGGGAACTGTCTTAGTCTGCTTCACACTGCTATAACAGAACACCACAGACTGGGTAATTTATAATGAACAGTTTATTGGCTCACGGTTCTGGAGGCTAGGAAGCCCAAGATCAAGGGGCCAGCATCTAGCGAGGGCCCTCTTGCTGCATCATACCCGAAGAGAGGGTTAGAAAGACAGCAAAAGGGGGCTGAACTCTTCCTCTCATAAAGAATCCAACTCACCCTTTTATAATGAATCCACTCCTGCAATAACAGTATTAACCCATTCACTCAGCCATCATGGCCTAATCACCTCTTATTAGGCCCCGCCTCCCAACACTGTTGCATTGGGGATTAAGTTTCCAACACATGCTTTTTGGGGGTCACATTCAAACCATAGCAGGGATTGAAAGAGAGGTGGATCTAAAGGAAAAACATACAGGGTATTGGAAGATTATACATAT
The DNA here is from genome assembly GCA_023783475.1 of Daubentonia madagascariensis. Classification (NCBI taxonomy): domain Eukaryota; kingdom Metazoa; phylum Chordata; class Mammalia; order Primates; family Daubentoniidae; genus Daubentonia; species Daubentonia madagascariensis. The sequence goes on along the minus strand of JAKFHU010000341.1, from coordinate 3,175,061 downwards.
TTACAATTATATATGTAATTATATGCACATATCCACACACATACATCATATACCTGTATATGTATGGATGTGTGTAAAGGGAAAGAAAAGAGATAGCAGTGGTAAAGAAATGATGGAGCAAGAAATATTTAAAAGAAATAAATGGGGAAAAGAAAGGTCCATACAGTTATCTATCTAGAATATATAATAGCTATTTTTATATTTTTCTTAGGAGAAATTACTTAAAATTATATAATTGAGTTATTCTGATAGATTATGAAATTGTTTATTTCATTCATTCTTATCCATTCAAAAATTACTTATTGAAACTCACTATATGCCAGACAATGAATTCAAAAAGTTTATTAGTTGCAGTAGACATGGCGGTAAAAAAAAAAAAAAAGAAAGAAACAAAAAGTTTATTAGTTATAACCTTCTCATACATATAAAGTTAAAAAAATTGCTATATCCCAGAATATTAAATATAACAAATCATAGTACTATAGTTAAAATGTCAATTTAGGGACATATTTCTCCACCAAAGACTCTATAATTCCAAATTATTCTCCTCCCTCCACATCTCCCTATGAGGCAGCTGCAAGAACAGCAGGTCAAAGAGGCTGAAGGAAATTAGTTACTCCAAGAGATAAAAGAGGTGAGGAGCAAGCCTGTGGGTTATCAGTCCAGAACCAATGGCCACTAGGTTTTTGCCATCCCTGAGCACCTTGCCCTGCTGAGTTCTCAAGAGACTATGAGATGTGTGACCTCTGCAAATGTGTCTTACAAGGGCACACACCAGGCTGACACATTCATTTCTTCATAACTGGAAAAGTCAAAGCTCTGACCTGGATTTTAATCTGCAGTTCTCAGGAGTCTTCCAATAGAAACCTTACAAATAATCAACTTTGATTCTCCCCAAACCTGTGACTCTGCCTTCCTAATGGCTGGTACTGAAACAAATACACGTAAGTTCATAGGAACTCTGTGATTTCATTACCTTTATTTATCAGGACACTAAAAGTTTGTCAAAAGATATACCGGGTATACTTGAAATTTCTATAATACTGGATGTGATATATAGGTAAATATTATTTTAAACACCTAAACATAGGCTTTCAGGACAGCCCATATGTTCATAGAAAATTCATAAATTTAAGAGCTGCATGTCATCTTAAAAGTCTTTTAAGTGCAGGCAGTTAGACTTCCTAATTTGTTCCTTCCTACTCCTCTCGTTTTCTCCTGTGCACACACTGTTGCACTCTTCCCACTCACCTTCCACAAAGTGGCAAGCTTTATATTCCCCAACACTTACCTGAACAGTGTTATTTAAGCCCATGCTATAGGAAAGATTCATATCACCAATACAGCTTTTGGTTTCACCATCATTTTAAATATGAATATTTTAAGATTAAATCTGGACTATCCACAGATTTCCCACAGCCGGATAATTTGACTTCAGATTTTTTGGTTTTTTTTAAACCTTTAAGAGCCTTTAAAGATAGCTATTCAATGTATTTTACAAAGTTAGAGTAACCCTCATAAAAAATCCTGATGATTATACTTCAAAAAATATTAATTTCACTTCTGAAAAGAGATGCAAGACCCTGAATAAAACCCTGGAAAAGAAAGTTTAATAATAAAAAAATTACCCACCATGATCAAGTAAGAATTCAAGGAGATACAATACTAGGCAATCTATCAATGTAATACATTTGGCTAGTAGGTCAAATACATCATTTTTCTGACAACAGCAGAAGCCAAAAAGTATATTCACTATACATTCCTTATTTTTAAAAATATATAACCACTGCAAACCTATTAGAACAGAGAAAATTAAAGAGACTGATAACACAAAGTGGTGGTGAAGACGAAAATCATCAGGGACTCTCATCTCATTAACTACAGTGATTGGTCCAGGGACGGACATGCAAACAAGCTAAGCTGTTCAAATTCCTTCCTGAGACATGGAATTGTTTAGTTGCTTATGGCCATATTCCCTGCCACTTGTCCACAGTGAGAAAGAATAAAGCCAAAGAGAGATAATTGGAGTTGAAAAATGGTGGAAAAAAATTGTATAAATATCTCTCTATATAAATTGTGTATATATATTTCTCTATTTGTCTAATATTTTTGTATATGAGACACAGAGACAGAGAAACTGATGACCCTGTGTCTTAGCCCATTTTCTGTTCTATAACTGAATACCACAAACTGGGCAATTTATAAAGAAAGAAATTTATTTCTTATGGTCCTGGACGCTGGGAAGTCCAAGGTCATGGGGCCATATCTGGTGGTGAGCACCTTCTTACTGTGTCATAACATAGCAGAGGGCATCACAGGATGAGAGGGCAAGAGCAAGAGCCAAATTGGCTTTTATAACCAACTTTCATGATAATTAACTCACTCCCACTCCTGTGATAACCCATGAATCCATTAATCATGGATGGACTAATCCATCCATTAATGACTAATCCACTCATGAGAGCATAATCATCATGACCCAATCATTTCTTAAAGGCCACACCTCTTAATACTGTCACACTGGGGATTAAGTTTCAAACATAAGTTTGGGGGGGGGACAAATATTCAGACCATAGCATCCTGCAATATTGAGTCCCCCATCAGTATTACCTGAACACAAATTCACTTTTGGAATTTTCATTAATATAAAACCATAAATTCTCATTTATTCTCAGGCTCATTTGAATTATTTCTCTTACTTTCAAGAGAGTTCTTAGTAATGGAGAAGTAATGTCACATTGGATGAAGAATTCATATATTGAGCACCTATTATAAACAAAAAACTATAAAAGATAAATAGAACAGAGCTTCTGCCCTCAATATTAGTTGGTGATTAATCTAAATACATTAAAAAGATTAATAATATACAATGTGAATTGAGTTTCAAAACAATGCTTCATAACATGATTTCATCTAGTAATGACAATTTGGAAGACCCTTAAAGAGATAAAGATAATTCCATTAATTATTGAAAGCTTTATTACTGAAATACGGTATTTATTATTGAAAGATAGGGGTGTATTTTCATGCACCAAACACATGTCTGAAAAGGACATATTCAGTCACTCATCCAGATATTTTGTGTTTATTATGGTAGTTTGATATTTTTAAAAACTGAATTATCTGGTTGAAGTTCCATATAGCTACTAATTCTTTCATTTCTATCACCTATGAGTAGCACACATGCATAATTTTGCTATAGTCACTTCGTAAGCCATTCATAATTGACAGTTCATGCAACTGGAGAGTAGTCAAAATCCCGTCAGTTTTACTTCTGAGAAAGCCTAATTATTGCACAGTTTCTAGGGAAGCATAGTGACAAGTAGAATGAAACGGATGGTTTTCTATTAAAAATTCTACTAGAAAAGAAAACCAAGGTGATTCCTCTTTAATTTTCAGAACATGACTTCTATGCAAAATGTTAGAAATTTCAAATTTCCTAAAGCTATCTGGAATTTGTCCCCAAAGATCTTTTAAATCCAGACATGGAATATGTGGAAAAAGAATTTGTTATAAGAAAACTTAAAAAGCAACAATTAACAATTATATTAACAAATAAGAAGGGCACTAAAAAGAAAAAAAACCTCAAAACTTTTTGAGGGACTCAAGCTTCTTATTCTACTATGGAAACAATAATGAAACCGTACTTTTATGGAACATGATTAAGGTTTCAAAAGCCCTTTAATATCAACAATTCTATTTGATAAATGAATGAATGAATGGATGGAAGGAAAGAAGGAAGGAAGGAAAGAGCAAGCAGGGATCAAGCCCTTCTGACAAGTGAGTAAACAGGCACAAGCTTAAGTAATCAGAGTCACAGTCACAAATAGCCATGCATTTATTTATCCATCCATCTATTTAGCATTTATTGAAAGATTATTATGTGCCAGACATTGTGCTAGCTATAATAGAATATCCTTGCCTTCAAGGTTTTCAGACTATGTTAGAAAGGATGACAATCAAAGAAGTATAACATGATGTAATAAACACCGTAAAATGCTTTAGTTCTTGAGAAACACCTTTAAATTGTTATAAAACCACAAACTACACTTTCTTGAATCTCACAGATGAGATGTTCATGAAAAAAATGTATTCTTTGCATGAGCATAGAACCACAGAATGTTAAAGCTGGAAAGGGCTTTAGGGATTATGATTCCAATTCCCTTATTTGATAGGTGAGGAAACTAACATTTAAAGAGGCTAAGTAATTTCCCCAAGATGATAAAACTAGAAAGTAACAAAGGTTCAAAATTTCTTAAGCTCATAAATACAATTCCCAAACGATCTCAACACAGAGTCAAAAAAAAAAAAAACAAAGGGCAAAAAGAAACTATTCAATAACTACCTGTGTTTAGTCTGGGATGATAGATTTTAGATAGTATCCTTAAAGTTTTCAAAATGTCAAAATACAAATAATTATATATTACAAATCTATATCAAATAATTTCTGTCAGTGAAGTAACTAACCTGTTTTAATCAATTTGTAGGTTATTTCACCAAAAAGGGAACTTTTGTATTAATTCTATCATTTTATAATTTCCCAATGAATTAAAATAATTTTAATAGTCAATGATCAAACATTATTTAAAAGGCAAAATGAATAAATTACACTTTACATTATTTTCAAGATCACTGCTGGCACTTCTCTGAATGAATAGACATCATCACACCAACTGCTAAATATTTATATGCTCATTGCAAGGAAATAGACAATGGTATGATACTGCAGTGCATAGAAATACACTATCCCCAGGCTGTGGCCATTTTTAGTGTGACTTTGTAAGTTCAGATATAAATGTGCTTTATTTCATAAACCCACAGTTCCTTATGCATTATTATCTATCATTATCATTCCTTCCATTAACACCTTGAACCTTTAACAACATTGATTTGTTGAAGAAAAAGCTATGTCACATTGGTTTTTGAAATTTCCCAAAATAATGTAGCATGCCAGTCTCACTGACTTTTTACACTGAATTATATTCACATTACCTTTCTTCTGGTTCACTTTGCTATTTCTGGTAGAGTGGTTCTGCCTACATGAGTAAAATTTTATTACACTCTTATCCTTCACTGTTGGCTCTACCTTGGCAGTCAAGTTTAATCGTGCCAGATGTTGTTCCACAAAGCTCAATCCTCCTGCACAGATAATAGCCAGCCTGACCGATTCTTCTACTCAAAGAACCACCCCCCTCACAAAAGTGGTATGTTCAGGGGACAATTTCTAACAGTGAAGCAAAATAACCAGCTTCCAATCAATTTATTGGTTGCTATTTTACCAAAAAGATGTGATCTTCATACTTCAAATGGTAACTGTTTTATCCTGGCTAGCCTAAAATGTTCGTCATTTACTGCTTATGTCTTACTATATGTTTCCTTAACTATAGAATATTAATATCTCATATGCAGAATATAAAGATTAATGGTAATTATAAGGCAATGAAACAGATTTTCCATGTGAAATTTATGAAATCAATCACATTGCTTTTTTGTATCAGCTACATCTATATGGATTTTTTTCTCTTTTCATAAACAGGAAAGAAATACTTGTTTATACTTCCAATGATCTGTCTCTCCACAATAGAGGAGGCACTCATGAAGAAATCCTATTTCTACCAAGTGCATATCCTTCTGCTCTTAGAATTCCTTCTTTCTTCTGTTTCTCTGCCTCTGCACATAAATGCATCCCTTTCTCGAAAAGGCATACAGAGTAACAAGCTGCTTATCCAAAGAACAGCTTTCCAGTGACTTCAACCATCAGGAATAAAATGCCACAAACCTTATAAAAGAAAAAAAGGCTTTTGAGCGGCCAGTTGTCAGAAAGCACACACTTACCTGATGATAAGAAAACTCAAAATGATCTCTCCTTCCCCTGAGTTCCTATTGCTTATTATCTATACTTTTCTCACGGGACTTACAATTTCTCCTTATTATTCTAGTTATTTATGTAAATAAGTTATCTTCTTTACCAACTTGAGAGATCCATGCTGGCAGGATCCATGTCTAACTCATCTAATTCTCCACTATGTTTGTTTCTTCATTTATGTTCTATAAAGAACTATTTCACCCTCCTTTAAAGCCCCACGAAGGTTGCAGAAAGGTCAAGGTAATGAGGACTAGGAAAAGACTATTTGATTTGTCCAGTTTTTCACTAGTATCTCACACTTATCACATGCTTTTATTATAGGTATTTTTATACACTTCTTGTATTCTCAACTGCACCAACTAAAAAGGGAGCTTTATAAGCTCCTTGAAGGAAAATTCCATATGTTGCTCATCTTTGTATCCCTCAAAGATTTTGAATAGAATCTTGCACATAATAGGCACAGATATATAAATGAATGAACATACATCAGATTAGAAGGATAAATAGCAGAAAACCATAAGATATGGCAGCTGACAGCTAAGGCATTAGAATATAAAAAGGCATTTTTCATTCATTAAACATTTATTAAATTGCCTACTATATACTAAGAACTGTGCTATGTACTAAAAGGAATAAGACATATAATTTCCTTCAGAGAACTCATAGTATAGTTGGGTAATCAGGAATGAAGCCAATAATTATAATCCAAAATTATAAAAGATTGTGCCCTATTGATATATCCATTCCTTGAGCCCAGCCCAGTGCATGGCATATTGGACAAAGACTTTTAAAACAAAAATTAGTTTAAACCAATATAACCTTGAGTACATTAACTGGAACACTTCATGCTAGATAAATAAGTCATTACTCACTATATTATTATTTCAGTTTCTTAAATGCTTATAATCAACATTAGATGCTTTCCTAATATTCTCTTTGTGCCATATCCCAACAGTAACAGATATGGATACTTATTTTATATGGATTATCATCTTTTAGGAGATGTTTTAAAATATACTTAAACAGGTATCAATATTATTAATAATATTAAGCATTTAATTTTTTTCTCTATTTTCCTTTTCAGAAGGCAATATTTCTCTGGGTATCTTATATAATTTCCCCAAACCTTATTAGGTATTTTATTCAAGCACATTTAGATAATTTCCAACAGTTCACAGAACCATAAAGGGCTACCCCAATATTTGATATATTATAGCAGGAGTACTAGCCGGATACTGAAATATTCCAGCATAGCCTTTGAGAATAATTTTACTCAACTTTAAGATTCAGCAATTTAGTCCACTATTATCCTCTATTCTCTGGAAATGACTGGGACCCTACCTGAACACCAAATACATTTAATTTCCTATCCCATGGATAATTAAAAGGTACAGTGTCTATGAAAAATAACATTTTACCACTACTTACAGCCTTAGAGTACTAATGGACTCAAAGCATTTAGCAGCATTATTTAAGCATTGTACAAAAGAAGATGCACAATGAGTAAATGGGCCTGACTTAGGTATCCTACATACGGTGCTGGAGTATACATCAATGCAGCCAGCCATTTGCTATTATAGTTGATATTTGTCTTAAAAATAACAGTAAATGGCAATGTGTATTGCAGGGTATACTCCACTAGAGATGTACTAGACAAGGATTATATTAGCATTTTAGGAACAGGTATTTTTCTGTGCTTCAAAGAAATATGCATTCTTTATAGAAAATTTGGAATATCAGAAAAGAACAAATAATATCATAAAAACCTTCATTATCCCAAAACTCAGAATTTGCAAGTGTCAACATTTTGGTCCATTTCCCTCCAGCGTGTGTGTGTGTGAGTGTGTGTGTGTGTGTGTGTGTGTGTGTGTGTATGCTTTATATGATGTATATTAGCGGTCCCCAACATTTTTGGCACCAGGGAACAGTCTCATGGAAGACAATTTTTCCATGGACAGTGGTGGGGGTGGGGGGATGGTTTCAGGATGATGCAAGCACATCATTACATTTATTGTGCACTTTACTTCTATTATTATTACATTGTAATATATAATGAAATAATTATGCAACTCATCATAATGCAGAATCAGTGGGAGCCCTGAGCTTGTTTTCTTGCAACTAGAAGGTCCCATCTGTGAGTGATGGGAGACAATGACACCTGAAGTGCATCATTTATCTCCAGTCTACTCCGTAATCCTGTTTCGGTTGCTGTCACTGCAGAAAACCCTGCTTCACAAAGATAGGATGTTGGAATTGGAAGCAGGCTTTTCAGTGCTTTTGTGGCAATCTCAGGATATTCTGCCTCGACTTTAATCGAGAACGTATGGAGATTTGAAGTTGTCTCAAACATACTTTTAAGGCCACCATCATTTGCGATCTCAAGCACTTGATCCTCTTCTAGCACGGACAAAGTCGATTCACCCGGCTTATTCACATATGGGTTGCAGATCCATTCCTTCCCAGTTCAGGGGTCTTTTGTGGTTGGGAAGTAATGCTCAAACTCTTTTGAAAGCTGAGATAGGTGATCATGCACCAGATGGAAGAAAGAAAGCCCTGGCTCAGTCTCTTTCAAAATCTAAGTCAGGAAAAAAAATCAAAGAACCCATTAAAAAGTGGGCAAAAGACATGAATAGAAACTTTTCAAAAGAAGATAGACTAATGGCCAAGAAACATATGAAAAAATGCTCAACATCTCTAATCATCAGGGAAATGCAAATCAAAACCACAATGAGATATCACTTAACTCCAGTGAGAATAGCTTCTATCAAAAAGTCCCAAAACAACAGATGCCGGCATGGATGCGGAGAGATGATAGAAACACTCATACACTGCTGGTGGGACTGAAAACCAATATAACGTCTATGGAAAGGAGTATGGAGATACCTCAAAGGACTAAAAGTAGAACTACCATTTGATCCAGCAATCCCACTACTGGGTATTTACTCAAAGGAAAAAAAGACATCTGCACTCAAATGTTTACAGCAGCACAATTCACAGTTGCAAAGATGTGGAAACAACCCAAGTGCTCATCAATACATGAGTGGATGAATAAAATGTGGTATATGTATACCATGGAGTACTACTCAGCTATAAAAAAAATGGGGAACTAATACTAATACCTCTTGTAAACCTGGATGGAACTGGAGACCATTCTTCTAAGTGAAGTATCACAACAATGGAAAAACAAACACCACATGTACTCACCATTAAATTGGAACTAATCGATCAATACTTATGTGCACATATGGAAATAACATTCATTGGAAATCAAGCAGGTGGGAGGGGAGAGGAGAGGATGGGTAAATTCACACCTAACGGGTACAATGCACACTATCTGAGGGATGGGCACACTTATAACATTGACTCAAACAGTACAAAAACAATTTATGTAACCAAAATGTTTGTACCCCCATAATATTCTGAAATTTAAAAAAAAAATCTCTGCTAATGTTTGAAACATGTCAAAAATCCCAATGTTCACTCATCGCCCCCATAATTCCAGTTTGGCTTTGAATGCAGCCACTTTATCTGCTGACTTGAACACAGTTGTCGTTCTCCCCTGAAGTGACAGATTGAGTTCGTTGAGCACGTTGAATATGTCACACAAGTAAGCAAGTTTTGCAACCCATTCTGTGTCACTGAAATGTTCTGCCAGTGGTGACTGTTTTTCTAAAAGAAATCTCTGGAGTGGCTCTTGTAACTCAAAAACTCTGGCCAGTGATCTACCTTTAGAAAGCCATCTCACATCTGTGTATAAGAGAAGACGTGTGTGCTCTGCATCCGTCTCCTCACAGAGCTGTGTGAATAGACCTGAGTTAAGGGCATGTACTTAAATGTGGTTGATAATTTTAATCACATCTTGCAAAATGTTGTTTAGTTTAGTGCAGGTGACATTTTTCAGCTAGCCAGCATTTCTCTATGGATGACACAGTGTGTAGACCCATTCAGAAGCGACCTCCTTGTCTTGAGTAGTGAAACCAGAAAGTTGTCCTGCCATGGCAGCCGCTCTGTCCATGCATATACTGACACAAAATGACCAATTCAGTTTTCATTATATGTAATCATTCAAAGACTTGAATAGTTCTTCAGCTGTGGTGTTGATTGACAACAAAAGTGCCCATAACATATCCTCATGCACATCCTTCTGAAAAACATATTGCACAAAAACAAGTATTGTTGCCTTGTTGTCAACATCGGTAGACTCATCACCTGGGTCGCATACCATGGTGACTCATTAATTTTCTCTAACAGTTGTGCCTCAGTATACTGCTATTTCATCAGTTTGTCTAGTTATGGTGCCAGCTGAAAGCGGATCACGTGCCACCTTTTGAAGTAAAGGGCTTCTTAGCTTTAGCAATGCAGTTACCCAGTAAGAATGACACTGTCCGTGGCAGACACATTTAATGAAGTGGTGGCCTTCAATAATTGCTTCTGTTCTATGTGCTCACGTTTTTTTCTTTTGAAAAACTCCAAAGGCTTGTCTTTTAATGCAGGGTGCTTGGTCTCCATGTGGCAAAGCAGTTTTGAAGATTTCATGCCTTTGTTGGATAGCCGGTCGCCACATATCATACAAAGCGGGTTTGGAGAATGTGAATCACGTGTTGCAATGAACCTGTAATTTAAGTATGACTCTTGGTATTTTCTTTTAAATGCAGCTTTCATTTTGTTGGCAGTCTTAGAGTCTTCTGCTGTCTCATCATTGGGTCTTTTCCCCTTTTCAAAGAAGCTCTCCAGTGACGTTTGTTTTTTACTCATTTTTGCTAGGGTTAGCTTGTGGGCTTACCAAAACCGTGGCTGAGACAAGAGCACAGTGCAGGAAAGAGGTGCAGATGGAAGTGGTAAATAAAATAATGGGCGGGCTATGTGTGGACTAAAATAAGTGTCAGATTCTGACTTAAAGCCTTCCACCAGATGCAGCCGTACAATTGCAGTACATCAACTCACTTGCCACTATAAAGGCTGCCACCAGATGCAGCTTAATTGTTACTTGCCACTCACTAACAGGGTTTTGATATGAGTCTGCAAGCAATTGATTTATTATGGTCTCTGTACAGTCAAACCTCTCTCTCTGCTAATGATAATCTATATTTGCAGCCGCTCCCCTGCACTAGCATCACCACCTCAGCTCCACCTCAGATCATCAAGCATTAGATTCTCATAAGGAGCATGCAACCTAGATCCCTCACGTGCATAGTTTACAGTAGGGTTCGCATGAGAATCTAATGCCACCACCAATTTGACAGGAGGCGGGGCTCAGGCGGTGATGTGAGACATGGGGAGTGGCTGTAAATACAGATGAACCTTTGCTTGCCCACCCACCCGCCATTTCCTAACAGGCCATGCACCGGTATCTGTCTGTGGCCTGGGGGGTTGGGGCCCACAGATATATATTATACATGGACTTCATGTCCATGGTGTATATATGTGGTATATATACGAGGGCTGTCCAGAAAGTATCCAGCCATGTAATATGAAAAATTATGAAAATTATGGCTGGATACGTTCCAGACAGTCCTTGAATACTTCAGACTATATTATGGAAATTTCCCATCTGTAGATATAGTTCTAATTTTAAATGGTTACATAGAATTCTGTAGTATAAATGGACCATAAGGTATTTAACCAATGACTTACTATAAACCTTTTCAACTATTTCCAATTTTTCTTGTTTTCTTTTTTTTCTTGTGACAGGATTTTGTTCCTTTGCCCAGGCTGGAGTGCAGTGGTGAGCCTCAAACTCCTGAGCTCAAGTGATCCTTTTACCCCAGCCTCCTGAGTAACTGGGACTACAGGCGTACATCACCATGCCCAGCTAATTTTTAAATTTTTTGTAGAGATGGGGGTCTCACTATGTTGCCCAGGCTGGTCGCAAACTCATGGCCTCAAGCGATCCTCCTGCCTCAGCCTCCCAAAGGGCTGGGATTATAGGTGAGCCAACATACTTGGCCAAAATTTTCATTATTAAAACCAACTGTGTAATAAACACATGTCTATTCATACATCACTGATTATTTTCTTAGAATAAATTACTAGAAGAGGAATTAGGCAAATGATATAAACATTTTAAAGTCTCTTAATAAATATCACTAAATTGCTTTCAGGAAAGGTTTTACACTATCATCACTAGTGTAAATGTTTCCCTCACCAACATTGCATTGGATAGATGGATGGCTCAATGCATCAATAGATGGATGGATTGATGGACAGAAAGATTGATATATAGGGATGTATATGAATGCATACATACATACAGAGATTCATACACACATATGTACAGATACATACAATATTTCTTTTTAAGTATTTGCTCATTTTTCTATTTACTACAGCATGTTCCTCATTTTCTTAATGAACTGTGTCACCTAAATATAAAAATATTAAAATGTTATCTGCCAATAAAGTTTGCAATTTTATTATGGAAATTATTAAAATATATAGAAAATTATAAATAATAAAAGTGTAATTATCCTCCTACTGGAACGAATAAACACCAACACTGTCGTATTGCTTGACAACTTTTCTCTTTCCTTGAAAATAACAAAGTATTACAGATAGAGTTGAAATCCCTTTGTATCCTTCCTCAAACCAATTCCCCTTCCTCCCTACCCAGAACCATCAATGATCATGAAATTGGTGTGTATACTTCCCATGATGTTCTTATACATTATAAGTAGTTATCCATGAAAAATTTTGCAGAATTACTTGGACTGTCTTAAAAATAAGTTAAATATCATATACATCATTCTTTGACTTACTTTTTTTTACTCATTATTATGTTTTTGAACTCTATCCATGTTGATACATAAAGACTTAACTCACTAATTTATACCAATATAGCCATGTTAATTACATAAAGATCTAGTTCATTCATTTTAACTGCTATATAATATTCCACCTTATCAAGACACCATCATTTATCAATTCATGAATTTCTCTATGTTATATACCTAAATATTAAGTATTGAGTCATATGGTATGAGCACATTCAACCTTATTAGATATTGTCAAATTTCTCTCAATTTTCTAATGCTTTATTTACAATTTTTGCATTTATGTCCAGAAAAGGGACTGCAATATCATTTTCTTTTGTTATACTTTGCCTATTTTTCACTAATAATTTATTAATAATTTCATAAAGTGAGCTGGGAAGCATATCCTTATTTTTCAGACCTTTAAAGAGATTTATGTAATAGGGACTATCTGTTCCCTGAAGGTGTGATAAAAATCACATCTACTTGGAACTGACACCTTTATAATGGAGTGGGAATGAGGGCAATTTTTTTTAAGTTTTCAATTCAATTTCTTTAATGATAATAAGTTTATTCAAATTTTCTACTTCTGGCATCATTCTCATTATTTATATTTGTCTGGAAAACTGACCATTTGTTTAAGCATGAAATTATTCCCTATATAGTAAAGGCTGAGACAAGGACTTGTGTGCAGTTAATATATTTGGGTGGCATGATCCCAGGGAATGGGTGTGGGGGACTGAAGAGGAGTGAAAGAAGGAAGGAAAAACAGTCTTTCCAAGATATTGAGCTGATCACTACTATGGCCAACTGGGCCTAGATTCCACCAGAGACCTTATGAGGAGCCACATAGAACTTACCTCAGAATTGTTCATCATTCACCCAGTGCCTCCTTTTCCTCATTAGTCAAGGATGGCCCCATGGGCTATTAAATCCCTCTTAATTACAGATTGCATACACATATGAGTGCTATGGGTTCCTGCACATTGGAAAGTAAAACAAGGTGATCACAACTATTATGTTACAACTGTGCAAAGTTGTTTGCCACAGCAATGACTAGAGTAAAGAGTGGGTTGCATGCCTTCAAGCTGGAGACAGTTTTCCAACATATCATTTTATCTTCATTTTCAAAATCATTGTCTGTTATGATATCTTATACCTATTCTTATATTCCCTTTTTATTCCCAATATTATTTGTGCATTTTCTCTTTATTCCTTCTTCCCAGTTTTTCTTGTTTATCAGTATTTTCTACAAATTAGCTTTCGGTTTTATTGATTGGCTTTATATTTTTCTATTCATTAATTTTCTACTTCTATTTTTATCTCTTCCTTCAACTTACTTTTATATATGTCTATTAAATCGAACATTAGAATTTTATCATCCAAGTCTTCTAAATTTTATTTTCTTATCAGAATTTCCTTCTCTCTTCCCTTAACTGCTCTTTTTTCCTGTGGGGACCCCATGTCATGTGGTTCTGGTGGATTTAATCTTACTATGACTTCAGCCACATGTGCGGAACCATGACAAGGTTTGCTTAAACAGAGTACTCTAATTTCTTGCCCTCAAAGATAGTTCAGGAATGGGCACATAGCTCAAACAGACCTACTTTGTTCCCTAAGAACCTCTAATGTAGACGTTGGGAAACACAGAGATTCTCTTATGTAAGTATTAGGTCACTAAATATGAAATGTCCGATTTCGAATCAAAAGTTTAGTTTATTATATCTCAAACAAGAAGCAGTAGAATTAATCAAAGTATATGCCTAAACTATTTACACAGTTTTGCCATCTTAATGGTAGCTTGTTTATGCCAGCAGCAAGGAAACCTGGAGAGCAAGTGGCGATGAAATCATGAAAGGTATTTTCCACAGCTTGTTGAGAATGGAATATTTTTCCTTACAAGAAGTGATCCAAAGCCTGGAAGAAGTGGTAGTCAGTTGATACAAGGTCTGGTGAATACGGTGGATGACAGAGAGTTTCCAAGTCCAGCTTCTGTAGTTTGAGCAGGGTTGTTTGTGTGACATGTGGTTGAGCATTGTCTTGCAAGAGGATGGGCCTGTCTCTATTGACCACTCTTGGCTGCTTAATCACAAACATCCTCATCATTTTGTCCAGTTGGTTGCAGTAGACATCTGTTGTAATGGATTGACCAGGTTTCATGAAGCTGTAGTGGATAATACCAACACTAGACCACCAGACACCATTAGCCCTTTTTGATGAATATTTGGTTTTGGACCGTGTTTCACACTTCATCTTTATCCAACCATTGTGCCAAACACTTGTGATTGTCAGAAAGAATCCATTTTTCATCACATGTAACAATATGGTGTAGAAATGGTTTGCCTTTACATCATGACAGCAAAGAAAGGCAAGCTTCAAGACAATGTCTCTTCTGACGCTCATTTAATTCATGTAGAACCCAGCTATCCAGCTTCTTCACCTTGCCAATTTGTTTCAAATGGTCCAATATTGTTGGGATAGTAACGTCAAACCTTGCTGCTAATTCACATGTAGGGTGAGATGGATTCACTTCCACTACAGCTTCAAGCTCATCATTATCCACCTTGGTCTCAGGTCGCCCACGTGGCTCATTTTTAAGATTAAAATCACCAGAAAGGAACTTCTCAAACCATCGACGTACTGTGCGTTCATTAGCCACATCCTTCCCAAACACTTCATTGATATTTCAAGCTGTCTGCGCTGCACTGGTTCCACAACAGAACTCATATTTGAAAATAACACGAATTTTTAACTTATACATGGTTTCATAAAAATTGTTCTAAAAATAAATTTGAAAGATAATCACAAGCCAAACGTGCATTTGAGAGACTAAGGATGTACCTTCGCAATAAAAATAAAACAAGAAGTGTCAAAGTGAAATGTCAGAGATATCAACTGTCAAACTTAGTACTTAAGGAAATCAGATATTTCATGCTTAATAACCCAATAGTTTTAACTGTACAATTGTTTCATAAATTGAATGCACTAATCATATATTAAAATGTTTGGTGGAGCATGTGGGATTTATTATGTTAATACTCCCTTTCCCCCTTCTCTGGTGATCATATTATGCTAAACGCAGGTGAAATATCTATTAAGAACAAAAATTCTCTTCACTTCTGCAAACTGAAATATCCAAAATAATGGTATTAACATTACATCTGTCCAAGGGTATTTGTGTTTTAATTAACATTGAAAAGTTTTCTGGAGGGATTTTAATAGGTAATGGTGAAATTTGAGGCACCATATTTTTTACTATATTTGGTACAGCCTAAGATACCTAGATGAACAACTGCCCTGAAGGCTGACTCTGGCTGCTGTGGTAAATGAGGCAGTCAAGTTTTATTTACCCTAAGAGAAATTAGAAGCCATGAGATTTTCAGGAAATGTGTTCAAGGTGGTTATATTTTCTGAATGGCCCATGTATTTTCAGCCCATTCAGGCAAACACTGCCATCAAGAAATCACTGAATAATTTAAAAATAAGAAATCTGGATACATTTCTAAAATAAACTGATTGGTCATCATAAAATACATTTGTACCCATCCATCCAAGGGCAGTTTCAAACACAAGCAAAGTTTTGGCTTGCTTCTCTGTAAATCAGAAAGGCAGGACATTCAGTAGACAATATGAAAATTTTTGAAAGTAAAAAACAAATATCCTGATAAAGTTTCGAGTTAAGTATGGGTCTCATCTATACATAGGAGGAGTCAGGAAGATAGGTATATTATTTTAAGCTTCTATTAGGCACAAACTATAGCAAACATTAAATCATTCACAAAGTGGTAACTGTTCAAAGCTGAAATGCAAGCATCCTGCCCGTATCATAGTGAAAACTATCCAGAACTTTATATTCTTGACAAATCACAGTACCAAAAACAATTTGAGGTGTTTGTAATAGGAAGTGCAGACATTCAATGATGGGCTGATTAGCTACTTCTACACCAACAAAATCAATCCTCTAGGCGGTATTAGAAAGGAATAATGGCTGATTTACTTGAAGGATCACTGAGGACCCATTCAAAGCATAATAATAAGTGCAATACTCAGCAATATATTTGGCTTCAAATTTCTAGATTTAGCCTAAATTACCCAGTGTTTGCACTTATTTGAGCTAAATTAAATGCACTAAGCCTACACGTAGTGGAAAATTACATTATCTAAGTATTAGACACTTTGTAAAATTGTGTCAAGAAGATTTAACGTGACAGCTACCATCTTAAATTTTTAAATGTACATTATGGTACATACTAAATATTAAATGTACACACTAAAGGCACAATGTCGTATAGCAGATCTCTAGAATGTATTCACCTAGCATAGCTAAAACTTTATCCCACTGAATAGTACCTCCCCATTTTACCCTCCCCTAGCTCCTGGCAACCACCATTCTACTCTCTGTTTCTATGAGTTTAACTATTTTAGACACCTCATCAAAGTGGAATCATGCAGCATTTGTCCCTCTGTGACTGGCTTATTTCAATTATCATGATGTCCTCTAGGTTTATCCATGTTGTCACATAAGGCATGATTCCCTTCTTTTGTAAGAGTGAATAATATTCCATTATATGTACATACCACATTTTATTTATACATTCATTCATTGGTGGATATTTAGGCTTTTTCCACATCTTGGCTATTGTGAATAATGCTGCAATGAACATATCTTTTCAAGATCCTGATTTCAATTCTTTTGAATAAATACCAAAAAGTGGGATTGTAAAATCATACAGTAGTTCTATTTTTAAATTTTAAGTAACCTCCATACTGTTTTCCATGGCTGCTGTGCCACAACAGTGTACAAGGGTTACAACTTATCCACATCCTTGTCAACACTTGTTATCTTTTGGGTTTTTTGATAATAGTCATCCTTACAGGTATGAGGTGATATCTCATTGTGATTTTGATTTCCATTTCTCTGGTTATTAGTGATGTCAAGCACCTTTTTACATATGTGTTGATCATTTATATGGGCTGATCTTTGACAAGAATGCCAAAAATATACAATGGAGAAAGGATAGTCTCTTTGATACATGCTGTTGAGAAAACTGTATATCGACATACAAAAGAATGAAATTGGACCCTTATCTTATATCATACACAAAAATCAATTCAAAATGGATTAAAGACTTAAACCTAAGACCTGAAACTGTAATACTTATAGAAGAAAACATAAGGGAAAAGCTTCATGGCATTGGTCTTGGTAATGATTTCTTTGATGTGGCACCAAAAGCACAGGCAACAAAAACAAAAATAAATAAGTGTAAGTACATCAAACTAAAAAGCTTCTGCATAGCAAAAGAAACAACAGAGTAAAAAGGCAACCTACAGAATGGGAGAAATTATTTGCAAACCATATATCTGATAAGGGGTTAATATCAAAACTATATAAGCAACTCCTACAACTCAATAGCAAAGAAACAAAAACAAAAACAAAGCCAGATTAAAAATGAGCAAAGGACTTGAATACACATTTCTCCAAAGAATCAGGCACACTGAGGCTGTCTCAGTTTGATATGTGTTGCCTTTTATATGCGGGCCATGATTTCATAAAGGGGATAACACTTGTGCATATTTTTGCCACCTGGGCTATTCTAAAGATAGAGTCAGGGAATGATTTAACACATTGACTGCCACAATGTGTTAAATCATTTTGGCAAAAATGTTTCCTTGGGGCTACGGTGTTTTATTACAAAAATAGAATAAAAACTTCAAAAAAAAAACTATCCTTTCTAATTTAATGAAAAATTTGTTATTTTTTATTGTTTTCTGTGTGTGAGTTATATGCAATTTGAAAAACAGTTCATGCAGCTCCCAAGGTAGAGATGTGTGAGTTACATATGCTTCACGAGGCCCCAGGCTCAAAACTAGCATGAGTTAAATACAACTCACGTGGCAGTTAATGTGTTAAATTTTTGGCCTAAAAGTACAAGACAAATTCAACTAAGACAGTAAACACAAACTCACTTGTTCAATATCTAATATCCATTAAAGGGAAGATTCAAGAAGATATTTGATAAATATACTTTGTCACTTCCTCCTAAGCTTACCTGCTATAATTTTCAAGGGGGAAGGAGTACAATATAGCATATTATTATGTATAGTACCTCTAGAATGGGGCAGCCTGGGTTTGAACACCTGCCTCAATACTTATTAATAGTGTGGAATTTTATAGTTGCTCACCCTGCCTAAGCCTCAGTTACTGCTCTAAAAATGGGCACAAAAATTGTATCTCATTTATAAGGTTGTGATGATTAAATTTGTTGATTATGTTTTAAAACACTTAACACCAGTGAATGGCATAATATAAACACTAAACATATGACTAATTACATTATTATAACAGTGTACTAGTGAGAGTTCTCCAGAGAAGCAGATATATGTAGAAAGAGATTTATTATAAGGAATTGACTCATGTAATTGTTGAGGCTGGCAAGTCCAAAGATTTGTAGGGTGAATCAGAAAGCTGAAGACCCAGGAGAACCAATGGTTTAGTTCCAGTCCAAGTCCAAAGGCCTGAGAACCAGGATAGCTGATGGTGTAGTCCCAGTCCAAAGGCTGGGAGGCTCAAGCCCAGGAAGAGCCAATGTTTCAGTTCAAATCTAAAGGCAGAAAAAAAGCTGATGCCCCAGTTTGAACGCAGTAAGAATTCTTCTTACTTGGGGGAAGTCAGTCTTTTTCTTCTATTCAGGCCTTCAACTGACTTGATGAGGCACATCACATTGGGTAAATCTGCTTTACTCAGTCTACCAACTCAAATGTTAATCTCATCTAAAAAAATGGTCACAGAAACACCCAGAATCATGTTTGACCAAATATCTGGGTGCCTTGTGGCCCAGTCAAGTTGATACATAAAATTAACCATTAAATGGATATTAGTAAAATATACTATGCAGATATGATGCCATAATTTATTAAAACTGCAAAATGTATTCAAATGTTTTAGGTCTCTATGTAATATCAAGCAACTTATTTGACTGAGGATTTTGTCTGTGGGAGTTTAGTTTGGTAATGTTTGGCTTTGTTTTTTAACAAAGTGTCCAGTTGTTTGACTAAGTCAATTGTCCAGTCCTTTCTAAATAGTCAGTTGTGGTTATGGTTAAATTGAATGGAATTTTTATAACCTTGTAATTTTTGAAAAGGAACAAAGCTTCCAAAACACAGAAAGTCTTCATTATACAGTACTAGGTTTGAAAGCCTATGAGCAATCTTTCCACCATTAATCCTCAGATTGGATCAAAGAGCATTACTGAATGTATCAGACAAATAGAGCAATAAAGTGATACCAATATGAAATTTTATTTTATTTTTCATCAGCTCAAGTCAATGATATAAAGTGAGAATTAAATAAATTAAAGAGAAAATTTAATTTATGGAATGAAAAGTAGACTCGAATTTTCACAGAAGTAGTGAGAGTGGCAAGGAATGCATGACATAAAAATTACAATGAAATTTTCTAACCTTAAATTGAAATTAATATTGCCCAGAATACCAAAGCTGCTTTCAAATCATTTTCTTTTAATTGACCACATTGTGCTTTCTTACAAATTTTTCAACAAGTGTTGAGGATTTAAATTTTGTACAGAAGGTTGATTATACCATAATGCTTTAAACATGGTATTAAAGGGACATTTTTAAATCAAGTGTATTATTGAACAAAACCAAGAAAAATTATATACCTTTAAATCTAGTAAGTTGTCTTATACATGACAGAACACAATCTATTGCTTTTCCCTTGCTCTTGGTTCATTTGTTTGATATATGAACATTTAGTTGAAAATAAAGGGTTAAGAAAAATACCTAGAGAATGCCTTGCCTCTGTTCCTAAGAGATTCTAAAACTGAACACTTTTGAAAAAAATTCCTATCTTTAGTTCTTCTAGCCTTTAACAAAGAGATAACTTCTGGGAAGATATGAAGTGTATAGACAACATTTTTAAACAAATAGCAAAATCCAGAGGCCTTAACAAAATATGTAATCTAAACAAATGAACAAATAATGGCTGTTGAGGTCTTACTATGTGGCAGGCACTTTAGCAATATTATCTGTAATTGTCACATTTAGAACATTCCTTCAAGATAGGTATCAGCTATCCCTTTCCCAAAACCCACCCCTCTATCACACACTCAGCCTACCCCCACTACAAATGAGGAATCTGAAACTCTGGGATAGTAAGTAAGACACTAAGGGCTAAAGCTGAAGGTTATAAAGTAGAGTGGACTTGAAACCAGTTTCACACAGAATTGAAGCTCATTACACAATGCTAACTCAAAAGAAATATTCAAGTAACAGGACTACAAGCATACATGGTATTTGTTTTCCAAAGCAGTGCAGCAATATTCTCTTTGGAAAAAAAGTTTTATTGATTTGTTTCTAGCTGTAAGTTATATGTGTTTGTTGTGGAACATTTGTAAAATACACAGGCAAAAAAGAAAATAGAAATAATCAGTAATTATATAAGTAATTACACAGTGCATGTCATGGATGGTGTGTCACTCAATCCCCCTTCAAGGATTTAACCTCCAAAGTATTGGAAAGTTGTGGCTTCTACCACTCAGCTTTCAGTCCTCTTTTGGGATTTCACTGGCTGAAGAGAGACACCTAACCTAAAGTCACAGCCCCTTCCCAAGGATAGTCTGCACACAATGATGAATGGCTATGTGGTTATAAAGACTGCCCATTTCCCCCACTTTTTCCCTTTCCCCTTTTCCCCAACTTTCTTCCATTCCTCAACTCTGGAACTCTTCCTCAACTTAGGAAGATCTATCCCTGTGAAGTCAGATGACTGCTTGTTGTGGCCACCACCACAGCCCAACTTCTCCCTCTGCCCAATCATATTTTTTTCCTTTCCCCCATACAGGAGTTGAACCTTAGAGGACTATACCTAGGAGTGAGATAGACAACAATACAATAATAGTGGGGGACTTCAACATTCCACTGAAAGTACCAGACAGATCATTGAGGCAGAACACCAACAAAGAAACACTAGACTTGAACTGGACTCTAGAACAAATGGACCTAACAGACATTTACAGAACATTCTACCCAACAATTGCAGAATATAGATTCTTCACATCAGCAAATGAAACATTTTCCAAGACAGACCATATATTAGGCCATAAAACAAGTCCCAATAAATTTTTTAAAAATTAAAATTATATCAAGTGTCCTCTCAGAACACAGCAGAATAAAACTAGAACTCAATTCCAAGAGGAACTCTCAAAACCATACAAACACATAGACATCAAACAACCTGCTCCTGAATGATCTTTAGGTCAGTAATGAAATCAAGATGGAAATTTTAAAAATTTGTCAAAATGAATGTCACAATTTATCAAAATCTCTGGAACATAGCAAAAGTAGTGCTAAAGAGGGAAATTTATACTGCTAAATGGCTATATCAAAAAGGCAGAATGATCACAAATTAACAACCTAATGTTACACGTCAAGGAACTAGAAAAACAAGAACAAACCAGATTCAAAGCTAGCAGAAGACAGAGAAGAACCTAACAAAATTTAAACCAAAAAAAAAAAAATACAAAGTACCAATGAAATGAGAAGTTGGTTCTTTGAAAAGATAAACACAATTGATAGACCACTAACTAGATTAAACAAGAAGAGAGGATTCAAATAAACTCAATCAGACATGAAAAAGGAGACATTATAACTGATACCATAGAAACACAAAAGATCATCCAAGACTACTATGACACCTTTATGCACACAGACTAGAAATTTAGAGGCAATGGATAAATTCCTGGAAACATATAACCCCCAAGCTTGAATCAAGAAGAAATAGAAAACCTGAACAGACCAATAACGAGTAGTGAGATTGAATCAGTAATAAAAAATCTCCCAACAAGAAAAGCCCCAGATCAGATGGATTCATAGCTGAATTCTACCAGACAGTCAAAGAAGAAGGTATTAATCCTACTGAAATTGTTCCAAAAGATCAAGGAAGAGGGAATCCTCCCTAACTCATTCTACTAAGCCAGTTATCACCCTGACACCAAAGCCAGGAAAGAACACACAAAGTGTTCTTTCTTTACAAAGAAAACTACAAAACACTGATGAAAGTAATTACAGGTGACACAAACAAATGGAAAAACATCCTATGCTCATGGATTGTAAGAATATCAATATTGTTAAAACGACCATACTGCCCAAACCAATCTACAGATTCAATATAATTCCTATTAAAATACCAATGTCATTTTTCACAGAATTAGAAAAAAAATTCTAAAATTCATATGGAACCAAAAAAAAAGCCTGAATAGCCAAAACAATCCTAAATAAAAGAACAAATCTGGAGGCGTCACATTACCTGACTTCAAATTATACTGCAAGGCTATGGTGACCAAACAGCATGGTACTGGTGTAAAGGTAGACACATAGATCAGTGGAACAGAATAGAGAACCCAGAAATAATGCCATATACCTACAACAAACTAATTTTGGACAAAACTGACAAACATACACTAGGGAATGGACATCCTATTCAACAAATGGTGTTGGGGAAATTGGATAGCCACATGCAGAAGAATGAAACTGGATCCCTGCCTCTCACCATATATAAAAATTAACTCAAGATGGATTAAAGACTTAAATGTAAGACCTGAAATAATAAAAATAGAAGAAAACCTAGGAAAAATTTCTGGACATTGGCCTAGGCAAAGAATTTATGACTAAGACTCCAAAACCAAATACAACAAAAACAAAAATAAATAAGTGGGACTTCATTAAACTAAAAAGCTTCTACACAGCAAAGGAAATAATCAACAGAGTAAGTAGACAACCCAGGATGGGATAAAATATTTACAAGTTATACATCTGACAAAGGACTAATATCTAGAATCTACAAGGAATTCAAACAAATCAGCAAAAACAAAACAAATAACCCTATCAAAAAGTGGGCAAACAGCATGAACAGACATTTTTCAAAAGAAGATATACAAATAGCCAATGAACATATGAAAAAATGTTCAACATCCCTAACCACCAGGGAAATGCAAATTAAAACCTCAGTGAGATATCACCTTACCCCAGTTAGCATGACCATTATTAAAAAGTCAAAAAACAATAGATGTTGGCACAAATATAGTGAAAAGGGAATGCTTATACACTGTTGGTGTGAATGTAAATTATTAATAGTACAATCTCTATGGAGAACAATGTGGAGATTTCTCAAAGAACTAAAAGTAGATCTACCATTCAATCTAGCAATCCCACTGCTGGGAATCTACCCAAAGGAAAAGAATTCATTATATTAAAAAGATACTTGCACTTGGATGTTTATCACAGCACAATTCACAATTGCAAAGATATGGAATCAACCTAAGTGCCCATCAACCAATGACTGGATAAAGAAAATGTGGTATATATACACATGGAATACTATTCATCCATAAAGAAGAATGAAATAATGTCTTTTGCACCAAGTTGGATGGAACTAGAGGCCATTATCCTAAGTGAAGTAACTCAGGAACAGACAACCAAATACCACATGTTCTCACTCATAAGTGAGAGCTAATCTATGGGTACTCATGGTCATAAAGAGTGGTATAACGGACATTGGAGACTCAGATGGAGGGAGGTTGGGAGGAGAGTGAGGGATCAAAAATTACCTACTGGGTACAACATCCACTATTTGGGTGATGGGTACACTAAAAGCCCAGACTTCACCGCTATACAATATATCCATATAAAAAAACTCCACTTGTACTCCCTAAATCTATTGAAATAAAAAATTTAAAAATTAAAAAATTGAAAATAAAATATGTCCCAGAAACTGTGGAAATTTCCATAAGATATTTTAATTATATACTTCTATATTCTTATACAATCATATATTCAGATAGATAGATAGATAGATGCTGCCTTCTTCAGGAAACATCCCTTCCCTGTAACAACTTTCTAATAGCTGTTATTTGAAATTAAAATGCAACAGTGTTGTTTACAAATTTCACAGCTTCTTTTTTGCCTTCTTTTGTAAGTTCCAATTGCAAATACAAACTTACCTAAAAGATATTTTTTAAGAACCAACATTTACAGAGAAATCTTAGCAAAATTTAAGGCAGCCTCTTGTAAATTTTATTTTGTTGCCATTGCTTTAATCATAAAGCGGTAACACTACCAAAGTAATGAAAAGAAAATATCTAAGTGGGACATCTTTAGCTAAAATGCAAAATCGCACCTTCGGGTATGAAGAAAGCAGGAGTTCTAAGGAGAATGGAAGTAGCAATGACAATGATGATGATGGTAGAAGGGGGACAGGAAGAGGAAGAGGTAATGCTGGCATTCATTAGGTGCTTGCTATATCTTTCAGGTACTCTTCTAAGTGCTTTCCATATAATATCTAAATTTATACTAACTATGACCCCATGAGGTAGATGCCATTACTATCTCCATTTTGCCAATGAAGCAACTCAGGTGCAAAGAAGTTAAGTAATTAGCCAAATCCTGGGCTGGGATTTAAACCCTGGCAGATTGACTCTAGAGCTGGCACTCTACTAAAAGAGAAAATGGGAAGGCAGACTGTGTCTACTTTGCAAACATTGTACAGGGGTTAAAAACACAGATTTTGGATCTGTATATACTGAGCCTGAGGACCCATTCCACCATTCACTAGCATTGTGACCTTGAGCAATTTATCTCTGGGCTTTGACTTCCTATCTATAAATTAAAAATAATAACTCCTCAGAATTGTGAAAATTCAGTAAGGCAATGCATAAAAAGCACTTAGGCCAGTGGTGCCCCTTAGGCCTCCTTACCTCTTATTATTATATATAACAATATTATGTATTGTTAAATCAGATAGCAATAACAACTGGATAAAGGCTTATAACAGGGAGAGTAGAGAGTAACTGAGTTACGGTATGTTGCCCAAATTTCCCAAGCATGTACTTTCATAAATTATCAAAAATAAAATTAAATTTACTTTAAAATTGACTAAATATATAAAAAATATGATTTTGCCAATATTTGGAACTCAATAATATTGCTACACAAAAGTTTCCTTATAAAATCCTGACTTCTAAATATGTCAAAATTCTTCTAAATTTCCTCTAAAAATATCTGACCTCAAAATATGGAAAACTAACAAGACATAGCTATGTTTATTAATAAAATTTTGTTTCCTTATCCTAGAGCATTTTCTTCTGAACTGGAAAAAGTTATAAGTATAACAACTGCCAAAAGAATGTTATAATATAATTTAACATCAATAGCCACTAGAAGTCAGGAAAAGAAAACTACCATCTCATAGTTTTTAAAATCTATTTGATTTTATAATACATTGATTTTACATCAGATATAGCCCTTTTTTACCACCAGATATGTAAATGAACAATTACTACTCAGAAGGTTCAAAATCCATTCTTGTTTGATCCAGCAATCCCACTACTGGGTATCTACCTAAAGGAAAAAAAGACATTCTATGAAAAAGACATTTGCACTTGAATGTTTATAGCAGCACAATTCACAATTGCAAAGGTGTGGAAACAACCCAAGTGCCCATCATACACATACTACATTAACAAAATGTGGTACATGTATACAATGGAGTACTACTCAGCCATAAAAAAATTATGAACTACTTATTGCATTATCCTGGATGAAGCTGGAGCCCATTCTTCTACATGAAGTATCACAACAATGGAAAAACAAACACCACGTGTACTCACCATTAAATTGGTACTAATTGATCAACACTAATGTGCACATATGGGAAGTAACATTCATAGGGTGTTGGGCAGGTGGGAGAGGAGTGGAGGGGATGGGTAAATTCACACCTAAAGGATGCAGTGTGCGCTGTCTGGGGGATGGGCACACTTGTAGTTCTGACTCAGGCGGTGCAAAGGCAATTTATGTAACCAAAGTGTTCGAACCCCCGTAATACTCTGAAATTTAAAAAAAGGAGTTACAGATTATAGTTCTATCAACTCACTAAAGAACAAACAATTCTTATGCTATCTAAACTCTTACAGAGCATAAAAAATGCTAGAATAACCCTGACATTAAAAAAATAAAAAAGTTAAAGACAAAAAAAAAATTCATTCTTGTACTCTAACTATGGACACAAGGACCAGAGGACTTTGCCAAAGGAGAAGGTTTTACAGTCTCAGCTTAATTGTTATACAGGTTACAGAATCTGTAAATTCTTTAGGATTCATTTTCAACCTTCTTGTTTTTCTCATCATTATAGCAGGTTGATCAGATAATTGCAACTTTTGACAAACCTTAAGCAATGAAGAAATGGTTCTACATCTCACCTAATTCACATATATTAAATTAGTAGTTATTCCACTGGTTTTCACATTCATGCAGTAGTAATTATATTTTTAGGGAAACGTATGTTTTCCCTCGCTTTTAATTTGAGCTTTTGAGCAACAAGGTATAATAGAAAGAAAAAAAAGCATGATTTAGAAATAGAATACCTGGGTTCAGTCCAAGGAGATGGGAATGGATAAGGATAAAGCTGGAGATATAATCATAAATAAGGATGGAAATAGAAGAAGTGATCCAGCTTTTACTAGCCAACAAAGTGGTTTAAATCAGTGTCAGAGAGGATGTAAATCTACTTTGACAGGGGAAATACAGAAGTTTCTATGCTGTTTGCACCCATACATACATGTCAAATTAGTCTGTAGTTTACTCCTTTTCTTGAGTTTTTTTCAAGTTTGATTTAAAGATTATGTTAATCTCTTGAAGTGAACTTGGAAGTTTTCCCTTTTTTGTATGCTCTGGATTAGTTTAAATCACTAGTTTGCTAACTACCAATATATGTAACACAGTAATCTGATCCTTTATGGTTTAATAGAACTTCTCTGGTACCTTGTAGGCAGTAAATCACTTGAGAAGTATGTATTACTTTTATAATCAGGAAAAAATTGAATATATTTCCGGCCGGGCGCAGTGGCTCACACCTGTAATCCTAGCACTCTGGGAGGCCGAGGCAGGAGGATCACTTGAGCTCAGGAGTTCAAGACCAGCCTGAGCAAGAGTGAGACCCTGTCTCTATAAAAAAAAAATTGAATATATTTCCTTTAAGAATCTAATAAAAGCTATGGACACTTTCCTACTGCCAAGACCAACCATGATCACCAATTTGGATGTACAATTTCCAAGTGGTTCATAGAAGCCTTAAAATCTATCCATGGAGTCCATAAAGATCCATCAATCATGGTTTAGGAATCCTTTATTTGACCTTTCTGGATTCTTTATATTTTTAGGTTGATATGCCCCTTAGGATAAAATTTGAGATAAGTTTATCACCTAGAGGATAGATCATGTTCTTCTAGTTTTAAATATCTAAATCTGGAGTGACATTAGCAAAACAGTAGACTGGGAAGCTCCAATCCCTGTTCCCCCACAGAAACATCAAAAACAACCAGAAACTGGCAAATATAACCTTATAGGTCCTATAATATAGGAGCTCTGAAAAACAGGTAAAGGTTCATAGCAATCAAATGAATGCCCAATCAAGAAAAAGCCACATTCAAAATGGTAGAAAACTTCATGGCATTTTTGCTCTCCCTTGCTCCAGTTCCTCCCAGAACAGCACAATCTTGGTTTGAAGGAGGTGGTAGTGAGGTTCCCAATTATTTCCCACAGAGAAGACTTTATTTGCAACCTTTGAACATGTCTGGGGGCTGCCTAAAGGACTGGTCTTTGTTTCGCCTAACTCAGAAGTCATGTAAGAAAGCAGTGGGCATTGATTTTGAAAGCTGCAAGAGCATTACAGACCTACAGATGCCTGGGGCAAGAGGTTATAGGTGGAGACATACAACAGACAATCTAAGGCCCCAAGGAGAAGCTGGGGTGAGACATTTTGGGAAATTAAGACATTCAAAAATCAGCTATGCATACAGGGGATTTAGAAAGTCACACCTATGTTCACAATGTCAGGTTCATAAAAAAATAAATAAATAAAATAAAAAGCCACACATAGACCCAAGTAAGACATGTATTAATACAAAGAAAAGACTTGAGAAGACCTTCAGCTATCATCTCGGCCTGATCCCAAGGCTCAGAGCATGGCTACCTAATTATGCAGGACTACCCTGGCACAGATTCAGCCTGCAAAGACTGGAAGAGGTAGTTGATATTTTCAAATGCTCAATTTCCAACAACAACAAAAAAAATCACAAGGTATATAAAGAAACTGGAAAACATTCCCATTCAAAAGAAGAAAATAAACTGGCAGAAACCACCCCTGAAGAAGGACAGGCATTGTACTTACTAGACAAAGACTTTAAAACTACTGTCTTATATATGCTCAAAGAACTAAAGGAAAACATGGACAAAGAATTAAAGGAAATTAAAAAATAATAATCTAACAACAAAATGAGAATATCAACAAAAAGAGAAATTAAAAAAGAAAACCAAACAGGAAATTAGAAAATTCACAAATATGTGTAAATTAAACAACACACTTTAAACGACCAATGGGTCAAAGAAGAAATCACAAGGGAAATTAGAAAATACCTTGAAACAAATGAAAATTAAAATACAACATACCAAACTCTATGAAAGTCAGTGAAAGTAGTACTAAAAGGGAAATTTATAGCTGTAAACACTTACATTAAAAAATAAGAAAGATCTCAAATCAACAACCTAAATTTACACCATAAGGAAGTAGAAAAACAACAAACCAAACCCAAAGCTAGAAGAAGGACAGAAATAATAAAGGTTAGAGTAGAGATAAATAAAATATAGAATAGGAAAACAATAGAAAAAATCAGTGAATCCAAAAGTTGATTCTTTGAAAAGATCAAGAAAATATATAAATCTTCACCTCATTTGACTAAGAAAAAGAGTGAAGACTCAAATTGTTAAAATCAAAAATGAAAGTGGAGACACTCCTATCAATTTTACAGAAATAAAAAAGGTTATAAAAGAGCATTGTGAACAATTGTATATTAAAAAATTGAATAACTTAGATGAAATGGACAAATTCCTAAAAATATACAACCTACCAAGACTGAATCATGAAGAAATAAAAAATATGAATAGACCTATAACTAGTAAGGAGATTGAGTCAGTAATCAAAAACCTCCCAACAAAGAAAAGCCCTGGACCACATAGCTTAACTGGTGAAGTCTACCAAACGTTTAAAGAAAAATTAATACCAATCCTTCTCACACTCTTTCAAAATACTGAAGAGGGGGGAACTCTTCTTAACTCAGTCTATGATGCCAGTATTACCCTGACACCAAAACCAGACAAAGAAACTACAAGAAAAGAAAACTACAGGCCAATATCCCTTATGAATAATTGATACACAAATCTTCAACTACATACTATTCAACCAGATTCAGCAGCATATTAAAAGGATTATACACTATGAACAAGTGGGGTTTATTCCTAGAATGCAAGGAGGTTTCAACACATGAGAATCAATGTAAACACATGTAATAAACCAATATAATAAACCTAAATGTAAGAACTAATACTACAAAACTCTTAAAAGGAAACAGAGGGGAAATTTTCATGACATCAGATTTGGCAGTGATTTCTTGGATATAACACCATAAGACTATAGAAAAAATAGGTCAATGGATTTCATCAAAATTAAAAACTTTTGTGTATCAACAGATACTCTGAAATAAAATGGCAACCACAGAACTGGAAAAAAATTTTGCAAATCATATATCTGATAAGAATTAAGATCCAGAATGTACAGAGAACTCCTACAACTCAACAACAGCAATAAAACCCAATTCAGAAATGGGTAAAGGACTTGAATAGACATATCTCCAAAGAAGATATACAAATGGTCAATAAGCACATAAAAAGATGTTCAATATCACTGTTAGGGAAATGTAAATCAAAAACACAATAGGATACCACTTTACACATATTAGCATGGCTATTATTAAAAAACAGAAAATAACAAGTGTTGCTGAGGATGTAGAGAATTTAGAAGCTTTGGATATTGCTGATGGAATGTAAAATGGTACAGACACTGTAAAAAACAGCATTGCATTTCCTCAAAAACTTAAACATAGAATTATCATATGATCCAACAATTCTGGGTATACATCCAAAAGAATTGAAAGCAGAGACTCAATCAGAAATTTGTACACCAACGTTCATAGCAGCATTATTCATAATAGCCAAAAAGTGAAAACAATCCAAATGTCCATCAATGGATAAATGAATAAACAAAATGTGTTATACACATAAAATGGAGTATTATTCAGCCTTAAAAATGAATGGAATTCTAATATAATCTAAAACCTGTATGAAGTTTGAAAACGTTATGCTAAGTGAAATGAAATACGCCAGACACGAAAGGACAAATACTGTATGAGTCCACTTATATGAGGTATCAAGAATAGTAAAATTCATAGGGACAGAAAGTAGAATACTGGTTACCGGGAGATGGAAGGAGGGGGACAAACGGCATTATTGTTTAATGGGTACAGAGTTTCAATTTGGAATGATGACAAAGTTCTAGAAAGAAATAGTGGTGACGGGTGCACAATAATTTCAAGGTTATTAATGCCACTGAATTGTACACTTAAAAACTTAAAATAGTTAATCTTATGTATATTTTACCACAAAAAAAAATCATCTTAGGCTCATTCATCAATCCCAGAGGGGGAAAAGAAAACCTCTAAATCTACATAAGACACAACATGAAAGATGCTTGGGAAAGTGCTCACTTTATTGATTCTCAACATAATTTTAGTTGTACTTCATAGCATCTTTACATGAGTGCCTGGAAATGCATACAGTGTCCTCCTTCATAGCAGGCTTAACCACAAGTAAAGACAATCCAGGGACCTGGATAGCCTAGGAGTAAATGTTTGGAGTGGGTGGGTTTTGTTTTGCTATGTTTGGTTTTTGCTTGAATTTTCACACGCACAATTCAATATTTGTTTTAACAATGGTAGATTAAAAAAATAGAAACACTCAGTTTTCGATATGGAATGTTGTTGCTTTCATTTCATCTTGAATCTTCACAAACATACAAAGCAATGATCTACTTCCTATAGCACTCCTTCCTATCTTTCTTTTCCCATTGTTATTAACCACCTCATGTGTGGACTTGCACAGGTTATTAGCAGAATTTGCATGGATATCGATTGTTAACTTGCTTTATTACAAAGGAAACTAATTCTGCCAATTTCCCCCAAAGATTACATTTGTGCTCCCTTCCTTTCTTATTTTAAAGCCTACTAATGTTACATATGTGGAGATCATAACACCACCTACCTCATTAGATTGTGAGGACTTAATGGGATAAGAGAATGCAAAGTATTTAGCACAGTGTGTGACACTCTAATAAATAAATAGTAGTTCCCTTCCTATCCTGCCCATGCAGTATTATATTATGTCTATGATGGCCATATATCTTGGAATTTCCAGTATGCTTCCAATATCAGATATGTTGTTCTCCTAACCCCATCATATATTTCTATAGATCATAATCCTTCAGAAAGCAGTGTGTGTGTTAATATGATATATACCCCTTAAGCAATAATACTAGTTACTAGATTTTGAGTGCTTAGTATATTAACTGTGTCATGTGCTCTGCATACACTCTCATTTAACTCTCCCAACATCCCTATGAGATGGATAGTATTATTGCCTTTTAATAGATGAATAACTTGAGAGATCTATAGCTTGACCAAGGTCACACACTTGCTAAGTGGTTTTAGTAGGTCCCTTGACTCCCTATCTGGTGCTTTTTCTACCACCTCAGAGACTCATAGTCCTGGCTAATTGACATATATGAAAACATAGGCTTTTTAAATAGTGCTAGATATTTGTTTAGTTGGTGTGCTCTGAACAAATGAAGCTGGCAAACTTTATGATAGAATCATTCTCACACAAACACATTGTGGTGCCTCAGTTTCCTTGTCTCTAAATTAGGTTTGATTTATCTCATATGGTGGTAAGGACTGATTAGGGAAATTGTTATAAACAACTTCCGTATTTCAAGTACAAATTCTCAGAAACATAAATACAGATACAGAGAAAGATATCCTGAATACTTGAGCTTGTACTTTGAAAAGGGATTGACAAGAGAAAGCTTGATGTTGAAAATGGCTCAGTTATAATCAGTTGCTGAAGTTATTCTGACAATCAGGTACAATGCAGAAGGGCAGACATTCTCAGGAAAGGTTAAGGTTTCCTTGGCAACTATCAAATGCATTGTTAATATCCCCTAGGAACTTTTTGGTCAATAATGACTGAAGTGCTAGAAAACTATTTTTAAACTATCTTTTAAGTTAATTCTATCTCCTTTCAAAATTCTTTTTTCCTTAAATTTACTTTAATTGCTTAATTAATGGTTATTTGGTGAAGGTTACTGAACATTCCGTCGAAGTAAAGGTTTTGACTCTTTCTGTCAAATAGAATTAAAGATGTCAATGAACTGAGAGCTGTTTTGAAAAGATTTGAACAAACTCTAATGTAAAGGAGAAGTCAACTCATGAAATATTCACCCAAAGTTACAATTGCAACTGTCTATCTAAAATTATTATTAACATCCATTATAGAATTTTCATATTTGCAAACTTCTTAGTAATTCATTTGTATTGGTTATTCCACATATCAATCCAAATAAGACCTTCAGTGACTATCCTCATTTTATGGATGAAAAACTTGAGACCAATTACAGATAGCCAGATTTTTTTTTTTGACCATTCATTAGCAGGTAATCATTAACAAGTATGAATCAGAAGAGTTGAAATGTTATTTATATCATTAGAATTAGCATATCATTTTAGTTGCAATTCCATCATGTAATACTTGATAGGATTCTTGGCACCCCAAGAATATGATGGTGGTCAAGATAAATCAATCAAGCCTCTATGCAGACCAAGGAAATTTGAGAATATTTAGAGACCCTCTGATATTAAAATAATTAACAACAGCTTCATTCATTGTTACCTTCAGCTGAAGTCATTGGTTTTGGTGGAGTCTGCTCCCAACTCTACCAGGAAGGAGCAGCTATTTTAAATTATATCCTTCAAGAAATATACTTTAGTCTAGATGCTTTTCTTACTAGTTGAGGACACTAAAAGTATGGTTATTTTTGCTAAGCAGAATAACTATTTGTTAACAAGAGTTGTATTATTAATTAACTGTTACTGAATATTGCCAAGAACATTCAATTGATTTTTAAAACTCTCTAGTACAAAGGTAATTATCTTAGAAAGGTAATTGAAAAAGCAACTTCAATAATGCAATTCCAGGCTTATATCTATGTCTCAGTGACAGACATCATAATACAGTAGAAAGAAAAATAGACAGACTGAAATAAACCTATAAATGAATTGTGTAGTTATTTAAGAATAGCTTTGAGACAGACACTGCTTTACTTATAAGTAGTCTTATCTTCATTCCCTTTTCTTTGTCTTACAAATCAGCATAAGAATACCTACCTGCTTTCTAGGTTGGAGCTTTGTTGTTACTTTTGAAAAGTAAATTTTCTTCAACCAATTTCTATGTCTGCAAATCAGCCCTTATAGCACTGTAAGCAATTTTTTAAAATTGCAAGATTGGATGTTTTAATTACTTCAAAATATAACTCCTCTAGAAAGTGCACGTTCATTTCAGCACCTGATATATTCAAGATGCTAACAGAAACTAAACAGTCAGAGAAGGTAGCAAGGAAAATAACCATGCTAAGGATATTAACCTTGATTTCTTTTTTCTCTTCCTCGTTTTTTTAAACAGGAATGAAAATTTCAGTCCTAAGTGACTCGGAAAGGGGCTAAAAGCAATATAAAGTTAACATATCACTCTGAATATACTCTGACTGCTCTTAAGGAAAATGAATATCATATACAATTTAGCACTACAAATACAAAATACAGCAAAAATACTTCATGATCGTGATCACCAAAAATCACTTGCACTTTTATTTATTTAATTTTTTTCTGTGATACTTCATTGATCAACCAAAAATCACTTTTAAATGTCTAGTATGGTCACTTTTTCACAGCAAACTGGATCGATATGATAGCTGTTCACAATGGTGCTATTTTCCTACCACATAAAGCACCAGGTATAGTGCCTAGTATACTGCAGTTACTGAATAAGTGTTCGTTCTTCCTCTGCATGCTAATACACCTGTAAGAACTTCTAGCAGTTGGCCACACTTCTCCCTTTGCGATGTTTTGAACAAAAGAATACAGGTGGTCATGATCAGGGTAGAGAAAATGGTAAGTATGGTGTGGTAGCTAATCATGGTATACATGACAGCTGATACATATATGGGGGGAAGGGAAACTTTCCCTTCGCCCTCGGAAGGTTCGCTGAAAGATCAATTTGCAATAAGGCAGATTAATAAGAGAAAGAAATTACAAATTTATTTACCATGTACATGAGGAGAATCACAAAGTGATTACCCAATATCCCAATAGGGTGCAGAAGTTTATATACCCTCATTTTAGGGGGGAGGAGGAATATAGGTAATTCTGTTGAGGGGCAATAAATGGTTACTAGGGAGGATAAATAGATACTTGGGAGAATGAATGGATGGGGAAACAGACTGACTTGTAAATGATTCTCTTGGAAATTAAATTAACTGAGAGACAAGTATTATCTTTAAAATGGGTTGAGCCAGGTCGGTTGCATTCTTGATCTTCTTTCCTGCAATATACTGAGATAACAGGGAGGGGAAGGGAAGGCAATTGTTCTTTTTGATGGGTCCATCTGGTCTTTATGAAGATAGAGGGAAAGCCCCTTCCATTGCCTGATGATCTCTAAAGGCCTTTAACTCAAAATAATCTTTATACCAAGGAGACATATTTTGGGGTGAAATTCCCTGAGCTCCTTCACATGGTACACAGATAGAAAGGATGCTCTGGGTAAGCAGACTGCTAGACTTGTGGAGGGCTAGTTGGCCAACTGAAAGGGGAAAATGAAAGAGAAAGAAGTAGTAGAGGACAAAGAAGAAATCATGACACCGTATCAAGTACGAGTACATATAAGGGAGGTCAAGGGCTAGGGAAAGGGCATATTTCTCAGAGTCACATTTTCTGGTCTCCTAACGTACTAAATAAGCCACGACACTCTGACATTCAAAAGCATCTGCCACGTGCAGTCGTCTTCTTCACAAAACAAACAGAAGAGGTTTCCTCTGAACAAACCTCCATGTTTTATGTTATGAGACACTGCAACCTGGCAACACTGCACAGGTTACATACCTGACCCAGAGGAAGCTGGACTTGAAGGGACATGAACAGCGTATGGTAAAGTAGCAAGAGAGCTTGGTCCATGAGGAGAGTTTTGTGTTGGATAATGGCACCATCTCAAGTATGAAGGACAAGTTCTTCATACTTGAGATGGTGCCATTATCTTACCTGGGGATTTGAAAGTCCAAACACTACGGAAAGGGTCAAGAGACAGTAGAGGACGGACAGATGCTAAAAGACACGTGAAAAAAAGGCGGGAAGTAGAACCCACACGGCAGTCAAAAGCCATGAAGTTGAAAGCTGAGAGCATTTGGCAGCAATAGAAACAGCCAGAATCATGGTTAGAAGTAAAAGCAGAAGGCAGAACCTGAATCATGAGAATTATTTACTACTAGAAGTACTTTTGGTGCACTAGGGTTGTATAGTATCCTAAATGTGATCTTTTCAGCCATCTGTGAGGGCAAATAGCCCAAACACTGAAATGGTTGCTTCTGCTTACTTTCTGACATATCTTTATGACAGCCACATCGCCTGAGGAAAACTAAGATTGCTGCTTTTCCTTGCAAGGTGAAGTTACCAACAAACACACCTAGGCACAGGAGAGTAACCACCTAGTCACTGTTTATAGCCTGATTATCACTGTGCTAGTGCTATCTGTCAAAGAAGGAGGGACATGGCAATTCAAGTCAAGAGACCTGGGTTAGGTTGCCTTTGGCCAAAAATAACAGAAAACCCTGCATAAAACAGACCTTAAAAATAAGATGTTTTAAATCTCACATACTAAGAAGTTCATAGGTAGGGCAGGCACTGGTGTGGTATGTCAAGGCTCTATCTCTCCTTCTCTGTGGCTGCCTGGTCTCTGTACTTCTCTGTCACCAGACTTCCCCTTCAGGTTTGTAGCATGATGCTGGCAACAGTTCTGAGAGGTGACTGAAGAAAGATTTCCCAGAAGCCTTTCCAGAATTGGGTCATGTACTTGTACCTAAACCAATCAATCTTTGGCAAGGAGATGGGACTACAGGACTATCTCACATCAGTTAGGACCCACCCCCTGTGGCCTGAAGTGGGGTCAGCCTTGTCTAGGAGGATTGATACCTGGACAAAATCTAGGCTCTGTTAGAAAGAGGAAGAGGAGTAGGGAGCACATGTTAAGTGAGCCTCACAGAATCTGTTTCGGGAGCCATATCATACCACACCTTAAGGCAAGGAGAAGGAGATTGCTGGTTATCTTTTCTAAGATTCTGAAGCACATAGAATTGCCTCCTATTTTATTTCTACCAGTAACAACAAGGTTTCTCAAACAAACTCTATAATTAGAACACTCCTTCCTTGTTATCATGTTGGCAGTCCTGAAATTGCAGTGTATCAATTTCTAATGATCCATCCACTACTCCCATATTATTAACTTGCGGCATTTAAAGCTAACAGGCCACTAACCAATTTATTAATCAAATATCGACTGAGTGCCTACTATATGCCAGTCACCATGCCAGGTGCTGAAGACAGAGAAGTAAACAAGGTGTACTTCTTTTCCTTATAATCTAGCAGTACTTGTCTCAGTGTGCTTCCAGAGGGCGGGCCCCTACCTTCTCTCTCCTTGCTAGACAATATGGGAGAGGCGTATTCACTATGGTCTCCAGAACCTAGTGCATGGTTGATACATACAGATTGTCGAAAGGATGAGAAATATAAAGGAATAATAAGGTGAGTGGAGGGGATGAGGGACCAAGAGACTTATCCTGTTACCATGAAGTGATGAGATTGGTTTTA
The DNA here is from genome assembly GCA_023783475.1 of Daubentonia madagascariensis. NCBI lineage: Eukaryota > Metazoa > Chordata > Mammalia > Primates > Daubentoniidae > Daubentonia > Daubentonia madagascariensis. Next base: position 3,137,520 of record JAKFHU010000341.1, on the reverse strand, counting down.
TTGTGTTTTGTGTTGCTGATAAACTATCTCTGCAAGCAATTTAATAAAGGTTTAAAAAACATTTGAACTATGGCAGTATAATTTTAAATGTTTACCTTGGCCCAATGCTGTTACTTTTAAGGAAAATACTCATTTGAATGTAGAAGTTATGGCACATTTGTCACAAAAAAAAAAAAGTATCATTACATTATTGTACTCAAACCTTAAGATGGCTTCTAAAAAGGAAAACTGGTACTCTAGTGACAGTTGCAATCTACCGCTAAATGACAACATGCAGAACTGGTGCCTGAGATGGAAAAGCTTTTTTTCTGTAGATTTGGGATCAAGCTCAGCCCTGTGTACCTTTAAGTATGGCCAAGCCAAGGCTTTGAGGTTTTTTGACAGTGAGAAGCAGGAACATGGTAAGAGATCAAAGGATGAAAATTTCAGTGCAAATCAAGGCTTGTTCATAAGGTCTGCCCTTGCATAACATCAGGATATGAATGAAACAGCTGGTACTGATGAGATGGCAGCTCGACTTAGCCTTTGTGTTTGAAGGCAGCAGAAGGGGCAAGAAGTTATTTGCTACATGGCAATTTGCATTAGCAAAAAAGCAGACACCTCTATGATTGTTTCATAAGAAATTATCAAGTAGCCCGAGGTAACTCCAAAAACACTCCTTAAAAATGCCTGTGAAAATCTCCTCTAGACAGAACATCTGAATGAATCTATCCTAATGAAGATATTACTTCCAATTATAATTTGTTTTGTCATAAAAATAAGGTGGAAATGATGAAGAGTAAGCTAAGAACTATAATTGCATTACTAAACACAATTTCCTATGTTATCCTGATTAATCAATTTACATACTCTTTTTAAAAATCTTTATAATATGCACGTTTATAATTTTAGTTAATGAAGTATGGTATCTGTGGTCATTCCAAAAAATATGGAAATAGATCCTTTGTTAGAAATACCTCATCATTTGATTAGGAAAGTCAGATTTAACTTAAATAATTTTCATTTACAGCACCATTTCCAGAGTAAAATTTATCATAAGCCTAGGAGTTCCTGTATTATGTTTTGAGGTTAAAAATAAGTCTTTTAACATCTACAACATATGTAGTCATGCACAGCATAATGAACTTTCAGTCAACAATGCACTGTATATACAACAGTGGTCCCATAAGATTAAATAGAGCTCAAAAATTCCTACCGCCTAGTGATGTCATAGTGCAAAGTATTACTCATGTGTTTGCAGTGTGTAAACAAACCTTCTGCACTGCCAGTCATATAAAAGAATAGCATATACAATTATGTGTAGTACATAATAAAAGACCGTTACTGGTTTGTGTATACTATACTATACTTTTTATCATTATTTTAGAGTATACTCCATCTACTTATAAAAAAAATTAACTGTAAAACAGCCTCAGGCAGATACTTCAGGAGGAGTTCCAGAAGAAGGCATTGTCATCATAGGAGATGACAGCTCCATGTGTGTTACTGCCCCTAAAGACTTTCCAGTGGGACAAGATGTGGAGATAGAAGACAGTGACATTGATTATTCTGAGCCTGTATAAACCTAGACTAATGTGTGTGTTTGTGTCTTAGTTTTTAACAAAGAAGTTTAACAGGTAAAAAAAAAATTAAAAATAGAAAATAGCTTATAGACTAAGGATATAAAGAAAGAAAATATTTGTATACCACTGTATGATGTGTTTATGTTTTAAGCTAAGTGTTGTTACAAAAGAGTCAAAAAGTTAAAAAAAAAATTTAAAGTTTATAATGTAAAAAAGTTACGATAAGCTAAGGTTAATTTATTATTGAGGAAAGAAAAATATTTTTTATAAATTTAATATAGCCTAAGTATACAGTGTTTATGGGGTCTACAGTAGCATACAGTAATGTCCTAGGCCTTCACATTCACTCACTACTCACTCACTGACTCACCCAGAGCAACTTCCAGTCCTGCAAGCTCCATTCATGGTAAGTGCCCTATACAGGTATACTATTCTTTACCTTTTATACTTCATTTTTACTGTACCTTTTCTATGTTTAGATAGGTTTAGATACACAAATACTTACCATTGTGTTACAATTTCCTCCAGTCCTCAGTGCAGTAACATGCTGTACAGGTTGGTAGCCTAGGAGCAATAGTCTATACCATATAGCCTAGGAGTGTAGTAGGCTATACCATCTAGGTTTGTGTAAGTACACTCCATGATGTTCGCATAATGAAATCACCTAGTGATTCATTTCTCAGGAGTTATCCCTATCATTAAGTGACAAATGATTGTACAACAAATGATTAAAAACAAGAACATTAATTTGCTTAAAAAACCTTGTTCTTATAACCAAATTGATTTAGTTGTATATTTTACAGCTCTTTCTCTTCCATCCCTCTCCCCTCTGACATTGCCATGCTATCCTCTTCCCCAAACCACCACTTCTACCTCAATTAACAGGCTATTGTAACACCCCCCGACCAAAATGCTCTTTGACATCCCTGCTCATTTATCGTATCCTTTCTCCTTCTTTACTAACCCAACTGATTGACACCCCCTCTATTTAACTGTAGACAGCTCTATTTGATGGCTGTCCTCTCCACTCATGAGGAAGTATATATTCCCTAAATCATTCCTATCTTAATTTTAAAAAAAAAGGACTGAAACATTTTGGCCCTAATTTTGAAAGTGAAAAGAGCTTCTGGAGCCTGGAGTCAATGCCTTCCCTAGTGCCTCTTCCTTCCTTTTTTTCATTCATTCATTCATTCAATAATTTTGTCATTGTTATATGTGCCAGGTACTATTCAAGGCACCAGGACTACAACAATGAAGATGACAGACAAAAATTCCTGCCCTCATGGAACTTACGTTCTACTTGGGGATACAAGCAACAAACAAGTTTAGGGGTAAAACACAAAATATTTTATATTCTACATGGTAATACACACTAAGAAAAAAAATAAAGCAAGGAAGGGGTTATGGGGGGGGGTGTACGTGTGTCAGGGCAGGACAGGTTGAAAATTTAAATATGATGGTGTTGAAATTTCACCCCAAAATATGACTCCTTGGTATAAAGAGTATTTTGAACTAAAGGCCCTTAGAGATCAATAGGCCTTGGAAGGGGCTTTCCCTCTATCTGCATAAGCCAGACAGACCTCTCAAAAAGAACAATCTGACTGTCCCTTCCCTTCCCTCTTATCTCAATGTGGGGAAAGAAGCTCAAGAATGCAACCAGACTTGGCCCAAATCATTTTAAATATAATACCTGTGTCTCAGGTTAGTTTAAATTTGCAAAGAGAATCATTTACAAGTCAATCTGGTTTCCCCCATTGATTCATTCTCCCAAGTATCTACTCATCCTCCCTAGTAACCATTTATTGCCCCTCAACAGAATTATCTATATTCCTCCTCTCCTCCTCCCCTCTAAAATGAGGGTATATAAACTTCTGGACCCCACTGGGATATTGGGTAATCACTCTGTGATTCTCCCCAAGGGCATGGTAAATAAATTTCTTTCTCTTATTAATCTGCCTTATTATGAGTTGATCTTTCAGAGAATCTTCTGGGGTGAAGGGGAAGGTTCCCCTCACCCCCACAGCTTCCAAGCCTCAGTGTAAAAGTGACACATGAGGAAACAAACACCTGATGGAGATAAGGAGAAAGTCAAGCAATTGTTTGGGGAAGAGCTTTCCAGAAAGAGGAAAGATCAAGTTACAACACTTTCCTAAAGATAATTCCTTGCTCCACCGAAATTTGAGGGTTGTGACTGAGATAAACAGAAGCATTTACCTAGCAAGTAGTAAGATACTCCCCTACACCTACAGTGACCCAGGCCTGTCCAAATCTCTCCCAGAGTAATCCTAACTCCTTAAAGTCTGCATCAAAGGGAGTCATCCTTGCCCTCCAAAACACCCATACAGACAAACATTAAGACTCTCTGTCTGCCATTCCATATTAGCTATTAGTTTTCAGGTAGCATTTTTCAGCCTGCAATTTACTCTGTCACCTATAGGCTATGTGCTATAGATAGCTGTCAATTAGACAAAGACTCTAATCTGCCACTTGTTGTCCAAAGATGGAGTAAGTATCCAGGCCAACAGGCTTGTTTTCTCTGACAAGTACTAAGTAAGTAGGGCCAGAAAGCCTCCCCAGATATGAGAGAACCCAGCAGCCCCTCAAACACAACTTGACAAAATGCTCAATTGTGTGGTTGTTGCTTAGTCATTAACACAAACTAACATTAGCACTCATACTTATATGAATTTTTTTGTTGAAACAATTGTCAACTCTCTGAGAAGTGTATACAGAAGAAAAACATCAAGTATCAATCATGTATGAGCATTGGGGCAAATGATATGTGTCTACAGAAGAGCCAAGAAATCAGTGATTTATAAGTATCCCTCATCACTCTCCCAGTATTCTCAAAACAGCTTTGTGATCTAAGAGATTTAGCCAATTATGGTTTTTTTCCCTGAAAAAAAATACCACTTCTAGGTTATTTTTCTCCAATAAATATGTGGGTGTAATAATCTGTAACAAAATTTTTTAACTGTTGATTGTGTTCCCCACCAACCACAGAACTTTCATCTCTAATTATCTCATGGTAATCAAATGTGAAATCACTAGATTAAATGAAGAGAATACCTATTTAACTTCGAGGTAAATTTAGCAATGTACAATCAAATCCCACATAATTAATCTAAGAGTAGAAAATGAAATCATATACCTGGCCCAAGATCACAGAAGAGACCCTGACAAAGTAGAATATATCCAGAAGAGAAAATACACGAGGTCCAGTTAATTGAGCCATTGATAGTCTTTATCCTTATCGTATGACCTTATGTTTCCAGGTAGTGAGACTATAGTCCTAAACTAGAACTGCTTCTCTAATGAGTAGCACTATACAGGTATAAACTGCAGTGCTTCAAACCTATGTCATGTCTCAAAAAGGTGCCATATTGTCTGCTCAAAGGCACTGAAATAAAATGAAAACACAAATATATTCCAAGTCACGTAGTTGCAAAGGGATGAAATGAAACCACTGCTGCACTAGTATATGGATTAATGTTGCCTTTTGCTGTCAATTCCAGCAAACACTACATCAAATTTGTAGCTAGGGCTGATTCATGTTCTAACGTTCACTCTCAGATCTTTGTCTCCAGAAAACCTATTCCACAGTTTATGAAGCTGGATAGACAAGAGTTATGCATAACCTCAGAAAAGCTAAGGGGCATCACATTCAGTGGTATGGATCAGTGGTCAAGTAGTTAATTATTTTCCTCACAGCAAAGAAGGAAGATTTTTCCATTTGAAGATTTTTTACCCTATATATAGTAGATTTGTGCAATGTGCTGTACTGTGCACCAGTTGGTAAAAAAAAAAAATAATATTGCAATCAACCTCCTAAAAACAGACATTGCAAAGGTTTATTACACTACTTTTAATATTTCTAAAATACTATGAGAACAGATACACTTCAGTTAAAAATAAACTCAAAATCCTAGGAGTATGAATCATCAAACATGCATACATAATACCCAGACATCCCCTGAAAACATTAGGAATAAAGAAAAGAAGCTATGATTTCTATAGAGAAATGTAAAAATCAAAAACACTGTCTGATAGTATAGACTACCAGAAGCATAGGCTTAAGGGATTCTAAAGCAGCATAAATTAGCCAGGCAGACTCAAACCAACCGACCTATCTGTCAGGACCAAAGCAGAAGGTACTGCCAAGGTCTATGGGGGAAAGGCAGGAGGTACACAGGGCTAGTGGCATGCTGCAGTAACTGCACTGTCACCCTGCTGGGCTGCAATTGCAGGGTGGAGCTCAGGAAGATGGAGAAAGATGTTTGTTGCTTATCCACTTAAATTCTAAGAAGTAGCCAAATAGTTCTTGTCTTAGCCCTATGCCTGGCTCAATGCTACCAAGTAATGCCAAGGTTTATATCAATATCCTTGGGTTAAATCTTCCCCCAAAATAATCCAAATTGCTGCTAATAGACCTATTAGAAACGTAGGGCCCATCTATAAACCTAAAAAAAAGGTAAAAATTTTAAACATATATATTTCCTACAAAAGATTTATGTTTATTGTATTGGTGGTCCCTGTTGTTTCTGGCAGTAACAGTGCAGGTAATCCTGTAGCCAAGAGATTTTGCTACCTTCCCACTAGGAGGAGCTACAGGAACATAAGGATCAAGATTTAAAATTCTAGAGCTCTGGTTGTCAGGCTATAGTTTACGAGAAGGATATCTTTTAATTTGCTTCAAGTAAGCACCAGTCAGCATTATTTTGGAGCCCCACAAATACATTCCAACTAATTTCAAACAACACCATTTGAGTACCTACTATGAGCAAGGCTCATGGCTAGATGGAATGAGCGACCCAAAGATAAGTGACACACAACCTCTGCTCTCAAGGAACTCATAAATTAGTGGCACAGGGAGGGGGAAGGAGAGACGTGAATAAAACATTTTAAGAACTACCTATATTAGAGCAGATAATGTGATAAACTACACAATAACAAATGTGAAAATAAAGTGATATTATATTGATGGGGAGGAAAAAATCATACTCCGGTTGGGGAAGAAACAGGAATTAAACTATCTGTGGCCAGCCTCAGCAATGTGACTGGTGGGAAGCATGCCAAGGCTCACTGTAGTGATCTCAGAGATCGAAATCACTCAGGAGTTTAGGATCTCCTTTTGCTGGGTGGTTTCTGAATGCCCCCAAACAGAAGCAGATGGTCTCTGCCAACTATAGAAAGCTTCCATATGCCAGGCACTTGGCTCCAGTGGATGCCTTGGGAAGCCCATTGCTTCATACAGAGCTGGTCCTCCACAATGGAAAAAGGAAAACCATGACTTACATGACTGTGATGCTTAATTCTATATGTCAACTTGGAGGGGGTTTTTGGATCAGACTAACATTTAAATTGGTGAGCTCTGAGTAAAGCAGATCAGCCTCTGTAATGTGGGTGAGTCTCATCCAATCAGTTGAAGGCCTGAATAGAACAAAAAGACTGGCCTATCCAAGTAAGAATGAATTCTCCAGCAGACTGTCTTCGGACTTCATCTGTACCATTGGCTTTCCTGGGTCTCTAGGGTGCCAGCCTTCCAACTGGAACTGGAACATCAGCTCTCTTGGGTCTCAAGTTGGCTGGCCCACACTCCAAATTTGGACTCGCCATCCTCCGCAATCATGTGAGCCAATTCCTTATGAAAAATCTCTTTCTATTTACATCCACATCCTATTGTTTCTGTTTCTCTGGAGAACCCTGACTAAATACAAAGACTCTTTGGCATGCAGCATATAGCTCAGATTTGTGTATAAGAGTACTCTCTGATAATAGAGTCCAGTAACTACACTGTTTATCATCATATGTGGCTCTTACTTCAACACCAGACAAACAGAAATATTTCTTTAATTAAGTACAATCATTTTTTCTAACTGAGTAAAGTTCAGTCCCCAGGGATATCACAGAGCCCAGCAAGAGCAAGCACTTTCACCTACAGTGAGCTTTGGGAGTCAGACAAACTTGAGTTCACATCATATTTCAACTATTTAATAGCTGTGTGTATTTAATCAGGTTTTCATTGAGGTTAAATTTCTATATCTGTGATATGAAACTATTAATACCTATATCACATAAGATAATGTACATGAAGTATTTAGCATTTGGAAGGTATTCTCTAATTTTTTTAATTTCCCATATGCCCACAGCATATATTCTATAATTCATATTTTATTGTATTATTTTATCACATGCCTGTTCATATATCCATCTAACTTTTAGTTGTTTTAATCCAGGGGCAAATAGCTATGAAACACTTGTTATTGCCAAATATTAGGCCAAATATTAGGGAATATTTCCTAACAGGCCTATTGATCTTAACTTTCCAAGAGTGAGAGAGTATATCTTGAGCCACAGGTCAGCCACATTGCCTGTCTGTCCCCTTTCTTGCTCAAACATTCATCTCCCCTTTATATATAGGCAAAGGACTACCCCTGCAGAGTAATGTCAGAGATCTCATCTACTCTTCTCGTAATTTTTCAAGAAAGATGGTGACCATATAACAGCAGATGGGTCCTCTTTTCAGTAATGAAAATGCTTCTTTATGAGAAAAGCTTGAATTTCCTCTTTCTTTGTCCTGGATATGCAAAAGAAATAGATGCAATAAGTAAATTCACTAAATTTAGACATTTTGTGACTTATGTTCATTTTGTGGACATGTGAGAGAATACGTACATTTCCTGTAGAGGAGAACAAGGCATCAAGGAGCCACATGTAGTAATGGTAATTGTGACTGTGGTTCTGGAGTCACATAGCCATGAGGACCATTGCCTTATTTAGTAGTTATCTCTGGCTTCTTCCTACTTTTTTTTAAACCACTTTATTGAGGTAGGATTGACATATAAAAAGCTGTACATATTTAATGTCTACATCTCAATGAGTTTGGGGATAAGTTTACACCCATGAAACCATAACCACTATCGAGGCCGTAAAAGTATCCATCATCTCCCAAAGTTTCCTCTCACCCCCTTCATTATTATTATTGTGCTTTTTTTTGTTTGCTTGTTTTGGAAGGTGTTTTTCTGGTAAGAACACAACATAAGATCTTAAATATACAATACGGTATTGTCGGCTATAGGCACTATGCTATATAGCCGATCTCCAGAATTCATTTATCTTGCAGAACTGAAATCCTGTACCCTTTAACCATCCACTAAAGGGTAAGGTCCCGCTCCTTCCCTCAGGTGCCTAATCTATGCTCTACTTTTCTAGACCATGTTTCTCAAAGTGTGGAATACGGGTATATACCTCAGACCATCTGGGCTCCAAGGTTCTGGGACTCCAACTCAAATCTACCAAAACTGAATCTTGAAGGGTGGGCCCTGAGAATGTACATTTTTAATAAACCACTCAGATACTTCTAATGCACCCTAAAGTTTGATAATCATTACTTTACACCAGAGGTAGATTTACCATGAAGCTAATGAAGCTTTAGGGCCCCTAACTTGCCCAGATCCCTTCCAAGACTCTTTACCTAATTTTTATTGGTAATTTTAAATTCTTTTCTTAAAAAGACCTTCTCTAAACCATATAAGTTTCAGGTCCCACAATACCTAGATGCACCCCTGCTCTGGACCTTACCTACAAAGAAAGTCAAACCCAAATCAGTTAAATTATTAGATGATGAAGAACTCTATTGTGCCCCTCTCCTCAGGGTATTTGCATTTTAGTAAAGATCTTTTGAGAGACTGAAATCTTCAAGATCCAAAGGAATAAATTCCCCAACAGAGGAAATTCTGGTACTATGCTCAGCATTGGAGGGAGCAGAGGCCCTTACCAGCACACCTCAAATCAAACTGGGTTTGTAGCAGATCTTCTACCTTCTTGTGAGGCTGGCTATGGACCCGCAGATCCAGAACCTATTCAAGGAAGTTCATTAACACTGAACTATTTGTACCTGCTATCTCTTCTTCCATCCTGCAAAATACTAAGGAAGCAATGTGGAGACAGGCATAATGAAATGATATTCTCAACTGGTAAGTTTGCCTGCAGCCAACTATGACTTTCTTAGAAAAGAAAAGTAGAAGCCATGTCTAGCAGTATAAATTAACTGGATGAGAGGGTGACCCATGTTCTGAACAGATGTCTCAGCATACTAAGGCACAGTGACATTAATTCAGACAACTGAAACATACCACCTCACAAGTTAAACTCTTAATTAAATGGAATTTTGTCCTTGAAAGGTGAATAGAGGAAAGTGAAGAAGGCTGTGACATTTGTAAATTCTCATCAGGAAAAGGACCTCCAGACCTATTGGTATGAGTGATGTAAATAGGACTTTTAATCAGTGCATTTTAATGTAAACATAGGATTTTCTTCATATTGGAAAAATGCTATCACTGAGAGAGAATTGAATACAAAAAGAACATGTGTGGATTGAAAATAATGTTTTGTGATACTTCAAGGAAAGGAATTAATTTGAATTTAAGTGAATTATATGGAAACCCACTGCTATTACTTAGGCTTTATTTGAAATTAGACTCATGTTTCTATTTTCACGGATAGCATGCCATGGTGACCAGGGTGGCTAAGGGTATCATTTCCACTCTGGCCACTATCCTAGCACCCTAAATAGCTGAGATTTGCTGATACAGTTCAAATCCAACCGTCTCTGTTTTAATATGATTATTGATATGCCTTATCCCCTCATAGACCTTAACAAATTATTTTTGCTCTCTTATTCTAAAACACATCCACTTTTCCATATTCAAAAATAACATGACTGCACAGTTAACAGAACTTTTGTTTTAAATTTTATTTCTATTAAGGCAGCATTCTCTAAACTGTGTTCCATGGAACACAAGTGTCTGGCAAGATACTATTAGTAGAAAACCACCTTACCACACACACACTTACAAACATTCAAAGAGTCAATGGTCAAATAAATTTGGAAATGAGGGCATAATCTATCCCCATTTAGGAGAGTCACATTTCACATTAGCATATGAAATACTATGATAACTTATACAGTAAAGAAATCTATTTAACTTCACTTAACATAGGCCTTCTTGCTCAAAAATCTTATTTATACTCACTTCTCTGGGTTTGCCCCTCAGCATTTGGATGGTTTGATACTCATCCCTTGGCACAACATATCACAGCTGTGGTAGAGAGATGCTTCTAACTCCTCCTCCTGCCCCATGAAGCTCATCTGAGCTTTCCTCAGCTTCCACACCAGGGGAGAAGGATCAGAGTAGTGATCACTCATTTACATAGATCCCCCATGCCCAACTTCGCATATCCACATCACAGCTGGATACAGTTGTTTAAACAGCTTGTAGATAGAAAACAGATTGTTTCCCTGTGTGAAGGAAAACCCAGAGGAGAGGGTATAAGAAAAGGTAAACTGTTTAATTTGTGTTAGAAAAACTATATAAAACGTAGGTTTGAGATTTATAGATGGATCAGGAGATGGATTTTGTAGTCCAAACACCTATTATCCTGCTTCCTATGAGATAACCAAACCAATGTTACAGCTTACAGTTATTTAAAAAAAAAAAACAAACCAAACTTCCAGTTCTACATAGAGCTGAAGTACACTTTGGGAAACCAAATGAAAAACATTGCATGGTAAGCCAATTAGCCTTTCATCATTCATTAAAAACAAATAGCCAAATATGGATCAATTTCAAAAGTATAATAAAAAGCAGTATCATACTTGCTCCTGTTGTTATCCCAGTCTTTTCCAAACTCAACTCTTGAATATTTGACTCAACAATCCTGACATTGATTCTACCTTTGGACTTGGTATTTGTGTGTGCTTTTCTAAATGTTTTAACTCCACCTTACCCTCTAGGGAACTTTACTTGGCTCTACATCCCTGCTCTTTTCAATTCATTTTCTCTTGGGCAGGAAATGCCCTGCTTCAGCTCAAAACACACGGTACCCAACTCTCACCATTTCCCATTAATCAGTGGCCACCTGGGCCAGCCCTTCCATCTCTACTTCCCATAACAAACTCAAAGGGAGAAACAGAAGGAGGGTGGCCAAAAACCTTCCACCATACTGCTACCATTTTGGTAACATCCCACTTAAAATGACAGGGTCAGATTTGGAAAGAGGAGTTTTGTGGACCACTTTGGGAATTTAATCAGCAAAAGCAATGAAGTGACAATTTGGTGGTGTCAAGCTCTAATCTGGGGGTTCCCAATCTGAGTACCAGATGCCTGAGGGGCTAATCAGTTCTTTCAAAGGGCTTGCCAACATATGTATACACACACACACACACACACACACACACACTAATCTGCTAACTGAATAATAGTATGTGCTATTATTTTTGAATATATATAGAAGCTTTTATGGCTATTAATGAAAGGCAAATCCATTAAAATAATACTGAATCAATAGAAGCTATATGACATCATAACAGAAAAACAGAAAAGGATAGCTATTTTCTTGGTAGCAAGGGTGAAGGAGGAGTCGTTCCAAGAAACATTTTGATACATACAAGAAATCTTTATCCTTGAGAATGTTGGGAACAGCTACTCTAATCTGTTGAGATAATGGCAAAAGTCAACTATTTAACAAATGCATTATCTGGTAGATTTGTAGACATTATACAAAATGTGATAAAATGTACTTTAGTCTTAGTGTAATAAAAAAGATAAGAAGCGAAATGTAATTTTGTTTTAAAGAAACTGAGGACATAAGGCCTCTATGTAATGTATGATGAAAATTGTTAAAAGCCTTTTACAATTGAATAATCAAAAATCATTTCAAAGAATAAATATATTCAAATTACTATAACAACCCAAATGCTAAGTTTGCAATTTAGGCAAGCAAAATCAATAGATTTTCTAATTAATACCTTCCAAATTTTATTTATCCCTATAAACATCATTCACATGGAACTACTCAGTTTCTACTGTTAGTTTTTGAGAACTCTACTATCTTTTCTGATTATTTCCAAAGACTTCCTCATTAATCTAATTTCTTATGATTTATTACATATTTCTTTCTTGGCATGAGGCCAACTACAACTGCAATGACAAACTCATATAGAAATTTGTAAATATCTGATTCTAGGTTTCTATTTCCAACTCTGTCCTCTCTTTTATAAGTCTGGCTTCTTTTAATAAAAAAAAAGGGGGCAAAGGAAAAAAATCTGAATCTATAAGGTTAATAAACAAGGAAATTTAAAAAAAAGAAGTAAAAAATGCAAAAGAATAGAGAAACTGTCAGAAGAATAAATTACAATAAATAGAAGACCTTTTGACTCTACAGTCATACACACACACACACATACACACACTTCAATAGGATAAGGGAAGAGAGATCAAAAAATTAAAGGACCTTGCATATGAGTAAGGGTTTCTAAAATATGCATATAAAGTAGTTATATATTGTGGTTACCACTGTAATTCATACTATACATGAAGGTTAAATAGTGGAGCATAGCTTTCCAGAACTTATACTCATTTTACTTGAAAACAAGTCTCTAAATATATTTCATCACCACACATTTTAGACTCACATGAAAATCCTAGCTCCATATAAAAGCAATCTATAACAGGTACTCCACTAGAAGGCAGTCCAGTTATTTTCCTCCTAGCTGTGTGTTTTCCTCCCTGCTGAACCTTTGTTGTTAAAGAGAATTCAAGCCAAAAAAAATAGTACATGAAAAAAGGAAGCCAACTGGTTTTGTAAGCTATAAAGGTTAAAATGCTTCTATGAAACATTCCCCCTAGAAGCTTTGTAAGCAACACTTTTCTCCAAAATTTTATGACAGCTGGTACAGCATGAAACCATATGCCTTTTTATATCTCCTAAATAAAAATGACTAATTTGACTTATTAGCACTGATTCTCTGGAGACAGAGCTAAGAGAGTTCCTGCAGATTTATCTGGTTCTTATTATATTTTAACAATGTGTGCTTTTACACCAGAAACAATTATGCTAGCCATCTGTTTGCAAATATTTGTGAAGAAAATTACAAACTTTACCTTTATGTACTTCAGATATCTTTTAAAAATAAAGTATGTTGGGTGATTCACATCACAAAACTCTTCAGAGTTAGATGGAGAGGAGATGACATACCCAGAGTGGATTTCAAGTAATAAAAATCACCAAATGTTAGAGTCAGAAGGACCCTCAGAGACCTTTACTGTACAACTCTCATTTTAAAGCTAAAATCCAACTGCCCAAAGAGGTTAAACAACTTGACAATGGTCACAAAGCTATTTACCAACAGAGATAAAACTAGAAGCCAAGTTTTCTGACATGTCCAGTGCTATTTTCATTAATCCCACTCTCCCACTGAGAGCCCCACCTCTCTAGAGAGACCCAATTGTGGAACTACAGCTAATGATGCCCTGAAGTTTAAATCAGGACTGAAGGTTCCTTAAGAAACTATCTCAAGATTAAGATTAAAGTTAAGAAACCATTTTAAGATTCTATCTCATATTGCACTGGCATATTGAGAAAGGGCTCTATCAGGGTTGACTGCTCACCAGATATTCTGAGCAAGAGGTAGGCTACAGAACAGACCCTATTTATCATGAGAATATGGTGTCAATTCTCTTCAGCCAAAGACCACCAAGAATACCCCCAGAGTTGAATAAATTGGGCTTATTACTTGTTGCAGTGAGAAAGAACATACTGCAAAGGAACCATGGGGCATCTCAGGAAGAGGATGGTAGAAAGGACTTATTAAAGGATTTGGGATTAGGTTGCATAATTTTGGGGAGGATCTAAGGAAACAGAAGCTCCCTCTAGATTGGGTGCCATCAGAAAGTGGGGTCAATTCTATGAATTACATCTATAGGGAGGGCAGATTGGATGAGCTTAACAAAAATGAGTGATTGGTAAACAAGTAACAATTACTCATTCTAGTTGAAGGGGGGGAGGCATTATTGTTAAATGGGCTGTACAGTGATCTCTTTTTTTGTCTCACTCCATCATGATCTCAGAGTGACTTTTTCTGGTGTTGATGTTCTGCGATGTTCTCCAACAAGGCCTAGTCGTGTGTGATAGTCCAGTTTCTAGTAACGTGAGTAAGACCTAGTTGTGAGCATCAGTCCAGCTCCTGGATATCAGGGGCTACTTTTTTAAATGTCTCAGTGTGGATTCAGTGGGTGGGGCAGATGAACAGATCTATGGTTCCTAGGTGCCAATCTTGCCCAGCCCTCATATGGAATGCCTGAGTCACTAAAAAGAAAACTTGGAAATCCTCTTTTATAAAATCAAACAACCAGATCAAAGCAGCACAAAGCAGCATTTACTATCTACTCATGCCATAGTAACTGTAAATTGGAAAGCAAAATGAATTTGACATCTGAAAGAATTAGGTTTGAATGATGGCACTGCTTCTTGATAACTATGTGACTTGATAGATACATGAGTCCGACACTCTTAAAGCCACAAGGATTGAATAAGATAATGTAATTTGTCTCAAGAGACTCACAATTGGGCCATCACAAACTGTTGTCTCTTTCTCAGTTTTTAGTCCTAAGGAATGTTTCCCTTTGCAAGCATTCCTGTCAAAATTAAAAGAATGATTGATAGGGATATATTTACAGGTGGGGAGAATGGCATGGACAAAGATAAAACTGCAATTAACAATTGTGTATGGGAAAGTCGAAGGATAAGATATTCAACTGACTGAGCTTATAAAATACTGATCCTAGAAATAAAATGAGTTTTAATAGCATTGACAAATGAAAACAGTTGAAACTTACTGAAGTCAACACTTCAAAATGCCTATGACCTGTAAAGCTCGACCTAAATTAGTTCTCTGACCTGACAGAATTAGAAAAATGAAGGAGAGAAGTAGTAATCCATGGAAGTCGATAACACAGAGACAAAGAGTGTGTTTCAAGTTCTAAGAATTTTAAAACCTCTTTTACAAAAGGTTATGAAGAAGCCTCCAGCCAGAAAGCAGAGGGAAATGCCATTTCTGGCAACAATTACTTAAAACAAAGGAACAGTCACTAACCTCTTGGATTGCCTTTGGTCATTTGGATAACTTGAGGCTCTGAGGAAATTTGAAAGTTTCACAAATATCTCTTGACATTTTACTTAGTAGAGTCTTGTTTACCTTTCTAATAAGATTGCAAGGTTTCTAATAGGTAGCATTGAAGATTCTTCCCCAGTTGCTTAACTATTAGTATCCTCAAACCTCAGTTGTCCAGCCACACATTTGAGGGGGTACCCAGATACATAACACAAAATGCCAATCTCCTGCAGGATATTCTGTTAGCATTACAACTCCAAGTTCCTGAGATGCACACATCAATACAACAAGAGAGGCATGAACCTGAAACAGAGTTTGAGAGAAATTCCATTAAATGAGGGCATTGGAGCTGCTCTGTAAGGACTATTCCGGCTCTCACATTATTTGACTTCATAACTACTTCAATGGGATCTAAAGTAGGAGAAGAAACAAATGTCAAGAAAAATAAAATGTCAAGAGCCTCATTAACTCAGTGGGCTAGAAACAATTGCTAATGATCTTCAAGCATAGGGTCACAGATGTGATTGTTCCCTGGGCTAGTTGGCTGCCACATACCATCCCTATAACTCTGCCTAAACCTCTCACAAATCCTTCCTATCCATCATGGGGGAAACATCATGGATGAATCAATATAATAAATCCCCACTGTAAGGAATAGGGCAGAAATCTGCATTATCCAGTTCCTTATAAGGTATTTTTACCAAAGATCTGGCTGTCCTTCATATGAAAGAAACAGAATACAAAATACAGTATTCTTTAACTCATCTTCAAGCCCATGAAATGTTGAATGCACATAACCAAGGGACTCTTGTGGTCACAGATGCCTGGGCAATTATGCTCCCACCAGTTGAGTTGTATGTTTACCAAGAGGAGTGATTATTCACAAGCCTATTGATACTAGCTTTATATATACTTTGTATATTACATAAAATGGTAATGGTGAAGCAAAGAGGAAAAAAAGAGACTAATTTCCGTGAAAACTAAAGTGCAACTCAGTAAAGGCAAGTTACCAAAAAAGAAAAAAGAAAAGAGAGAAAAATGCTGTCAAATTGTGGGTGAAACAATGAAAGATTGGTTAGGGGTGGGAATCATAAACACCCAGAAGGATTCCATACCCAAATTTCATAACAAGTCCTCTTTTTTTGGAGACAGAGTCTCACTCTGTCGTGCTAGAGTGCAGTGTCATCATCATAGCTCATGGTAACCTCAAACTCCTGGGGCTCAAGCAATCCTCCTGCCTTGGCCTCCTGAGTAGCTGGGATTACAGGGGTGCACCACCATGCCCAGCTAATTTTTTCTATATTTTGTAGAGACTGGGTCTCGCTCTTGCTCAGGCTGGTCTGGAACTCCTGACCTCAAGCAATCCTCCTGCCATGGCCTCCCACAGTGCTACAAATTCTCTTAAATTGGTGGTCTACTTCAAAGAAACCAAACTGGAAATCACAGGGGATGCATTATACTGTGGTTTCTGAAAGAAAAAAAAAAACAGTGGTGTACTGGCTCACAAGAGCCAATTATTAAATTTTCAGGAATTTTGTGAGCCTGTTATTAAACATTGGCATTATTAATAATTAAATGATACAAACGTAAACAAGTTATATTAAAAACAAAGGTATTAGGTACTGGACTCATCACTTCCTAAATATTTTATTTTTACAATTATCTATGTTCTTGAGGTTATTTACATTTATTCTATCTATATAGTGGAAATACTATATAAGGGTTTTGTGGAGGTGAGGGGAAACTTGCCCTTTCCCCTGGAACTTCGCTGAAAGATCAACTCACAATTAAGGCAGATTAATAAGAGGAAGAGGTTTATTCACCATGTGCAGGGGGAGAATCACAGAGTGATTACCCAATATCCCAATGGGATCCAGATATTTTTATACCTGTCTTTTAGAGGTTAGAGGGAGATGAGGAGTATAAGTAATTCTGTTGTGGGGCAATAAATGGTTGCTAGGGAGGATGAATAGTTACTTGGGAGAATGAATGAATCGGGGAAACAAATTGACTTGTAAATTAACCTGAGAGGCAGGTATTATGTTTAAAATGGTTTGGGCCAGGTCTGGTTGCATTCCTGATCTTCTTTCCTGCAATATATTCAGATAACAGGGAGGGGAAGGGAAGTCAGCTGTTATTTTGATGAGTCAGTCTGGTTATGCAGATAGAGGGAAAGCCCCTTCCCAGGGCCTGCTGATCTCTAAGGGCAAAATACTCTTTAAACCAAGGAGTCATACTTTGGGGTGAGATTTCCCAAGCTCCTTCAGTGTGCTGCTACAAATTCCTTTCCAACTCTACATTCAGTGCTATGTTGGTAGCTTAAAAGTGGCCATGTTGAGAGTATTTCCATGACAGGAATCATGAAACACAATAATTAGGGCCATTTTTTTCCAGAGAGTTGGTTGTTAAACATTTATCAGCACACCACTAAACCAAAATGAAATCAAATAAGTGGGACCACACTCAAAGAAAAATTCTGAACCCTACAGCAGAAGGCTAGCAAATACACACATGTATTTATAAGTTTTAAGTTAAAATAAAAATGCTAAGATATATATTTTTTTTATTATCCTCTACCTTAATTTTTCCAATTAATCTACAATTATTGGTCCTGATTCAGATGAGGGCTTCCACCAGAGAGAGTAAAAAAGTAGAACAAATTTTTATAACCTTCTGGAAAGTAGTTTGGCAACATTTATTGAGAAATTTGAAAATTAATACCTCTTTACCCACAAACTTCACTTCTATTACTTTATCTTAAGAAAATCATAATTGATATAGTCAAATATATATAAAAATGTTCATTATATTATTTAAAATAACAATACACACATACATAAATAAACAACCTAAATGTGCAGCAGTAGGAAAATGAGTAAATAAATCATAATACATCTATATAATAGAATACAATATAATCAGTAGAATCATGTTTTCAAAGAATGTTTAATGACTAGGAAGAAATTCACCAAATATTAATAGTGGTTATCACTGGGTGGTGGGATTTAAATTGGTTCAATGTTTTACACAAGCAATGTATATATGCATTATTGAAATGTTAGAAAAAGAGATAAATAAAATTAAGAAAATAACAATCATCTATAATTCCACAACACAAAAATAACTATTTTAGCTGTTATTATACAGATTTTTTACCTTGTATGCTGACACATACCCACAATTTCAACCAAAATGGTATTATAAGGTGCACATTATTTTGTAACTATTTTTTCATAGTAAGTCTTAAAATCTTTACAGATGAATTTTACCTTATTTTTTTATTTACAATTATCTATATTTTCCAATGTTAAAAAAAGGAGCATAAAGTAGCTTCTCTCCAAAAACGATCACCAATGAACTATGCTTGTGAATGCTGGCTGGCCCTGTGACTCTCTTTAATCAAAAAATGAGGCAAAAGTGACATTGTATGCATTCCAAAGCCTGAGACTTAGAAGCTCTAGAAGCTTCCACTCCTCAGGCTTTGAGGAGCACTGAGCCACTATGTAAGCAGTCCAGCTACGCTCATGGAAAAACTAAGTGGAGAGGCCATGTGGACAGAGAGAGCCCCTAGGATTACATGGAGAGAAGGAAGGCCCAGTCTTTCCATTGTCCTAGCTGAGCCCAACCTTCCAGCCTTACCCACCAAGGCATGTGAGTGAAACCATTCTGGACTCTCTAACCCAGTCAAGCCCTTAGATGATTGCAGCCCCAGCCAACATTACATGGAGTAGAAGAACCATTCATTTGAGGCCAAGTCATCCAAAAAGAGATAATAAATAATAAAATGTTGCTGTTTAACACACTACATTTGGGCAGTTTGTTAAGCAGCAATAAATAACCCAAATAGAACATGCATTTTTCATATAATGTGGAAAAACAATATTATTTTTAAAGACATTATAACACGTGTGTACTTTTCATACACACATACCCACACACACATTTCCTGCCTGAATAAATAATTGCTGTTGTCCAGTGCATACTCTATTCTATACTTTGTGTACCTAATTTCACAATTCAAATTCAATCTGTGTAGAGGAAAGAAAAATTGCTGACACCGTAAATTATTTATTGAATGTAAATCTAAAAACCACACAGACTGATGTAGGTATTTCTTTTCACACGAGGAAACTTGAGACCCACAGAGAGTAAGTGACTAGTCCAAGGTTACCAAAGTCACATTAGTAGTCAGCAGCTGAGTTAGCACTTGAAAGCAGGTTTCTGGTTCCCAGGTCTATGCCCCTTCCTCTATACTATATTGTCTCTTTTAAAAATGCACCACCTTGTTTCAGACAATAGTGGAATTGAAAATACTTATCTACCAGGAGATAGATGCAGTCTCTACTTGACTAAAAACCAGAAGAAACATAAATCTTATAGACTAGCCCGGTCTTCGGGGATTGCTAGTCTGATAGATTTGGGCAAGCCAGAGAAGTTCAGACACATTGCAAGAATCTATGGATAAGCACTGAAAATATTATTGCTTGAAGTGGAGGCCACATGACAGAGAATCTACTTGCTTATCCACCCAGCACTATTCATTTAAATTTATGAGCCAGCCGTTCCCATGTGTACACAGCTGGAGACGGCATGAGGGAAGCCAAAAATTGAGAGTGGTAGAAGGACAGAGTGGTAAAAGAGAAAAGGAAAAATTGAAATAACAAAAAAATATATAATGAACTAATCCCTACTTCTTCCTGTCCTGTGAGCCATGAAACACCAAAGAAATAAATACTTCTAAGGAAAGGGAGTCTGATTCACTAGCAGGTAACCCATGAACCGTAACATACCAAGACAGCTCTTTCATCTTCCAGCCTCTTCATACTAACCTAATAAGGCAATCTGGAGCTGGAAGGTACCTAATTTCAACTTTCCCTCTGCTTTTCTGCCCATGGGCAACACCTAATGTTAATGTGTTAAATAAGCAATATACCCTTACAGGACGCAACTGGAGAAAAAAGCCATTCCAATTTTATCAGTTATTCTGTACTGAGAAATGTAGTAATTTTGTATGTAAGTCTAGCAAGGTCAAAAGAGGCACTGGTTGGTAAGAAATCTTTCCCTTTGTCTTCAAAATGAGATTGTCACCACAAGCACTGATCTATACAGCCATGAAGAAGGGGCTAAGAAGATCAGCTTTGCAAAGGCAGGGTGTTTACAAAATGTTTAGAACTGAAAAGAGCTCTCTAGTTTCCGAAATCTGTCAAAGGTAAGTACCCACCTTGATATATGCATGTGTACTTCACTGATGCCAAGGTATTGACCCCATTATGGGTAGATATCCTTGCTGCAATAACTGCCTAGTGCCCATAACATAGAGACTGCACTGTTTCTAAAAAAAACACTAGGAAAAATAGTACATTCTTTAGGATAGAGAAATTCAAGTTACTTGCCTTAATTTTCTCAGTAAAATGAGTCTATTAAATTACCTCACACTATCAAATAAAATCATGTAACACAAATGCCGTGCCCTTATCAGACAGCTAAAGGGGAAATACTAAGCTTCCTTTGGTGAAATTCTGATAATCGTGTGGCAAGTGCAACCTGGAGTTTTCCCACCTTTCTTGACCTTTTCTTGTGTGCTGAGTGTGAATGGGAGCTCCCACACAAGGTACTGTAGATGGTACTTACATTGACTACTGTTTGTCTTGTGTCAGATGTTTTTCAGACTTCTCAGAGCAAAGCTCTTCCTAATATCACTCATTTGTGCATGGCTCCTATTGGAGTGAAGCTGCACCTAGCCTAAGAACTCCGTGTTCTGGGCACAATTAAGTGACTTATTATACAGATATTTAAACTCAGTGACATTTTCTGGTTTTCTTCCAAGAAAGAAAAACAATTACTTTGACAATGTGCGCTGCCCTTCCCCTTCAGTATTCTGTGTGTTTTCTTTATAGGTTGCTTATTTCTATAGAGATCCTTGAGTTTCTTACTTTTTTTCCTTAAAAACAAGGCAAGTTTCCTAAAAGTCTTCTGTATAACACTGGAAAAATCCACAGTTTTCATGTGTCAAATCTTCTCCTACATATATAAACTAGCATATGAAAAATAGGCTTCTCTTTAAGGAAGGAGGCACTTCCCTCAAACAAAAAGTATTCAAGACTCAAAATTTCCTGCATGAACATACTTTAGTGAGAATACAAAATTTTAAAATTCACATTCGTGAATACTATAAGAGGAGCAATTACAGAAAGTTGTACTGTCATATTCTCACCTTCTAGAGGGGCAATTGAAAGTACAGAAGTCCCCCCTTATCCATAGTTTGCTTTCCACAGTTTCAGTTACCTAAGATCAACCATGGTCCAAAAATATTAAGATATTTTGAGAGAGAAAGATCACATTCACATAACTTTTGTTACAGTATATTTTTATAATTGTTCTATTTTATTATTAGTTTTTGTTGTTAATCTCTTACTGTGCCTAATTTATAAATTAAACTTTATCATAGGCCTGTATGTATAGGAAAAAGCAGAGTATATATAGGGTTTGGTACTATCCGCAGTTTCAGGCATCCACTAGGGGTCTTGGAACACATCCCTGGTAGACAGGAGGAACTACTGTAATCAAAGACTTTGTACTCACTACGACACTTCTAGTTGAGTTGGTTTCTCCTTTCAGAAGAGGAAATGATTCTTTCCCTTTAGCCTAGAGCAAGATTTTAATCATAAAATCACAGAATTTAGAGTTTGAAGAGTCATTGGAGCCTCTAAGTATAGATAAAAATTTATAAACCCTTTCCGTAAATTTTCTTTAAAAACAATTTACTATTTTTGTGATTTCTTCGAAAAATTACATGATGTTCTGAGGGGCTTGCGATGACAACACTGGGAGGGCAAAAATGCTCCTTATACATAGAACAAGTAACACAAGAAATAAAATAGTACAAATATCCTTGCAACGTGCTTTAGTGCTGACCTGGAGGGCTGCATTTATGAGAAAGGGCAATGATATATGTACTAGATTTGTAAAAATGAGTCCATTATCAAAGGTTTCGGGGTATGTGTATGTGCAAAACACTAAAGCATGAAAAAAACTTTAAAAGAAATATGTAAGGCTTAATTCCAAACCTAAAAGCTCAAGATCTACATTTTCAGAGAAACAAAAGAACACTCCCCTGGTTTTGTAGAGCAGTTCTCAACCATGGAGTTATGACACATCACTGTGTGTCACAGATAAATTTTGAGCTGTGCTGCAAGTAATGTTTTTATTATTAAAACTTTTTTTAAAAATTAAAACATATTTTTATTTTATATAAAAAATATTTTTATTATTAATTTCCTTTATTTTAAAAAGCAATCTTATAACATATGTATCCATTTTTAAAAAATAATTTAGCACCAATTCATGGGGATTCTCATTCACTTGCATTCCAATATGCTTGCTTGAGTTGAGTGGAAACTTGTTGAGGTTACAACTTGTTCCCAAAGATTCTCCCCTTATATACATGAATGAGTTCATTTATTCATTGATTTAACAAATGCTTTTTAAGTTTCTAGAACGTTCCATGCACTATGCTAGGTGTTATAAATGCAAAGACAATTAAAGCAAGGTCCTTGCCCTTTGGAGAGCCCATAGGCCTAATGTGGGAGGCAGACATGTAAAAAAGTAAGTAGAACCCAAAGGGATGAATGCTAACACAAGTAAATGTGGAGTGGTGAGGAAATACTGGAAAGCAAATAACTTTTTCTGGATGAGTCAAGGAAGACTCCATACAATTAGGTTAATCGAGCTAGGTCTTAACACAATTACCGGGAGTTTACTCAGAGAAAGAGGCAGAGACTTTATAAATTATTCTCTAGCAAATGAGAAGACATTGGGGTTGTTCTTTTCGTTGTTGTTTATGACTTTTTTTAAAAGTAAGGCAGCAACACGACTAGATTTGATTCTTCTGAAAGCTAATATTTTCTCATTGATACATAATAATTGCACATATTTATGGGGTGCATGTGATATTTTAATATATGCATACAATTTGTAATGATCAAATCAGTGTAATTAGCATATCCATTGCCTCAAAAAATTATCATTTATTTGTGTTAGGAACATTCCATCTTCTCTTCTAGCTATTTTGACATATACAATAAATTATTGTTACCTATTGTCACCTTACTGTGCTGTTGAACACTAGAACTTATACCTTTTATCTAACTGAGTTTTTGTACCCATTAACCAACTTTTCTTCACCTCCCCCTCTCACCCTTCCCAGCCTCTGGTAACCATCATTCTACTCTCTACCTTCGTGAGACCAACTTTTATATTTCCCACAAATGACTGAAAACGTGATATTTGAGAGAAAGCTAATCTTGATGATCATATGGAGGATGTCAGGGAGAGGAGAGAAACTGGAAACTGGAATTTCAGTTAGGAAGTTATTGTAAGAGTCAAGTCAAGGCAAGAGGTGATGAGAGCCTGAACCAAGAAGTGCCTGTAGGAATGAAAAGGCTGAAACAGATTTAAGTGATGTTTAAGCAACAGGATAATCAATAGGACCTGATGACTGATTGGATTCAGGAGCTGAGGAAGAGATAGCTTAGTTAAAAATTGCTCCAAGTTTTCTAGCTTGAGTGATTTAATAGATATTGGTATTATTAATCAAAGAAAGATAATGCAGAAGGAAGAATCGGTTTCATGGAGAGAAGATGAGTTTTGCTTTTTACATTTTAGGCTTAAGATGTCAGTAGTAAGTTGTTCAAGTAGAGCTGTTCAGTATAGATGCTATCAGATTGCAAGAAAGAAGTCTGGGTTACCAATAAAGATCGGCAGTCACTGAAATATAGGTTATAGCTAAAAGTGTAGGACTGGATGAGATCACCAAAGAAATGTGAAAACAGAAGGGAGTCCAGGCCAGAACTCCAGGAGACAGCAAGCCTTCAAGAGTGGGCAGAAGAGTGGAGAAAGGTGAAGAAATGAAGGCACTAGGCAGACAGAAACGAAAAGAGAAACGTGCTTTGGAAAGAGTTTTAAAAAGGAGGAAGTTGTCAACAATATTACCTGCCAAAGAAAATTAGAATGAGCATGGAGAAAAGGCCACTGGACTTGGCAAACAGGTTGTTATTACCTGATCTTAGAGGAGTCTTAAGAGTGGTAAAAGCAGAAGCCAGGAATCCATTAAGCTAGAAGACATAGGGATATCCTCTGAAGATCAGGAAAAGGGGTGGAAAAGATAAGATACGACAATACCACCTGGCTCCCATAGAAATAACTGTTCCTTCCGCCATAAGCCTCATAGATGGTTACAAGAATGTTAATAGAAGGGGGGTGCAGGAGAGGAAAACCCCCTGTTCTTTCACTATGATCCTCTGTGCCAGTTATTAAGTGAGTGTCCCTCAGACTCACCTTCTATGTTTTACTTTGTGATGCTTTATGGTGCCCAGGCTGCGACTCTGTAAATCACCTGTCTGGTTCATTCGCCACTGGTTCCCTGTTACATACTGAGGCTAGGGGGCGCTGGAGGGAGAGTGCAATCCTGAAGGACGAGAGAAGGCATTACTCCTTCCTGTTTGCTTTCTGGTCCCTTAAGTGTCACTCCAGTAATGGTTCTTCACCAAAGCCTTGGCAGTCTGCAGCTTTCTGTCCCATCGCTCCCAGATCCAGCCTTATTGTGTTCCTCAGGGGACACCAGCACGAGCCAGCCAGCAAACTCCTTGAGAATCTGGGTCCCAGCTCTATATGGACCTTCCTCCAATCTTCCAGGTTCTGATAACCCCAATATCTTCCTTGTGTTCCCCCAGCCCTAAAAGGAGTAGTTTAAGATAGGGAATAGTAGTAGGGAAGGAACAGGTTTAGAGGAGAAAACCCCAGCATTCTGTTTTGGACATGTAAGTTAGAGACATCTTTGAGATTAATATAATGACTATGATACTCCAGGCACTTTTTATCCATCATTTATTCAATCACACTATATATAAATATATATGCATAATATTAAACTATATGTATAATATAATAAGCTATGTATAACAATAAATGATATATATAATATTAAACTGATCTATCAAAAGAAAACCTAGGTGTTGTGAGTTGTTTTCCCTGTAGTGAGACAGCATTGAACTAAATAATCAGATCTGTGCTGCCTTTAATTGGTTATGTGACCTTGAACAAATCATTTCTTTCTTCTCTCAGAGTTAATTTTCATATTTGTAAAACGAGTAGATTGACTATACTTTGATAGTTACCCTAAAAAAGTCAGTATTGCCAATTGTAGTGGGAGATAGAGAAACAGGGGTGAGGATGGCAACAGGCAATAGATGGGTAGGGGGTGGGGGGAACTTGTGGGACTACTTCTAAAAGTCCAAGTTGGTATCTTGTAGAAATGGGCACTCTGCTGAAATTTAAAGTCACTTTTTGCTTGAGAAGCAGAACAATGCAGTGGTTAAGAACACTGACTTAGATGTCAAACAGACTTGGTTTGTTTTATTTTTTTCAGGTGTAGTTTTAAACCTTGTATCTACCACCTGTTAGCTCTGGGCTGCTAGGTAGATCATTTAAGCTTTCTGATTTTTGTCTTCATCATTATTAAAATCAGTATACCTCTTTTGTAAAATAGAGGTCTAGAGTTCCTGGATATGAAGCAGTAGGAAGAACAACTACTTAAAGCATTAGGAGTTTGATTTGTTTATTGAAACCACTTAAAAAGCCATACCTCCATGTCCCCACGTGGAAAGAAATGTTTCAGCCCCTCACCTGGGTTAAAAAGAACAGAACCCACAGACAGGTGCTATTATTTTAATGCATTTGGTATTCTTCTAGTAATGAGGAAGGGCTGCTCATTGGCAGATTCATTTGGAAAGACTGAAATGTTCCTGGATTTTATCAAATTACATGTACTAAAAGCATATATCCTGGTGAATACTGAGTTAACCTACTTGCTTTCCTCACACATGCATTAAGAAAAAAGCACCTTAAGGATTTTTTCAAGGTGCTGGGATATACTCCACAGATGTCAAGAAAAAAATAAAGATGAGTACATCAGGATCTATACTGAATATAAGAAACTACAGTATATTCACAGATGCATGGGTGATGGTTTTTCCATTACAGGATTCATTTGCATAGAATACTGTGGCACACAGAACAATTTTCTCCCTGAAGATACTGCATTTCTTAGCATTTCTAGGCAGTGAAAATGGATGGAAAAAATTAAGAGCAAGACCATCTTTCTGACAAAAGGAGACAATTTTTTAAATTCCCTATGCTTACTTAAATGTTATTCTGCTGTGCTAGCTTATCTCTTGGCCTTAAAACAGAATTTCCTGAGTACTATTCACATCCTTATGCCAATCCCTTACTACAAAACAGGTGAAAATTAAACATGCAATCCCTGGGTTCAGAAACTTTAAGGTAAATTTCTAAGGCCAAGAGTAGGACGATAGTTCAATGCCTTAGGTTAACATACATTCGTATATATTAACAGGTTCTCCACCCATCCTACACCTAAACAGCCACACTCACATGCAAATTTTATAACTGAGGCATCTGTAAATAATGCAGATGATTCTAGGTCCTGAAGGTACCAGGAAAGACATTAGGCTCCTTTGACAATTGCAGTGACTTTTTCAGGTCACACTGATTATCATTTAAGTGTCTGGTTCGTCAAATATAATATGGTATATAAGGAAAGGAGTAGGAGGGAAAAGGTGGTGGAGGCAAGTATGTGAACTGATTTTAAAATATCTCTCCTTTCAATGACTAATGCAATGTTCCGAGGTTGAATTTTGCCATTTCTTAAATGCTTTGCTCTAAAAACATATTTGCAATCTGTACTCAGAATGAAAAGTTGAATATGAGGAATATATGAGACAGTGACAAATATTTATTTCAAAATTTTTGTGCAGGTTTTTAAGAACCAACCTTAAAGTTAAATACTAGCTCTTGCATATTCTAGGTGGAATAATAAGTATGTTTTCATGTTCTTTGAAAAAGAAATGAAAGAAAGAAAATCTGTGATTTTTGGTCATCAAAGAGAAATCCTGTAGTGACAGATTTAACTATAATGGTTTGGATACGAGCTTATGTTTTTCCAGTGTCTATAATGGTTGATTGAATAGTGTTTCTTTGTTTTCTAAAGAAAACACAATCATAGTAAACAATATGTTTTCTTCCTTGAAGGAAAGACACTAATATCTATCCTTTTTTTTTTTTAACACTTACAGTTGGCAAAATGTTCTCACGTACATTTCACACATATGTGAGCCTCCTAATGTCCCTGCATGATGGGTAAAAGAGGAATTACCCCATTTTACAGATGAACTGAGCTTCAGAGAGACTGTGACTTGCTGAGGTTATGTACTATATCTATTTAGGTTATTAAGTATGAAATGTCCAATTTCCTTAAGTACTAAGTTTGACAGTTGATATCTCTGACATTTCACTTTGACACTTCTTGTGTTATTTTTATCATGAAGGTACATTTTCAGTCTTTCAAACACATGTTTTGGCTTGTGATTATCATTCAAATTATTTTAGAGTAATTTTTGTGAAACCGTGGATAAGTAAAAAATTCATGTTATTTTCAAATATGAGGCCCATCATGGAACCAATGCAGCACAGACAGCTAGAAATGTCAACAAAGTGTTTGGGAAGGATGTGGCTAACGAATGCACAGTACGATGGTTTGAGAAGTTCCATTCTGGTGATTTTAATCTTGAAGATGAGCCATGTGGACAACCTGAGATAAAGGTGGATAATGATGAGCTGAAAGCTGTAGTGGAAGTGAATCCATCTCAACCTAAGTGTGAATTAGCAGCAAGGTTTGACATTACTATTCCAACAATATTGGACCATTTGAAACAAATAGGCAAGGTAAAGAAGCTGGATAGATGGGTTCCGCATGAATTAAACAAGAGTCAGAAGAGAAGTAGTCTTGAAGCTTCCCTTTCTTTGCTGTCATGACATAAAGGCAAACCATTTCTACACTGTATTGTTATGGGTGATGAAAAATGGATTCTTTTTGACAATCGCAAGCATTCAGCACAATGGTTTGATAAAGATGAAGGGCCAAAACACAGTCCAAAACTGAATATTCATCAAAAAAAAGCTAATGGTGTCTGTTTGGTGATCCAGCGCTAGTGTTATCCACTATAGCTTCATGAAACCTGGTAATCGATTACAGCTGCTGTGTACTGCAACCAATTGGATGAAATGATGTGATTAAGCAGCTGAGATTAGTCAGTAGAGACAGGCCAATCCTCTTGCAAGACAACACTCGACCGTGTGTTGCGCAAACAATGCTACTCAAACTACAGAAGCTGTACTTGGAAACTTTCATGCCACCCCTTGGAGCTAGGGGCAGGGGTGTTGTCAACTCTACATTAATACCCATGAATTAGTAACAGAAAAATAGTAATTCTCCAAGAGGAAAATCAGTCTGCAATTACCAAAGAAAGAGGGAATAGATGTTGGGCAGGCCAAAAAATTACACATAGCTACTAAGTAAGAAGGCAAGGATTCAAACCAAGGTTAGCCTGACTTCAACGTGTTCCCTCTAGATATTATAACTAATACCACAGAAATACAAAATGCCATCTGTAAATACTATGAAAATCTCTACAAACATAAACTCAAAAACATAGAGGAAATGGACAAATTCCTGGAAACACACAATGTCACAAGAATCAATCAGGAAGAAATAAAACTCCTGAACAGACCAACAACAAGCAGCAAGATTGAAGCAGTAATAAAAAATCTTCCAATGAAAAAAAGCCCCAGACAAGATGGATTCACAGCCAAATTTTACCAGACCTACAAAGAAGATCTGGTACCCATACTGCAGAAATTATTCCATAACATTGAGAAGGAGGGAATCCTCCCAAACTCATTCTACAAAGCCAGTATCACCTTGATACCAAAGCCAGGAAAGGACACAACAAAAAAAGAAAACTACAGACCAATATCCCTTATGAGTATAGATGTAAAAATCCTCCATAAAACAGTAGCAAACTGAATTCAACAGCACATCAAAAAAATAATCCACCATGACCAAGGGGCTTCATCCCAGAGATGCAAGGATGGTTCAACATACATAAATCAATAAATGTGATTCACCACCTAAACAGAAGTAAAAACAAAGACCATATGATCATCTCAATAGATGCAGAAAAAGCATTTGACAAAATTCAGCACCGTTTTGTGACAAAAACCATCAACAAACTGGGCATACAAGGAACAAATCTGAAGACTGTAGAAGCCATACATGACAAACCCACAGCAAACATCATACTGAACAGGGAAAAGTTGAAAGCATTCCCACTAAGAACTGGAACAAGACAAGGGTGCTCACTGTCACCACTTCTATTCAACATAAGCTGGAAGTCCTAGCCAGAGCAATCAGGCAAGAGAAAGAAATAAAGTGTATCCAAATCAGGAAAGAGGAGGTCAAACTACTGCTTTTTGCTGATGATGTGATCTTATATCTAGAAAACCCCAAAGCCTCTACCAACATTCTCCTGGAATTGATAAATAAATTCAGCAAAGTCTCAGATTACAAAATCAATGTACACAAATCAGTAGCATTTCTATACACCAATAATAGTCAAACTGAGAGTCAAATCAAAGACTCAATATCATTCACAATAGCTACAAAGAAAATAAAATGCCTAGGAATACACTTAACCAAGGAGGTAAAAGATCTCCACAAAGAGAACTGCAAAACACTGAGAAAAGAAATCATAGATGACACAAACAAATGAAAAAACATATCATGCTCATGGATCGGTAGAGTCAATATTGTTAAAATGTCCATACTACCCAAAGTGATTTACAGATTCAGTGCAATCCTCATCAAAATACCAACGTCATACTTCACAGATATATAAAAAAATAATTCTACAATTTCTTTGGAACCAGAAAAGAGCTGGAATAGCCAGAGCAATCTTAAGCAAAAGGAACAAATATGGAGGCATCACATTACCAGACTTCAAACTATACTACAAGGCTATAGTAACCAAAACAGCATGGTATTGGCACAAAAATAGAGGCATAGACCAATGGAACAGAAAAGAGAAGCCATATATAAAACAATCGCCATACAGCCAAATGATCTTTGACAAGGCAGAAAATAATATACACTGGGGAAAAGAAGTTGTATTCAATAAATGGTGCTGGGAAAATTGGATAGCCACATGCAGAAGAATGAAACAAGATCTATATCTCTCACCACTCACAAAAATTAATTCAATATGGATAAAAAACTTAAATATAAGGCATGGAACCATAAGAATGCTAGAGGAAAATGTAGGAAAAACTCTTCTAGATATCAACCTAGGCAAAGAATTTATGACTAAGACCCCAATGGCAATTACAGCAACAACAAAAATAAATAAATGGAACTTGATTAAATTAAAAAGCTTCTGCACAGCTAAGGAAATAATCAACAGAGCAAACAGACAACCTACAGAATGGGAGAAAACATTAGAGAGCTATATATCCAATAAAGGGCTAATAACCAGAATCGGCAAAGATCTCAAGCAAATCAGCAAGAATAAAAACAAACAACCCCATTAAAAAGTGGGCAAAAGACATGAACAGAAGCTTTTCAAAAGAAGATAGACATATGGCCAATAAACATATGAAAAAATGGTAAATGTCACTAATCATCAGGGAAATGCAAATTAAAACCACAATGAGATATCACCTTACCCCAGTTAGAATGGCTTTTATTAAAAAGTCCAAAAACAATAGATGCTAGTGTGGATGCAGAGAGAAAGGAACGCTTATACGCTGTTGGTGGGACCGCAAATTAGTACAACCTCTATGGAAAACAGTATGGAGATTCCTCAAAGAACTAAAAGTAGACCTACCATTTGATCCAGCAATCCCACTACTGGCTATTTACCCAAAGGAAAAGACATCTTTTTCTTTTTTTTTTTTGAAAAGATGTCATTTTATCAAAAAGACACCTGCACTCAAATGTTTATTGCAGCACAGTTCACAATTGCAAAGATATGGAATCAACCCAAGTGCCCATCAATTCATGAGTGGATTAACAAAATGTGGTATATGTATACCTTGAAATACTACTCAGCCATAAAAAAAGATGAATTAATGCCTTTTGCAACAATTTGGATGGAACTGGACACCATTACCCTAAGTGAAGTATCTGAAGAATGGAAAAACAAACACCATGTGTACTCACTATTAAATTGGAACTAACTGATGAGCACACATGTGCACAGAGGAAAGTAAAACTCAGTGGAAATTAAGCATGGGGGAGGGGAGAGGAGAGGATGGGTGAAAACCTACCTAAAGGGTACAGTGAACACTATCTGGGTGATGGGCACACTTATAGCCCTGATTCAAGCATTACAAAAGTGATCCATGTAATCAGAAACATTTGTACCCCTGTAATATTTTGAAATAAAAAAAAAGCGTTCCATCTTTCCACTGTATTATGCTACTTCCATATGTTATTTTGTAAATATTATACAGTTTTGCTCAGTACACTTATAACTCAAAAATTATCACGAAATCTATTAGTACTACAACAGGAAATCTCTACATGAGATATGAATCGTGACAAAGAAAATTACTGATGTGTGTAAAAAATTAATATTAAAGATTAAATGATTCGGTGTTTCACAGAGACTGCCAAGACAAAGCTTGAGTTATCGCTTACTAGCAAGACCTTTCACTGATGCTTGCCCAACTATATCAGCTCCTCACCTCATATTCTAATTCTGTATCAGTCCATATCAAGAATTGTTTATTCCAGCTGGGTGCAGTGGCTCACACTTTTAATCCCAGCACTTTGGGAGTCCAAGATGGGAGGATTGCTTGAGGCCAGGTGTTGGAGACCGGCCTGTGTGACATAGCAAGACCTTGTCTCTACAAAAAATAAGAAAAATTAGGTGGGCCTGGTGGTGCACACCTGTAGGCCAGCTACTCAGGATGCTGAGGTGGAAGACAGTGATACTGATGATCCTGAGTCTGTGTAGGCCTAGGCTAATGTGTGTGTTTGTGTCCTAGTTTTTAACAAAAAAAAGTTTAAAAAATAACAATAAATATAAAAATCTTAAAAATAGAAAATAGCTTATAGAATAAGGATATAAAGAAAGAAAATATTTTTTCTCCCCACTCCCCAAGAAAGAATCTTTTTACCACTGTACAATGTTTGTGTTTGAATCTAAGTGTTATTGTAAGAGTTAAAAAGTTTTTAAACATTTAAAAGTTTTAAGGTAAAAACGTTACAGTAAGCTAAGGTTAATTTATTATTGATGAAAGAAAATATTTCTTATAAATTTAGTATAGCCTAAGTGTACAATGTCTATAAAATCGACAGTAGTGTACAGTAATGTCCTAGGCCTTCCCATTCACTCACAAGTCACTCACTGACTCACCCAGCACAAATTCCAGTCCCGCAAGCTCCATTCATGGTAAGTGCCTTATACAGGTGTACCATTTTTAAAATCATACGTTTATACCATATTTTTACTACTTTTTCTATGTTTAGATATACAAATATTGACCATCGTGTTACAATTTCCTACAGAATTTAGTGCAGTAACATGCTGTACAGGTTTATAGCCTAGGAGCAAAAGGCTATACCATATAGCCTAGGTGTGTAGTAGGCTATATCATCTAACTTCGTGTAAGTACACTCCATGATGTTCACACGACAAAATAACAACATATTTCTCAGAACATATCCCTGTCGTTAAGCGACTCATGACTGTACGTTATAAATTTGTATAAGTGTTCCCGAGTACCATGGAAAGTAATAAAGGAGAGAAAATCCAGTTTGGGAGGAAGGGGACGGAAAAATTTTCTATAGAGGACGTGATGGAATTTGAGATAGATCTTAAAAGAGAGGGTAAGATTTTGACACAGATCTGAGTGGAGGGGGAGAAAATTGAAAGTGTAATCTAGAAATGACGACAGAATGAAATTTTTCACTTTCACTCCAAATTAGGCTGAAATGTTTAATTTTACTTTTAGTTTGGGAAGATACAGTCCAAAAGCAAAGACTCCTACTAAACTTCCAGCCTCCTGGACACAGGTTAGAGTCCCTTTCTCACTTTGATCCTTTTATTTCCAAATCTTAGCAAATTCTTGAATAACCACCTGCTGATTTTCTAGTATGGTTTCTACAATGGTCAGATCTTTCCAATTCGCCCTAAGGTCACTATCCAACCCCAATGTATAGAAGAAGCCCACTTCCAGTTTATTGCAAAATCTGTAATTAAATCCTAGGCAAGCACTAAGGCCCAGATAAAGACTCAACTCCTCTCTGAAGCATTCCCATGTCAGCCTAATGTACAGGCACACTTGCTTCTTTTTAATTCTGTAACACCTATTAGCAATATCACTCTTATGGCAATTACCATATTCTGCATATGTTATTTGGTTGTTCCCAGTTGTAAGTTCCTTGGGGATAGTGATCATTTCAAGTAACTAGCCTATGTTAACTGAGCACCTATCATGAACAAGATGCTATTAGATACTGTGGGGAACATCAAACAAACCTGCCAACAACATAACCCCATGGTTCCTGCCCTTACCTTAAAGAGGCTTTACTTTATTGAGCCTACATAGCACATTAGTGTTTGTTGTTAATTTTGATTGGCTGAAAATCAGTGTCATCTTCCATGCACTCCCTAACCTTTCTACCACTTCAATTCCAAGTTTTTCTGTTGCTACATCTACTCTCTCACCCTTCTCTCTAGCCTCAGAGAAAAGGGGGTCTTCTTCTTTTAAAATTTCACATGAACACTTGTGTCTTCGCCACGTCTCTTGGCCTTTATTTAAATGATGCCCTCATCTTCAAGCATTGTCCAAACATTTTCAGTCACCTCCTTTTACCTCTCCCGCTACCTCCTCCGCTTCTCTCACCCCACACCCAAATCCAAACTCCCACAGGTCTCAACTAGTCTGAAAAGATCTTTGCTTGAACTTGCTACTTCTTCTACTCGTCATTCTACTTTATCCTCCCATTGATTAACAAATTCTCAGCAATGTGGACTCTGTCCACTGCCTATACCTTCATTGTTCTCTATGGAAGCTACACTTTGAGAATCTTTCCTGTTCCCAAATATACGGGGTTTTTCTCAGACCTCATTCCTCCCTAAGATCTTTGCAGCATGTAACAATGTGGTCCAGACTGTGTTTTGTCCCTTACGTGGGCTTCTATGCCACCTTTTCTACCTCTCTGAACACCCCTCATTCCTCCTGGCTGGCTCCTTCTTCTCCCGTAGTACTCTAATGATGAGCATTCCCCAAGACTCAGCTCTCACCCTCTTATTTCTGTGTTTATATTCTCTCCTGAGATTGCTTCTGTTCTCAAAGCTTTGACTATCTGCATTATATCATCCATAGGAAACTAAAAGGTAAATTAGATCATTTCATTGCCCCCAATTAAAATCTTTCAATAACTTTCATTTACAGGAAGAATAAAATTTAAAGTTGTTTAGATGGTTTTCCAGGCCCTGGATGATCTGGCTTCTGCCTTCCTCCCTTCTTCTCCAGCTTCATACTGTGCCACTGTATCCCTTGCTCAGTAAACTCCACCCTCCCCAAGTCTTCATTCTATTCCTACAGCACACCAAGATCTTTTCCACATCCAATCCTGTTTGTTCCCTCTTCCTAAAATGCTCTTCTTTCCACTTTGCCTGGCTGAAGGTAGGTGCCACGTCTATCTTATTCCCACTCTAGCCTCACTGACATAGAATAGGTGCTCATTAAATGTTTGATGAATGAATAATGACAATGGTTCTCAAATTCCAACTCCTACCTGATCTCTTCCAGAGTTTCTGTCTCATATCTCTAGTTCCATATTGGTCCTTTACATTTGGATGTCCTTTCCCTAACATGCTATATCCCAAAATTATCTTATCTCAAAAAACTGCCTTCCTCTCCTAATGATAACATTACATATCAGTGTTACAATAACCTCACCCAAGCTTGAAATCCAGAACTCCTTCCTTGCTACCCACTTCCACCAAAACCTTTAATCTTTGTGTTGGGATATCACTGGAAGATATCCTTTTCTTCACATCCCATTGTCACCACCCTGGTTCAGGCTGTCACTACCCATAGTCTAGTCCAGTGAGTGATTTTCAGGTTTTTTTATCCTGTACCCTGCCCGGCTTTTTAATAAATGAGTACTCATCCTCAATATGTGTATTTATATATTAGATATATGTAATCTAATAATAATATACTGCCATTCTCCATTCTACTCCCTCTACTTTAGCAATCCAGATATACTCTATAGTTCCTGAAACATATCAAGAATGTTACACCTCTATACCTTTGCAAGTGTTCTCTCTCCCTGAGACATCCCCATTTTACCTACCAATTCTGTAGGGTTCTGTTTAAAATATTACCTTCTCTGTGAAACTTTTTCTGACCTCCCCTCATGTACGTACCAGTACCAATACGGCAGCACCACCACTGCCACCGTGCAGCATATTTGTCTATGTGTATAGATATCTATTAGCAGGTAGAACACTGAATTATAGATATCTGCTTATGTTTATTTCTTCCTCTGGACTAGAAGTCTCCAAGCACACACAACTAGCAGTAAAAATATTTGAACACTCACCCCTCACATGTACACATTATTATATTACTGTGTGCATTATATTACTATGTATGTTATATATTACCAGATTGTATATATTATACCTTATATATATTACTGTAATAATATGTACATTATAAATAATGAAAACTAAAATTGAAAAATGATAAGTTCAAACATAAAGATGAATAGAAATTCTAACATGTTGTTTCCCCTTCCCAATTTATTGTTTTCAACACACCCCTGAGGTATATGCACTCCTTTTTGGAGGTCTGTGGTCTACTCCACACTATTGTAGTAACCCCCAAACTACACTAATCTCTCTCTCTGATCAACTCCTGTAGCACTTAATTTGTACTTCTTATACAACTACGTCATTTGAAATTAACAAAAAAACCTGTAATGAAAAAAAAAACAAAAAAAACAAACAAAAAAAACCCTGTAATGATTACTTTCATTCAACAATATTTACTGAGTGCCTATAATATAATATAATTCTGAACCCTGGAATTACAGCAGTGAACAAGACAGAAAAAAGGTCCCTGTTCTTATGAAGCCTATGTGCTGGGGTGGGGAGAGATAGAAATAAATGAGGTAATTGTATCATATGATTGTGAGCAGCTTGAAGATCTGTAGTCTATCATAGTGCGAAAATAACAGGCTTTCAAATTAGGTAGATCTTGATTCGAATCTAGGGTTGACCACATACAAAGTCTATGATTTAGGCAAAGAATTTAATCAATCTGATTTTGTTTCCTCACCTTTAAAATAAGATTAATGATTCTCCTCTCAAAAGGGTGATTGTGAGAATTAATAAGGTAATGTATAAAGTTTCTAACATAAATGTCTGGCCAGTAATATTTTAAAAATATATTTTGCAAAATCTTCATAGCTAAAACAGCATGTATATTAAAATATGGCTCTATTTAAAGACATTTACAGTAATTCTAGAAATAGAACATAGGAATTCTCTTTTCAGTTTACCTTAATTGGATAGATTTGAGGGCAGATTTAAATGTGAAAGGAATATACTTCAGCAAATATTAAGGAAGGAGTGTTTGCAGCTAGTTATCTGCTTAAGATAAGAAAAATAATTGATATTGACAGTTTACAGACCTGACAACTTTCCCAGAAGCTGAAGGACTGGCAATTCATCTTTGCTGAATATTAGGTGCCCTTGAGGCAGCCTTGAGCTCCACAGATTAGAATGGAGTAGATAGAAGCAAACATAAAAGAAGAACAAAAGGAACCCCAAATTGTCTTTCATATTCAATTTCCTACCTTCCTATGTAAAATGGCCTTGGCCTGCAGAGTTAAGGTAATCACCATTTGCTTCCTGTGAGTTTTCCATTTGAAAAATGTACATGGATATAGCGAAGCCTAATACAGCCTCTGTTCCCAAACTGACCACAGAGATGGATAAAGCCTAAATACCAACAGTGGAGACAGTAAAAGGCTATAATACTTAAGCTTAATTAAGCAAGTAGCGGTGACTGAAGCAGAGGAGTTATAAGCTTCAATGTGACTTCTAAGAATATACTAGTACTTGTTGAAGAATAATAACAATTATGAATATGCACATTTAGGTGACAAAGACATATTAAAGGGGCATATATTGCTGTTTGTTTAATATCTTGTTTATAGCCAATATTTCATCTGATTATAGTTATATAATTTTTATTAAAACATTTTATTTTCTAATAGTAACTGAATCAGAACTGATATGCTCATCTCATTACATTAGCAATTAATATCTTTTGTATGTTTTATGAAATATCTAGACGTTAAATCCCCTGGTTTTTTTTTTTCTCTCATCCCACTTCCTAATTGTTTTTCCAAAAAGCTGAGACCCAATGAAAAACAATAGTCACAATGCTGAGCTAACCAGGATTTTCTGAATCCTATCTGTCTTTTTCTCATGATTTCTATATTTTAAATTCTGGCCCCTCATCACTTGTCTGTAAGGAAATAATTAATAAAAATTCACACCTGCCAAAGAGCTCTTTAAACTTTTAGTATTCATAAGCTTTAACCTTAATGACTAATGTCATGTCACCTAGGTAACTATGCATTAAACTTCATAAATATTAGACCAGTCCTTTGAAGCTCAGTCTCTCTAGGTCTATCATGAATGATCAACACCAGAAAATAGAAATGAGTAACTGAAAACTGCCCTTTGTTACTCCGAGGATGATGATTTACCTGGTAACTCATATAATGTTGGAAGAAAATTACCAATACAGTCAGCAATTCATTCCCACTGCTAGGGTAACAAGGTTCAACCCAAAGCATGAAACAACAAATGGAAGGTCTACCTTTATTTTTATTCATGAATGCAAGAGAATCACCTTAAGTTCAAATATAGCACAGGAAGACTTTAGTTATGGTGCAGAGTTGAAAGAGAGTGCACCTCATGCACAATCATTTCATTTCAAACCTGGGTTGATGTATTTTGACCACGTCTCAACAGCGTACTTGAAATGAATCATGGTTTTATGTGACAGGAAATGATAATACAGAAAAGTAATTAGTTAACCAGGAATTAAAGGAGTGAAAATAGACCATTAGCAATTTTATTTTGAGTTTCACTATGGAAGTGAGTTTTGACTCTCTGCACTTACTAATGTTAAACTTTATTAGTCATTTGAATATAAGTCATTAAGCATTCCTACTTAAATTAAATGTTTGGTATTCATTAATTAAATTTATTAACATGATGCTTTCCCTTCCCACTGCTGTACTCCAGCCTCTCATTTTAACTCTCTCAAATAGTCACAATAGCCTCCTAACTGATCTCCATGCTTCTGGTTTCTCATACATCCAATCCAGAGTTGTCATCACCATCACAATATTGATAATAGCAATCACTGTCATTGAATGAGTACACATGCTGTGCCAGGTATATAGTGTGGTGTTTTAGTTTAATCCTCACAACTCTGTAAGGTCAGTACTATTATCATCCCCTTTTTACAGATGAGGACATTGAGGCTGAGGTGAGGTTAAGTAATTTGTTCAAGGTCAAATAACTAGAAAACAAATAAACCTCAAATAAATTTTGCCTGCTCTACCTTTAAAACATGTACTGAGTCCTCCACTTCTGTCCACATCCCCTACAAATTCAGCATATATCAGGCAGAACCAACTTTTTAAAAAATATAAATCAAACCCTATTTAAAACCTCCTCTAATGGCTTCCCATTACAATTAGAATACAAAATAAAATTCTTACCGTGGTCTACAAAGACATGATAATCAGACCCCTGCCCCTATCTAGAACCTAATCTCATGCATGTCTCCCCTTTATTAATTTAATTCTGGCCACACTGGACTTCTCACTGTTTCTGGGATACATCAAGCTCATTCCCACATAAGGGCCTTTAAATCTGCTATTCCCTTTGATTGAAAGACTTTTTGCTTCTTCACCTGGCTAATCCCATCATCTAATTCAAGACCCGACTCAAACTTCACCTCATCCATGAGGCTTTCTCTGACCACTCAATCTAAAGTAGTTTCCCTGTCTCCTACCAGCCATTATCATATTACCCTATTTCATTTTCTTCATAACACTCATAACCATCTGAAATTATCCATAAAATTTATTTTTGTGTTATTGTCATCTGTCTCTCCTGCCCCTGCTATAAATTAAGCACCATGAGAGCAGAGGCCTTGTCATTATCCATCACTGCCATGGCCCCAGTGACTAGAACAGTGTCTGGAATGTAGGAGCTCAATAAATATTCACTGATCAAATCCAGTTTTATCTGACTTCAGGGCACTAGCTCTTAACCACAATGCTAAACCACTTCCTAAAGGATAA
This sequence comes from Daubentonia madagascariensis, assembly GCA_023783475.1. Classification (NCBI taxonomy): domain Eukaryota; kingdom Metazoa; phylum Chordata; class Mammalia; order Primates; family Daubentoniidae; genus Daubentonia; species Daubentonia madagascariensis. Next base: position 3,097,673 of record JAKFHU010000341.1, on the reverse strand, counting down.
ATTTGTTCACCTTACTTCTTTCTTCAAAAACCATCAATATCACCATTGTTTACAAAATAATGTTCTAACTGCCCAGGGTTGCTTTCACGGGCCTTCACATCCAGTCTGTCTTTCCTTCTGACCTTCTCCTACACCCCACCTTATGCATTATGATTGAAACACAACAGAGAATCTGGATATTCCTTACCCTTCTCCACATCCTACACTTCCCCACACTGCCACCTTCCCCCACCACCACCATTTCTACCTATAAAATATGAGCTACATCCTTCATAGCCAAGCTCAAACCACACCTCTTATCCAAAACTTTCCTAACCGCCTTCACTCATGATTAATTTCTCCATAATTTATTAGTGAGGGCAGTTAGGAAAGTTTTGGGTAAGAAGTACTTTGTAGATCTTGAAATATTCAAAACAGTGTGCCTCATAATAAAGTTTTCTGGGTCTGTCTCTGCCTCCAGATTTTTACCTTTATCATCTTATTTTCTGTCACATTGTTTTTGATAATAGGGTCTGGAACATAATGTCTACTCAAATGTTGAACTGAATTAAACATTTGTGGGTTCTCACATCCCTGTCACCTGTCACATATACTGTTCATATTTTTTTTTGCCTGTTGCTTAATTGCCTTAACTTATTTGACTTGGGTATGTAATTCTTCCTCCTCCCCAGCTAGATTTTAAGGTAATGAAATCTTCTATTTCTTTATGGTTATTTCTTGCCCTTTCTCTTGTACTGACTCCCTACCTTGGGGTCCCCCATTACTGCTCCTTTACACTTAACCTGTTGCTGAACATATGGGAAATATATTCTATACAAACAGTGAGTGAAGAATAATTGACTAAACATAGTATAAAAGTTTGGTAGAGGAAGTACCCATCAATTCATGAGTGTATTAATAAAATGTGGTATATGTATACCATTGAGTACTGCTCAGCCATGAAAAAGGATGAATTAATGCTTTTTGCAACAATTTAGATGAAAATGGAGACCATTCTCCTAAGTGAAGTATCTCAAGATTGGAAAATCAAACACCACATGTACTCATTATTAAATTAGAACTAACTGATGAGAACACATGTGCACAGAGGGAAGTAAAACTTAGTGGAAATCAAGTAGGGGGAAGGGGTGAGAAGGGGAAGGGCAAAAACCTACCTAATACGTACAATGAACACTATTAGGGTGATGGGCACATCTATAGCTGTGACTCACGCATTACAAAAGTGATCCATGTAAGCAAAAACATTTGTACCCTTGTAATATTTTCAAATAAAAAAAAAGTTTGGCAGGGGGAGGCAAGATGGCTGACTATAGACATTGGTTGCCAGATTATCCCAAAAAGAAGAAAAAGGTTCAGGTGAGAAAGCATAACCCAGGTGAAATACTAAGGGAAAGGTGCCAGAACTTACCCTTACCAGAAATCCCATGGGCAGTTGCATAGCAGAACAAGAAAGAGGAAGATTTTGGAAAAGACTGACCCCCAAGGGATTTAGAGTCCAGTGGAAAAGGTAAGGGGGAGTGTTTACTTTTCTTCCTTTCACACCTGTGGCCATCTGACAGCTCCTGATCTGTCAGAAAGCCCTTCTACCATGACAAATCCAGGCACTGCTGCCATTGGCAAAATGAGAACCTCCTGAGAGCAGAGCACTGGGTGGCAGGCCCATGCAGGGTCGATTCCCCACCATAAAAGGACATGAGAGATATAAGCTACCATAACCTCTGGGATACAGCAAAACAGTGCTAAGAGGGAAGTTCACAGCACCAAATGCCTACATCAAAAAGACAGAAAGATCACAAACAATCTAATGTTACACCTCAAAGGACTAGAAAAACAAGAAAAAAGCCCAAAGCTAGCAGAAGACAAGAAATAACAAAGATCAGAGCAGAACTAAACTAAATTGAAACCAACAAAAACAACACAAAGAAGCAAGGAAACGAAAAGTTGTTTCTTTGAAAAGATAAACAAAATCGATAGACCACTAGCTAGATTAACCAAGAAGAGAAAGGACTCAAGTAAGCTCAATCAGAAATGAAAAAGGAGACATTACAACTGATACCACAAATATACAAAAGATCATCTGAGACTACTGTGAACATCTCTATGCACACAATCTAGGAAATCTATAGGAAATTGATAAATTTTTGGAAACACACAACTTCCCAAGCTTGAATCGGGAAGAAACTGAAATCCTGAACAGACCAATAATGAGTAGTGATATTGAATCCATAATAAAATGTCATCCAACAACAACAAAAAAAGCCCAGGACCAGACAGATTCACAACCAAATTCTACCAGAACTACAAAGAAGAATTGGTACCCATTCTACTGAAACTGTTCCATAACATCGATAAAGAGGGAATTCTCCCCAACTCATTCTATGAAGCCAGTATCACCTTGATACCTGAACAAAGAAAAGACACAACAAAGAAAACTATAGATCAATATCCCTCATAAACACAGATGCAAAAATCCTCCAAAAAATACTAGCAAACTGAATCCAACAGTACATCAAAAAGAATTCACCATAATCAAGTGGGTTTCATCCCAGGGATGCAAGGATGGTTCAACATATGCAATCCAATACATGTGATTCACTACATAAACAGAATTTAAAACAAAAACTGTATGATCATCTCAACACTTGCAGAAAAAGCATTTGATAAAATCCAGCACCCCTTCATGATAGAAACCCTTAACAGACTAGGCACAGAAGGAACATACCTCAAAATAATAAAAGCCATATATGACAACCACACAGGCAACATCACACTGAATAGAGAAATGTTGAAAACATTCCCACTAAGAACTGGAACAAGACAAGGATGCCCACTTTAACCATATCTATTCAACATAGTACTGGAGGTCCTAGCCAGAGCAATCAGGCAAAAAAAAAGAATTAAAGGGCATCCAAATTAGGAAAGAGGAGGTCAAACTATCCCTGTTTGCTGATGATATGGTCTTATATCTAGAAAACCCTAAAGATTCCTCCAAAAGACTCCTAGAATTGATAAATGAATTCAGTAAACTCTTAGGTTACAAAATTAATGTACACAAATCAGTGGAACTGCAATACACAAATAACAGCCAAGCTGAGAATCAAATCAAGAACACAATACCATTTACAATAGCCACAGAAAAATAAAATACCTAGGAATATACTCAACGAAGGAGGTGAAAGATCTCTGTAAAGAGAACTATAAAACACTGATGAAAGAAATCATAGATGACACAAACGAATGAAAAAAATCCCATTCTCATGGATTGGAAGAATCAATATTGTTAAAATGTCCATATTGTCCAAAGCGATTTACAGATCCAATGCATTTCCCATCAAAATATCAATGTCATTTGTCATACAATTAGAAAAAAAAATCCTAAATTTCATATGGAATCAAAAAACAGCCAAAGCAATTCTAAGCAAAAAGAACAAATCTGGAGGCATCACATTACCCTACTTCAAATTAAACTACAAGATTAGAGTAACAAAAACAGCATGGTACTACTATAAAAATAGACACATAGATTAATGGAACAGAATGGAGAACCCAGAAATTAAACCATATGCCCACAACCAACTGATCTTCAACAAAGCAGACAAAAGTATACACTGGGGAAAAGACATCTTATTCAATAAATGGTGCTAGGAAAATTGGATAGCCACATGCAGAAGAATGAAAATGGACCCCTGTCTCTCATCATACACACAAATTAACTTAAGGTGGATTAAAGACTTAAATGTAAGACTTGAAGACCATGAAAATACTAGAAGAAAACCTAGGAAAAACTTTTCTCAACATTGGCCTAGGTAAAGAATTTATGACTAAGACCCCAAAAACAAATACAACAAAAATAAAAATAAATAAATGGAACTTAATTAAACTGAAAAGTTTCTTCAAAGCAAAAGAAATAATCAACAGAGTAAACAGACAACCTACAGAATAGGAGAAAATATTCACAAACTATACATCCAACAAAGGACTAATATCCAGAATCCACAAGGAACTCAAATTAGCAGGAAAAAAATACAAATAACCCCATCAAAAAGTGGGCAAAAGACATGAACAGATATTTTTCAAAAGAAGACATACAAATGGCCGAGAAGGATATGAAAAAAAATGCTCAACATCACTAATCATCAGGAAAATGCAAATTAAAACCACAATGAGATACCACCTTACCCCTGTCAGAATGGCATGATTAAAAAGTCAAAAACCAATAGATGTTGGCATGGATGCAGTGAAAAGAGAGTGCTTTATACACTGTTGGTGGGAATGTAAATTAGTACAACCTCTACGGAAAACAATATGGAGATTCCTCAACAAACTAAAAGCAGACCTACCGTTCAATCCCACAATCCCACTACTGGGTATCTACTCAAAGAAAAAGAAGACATTATGTCAAAAAAGACACTTGCACCCAAATGTTTATCATGGCACAATTCACAATTGCAAAGATATGAAATCAACCTAAGTGTCCATCAACTGATGAGTGGATAAAGAAAACGTGATATAAATACACCATGGAGTGCTACTCAGCCATAAAAAGAATGAAATAATGTCTTTTGCAGCAACTTGGATGGAACTGGAGTCCGTTATCCTAAGTGACATATCTCAGGAATGGGAAAACAAATGCCACCTGTACTCACTTATAAGTGAGAGCGAAATGATGAATACACATCATCATACAGAGTGATATAATGGGCTTTGGAGACTCAGAAGAGGGGAGGGTGTGAGGGCAGTGAGGGATCAAAAATTATCTATCATGTACAATGTACACTATTGGGGTGAGGGGTACACTAAAAGCCCTGACTTCACTACTATACAATTCATCCATGTACCACAAAATCACTTGTGCCCCCTAAATCTGTTGAAATAAAAAACAATAAAATAAAAGTTTAGTAGTATTAAGCAGTAAAAAAAAGAAGAAGAATTGACTAAAGAAATAAATGAGCAGATTAAAAGAAGACTTCCACTAGGTTTAGTCTGAGAAGTTAAAAAAAAATAGCGTGAAAGCAGTCCAACTAGTTTTCCCCTTTCTCTGTTTCAAGTGGAACAATGGTCAGTTGGGAGGGCAGGGTATGGGCTGCTGGCCAGAGGCAGGAACAGGGGATCAGAGTCCTTTGGGTCACAATTTCTGGCAGATTTGCAGAGAGATTTAAGAGCAAAGGTAGGATCAAGCAGGCAAAGCAGGGTCTGGGTATTACTTGCCTTTTCTCCCTCCATACTCCCAACTCCCCAACACAAACATGAACAGCTTTGGGATGAGTAAATGCACAAATTGACTTTTCCTTTGCGTTATTCTTTGAAGTTGGTAGGGAAGGCTTGAAAATAGCTACTTCTCAAGAGTAACCATTTAGCAGGCAAATCACAATAATGATTGTGTTTATGAATTTTATGTATATCCCTAGAAGGAAAGATGACTATCAAAGTATTAGTGGACTGGTAAATATTTAGTGGTTAATTAGGAGGTTGCAGTGGTCATGTTTATTTGCTTTTTAAACATAAAATTTAGTCTGGACAAGCATCAGCACTTAATACATCTTCTCTTTTTTTTCCTAAGATGGCTTATGGCATAGTCCGGATGAGTCAGACCAAACAAATGTCTCCTGTGTTTTTCCAGAGTAAACATTTCCCAGGGCAGAACTCTGCCCTCAGCCCTGCCTATTAACACACAAGGCTTTTCTATAAACACAAGGAAGAGGAAGAGAAGGCTGAGGAGGAGAGAGAGAAATAAAGGCAAAGTATCCTAATGAATAAATTAAACGTTGGCCCTCTTGAAGAAAACCAGCAGGTTTGATTGTGTTTGGTGAGTTGTATGTTTCTTTATTATAGAAAGACCTCCTCAGCCATAGGCAAAAAACAAAACAACAACAAAACTCAAAAAACAAAAACCAGTTAGGTGACCCTTTGGTAAGTAAGAAAAATTAAAAATAAAACAAAACAAAATCACCAAAATGCCTAAGCATGTGCAGTAGAGTCTCCAGGGGAACTTTTCTTGATCCAGACTGTAAAGCAGAGGAAGGAAAAGAATGATGAATAATGAACAATGAATCAGGTCAATTTTGTGGTAGCTAAAGAAAGGAATTTTGCCCTGGGAATCAAAAACAGTCTCTTGACAACTTAGTATAATTATGCCACCAGCCAGCAACCGTAAAGGATATTTTTGATTGGAGCACGTCTTTAATAAACCAGCAAGGCCATCAAAGAAAGAACTGTTAATGGTACAGTAAATAACAGCAGCATTTGAAAAGGTCTTTTAGGTTTTAAAAATAAAATTCCCTTTACTAATGCAATCACTTCATGCAAGTAGGCTGCAATCTATTCCTTTTTTCACACAATGGATGAACTGAGATTTCTTTTCTAAAAATTCTGGCATATTTTACTTCAACTCCAGATATATAATAGCTTAACATAATAAACTATAATCTGTATCTGGCAACTAAATACACAATCCAGTACCCCACTCCTTGAGGCATCTTTGATTGTCATGCTACAAATACTGCCTTATTTACCTATAATATCTTTCTCTGCATGGTAGAAAAGTTACTTTTTTATATAACTTAAAAAATCCTCTTTAAAGCAAATACATTGAAACTGTGAATGATCAGAAAATTTTAAGCCCAATGAACTATAATGAGTCGGGAATGGTATGAACTACTTGCACAAACTGATGTCAAGACCATATGGGGAGAGAATAGACACATACAAACACCCTGTCAGATAGTAATGTTGTAGAAGAATGGATTACACTTGTATGCTACAAAGTAAATAATATTAATAAGCAGATTGAAATCCATCAAACTCAAAAGTTTCCCTGGAACCATGTGAAATAACATATTTAAAGATCTGAAGCTTGTACATCTAATCTATTTAATTCTTGAAATTTCTGAATTCTGATATGGAAAGGCACTTGCTGTCAGACCAAGAAAGTAGAAGTTAAGGATGTAAGGTTTAGAGCAGTACTATTCAAAGTGCTGTAGGTAGACCATGCGCCAGCAGAATCACTCAGGGTATTTAATATGAAGACTGATTCCAGGTTTTGCCACCAGAGATGTTCCAAAGTATATTTGGAATCTCTTCTTATGACATGCTCCCTAAGTTATTCTATGGTCATCAACGTTTGAGAAACACTGATTTAGGTATTTATTCTGGGTTATTCCTCTGATGCTCTAACAAATCTTTCTAACCTCTGTGTGAAAGGTTACTAATATGCTAAATGTATGCATTACCCTATTCCCAAATAATACCAACATACACAGTTTTAATGGAGTTAAAAAGTAGCCCCACGTTCTGGAAAGGGGCTTCGTGTTTTCCACAAACCCCAATCTCAATCGCCCACATTTATTTATGTAAAGGCCAAGTCAAGGATTTTTAAATATTTCAATCAAAAAGGTTTGTAGAGACATAAAGTGGTAAAATGTTGATACTATTCTAAGCTACAATTCCTAGAGGACAGAGAGTGTTTACCTGAACCATGGACATGTGGGAAATTTTTTTTAAAAAATCTTTTTGATTATGATGACTATTAGCAAAAATGGAAAAGTGCAGCTTAATATTTACTCAATAGAATATGAGAAACTCTCAGTGAATGTTTATTTAAACCACTCGCACAAAACCGGTCAACAGTTTTTGCTGAGCATGTAAAAAAAAACTGTTATATCTTCTGATTTAGACATTGCAGTCAATTGCAGAAGGTTCAGTAGTGGTTTACAATAAGCTCCAAAACTTTCCGTGTCTTTCTGGTGAACTTAATTATCACAGTGTCTTTTAAACCCCATATGGGCAATTTCTATTGATTATAATGCTGCCTACTGCTGAGAGGAAAACTGATCCACTGCACATTCCAAAGTGGGTAATCCTTGCCAGCAGGTCACTTATGCCTCCTGAGGTTTCTTTTTAACACAATTAATGATGATGACCATGGTGGTGATAATAGTAATAATAATCCTTAGTGCTTACTCAATACATTCTGTTAAGATAGCCAGAAAATTAAACAGGGCTCAGAGAATGTCATTTCCTTGACAGTGAAAACATAGGGTAGCATGTTCCAATAGCCCAATTACATTTTGATGGTAATTTGAGATTTTTTTCAGAAACTAGATCCTAAAGACATCCTTGAATTAAAAAGAGACTCAAAACATCTTTAATGAACAGCTATAAGACAACTATAGATTTACTACAAAGTTATATTCTCTACTGTATAAGATTTAGCTTTCTATTTTACATAACTCATATCAAAATAATTTCCAAAGGACATGTATGTGGCAGGTGGCTCTGCTTAATAAAGGGGGAAAATAACTTCGTAGTTCTCTAGTGAGTTTTGCAAAATATACCTCCTTAATATCCTAAATAAATAAAAAGAATATACCAAAAAAACAGCTTCACCAATTAGACCAAATTCGCTAATGTATCAACATACCCTTAGTAGCTTCAAGAGTGAGAACAGTAGCTTTTATTTCACAAATACTGTGAGGCCAAACCTGTTTTCTGAAGTTCCAATCATAGATGGGTTCCAAGCTGAATTAAATTTCTCTTTAATAAGATAAATATAAAACCTAAATCTGTCTAGTATTCTCTATATTCTTTTTGTCTTTTTTGTCTCTCTATATCTTTCCTTTATTTTGTAAAGATCCACTTGCATCATCATTTTTAAAAATGCCATTTGGTAATGAAGCTATAGTTATTCTTTCATCATACTTATTTCCTTGGAAGAGTAAAGTGAAGGGGCTGGACAATCTTACCTTTATGGTCCTTTCTATGAGTATATGATTATGGCACGGCCATTAAAGAATGATTTAACTGCTGTCTTAGTCTGTTTCGTGTTGATATAAAGGAATATCTGAGGCTGGGTAATTTTAAAGAAAAGAGTTTTATTTGGCTCATGGTTCAGCAGGCTGTATAAGAATCGTGGTGCCAGCATCTGCTTCTGGTGAGGGCTTCAGGCTGCTTCCACTCGTGGCAAAATGGGAAGGGGAGCCAGTATGCAGAGATCACATGGTGAGAAAGGAGGCAAGAGACAGAAAGGAGGGAGGTGCCAGGCTCTTTTTAACAACCAGCTCTAGCGGGCAGTAATAGAGTGAGAACTCACTCATTATTACCAAGAAGAAGAGAGGACAGCACCAAGCCATTCGTGAGGGATATGCCCTCATGACCCAAATACCTCCCATTAGGCCCCACCTTCAACATTGGGGATCAGATTTCAACATGAGGTTTGGAGGATTGAATATCCAAACCACAGCAATCACCTACATAAATGAGAAGGAAAATACACGCTGAGAGGGAGTACCTCCCATTTGAATGCTAATATTTCAAATGCACTGGCACCAAATTATAAAGCTGTTTCTTTTGAAGCAAAATTTATGGTAAGGTTCTTTTAATTGTATGGACCCCAAGGATAGCTATTTTCTGAGGACCAAAATGACTAACTGTAAGGCAGGATCATTACAGAAGGAAGAACTCAGCAAAACCAGTGAAAATCTTTATACCATCCTTATCTCCATCACTCCAAAAAACAGGTATTTTGTACTACTATTGTGTTAGTCTGCTGAACCACCGTAGACTGAGTGGCTCAGACAACAGAAATTTATTTCTTACAGTTCTGGAGGTTGGGAAGTTCAAGATCAAGGTGCTGGCAAGGTAAATTTCATTCTGAGGCCTCTTCACTTGTAGGTGGCTGCCATCTCTCTCTGTGTGATCACATGATCTCTTCTTTGAGGAATGAGAGAGAGAGAGAGAGAGAAAGAGAGAGAGAGAAAGCTCTCTGGTGTCTCTTTTCATTAGGGCACTGTCTTAGTTCGTTACCTCAAACTGGGTACCTCAGACTGGGTAATTTATAAAGGACATAAATTTGTTTCTCACAGTTCTGGAGGCTAGAAAGTCCAAGATCAAAACTCCAGCAGATTTGGCATCTGGTGAGGGCCCGTTTCTAATAGATGGCACCTTCTATATGTCCTCATGTGGCAGAAGGGCAAGGTAGCTCTCTGGGGCCTCTTTTAAATGGGCATTAATCCCATTCAGGAGGGTGGAGCCCTCATGCCCTAATCACCTCCTAAAGGCTCCACCTTCCAATACCATCACCTTGCCGATTAGGTTTCAGCATATGACTTTTGGAGGGACACAAACATTCAGATTATTCAGATTATAGCAAGCTCTGATCCCGTCATGAGAACCCATCCTCATGACCTCATATAACCATAATTACCTTCCCAAGGCCCCCTCTCCAAATACCATCATATTGAGGGTTAGGGCTTCCACATATGAATTTGGGAGGGCACGAACATTCAGTCCATAACAAACAATCATGTTGCCTGCCACCACAAACTTTTGTCATCTTTGCAGAAAGACATAGATTTAAAAGCCATATATTGCCATACATTGAATGCAATGCAAAGTAAGAATTGAACAGTATAAGCATGCAATCTGAATAATTCCTTCCTACTACGATAAAAAAAGGACTACCCCATTACCACCCTCTGCCAATAGCCTTTATGTTTTTCTGGACTATTTAAATGCCCCAATTCTTTAATTCACCTTATCTATTTACACACTTGCATTACAATCATTTCCATAGTGAAATACATATTATTGCCCGAGAAAATATTTTTTACAAGTTGGCTTAAGTGTATAAGAACATCCTTTCATAAAAAGAAAATGCAGCGTTCAGGAGGCCACTTTCATCACTGGATATGAATTACTCTACCTAGGCGGGAGTATGACTTCCTCAAATTAACAAAGATCCAGGTTCAGTAGTACATTATGGAAACAACAACCTAAGGCACAATTTTTGTCCTTGTTCATCATCATGGTGCATCTGTTTTCTCACTTTCAGAAGCTACTAACGCTCAGGAAGACGGAAAGTGTAATTCATTCAAGAAACACTCCACAAATCTCCAATTTCACAGGGCAAAATACAAATTTGAGATAGTATCATTGGATGTATGATTTTCTTAATAATTCGAACTGTAATTTGACACATGATTTGAGATTCTGGTCCTCTAAATATATATTTCCTGTTTTTGTTTAAGAAGCCACCAAACCACTGCTGACTGGAACATTTTGCGTGATTTTGGCTTAAAAATCTTTTTTACGTTCTTGAATGGGCAGCTCAATAATCTCTGCCTCTAGTGCTATCCCAAAACTTCTACAATAAAACAGAATGGATTTTTTTTTTCTCTTTTCAGTTATTTCAAACTCTGAAGTGGTTACCAGTGGCTCCTTTCACTACTCATACAATATTATAAATTCACATATATTCAATGATTCTAATGTTTAAGCATTTCTTCAAAGGAGTACTGTGGATACTTTCAGATAAGCAGATTTCAAATTAATTCATGCCTACTAATTCTGAGATTTGAGTTGAAGTTTCTTAGTTCTGTATTACTTTATAGATATGACAATCATAATCAGTTTCTGCACACAAAGTGTGGGCAATTTAGAGATCTAAAATTAGTGTGATCAAATTATTTAAATGAGTGCTGCATAAGAAAGAGATTAATCAGGTCACACAAATGGCTGGAAGGTCCCAAATCTGAGTTCTCACTTATTTTCTTCTACCCTAGCAGTCTAACCAAAGGTAGCACAGATTTCATTTCGTGAACTTACAGAAAGTACAGCATTCTGTAGTTTTTAAACCCACAATGATCTGGCATCCACAGGGGAATTTAGGAATTTTTGTCCATTTTTGACTGAAAAATTTTTTAAAGGAATGTCCAATAAAGTTTAACATACAGTGGAGAATTAATAAATATCATTGATCAATAAGAACATGAACTAGATGACTTTATTTACCATTAATACATGCCATTTCAGTCCAGCAAACGTGGGGCAATTTTGAAGCTTACCATTTAGTTTCAGCTATTTTTACAAAATAGAAAACTTATGAAAATGTTTATCTTTCCTAAAATTGTAAGGAAGAACATCTAAACACAACTGCATGAGCATACAAGTTATTTATGCATAATTTCTATTTTCTTTCTGTTTGATACTATACTATAAAATGGAATTGCCTTTATTGACAAAGTTGACTAACTGAATTTTGAATGAGTATAATTAGTGTTAGTTTCTGACTTTATAACATTTTAACATTTCAACTTCAAAAAAAGTTTTCTTATCTGTAATTATCAAAAACATAATAAAATGCATTTTGGAGTTGTAAACCCAATAGATTGTAGTGGTCATGTTTTGGATACTTACCTGATGAATTAATCAATGAGCTTTCCTAGTCCACATTCCAAGGAAAATTTCTAATACTTTGTGGAGAAAATGATTATAGCTCACATTCTCTGCTGCTACACAAACTTCTAAGTCTATATAAGGTTATGTCTACATCTCTGGTAAGAAATATAGATCTTTCCATAGTTTCCATAAAGAAAGCCAAGATCTGATAAGGCAGTGGGCAAATCGTATGCCAGAAAACTTGTAGTTGAATTATAAATGGAGAATTTCAAGATCAGATTTGGCAGGTCACCTAGAAGTTACTGGAGGATGAGAGGCATGCCAATTTTCAATACTAGCTAGGGTCAGAGAGCCTGTTCCTGGGTAGCAAATCTTCTCCAAGCCTCAGCACTAGGTTACTTTCCACCTCTCTTTTTAAAAAATTTGCCATGAGTAAAGCCAACAAGATACTCCAAGAATCTAGGCATAAATGTTACATTATTAATGCATTTGGCCTTATTATACAAATTTGGGACAAACCAAAAAATGAGTCAATTTGATACAGAGTGCTTACAGTTTTAAATATGAAGGCAAAAAACCTTGTGAAATCCCATTCCCCACTGCACACCTTGACAAACTCACAACCAATGTCATGGAGACCAGCAGGCCCTGTTTGACCGGGACCGAAGGGTTTGCCAGGATGTGGGACCTTCAGTGTTAACACCAGGAAAGTCCCCAGCAAAGCAGTGTGGTTAGCCATCTGAAGATCAAGTGAATAGAGTGGATAGTGCTACTGTCAAGAAAATCAAAGCCTCTAGTCTGCTTTTTGCTGGAATGTACCTTTATCAGGAAACCTGAAATCACTGATAATTTCCTCTCTTATTACAATATTGTTTCCTACCTTGTGCTACCATCTTCTTCACAAAGCCAATATTTTCTATCCTCTAGTTTTCTTGTTATTGTAGTTGCTGTTTTGACCAAGAAGATCCTAGTTTCTTTTGAAATCGTCACCTTAAAAGCTCTACCTGAACTATTTTATTCTATGATTATTAAAAATAAATCACAGATATGTATTCCATGATGATTTCTAACATCATAATACTATTATTCCATTTCCCCCCTCCTTCTTCAACTCACCAGAGAAAGTAGCTGGGATTATGCTGACTATCTCATGATACTTGCACATGCCCTACATTTATCTTGCCAAAACAATAACAAATATTGTTCCCATTTTCCTGATGAGAAATAGAGGCTCAGTGGAGTTAAGTGACTGGCATAAGTTGTAGAACTAGTCACAGGATAAGACTACTGTCTTTGATACCCTTGGCTTTCCATATTAATAATGACTCTCCACTTTCTAGCCTATCTATTAAATGTACCTAACGTCCAGGAACAGAGAAGAAATGTGACCTAAAGTTTGTAGATCAAAAGATCAACTGAAAAACAGTTTCTCAGCCCTGTCTTGTGTGTAGCTTAGATAGCTTCATGGTTGACTTTTCTAATTACTCTCATGAGACCATAAAATCCAACTCTCTGACAGATTGCTGTTAAGTTGCTTTCCTTTATTTTTATCATGGATATGCTGCTTGTGTTTTAAATTATCATGGTAAGCATTACACAGAAAGTGGATTCCTCATAATATTTCAAAAGAAAACCATATTCAAGAGCCTGAAAGATGAGTGGGAAAAACAGCAATCCTGATTTTGTTTTTTTAACTTAAAGCACCCATGATCGAAGATTGAATTTCAGGGCACCAGACCAAACAATTTTTCTTCAAAATTTAAGTTAAAGTCCTCTTTATTTTTTTTTCTTATTTACCATGCAAGAAAAAAAATACGTACCCATAATTCACTTTCGTGGAAGAAATTTCTTGGCAATTATATTCTAGAAATAGCTGTAGTCTGGCGATTCTAGAATGCTATAATAAAGAAGTTGTTTCAAAGGAATTTTCCAAATAAAACCTTTTCACCTTTAAGGATAGCTCTATTTTAGTCAAATTCACATAATAAAGGGAAAATAAAAGCCTAAAGTTAGTTCTATAAGAGTATATGAATACATGCAAGCTTTGGTACAAATTAACAGTATCAATACAAGTTACGAACTCAAGCAGTTTATTGGGCAGAATACCTGCAAAGTCAAAATATACACAGAGGCAACAGTTATGAATGTGAAGAAAACTAACAGAACAAAGATCAGTGAAAGACAGATTTATAGCTCAGCTTTAAATGCCTACAAGGAAGTTTTTATTTGAATTCAGTTCATCATAGAAGATTCCAAAATGGGAGTTCACTGAACCCTAACTTACAAAGAGAACTGACAGCCAGTCAGGTGAATTTCACTCCAGTTGGTTAGAGCTGATGTTGCCTTCATGGATTTATGGTACTACGGGGAATGTGTATATATCTGTCTATCTATACAGGCTCACCCCAACACTAGAGAAAAGAGTACAAAGAATATAGACTTTGAATCTACATGTATAATGTATAAATTCCTAACAACCTTAAACTCCAAATTTTATTTCTATACATGCCTGGCTCAGGTTTACATAACAAAACTATCCAACTTTTGTTGGATACATGCATGTTCCTAAAAATTTTCGTAAAAAAATTTTCGTAAAAAAATTTCGTGCCTCTTTATATAACATTGTTGCTTTAGGATTTACAAACTAAGTATAGCTCAAACTGGTGTCCTATTAAACTGTAACTCTAAAAGTATAATAGCAAAACTTAACTTACCATCATTTATAAACCAATGATTACCATTTGTATGGACAGTGTTTGGTAAACTGAATAAGATAAATAGCTATTTAAACATATACCTCAACACCATTGTTAAAATATACACCATTGTATATTTTATGATCAGTTTAGGAGAGAATGATAACACAATCACTTGTGAAATAGTGTCATCAAATCATTAAAGCCATTAAGTTCTAACATCCCTGGAAAAATTGCCCTATTAAAATAGATTGATGAGCTATATCATGTCATGAGCCTAGATACCCCCATTCTACATTTAATTTAAGGTATCTGAAAATATCATAGAGATGAAAAGAAGACATTCAAATAAAATAAATATATAATTTCCATTTGATTATTATAGTAATTTATCATATTGAAATCATAATGCAGTGTCATCTATCAAAGCATGGTTCCTACTATAATTCAAAAACCATAGCTGAGAAAATAAAATACCCTTTGTGTTTCACGTATATTTCCTCTCATCCACTAGGAACATCTTTTTTTTTTAGGTTTACCTATATATTAATATTTGGGTACAAGAGAACAAAGTGGTCTTATTAAAGTTGCAAAATTGTAAGACAAAGTTTGAAAATTTTGACACAACATTGAGAACTATTTCTTGACTCTATTTAAAATTACCTTTATATCTCTTCAACTGTTAATGATGCGTACTAACCTATTACAGATGAACTATGATGAATCTGCTTTAAAGTATTCCAGCCAAAAAAATCAGTGGGATAGATGAATCAAGAAGGGAAAAGTGTTAATAATTATGGAAACTGAGTGATAGTTACATGGAGTTGATAACATTATTCTCTTTGCTTTTGTGTATAGATGAAATTTTCTGTGCCTTAGTCTGTCCCTGCTGCTATATCAAAATACCACACATTAGTAATTTTTAAAGAACAGAAATCTATTTCTTACAGTTCTGAAGGCTGGGAAGTCCAAGATCGAGGTGCAAGCAGATTTGGTGTCTAGTAAAGGCTCACTCTCTTCTTCCAAGATGGCACCTTGTTGCTGCATTCTCACATGGGGGAGGGCAGAAGGGCAAAAAGGAACAATTCTGTGTGAAGCCTCTTAAAAAGACATTAACCTCATTTATTAGAGCAGAACCCTGAGACCTAATCACCTAATCACCTCCTAAAGGCCCCACCAATACTATCACATTGGTGATTAAGTTTCAATGTATGACTTTTGGAGGGACACATACATTCAAACCATGTCTTGGTCCATTTTCTGTTGCTATAACTGAATATCTGAGACTGTGTCATTTACAAAGAAAATAAATTTATTACTTAAAGTTCTGCAGGCTGAAAAGTCCTAGGTCAAGGGGCTACATCTGGTGGGGACTCTCTGCAGAGTCCCAAGGCAGCACAGGGCATCATATGGTGAGGGTGCTCATGAAAGAGAATCAAACTGGCTTCTATAACAGGCCCACTGTCATGATAACTAACCCACTCCTGTGATAACCCATTAATCCATTAACCTATTAATCTGTTAACCCATGAATGTATTAATCCACTCATGAGAGCAGAGCCTTCATGACCCCAGCACCACTTATAAGCCCCACCTCTCAGTACTGTTACATTGGAGATGGTTTCAACTTGAGTTTCAGAGAGGACAAACATTCAAACCATAGAGCCATAGTATTCTGTAATAAAATTTTAAAATTGTTTTTAATCTCAATTCATCCTATCTTCATAGAATTAACTCTAGTAAATGTGGTTCAGTGATGTATATCACCTTTATGTAAAAACACAATGTTTTATTCTTTTCTGAATCCAAACATGAAAGAAAATTGACCTGTAAATGATATTATACCAAAAACACATAGCTGCTGAAAAAATAGTATAAAATCAGTAAGATTTTTGTGAGACCTATTCTTGAAGTGATATAACTGATAAGTTTATGTCTCAAAAGTGGCAGAAGAATCTATGAAACAAAATTAGTCATTAGTTCCCTGATAATGAATCTATCAACTACAGGTTGAGCATCCCTAATCTGAAAATTCAGACTATGAGATGCTCCAAAATCTAAAGCTTTTTGAGTGCTGACATGAATTCACAAGTTGAAAATTCCACACCTGATCTCATATGACAGGTCGCAGTCAAAAGGCAGTCAAAACTTCGTTTTATGCACAAAATTATTAAAAACATTGTACTGAATTACCTTCAAGCTATGTATGTAAGATGTATATAAAACAAAAATGAATTCTGTGTTTAGACTTGGGTCCCATCCCCAAGATACCTCATTATGTTTAGGCAAATATTCCAAAATCAAAAAAAAATCCAAAATCAGAAATACTTTTGATCCCAAGCATTTTGGATAAGGGATACTCAACCTGTATTTATTCAAGAAACATACTAGGGGCTGTGAAACACAATAAATTAGACAAAACATTGTCCCAACTGTCAAAAAGTTTACAGATCAACAAAGTAGACAACATTAGCACACAGCAAACAGCAAACAGCAAACAGCTAAAAGCTGAACTGCATGGTCCTGGAAGTAATTATAAAAGAATTTATCAAAGTGAGAGTTTTGTGAAGGTCTCACATAGGACATTGGAATAGAAATGGTCTTTTTAAAATGGATAAGATTTGAACAAACAGGAAAAAATATCATGTTGCATGCAAAGAGTTCAGCACAAGCAAAAATATAAAGAAAAAAGAGTTAGCATGCCGTGTAGATACTGAAGAGAGAATTGAGCCCAGAGCAAAAGACACATATTAAGGAATAATAATGACAGCAGTAGCAATACTACTACTAATAATAATAATAATAGCAAACCTTTACTCTGCACCAGGCACTATTCTTAGTGTTTTATATATTTTTACCCCTATGAGTTATATATTATTAGTAATAGCCCAATTTTGCAAGTGAGGAAACTGAGGTGCAGAGAGATTAAGTTACTTGACCAGAGTCACAGAGAGAATAATGGTAGAGCAAGGCTTTGAACCCAGACAATCCAGATCCAGGATGTATGTGCTGACATCTAGGTCATACTGCCCAGTGGGAAATATTAATAAAACTTGATAGGAGTAGTTTGGGCAGATAATGAAAGTCAGGTCAAGTCAAGACAAATCAAGAGGGCTTACCAGACAGAACTTATTTGGTTCTTGACAGACAAATAACATGGGGGGAAAATGTGGCTATACCACGCATTCGTGGAACATACCTCTGATACTAAAGCTGACTTCTCTCCCATCCTTACTTCAAGTGACCGCTACTTTTATGAACTGTCCAAAATTGTTCAGCCTAGAAGTTGAGCGCTAGCTTTTGCTCTCCTAAGTCAAAGAATCAGAAAACTGTGGCAATAAGTTTAAGCAACTTGGCTGGAAGCACATAACTTGTGTTGGATCAAATAACTAACCAAAGACTCTTGGTTTCAATCCTAGACTTCATGCACTAATGCACACTTCTTCTCTCAGAACTATAATACAATTCTATAGGCTGAAAATGGCAATGCATTTAACTGGATCTCAGCCATCTGTCTCACATCTAATGACATAATGCAGTAACACAATAATTCACAGCCTGTTGCATTTTATTGCACTTCAAGCTGATAAAAATAAATAGTGCAGATATTTTTAATAATCCTTTCCATTACTGTTCAGCTTGATATACAAACCTCACTGTTTATTCAGCAATGAAAGTAAAATCCTGAGACCCAGAATAAAGTTCTAGAATCTAAGATTATGATTATTCACGGTCTCCTCTTATACTTTTGCTGTTACCTCTGACCTTGACACCTGACTAGTTCTTAGGCCTATTGTTCACTGAATTTGATGATGTTCACTACTTTATCATTAGTATAAGTATTAAGTTATCTTCCTAAATTTCCCCACTTTAAGTCCAGAATTAACTCTGGAAGAGCATAAAGTATTTACACTGTCATATTAGAACTACTTTCCTGAGTTCAGATGACCAACCTTCTTGGTTTGCCCAAGATTTTCTTGGTTTGGGCACTGAAAGTCCTGCATTCCAGGAAAAGCTCTCAATTCAGGGTAAATGAGGACAAGTGATCATCCTAGTGTCTGGTACAGCTACTAAAATGTTAGAGTAAAACATGTGTGCCTGTCTCTATATAATTATTTGTGTATCTACACAAAACAAAACTGAATATGTGCAGGTGAAAAAAAAAAACAGAATATAAAGCAAAACTGTCACCCAGCCTCCTGGAGAGACATTTAATCTTAGTATAAGAACTCCTCCTACTTAGAACAGAAGTGAGCCTTTGCCCTAAACCTTGTTAATCAGCAACGATGAAAGTAAAAACACTTCCTAGTAACTCCTCAAGTTGCAGTAATGCTGCTAACATGCTGTGTTGGGGAAGTAGGATACCAATTTACCTGAAAATCTAACTAGCTCTTAATTAAAATTAATTGTACACACAGAATTTCTATATTGTAGTGCACTGGCCTGTGACACAGTTTTCAGGAACTACAACAGTTTAGAAATGTTTTCTTTTATTGCATCAGAAAACCCGGTATTAGCATTAAAGCAAAATGACTCACATTTATTATTAAGATATTCTTTGCTAAAGCCATAATTTTATTTGAAAGCAAAGAAGGGGAAAAAAAGGGAAGCTGATATTTTAGCAAAATGCCTTCTTCTCAGATCCTTACTAAGGGGGTGGGTATCATTTCTCAACACATGTTGTAGTCTCAAAAATACTCAAGAAAGTATCTACAAGTTAGAGTTCCCCTTCTGAAAACTATAAGGGAACATTCTTCCCTCTCATAGACTCTATAATTTAGGGACAGCCAAGGATGAAATAAATTTTATGGTAAAAACAACCAAAAATATTTTGAAAACACTTCCCTTTTCTTTAAATAGAAGTTGTTTAGGGGTCTGAAAATAAATAGAAAATGTATTTTACAATTACATCTAATCTACAAAATATAATTTTTCATTATATCTCTTATTAATTCTCTAAGAAACCCCCAAAAATTATCTTGAATGACTCTAATGAAAAATAAATCATGCTAGTCAGAACTAGATTTTAAATCAGAATTAATAATTTATTTTATTTGCTGACTGTATTAATGGTCAAATGATAAGAATAGTATATTTCTAAAGAAAATCAAGCTAAGGTAGTATATTTTATTATTACAGAATTTTATTATAGAGCAAACACATTTGAGATTGAAAACTTAAATTATACATCACACTTTTGTAAATGTAGAGCAGAAGATATAGACAGAAAAGGTGGTTACCTTCAGATTTTTATGTCAAAATGGATATTTTATGTTTAATATTGCTGAGATTTTGTGATAAAGCCTTAAACTTTGAGGAACAGCTATTTCAATGCTATATAGAACATCAACTTCTACACATTTCCTTGGCAAAATTTCATTACAGATAAAATGAGAAGAGCAATTAAAAACAAAACCAAGCAAGCAAACAAACAGAAAATCTAGGAAACATAGAAAAGAACTGGGTGAAAATGTACTATGTTTTTGATGTGTTGTTGTTTTCATGTATTTGACAATGAAAGATATTGCTAATAGAACCTAACATTCCATTCTTCCACCCTAGACTCATAAATTCTGTGAGCAAGGAGAGTAGCATTTGCTCTTATTGCTAGCTATGGTAGTATTCTCCCTAGGGCACCCTGTCCTATAGCCCTTCACGGACACCAGAATCAGAAAAAGAACTCATTGTGCTTAACAATAGCAAGATAAAGGAAGACTGGTAAATACATGAGCTGCTAGATGTGTGGTCTGGCTTTGTTGTTTTCGGTATGTCACATCTACCATTTTGTTTTCAATGGAAATGTGTTAATACTGAGTTGAAAGTTAGGGACCTGGGTTTTAAGTCATGGCTCTGACACTAACTGGCTGTGTAATCTTAGGCAAGCTGTTTTACCTGTCAGGGCTTTGGACTAGAATAGTCACTAGATGACCTCTATGAGCACCATTCAGAGACTGTAAGTCAAAGTCAAAAGTGAAGGCAATTGTTTGGACAATGTTATCTTAGGTCAAATCATCCCAACTGTTCCCAGGTATATGAGAGGCAGTGTAGAGAAGTACTTATTAATGTGGCTCCAGAACCAGACTTCCCTTCTCATTACCTGTGTGACCAGGGGCAAGTTTCTTTTCTGTGTCTCCATTTCCTCATCTAAAAAATGAGAATGATAAGAGTACTTATCCCACAGGGTTATTATGAGGATTAAATGGGATAATTTATGTACAACCCTAAGAGCACTGTCTCTTTATTCCTAATACAGGCAGGAAGAATTAATGAAGCCAGGTCCTTTCCAGTAGGGGATGAGTTCAAGAGCACAAATGGAGGAGTGAGGCTCTTAAATAAAGAAGACACTTCTTCCTAAAGTGACACTCTTTTACTCCACATCACCAGTTATTTTTCAGCAAGGTAATTCCCTAACTCTATCTAGCACTAGAATCGCCTGAATGGCTTGTTACAACACAGGTTGCTGGTCCCCAGTTTCAGAGATTCTGATTCAGTAGGTCTAGGATGGGGTGAAGAATTTGCATTTCCAACAAGTTTCCAAATGATGTTGATATCGCTGCTCCAGGGATCATACTTTGAGAACCACTGCACTAAATAATATCTCCTTGATCTTTCATAATCAGAGAACTATCCGGACCTGCATAAATTGGGTGCCTGAGGTCACCATCTCTTATTCCCTTGACTTAACAGTACAGCTTGCTAGCCTGCGTGTGACTACCAATGTACCTGAGCACACTTTGAGAACCACTGATCTAGCAAATCATGCTATTTGTTTCTTTGTGCACTATGTTCCAGCCATGATGGCCTTTTTTCTAATCTTATAACCAGCTAAAGACTCTGCCTCAGGGTCCTTGTAATTCCTGCGATTTACACTTGGAAATCTGCTCTCCCAGATCTTCACATGGCTGGTTCACCTTCTCTTTCAATTATCATCTCTTCGTTATAAGTATATATATATATGTATTTATGAAGAAAATCAAGGAGAGGTATTATATTTTATTACTATAGAACATTATTACAGAGCAAACATATTTGAGATTAGAAATTTAAATTATAAATCACACTTTTTATATAAAGGACCCCCCCATTCCCCTTAGTCATACTCCAGCTTATCACCTTGTTTTAGTTCCTTCATATCAATTATCCAATCTGTAAACATATCATTTATTCACAAATGTATTTTCATGCTTATCTTCTTCTCTCATAGAATGTAAGCTCCATGAATTTGGAAATTTTCATTTAACAACTGAAGAGATACAAGAAATTTCACCCCAAAATATGACTCCTTGGTATAAAGAGTATTTTGAATTAAAGGCCCTTAGAGATGAACAGGCCTTGGAAGGGGCTTTCCCTCTATCTCCACAAACACCAGAGGGACCCATCTAGAAGAACAAGTGTCTTCCCTTCCCTGTTATCTCGTTATCTATTGCAGGAGAGAAGATCAAGAATGCTACCAGACCTGGTCCAACCCATTTTAAAAACAATGCCTGTTGGGAGGGGGGAAAATGGCAGTCTGGTAGAGGCCTCCTACATCACCACTCCCAGGGAAGGAGGTGAAGAGCATGGATGGCTGCCTGTGCATGTATCGCTCACTCCAAAAACAGCATTGTGAATATGCAGAGAAGCAGAGTGAGACACTCAGTGCAAGAAAAAAGGTGATGGGGAGATACATTCACAGACATCAGAAGCGCAGAGAATATAATAGAGAACAGAGCATGGAAGGGACGCGCTCACCAGGTCAGCACAGTACGATCTGACCTACAGGTGGACACTCACCATCCCCACAGACCTCCCATCTACTCAGACAGGGACAAGCCCAAAGTCGGTGCAAAGTTTTTGCACTAAGACAGCAGGCTCTGTGGAGAAGAAACTATCATGGGAGCCATACTGAATTCCTGGGTGCACTGTGCCAGGACAGCACTGGGCTGGGGAGGGACTGGGCTGAGATACAGCTTCCCAGGACAGTACACTGGAATTTGGAGACAGGCACCTTGACCCTGGAAGTCAGCAGAACAAGGGCACAGAAGTTAAATGGAGAGCAGCAGGCTATGCCCTTGGAGGCTGCTGGCAGTTACCCCCATGGGATCCAGGTGGGTAGAGGAGAGCCACATTTTCTGTATGGCTGACCTATACCTGCAAGACCCTTGTGTATGCCCACTCTACAGGTCCAGTCAGCAGCTGGCAGCCGTCTTTAAAGTCCCCCACCTGGAACTGATGGAAAGCTAGGTCTCTAGCTCCCCACTTCTGGCCGGGGGTTCTTCCACCTGGGTGCGATGGGTTACACCCTTGGAAGCCACTGACAGCTGCTCCATTGGCTCCAGGTGGGACAAGGAGAGCCACTTTCTCCATGAGGCAGACATTGAGCTGCCACTATTCCCCTGGAGGGAGCATCCCCTGGCAGAGACTTCTGGGGATAAAGAGGCCCACCTGCCTTGCCTTGGGGTCTAGTGGCAGAAAAGGGATGCACAATTGAAGATCCCCCATCTGCCAGTGACACATGGAGACACACATCAGTGGACCAGACACACAAACTTTAGGGAAGCCTGAGAGCCCATCTTGGGTGGAGAGGAAACACTAGTGGTCCACTTGGAGGGGAAAGTGCCCAAGTTTGTGGACAGGAAAGGAAATACCTAGCTAGAGACCTCAGCAATCACACTAGTTGGTCCCTCCCATGAGGAGCGGCCATCCAAGCTCAGAGAGATAGCCCTAAATTCCATATCAGTGGCTCCCCCTAGCAGCCAGATAAACAACTTCTGAGCTCCATAGAAGCTCACACACCACGCTCTTGCACTACAGCTGCGAGCTATCTTGTTCCTCCCCCCACCTCAGGAGGAACAGGGTCCAATAACCCCTGGGAGCTAAAAGGCACCTCCCAAAGTTTGGGGCATTCGTATACCTCAACTGGGGGGCCAGAGACTACAATAGGCACAACAGACTACATAGGTAACTGGCTCCTTCATGCAAACTACAATCAAAGACAGCAGGAACAATCCCATAGGTAAACATATTGCCGTCCATCTCAAGCTATTAGGAAGTAGTGGATTCATACCCAAAAGTACAATCCACCAGCTTGGAGCTCAAGCTGGGGAACCAAATTCATCACACTCCACAGGGAAGAGGTGAAGACATGTCAGAGGTAAACCAAGAGGTTCATCAAACTTGCCAAAACACACCTAAGGCAGTATAGGACCAGCACTCCACTCCCTGGCACTATCAGGGTATGATCCTTGGAGACTTGGAGATGGGGCCATAAATCAGCCCTAGCACCCACAACTCTCAACCAAGCAGCCAGATGAGGAAGAATCAGCAAAAAAAAACCTCAGGAACCATGAAAAATCACAGTGAAAAGTCACCCCCAAAAGAAATCATTAGCTCCTCGGCAATGGATAACAACTTAAATGAAATGGGTAAAATGACACAAGAAAAATTTTGGTCATGGATTGTAAGAAAGCTCAATGAAATTCAAGAGAAAATAGAAACACAACACAAAGAAGCCAAATGAACAATGCAAGAAATGAATGAAAAATTCTCTAAAGAAATTGAAGTATTACAAAAAAACCAAACAGAAATGCTAGATATGAAAGAGGCATTCAAGGAACTACAAAACACAGTGGAAAGCCTTAAGAATAGGCTGGACCATGCAGAGGAAAGAGTCTCAGAGCTGGAAGATAACTCCTATGTGTAAACAAATCAGTTGAAGAGAAAGAACACAGAAGCAAGAGACACAAACAAAGCATACAAGAAATGTGGGATTATGTAAAGAGGCCAAACATAAGAATCATAGGCATCCCTGAGGGCAAAGAAAAAAACATACAAGGGCTGGAAAATCTATTTGAAGGAATAATAGAGGAAAATTTTCATGGCCTACCCAGAAATCTTCATATCCAGGTACAAGAAGCACACAGAACTCCTGGGATACTCAATGTGAAAAGGCCATCAACACATCACATAGTTATTAGGCTGGCCAAAGTGAATACGAAAGAGGCACTCTTTCGAGCAGTAAGGCGAAAACAGCAGGTAACCTACAAAGGAAAACCTTTCAGACTAACTCAGATTTCTCAACTAAAACCTTACAAGCCAGAAGGGACAGGGGACCCATCCTCAGTCTTCTGAAACAGAATAATGGCCAACCTAGAATTCTTTATCCTGCAAAACTAAGCTTCTTATATGAGGGAGAAATAAAGACTTTCCCAGACAAGCAATCAGTGATGGAATTTACAAAGACCAGACCTGCCCTGCAGGAAGTACTCAGACCTGCATTATAAAGTGACCAGCACAATAGACACCCACCAGTGTAAAATCAATCAAAAGCTGAAGTCCAGAACCATGATTCCACAATGGCTAGAGAGGTAAAACAAAACAATAAGAGTCTACCCAACAGAATGAACAGAAATCCACCCCAAATATCAATACTTTCAATAAATGTGAATGGCTTGAATTGCCCATAGAAGAGACATAGGCTGGCTGAATGGATTAAAAAATACAAGCCTAGTATCTTCTATCTCCGGGAAATGCATCTGACATACAAGTACTCATTCAGACTCAAGGTGAAGGGATGGGAAACAATTTTCCAAGCAAATGGAAACCAAGAGAAAGCTGGAGTAGCCATTCTTATATCAGATAACCTAAACTTTAAAGCATCAAAAGTAAAGAAAGAAAAAGATGGTCACTATATAGTGGTGAAGGGAAAAATACAACAAGAGGACTTAACAATCCTAGATATTTATGCACCCAACACAGGAGTGCCCAGATACATAAAGCAAATACTGTTTGATCTAGAGAACATAATAAACAGCAATGCCATAATATCCGGGGACTTCAACACCCCACTGACAGAACTGGATAACATCCAAGCAGAAAATAAGTAAAGAAACAATGGACCTAAAGAGAACTCTAGAACATGTGGGACTAACAGACATCTATAGAATATTCCACCCAAACAACACTGAATATACGTTCTTCTCATCAGCTCATGGAACTTTATCTACATTTGATCACATCCTAGGCCACAAAATAGATCTCAACAAGGTTAAAAAAAATTGAAATTATACCATTTATTTTCACAGACCACAGTGGAATAAAATTAGAAATCAATTCCAACAGAAACACTCATCTCTACACAAAAACATGGAGATTAAACAATCTATTTCTGAATGACTATTGGGTCAAGGAGGAGATTCAGATGGAAATCAAAAGATTCTTCAAACTAAATGATAATGGGGACACAACTTATCAAAATCTGTAGGATACAGCAAAAGCAGTCCTGAGAGGAAAACTCATCGCCTTAAATACCCACATCCAAAAGACAGAAAGATCACAAATCAACACACTAATGAACCATCTCAAGGAACTGGAAAAGGAAGAGCAAACCAATCCTAAACCCAGCAGAAGAAAAGAAATAACCAAGATCAGAGCAGAACTAAATGAAATCAAGAACAAAAGAACTATACAGAATAATAATAAAACAAAAAGTTGGTTCTTTGGAAAGATAAACAAAATAGGCAGGCCTCTTGCTAGATTGACCAGAAGCAGAAAGGAAAGGACTCTAATAAGCTCAATTAGAAATGAAAAAGGAGAGGTCACAACTGATATCATGGAAATACAAAACATCATCTTTGAATACTATAAAAATCTCTATGCCCAAAAACTTGAAAACGTGGAGGAAATGTACAAATTCTTAGAAACACACAACCTCCCTAGGCTCAATCATGAAGAAATAGAATTCCTGAACAGACCAATATCAAGCACAGAAATTGAAGCAGCAATAAAAAAAACTTCCAATAAAAAAAGTCCCGGACCAGACAGATTCACACCTAAATTCTACCAAACCTCCAAAGAAGAACTGGTATCTATACTGCAGAAATTATTCCATAATATTGAGAAGGATGGGATCCTCCCAAACTCATTCTATGAAGCCAATATCACCTTGATACCAAAGCCAGGAAAGGAAACAACAAGAAAAGAAAACTACAGACCAATATCCCTTATGAATATAGATGCAAAAATTCTCAATAAAATTTAGCCAACTGAATTCAACTGCACATCAAAAAAATAATAATTCATCATGACCAGGCGGGCTTCATCCCAGAGATGCAGGGATGGTTCAACATACACAAATCTATAAATGTAATTCACCATATAAATAAAAGCAAGAACAAAGACCATTGATCCTCTCAACAGACGCAGAAAACCACTCAACAAAGTTCAGCCCCCTTTTATGATAAGAATGCTTAACAAAATAGGTACAGATGGGATTTACCTCAAAATAATAAAAGCCATATATGACAAACTCTCAGCCAACATCACATTGAACGGAGAAAAATTGAAAGCATTTCCGCTTAGAACTAGAACCAGACAAGGTTGCTCATTATCTCCACTTCTATTCAACATAGTGTTGGAAGTCCTTGCTAGACCAATCAGACAAGAGAAGGGAAATAGGGATATCCAAATGGGGACAGAAGAGATCAAATTTCACTCTTTGTTGATGATATGACATTATGTTTAGAAAACCCCAAAGATTCAACCAAGAGACAACCAGAATTGATAATGAATTCAGCAAAGTCTCAGGCAACAAAATCAATGCATACAAATCAGTAGCTTTCATATACACCAATAACAGTCAAGCTGAGAATCAAATCAAAGACACAATATGTTTCACAATGCATCAAAGAAAATTAAATATTTGGGGCTATATTTAATGAAGGAGGTGAGAGACCTATATAGGGAGAACTATGAAACATTGAGAATAGAAATTGCAGAGGATTTAAACAGACGGAAAACCCTACCATGCTCTTCAATCAATACAATCAATATTGTTAAAATGTCTATACTACCTAGAGTGATCTACAGAATCAATGTAATCCCTATCAAAATACCAACATCATTTTTCACAGATCTAGAAAAAATAATTCTACACTTTGTATGGAACCAGAGAAGACCCTGTTTACCCAAAGCAATCTTAAGCAAAAAAACAAATTGGGAGGCATCAATCTATGAGACTTCAGGCAATACTACAAGGCTATAGTAATCAAAACAGTAGGATACTGGCACAAGAATAGAGACCTAGACCAATGGAACAGGACTGAGAACCCAGATAGAAAACCATACTCATATTGTTATCTGATCTTTGACAAAGCAGACAAGAACACACCCTGGGGAAAAGAATTCCTATTCAATAAATGGTGCTGGGAAAATTGGATAGTCACATGTAGAAAACTGAAACAAGATCTGCATCTCTCATCTTTCACAAAAATCAACTCACGATGGATAACAGACTTAAACCCAAGGCATGAAACCCCAAGAATTCTAGAAGAAAATCTTGGAAAAACTCTTATAGACATCGGCCTAGGCAAAGAATTATGAAGAAGACCCCAAAAGCAAGCACAGCAACAACAAAAATAAATAAATGGGACCTGATCAAATTAAAAAGCTTCTGCACAGCCAAGGAAACTATCAGTAGAGCAGACAACCTACAGAATGGGAGAAAATATTTGCATGACACACATCTGATAAAGGGCTGATAACTAGAATCTATACAGAATTAAGGAAAATCAACAAGAAAAAATAAATCAACCCCCTTAAATAATGGGCAAAGGACATGAACAGAAACTTATCAAAAGAAGATAGAGTAGTGGCCAGCAAACATATAAAAAATGCTCAACATCTCTAATCATCAGGGAAAGGCAAATCAAAACCACAATGAGACATCACTTAACTCCAGTGAGAATAGCTTCTATCAAAAAGTCCCCAAACAACAAAAGTTAGCATGGATGTGGAGAGATGGGAACATTCATACACTGCTGGTGGGACTGGAAATTAGTACAACCTCTATGGAAAGTAATATGGAGATACCTCAAAGAACTAAAAATAGAACTTCCATTTGATCCAGCATTCCCTCTACCAGGTATTTACCCAAAGGAAAAAAAAAGACATTCTATAATAAAAATATCTGCACTGGAATGTTTATAGCAGCACAATTCACAATTGCAAAGATGTGGAAACTACCCAGGTGCCCATCAATACACGAGTGGACTAATAAAATGTGGTATATGTATACCATGGAGTATTACTCAGCAATAAGGAACAACAGTGAATTAACACATCTGGTATTATCCTGGTTGGAGCTAGAACCCATTCTTCTAAGCGAAGTATCACAAGAACAGAAAAACAAGCACCACTTGTACTCACGATCAAATTGGTACTAACTGATTAATACTTATGTGTACACATGTAAATAATATTCATCAGGGGTCAGGCAGGTGGGGGGGTTGAGGGGATGGGTAAACTCACACCTAATGGGTGTGGGGCACACTGTCTGTGAGATGGGCATGCTGTAGCTCTGATTTGGGTGGTGCAAAGGCAATATACATAACCAAAGTGTTTGTACCCCCATAATATTCTGAAATTTAATAATAATCATAATAATGCCTGCCTCTCATTAATGTAATTTCAAAAGAGAATCATTTACAAGTCAATCTGTTTCCCTCCATCCGTTCATTCTCCCAAGTAATCATTTATTGCCCTTTATCCAAATTACCAATATTCTCCATCTCCCTCCTCCCCTCTGAAATGGGGATATATAAGTATTTGGGTCTCATTGGGATATGGGGAAATCATTCTGTGATTCTCCCCCTGCCTACAGTAACAATAAATTTTCTCTTATTAATCTTCTTTATTGTGAGTGACCTTCCAAGGGCAAAGGGAAAGTTTCCCCTTTGCCCCAACACAACTCTATCCCAAACACTTACAAGAGCACCAAAGATATAGTAAGCACTCAATAAATATTTATCAAATGAATAACAAAAACAGAAAGGAGGAACCATTTACATCAAACCCAATATTTCTGCTCCATCCAGCGTGAAGGTCTCTCTGCCATGCTTACGAAACTAGTACAGACCCAGCTTTCTTTCCAGAAATAATATATTTTAGACCTCCTTAATCCTAGTTGTGTGAAGGCTCTAAAAGGAAACTCAAGAAAGGAATGTTCCATAAGAGCAGTGTTGTTTTGTACTATTTATCTAAACATAAGTAAACTAACTTCTCAAAATGACCTAAAACAAAAAATATGCAGGATTATGCTAGATTCACTGTTGCGTGTTAAGCCAAGAACAGAATGTTACAAAGAGTAAAGCCACTTCCATCCACTAAAGAAAACAAAACTAGTTCACTATATGACCTGTTCTTCAATAGCGATACTGCTGACAGATTTTGTACTCACTCTATATCCACATTCAAGGAAAGGAAGAGCAAGTCCCACTAAGCAAGCCTGAGGAATGGGTCTCATAGTCAAAGAATGCACACTCTACCTTCCTCATAGAGATGCACAAAGCATGTGTGAACAGAATGAAAGTTTTGAGAAGTCCCACATCAAAAGCCTTTGATTTATTTAACCCATGTTTTCCAAATTTTTTTAATCTCAAAATATTGTGGGGGTACAATGTTTTTGGTTGCATGGATTGCTTTTTTAATGCTTGAGTTAGGGCTATAAGAGTGCCCATCACCAATGTAGTGTTCATTGTACCCGTTAGTTAGGTTTTCACCCATCCCCTCCCCCCACTTGATTTCCACTGAGTTTTACTTCCCTCTGTGAACATATGTGCTCAACGGTTAGTTCCATTTTAATAGTGAGGGGTTTAGTTTCCCATTTTTCAGATACTTTACTTGGTATAATAGTCTCCAGTTCCATCCAAATTGTTGCAAAAGGCTTTAATTCACCCTTTTTTATGGCTGCAGTGTATTCCATGGTATACGTATACCACATTTTGTTAATCCACTCATGAATTGATGAGCAATTGGTTTGATTCCACAGCTTTTCAATTGTGAATTGTGCTGCAACAAACATTTGAGTACAGGTGTCTTTTTGATAAAATGACTTCTTCTCCTTTGGGTAAATACCCAGTAGTGGGATTGCTGAATAAAATGGTGGGTCTACTTTCAGTACTTTGAGGAACCTCCATACTGTTTTCCATAGAGGTTTTACTAATTTGCAGTCCCACCAACAGCATATAAGTGTTTCTTTCTCTCTTCATCCATGCCAACATCTATTGTTTTGGGACTTTTTAATAAAAGCCATTCTAACTAGGGTAAGGTGATATCTCAATTGTGGTTTTAATTTGCATTTCCCTGATTATTAGTGACATTGAGCATTTTTTCATATGTTTATTGGCCATTTGTCTACCTTCTTTGAAAAGCTTCTGTTCATGTCTTTTGCCCACTTTTCAATGGGGTTGTTTGTTTTTTCTTGCTGATTTGCTTGAGTTCTATGTAGATTCTGGTTATTAGCCCTTTCTCAGATATATAGCTTGAGAAGATTTTCTCCCATTGTGTAGGTTGTCTATTTGCTCCATTGATTATTTCCTTATCTGTGTAGAAACTTTTTAATTTAATCAAGTCCCATTTATTTATTATTGTTGCTGCTGTGATACCATTGGGGTCTTTTTCATAAATTCTTTGCCTATGCCAATATCTAGAAGAATTTTTCCTATGTTTTCTTCTAGAATTCTTATGGTTCCATGCCTTACATTTAAGTATTTCATCCATCTTGAATCAATTTTTGTGAGTGGTGAGAGACATAGATCTTGTTTCCTTCCTCTACATGTGGCTGTCCAATTTTCCCAGCACAATTTATTGAATAGGGCTTATTTTCCTCAGTGCACATTGTTGTCAAAGACCAGTTGGCTATATGGAGATAGTTTTATATATGGGTTTTGTATTCTTTTCCATTGGTCTAAGTCTTTATTTTTGTGCCAGTACCATGTCATTTTGGTTGCTATAGCCTTGTAGTATAATTTGAAGTCTGGTAATGTGATGCCTCCAGATTTGCTCTTTTTGCCTAAGATTGCTTTACCTATTCAGGCTATTTTCTGGTTGAAAATGAAGCACAGAATTATGTTTTCTAGATCTGTGAAAAATGATGTTGGTATTTTGATGGGGATTGCATTGAATCTGTAAATCACTTTGGGTAGTATGGACATTTTAACAGTGTTGATTCTACCAATCCATGAGCATGATATGTTTTTCCATTTGTTTGTGTCATCTACAATTTCTTTCTTCAGTGTTTCATGGTTCTCTTTGCAGAGATCTTTTACCTCTTCGATTAAGTATACCTCTAGGTATTTCATTTTCTCTGTAGCTATTGTGAAATATATTGAATCTTTGATTTGACTCTCAGCTTGACTGTTATTTGTGTATTGGAATGCTACTGATTTGTGTACATTGATTTTGTAACCTGAGACTTTGCTGAATTTATTTATCAATTCCAGGAGTCTCATGGTGGAGGCTTTGGGGTTTTCTAGATATAAGATCATATCATCAGCAAGAAGAGACAGTTTGACCTCCTATTTCCTGATTTGGATACACTTTATTTCTTTCTCTTACCTGATTGTTCGGGCTAGGACTTTGAGCACTATGTTGAATATTAGTGGTAACAGTGGGCACCCTTGTCTTGTTCCAGTTCTTAGTGGAAAAGCTTTCAACTTTTCCCCATTCAGTATGATGTTGACTGTGGGTTTGTCATACATGGCTTTTTAAATTTTGAGATATGTTCCTTCTACGCTTAGTTTGTTGAGGGTTTTTATCATGAAAGGGTGCTGAATATTGTCAAATGCTTTTTCTGCATCTATTTAGATGATCATATGGTTCTTTGCTTTTCCTTCTGTTTAGATGGTGAATCACATTTATTGATTTATGTATGTTGAACCTGGGATGAAGCTCCCTTGGTTATGGTGGATAATTTTTTTGATATGCTGTTGAATTTGGTTTGCTAGTATTTTATTGAGGATTTTTGCATCTATATTCATAAGGGATATTGGCCTGTAGTTTTCTTTTTTTTTTTTTTTTTTGTTGTGTCCTTTTCTGGCTTTGGTATCAAGGTGATACTGGCTTTGTAGAATGAGTTTGGGAGGATTCCATCCTTCTCGATGTTATAGAATAATTTCTGCACTATGGGTACCAGATCTTCTTTGTAGGTCTGGTAATATTTGGCTGTGAATCCCTCTGGTCTGGGGCTTCTTTTCATTGGAAGATTTTTTATTACTGCTTTAATCTCACTGCCTGTTATTGGTCTGTTCAGGAGTTCTATTTCTTCCCAGTTGAGTCTTGGGAGGTTGTGTGTTTCCAGGAATTTGTCTATGTCCTCTATGTTTTTGAGTTTGTGTGCATAGATATCCTCATAGTATTCACAGGCGACATTTTGTATTTCTGTGTTATCAGTCATAATGTCTCCTTTTTCATTTCTGATTGAGCTTATTTGGGCCCTTTCTTTTCTATTCCTGGTTAATAGAGCAAGAGGTCTATCAGTTTTGATTACCTTTTCAAAGACCAATTTTTTGTTTCATTGATCCTTTGTATTTTTTATTTGTTTGTTTTCCATTTCATTTAGTTCTGTTCTGACAGTTATTTCTTTTATTCTGCTGGCTTTGGGTTTAGTTTGCTCTTCCTTTTCTAGTTCCTTGAGATGTGTCATTAGATTGTTAATTTGTGATCTTGCTGTCTTTTTGATGTAGGAATTTAAGGCTATGAATTTTCCACTTAGGACTGCCTTTTCTGAATCCCATAGGTTTTTATAGCTTGTGTCCCCTTTGTGGTTCAGTTTGAGCAATCTTTTTATTTCCATCTTAATTTAATTATTGCTCCAATAACAGTTCAGTAGCAGTTAATTTCCATGACTTGGTGTAGAATTGAGTGTTTCTCTTGGGGTTGATTTCTAGCTTTATTCTACTATGGTCTGAGAAGACACATGTTATGATTTCTACTTTTTTGAATTTTTTAATCATTTTTTGTGGCCTAAGGTATGATCAGTCTCAGAGAATGTTCCATGTGCTGATGAGAAGAATGTATATTCTGTAGTTTTGGGGTAAAATGTTCTGTAAATATCTGTTAGGCCAATTTGTTCTAGAGGCCCATTTAAGTTGGTATTTCTTTATTTATTTTCTGCTTGGATCATCTTTCCTTTTCTGTCATTGGGGTGTTGAAGTCTCCGGCAATCACAATGCTGCTGTTTATTTATTTCTTTGCATAGATCTATTAGAATTTGTTTTATGAATCTGGGCACTCCTGTGTTAAGTGCACAAATATTTAGGATTGGTATGTCTTCTTGTTGAATTGCTCCCTCTACCATTATATAATGACCCCCTTTGTCTTTCTTTACTATTGTTGATTTAAAGTCAATTTTATCTAATATGAGAATGGCTATATCTGCTTTCTTTTGGTTTCTGTTTGCATGGAATATTTTTTTCCATCCCTTCACCTTGAGTCTGTATGAGTCCTTGTGGGTTAGATGTATTTCTTGGAGACAGCAGATACTTGGCTTGTATTTTTTCATCCATTCAGCCAGCCTATGTCTCTTGAGTGGGGCATTCAGACCAATCATGTTGATTGATAGAATTGATATGTGGGATGATTTTCTGTTCATCCTGTTGGGTAGTACCTTATTGCTTTCTTTTACCTCTTGTGCTATTGTTTTATGTGAGCTCTGAGCTTTAGCTTTTGGATGGTTTTACACCGGTGGGTTTCTACTGTGCTCATCCACGTATAATGTAGCTGTAAGTATTTCCTGCAGGGCAGGTCTGGTCTTGACAAATTCCCTCAGCATTCGCTTGTCTGGAAAATTCTTTATTTCTCCTTCATGTATGAAACTTAGTTTTGCAGGATACAAAAATCTAGGCTGCCCATTGTTCTGTTTAAGAAGGCTAAGGATGGGGCCCCCATCCCTTCTGGCTTGTAAGGTCTCCATTGAGAAGTCTGCAGTTAGCCTGATGGGTTTTCCTTTGTAAGTTAGTTGATGTTTTCCCCTCACAGCTCACAGGACTTCCTCCTTCATGTTGACCTTGACCAGTCTGATAACTCTGTGCCTTGGAGATTGCCTCTCAGCAATGAATCTCCCAGGTGTTCTTTGAGCTTCTTATACCTGGATGTCTAAACCTCTAGCAAGACCAGGGAAGTTTTCCTCAATTATTCCCTCAAATATGTTTTCCAGCCCTTGTGCATTTTCTTCTTCACCCTCAGGGTGAAGCCCTGTAGGCTTTGTTCACTCCTCATGATTCTTTGTAGTTTATTTTTGACTGAGTTAATTCAAAAGAATTGTCTTCAAGCTCGGATATTCTTTCTTCTCCCTGTTCTAGTCTATTCTTAAAACTTACCACTGTGTTTTGTATTTCTTTAAATGAATTTTTCATTTCCAGAAGTTCTATTTGGTTTTTTTAATATGTTGACCTCTTTAGCAAATTTTTCATTCATTTCCTGAATTGTTCCTCTGGTTTCTTTGAGTTGACTTTCCATTTTCTCTTGGATTTGCTTGAGCTTCCTTACAATCCATATTTGGAATTCTTTATCTGTCATTGCAATATTTTCATTTTGGTTGGTATCCATTGCTGGAGGGATGGTATTCCCCTTTGGGTGTGTCCTTTTGCTCTGATTTTTCATACTTCTGGAGTTGTTTCACTGATTCCTTCTCATCTGGAGCAGCTGTCCCTTCTTATTTTTGGATTTTCTCTTGTCTAGATGGGGCTTTCCCCCCCGCCTCACTTGTAAGGGTGCATCTGTAGCATATGTTGGATAGGAACATTTGGCCTTGCTTGTGGGTACTTTGGTGGCACTCTGGGTTCTGGATGGATGCCTTGGTTATGGATATCCTTAGTGTGCTGGTTTTCTCAGTTGCTAATTGTTTGTAGGCTGTAGCAGTGGTGAGCTATGTGTGTGGGCAGATTCCCTATCTCTCTTTGATGAGGGAAGATGGAGGTCTTTGAAATCCTTTCTCTTTCCCCAGCCCTGTGGTCTTCTTAACAGTGTGAATTGTATTGCCATGCCCAATTTAATCTCAGAGACAGTAGGTTGTGCTCGTAGGTAAGAATCAACCACAACCTGTATGACTAAGTCAGCAAATGCTGTGAAGGGCTGTTCAGATTTACCTCCCTGTCAGCAGTTGGCACTTGCCAGAAAGAACCAGCTGCAGTGTTGTTTTGGGGACCTGTGACCAGCCCTAGCCCCTCAGGAGAAGTACTCGAATGCCCCAGGTGGTGGGCGGGGCCCTGGAACTTCTAGATGAGTGCTTATTCTCCACCACAGCAGAGGTGGGTGGGGGAGTGAGGCTGGGCAGGGTTGGGTCAGGTGAGCCTGCCCTCAGGCTCCACAAAAGCTGGTAAGGTAGCTGTCTTGGCAGGGGTCAAAGGTCCACTCCCAGGCTTCTGGGGAAAGCTGCCAGAGGGACTGAAGTGGCTCCACACAGCCAAAAAGTCTGTTTTTGGAGATCAGGCCATCTGAGATTCACAATCTGGCTTTCAGGAGTGGGTTTTGCTCTTCTCCCCTCTCCCCTGCTCCATGGTCTTCCTCTGGCATCTGCCAGCAGGTAGGAGCTCAAACTTGCTGAGCTCCCCCACAATTGCACTGCAGGCTGGGAGCTTCTTTGTCCAGGGTCCCGCCCCGGGCTGAGAGCAAGGTCTTCCTGTGGGGGGAGGGGTGCTCCATGAGTGCTCTGCTCATGCTGCACTCTCTTTTCAGTTCTGCCCATGTAGGCTCCTCTGCCTCCAGAGATTAGTTCAAAAATCTCCCCTCTGTGCCCCCAAGCAACATGATTGAGTCCTGAGGGTACAGGATCTGCCCTGTGGGCCTGTCTCTGGGTTCCCAAAGATCAATCCCTGACTGTGTCAAGGAGAAGCATGCTGGTCCCAAGTTGCCTATAGGATGCTCAGGCAGGTTTTATGTCCCTCTGCTTCAGGGTGTGCCCTGCTCTGATGGTGCAACCGGGCAAGCAGCACTGGGGAAGGCTAGTGAGCAGGGAGCTCACAGTCCAAGTACCCCTTAGTCCGCTGCGGGTATTTAAGATGAAAGGTTTGAGCACTACTCTCTGTGGATGCCTCGGTGTGGTGGATGCACCAAGAGAGGGAAAGCAGCTGCTCCTGAGAGCCCCCCAGCTTAATTGTCTCTCTCAGCAGCTGTGGGCGAGGGAGAAGGGGAGGAAAAGAGTCTGAATGGAGGAAACTAGCACCCTGGTCATCTCTGTCCCTCTCTCTGGAAGGCAACCGACATGGAATGTCCAGGCTCTGGCATCATGCAGATTCCCTGGGACCCACTGGCCCCTGTGGCTCCCACTGTCTGGGCTGGAGTTGGGAAATGTTTGTGTGGGAACAAGCAAGGTGAAAACTGAGGGGCTGAAGCCCCCTGGGGAGGACAAAGGTGCACAGTGGGTGGAGAAGCAATATGGCACCTGCCATCTCAGCTCGGGTCCGTGTTGATGGGAAGCAACCCCAAGGGGGCTGGCAGCCTGGTGTTTTGTCCCCAAGAAGTCCCCAGTTCACTGGGGACTAACAGCTTTTGGGCTCATAAAGGTAAAATGGCTCTCCAGCAGTTCAGGAGCCTGCTGACTGCCAGAGGTGTAAGAGCGGGAGAAAAAAACCACTCCACCTACCTTTTTCACTAGACTCCAAGCCTCTCGGGGGTTGATCTCTGCTGATATCTTGCTCCTTCTTATTCTGCTTCACAACTTCTTCCCATGGAATCTCTAGTAGGTTCTGGCACTTTTCCCTCAAAATTACACCCAATCTTTGTTTCTTTGTTTTTTCCTTTATTCATCTAAAACGTTTCCTTCTTTCTGAGATGATCTGGCAGCCGGTGTCTCTGGTCAGCCATCTTGTCCCAACTCCATGTTTTCCAAATTTTGACCTATCAACATGAGCAAAACACACTGTGGGTAAAGCAAATTGGTGGTCCACAGCATTAATTTGTTTGTTTTGTTAATAGTGAGTGACAAACTCCTAGTGGAATGCTAAATAGTATAAAAGTTCATTAAGACTGTACAAGGATATGGACCATCAATGAATAAACAATAGGTGGTTCATATTTACAAGGTACTTACCATTATCTAGGATTTTCTAGAATAGTCTTCTAGCTCTTTAGCCTAAAAAATTGCCTAGGGACTTAATGTCATTGAATTTCTTCACACCTAGGTTTTACCTCTTCAATCAAAGCCATTGGAGTTGTTTTAAAAATCTCCAATAATTTGGCACAGCTTTAGGAGGGCCATGCACGAAGCAGTGAAGAGGGAAGGCAACACTACACTAGGCAGCCAAATGAGCTGTATCATGTCTGGGGCCAATGGGTGACAGATGTTGCTGTCAGACCACCCGCACAATCAGATCATTTGGCTGCTCTTTTTGTTCCCAGAGAGGGGCTTCTAATGAACCCACAAATGACGAACTTCAAGGAGTTTTCTCTCTAGAGAAGAACATGGTTTTTCTATAAGGAATGCCAAAAAAATTAATCTTTTGTCACTTGTGTTCATTTCTCAAGAGGCTTTTAGCCCTTGCTGGTCTATAGCTCTATGTGACAATAGTACAGGATATATTTACTTTTTTTTTTCAAGGGGAAGCCAGCCTTCAAAACAGTGACACCCTGGACATTTTCTGGAAAGAGAGATTGCAAAACTCACACCTGTGGCACCAACAGACATCAATTTCTCTCTGGTGGTTGCCTGTCAACTTAACTCACCAAATAAACTTGGAGGGAATCTCTGGAGCCTTTATACATGTAGCCATGACATTTGCTTTTAAATGATGAGTCAAGAAATGCTAAATAATACCTTTTATCAGTGAGAGATAGTTAAATCCTCAGATAATTGTAAAGATTATTTAAGTATTGTTGGCACCTGAGGCTTGAGTTCTGGAAGTTATGCAAATTCTGCCTGAAGCTAAAGAGACTTTCTTATCTCAGATCGGCCAACGTGGTTATATTGATGTATCTAAGGCTTTGTCTCATACAGTCACACATTCAACAGGCTAAATTGATGGCTTGGTCATTTCTTCACATGTCTGAGGGACTACGTCCTGCTGTGCTATGCCAACTTTAAATAGTGATTAACTATTTAAAGGCTTAACTACTCTGTTCCAAACTATTGTTTTCCATTAGTAAGCCTAATGTTATTTCCACACATAATAAATGTTACGTCTCTGACGATGAATACCACCGTCTATAAGGTATCAGATTCCCCTACTTTATGGAAAGAAAGGTTGCTAGGATGCTAGTTCCCTTAACCATAATAGTGTGGGTATTTAGATATAATTAAGATTAAAAAGACTCAGAGATCCAGTAGTGGACATTAGGACTCATTCTAATCATTCAACAAAGGATTATTGGCAACTGACATGTCCAAGGAAGGCTGCTACAGTGCTATGGGATTATAAGGTAGGTTCCACCAATTAAGGAGTTATTGTGAGGGAAAATAAGATATAAAAGCTATAATAAAGGGGACAAGTGAGACTAAAACATGGAGCATTTAAACTGGCCCTCAAAATATAAGTAGGAGTTCTGCCTCAAAATATAAGTAGAAATGAGGGGTTGGATGGTCCAGGTAGAGAGTAATATAAGAGTAAAAGAAATGGCAATAAGAAAGGACAGATAGGAGTGTGCTCATGTGCACGTGTGTGTGTGTGTGTGTGTGTGTGTGTTTGGCTGAAACATAAATACAAGCAAGGAAGTCACAAGTGACAGATGAAACTAGAATGATAAATTGCAGCCAAATCACGTAGGGCCTTGAATGTCAGACTAAAAAGAGTCAGCAGAAAATGGGGAGACACTGAAGGTTTTTGAGGAGGAAAGTGATATTATCCATTTAAATGAATTAGAAGATGTATCTGGTAATGACATGGAGGGTGACCGGAGTTTAATGAAGAGCTAAGGCAGAGAGACTACCTGGTTGGTTGTTGTAGGGAAAAAAAATTGAAATGTAATCCCACAGCAACTAAAATAGAACCCGAATGCTTACATGCAACATGTCACTATCACCTTGTTTTATTTAGGCGCTCTCTATGTGGATGACTTGTGAAGACCTAAAGCAAAAACATAACGCTTTGCCAGGTTATTCTTTAGAATACAAAAGAGATCAATCACATGCATAAAAAGCACAATTTTATTTCAGACATTTTACTTCTTGGATCATTAATAATAGAGGGCACATAAAAAACTAAAATCAAGTATCTTTACTAGACTATGTAAAAGACACATGTGGTAGCTTCCAAATATTAAAAAAAAAAAAATTTTTCAGACTTCAAAGCAAGCATGCTTCTGTGACCCAGGTCATGAATAAAAACAGAAAAATAGTCCTAAGTATTGCTGTCCCACTTTATTTGATGGAGAAATTTTAGTTAAACTCTAAAGCTTGCTCTTGACTCAAAAAACATGAAATGAAAAAGAAAAAAGGCAGGAAAATGTATTTCCATTGTTGTACAGAAAAGCAGCTACACAATGCTGAGGGAAAAAAAAGAATGACTTTAATATAAAAGTCTTGGATTCTGGCAAGCTTTGGATTATTCATACTGTTTGGTTCGGAGGGTCATAGAGTGAACCATATGTCAGTAGCAGCATGCTGAATGCCATTTTTTCAAGCCCAGACAAAATCTTCGAAATAATTACTTTGAAGTCATCTTTATCCCTTTTCCCTTTTGCTCCTCAGCTGTCTTTTTTTATTTTCATTTTCTTTACCAATTAGGTAAATAGGAAGTATGTGATGAGTTTAGTCAACAGAATGTATTTTCAGAATGTAGTTCTTAGAAGTGATCATTTAAAAGGCAACATGATATGTTTAAAAAGAGTAAGGAGAGGAAAATAAGCATCGTTTTAAACTTCTGGCACTTTAATATGTTTATTTAACAGCATCCACTTTAAGAATCAAGCATTATCATTGTCTTTTGCTTTCCTGTTATGGTTTTCAGCTCAATAAATTCCGGCTTCCTGATTTTGTCATACTAGGAATTCTGCTGCACTTAATCATCAGATCTATATTTGGCATCTGTATCCTGTTCTCCATCTCTAAGGGCATATTTTCAAATTCTTCAAACTGACTCAGGGTGTCTGATGACTTCTCAGATAGTTTGGGCAACTCAATAGGACAGTTAACTATTCCAATAAATATACCATAAGAGAACAAACAAGTCATATCCATGCTGCCATATTACCATGTCCATATTTTCTTTTGTGGATGTTTAACTATATTTTCAATGTTCAGTAGAGACTTTCCCCCAAATTATTCAATTCCCAGGGGCTAATGTTCTTTTTAAGTATAAAGAAGTCAAATAGCCTTCATAAAGGAGCAAAACTACTGACCGTGTGACAGCAGAACCTACTCTTTTTGTTGGGTTTTCCAGTAGTGGGAATGGGTTGTGCTGAGTGGTTCCATATATCTCTGCACATATATCCAAATGCTAAAATATGCAATCTCTTATCCAAACAGAAATGCAGTTGTATTTATTATTTTTATTCATATAAATTTATTCAACAAGCCTTTGTTGAGCACCTACTATATAAAACAGACTGATGTGCATGCTGTAGAGAGGATACAGTGATGAATGGGACATGGTCCCTGCCCTCAAGAAGCATATAAACTTTCAGGGCATGGAGCAGGGGGTGGTATAAGCTAGGTGTACAAATAACTGAAATACAAAGTGGAATATGATAAGGGAAATAAAGAAAATGTTCTAGAGTGGGGCAGATCATAAATGGTGGCTGGCTCAGGGAAGGATTCCAGAAATAGGAGCAGTGGAAGTACGGGATTTGATAGAGAACATCTCAACAGGCAGAGATAAGAGAGGAAATGATCCAGGTAGAGGTAACAGCATGCACAAAGGCAAGAAAACATGACAAGATTGTAGAAAGGCAAGTGATCCAGTCTGATGTACCATAGGGTGTACATCCTTTGGTAGTGGACAATAAAATATAAAAGTGAGTTGAGGCCACATGATGGAGGACCTTAGCTAGACTGAGAAGTTCAGAGTTTATTTGGTGCACAATAGAAAGGTAATGGAAGCCTCCAAGAAGGAGAATGACTCACTGTATTTATTTATGTTTGTATTTCACCTTTCCACATTTCAAAAGGAATTTAAGGCAACCAACAAAAATAAATGCAATGTAATAGGATAAAAGTATGTAAAGAGATCAAAATGGAGGGGCAAAATAATAATAATAAATAGTCAGATGACACCAAGAGTAGGTAGTAAACAAAAGTGTATAAAGAAGATCCTGCACAGTTATTAACAGTGGGGCATACAGTCAGCTCTGGGTTTCTAATTCACCAAAGCAAAGACTGAGATATAATATGTGGACTAATGACACAATCAAAACTGTACTTTACAAAGGTCAATGTGGCAGTGGCAGGAAGGAGGGACTGGAGTATGGACAATGAGGGAGGAAGGTAGACTGTAGAACATCATCACAATAGCAAGGACCTCAACAAGGGTGGTAAGAAGAGACTCTCTTATGCCATTTAGTTTCCCTTAATAGAAGTCTGGCAAAGAGGATAAACTATTGCTCTGGTTTCTCTATGGTCCAAAGCTTGTTACAAATGACAAACCCCAAAGATGTATAAAACTCATTTGATGCTACTTTCTTGCTGCTCAAGATGTTTTCCCTAGGGTATGTATGTTACACAATTAACTTCTTTCAAGAGATTCTTCCCTGAGTGTCCCCAGGCAGTCGGCAGGTTAAAGTCCTCCGTGTCCTCTGTGTGCAACAGTGACATCTTTAACGGTTAGACTGTGAGCTACCTTTTAGAGTGAACTACCCTTTTGCAGTCTGAACACTAGTAAGCCATTTAAGAATAAATGTTCAGTTAATAACTGGTTTCTTTCAAAATAAATAAAGACTATGCTATTTTTTTCCTCTTTGTAGTGTTCACTTTCAACATGATGATATGTGATGCTAGCAGCAGGGAAAAGAGATAGCTTGCAAAGGCAACTGCAGCTCCAAAATCACAAAAAGGGAGTCAAACTAGTAATGATACAGATTCATTTCATTTTAGAATGTCTGGCCAAGGCAGCAATATGTACTTGAATAACAGCAGTTGTATCCTGTGGTGAGAGGAAGTTACTCCTTGCTGAGTCTAAATTATTCAGACGCAGGGGTAAGTAGAGTGGGGGAGTAATTATGTCTACCAATGGGGCACGTTAACCTTTTCAAGCGAGGTGTCATTCTAAGCACACACGCAGAAGCACGTGCACACACACAGATACAAACACATATACATGTGCTTCGAAGTGTACTCCATATTTTCAACTACACTTT
Organism: Daubentonia madagascariensis; assembly: GCA_023783475.1. NCBI lineage: Eukaryota > Metazoa > Chordata > Mammalia > Primates > Daubentoniidae > Daubentonia > Daubentonia madagascariensis. Next base: position 3,054,762 of record JAKFHU010000341.1, on the reverse strand, counting down.
TATCGTAATATACTACCCAAAGGATCCTCTTATCTCACCTTCACCTTCCTCCTGAATTACTCCATGGTTCCACTCTCTTTCCTTCCCATCATTCGCCCTTCTGACTAAATAGCCTGCAAAAGGAATAGCTATCCAACAGCTCTCACATCCCTACAGCTCTTTATTTCTGCTTAGTCACTGCTCAGATGCCTTTATTTTTCTTATTATGTAATATTAAAGAAAAAGAATGAGACAGAGACAGAGAGCAAGAAAGAGAGCAGCTTACGTGTAAGTTATAAAGCGTAACACTGCAACAGTGGTTCTCAAACTTTAGCGTACATCAGAATCATCTGGAGAGCTTGTTACAACAAAGACTACTGGGCCCACCCCCAAAGTTTCGGACTCAGTAGGTCTGGGAGGAACCCAAAAATGTGCATTTCTAACAAGATCCCAGGTGATGCGGATGCTGGTGGCCCTGGAATCACACTTAGAAAACCACTGTACTAAAATATTATTAATAATGCTAAAGCCACCTGGGGGTTTCTTCCCAATCCCACACCCCTGTCTCCCCTTAAGAGGTCATTACTGTGCTGATTGTAAAATCATTTCCTTGCTTTTTCAAAAAGAATTTTGTCACATGTGTGTGTCTCTCTAAACTATAATCAATAGATCATGGTATTCAGACAGCAGTGAAAAGGAATGAACTACATCTTGAAGGGGTCAAGAAATTTCATCCCAAAATATGACTTCTTGATATTTTGAATTAAAAGCCCTTTCAGATATTATAAAAAAGCATTGGAAGGGGCTTTCCCTGTACCTGCATAAACTGGACTGATGGATCAAAAGATCAAAAAGAACAATGGACTTCTCTTCCTCTCCCTGTTATCTCTATATATCGCAAAATGCAACCAGACCTGGCCCAAATCATTTAAAACATAATACCTGTCTCTCAGGTTAATTTAATTTGCAAAGAGACTCATTTACAAGTCAATCTGTTTCCTCCATTCATTTCTCTTCCCTAGCACCATTTGTCACCCCTAAACAGAATTACCTGTACTCCTTATTTCCCCTCCCCCCAAAAAAGACAGGTGTAAATATCTGAACTTCACTGGGATGTTGAGTAATCACTCTGTGATTCTCCCCATGTGCATGGTAAATAAACCTTTCCCCTATTAATCTGTCTTAATTGTGAATTGATCTTTCAGCGAACTTTCGGGGGAAAGGGCAAGTTTCCCCTCACCCCTACAATCTACACACAATAACATGATGACTTTCAGAAACATAAAATCCAGGTGACAAAACAAGTTATTGAAGACTACATGTTGTACATTAGCATTTTTTAATGTTCCAGTGATTTTCATTTCTAGTTCTGGTTGATGACTTCCCCAGAAAGGCCTTTATGTTTTTCACAGGTAATATGTTGAATGTGCATCACAACTTCCTTCCAAGGATCTCTAACACATCACACTTTCTTATTTAATCTAAAGTTGTGAGGTTGGTAGGAAAAGATATTTCCTAATATCTTTTAACAAATAAGAAATGTGAGGTATAGAAAGGAATTATCCAAGGATAAATGTTATTGGAAAAATAAAGCCTAAAATTCCAAATTCTTGGAGATTTTTACTGAGGGCAATTAATTTTAAGTCCACAAGCAGTAGGACAGGATAACATAGTCAAAAATGTTCTGGCTAGGAATTAGGAGAGGTGGATCCTAGTCCTGACTTCACTGTGGACAAGTCAATTCATTTCTCTGGGTCTGTTTCTGCATGTACAAAATGAGGAGGTTGATGGTTTTGAAACTGTGCTCAAAAGAGCCCTAGGCATTCTTCAGAGATGCATCTGAAACCACATGGGGAAATGAGGAGGATGGGCAGGTGGGGGGAGCAAGAGACACCTAACATTTGAGGCTCAGGGCTTCTCTCCACCTCTTCTATCTGAGCCATTGAACTTTTATCTGATTTACTTAATACATACGCTAGACTATTGCAAAAGAGTTCATTTGGAGAAGTAGCTCTGCTGATTGCAAAATCCAAGTTTGAAAAACACAGAACTAAGAAATTTGTAAGCTCTAATGGCTCGTTCTATTCTATACTTTTACTACCTTTCTCAATCAACCCATATCCCACAACCACCACCAGCAGCACTCTCTTTTATCTCACCATTGCCTTTTTCTTTGGAGAACTGAAATATCAATTGCCTCAACTTCCTATCTCAATATCAAACAACCTATTTATTACTATACCACCCTCACCTTAATACAGTCTCTGAAGAAATCTCCTAATTTCCCTGTATTTGTGAACGACACCTTCTTCTAGTCCATTGTCCTCATTGACAGCAGAGTGGTTTTTCTAATAAAGCAGAGTGAAGGAATTACAGATACACAGCTGACTTAGAGTTGAGATCATGGATACCTGTATGTCCCCTATCTGTGCTGATCATCCTCATGAATTCCCATAATCAAGGTGGGAGTTAAAGCTAATGGATCAGTGCTGTCATTAAATCCTTTTTACTTACCTTGTATAATAATAAAACAATTCTTTAGCTCCCTCCTAGTACCTTTTACCCTGAAAAACATAACCATGTAGTTACCAAAATTTCTTACTGGAACATTTCTCCTATGGTCTTTGAATATTAAGATATAGCCCATAAATTACAAATAAGTGATTACTGGATTAAAATTATAAATGAAAGACACTGAATGCCCTTCTTTCCAGGGTATCTATCTGTGAATTTCTCCAAACATAAGCTTTGGACAACTGCCACACCCCCAAAATAAGATCTGAGACCCTATATGATAATATCCTGGATCAATGCCACAGTTCCTTTGCTCCAAGCTCCAGCTACCATTGATTATTTTATTTAACAAATATTTGTTGAGTACCTGAACTGTGCTAGGTACTGTTCTGGGTATGAAAGCTACGGCTGTTAGCCAAACAATATACCCTTGTTTTTTATTCTGTTTCCCTCACAGGATTCATTCTCCACTTCTCTGTCCATTCTGTTCCCCAAGAAGTTGACCCCTAAGAACTGGTTTACCTGGATTCTTGCCAGCTGTCTTCTGCTTGGGTTTTCACAACAGGAGTCATTAGTAGGAGATTGGCGTAAAGGAAGATAGAAGAGTTGGTCATTTCTTCCCCTGCATCTCCTTACTGCCAGTGCCATGTCTCTCTCTGTCAGCAGTTGAGGCTGTCCAAGACTACATCTTCTTTCAGGCAATCCCTCCTTCCCAGCTCCAGCTCTCATTGGGCTTTAATAACATTCTTTCTTCCTCTTGCCCTTTCAGGCCTAATTTTTCAAAATACCTTATTTCCTTAGCCCTGCCCAAATTGCTGTAAGTAATCCTTCTTTAAAGTCTCCTTATTTGAACCAGGTACAATGATTTCTGCTTCCTGATGAGACCCTGAACTCATACAGTCCCCGAACTTATAGACCTCACATTCTATTGTGGTAGGGTATTAGAGGGAGGAAAGAGAGACAACATCAAATACATAATATATAATAAAATGTCATGGTAATATGTACTATGAAGAAAAAGTGAACCAGGATAAGAATGACTGGGGTGGGGTAGTTGGAGGTAGACTGTTTTAGCAGACTGTAGAAGGGAAACATATCTGAAGAAGTAACATTTTAACATAGACCTGAATAGAATGATGGTATTAATCACATGGGTATCTAGAGCATTCAGAACAGCAGAAACAGTAAATTCAAAGGCCCTGAGCTGGGAAATTACTTGGCAGTTTGGAGGAACAGCTAGAAGGTCAGTGTGGCTACTTGATCATACTGCCTTTACATTCATTCCTTCTAAAAATATTCATTCATCATCTATTATGTTTCAAGCACTGTTCTGGAGAATTGAGATGACAGCCATGGTCTCTGCCTTCATGGAGCTATCAGAAACAGTAAAGAAATCCTTCCTTCCACTTAAATTAGAAAAAAGGAAAATGTAAGCTTTAGCATTCAGATTCCTGGACAGGCAGATACTTCCATGAACCTTGTTCTAATGTTCACAAGTCAAATTCAAGATCCACTCATTCATTAACTTCCACATTCAGCACAGTCACAGGCTACTAAAATGTTTAAAGACAATTATCAAAACATATATATAAATATATATTTAATGCTATTCTAAGATAAAATTGCTACTTTATGATAGCAAAGTATGCAGTATTGGTAATCCAATTTGTAAAGGAAAAGAAGAAATTGGAGGATGACTCTTAGGGACCTAAAATTTTTTATTTTATGAAGTACAAACATAATAAAAGATACAAAAGAAGTTCCAGAACAAAAAGGTTAAAATCACATACACACACACACACATACACACACACACATATAGAATATAGAATAAAAAAGAGAAAATGGTATTGGAACAACCCCTCATATTGAAAGTGACAAATATTAGAGGGGGCCATGGAAGCCTCTGTCTCCTGATTTCATTAAGAAAAGACATCTGTCTGTCTTACATGAAATAGACATGGGTATGCATAAAGAAAACGGATTCATCAGGTTATTCATTCAGGCAAACAATATTTATTAAATACCTAATATGTGCAGACCACTCTGCACAGCCTATGGGGAGTACAAAAGATATGTGAACTACGGTGTCTGTCCTTAACATGCCTACACTCTAGTTGTAGAGATAAGACAAATACATGAAAAGAATTGACAAATGTAAGAAAAAAATATTAGTTATAATGAGGCACAATTCTAAGTTGTCTAGCTCTAAATAAACTGTCAGTCAGATAACCCATGTTTTAAGAATACTCCATTAATACTGTACTTTAGAAAAGATGGAGGTGTGTATCATGGAAGGGGTTACAGTCAGCATCACCCTCCGCAGCCATTCCATGTCATATTCCCATGAGGTTAACTTCCCCTCTACTTTGCATAAATTTTACACAGTGTCCAGAACAGAGAAGTCACTAACACATCCTTTCAGGACTTTTTAATCTGTCAGTATTGCTGCATTGATTTCAAAGACCTTTTTTTTACACATTGCTCAGCAACTAAATAGATTAAAAACATATAATGTCCCATGGAGTCCAGATTCTATCTTATCAATATCTGCAGTAACAGTGAACAATATTCAATATTGTTCACAAAGAATTACCAATTAGTTCACCCAATGGAGTACTGCAGACTAAGGCAAATAAGATTGTTAAACAACCTATGTTGGGAGAGCAACTTTCGCAATGCCTAACAGTTCTACGTGAGCACATGAGCACACTCACCCACAGCCTGTCATCTCCCGTATTATAGGTATGTGTTTTGTTTTTCATTCTATGTAGTTATTTCCTCCAAAAATTTACCTTTCTGGTTATATTTTGTTTAATCTAGGTATCCAACTGAGTAGAAGTTTCCAAAGACCACCAAATAAAGAGAGGGAAAAGGTGAGAGACTGAGAACTAAAAGTAGAACTACCATTTGACCCAGCAATCCCACTGCTGGGTATTTACCCAAAGGAAAAAAAGACATTTTATAATAAAGACATCTGCACGCGAATGTATATAGCAGCACAATTCACAATTGCAAAGATGTGGAAACAACCCAGGTGCCCATCAATACACGAGTGGATTAATAAAATGTGGTATATGTGTACCATGGACTATTACTCAGCCATAAAAAACAACAGTGAATTAACACATCTGGTATTATCCTGGATGGAGCTACAGCCCATTCTTGGAAGCAAAGTATCACAAGAATGGAAAAACAAGCACCACTGGTACTCACCATCAAATTGGTACTAACTGATGAACACTTACATCACACAGGGCAATAATATTCATCAGGCGGTGGGCAGGTGGGAGGGGGGTGGAGGGGGTGGGAAAATTCTCACCTAATGGGTGCGGGGTGCACAGTTTGGGGGATGACCACGATTGTAGCTCTGCCTTGGGCAGTGCATGGGCAATATATTTAACCAAAGTGTTGTACCCCCATAATATTATGAATTTTTTTAAAAAAAGGTGAGAGACCGGGTAACAAGGAAAAGCTAGCTAGTGACGAAATTTAAAATACATCATGAGGTGTGAATTATATATACATGGATAATCAGAAGCTGGCTGTATCTTCCAAAATTCCTTTCATTCCTGGGCTTACATAGCAGCTGTGTATTTCTGTATCCTCTTCTACTCTGTACTACCAACCGCAGTGAACCAAGGCAGTTATCATAGTGCTTTACTTGCATCAGCAGACACCATCACTATTTTTTTTTAATTTTTATTTTTAATTATTATGGGTACATAATAGTTGTGTATCTTTACAGAGTAGATGTGATGTTTTGATACAGACATACAATGTGAATTAATCAAATCAGGATAATTAGGATATCCATCACCTCAGGCATTTAACATTTCTTTCTGTTAGGAACATTCCAGTTCCATTCTTCTAGTTATTTAAAGGTATAGCCTAACTTATTGTTGATTATAGTCACTTTGTTGTGCTGTCAAATATTGTTCATTCTATCTAACTATCTAACTATATTTTTGTACCCATTAACCATTCCCACTTTATCTCCCCCTCCCCATTACCCTTTCCAGCCTCTGACACACTCTCTGTCTCCATGAGATCTATTGTTTTTAATATTTAGCTCCCACATATAAGTGAGAACATGTGAGATTTGTCTTTCTGTGCTTGGCTTCTTTCACTTAACATAATGTTCTCCAGTTCCATCCATGTTGTTGTAAATGGCAGGATTTCATTCTTTTTTGTGGCTGTATAATATTCCATTAGCATAACTAATTATCTGAAAAATCTGGACCTAGCTTAGTCATAACCTCTTAGGTTAGAGATTATTTACCATATTTCAGACATGATCTCTTTAAGGTATACTATTTCTAAGGCTTGAAGCCTTCATTGCTGCATTATCAAAGTTCTTTAAAAATAAATTCTTATCTCCATGTTTCAATCCACCAATTCTAACCTATGATTTACATAATAAAAATTGCCAAGGTGCACAAATCCCAGAGCTCCTCTATGATGTCTCTACCAAGGAAAAATAGCAAAAAAGATTTCCACACTTTTTATTAAATATCAAACAAATAGTTATTGAAGTACCCCTTACCAATATAGGAGCTACCCAAGAACATTTATGAACACACTACACTAATCATTTCTATTAAGCACCTATCATGTACATAGCAGTTTTCCAGACACTATAGAAGATGCAAAACATAAAAGTGAGAGAGAGAATTCCTGCTCTGCATAAGGTTATTATTTAGAATGAGATCTAAGATGGACACATGTAAAAGAAAAGAATAAAAATGTCTGATAATACACTCCACATTGTATATAAAATTCCTCAGAATGCAAATAAACAGAGAAATCAAGTGAGATAAAGATAATTAGAGAAAACTCCTTGAAGTAGATGACTGTTGAACTGACTTTTTCCTTATTTGAGAAAATCTGGCCCAACAGTTTTTGAAAAAGTAAACTTTCAGCTTGATGTGATTTGGGAACTGGATGAAAACAATTGAATCTGTTCTTTTATAAGAAAAAAGAGAGGCAGAAGAGATCCATCACCTCTGCAGGGGGAAGAAAAACTATACTTCACCTTTAAACACCCTCCTCTTCTCCAGAATATGATTCATATCTTCCACCACGGAACAGTCTGTTTTGCCTTGCATTGTTCTACTGAATGATAGAGTAAGATGATAGAGCATTTCATCTGAGGATGCAAAACAGCGACAGGTTAGATTATACATTGAGGTTATTGGGATACAAATGGGATTGTTCAGGGCACTCTTTTCAGGAAAAGAAAACTGATGATCCTCTATATTTCTTGTAGGAAGCAGCAGTTTTGAACACATAAGTCTTAGCCAGCCCTAGTCAAAAGACACAGGGTCCCATTATAAAAAAAAAAAAAAAAAGTTTCTTTCCTAGCTCTTCTGGGGTCTATTAACAAAGAAGATTCACCTCTGGCCTCAGCACATTGCTCTACTCTGAAGGTCTTTGAAAAATTATTCTGCATGATATTCTTGACTTTTCACAGAGGAAGAAATCACGTAGCTGATCTGACCAACTGTCTAATAATTAGAGCTGACCTGTTAGTCACTATAAGATATGATTATGTCCAAAGGAATAGTTACCTTTCTGACAAACAATGACAATCTGCATTTATTTGAAATCGGAGCCATAAATCTGCTGTCTTTGGTATTACAGTGAGATTTTTCTTTGCTCCATCTTTATCCAGAGCCAGATTTCCCAAATTTAGAGAGAAGCTTAGACTCTGAGCCAAAATATTGTTTTTGAATTGCCAGAAGCTGCCTGTTAATTTTTCCCATGCTCTTATAAATTCAATTAAAAGCTGAAGCTTAGATCAAATTAAAATGACTTGCTTCATTATCAAACATCCAGCCATCCAGCTGTTCACAATATTAACGTCAATACATTTCATGTACAATAGTGTTTTCTACTGTTCTCTGTAGGTTCTCTCACGTCTGTAGTCAATTAATTACTTGTTATGTATGTGCTTATGGCAGCCTGGTTTCCTGTTTCCACTACTTCTTCCGCTCCCACAAAGCCTTACAACACTTAAATCCTGACATTCATGAATCATAACTAAATGCAATATCCTTTCTTTTCTTTTCTCCGGAAACAGGTCTCGTACTAGAAGGGAGAGAAGTCTAACGTCTCTAAAAAGCTTAAATAGAATTCTTCTCCATTATCAAACATTATGATCATAATCCATCTACCAATATATGTCTATATGGCAGATATTTGGCATTTTGACAAAAAATAAGGCACCAAATGTGAATGAAGGAGATGACAAGATATGTTGCTTCCTTTAGCTGAAGATTTAAAAGAAGTAGATATGATTGCACTAGTATTTGTTTTTATTTTCAGAATGATTAAAAATAAGTACTTTGATATCCGAAGACATATATACCTGGTAGAAAGGGCTGTCCCATTCAGTCAGTAACCAGTAATCATTATTAATGCATAGTAAAGTGCTATTGCTGAGACAGATCCATGTAGGTGAGAAAGTTAGTCAAAAAGGAGTGAAATTATTATATTCCTAACAAACACGCAAACCAGATTCAATGGTCAGCAAAATTCAATGAGATGAACAAAGTATCTCTTGAAAACTGAGCACAATTTCAACTGCTTCTCTCCTTCATAATAATCCCTTCCTGAATTGCTGTATTTCTGTAGCTTTCTGGATCACCTGAGTCCTTCTGAGTCTGCCCCAGGATTTTAGGCTATCTTTAGTACCTGTTTCATACTAACAAATATTATTCCTACCCCAACAGCTGCACACCTACACATATACCAGCCTCAGTCATTACTTGTTTCGCTACATCAATGTTATGCCCATTCCAAACCACCCATATATATTCACACTCAACAGAGATCAAATTAGGAAGAAACCAGGAAAGGGACGTTTCAGACAAGGGGAATAGCAGGAGCAGAGGCATGAAGCACAAAATATCGTGCAACGTGCAGAGAACTACAGTCATTGCCACAAGAAGTGCAAGTTGAGCTTCATCAAGGGAAAGGGCATCTTTGTTGCTTCCAGTTATGTGTCACATGATCAAAAGTCCAGGTTACATGAATATTTTATGTCAGTGAGTAAATGAGTCCACGATTGGCACATGAGTATTAAAGATGACTAATATATGAGTTAAATGAGTGTAAAGTTTTATCCATACTTAATTGCCCTTTCATCAATACACTTTCATAATGTCCCAGGTTCAACATATAATGCCAGTGTTGAACTTGTAAGTTCAAAATTATGTTAATTGATAGTGTTCATCTTTTATTTATTAATGCCCCAAGCTTTCTAATATTGTGTTTCTCAAAGTATAAGCTATAGACACCTATGTCAGAAACTTCACCTGGTGAACATAGATTCCTGGAACTCAAGTCAGATCTGTGGAATCACAGTAGAGCCCAGGAATCTGCATTTTGACAAACATCCCTGGCTGATTCAGATGCACAATGAAGTGCAACCATTTCATTAACATGACACCTGTCTGTGGTGAGTTACACAAGAGTAATCGCTGATGGAAGTTTTCTGCATGCTGGCTCACTTCTGGCTGAAACTCATGTTAGCATTTGCCAAGGCACATTCCTTAGAGCCCTACTTGCTGAGGATGCTGTAGAAAAAGATTTCTGTGGTCAAATACATCTGTGACACCACCAAATTGCATATTCCTCTTAGAGAGTCCCAGTAAATATTAACATGTTAAAGGTTCTGGCAAGTCCTGCATTAAAAGAAAAACGTGTTTCACCCAGTATTTCTCTAACTTATTTGACTATGAAACCCTTTAGTCTCCTAACCTATCCACATGCTATGGAATGAGTACATTAATATGACTATATTTGGAAATTAATGCTCTAATGGTTCATTGTTAAATGTGGTATTGGCATTTCTTTATCAGATTATTGAATTATTTTTCCATTTCTAGTTTATTAAGGTTTTTTTTAAAAAGTCAGGGATATACACAACAGAACAACTGATTGTGGTAAAGTGTAAATACACTGATGGAAAAAATAAAATCACATTGAGATTCCATGTTTTTTTGAAGAAATCTTTCAATTTATTAATGTTGTTATTTATGATCTAAATATCTATAATAATAAGAAATCCACCATCAAAACTTGGTTGAAAAATTGTGAGTCATAAAATGGAGCAAAATATAGCTCAGTTCTCCTGTTAGATTGTTAAAAAATTTGTTTCATAACTAATTGTGAAATGATTTGGAGACACTAGCAGAGCAAATGTGACTTTTGAAGCAACCTTTAGCAGTCATAACACAGATTCTGTTTTCAATGACTTCCTCATTAACATGACATCTCCCTTCTTATTGCACATATGCACTCTCCATTATCTGGCAGCAGATTCACTGCAGTGTGGATTTATTTGGGAGATTCTGAGCACATCTTCCCCTCACACCAGACTGCTGAGCAGCCCCCCTGACCCTGGCACACTTGGAAACACACTAAGGACATCTGAATCTGCCTGCTTTCATTTTACCCAAGCAGCTTTCCTTCCAATTATTTACAAATTACAGCCAAGAGAACAAACTTTCACCTTTATAAAGATAATATTTCCAGAATGTACAGTTTACAACGTTTACTTATTAGTTCACTTTTGACCCTACTGATACCACTCTTACTTGTTTCTCCATCATAACTTCCCTATTACTTTGGGAACCCATAACTTCTCTATAGAGTTTTAAATAAAATCAAGCCCATTTAGGGAAGTACAGACTTGGAATCTTTTTAAAGCTGGGAATGAGTATGATACAAACAATAATAATATAAGGTAGAAATCATTTGCTTTAAAGACTAAATCAAATATTATAGACTGTCCCATTGTGAAGAGCAGTTTAACACAGAATTAGCAATCAAGGCTTTTTGCCAGCCTCCTTAGCAGCTGTTAAAACTTGTTTGGAACCTTAGCATGAGAAAAGCTGCAACAACTGTAAACTACAGTGGTTCATCTGAAATACATTTATAGTTATGAAAAGCACAGCAAAACATCTGCAAAGGAAAGACAGCACAAGGGGGGTAGAAGGGCAAGTTAGTAAAGCTTCCCAGAATTATCTCAGGGCCTGTCAGGGAAGGTTAAAAAAGAGGCTTCCCCAACAGCTGCCAGGGACAGAACTGGAGCTGCCAAGAGTTAAGGGAATCAAACAAAGGGTGGAAGGAGCCAAGGAATTTCTATCTCTTAGGCTCAGAGAGAGGAAATGCACCAGGGTGTAGAAAGACACTAACCTCCTAAGTAGAGGAATATAGGAAGAAAGGGGATGCACTGTGCCATATATGATAGCATAATCTGTACACGAGACAATATATTCCATGTCAGGCAAAGTGCTCATTCCAGTAATTACCAAAGAGTGGCTTCTAAACAGCAACTTTAGATGGCATGAAACTGAATTTCAACACACACTAATAAATCAGGAGCTTGATCAGAAGGATTCAAAAATGCATCTTCAAAAGAAAATAAAAAGTATAAGTGCAAAGTCAAAGAAGACAGTATGGAGAATCCCAAGTAATTAACACTGTTAAAGATTGACATACATTTGAGTCAAGTTCACAATAAATTCAGAAAAATGTATTCAGGAATTTAAGAAGACATCCACTGTTACCAATGGGCTATTTTTGCCTCAGTTTATATTAGCCAGGTGGTTTATCCTCTCTCACTCCTCATTCTTGTAATCTTCTAAGTCATTCATAGGCCAAATATATGCTAGGTGGAAATTTCCTGAGATTTATGTAGAAAAGTTTCATAATAATGTGTAAATATGTGTTGATTATCTTTCCATCATTAAGTGTTTGGTGGTAACTTTAGACCTACTGTAGAAATAATGTATAGAATGTTCAATGCATTTGTTCTCTGAGGAGTTATAAATCTAAGATTGCACTGGATAGCTGCCACTGTCTTCTACTGTATTACAAGACAGGGTTGGTAACTGCTGTGCATTTTAAAGATTGTTTTGTTGTCAAAAAAGCTGGATAACTGGACATTAGAAAGCTTACTTAAGGCCACACTTCTTGAAGTCAACAAAACATGGAAATATTTTTAAGGTCCAATATAGTTCACATTACTTTCTAAATCTTGATATTGGATAAATCTGGACTACTAACTAAATAAATATGTTGAACAATAATCTTAATAGGGTGGTGATAATATGTTAACAGAATATTTATCCAAGAAGAAGTCAGAACAAGGTAAAAACCTTTGTGTTATGCATTTCTCTTATCTTTTTATAGAGAATATGTCTTAGAGATGTTCATCCCGTATCTACATAATAGTTTCCTTAACATTAGGTCTCCTACACTCCAACTTCCTCCATAGCCAGGTCAATCTACTACCATCACCAAAACTTCTCATAGTCAATGTTATCTCTATACCCTCACACATGAGGTCTCCCCACTTTAAATATTCTTACAGTGCCTCCTCAACCAATCCCCAAATCTTCCAATTCCTTTATATGTCAGCTCAATTGTCATACACTTTATCAAGACTTCTGACTAGTCCCAGCCTATACTTAACTCTCCACAACTCTGAATTCCTCCAGCACTTATCAATAGTTTATATCACAAGATCATAATCTCATTCATACATAGGAATTATTCTCTGGGAATGATGTAAAATATAAGGCTTGTTTTCACAACTAGATCTCAAAGTCCTTGAGAAGAGGACTCAAACAGTACTTTTGATCTCCCATAATATCTACTACAGCAGTACTATCATTCAGCCAAAAGGACTTACCAGGCATCTTTTTGTGCTCTTGGCACTGTACAGTGCATTATAAAAGTGAGTAAAGATTATTGTCTATGCACAGAGTATATTGTGAATAAATGTTTCTTCTACAGATGAGTAAATACAGTAATGGATTGTGTTTAGCCACACTGTGGATCCTTCTTGGATTTGGGTATCTTTTCCTTCGGCTCTAGAATTTCTATGGATGGGCCTCCTTTCTAAGCATATTCTTTTCAATACAACCTTGAATTCCTAGGCTCAAGCGTTCCTCCCACCTCAGCCTCCTGAGTAGCTGGGACTACAAGCGTGTGCCACCATGCCCAACTATTTTTTTTTTAATTTTTTGTAGAGACAGGGTCTCACTATGTTGCCCAGGCTGGTCTTGAACTCCTGGCCTCAAGCGATCCTTCCACCTCAGCCTCCCAAAATACTGGGATTAGAGGCATGAGCCACTGCTCCCAGACATCAATACATCTTCTAATGCAAACAGAAATTTGCAACTCCTACCTACCATTAAATTAGTAACATTTAAGTTCAACAATTATTAGCACTTCATATACATGGGTGACACCTGGGTCAAATAATAAGTAAACTCTGCTCTTCAGAGCAATGTGACTACAATGGCACTGGACTAACAGTCAGGAATCTGGGCTTTATCATGAGTTTGTTCTGTGATATTGGACAGGTCACTGGGCTGCTTTAGATTTGTTTTCTCATATGTTCATCCTCTCAACCATTGCTTCTCAATGTGTGGTCCACAGACCAGCTGCATGGGCATCACCTAGGAGCCTATTCGAAATGCAGAATCTCAGGCCCCACCCTAGACCTACTGAATTATTTAATAGATTCTACATTTTAACAGAATCTCCCAGCTGATCTGTATACATATTAAAGTTTGAGAAGCACTGCCCTGGACTAAGAAATTTTTGAGGACAGACTATATCTTATTCACCATTGTATCCCCTAACATCTATTATTGAGCCTAGCACATAGTAGGCATTCAATAATTTGCCTAAAGAAGAAATGAAAATGTCAAAAGAAAGGGCTAAGATTGATTGTTACTCTGGTCCTTTCCAAGTCTAATACTCTATAATTATAGGCCAAGCCCAAATTGGTTGATTTCAACATAGGCAAATTGGACTTAAGACTAAATCTTGCCTGGTGGCTAATGTCTCTGGCCTAGTTTTCCATTTCATCAGTGATAAAGTATATACCAACTTGTAGCACAGTATTTTTAATTAAATCAGATGGAAAAGACTGGAGACTAAAAGGGGGGTGTGTGTGTATGTGTGTGTGTGTTCCTTCCATAATCACTATTTATATGTACTCTCTGAGATCCTGGATCTTGGCATTAAAAATGTTCAATAAGTTTTTAGAAGTGGGGAAAAAAGTTGCCCTGGTCAGCTGTTTTTATAGCTCCTGTCTACCAGCTGGCTTTAAATAATAACAAGAGAAAGAAAATGTATACCATTATTTACAGATACTGTCAAACCTTGTGCACTGAATTTCTTGCCCCACTTCCACTACTTGTCTCTTGCTTTCAGAGATTTTAAATAATCTCATACCCACTCTTGGGCTTCTGACTGTCCCAACTCACTTGGCTTTCATTTTTCCCTAAATATAAATCGCATAAGCTTGTATCCTCTCTAACAAGACACAGTTATTTCAGTAACATTCTAAGAAAGAACAAAAATGCAGAAGTATTTGCATTGTAATAACATCTGCTAATATGCCTCTGCCATTGCAGTTTGAAAATATAGGTTTTGTTATCCAATTACCAATAATGCTGAACAGGAAATATCTATATCTGGGAACACTGGGCATAGATTTGCATGCGTCCAAAACACATAAAGATTTTCACTTATTTCTGCAAAATCCTGGTAAATTAATCTACTTTAATTCTTAGTTGTATTTATTGGATAAATTGATTCCTTACACAAATGAATGTAAATGTGCTTCTTACATAATTTCCATAACTAATTATGGTGACTTTCTGAAAATTTCCAACAAATTCTCAGCCTTTGACTTTCTGAATTTTCTAACCCCTTATTATTTCTGAAATGAGGGAACAGCCCACCTGTGTAGATCTGTAGGAACACCTGGTGTCATGAGCATCTATGGCAATAGAAGCAGAGTAATGGAAATGGCCAAAAAAAATGTTTTAAAGCTTTGTATATGTCCTACACCAAAACTCTGGTGCTGCTTCAGAGCATAAGGCTGAGAGTCAGGATGTGGCAAGAAGACAATATTTCTGTAAGATGAGGCTTTATGTTTCTGTCTCTGTCAAAAAAAAATGGAATTATGAGATGAACTACCTTGTTCCCTACTACTCTTCTAAATGGTCTTAACATTTGTAATACAAGTCCCTCAACTGTTAATCTCTAATATTATTATAAATATTCCCATAAGTGACCTTTCTAAAAGAATGGCTAAGAATTGATCCCTGATATCAGAACGCTAATATATCTATCATGGATAAAAATAATGATGTTTGTTTATTACTACTAAAATTTAGATAGAATCTATGCTAGAATGTGTAACAGCTTATAGTTAAAAACGTTCCTGGGGGAAAGATATGACCTAGAGTGCCAAAAATGAACTTGAAACCTGGCTAAAAAGCAGACCACCTAATTCCACACATATCATCATTCACACATTTTGACTCAGTTAATGTCTTAGTTCGGGCTGCTATAACAGAATATCATAGACTGGGTGACTTCAGCAACGAACATTTATTTCTCACAGTTCTGGAGGCTGGAAAGTACAAGAGCAGGGTGCCAGCATGGTCAGTTCTGGTGAGGGCCCACTTCCTGGTTTGCAAACAGCCACTTTCTCACTATTTCCTTCCACGGCAGAGAGGAGAGGAAGAGAGAGATCCTATGTCTCCTCTTCTTTTTATAAGGACACTAATTCCATTCATGAGATCTGCATCCTCATGACTTAATCACTTCCCAAAAGCCCCACCTCCAAATACCATCACACTGGGATTAGGGTTTCAACATATTAATTTGGGGTTGGGGGGATGGGGCAGGGGGAACACAAACATTCAGACCATTGCAGTTAATAATGAGCATAACCAGAATGATTGAAGAGTCTGACTTCCCCCAATTCAACCCTTGAAATGCTTCTGAGATACACATAAACACACACAAAAATCCAACAGCTCTGAAAACCCAGTCATTCACCCAGGAAACATTAGTTGCCCTGAGTCATTCAAGTACAGTTTTCCTGAAAAGAGATTAATTTTATGTGGTAGCTTAGTTCTCTGTGGCATTCCCCCTCCCAGAAATCAAACCCCAGAACTCACTAGTAGCCAAAGATCTTAAAAATTGCCTGGCATGTTCTAAAATCTAATTGACCCTGTTTAAGTACAACCCTGACAAGAGATATGAAACTGGATGTGCTGGTTTCCTAGAGCTGCTGTAAAGAAAGAACCAGAAACAGGGTGGCTCAAAACCACAGAATCTTATTCTCTCACAATTCTAGAGACTAGAAGTCTGAAATCAAGGTATTGGCAGGGCCATGCTCCCTCCAGAGCCTCTAGGGGTAGATCCTTCCTTCCTTCCTTCTTCCAGCTTGTGGTAGCCCCAAGCTTTCCTTGATTTGTGGCAGCATAACCCCAATCGCTGCCTCTGTCTTCCCATGGCCATCTTCCCTCTGTGTCTGCCCGTATCTAAATTGCCCTCATCTTATGAGGACACCAGTCACATCGGATTAGGGTCCACTCTCATCCAGTATGACCTCATCTTTACCTGATTACATCTGCAAAGAACCTGTTTCTAAAGCAGGTCACATTCACAAGTACTGGAGACTAGGATTTCAATGTATCTTTTGTGGGGGCACAATTCAACCCGTAACACTGGGCAAAATTATGTCTGGGCCCTTGGACTCTATCTTTCCTTAACTCTTCTGTTCAAATGCTGAATAAGAAATCCAGTTACATTCTATATTATTAATTTTGCTACATTATTTATAAAACTCTGACTAAATGTGACACACAATAAATTCAAGTACAGAGATTCAATTTTTATATCACTTTTTAAGTATCTTCCAGATCCCACACTGGATAAATACATATCTCAGAACTAGAATCAAGCACACAGTCATTAAAGACCAAAACCACAGATGTCACAGGCTCCATGTGGTCAATGCCTTTAAGCAGACAGTCTGCTACAATCTGTACCAACTGACACTTCCAGGTGGTGTACAAGAGAAGCCCCAGGGAGGCTGCATTGCTTCAATCTAGCCACAGGGTAATATACATTACAGAAATCAACTTTTCAAAAATTCCCCCACCCCAGGTGATCTAGGTGCTTCTTAATTGCCTTCCTTCTTCCCCTGAAATTTATCCTGGGGAAAAGTGAGTACATAACTTCTTTTATTTGATGAGACTCTAATATTTATGTAGATGCTGATGTTGGATAAAATCACTGCCCCTACTATAGAATGACAACCAATCACAGTGGCAGGATTGTGTAGAGGTGTCTTAAGGAAAGTACAACGCTAGGACAAGCACTAGTATAGTCCAGTGATATACTTCTGTAAAAGAAAATGATGAGTCAATTTGACACCGCCAGAATAATCCTTTTCTAGAAGCATTTTTGGAATATTTTGCTGCTAGATCTGATTAACCTAAATGCAAAACAAAATGAGCAGATGGCTACGACATTTGCTATCTCATAGGAAGCAATAGTGTACCAGGTCCCTTGCATCTAAGTCTTTCTGGGCCTTTTAACTCTCAAATCTCAGTTCAATGCTGCTCCACACTCTGAGATCGATTATGTTCCTAGGCAGGAGGAAGCTAGGAAGCCCTAGGCCAGCCAGTAGCTGAATCAAGCTGCCTTGCTGGTGTTCTCATGCTGACCTGTACTGTTTTTTGTGTATCAGATTCTAATATGTGGCCTAATACCTATAACTAGATCTTGGCCTTCTGCCTCTGTATCTAAGTCTCTGCCTTGGTTTCTACATCATTCCTCCAAGTCTAGGATTATGACTGATCACTGAGTCTTGACAGAATCTCGGATCCATCCTAAATCCCAGTTCCTATTGCTGGCTTCCTGATGCCCTCTGAAGGTCTACCTGACGCCAATGGCTGCTGTTCATGTCTGCATTGTTTGTCAAATCTTGGTGGCAGACTTCCTTGGATCTCATCTTAAAGTCTCATATCCCATATTCCTGTCCCACCCTTCTAGTAATCAGTTAGGTATGGGTTCCAGTCACCTTGGTCTGACCCATTCTAAACTCCATTTGTGATTTGGGATAATAATTCATTAAAAGTGATAACCCTGAATAAGCAATCAGTCAAAATATAAGCACCCCATAGAAATATTAAGTGGAGTCATATGTTAATTTGCTTCAGAGATTAACTGGGATAACAGTGATATTGTCTACTATTATTTATATTGTATATTTGAGGGTTTCGGATTTCTCTTTCTTCTCAGCTGATCTAGATGTTTCTTATTTTCCATCTTTTTCTTCCTTCTAATAATGAGTATAGGATCAGGCTTGTGTTTATATATTTATTAGGATCCTTCATTTAAAAAAATTTTCAAGCTTAAATCTTCACGGGATGGCTCTGATTTTATACAGGGTTTCACACTGATGTTGGAAGCTATTTAAAATTTGATTATAGCTCTCAGAGCCATCAGATGAAGCATTTACTTAATAGGAAACCCCCTGTTATGGACTAGATTGTGTCCTTCAAATTTCATATGTTGAAGTCCTAACCCTCAGTATCTCAGATGTGACTATATTTGGAAATAGAACCTTTAAAGAGGTAATTAAGGTTAAATGAGGTCATACGGGTGGGCTTTAATCCAATATGACTGGTGTCCTTATAAGAGGAAGAAACACCAGGACAAGCATGCACAGAGAAAACACCTTGTGAGTACAGCAAGGCGGTGGCCATCTACAAACCAAGGAGAGAGGACTCAGGAGAAACTAACCTTGGTGACACCTTGATCTTGGGCTTCTACCCTCCAGACGGTAAGAGAATAAGATTCTGTGTTTTTAAGCCACTCACTTTGTGGTACTTTATAATAGCAGCCCTAGCAAACTAATACGCCCCCTTTAAGGTCACAAACTCTCCCATCACGAACAAAGAAAAAAGAAGATGATCTCTGACACTTTGTTAATACCTTTTTCTTGGTATTTGATGCTATCCTGGAAAGCCATAAGCCTCTACAATTTGTATTAAGAATGATATATTCTAACAATAATTGTCAAACACTAGTTACAGCTGAAAGTTTTAGAGAGTTGATTAACAGTCAGGAAACCTGATTGTAACCTATTTAGCCAATTTATTAGTCATGAGACCTTGCACAGCTCACCTAATCCCTTTGAACTTTGGTTTATTTAAATATAAGGGGATAACAAGCCCTGTCTTGACCACCACAAAAAGTGTTATGATGATCAAAGTGATAGGGTTTAAAAGTATTTTTAAAGTTGCAAAGCTCTGTTCAAATATAAGGACTTCATTTTAGTAAAGGGCAGAGATTACTGAACATTTATAAAGGAGTCTTTTTTCCTCCTATGTTCATCAAGTGTCAAAGAATAACTATGAGGTGATAAATTGTACACACAACAAAAACTGCAAGGGAGAACAGACCCAAGAAGCCCATAGTGTTGTGATATACTTCAGTAGTTAAAAGTACTTGCTTTGGCACAGAAAAGCCTGGTCTAAGCTCTGCCACTTACTCTTTGACTAATGCAACTCTTTAAGCTTTAGTTTCTCCATCTATAAAATGGAGAAAATAATAAAATTTCCTTATAAGTTATTTACCATATTAATTGAGATAATAATAAACATAAAGGAGTTAACACATCAGCACAATATATGGCACATGGTAAGCACCCAGTGAATGTTATTATCCTTATCATTGACAACATTATTCTTATTACTAAGAACCTAGACGTTATTCAAGAGACTGTGAGTGCTCTCACCCTTTCCCAAACCACAATTGCACGATATCTTAACACCCTCAACCCTCACAGATAAGCCTTGCCGAATAACTAAAGAAATGCAAAACTAAGAATGTGATCATGGAAAGAAAGCTGGTTCGAAAGTAAAAAAAAAAAAAAAAAAAAAAAAAAAACCCACATGTGGTTTTAATTTTCCTGGAAGAGAAGCCAAAGTCTGAATTTATAGTGTCAGGCCAAATTGAACGATACAAGTCGACTTTGGATTCTACATTAGCAGGGCCAGGTGGTCAGGCATAAATGGCAGTGAATCTGATTCAGACGGTCACAGGTCAGCATTCGAGCTTTGAGGTTCAAACTGGGTTTAAAAAAGGAAACAGCAGAATTTAGGACTGGAAATAAGGAAACGGAGAACATATGGGGCAGTTCACACAGAAGCATAGCTGGGGTAGGACACAAAAGGTGCCTATCTGACAGGCTGCTCTCTGTTCCGGACTTAAGCATCCTTGTGAGTATGACTGATTAAGGACCACCGGAGTATGTGATATTGGTGAATCAGGCAGTGTTCTCTGGATACTGGTGACTACAGAAGAGGTTCTTGATCCCTAGGTAGACCTAAGAGTTCTAAAAACCCCCTTATCTATTTTTACATGTGCACATGAGTCTGAAAAGTCAACCTGTAGATATCTAGCCAGTGTGTTGACCGAGCATAGCAGTGGGAATTGCCTTGAGGTCCTAGACTATCTGCATTTTGATCTTGCTTTTTATCTTGCTTTTGATTTTATCTTAATTGTATATATTTAAGGTATACAACATAATATTTGATACACTTATCATGATATACGTTACGTAATGATTACTACAGCCAAACAAATGAGCATACGCATCATCTCATATAGCTACCTTTCTTTTTACAGATATTCTTTTCTGTTTTTGTTAGGGTTGGCTAGGGGAGAGGATATGCTGGAAAGGAAAAGAGAGGCCTTGGTGGGGATAAAGAGTGACACATATAGGGTTTATCGTGTGCTGTTCTTTGCACATGATTATCTTATTTAATCTTCCCAGCATCCCTGTGAGGTAGATATTACTATCTTTATTTTCCAGGTGGTAATCTGAGGCACCTCGAGTAACCAGAATGTGGTAAATCCAAGATTCAAAACTAAGCAGTTGATCTCCAATTTCCCTAGCACCGATACTGAGCATCTATTAGTGCATCAATAAATATTTGAATAAGTAAATGTTGAATGTCATAAAGGTTGTAATTGTATGTGTGCACCTGATTCTCTTAGATTGTAAGTATACTGGCTATAAAGAAGTGTTTTCTACAGTTCTTACTACATCTTCCCCCACAGTCAGTGCTTACAGATAATTAGTACTGACGGTGGAAGTAAGAATTAGATTCGATGACTGATAGTTCACACTTAGCATGTTCACAACAGCACTTTTTATTTTATTCCCCAACCTTACCCTACCTTCAGCCTTTCTGACCTCAGTAATCCTGTTGAGGATTGGAAAAACAAGCACCACTGGTACTCACCATCAAACTGGTACTAACTGATGAACACTTACATCACACAGGGCAATAACATTCATCAGAGGGCGGGCGGGCGGGAGGGGGGTGGAAGGGATGGGAAAAACTCTCACTGAATGGATGCAGAGAGCACAGTTTGGGGGATGACCACGATTGTGGCTCTGACACGGGCAGAACAGGGGCAATGTGTATGGCCAAAGTGTTGTACCCCCATGATATTCTGAAATTTAAAAAATAAATTAAAAAAAAATAATAATCCTGTTGACTTTATCTTCAAAATATTTGCAGAATCCGACAACTTCTTACTACTCCCACTGTCAACGATCTTGTGGATTACTGCAAGAACTGGCCCCCCTGATTCTGCCTTGGCCTCTTTTCAGCAGCCAGAGCTATCCTATTAATAACCTAAGTCAGATCATGTCTTTCCCCTGCTCATTTCAATGACTCCCATCTCAGAGTAAAAGACAAAGACCTTACAATGGCCTACAAGGCTCTACAGGATCTACTACCTCCTTCCCAACCCTATTACCTCCCTGACCACATGCTCGAAGTTTCTGTCTCTCCCATGCTCACTGCACTGCAGCCACCCTGGCCTCTGTGCTGTGCCTCTAACTGATGAGAAATGCTTCCCACATAAGGACTGTTTCTCCCCCTGCAATTTCTCTTCCCCCATACCTGTATGGTCCACTCCTCACTCCTTGAAGTCTTTGCTTGTATGTCACCTCAGTGAGGTACATCTTGACCGCCCTCTTTAAAATTGCACCCTCCTCCCGCACTCCAGATACCTTTGCCCTGCTTTACTTATTTTTTCTGAAGCTGTTAGCTTTAGGACATACAATACAATTTTCTGATGCGTTATGTTTACCATCCCTCTCCCTTCACAAGGACGTTAACTCCACAAGGGCAGGTCTTTTTGTCTGCCTGTGTTGTACACTGATGTGTCCCAAGAACCTAGAAGAGTACCTGGCCAAGAGTTAGCACTCAATTAATATATGCCTGTTGAACTAGATGGGAGATTCTTATGTGGAATATTGATGAATAGGCCTCAGGTTAAAGACAATCTATGTGGTTATACTTATAGCAATATTTCAAGATAATTTGGCTCAATGATAGCTGTTCAGGTAGGTAAATACCACCATGACTACCCCACCACTACTCCACCACCACCTCCAAAGTTTGTTCAAAGCTAATATAGGTATATTCACACTCTACTGGTATATTCTATTACATTCAACAAGACTTATGGTATACACAAAGCAAACCCACCATCCAGAACAAAATGTAAACCATCACACAAAAATGTCAAAATGAAATAGTACTTCTAAAAGTCTGCCCTGCAAATGAGCACATGAAAATGGACTGTTCCAAATGTTAATAGTAAAACTGATAAATTTATAGAAACAAGAGATTTGCTAAACTCATATAAACATTTCTTTAATTTGAGATTTTTGCATTTATTTTTTCATTGTTGGTAAAAAACTAAATCACAGCTAAGTGGCATAACATGTTCCATAAAACATTTCCATTTGCAATCAATTAAAAATACCATTTATTATGCAGAAATAGTTTATGCACATTGTAGAAAATTAGAAAATACAAGTAAGCAAAAACTTAAAAACTAATCTTTCACATCGCCACCTCCAGAGATCCCCTAAGTTAACTCCGTAGTGAATATGCTTCTTAACTTTTTTATGCAGGTATATACACAATATGTGGGTTTATGTATTTTTGACAAAAATAAGATTATACTCTTTAGCACCTGCTTTTCTTAAGTCAATGATCAGCACCTTTCCATTTCAGGAAAATTTCATCTTATCTAGTACCCAAACCACATTGAAATTTTCCCCCCAATTGAATGAAAAATGTAACTTACAGCTAGTTTGCCAAAAACAGTATTCAATCCAGGACAATGCAGTGAAAAATCATTTTTAAAGTAATAGCATCCCAAAAGTCTTTAATCACATTATTTTATTTTGTAAAAAATTCCAACCCAAAACACTCTCTTATCTGAAAATACTTATTTTTAATACTGCATTTATCTGCACGTGATTTAAATTCTATTCAGTATAAATTCATCAGTGATTTTTTGGCTAAAATTGTGTCCTAAAACAACAAATGTTGGCGGGGATGCAGACAGATAGGAACACTCATACACTTCTGGTGGGACTGCAAATTAGTACAACCTCTATGGAAAGTAATATGGAGATACCTCAAAGAACTAAAAGTAGAACTACCATTTGATCCAGCAATCCCACTGCTGGGTATTTGCCCAAAGGGAAAAAAGACATTCTATAATAAAGACATCTGCACGCGAATGTTTATAGCAGCACAATTCACAATTGCAAAGATGTGGAAATGACCCAGGTGCCCATCAATACACGAGTGGATCAATAAAATGTGGTATATGTATACCATGGAGTATTACTCAGCAATAAAAACAATGGTGAATTAACACATCTGGCATTATCCTGGATGAAGCTAGAGCCCATTCTTCAAAGCGAAGTGTCACAAGAATGGGAAAACAAGCACCACTGGTACTCACCATCAAATTGGTACTAACTGATCAATACTTATGTCACACATGGCAATAATATTCATCAGGGGGTGGGCAGGCAGGAGGGGGGTGGAGAGGATGGGAAAACTCTCACTGAATGGGTGTGGGGTGCACAGTTTGGGGGATGTCCAAGATCGTAGCTCTGACATGGGCAGTGCATGGGCAATATATATAACCAAAGTGTTGTACCCCCATAATATTCTGAAATAAAAGGAAAAAAAAGAAAAATAAATAAAAAGCCAAGATCTTCAAATATTAAAATATGAGAAAACTTTAATTATAAGAAACAGCTTTAGATCATTGTAACTGTTCAAAAAATATACAGTACCATAGGACACTTGCTTTTACTATGTTTTTATTGGCATGGTCATTACTCATCTGAAACTGATTTTTTTAAACTACTTTTTCTCTTTTTACCATATGATAAACTACTTGTACTCTGTTGCATTTTATTCAGCTTTTTCAGTCATAAAAGTGAAACTTATTTCTGTTACTCTTAGTCATAATAAGAGGTTATGTGATAAAATGACAAGGACCCTAGTATTAATGGAAAACATAAATTGCTTATATGCAACAACTCTTTTTCTTCAATATCCTTTAAATTTCAATTTATATTGTCCTTAAAAGTAGTTAATAGAAGACTTTTCATGGTGATTTTCTGAATGAATCTCTTTCTAAACATAAAGTGCAAACATGCAGCATTTATAAAATTAATAAATCCGTCCATCTGTACAGGCTCTAATCTGTGCTTGTGTGCTTGAGATTTGGGTATTATGTGAAGGAAACTGAGGACTCTCAAGTTACACTCTGCATAATGTTTTTTAAAATTCTGGAAATATGGTATTGACATCTTTGTTAACACTAGAGAGTTACCTCCAAAGATAAAACTAACGTGGTCAGTTTAAAATATTATTTACTGGAAAAGAGTATGACAGTTTCTTGTAAAACTAAAAATGCAGCTATCATACAACCTAGCAGTCACATTCCAGGGCATTTATCCCACAGAACTGAAAACTCATGTTCACCTAAAAAATCTGTACTGAAATGTTCATAGCTTTATTCATAATAGTCAAAAAGTAGAAACAACCCAAATTTCTCCACTGGGTGATTGGATAAACAGACTTTGATATATCCATGTCATGGAATACTACTCAGCAATAAAAAGGAAGAAACTATACACAAAACAACCTGGATGAGCCTCCAGAGATTTATGCTGAGATAAAAAAGCCAATTCTAAAAGGTTATGTGCTGTATGATTTCTTTTATGCAATATTCTTGAAATCAAAAAACTAGAAAGATGGAGAACAGATTAGTGATTGGCAGGGTTTAGAGACAGGGCAGGGGCAGGGAAAGATGGGAGTGATTATAAACATGAGAGATTCGTATGGTGATGGAACAGTTTTGTATCTTTTCTGTGCTGGTGGATACAGGAATCTACCCATGGGATACAATTTTGTAGAAATAAATACATACATACAAATGAGCATATGTGAAACTGGTGAAATTTGACTAACATCAATGGATTGTATCATCCCAATATCATGATTGTGATATTGTACTATAGTTTTGCAAAGTGTTATCATTGGGGAAAACTGAATAAAGTGTACGTGGGATCTCTTTGTATTATTTCTTACAACTGCATGTGAATCTCAAAATTTTTCACAACTGAAAAAATCAGTTATTTATTGCTGAATGAATTTGCTTTGAACAAGCTGTTTGGAGAGACTCTAGGCACAATTGCATTATATATAAGCAACCATATTCATTATCTTAACTTCATATGAAAATGGAAGGAATTTTTTAAAATGACAATAATAAAGCCATCTTTGTTTTTATTTTTTATCTTCTATAGGGATGGCAGGAAAACAAAAGTTATATAGCTATACATTCCTTGAAATCCGATTATTCAACTTACTCTCTTCATGTAAATATTTCTTAGATAGTCAGAGCTCTACCCACTTAGGGCCTATGGACCAAGGAGAAATCAGGGTAGAAGTGATTGGTCCAAATTAATGTTGGATAAGGGAGAAATAAAGTAAGCCCCCCTGCCTTGGATGATTCTTCAAGTGTGAGAGAAAGAAGAAAGAACATTCTGAGAAAAGCAAAGGTCACGTAGAGGTGTCAGAGGATAATTGTGCACAGCCTCCCTCCTCTGGGTATTTCTGTGAGGGCAGGAGGATGAAGAAATAAATTCTGAAACAAGAAAAATATCAGGGAAAGTTATGATAAGAGGATTGGTTGAAGGAGAACTCATCTCAGGCCTCCTCCCTGTGTATTTCTATGAGGATGGAGGAATGAGCACAGAACTTTCTGGAAGTATAGGTCAGGAAAGTTGCCAGGATGTAATTGGTTGAAGGAGAACTGAGCTAAAGCCCCTCCTCACTTGCAATATTTGCATGGATGGGTGATGAGAAGAAAACTTACTGGAAGAACTAAAGATCAGGGGATGTGCCCAGGATATGGTTGGATGGGGAATAACTACATAGACCCCCCTCTCCTTGGGGGATCCAGCCTTCCCCAATGGGGTAAATAGGAGATGACCAGAACACATGGGATTTCTATGAGGATGGGGAGATGAAGCAGAACATCCCATAAAAATTAAATGTCTGGGAACTAGTGCGAACATGATTGGTTAGAACTCTCTTCCTTGAGTGTCTGCTATATGGGAGTAGGAGGACAGAACTTTCTGGAAGATGTAAAGGCAAATATGTGGGGTATCAGAAGGTAATTGGTTAAGTGAAGGTTATCTAAGTTCTCTCCCCAATGGGTTTCTTTGAAAGTATGCACTGGTGGGAAAGGATATAAAGATAGAACATTTTGGAAGAGGTAAAGATCAGTGGTTGGACTGAGAACATGATTGAATGAGGAAGAATGGAACAGCTCCTTACCCTCACTATATTACAAATACCAGGGGAAGAGAGCTTAGTTCAGTTCTTCAGCCAATCACGTTCCAAATGTCATCCAAACATTCAGTTTTACCAGGATGATCTATCCTCATCCCCCACCGTCACAGACACCCTTAAGGAAGGGGGCTTATTCAGTTCTGCCTCATCCAATAATGCTGTGAGCCAAATCCCTGACCTTTGCTTCTTCTAAAAAAAAATTTTGTCTTTACCCCACTCCAACTCCACGCACAACCCCAGGGGAGACATTTATTTCAATCTACATTTAACCAATCACCTGACCCCATTTCCTGGTCTTTACTTCTTCCAGAAAGTTCTGTCTCATAACCTCACTGCTATGATTTGAATGTGTCCCCCAGAAAGTATGTGTTGGAAACTTAATCTCCATTATAAACAGTGCTGGGAGATGGGGCCTAATGAGAGGTGATTAGGCCATGAGAGTCCTGCTCTGACGAATGGATTAAGGCTGTTATCTCAGAAGTGGGTTTATTATAAAAGGGCAAATTCAGTCTCTCTCTCTCTCTCTCTCTCTCTCTCTCTCTCTCTCTCTCTTTCTTTCTCACCGTCTCACCTTCTGCCATGTGAAGACTCAGCAAGAAGGCTCTTAAAAGATGCTGGCCCCTTGGTCTTAGATTTCCCAGACTCCACAACTGTAAGCCAATAACTTTCTGGTTTTTATAAGTTACCCAGTCTCAGGTATTCTGTTATAGCAGCACAAAACAGACTGAGACACTCACTATGTCAAACAAATCCACCTTAGTTCAGTTCTCCTTCAACCAATCATGTTTAAATCTGCTCCCAGACCTTTACTTTACCCAGAGTTTCTGTCCTCATTTCCCTTGCCTTGACCATTACAGAGAACCTGAGTAGAGGCAGCTTATTCCTCCTAGAAGGTTCTGTGATCATATTGTCACTTTATCAGGAACACCCAAGGAAGTAAGCTTAGCTCAGATCTCTTTCAGCACTGCTCCAAAACATTTACTTTTCCCAGAATGATCTGTCCTCTTCCCAACACCCACACAGAAACCTTCTGTGAAGTGGGCTATTTAGGTCATCTTTATCCAGTTATGTTCTGAGCCAACCCAATGACCTTTACTTCCTCCAGATAGTTTTGTCTTTATCCCCACACACACTTTCACAGAAACCCCAAAGGAGGAAACTTAGTTGATGTCTCCTTCAACCAATTACATTCTGTCTCCACCTCCTGACCTTTACATTTTTAGGAAATTTCTGTTCTCATACTCTTACTCTATCAGAAACATCCAGGGTAGGAAGTTTAGTTCAATTCTCCTTCAACAAATCATGTTTAGATCTGCTCCCAGACCTTTACTTCTTCCAGAAAGATCTGCCTCCCTCCACACAAACTCACCCTTACAGAAACCACCAGGGAAGGGATTTTAGTCCATTTCTCTTTCAACCAATCAAACCTTGAATTATTCCAGAAAGTTCTGTTCTCATAAACTCACTATATCAGCAACTCCCAGAGGAAGGACCTTAGTTTAGTTCTCCTTCAACCAATCGTGTTCTGACTCTCTCTGTAATATTTCTGAAATGTTCTTTCCTTATCCTCCCCATCCTTCTGGCTTCTGTGAGGATGAGTGGATGAGGATCCAACATTCTGGGAAAAGTACAAGTCTTCAATGAGGTCTAAATATGATTGCTTGAAGGAGAATTGAACTAAGCTCCATCCTTTGGATGTGTCTACCAGAGTGATCACATGTGGACAGACTTTTCAGGAAGAAGTAAAGGGCAGCAGGATCAGAATGGCATTGGTTGAAGTACTACGGGACTAATAAGAAGTAACTTCCCTGTCATTTCTGAAAGAGTATGTGAAGGTTAGGAGTAAGAATAGAACTTTGTGGAAGAAGTAAAGATTGAAGATGGGCTCAGAACATGATTGGATGAGGAAGAACTGAGTAAACTCCCTCCACTGAGGGTTTGTGTAAGGGTAGGGGGATGAGGATGAACATTCTAAGAAAAGTAATCCAAATATGATTATTTTAAGTAGAATGGAGTTAATCTGCCTCTGCTCCATGTGTCTGTTATAGTCAGGTTATGAGGATAGAAATTTCTGAAAGAACTAAAGGCCAGAAGGTGGGGTGAAAATTTGATTGGTTTAGTTTCTATAAAGGTCTTGGGGAAGTGGTAAGGAGAGTACTTTCCAGAAGTTTTAGCAGCACAATTCACAATTTCAAAGATGTGGAAACAACCCAAGTGCCCATTAGTATATGAGTGGATTAATAAAATGTGGTATATGTATACCATGGAGTATTACTCAGCCATAAAAAACAATGGTGAATTAATACCTCTGGTATTATCCTGGATGGAGCTAGAGCCCATTCTTCAAAGTGAAGTATCACAAGAATGGAAAAACAAGCACCACTTGTACTCACCATCAAATTGGTACTAACTGATCAATAATTATGTCACACATGGCAATAATATTCATCAGGGGGAGGGCAGGCAGGAGGGGGGTGGAAGGGATGGGAAAACTCACACCTAATAGGTGCAGGGTGCACTGTCTGGGGGATGCTCACGATTGTAGCTCTGACTTGGGTAGTGCATAGGCAATATATGTAACCAAAGTGTTTGTACCCCTATAATATTCTGAAATCAAAAAAAAAAGAATAGAACTTCTGGAGGCAATCAAGTTCAGGAGGTGGGGTCAGAATGTGATTAGTTGAAGGAGAACTGAACTACATTCTAAAATGGTGAGTTTGTGGGGAGCAGGGAACCAATAAGAACACAACCTTCTAAAGAATTAAAGATCTGGGGCCAGGTCTGAACACGATTGGTTGAAGGAGAACTGAATTAAGTTCCCACCCTTCAGGTTTTCTGTGAATGTGTCTGTTAGCGAATGGGGTAGGGGGGAGGTTGGGACAGAACTTTCTGGAGGAAGTCAAGGTCATAGGAGGGCTCAGAACATGACAGGATGAGGGAGGATTGAATAAGTACCCATCCATGGGGTTTCTGTTAGAGTAAATAGATAAGGACTGAGCATTCTGGTACATATAAAAATCTGGGGAGCAGTTCAGAACATGATTAGTTGAAGGAGAATTGAACTAAGATCCAGGGTGTTTCTGATGTAGTGATGGTGCGCATAAGGCCAGAACTTTACAGAAGAAGTAAAGGAGGTGTCAGAATGTGATTGGTGGAAGAAATATTAATACTAAATTGTGTTCTCTCCCATGGGGTTTCTATTAGGGTTGGTATTGCTTTCTGGAACTTTCTGGAAGAAGTGAAGTTCAGGGAGTGTGCTCATAAAATTAATACATGTGGAAGAACTGAATAGTTACTTAACCCTGGTGTTTTCTGTTATGATGGGGGGATGAGGATAGAACATTCTGGAGAAAATAATGGTCTCAGAGTATGTTACAACATTATTGGTTGAAGGAACTCTAAACCAAGTTCCCAACCTCTGGGTTTTGTGATATAGTGAGGATATGAGGACAGAACTTTCTGGAAGAAGTAAAAGGAGGTTGGCTCAGAACACAGTTTGATGAGGAAGAACTGAATAAGCCCACATCCCTGGGTGTTTCTGGTGGGTAGGCTTAAGGACAGAACATTTTGGGGAAAATAAAGGTCTTGAAGTGGATCTGAACATGTTGGGTTCAAGGAAACCTGAACTAAACTCCCTCCCCTGGATGTTTCTATTATAATATAGTGCCAATATGAGCACAGAACTTCCTAGAAGAAGAAAATGCCAGGAGGTGGATCAGAACATAATTGGTTGAAGGAGAACTGAACTAAGTTCTCTCCCCTGGGTGTTTCTGTTAGGGTTTTCATGTGTCCATGGGAGTGGGGCTGTAAGGATAGAACTTTCTTCAAGAAGTAAAGTCATAGGTGGGCTCAGTACATGATTGGATAAGGAAGAATTAAGTCCATTGTTTTGGGTGTTTCTGTGAGAGTTGGGGGATAAGAATATATCTTTCTAGAAAAGAACTACATAATGGAAGACAGAGCTAATCAGGGGCTGTTACTTCATGGGGACAGACTTATTATATATGATAATGAGCTTATAAATATTAATAGTAAGTCATAAATAGATCAGAGGATGAACTCCTTTTGTTATGTGGATTTGCTTTGTCTATTATTTCAAATCTAACACTCTTCATCTACTCCTGATTTTAAGCTATGTTATGGGACAAGTTTCAATGCACTTTTTTGCTCTCCTTCTGCTTCTCTTCTCTGTCTTTATAGTTTTTAAATGTGGTTTATGTATGTCGAATCTCCAGGATAAAATATGTAGGGTTCAGAGACTTTATAAACTAGAAGATCGAGGGGCCGTGGAGGCCACATCCAAGCAGGTATTCTTGCAGGAATGGAAATGGGGAAATGGGGTGGTAAGAGGTAAAATTGGAATAGAACTAGAATTAGGGAAAGGCTTGAGTTTGGATTTGGACAAAGAAACTGTCAAAAAACAAAGCTCAGGGAAAGCTTAGGCTCTAGATGAATACCAAAATTAATTCCACTGGTATTTGATCTCAGGCAAGATAGTCATGGAGTCTGATTCATACAAGTAAATATATATCTGAAGGATAACAAGGAAAAGTGTAACCACTAAAATTAATTCCTGTAATATTGGATCCTGAAAGAATTAGACAGTGGCCTGAACCATATAAAGACAGGCTTATCTGAAGCAGGAGAGGGAAAACAAAACCATCAAAATTAATTCCAGTGATATTAGATTCTGGATAAGTTCGTCTTGGGGTACAATCCAAATAAGTGAACACCTCTCTGACGGAGGAGAGGAGCATGAGAGAGTCTCCAAGTGTAAGGAAAATACTGGGGTAGGATAGATGCAAGCTATCATAGGCACAAATGGTACAAGTCTTGTCTCCGAGTAGGTAGGAAACTCCACAATAGTGGCTGACAAACCAGTTATTCTGAGTCATAGTGGAAAAGTAAGTGGGCAACTAAAGTGGGCAGGAAACTGCAAATATAGTGGTTAGCAAACACGAAATCAATCAGTAGATAGGAAGGTTCAACTACAATAGAAAGTAAATCCACTTAGTGGAAAAGAAAGTGGACAAGTGTACAGGATCTGGATCATAGACAATCAACCAGAAATTTCACTGTGGAAAGGAACAAGGGCAGCTAGGAAAAGGCAGGTCTTAAAGTGGATAGAAATGTGTTCAGAAAGTAGCCAGCCAAACGTGATCTGCAAGGTCAGCAATGTAGAGGCAGAGATCTTAAAGACTAGACTGCTGGACTTTTGAGTTTTGGAACCCCCAAGCCCCAGGTGAAAACAACAACAGAAGGATCGGAAGCTGAAGTGAAAGCTGAAGCCTCTGCAGATGGGCAAGACAGCAAAATGTAAGTCAAATTTATTCCAGTGATCTTAGTAGTTGGAGGGAATTAGGAATTGTGTTTCATCGTTCTGAGCAGCATGCTTGCATAAGATGGCAATTGCAATACTCTAAAGGAGAGAAATCAGACAGCTCAGTCATACCATTTGCTAGGCTTTTTTCATGGTGATCGGAAGTTGAGGTTTGGAGCATTACTGATGCAAACTAACAGTTAGTACGCATTTTCAATCCAGAGAATTTTTTCCCTACTAGAATACATTTTAGCATTCAATAATTTTCTAGAATTGACATTGCTAAGCATATTTTAAGTGTAAACATTATTATTTCCTAAGGTGCCCTGTTAAGACCACAGTGAAAATCTGGCTCTGAAATTTATCTGAAAGTGAATTCTGGTTTAACACACTTCTTGATTGAGCATTTCATTATATAGTAAGCTAATGTTCTCCCAGCTCTTTAAAAAGTAATTTCTGCTGTGTCTACATACCTATGCTAGGAAAATATCTCACGAATAGCAGATTCTTGGAATAGCAGTGATTGTACGTTTAGCTAAAATTTATATTTTAAAGTATTTCTTAAAATGTTACTTTATCTTAACCTCATTCTTAGAGAATTTTTCAACTATAGTTAACCCTTCGTGAAAAGCATTTAAGCTTTATCATCTAACTCTAAAAAGAGATAGTGCTACTCAAAGTCAATTTGTTAAAGATTTAGAGACATAGAACTTGAAGAAAATTGAGATATTACTCTCATCCTCTGAAGGAACAGGCCCAAAGTTTTAGGTGGTTTGCTTAAGGATGTAGTAAAGTATATTAACAGAGCTGGGACTAACCGAAATCTTGATTCCACGTCAATTCTCTTTCCGTTATTCATGTAGATTGAACTTTAAATTATAACTAAAATGTTGCAAACTCAAACTTTACTAAGATACCAGGAATTTTCTGGATAGCATTGTTGCTTTTGTTGGCTTTGGTATCCTACAGGCATGGATGATAACAGGTAGTATAAGTACAACTACAAA
The DNA here is from genome assembly GCA_023783475.1 of Daubentonia madagascariensis. Taxonomy (NCBI): domain Eukaryota; kingdom Metazoa; phylum Chordata; class Mammalia; order Primates; family Daubentoniidae; genus Daubentonia; species Daubentonia madagascariensis. Next base: position 3,021,340 of record JAKFHU010000341.1, on the reverse strand, counting down.
GTTGAAAATTTAAACTTCAGCAAGATATTAGAAATTTTCTGGGTAGAGCTGCAGGGTTTTGTTGGCTTTGGTCTCCTATAGGCACTGGTGTTAACTGGTATTATTTGGCTAAGTCTTTGGGAGTGATGTTTTCTTAAGGAGTTCTCTGTTGCTTACTTTCTTGAAAGCATTTTTTGGGATGAAAATAATATGGCTAGGATTTGCTTCAAAATAATCTAGTGACAATGGGTATTGGATATATGTACAGATAAAACAATATTGGTCATGTGTTGATCATTGCTGAGGCTGCAGGATGAGTACATGGAGGTTCATTTTATAACTATAACTATTTCTGTATATGCCTAAAATTGTCTATTATCAAAAGTTGAAAAATAAAATTATTACTTATATTACAAAGACAAGCCTGATAGGTAATAAAGTAACAAAGCTAAGGGCAAGTGATGCGTCTGATAGATTTTACTTTCTTCTCTGTTGTCTTTCTTCTATTTTAGTATATATGAACATAATTGAACCTATTTTTGGTGAATTAATTGCATATGAGATTAAAGAAATATTGAAAAAATATTAAAAGTATCTTTCTGATCTGAGTTAAAGAGAGAGGAAACTGCAGATGTTGTGTGAAAAATGCCAATTTTCACCAGGTGCTACTCAATCTATGAGCATAAAATTTACTGTCATTTTTATTCACAATTTTGATTACCAGGGAGGAAACCACATTTATAAAATAAATAATGGAAGCAATGAGACTTATAGTGGACAAAAGCAAAGGAATGTGTTTTATGATTTTTTTTTCTGCAGAACACTGAATAGTCCTTGAGTTGTTTTATTTGTTTATTTCCTAAGCAATTAGGCCATTCTGGCCCTGCCCTCTCTAGTCCTGCTGTAGAATTACATATATTCAGGCTGGGTTTTAATGCTGACTGCTGCAAAATGAAAAGTTAACCAACATGAAACAACATATAGTGTTTTTTATTTAATTCCTTTTTTTTTTTTTTTTAGAGATGAGGTCTCTCTATGCTGCCCAGGCTAGAGTACAGTGACCATTGACAGGTGTGATCATAGCTCACTGTGGCCTCGAACTCCTGGACTCAAATGATCCTCCCACCTCAGCCTCTCTCCCAAGTATCTGGGACTACAGGTACACACCACCACACCCAGCTTAAACTTGTTTTTGTTGTAAAATATAACAGATATAGAAAACTGACTAAAACAAATGTATAGCTTAAGCAATTATTATGAGACAAACATCCTTGTAAACAACCACCAAAATTAAAAAATTAGAATTTTGCCAGCCACCCCAGAGAGCCATCCTAATCACAACTCTCTCCATGTCCTCAAAAGTAATCTCTATCCTGACCTTTATGGTAATCCATTCTTTACCTTTTTTATAAGTTTGTCACCCAAATGTTCATTCATAAACACTAGTTTAGTTATGCCTCCTCCTAATAATTTTTAAGTCTCTTTTAATCTAAAGTTCCTCCTCCACCCTTTTTTACCTTGCAATTTATTTGTTGAAGAAACTGTGTCTTTTGTCCTCTAGAGTTTTCCACAGTCTTGATTTTGCTCTGTCTTATATTTCCTGTGAATTGGTAGTTGGTTCTACAGGCTTGATCAGATTTTAGTTGATTTTTTTTTCTTTTGCCTTCCTAGGTGGTGGTGTGTTCCTCTATCTGGAGGTATGAAATATTTGGTTGCCTCTCTTTTCTATGATAATTGCCTTGTAGTGATCAATGCCATCAGATTTGAGGTTGAGGATGTCTGTCCAGATGTTTTAGTTGTCAGAAACATATTCTCTAAAATGGGAAAGGCCTCATGGGGACAATATTCCCTGAGTTCTTGCTTGTTGATAAATTGGCCTGTGGCTTTTTATTTGAAAGTCAGGCTGGATATAATTTTTGGTTCACATTTTCTTTCATTGACTGTGTTAAATATGCTACTTCTTTTTCTGCTAGCATGAAGTTTTGCTGTCAAAGTCTAATGATAATCTGATTTCCTCTCCTTTATGAGAGATTTTGATTCTTTTAACTGAAAGAGTTCCCCCCCCCTTTAAAGTCCAGTAATTTTTCTAAAACATATCTCTCTGTTGATCTGGGTCAATTTCCTCAGGTATGTGGTTGTGCTCTTTTAATATGCAGTTTTAAATCCTATTTCAGGGAAGTTTTCTTGCATTATACTCTAGAATTTGTTTTGTTTCCTTCCTATGATTTCCTTCTTTGGAAATTGAGAGCCTGCAAGATTTTGAACAGCTGCTGGGGGCATCATGACAGGGATGAATAAAGAATTGCCAAGCAGTATTGAAGGCCCAATTGAGATTAAATGGCATAAATTTGTAGTGAAGCCAATTGGTACTGTTCTCCAACTTTCTGTAGCAGAACTCAGCACAGGCAAACAAAACAGATGTTTGGGTTTATCCAGTACTGTATATTGGCAGAGTAGATAGAGTGTAAGGTCAAGGGGATGAGGGATTCTAGGCGCTAGTTGAAATGTAGTTGAAATAGTTATCAAAATGTTAATTGTATGAATAAGACAAAAATACACCCAGAATTTCTGGGACAGCTCCAATTATACACTATTTTATTTTCTATAAAAATAATTAAAATTTATGACTGAAGGTAGTTCAATTCTTATTTTTTGTAAGAATGCCCACAATACATAAACAAATCAGAAGAAAAATAGTGTTGATAGATTATTTGTCCCAATTTTTGATTTGGTTAGAAATACTTGTATGTCTTTGGCCAGGCCACAAAGAATACACACGTATTTTCTTGTCTAGTAATATGTCAAAGAAAACAGTGCCTGAGGGAAAAGACCCTTTAATTTGAGACTTAAAAATTTTTTTAAATTATTACTTTTAATTGATGTATAATAATTGTCATTATTTATGGGGCACAGTGTGCCATTTCAATACATGTATACTATGTGTAATGACCAAAGTGGTTACTAGAGATTGGGAAGGGTAGAGACTTTTTTTTATCAGTCATGTAAAGCAGTGTTGATAGGTTTCTGATTCTTACTAATACTATTTCTGCTAAATTTTAGGCTTGTGGAGCTGAAGATACCATCAGCCTAGAAAATAAGCACAGCTGGCATTTGCCCATAGACTCCCTTTTTGAAGTGGGAATCAATCAACATTTCTGAGTATTTTCTGCATTTACACCCAACTTAAGGTCATAATGGATAGCACTGTAATGATAGAAAGGATACCATTTTCTCAGTCTCTCTCTCCTCACAGAAGTGGTAAAAATGCCCATTGGTCAAATTCCTTCTTATTCTCCTTTAAGTTTCCCAGTGTTCCCTGCTCTTTGACTGTGAAACTATCATACCTGATATCATTTACGTTTATTGATTGATTGGCTTTCTTGATCACTTTTTCCTGTCTTCCTGTTAACCAGGGGCAATATATGGAGTTAATTTTTATCTCCACATGGTGGCGGCCAGAACCCCAGCAAAGCTAGATACACAACAAATTCCATTTATAAACCTGAAGAAATTATTTAGTCAACGTTAGAATTTCATACAAGGTTTATTACCTCTAAGCTAACCTCTCTTTGTTTTTCCTGTCATTACTAATCCCATCCTTCTTTCTTGGAGCTTCCTTGCAATCACAAAATTTACATCCGGATTTAACACTTTTACATATATTAAGCTGGAAGGGGAGCCCTATACTATTTCTCCTACTTTGTAAGAAGATTCCAAAAAATAGGAGGTATAGAACAAGCTGCTTACATTGAGACTTAGGTAAAAGAAGTCCAGGCTCACATGTGTCCAGGTCACTACAATAGGAGATGGCATAGACCCAAAGAAAGTGCATTTCCCTTGAATTTCTTCCTCGTATACATACTTTGTTATTCTCATAAGTCAGATATATGATAATTTTCTCTTTATAAATTTAGGATGCTAAAACACTGTCTTCCTACCTAACAGTCCAAAACACTTTATATTTAGGGTTCTGTGTACTCTTAGTGTGCAGATTAAAAGCATGTTAATCTGCATGTGTTAGAATCTTTCCATATTTCTTACTACTACGATTACAGGCATATTGACAGTGGGGTTTAGTAATGATCCTATTCTTCAAGAGTTATTTCACTATGATTCTCTGGCACAGCATTCCTCCTAGATTATTCCTGGAATGTCTTTGAGTCATTCAACTTTATGATGTGCTGCTCCTTTTGTGCTCATGCCACATCTTATGCAAATAGAGAGACACCTAAGTCCTCACCCTAAATTTCTTCTTCTTCAGCCTCACCTTCTACCCTTAATCCTGGCAAGTCACCCAAATGAAAGTCATTTTTGATTCACATTTTGAGATTTCCTGAAATTATTACCAAGGAGAATAAATTAGAATTTGGAGTTACTCTTTTATTTGCTCCTATCTTCTTATAAAGTATTGTGAAACATGTAGAGGGCATGCTGGTAAATAGCAATTCACAGCCTAGTGCTGGTATTTGTATGCCAGGTGTTTAAAATGGCTAGATATAGTCTCAAATAATGCCACCACTCCCTCCATGCTCATAAAATCAGGATATATTCAGTAGCTCATTCACTTTTTAATTCCTATAATCTCTTATAGAAATTCCAACTCCACAGTTAAAATATCAATTACCCACCTAAAAGCCATTCACCCCATTCTTCTTCTTTAATACTAGAACCTGTGTTTTTTCAGGAAGTAGGCAGAGATCCCTTCATCTCAGAGTAGATGGACAGCTAACCCAGCCCAGAGAGATAAACTAATTGTTCTAGTCATTTTATTTTATGTTTTTTGTGTGTGCTGTCCATATTTCTTTTTTTTAATTTATTAATTTTTTTATTTCAAAATATTACAAGGGTACAAAGGTTTAGGTTACATATATTGCCTTTGCACTGCCTGAGTCAGAGCTACAAGTGTGCCCTCCCCCTGACAGTGCACACCACACTCATTAGGTGTGAATATACCCATCCCCTCCTCTGCCCCCCACCTGCCCGATGCCCAGTGAATGTTACTTTAATATATGCACATAAGTATTGACCAATTAGTAGCAATTTGATGGTGAGTATATGTGCTGCTTGTTTTTCCATTCTTGTGATACTTCACTTAGGAGGATGGGCTCCAGCTCCATCCAGGACAATACAAAAGGTGTTAGTTCACCTTTGTTTTTCGTGGCTGAGTAGTACTCCATGATATACATATACCACATTTTATTAATCCACTCATGTACTGATGGGCACTTGGGTTGTTTCCACATCTTTGCAATTGTGAATTGTGCTGCTACAAACATTTGAGTGCAGATGTCTTTATTATAGAACATCATTTTTTCCTTTGGGTAGATGCCCAATAATGGGATTGCTGGATCAAATGGTAGTTCTACTTTTAGTTCTTTGAGGTATCTCCATATTGCTTTCCATAGTGGTTGTACTAGTTTGTAGTCTGACCAGCAGTGTATGAGTTCCTATCTCTCTGTATCCACACCAACATTTGTTGTTTTGGGACTTCTTGATAAAAGCCATTCTCACTGGAGATAAGCGATACCTCATTGTGGTTTTGATTTGCATTTCCCTGATGATTAGAAATGTTGAGCATTTTTTCATACGTTTCTTGGACAGTAGTCTATCTTCTTTTGAAAAGTTTCTGTTCATGTCCTTTGCCCACCTTTTAATGGGGTTGTTTGATTTTTTCTTCCTGATTTTCCTGAGTTCTATATAGATTCTGGTTATCAGCCCTTTATCAGATGTATAGCATGCAAATGTTTTCTGCCATTCTGTAGGTTGTCTGTGCGCTCTAGTGATAGTTTCTCTGGCTGTGCAGAAGCTTCTTAATTTGCTCAGGTCCCATTTATTTATTTTTGTTGATGTTGTGATTGCTTTTGGGGTCTTTTTCATAAATTCTTTGCCTAGGCCGATGTCTATAAGAGTTTTTATGATGTTTTCTTATAGAATTCTTTTGGTTTCATGCCTTAGGTTTAAGTCTGTTGTCCATCGTGAGTTGATTTTTGTGAAAGGTGAGAGGTGTGGATCCTGTTTCAGTCTTCTACATGTGGTTATCCAATTTTCCCAGCACCACTTATTGAATAGGGATTCTTTTCCCCAGGGTATGTTTTTGTCTGCTTTGTTGAAGATCAGATGGCTATATGAGGATGGTTTTATATCTGGGTTCTCAGTCCTGTTCCATTGGCCTATGTATCTGTTCTTGTGCCAGTTCCGTGCTGTTTTGGTCACTATAGCCTTGTAGTATAGCTTGAAGTCTGGTATATTGATGCCTCCCAATTTGTTCTTTTAGCTTAAGGTTGCTTTAGCTACATGGGGTCTTTTCTGGTTCCATATGAAACATAGAATTATTTTTTCTAGATCTGCGAAAAATGATGTTGGTATCTTAATAGGGATTGCATTGAATCTGTAGGTCACTTTGGGTAGTACAAACATTTTAACAATGTTGATTCTGCCAATCCGAGAGCATGGTGCGGTTTTCCATCTGTTTACGTCCTCTGCTATTTCCTTCCTTGGTGTTTCATAGTTCTCTCCGTAGAGGTCTTTAACCTCCTTGGTTAAATATACTCCTAGGTATTTTATTTTCTTTGTTGCTATTGTGAAAGATATTGAGTCTCTGATTTGGTTCTCAGTTTGACTGTTGTTGGTGTACATGAGTGCTACTAATTTGTGTACAATGATTTTGTAACCTGAGACTTTGCTGAACTTAATTATCTATTCCAGTAGTCTCTTGGCAGTATCATGGGGGTTTTCTAGATATAAGATCATATCATCAGCAAAGAGCGATAGTTTTACCTCTTCTGCCCCCATTCGGATTCTGCTAATTTCTTTCTCTTGTCTGACTGTTCTGGCTAGGACTTTCAGCACTATGTTGAATAGGAGTGGTGATAGAGGGCCACCTGTCTGGTTCCAGTTCTAAGTGGAAATGCTTTCAATTTTTCCCTGTTCAATACAATGTTGGCTGTGGGTTTGTCGTATATGGCTTTTATCATTTTGGGGTAAGTCCCATCTATGCCTATTTTGTTGAGTGTTCTTATCATAAAAGGGTGCTGAATTTTGTCTAATGCTTTTTCTGCATCTATTGAGAAGACCATATGGTCTTTGTTTTTACATCTGTTTATGTGGTGAATTACATTTATAAACTTGCATATGTTGAACCATCACTGCATCTCAGGGATGAAGCCCACTTTGTCGTGATGGATTATTTTTTTGATGAGCGGCTGAACTCTATTTGCTAGGATTTTATTGAGAATTTATGTGTCTATATTCATAAGGGATATTGGCCTGTAGTTTTCTTTTTTTGTTGTGTCCTTTCCTGGTTTTGGTATCAGGGTGATGTTGGCTTCGTAAAACATGTTGGGGAGGAGTCTTTCTTTCTTGATGTTGTGGAATAATTTCTGCAGGATAGGCGCCAGTTCTTTGTAGGTCTGGTAGAATTTGAGTGTGAACCAATCTGGTCCGGGACCTTTTTTTTTAGGGAGGTTTTTTATTGTTGCTTCAATTTCGGTACTTGATATTGGTCTGTTCAGGAGCCTTATTTTTTCCTGATTGAGCCTAGGGAGGCTGTGTGTTTCTAATAATTTGTCCATTTCCTCCACATTTTCAAGTTATGTGCACAGAGATTTTTATAGTATTCAGAGATGATATTTTGTATTTCCGTGGTATCAGTTGTAATTTCTCCTTTTTCATTCCTGATTGAGTTTATTAGAGTCCTCTCTTTTCTGCTTCTGGTTAACCTAGCTGGAGGTGTGTCAATTTTCTTTATCTTTTCAAATAACCAGATTTTTGTTTCATTAATCTTTCATACAGTTCTTTTGTTATCAATTTCATTTAGTTCTGCTCTAATCTTGGTTATTTCTTTTCTTCTGCTGGGTTTGGGATTGGTTTGCTCTTCTTTTTCCAGTTCTTTGAGTCCATTCATTAGATTGTTGATTTGTGATCTTTCTATCTTTTGGATGTAGGCATTTAAGGTTATGAATTTTCTTCTCAGGACTGCTTTAGCTGTGTCCCACAGGTTTTGATAGATTGTGTCCCCTTTATCATTTAGTTCAAAGAATCTTTTGATTTCCGTCTTAATTTCCTCCTTGACCCAATAATCATTCAGTAGTAGGTTGTTAAGTTTCTGTGACTTTGTCTAGAGATGAGTGTTTCTGTTGGAGTTGATTTCTAATTTTATTCCACTGTGGTCTGAGAAGACGCATGGTATAATTTCTATTTTTTTTAATTTTTTGAGACACGTTTTGTAGCCTAGGATGTGGTCGATCTTAGAGAATGTCCCATGGCTGATGAACAGAATGTATATTCAGTGGTTTTTGGGTAGAAAGTTCTGTAAATGTCTGTTAGGCCCATTTGATCTATAGTTCTGTTTAAGTCCATTATTCCTTTGTTTATTTTTTGTTTGGAAGATCTGTCCTGTGCTGTCAGCGGGGTGTTGAAGTCCCCAGCTATCACAGTGCTGTTGTTTATCATTTTGTTTAGAGCAAGTAGGATTTGCTTTATGAATCTGTGTTGGGTGCATAGATATTTACAATTGTTATGTCTTCCTGTTGAATTGTTCCCTTTACCATTATATAATGTCCATCTTTGTGTTTCATTATTTTTGTTGATTTGAAGACTAAGTTATCTGATATCAGAACTGCTACCCCAGCTTTCTTTTGGTTTCCATTTGCATGGAATATTTTTTCCATCCCTTCACCTTGAGTATGAATGAACATTGTGGGTTAGATGTGTTTCCTGAAGACACCAGATACTTGGCTTGTGTATGTTTATTCATTTGGCCAGCCTTTGTCTCTTCAGTGGAAAGTTCAAGCCATTCACATTTATTGGAAGAATTGATAAGTGAGGCGGATTTCTGTTCATCCTGTTGAGTAGAACTTTGTTGGTTTGTTTTATGTCTTCAGCCATTGTGGTATCTGGCCTATGACCTTTAGCTTTTGGATGATTTTACACTGGTGAGTGTCTATTGTGCTGATCCCTGTGTAGTGAAGTTCTGAGTACTTCCTGCAGGGTAGGTCTTGTTTTGACAAATTTCCTCAGTGTTCGCTTGTCTGAAAAAGACTTTATTTCCCCCTCATATGTGAAACTTAGTTTTGCTGGATACAAAATTCTAGGCTGGGCATTATTCTGTCTGAGAAGACTGAGAATGGGGCCCCAGTCCCTTCTAGCTTGTAAGGTCTCAGTTGAGAAGTCTGTAGTTAGTCTGATGGGTTTTCCTTTGTAAGTTATCTGCTGCTTTCACCTTATGGCTCCTAGGAGGGCCTCTTTTGTGTTTAGTTCGGCCAGTCTGATGACTATGTGTCATGGTATTTTTCTCTTTGCAATGAATCTCCCAGGAGTCCTTTGAGCTTCTTGTACCTGGATGTCTAGATTTCTAACAAGACCAGGGAAATTTTCCTCAATTATTCCCTCAAATAGATTATCCAACCCTTGTGTTTTTTCTTCTTCACCCTCAGGGATGCCTATGATTCTTATGTTAGGCCTTTTCATGTAATCCTATATTTCTTGTAGGCTTTTCTATTTTCTCTTAATTTTCTGCTCTATCTCTGCAACTGACTTGTTGAATTGAAAGGTGTTGTCTTCAAGCTCTGAGATTCTTTCTTCTGCTTGAGCTAACCTATTCTTAAGGCTTTCCACTGTGTTTTGTAATTCCTTGAATGAATTTTTCATTCTAGAAGTTCTTTTTGATTTTTCTTTAATATTTCAATTTCTTTAGTGAATTTGTCATTCACTTCCTACATTTTTTTGTGGTTTCTTTGTGTTGGGCTTCCATTTTGTCTTGCATTTCATTGAGCTTCCTTACAATCTATGTCCAAAATTCATCATCTGTCATTTCAATGTTCTGAATTTGGTTGGTATCCATTGCTAGAGTGCTGGTGTTCCCTTTTGGGGGTGTCCTTTCACATTGATTCTTCATACTTCTGGAGTTCTTTCACTGATTCCTTCTCATATGGAGCAGCTGTTGCTTCTTACCTCTGGATTTTCTTTTGTTTCGATAATGCCATGCCCAGTTTAATCTCTGAGCCAGTAGGTGGTGCTTGTGGGTGAGAATCGACTGCACCCTGTTTGGTGAGTCAGTAAATGCAGTAAAAGGTCGTGCAAATTGACCTCCCTGCCAGTAGGTGGTACTTGCTGGGAGGAACAAGCTGCAATGTTTTCGGGTCTTGTGAGCAGTTCTAGTACCTCAGGAGAAGCACTCTAATGCCCCAAGTGGTGGGTGGGGCCCTGAGACTTCCAGGTGTATCCTTATTCTCCACCTCAGCAGGGGCAGGTGGGGGAATGAGGCTGGGCATGGCTGGGTTGGGTTAGCCTGCCCTCAAGCTCCACAAATCATTTTAGCAAGGGTCAAAGGTCAGTTCCCTGCCTCTGGACAAAGCTGCGAGGGAGGGGCTGAAGTGACCCCACTCAGCCAAAAAGGAGGCTTGTCAAGGCAGGTCTGTCCGAGATGAGCAGTCTGGCAGTATGGAGCAGGCCTCGCTCCTTTCCACCCTCCCATACTCTATGGTTTCTTCAGGGCCTCTGCCAGCAGGCAGGACCTCAAACCAGCCAAGCTCCCTCATGACTGTGATGGGGGCTTGGAGGTTGCCTGGCCAAGATCCCCACCTGAGCTGGGAGCACGGCCCTCTTGTGGGAGGAGAGGTACCCCATGAGCACACTGCAGTTAGGACCCACTCTGCGCTCTTACCCCTGATCAGCCCCTGCAGGCACCCACACCTCGAGAGACTAATAATTCACAAATATCCCCTCTGTGCCTCCAGGCAATGTGATCGAGATCTGGGTGTACAGGATCTGGCCTGCAGGTCCATCCCCTGGGCCCCAGAGATCAAACCCTGACCATGCCAGGGAGAAGGATACTGGTCCCAAGTCTCTCTCATGAGGTGCCCAAGCTGATTCAATGTCCCTCCACCTCGGGATGTGTCCTCCTCTGCCATGGTTGCTGAGCAAGCAGCACCAGGGAGGGCCAACAGGCAGGGATCTCACAGTCCAAGCACCCCTCAGTCTGTAGCAGGACCCCAGAAGGAAAAATCTGAGCCCCATTCTCTGTGGAAGCATCTTAGTGGTGGCTCAATTGTCTCTCTCATCAGCCATGGGTGGGAGAGGGGAAGGGGCAAAAGAGAGTCTAGGTGGAGAAAAGTCCACCCTCTGGTCATCTCCAGCCCTCTCTCTGGGAGGCAGTCTGCCCAGAATGATGGGGCTCTGGAGTCATGCAGATCACCTGGGACCCACTGGAACCCTATGGCTCCTGCAGTCTGGGCCTGGGTTGGGAAATGTCTATGTGGGGATGAGCAAGATGGATCCTGAGGGGTTCAGGCCCCCTGGGGAGGACAAAGGCAACTGTTTGGTAGAGAAGCAATATGGCACCTGCCATCCAGCTCGGGTCTATGGGAGGAGGTGCCCAGTGGGGGGTGGTGAGACCCTGGTGCCCTATCTGCAAGAAGCTCTCCACTCACTGGCGGCAGCAGTCTCTAGGCTTGTGTGGGTCTCTCCAGCAGCTTGGGAGCCCACCAACAGTCCGAGATGCAAGGGAAGGGGGGTGTTAGCCAATCCACCTACCCTTCTTGCTGGTCTCCGAGCCTGTCTGGGCTTAATCCTCACTGATGCCTTTCTTCTTCCCATTCTGCTCTGTAACCTCTTCCCATGGAGTCTCCTGTAGGTTCAGGCACCCTTCCTTCATACCCTCATCCAATTTATGTTTGTCTGTCTGGTTTTTTTGTTCTTTTTCATCTAAAATTTCTCCTTCTTACAGAGACGCTCTGGCTGGTGGTGCCTTTGGTCTGCCATCTTCCCCAGCAGGCCCTGAAGGAGGTGTTCTAGTCATTTTAATTCTATCTTCTTTCACAAGCAATTTGTCTAGGATTGGGCTTATAGCCTAGCAAGTTCTGATCAATAAGATATAGAAGAGAGTGTGGTGGGCTGTTTCTAGAAAACATTTTGCTTCCTGATAAAAGGGACAGGGCATAAAAGGACAGGGCTTGCTGACAGTCTCCCTTCCCCCTTCTTCCAGTCTTAGACTAAGAAGAGAAGCTTAGAGCTCTGAGCCATCTTACAACCATGAGATGACAATCATGAGGACAAAAAACCAACAGAACAGGAATGAAAAGACAATGTATGGGTCTCTCAAGGCACTGTTGAGCAGCTGAACCAATACCAGAAACTATTTACCTGGAGACCAGCAGATCTCAAACTTCTTGGTCTCAGAACCCCTTACAATCATAACCATTATTCAGGAATGTTAATTTCCTAGCTTTGATGAATGTGCTGTGGTTATGCAAGATGTTAACATTAGAAGAAGCTGAGTAAAGGGTATATAGGAACTCTATTATCTCTGCAACTCTTCCATAACTCTTCTTTTTACTTTGAAAATTACTTCAAAGTAAAGTTTTAAAAAATTATTGGGGACCCCCCAAAACCTTTAACTTATATGGAATATATCTATTGACGTTTACCATATTATAAATGAAAATAGAGAGATTTTTGAAAATTTTTATTTAATAATTTATCATGTTAACATAAGTAACATGTTTTCAAGAAAATTATATTTTCCAAAAAAAATAAATTTGGTGAGAAGAATAGCAATGTTTTACATTTCTGCAAATTTCTTCAGTGTCTGGCATCATAGAAGACAGCTGGATTCATGTCTTCTTCTGCATTCAATCTGTTGTGATATATTGTTCTGGTTCAATTATATGAAGAAGGTCTGGCCTTATGCAGGTATTTAGTTTGAAAAAGAAGTATGCTAATGGTCTTTCCAGATAATTTCAGACATTTCTTTTTGATACTACACAGAAATTCAACAAATGGTAGTTTTTCAAAAAGGTCGGCTGCAATATGGAATCTGAAATCATATCAATGAGCTTTTCATACTTTATTATATTAAAATCTATTTGTCAATCTTGCATTTTGAATGGGTCTTCTACCCACTCATGATTTTGTGCCATGATACATTCATTTATCATTTGGAAAATACTGGTTCACCGAGTTATAGAGGACTTCCAATTGATGACACATTTCATGACAAAATATCAAAAAATCACATTTGTTAATACCACCATTGATCTTATCAGAAAAGTCTGTAAGTTGGGAAGCTGACAAGCTCACAGTGGCAGATGTAAGTTTTCCAGAACTCAAATTTTCACTTGAAAGGTTCAATGTAGCTGGGTGCAGTGGCTTACGCCTGTAATCCCAGCTACTCAGGAGGCTGAGGTGGGAGGATTGCTTGAACCCAGGAGTTCAAGGAGTTCAAGGCTGCAATGAGTTATGATCACCCCAGTGAGTAGCCACTGCACACCAGCCTTTAGCCTGGGCAACAGGGCAAGACCCCATCTCTAAAAAAAAAAAATACAGAAAGAAAGAAACCATGCTTGAACATTATTATTGGCAACAAATACTTTAAGTTTTTTCCCTAAAATGACAGGCTTACTTTGTTCATTTTCAAAAATATATCTGCCAAATACCCAAGTCTGTATCACCACAGTTTGCCTGTAAGTCATTCTTTAAAGTAAAAATGATGTTCCATGAGAAAAGCAGCCAGTTCAGCTCACTACTCAGTTGTGCAAGTTCTTTTTTTGAGGCAACCATTAAACTCCAGTGTACAGCAGAAGTACTTTATTAAAACACCCCGTATTAGCCCACAGAATATTGAGAATATGTGTACTCAAGGGTTGAGATTTAATAATATTAATGGTTTTTTACTGCTTCTTCAAAAACGTTCTAAAGTGGAACTGGCTTTTTTTTTTTTAACAAGTATGTAGCAGTAAAGAATACAATGACTACTCCTAGCACCATGCGGTGCCATCCCTTTGATGCCAGTAGTTTTAGCCTTCATTGCTTTAGCATTATAGATACAAATGTCAGCAGGAAAAGTAATGTCAGTAAAAAGGCAAATCGTATCTTATAATTATTATTAAAAGGCTCTCAGGGACCCACCAACGTCCATGGACCACACTTTGAGAATCAGACTTATGTGAAAAAAATAAATCCTTATTTGCTTAATCCTCTCTTAATCAGGTTTTCTGTTATTTGCAACTAAAAGCATTCCTGATACATTCAGCGTAATTCTTGAGTATTCCTTGGTATTCAAAACATCCCTGCTTCCACTTCTGCCTGTGGCAAAAAAAGTCTGATTACCTTTTTGAGCTGAGTCTCTTCTTGTGTAGAGCCAGAGATAATTCACTCCTCAAAGTCCTGTGTTTTTTTTTTCCTTACTGGTCCATGAGGACTATACTTCTCCAAGTACTGGAACAATGCTAAGCAACCCTCAGTCTGCATGAAATCTACCTAGCTTTGAAATATTTCCCATGATTTAATTTCTAGAAGAGGAATCTTAAATTATTAAAGTTGCTGAGAAGTAATTCTACTAATTTCCACACATAGCTGTAGTATTTAGAAATGCTTCCTTTGCAATACTGCTGCATCAGGCTAGATAGAGAAGCTGCTTGTATCGAGAGAGTTGAGTCAGAAACAGGGACAAGGCATTACCAAAGGTGTAGCACCAGAGACCCTGGACATGAGGTACATGACATAGTTTAAGGTGAAAGAGAAAGAGAAAAGACCCAGGAGGAAAGATTAGCTTCTCCTTGCTCCTATTTTAGGGACATATTGCAGCAAGAATGTTGGTTCCATTCTAACCTATTTTGTAGTTTGGGAGTGGTGAAGAAAGTCACTTAGTATTTTAAATCCCTACTCACTGCAATATCTAATTTTAAAACTTCACATTTAAATACATTTTAATAAAACCAGTAGGTAACATAAGGAGAGGTTTGAAAGATTTGGGGACAAAAAAATTAATTTGACCAGAGTTTAGCTACAGGCTAGAAGTTAGAAGAAACATTTTTTTTAAAGACTAGGGGATTCCTATGCTCTGAAATATTAGCTAGAAAAATGAAGTCCTTTAGTAATGGAGAAATGGTAATTTTTAATGCCTAAATTTTACTGAAGATGTTTTGTTTAAAAAAATATAATTTCTTACTAGGAATAGAAAGGTACTTCCTCAAACTGATAAAGGGCATCTATGAAAAACTCACAGCTAATGTCATACTTAATGGAGAAAGATTGGCTGGCTGCTTTCTTCCTAAGATCAGGAGCAAGAAAAGGATTCCACTCTTGCCGCTTGTTCAAAACATTGTACTGGAGGTTCTAATGAGGGCAATTAAACAAGAAAAAGAAATGAAAGACATTATATTGAAAAGGAAGAAAGATTGAAAACTATCTTTATTCACACATGACATGATCTTGTATATAGAAAATCCCAAGGAATCCATTTAAAAACTATTAAAACTAATAAACAAGTAATACTAGGACATTATTAATGGGAAAAAAAACTAATAAGGTTGATAAGGCTGCAAGATACAATATAAAGCCAATTGTGTTTCAATACATTTGCAATGAACAATCTGAAACAAAATGAATAAAAGAATAAATATACCAATAGCATCAAAAAGAATAAAATACTTAGGAATAAATTTAACAAAATAAATTCAAAACCTACCCTCTGAAATATACAAAATATTGTTGAAAGAAACTAAAGAAGATTAAAATAAATGGAAAAACATCCCTTGTTCATGGATCAGAAGACTTAATATTGTTAAGATGCGATATTCCCCAAATTGATCTACACAATCAACACAATCCCTATCAGAATCCAGCTGGCTTCTTTGTAGAAATTCACAAGCTGATTCTAAAATTTTTATGGAATTGCAAGGGACTAAGAATAGCCAAAACATTCTTGAAAAAAGAACGAATGTTGGAGGATTCACAATTTCTGATTTTAAAACTTACTACAAAACAACAGTAATCACGATGTGGGGGAGAGGGGAAACTTCCCCTTTCCTGCAAAAGTTCGATGAGAGATCAACTCACAAGTAAGAAAGATTAATAAGAGAAAGAGTTTTATTTACTGTGTGCATAGGGAGAATCACAGAGTAATTACCCAATATCCCAATGGGGTACAGAAATTTATATACCTTCCTTTTAAAAGGGAGGGGAAGATGAGGAATAGAGGTAATTCTGTTTAGGCGCAATAAATGGTTGCTAGGGAGGATGAATGGATACTTGGGAGAATGAATGGATGGGGGAAAACAGATTGATTTGTAAATTAACCTGAGTGACAGGTATTATATTCAAAATGATTTGGGCCAGGGTTGGTTGCATTCTTGATCTTCTTTCCTGCAATATATTGAGATAACAGGGAGAGGAAGGGAAGTCAGTTAGTTGTTCTTTTTGATGGATCTGTCTGGTTTATGCAGATAGAAGGAAAGCCCCTTCCAAGCGCCTGTAGCTCTCTAAGGGCCTTTAATTCAAAATACTCTTTATACCAAGGAGTCATGTTTTGGGGTGAAATTTCCTGAGCTCCTTCAACAACAATGTGGTACTGGCATAATGATAGACATATAGATCACTGGAATGGAATTGAGAGTCCAGAAATAAACCCATGTGTCTATGGTCAACTGATTTTTAACAAGGGAGCCATTCAATGGGGAAAAATAATCTTTTAAACAAATTGTTTAAAGATATCCACATGCAAAGAATAAAATTGGATCCCTACCTCATACCATATACAAAAATTAATTCAAAATGGATCAGCAACCTAAATATAAGAACCAAAATCATAGAACTCTTAGAAGAAAACATAAGGGTAAATCTTGATGACCTTGGATTTAGCAATGGAGTCTTAGATATGACACTCAAAGCATGAATAAGAAAAGAAGAAATGGATGTTAGACTTCATCAAAATTTTTTTTAAAAACTTTCCTGCATGAAAAGACATTATGAAAGTGAAAAGATGACATCCAGAAGGGAAGACAATATTTGCAAATTACATATCTGATAAGGGTTTAGTATCTAGAATATATAAAGAACTCTTACATCTCAATAACAAAAAGACAGATAATCTAATTTAAAGTGAACAAATGACTTTAATAGATATCTCTCCAAAGAAGATATACAAATGGTAGACAAGCACATGAAGAGATCTTCAATATCATTAGATGTTAGAGAAATGCAAATCAAAAACACAATGAAGTACCAGTTTATTACCATTAGGATGGCTATAATTGAAAAAAACAGAAAAGAACAAGTGTTGGTGAGGATGTGGAAAAACTGGAATACTCAGACATCGCTGGTAGGAATGGAAAATGGTTTAGCCACTATAGAAAACAGTTTGAAGGTTTCTCAAAAAGTTAAACATACAATCACCTATGACCCCACAAATCTCCTCTTAGGTATATATACCTAAAAGACTGAAAACAGATACTCAAGGTCATGTACACACATGCTCATTTGTGGCATTACTCACAATGGCCAAAAAGTGGAAACAGCCCAAATGTCCATCAATAGATAAATGGATAAACAAATTGTGGGATAACTATACAATTAAGTATCATTTAGTCATAGAAAGGAATGAGATACTGACGTATGCTGCTACATAGATGAACCTTAAAAACATTATGCTAAGTGAAAGAAGATAGTCAAAAAGATGATATATTATATAATTATACTTGTATGAAATGTCCAGAATAGGCAAACCTATATAGATAGTAGATTAGTGGTTGCTTAGGGCTGGGGAGGTTTTGGGGATGAAGGTGATAGCTAAAGGGTGAGGGACAGGGGATTTGTGATAGTGAAAATATTGCAAAATTGGCTATGATAATGATTGCACATATCTGTAAAATACTAAAAAATATTAACATGTATACTTACATGTTAATATTTAAAAGGGTGAAATGTATGATATGTGAATTATATCTCAATAAAGCTGTAAAATAAAAAAGATCTAATTTCTTAGAAAAATATAAAAATGAGGTTCATATAGATTCTTTTTTATCATTTTTTGTAATTTTATAAGTTCCTTGCACAGGGGCCATGCTAATCTTCTCTGTATCATTCCAATTTTAGTATATGTGCTGCCGAAGCAAGAACCATATAGATTCTTTATTTCTTTAATGTCTCTCAAGAAAAACAGATTTTTCATCAGCATATTTGACAGCCATTTCTCTGACGGTGTTTGTCAGCCTGTCTGAACCTACCATCCTAATAAGGAGAGCAGAGAAGCTGTATATAGACCTGGGAAAATTGCTCATGAAAAGAGCACCTAGCAAAACCCATTACTGAAATTATTTGAACTTAAGACAGAGTTGACAGTATTGAATAATTACAATGCAGTAGGATAAGTGCTACATTGGTTGCATCCAATAAGATAGAAGCTGGATAGGTAGATTGAGAAAAAGGCATTCAGGGTGCCTGTATCATCCATGAGTCAGGAGCACAGAGGATAATAATCAAGGTTTGTATGGGAAGATTTCTGGGAGTTGCCGTGGAATGAGTTAGTACAAGTAATGGGATGAGATGGGGATGGGGGGATCAGTGTGTGCAAACTAAGAAAAACAACAAGATAACTGAGGACAAGAATCACTAGATGATCTCATTGAAAAAATAATTTTCTCTTTTTCAGTGGATCATACCTGCCAGGTCTTACATCAAGTCATCTTAAAGATGTAGCTTGTCATTTGAAAATAAAATTATGAGGGTCTCAATTTGAGTCTGTGCATGATTCAGACAAAAATAGACATATCTAGCACACAGGTCAAATAAACCCAATTGAAGTCCATGTGTATGAGAGTACTAAGGAGCCTCTTGGAATCACTTTTCCTGAGAGAAGAAGGATCTAGGAGTACACTCTTAGTTCTCTAAGGGTTGCAGTGATATTAAGTGACATGGTGGCTGTCATTTGTATGATCTCCTTAACCCAGCCTCAACTTGACTCATGTTTAAGTCCTAAACTCTGAGGTCCTTGGGGGTACAGGCATCATTCCACGGGTTCCCCTATCAACAAAGGGTAATACTAGAGACAAATAAGAACAAGGAAAAGCATCAGGTAGTATGGTGGGGGTCCTGTTTCTCTCAGTGGAAGCTGACTTGTTTAGAAATACACATGAGAGATCCCTTGAAACCTTCCAGAAATACTTGGGGGAAGGAGCTTTGAAGAAGCCTGTAGTCATGTGTCAAGCAGATAGGGGCATGCATGAGTTGTTTGAGGTATTATTATTTATGTGATACCCAAAGGCTGGTGAGGCCTGGAGAAATGGGAAACATGGACAAAGTCCCTAATCCTGGAGCAGCTGAAAATGATTTTACAGTGGAAGTGACCTTTGACCCATGCCTTGAAGGAGAGAGGGTTTGAAGGACATTTCAGATTAGAGCAGAGGGAATGTACAAAGACACACATTCACTATGCCTATTCATGAGAACCAGTTTGCATGGACTAAGTGTTCCTCATTTTGTGCAGCTACACAGGTACACACTTAGTGGGGATCCTGCCACTTGACCACAGTCACTACTGAGAGCAGCTCAACTATTTCTTATAACTGTTGAAATTATTAAAATATTAGAATTGAAAGAAACCAAAGATGTCATCTAACCCCCCACCACACACATACACAAAGTGCAAGGGAGAACTGCAAAGCTATTAGCAACCTCCAAGGCTCAATAGACAACATCTGCTTTGTCATGTAAATTTAGAGGAGCTAAATAGCCCTGTAAGATTTAGAAGGCTGAAGGGATGCCAAAAGTCCGGTTAGCATGTCATAAACGTTTCTTTTGTTAATCCAATGATCTAGTAATCTGACATACAATGAGGGCAGAAAGTTACCTCTATAATTCCTTGAGGTTCAGACAGCTTTTATACTCATGACACTCCATTTGCTTGAGGAGAGACAAAAGAAAATGGTGGTAAGGGTGTTAATGTGTAATTGTTAACGGCTCACATAGTTTAGGATCTAAATATCATGATAAAGTCTGCAACTGAACATTGTGACTCTAATTTAAATTATTTTTTGTGTCACTTTACAGTGCTTGTTTCTTTCACGTTGTCTCAAATAAGTGGCTGAACAAATTCATCAGGAATTATACAAAGTAGAAGTCACTTTACATCGAAAAATAAGATGACCTTTTGTTAGTGTGGTTAAATAAACTAGAGCAAGCACTGAATACAGTACCAAATGTGATTTCTTTGAAAACCTGAGTCAAAAAAAAAATAAAGCAACTCTAAAATTCTGTAAAAGGATTCAAATGAAAATGTTTCTATGGCTTTTCTCTTCCAATGTAATTTGACAATGGCAGTAGTTCAAAGATTATAAACAAAAACCTTGGTAACAGACACAAGAACTTTAAGAATACTTATATATGAAGTCATGTGCATTATATTTAGCCTCTCCATTGTGAGATTATCAAAACCACATTGTTGTCAATATTAAACGCCAAAATAGCTTTATGCCGAAGCTAAAATAGTCACTAATATTTCATCTTTAGTAGCTTTAATTTTAAACTATACTTAGATTCACAGAGTAATATTACCCAGACACTCTTTCATTATTGTCAGGAATTACAAGCAATAAAATTACTCAAAATCTGCATGTTATGCACCTTGCAGTAAAACTCTAAATTAGCACCACCTACACAAACAATTGTTAGAGATGTAAAGTTTAAGGTTGTTCTCTTAAAAGACCTGGAATCCTAGCACTCTGGGAGGCCGAGGCGGGAGGATTGCTTGAGCTCAGGAGTTGGAGACCAGCCTGAACAAGAGCGAGACTCCATCGCTACTGAAAATAGAAAAAATTAACCAGGCATGGTGGCCCACACCTGTAGTCCCAGCTACTTCGGAGGCTGAGGCAGGAGGATCCCTTGAGCCCAGGAGTTTGAGGCTGCAGCGAGCTAGGCTGACACCACTGCACTCTAGCCTGGGCGACAGAGCGAGACCCTGTCTCAAAAAAAAAAAAAGAAAAGGATCCTCAAATTGTTCAGATATTGGAATTATTGTCCATAGACAATAAAACTGTGTTTCCTCTGTTTTAAGTAATAAAAGACAAACATGAAAATATCAGAGAAAAAGAAACTATGAAAAACTAAGATTTAAAAATAAAAATAATAGTACTTTGAGAAATAAAGAATAAATAAATAAATTTTTAAAAAAGACCTATGGTCTAGTTGATGAGATGAGATATATATACACACAAAATCCTCAACATATGACTATACCCCTGTGTCAAATGAGTGTAACAGACAATAACAGCTATAGGGATTCAGAGGAGGGTCCAAGATTCTTCTGTATATATGGCTTTGCAAGGCTAGAATTTCTAAAGTGTTTTCTTTATACTGGGCAGTTTAGCTGCAATTAGAGCTAAGATACTATTTGTTAGACAATAGTATATCGATTATTGTCTCCTAACCCTGGGATGGTTAATTATGTTGATTGTGATTTTTTCATATTTTATTGAAATAACTAACCATGTATGTTTCCAGTTGTCATATTAAAAAACAATACACTTGGAACAAAGTTTGAAGAAATTAAAATATCCAAATATTATAGTGTCTTAATTTCTTAACAGCTACACATCTTTTTTTCTCTCTATGTGGCTTTCAGAAGTAGGAATTATTATGTTTTATTTGGTTTAGTTTCAAAAGTTCACTCAGTCCCTTTGACTTTCAGGTTTTTCCTATGGTAAAGATTTTAACTACACAAGCAAAAATGTGTTTTTCTTGAAAAATTGGATTTCTCTTAGTAGTGTTCAACAATTCACTGTTTAGCCCTTCCCAGTCTCTGCTTATAGAAAAGCTGCCTACTATTTAAATAAATATGGCTTATTTATGATAAGAGAGATAATAGTCATATATAAGCTTATCCCTATTTTCTGGAATGATCATGATCTTTCAATTGTAAGGGAGTCATTTTTCCTTTACTTCATTAATTCAACAAGCATTTGCCGAGCACTTCCTATGTATCCAGCACTATACTAGATATCAAGGATACACAAATGACAAGGGGAAAAGGTCTCTGTGATCATGTATACAAATAATTTCAGTAGAATGGGATAAACACAATAGAAGTGTCCAAATGCCATACCACAGCCTCTAAGACCCTTGTTTACCCCTGTAATCTCATCTGGGTCACTATTTTCCTGCCTCCCTGGCCTTCTCTTTACCTCAAATGCTTTAAGCTCCTTTTCACCTCAGGGCCTTTGCATTTATTATTTCTTCCTTCAATGTTCTTCTTTGCGTTCATGGGCAGACTAAGTCCTACTCACCCTACAGTAATCAACGTAAATATCATGTCCTCAGAAAAACCTTCCCTGACTCCTCAGATTAACTTTCGTTCCTTCCCGTTGTCTACTCTCAATGCACCGTTTACTTTTCAATTTTAGCCCTTATGTCCCTTATAATTAATTATCTGTGTAATTGTCTATTGTCTGTCTCCACTAGACTGCAAACTCTGTGAAAGTGGGATTATATCAGTATTGTTCACTCGTATACCCCCATGGCCAGCACAGTGCCTGGCACATGGAAGTTGCTCAGTACATATTTGTGGAAAGAAGAGAGGAAGAAAAGGAGGAAGGAAGGGAGAGAGGAAGGGAAGGATGAAGTGAGGGAAGGAGAAAGGAAAGAGAGAAGGAAGAAAGGAAGGAGGGAGGGAGGGAAGAAGATGCGCATAAAGAAGAGAGCGACTTACCCCTGTTATGGGAGTCAGGAGAAGACTTCTTAGAGGCACTGATTTTTAAGGTTTCTCTCTTCATCAGAGTTATCTATTCTTAGCTTGTCTGTCACCCTCCTTCTAACTAAAAACTTGTATCTTCAGTTTCCAGACCCAAGAAAATGTGCTAACACCAACCACTTTCTGGCAACGACTATACCACTAGCATGAATTTTAAAGTGACCACAATACAATACAACCCCAGGGGTTTTAATATGGGAACTACTGAATGTGCAGTTCCATACTCATCCCAAACTCTATTTTCCCCTCCTTCCCTCTTCAGTAAAATCTCTTACATTATGTCTGCATGTGTTTGCACTTCTATCTCGGTGCTGGAGAAAGCAGAAAATAAACACCAAAATTCAATCCCTTAGGTCATTTATAAATGCACTGCTTCATTCAATATGCCCTCCATTCCCATAAATTGCTTGAATAAAGTGATTGTCATCAGTCTTAGGGAGATTAATACAAACAAAACTAACAGTTTCCTTCTCTTCTAGTTAATGCCTGCAGAGGCTTCCACATTTATATGCAAGAGAGGAGACAAAGAAAAATCAGTCATCTTAGAAGGTTCAACAGCAACTTAGTCTCTTCCAAATATCAAACAGCAACTCTTCTTTTCATACTTCAAAAGATTAATATAGCATTTGAAATTATCTTTTTATTCCACTTTTATTGTAATGCTCCAATTTCAAGTTACTATAGTAACCATTTTTTATTTGAGTGAAGGCTTCATTATTGTCATTTTAATTGTTTGGTTTTGTTTTCTACTCTAGCTTCATTTGAGTTTAAAAAATGGAAAATGGATTTATCTTTTACTATTCTCTAAATATTATGGAACACACAGACAATTCAGACAATGATTCTGCATGACTATTACTGGAAATATCTCTTTATATACGAGTCTATTTTTAAAACATCAAACATTGTACTAAAGCAGACCATTGTTCCATATAATTAAATATAAGAGTGCTAGTAACTAATCACCAACCCACCACTGAAAACATACAACATGCAGTTGCTTTTGCAATGCCTAATTGTTAAAGAAAATTTATTTTTTACTTCATATTATATTGAGAAATGTAAAAAGATGGTGGTCATGATATTTACATCATTACACAATTTGTGTATTAGGAGAGAGAACCCTATAATGAATTAATCTGATTTTGTCATGGTAGTCATCTCAATAACCAATTAATGTAATTTAAGTTGTCCATGTCTCATTAACTTTTTAATAACAGCTCCATTCATGGCTTAACTAGCCAAAATAACCAATTTGATTCCTGAAAAGACAAATCAGTAACACTGGGCACCACAGCTTTAAGGGCGGTATTATAGTAAAAGTGGTATTTTCAATCCTATAGAGGAAAAACAAAATCCACATTTACTAAAGACACAATTGGGGAATTAACATACCTCCCAATATACACTTCAATCTTGTCTAAATTATCCAAGATTAACCAAATGAAAGTATAGAAATGCATTTTAAAAATTAAAAAGCACTGAACTTAAAAGAAGATCACGCTTCTTTTAGCACATTAAAATAGAGGTCATCCAAAATTCATGGGGTATTAACTCATTGTTTTTGCATGTACATAAATAGCACATTTGATCTAAGAAACTGGACCTTTCTTGAAAATTATTAGTCAGTTAAAAGTACTTCAATGCCTTCAGAAATGAAAAGGCTAAAATATAAAGCAAAGTCTATTTGTCCATGAACAAATTGAACCAAAATTTTTATTTATTTATTAGTAAAACAAAATTACTAATCTTCTATAAAATAATTATTCATATTTGTATAATATTCTATGGTTTATAAAGTACTTACACATCCAACATTCTATTTAATCCTCTCAACAGCCTTCTGAGGTAAGCATTATTACTATTTTACAGATTAAAAAACAAACTCAAGGCTCATCTAGAATACATGACTTTCTAAGATCACAGAGCTAATGAGTGGCAGAATAAGTCTCAAATTCAGTCATCTGACTCACAATCCAGTGCTTTTCCACCAACTTCACAATTTAGATTGTTTTCATCATTAAAGAATCACTACCAGTGCCATCCCAGGTAAAGAACCAATCCTTATGACTCTAGGCCATGTGGGCAGATGAACAATGAAGAAGGACAAGTTCCATGAACTTTCAGTTCAGGTTTATCAACCAAGACATTCTATAACAACAGACAGAAGCATTTCTCCATGACGGACTCATAGCAATATCTAGAAAATATTCTCCAAGTCTAGGTGGATAATATTTCAACTGTTTAACAAGGAAATTTCACCCAGCAAAATTGTTTCCCTCCTTACAAGTGGGGTAAAATCCAAACAAATTCAAGGTTAAAATCATTTTTGTCATCCTTCAATCTAGAAGTTGATTTTCTTAGACAAATTCACAGAAAGAGTCTACATATTTTTAAATTTTTCATTTAGTGTTACACTGACTCTCACCTTTACTTTATGGCTGAAACTTTGAGCAAGCACCAATAAATCATGACTGAAATAAAACTGAACAAGATCCTTAGAAGCAGAATAATCAAGACATATGCATTTGGGCAACCTGTAAAGTACGAATGAATGTTACCTGCCCCTTCAACTCTGTTAGTATTCAATTTACATTCATTCTACCTAAAATTATTTAAGACTTGCATTTGACATAATTCTTAAGTCATTAGTGCCTAAGATATCATACCATTTTTGAGAAAATATGTAAATATTATGTAAATGTTGGTCTACAAACTAAACATATTTGCAAGAACTGTCTCAATACAGTTAATAATTCTGTTAAATCAAAGCAAAGTGTTTCTCTTTTTTTCGCAAACCATAACTTTCACCATTGGCATTGATCTGTATCGCAATATATTCATTTAATATAGACATTTCATATTTCTAAATTCAAAGTTGACTACACAATATGTATTTCAAGATAGCAGGCCAAAGAGATTGTTTTTTTCTAATTGACATTGAAGCAAATGATTAGCATGCTACAGTACTTGTCTAACTCTTTTATATTCATTAATTATTAAGGATTAATTCTGTGAAAATCCAGAGAATGCTTATGATGATGAGTTCTTAAGATATACAACTGTTCTAGGAGATAAGAAATGTTCATGAATTTATCATGTATTGAAATACACTATAAAAATCTGGACTGCTACAAATGTCTCCTACTTTTTTCATATAATTACTAAATATTGGTGGAGAATGTACATTAACATTTGCCCATTAAAATCCGATTACAATTTTCTAAACTATTAAGATTTATTAACCTTGTGCAAGGTTATATACAAATTATTCAAATGCTTTCTATTTGTGGAAATACTTTATATACTTGCCTGTTTCACATGCATCACCTCATCTGATCCTGCCAACGATCTTGTGAGACAGTTGAGCAGTTAGCAAGCCCATTATAAAGGAAGAGAAGACATGTACATGCTTAAAGCCCAACTGATTAAGTGCAACTCTATACCAGGTACAGTACTAGATGCTGAGGATATAATGAACAAGCTAGATAATCAGGAAGCATATGATCTAGCAAGGAAGACAATTAAATAAGTATTAAGAATGAACTGTGGTGAGTACTATGATAGCAGAATCAAGGGTGCTATGAGACCTCATAAAAGGATAACCTAACTTAGTCTTGGAGGAGGCAGGGAAGTGTCCTTGAAAGAAGAGATACTTGAGAGCAGCAAATTCAGGAAGTTCCTTGCAAGACATGCTCAATGTTTTACAGTTTATTATGAAGGCTGTAGGAACAGTAGGAGAAAAATGAATGAAAATTCTGGAAACAGGTCCAGGTTAGCCTCAAAAAGAGAAAAAAAATGACGATAACATTCATTAACCACTTAATATGGGCCAGGAATTGTGGTGAATGCATTTCTGAAA
This sequence comes from Daubentonia madagascariensis, assembly GCA_023783475.1. Lineage (NCBI taxonomy): Eukaryota > Metazoa > Chordata > Mammalia > Primates > Daubentoniidae > Daubentonia > Daubentonia madagascariensis. Next base: position 2,994,980 of record JAKFHU010000341.1, on the reverse strand, counting down.
ATCTATATTTCATTTAATGCTCACATCAACCTTAGGGGGTATTGACATTGGTATTAAACTTATTATTATATTATGACAAGTTAGTAGTAGTAGCAGCAGCAGTAATAGTAGTAATGATAGTATTTGACCTAAATGTATATATAGTTGATTATTACTTAAATACATTGACAGGTCACTAAACAGCAAACATGGTATATCCCATTTTATAGAAAATGATAGAACAAATGTTAGACAGGATCTGACTTACATCCAGGTGTTAACAGCTAATAGTTACTGTTTCTAGGAAGGAGAAATTATGAGCACTCTCTGAGGTCATATTTTGCTTGTGTGTGTGTGTGTGTGTGTGTGTGCGTGTAGTGAACATGTATTGTTTTTTAATAAGAAAATATAAAACACAGTAAAATAAAATACTTCTTGGACATTTAACTTGTTCCAACTTTTCCCTTTCACAAAAAGCACAAAAAAGGAACAATTAAATGAATACTAATTAGGAATAAAAATTCAATATAGAGAAAATAGTCTGAAAAAAATGGAACATGATGCTTAAAGATGCATAAAGGGTTTTAACAGAACCCAGTGTTGCACCCAAATTGTTAATTCTTGAAAAAGTAATGATGATAATTGTTATGGACTGAATTGTGTCCCTCCCTCAAAAAATTCATAGGTTAAAGCTCTAACCCCCAATGTGACTGTATTTGGAGACAGGACCTTTAAGGAGGTAATTAAGGTTAATTGAGATCATTAAGGTGGGGCCCTAATCCGATAGAAATAGTGTCCTTAGAAGAAGAGATGCAAGGAGTGTGTGCACACAGAGAAAAGGCCATGTAAGGACATAGCAAGAAGACAGCCATCTGCAAGGCAAGAAGAGAGACCCCAGGAGAAACTAAACCTGCTGACACCTTGATCTTGTACATCCAGCCTCCAAAACCATGAGAAAACACATTTCTGTTGTTTAAGCCACTCAGTGTGTGGTATTTTGGTATGGCAGCCTGAGAAGACTAATATACTTAGATTATTTATGTTTTACCAAATCATCAAATTGACCATCTTGCTTTCAGCCAAAAACAAAAAAAACAAAAAAACAAAAAAAAAACCCCACCTGCTTTAGCTTTATGGAATGTTTTGCTTATTTTTTTGCTTTGGGTTTTGTCTTTTCTAGTGAGAGGAGGGTGGATACTCTCTGTCCTGAACAGTAGTAGAGTGTGGTCCCACTGGATCAGGATGTGGGAGCAAAGGGAATTATGACAATTTTACGTGTCAACTTGACTGGGCCACAGGGTGCCCATAAATTTGATTAAACATTATTCTGGGTATGACTGTGAGGGTGTTTCTGGATGAGACTAACATTAACATCTCTTCTTAACTGTCTTTCGGCTGAGACATCGGTCTTCTGCCTTTGAACTCAGATTCAGACTGGAACTTCTGTCATTAGCTCTCCTGGTTCTCAGGCCTTCAGACTCAGACTGAAACTTGCACTTATCTCTTCTAAGGTGAAGGAGTTGTTGCATCTGGCTCCTCCTACAACAAAAGAGAGGCATAATGCCTAGTGGACCTCTTTGGATTTTCGAAACAACATATTACTCATTTGGGCATGTTACTATGACCCATTTAACAAGTGACCTGAAAAGCTGCTAGTCTCGATCGGGGTCCAGAATAAGAGAAGGCTCTGCAACATGCAATCTACTCTGTCACTTTGTCCATACGATCCTGCAGATCCAGTGTTTCTTGAAGTGTCTGTAGTAGATCTGGATGCTATTTGGAGACTTTGGCAGGCCCCTATAGGTGAATCACAGTGCAAGCCCATAGGATTTTGGAGTAAAGCCCTGCCATTCTCTGCAGATAACTACTCTGTTTTTGAGAAACGGTTCTTGGCCTGCTACTGAGACTTAGTAGAGACTGAGTGCTTAATCATGGGCCATTAAGTGACCATGCAACCTGAGCTGCCCATCATGAACTGGGAGTTATCTGACCCACCAAGCCGTAAAGCTGGGCATGCACAACAACACTCCATCAAATGGAAATGGTATATATTGATTGGCCCTAACAGACCCTGAAGGCACAAGTAGGTTACATGAAGAAGTGGCCCAAATGCCCATGGTCCCCATTCCTACTACACTGCCTTCTTTCTCCCAGCCTGCACCCGTGGGACATGGATCAGTTGACAGAGGAAGAGAAGACTTGGGCCTGGTTTAAAGATGGTTCTGCATGATATGCAGGCACCACCTGAAAGTGGACAGCTGTAGCACTTCAACCCCTTTCTGAGACATTCCCAAAGGACAGTAGTGAAGAGAAATCCTGCCAGTGGGCAGAGTTTTGAACAGTACATGTGGGTGCTCACTTTGCTTGGAAAAAGAAATGACCAGATGTGCAATAATATGCCAATTTCATGGGCTGTGGCCAATGGTTTGGCTGGATGGTCAGGGACTTGGAAGGAACATCATTCAGAAAATTGGTGACAAAGAAATCTGGGGAAGAGATATGTGGATAGACCTCTCTGACTGGGCAAAAACCATGAAGATATTTGTGTCCAATGTCACCCCAAGGGTGACTTCAGCAGAGGAATATTTTAATCAAGTGGATAGGATGACCCATTCTGTGGATATCAGTCAATCCCTTTCCCTAGTCACACCTGTCTTTGCCCAATGGGCTCATGAAGAAAGTGGCCAGGGTGGCAGAGATGAATGTTATACATTGGCTCAGCAACATGGACTTCTGCTCAGTATGGTTGACCTAGCTACAGTCACTGCTAAGTGCCTAGTCTTCCAGAAGTAGAGACCAGCACTGAGCTCCCGATATGGCACCATTCCCAGTGTTGATCAGCAAGCTAGCTGGTGGCAGGTTGATTACATTGGAGTGCTTCCATCATGAAAAGGTCAGCATTTGTTCTTACCACAACAGACACTCTGGATACAAATTTGCCTTCCCCCCATGCAATGCTTCTGCCAAAACTACCATTCATGGATTTATAGAATGCTTCATCCACTATCGTGGTATTCCACACAGCATTGTTTCTGATAAAGGAACTCACTTCACAGCCAAAGAAGTGCAGCAGTGGACCCATGCTCATGAAATTCACTAGTCTTACCATGTTCCCTATCACCCTGAAGCAGCTGGTTGGATAAAACAGTGGAATTGTTTTTTAAAGGCTCAGTTATATCAGGGCTGGAGCAAGTTCTCCAGAAGGCCACACGTGTTCTGAATAAGCATTCAGCATATGATGCTATTTCTCCTATAGCCAGAATTCATGAGTCCAGGAATCAAGGGGTGGAAATGGGAGTGGCACCACTCGCTATTATCCCTAGCGACCCACTAGCAAAATTTCTACTTCCTGTTCCCATGACCTTATGCTCTGCTGGCCCATAGGTCTTAGTTCCAAAAGGAGGAATGCTTCCAACAGGAGACCCAACAGTGATTCCATCGAACTGAATGTTAAGACTGCCACCCAGCCATTGGGACTCCTCAGGCCTCTGACTCAACAGGCAAAGAAGGGAGTTACTGTGCTGGCCAGGGTGACTGATACTGACCAGGGGGCAATTGGACTACTGCTCCATGATGTAGGTAAGGAAGAGCATATCTGGAATGCAAGAGATCCTTTAGGGCATCTCTTGGTATTACCATGCCCTGTAATTAAAGTCAATGGAAGACTACCACAACCCAATTCAGGCAGAACTACTAATGGCCCAGGCCCTTCAGGAATGAAGGTTTGGGTCACTCCACCAGGTAAAGAACCACAAACAGCTGAGATGCTTTCTGAAGGCAAAGGAAATATAGAATGGGTGGTGGAAGAGGATAGGTATAAATACCAGCTGTGACCACATGACCAGTTATGGAAACAAAGACTGTAATTGTAATTAGCATTCCTCTTTATTTCATGAATATGTTTCTGTGTGTATATATACATATATGTAAAATATCTTTGTTTTCTTCCCTCTCTTATTCCCTTATCATGTAATATATTGACTATATACCATAGTATTTAAGTATTATATTGTCAATTTTACACCATAGTATTTAAGTCATGAAATATCAAGAAGAGTAAACATCAGTCAAGTACTTTACCTCTTCTTCTGGGGAAGAGGTTAGTCATTAGTGCATTTTTCATTGTTTGCAGGATAGTTGCATCATATTAGGTGGAATTATGATCTTGTCATTGTCTTCATATGGAGATAAAGTATGGTTTAAAGAGATCCATGTTAGGTGCCAAGTTGACAAGGAGGTAACTTGTAATGGCTAAGTTCATGTGTCAACTTGATTGGGCCATGGGATGCCCAGATATTTGGTTGAGCACTATTCTGGGTATGTCAGTGAGGGTGTTTTTGGGTGAGATTAACATTTGAATTGGTAGACAGGGAAAAGCAGATTTCCCTCCCCAGTGTGGGTGAGCATCATCCAATCTGTAGGAGATCTAAATATAGAACAAAGAGTGAGTAAGAGAGATTTACTCTCTGTGCCTGAATATCTTAGAGCTGGGACATTGGTCTTCTCCTACCTTCAAACTTGGACTCAGACTAGAATTTATACTATTGGCCTTCCTGGTTCTCCGGCCTTAGACTCAGAATAGAACTATACCATCAGATCTCCCGGGTCTCCAGCTTGCTGACTGTAAATCTTAGGACTTCTCAGCCTCCATAACCAAGTAAGTGAATTTCTTATGGTAAATATATATGTAATATGTGTATATTATATATACTATATATATGTATATGTTATATACATATTTATAATATACAATATATTATATATAATATACATGTTTATAATATACAATATATATAATATATATATAGCTCCTATTGATTCTGTTTCTTTGTAGAACCCAGACTAATACAGGAACCAAATCCATATCTAAAGAAAGGCAGCATAGTAAAGCAAGGTACCATCAGAACCTGGCTGGGGATGAAGTGGAGGATGGGGGGAGGGGTTGTTGGCAAGAATCAAATCTGAGACCCATATGGGAGGCACAAGATGATGAGGGTAGGTTGGGACGTGAGATTTGGTGAGATGGCCTGAAGCAACTGCACTCATAGGGCAACTTTTATGAAGAACCAGCTGCTGAACTTGTGGGATAGTATAATAGAAACCTTTAAAAAGCAGCCTGGACAAAAACATAAGAACCTCTTCTACTAGGAAGGAAGGAAGAAAAAAAGGGAGGGAGGGAGAAAAAGGAGGGAAGGAAGGAAAAAGGGTTATTGTGACAATAACAACACATTGGATTTATCTATCCATCATTACTAGCTATCTACTGAAATGTGGAGAAGAACTAAGATTGTTGCTCATTACTTCACATTCTGCCCCAAGATGCCACAGACAATAATTTGAATAATTTTACTTAATTGCACATTCATTCAATCAATATACCCTTACATCTCAAAGCCATCTCCAATTAGACTATATGGTTACATCACTGCTCCTAATATTTTTTCATTTATTGTTTGTTCATTTGTGATCAGAGTGTAACTACAGAGACTAAGAGCCAGGCTCTGGAATCGTACTACCTGGATTCAAATCCAGGGGCTGCTTCTTACTAGCTATGTGACCTTGGGCAAGTTACTGAACCTCTCTGTGCTTGTTTCTGAGGAAGTGCTGTGAGGATTAAATGAGTTAATACATATAAAACACTTAGATTCACTCCAGGCACATAGTAACACTCTATAACTGTTGGTTTCTATGATTGTTAAATGTGACATTAAACTGTGAAAGAGAGTCTGTCCAAGGAAGACTGGCCTTCCTGAACTACATTCTATTTCACCGCAATACAACAATGTTTTCATTGACGTAGCATGATTTAGTAGTTTGTTTCTGCTTTTGTTCTTTTTATAATAACATAATAAACCTTGCATCCTAATTATAAAATACAGAAAGTATATAAATATAAATATAATATATAGTAATATAACTGTAAATATCTAAACATAAAATTGTAAAACATTTTGAAATGCAGTAAAAGATAAATAAAAAAATAAAAATAATGAATAATCCCTATACTCAACCACTATAATTTTTTTCAATCTCCTATGAATTCTTAAATCTCTTGTACAAATTTCAAATCATAAAATAGATATACATCATCTTTTACCTTGCACTGTAATAGCAAGTTTTTCCTGTCAGAAAATATCAGTTGTGAATATAATTTTAATTATTGTATAATATTCTATTGAATAAATAAATCACAATTTAGCCATTCATATTTTTAGACATTTAGGTTGTGTCTTCCTCTTCTTCCCCCTCCTCTTCCTCCTTTTCTTCCTCCTCCCCTTTCTTCTTCTTCTTTGCTATTGTAATTAACACTTAAATATGCATCCTGGTACCAAAATATAAATATATGAATAAATGAAAGAATAGATAGATCTGCACTGAACATCTTTAACACTAATATTCATCATTGTCTCTAATTACTACCTCAGAGAGAATTCCTAGAAGTAAAATTACTACTAGATAAAAAGTCTTAATATTATATTGCCATTTCCCTTCAGAGAGGTCAGACCAATTAAATATTCCCTCACAGCATATAAGGGCTCCCATTTTCCTGCTGTGCTAGTAACATTGCACATTCCACTCCTTCATCTTTCTTAATTTGATGGTCAAAAATCATATGCCATCATTCTTTTAATTTGATTTTTTTATGATCAGTAAAATTCAAATGTGTTGACCATTTGGGTCTGTTTTATGGGGTGTCTTTTAATAACTTTAGATCACTTTTATTTGTTACATTTTAGGCATATACACACATATTTAAGTTTATATAAGGCATAAACATGACCATAGCACACACAGCTGGAGTTTTAGTGGAGTTTTTGTCTTTTTTTTCTTCTCTTTCTCTTTTTGCTTGACATGCTCCTATATCACCTTTACCCTCATATCCTGTGTTAACAATTTAGCATGTATCCTTTGAAAGTTTTCTTCATGTTCATATAATCAAACATGATGAGAGAGGGACATAAAGAGAGAAACAAAATGCGTGCGTGTGTGTGTGTGTGTGTCAGAGAGAGAGAGAGGAACAGAAAGAAAGAGAGAGAGAGAGAGAGAGAATATGAATGAATGGTTAAGAACATGGACACTCTGTAGCCACAATGTCTAGGTTCAAATTGCATTTCTGCCATTTACCAGCTATGTGAACCTGGACAAGTGACTTTACCTCCCTGTACCTCAGTTTCCTCATTTGTGAAGTGAGCATTATAATAATACCTACCTAATTGAGTTAATACATGCAAATTTCTTGGAAGAATTCTAGCACATTGTATGTGTTATATAAATGTTAACTATTGTTACATGTAGGAGTTTGGGGTCACCATTTGTTTTACAAAAATGATATTATAATTTACACATCTTTTTGGAAGGAGGATCTTGTTTCCTGATAGGAAAGCCATAACACAATTGACCCTTGAACAACGCATGGGTTAGGGGTGCCACCCCACCTCCCTTACACAGTCAAAAATCCCCATATGACTTTTTACTCCCTAAAAACTTACCAACCAATAGCTTCCTGTTGGCCTTACTGATAACATAAATAGTCAATTAACACATACTTTATATGTTATATGTATTATATACTGTATTCCTACAATAAACAAAGTACACTAGAGAAAAGAAAATGTTATTATGAAAATCATAAAGAAAAGAGAATATATTTACAATTCATTAAGTGAAAGTGGATCATTATAAAGGTCTTCATCCTCATCATCTTCACACTGAGTAGTCTGAAGAGGGGTAGGAAGAGGAAGGGTTGCTCTCACTGTCTCAGGGGTGGCAGAGGTGGAAGAAAATCTGTGTATAAGAGGACCCATGCAATTAAAACCTGTTTTGTTCAAGGGTCAACTTACTGTATTTCATTAAATCTTAAAATACCTTTTATTGTAAGATGTATTATTATTTTATGTACCACCAAAAAAGCAAAAGAACGACCAGTTAAATAGGACACAATGCTTTCTTATCACTTAGAATCTTTATTTTATTCTTAATGAAAAAGTTTTTTAGGCATATTTACACAAAGAATTTTATAATATATTATTCCTATACATATGCTAAAATATTTATAAATGAACTAAATTGGTTATGATATCCCTAGAAAAACTTTTTAACATAGAGTCCAACTTTTCTGCATGCGTTCAACTCAGAATCATCATCACCCATGTTTTTTGCACACAATAGTATTTTCTATGTCATCAAGAACATTAGTGATGCAACATTTCTTAAAAGAGTGCTCCATTATCACCACCAGGATTTTATATGAAGCCACTGACACCCATCCTGTAATCTTTGATGTTTTAGGGTCTTCTTGATCTACCAGAAAGGGTCAATAAACGTTTTTAAAAAACAATCAGGACTCATATTCTTTTCTTCAGTGATTTTTATTGAATGAAACACTAAGAGATTGTAGTTGTCCAGCCATGCTTCCAGGAGCAGCAACCGTGTTCATGCGTGTGCAGCAGAGGAACCCATGCTATGACTGTTGCCTAGCCTACAGCAATTGTACAATGCCATCAGTTCTAAGGCACATTCCAATTTTAGAAATAAAAAACTGAAAAAAATCTGGTTTTGAATTAACAGAATATGGTAATTCATTATTTAGATGTTTTTAAAAATATCCCTGCCAGTGAGCTTTGAATCTCTACATATTTTTTTTATTTTTCTGTGGTTTGCTTCTTTATATCCTTTGTCATTTTTCTATTGGGGCATTTTCTTTTTCTTGTCAATTTGTAATCATTTTCGTATATAATAAATTTTGTCATCTTTAGTACTCGAATTTTCCCAAATCTATAATTTGTTGATTTACTGTATCCTTTGTCATACCAAATATTTTCATTTATTTTCATTTTATATAGTCAAAAATGTTTACATTTTTTAATAACTTCTGGTTCTCCTGCCTTGCCAATGTCTCTCTTATTCCTAAGCTATAATTATAGTCTCCTTATTTTTCTTCCAAGATTTTAATTTTTATTTGTTTACACTTAGTACTTAATCCATCTGGTTTTTGGTGGTTTTTTCTCATATGATATGAGATAGGAATCTAACTTTATTTTCTTCCATATGGACAGCCAGTTGTCCCAGAACCATATATTAAATATTCCATTCTTTTCTCACTGAATTTGAAATACCATCTTTGTTATATATTAGCATTTCGTATGTGCTGGGGTCTATTACTTGGTACATTTTATCCTTTAATTTACCTAGAATTTATTCCTGTGCAACTGGTTATCCAATTGTTCAGAATCATTTATTGAATAGTCATGCCTTCTCCACCGATTTGAAATATTCTATGTATCGGTTCCATTCATCTTTCAATTTTGGCACTGACATCTCCCCATTTCAATTTCTGTAGCTCTACAATATGTTTTTATATCTGGTAGACAAATCATCTCTTTCCGTCATTTTACTCTTCTTTATCAGAATTTAATTGAATATTTTCTTTTCTCATGTTTATTCTTTCAGATGAAATATAAGGTGCTCTGGTCATGTCACATCTCTCTCTCCAGAAACATAGATACTAAATACATGCATACACACATACATGCATACGTACATACATACTGTGATGTGATTTTGCTTGAGAGTGTGTTGCATGTGTAGATATACTTCCTATAATATGCTCCTACACTTATTAAAATCTTCTTTTATGTCTTTAGTAGAATTTTCTAGTTGATTTGGTCATGCACATATTTTTGTTAATTTTATTATTTGGCATTTTTGTGTTAGTATTGTAAAGAAGATTTTTTTCATTTTCTTAACAAATGGATTATTATTGAAATATAAGAAATGTATTGATTTCAGTATATTAACATTATGCTTTTGTACTTCGTTCTCTAGAGATTTGCGGATAGAAAATTACACCACCTACAAATAATGAAAATTTCCTATTTTTATTTATACTTGATTTATATATTTATATTTTATGAATGCTTTGAGAAACATGTCCATAATTATGTCAAATAATACAGATAACAGTAGATAACCTATTTGTTCTGAATTTTAATGTGAATTCTCCTGATATTTCTTCAATAAGTATGATGCTAGTATTGACTTGAGTTGGTTTTTTACAATGAGGAATTATCTTTCTACTTCTATTTTACCAGGAGTTTTCTTTAGGAATATTTGTTGGAATTTTCTCCCCAGAGAAAGATATTTAAGTATCTGTTGGAATATTTTTCTCCTTTTGCTTGTTATTACGAATTATTATTAGTTTCCTGATTATTGAGCCAATCATGAATAATGGCATAACATTTACTTAATCATCAAATATTATTCTTTGAATATATTACTGGATTCAATTTGCTAATTTATCATTTAGGATTTTTGCCCCAATGTTTACAATTGGTGTCAAACAATTGCTTTATTAATAAAGACACTTAAAACTAGTAAGTTTCTTCTAAATGCAGTTTTGACCTCATAATTTTGATAGTGTTGTTTTCACTGACATTTTTTTAATAGTGATTTAAGCTAAGCATGATTTTCTCTTAGATCCAATAGTTATTTTGGAAGGATGGTTTTAAGATGCTTAATGGCTCCATTTTTTTCTATTTGTAACTCTGCTATTAATATATGGTTTTCTGCAATCTTGACAAAGAATGTGGTTTACACAATTTCCAATTTGGAGATAGTAGTAAGATTCTTTTTGTGGATTAATAATATATGACCAATTTTGGTAAGTATTTTATAGACATTTAAAAAAAAGTATATTTTCTATACTATAAATCTGTGTGTCAAGTTAATAGTATTAATAGTGTCTTTCCTTGTATTCTTCTTTTCCTATTTAATTTGTCAAAGATTGAAAGAGTTGTGTCAAATTCTCCCCTGATGGTTGTGATTTTGCCAACTTTCCCTTATAGTCTAACAGCTTTTGTGTTATATATTTCAATATTATCTGATACCTAAATATTGCTTTATTAATAAAAACCAGCCTTCTCAATATAGTTTTATGCTTTTTAACTTTAATTCTACTTTGCCTAGTGTTGAAGTTGTGAACCTTTCTTTCCTCTCATTTTAATTTGCTTGGCATAGCTTTGTTCTTTATTTTTAACCTTTCTCTAACCTAGTGTTAGAGTATCAGTCTTGTATTAGGAGGGTTTAATCCATTCATATTTATCATGAATATATTTGGTGTTAGTTTTAGCATGCTATTTGATGCTTTCTGTGTTTAATATATATCCAGATTTAATACATCATTGCTTTTAAAACTTGTTTCCTCATTGCTCTAGTTTTCCTTGTGCTCACTTTCTTTATCTTTAATCTAATAACATGGAGTTTATTTATGATAGTTTTATTATGTGAAGTTCTAGTAAACTACTCCCTCCACAAAGCTGTGATTTGTAGTGGTTTTGTGTTTACCAATTGCTGATTTTGGTAGTGTGAATACTCCTACCATGGCCAATTTCAAGTTACCAACATGATGTAACAATGCTGAGATAGGAAGAGATGTGCATAATTAGCTCTCAGGAGCTGGTATGATCTGGCTCCAGCACCACACTGGATTTATTCTACTAACATTTATGTTTACATTTGAAATTTGATCTCTTTATCTCCACAAACAACAAAAATATGTGTTAATTGATCTCATCTATATAGAGAGACTTAATATGCATTTGTTCTCCATCACCACCAATCCCCACCAATCCTCATGTTTTATTGAAATAACCTGATTTTTAAAATAGAGATTACTAAATTCTTTTTATTATATAATTTATCCTTTAGTAATTATTTTGGAGTTACTGTTATTACATTTCACAACCACATTAATAACAATTAGTCATAAATTAACTGTATAGTTTTCCAATCAAAACACTCATAACCGTATTTTATGATATTCTTAAAGAAGTATTCAAATGATATTCAATTCCTTCATTTTTCTAGACATCTTAAGTTTTATTCTTGAATTAAACTAGACCATCAAGATAGTTTGTCTATGACCTATACTGCCTTAGACTTTCAGAAATAACCTTCACCAAGTCAAATGTGCCTTAACATCAGGGTAATTTTCAAAGGACAACACAAGAAACAATAATAAGAATTTCACTACAAATTTTGCTGTAGATTGAAACGGATGTCCACCATATCATTCAGTATTCCCGACAGAAAGCCCAATGTATGGAATTTCTTTTAGAATCCACCTGGTACTTGGAAAACCTCCTTGAAGATCCTGAAAATGACCATGTTTCCTTTTTCCTTTGATTTCCAGGAATCCCAGAGCTAAATCTGAAGCTCAATTTCAGGAGTTTTGCAGACTCTTGTGTCCTGATTTTCCCTGATCTTGACTTTCTGCTCATAATTTTGTTTTGGCTTGCCCTGATAATAATTGCTATTTATAGTTTCTCAGTATTTTATTGTATGTGTCTCTCAAAAAGCTGCTTCACATTCTTTGTAGACAAGGAGGGTAAAAAAATTAGTAAATAGAAACTCTATAGGAATTCTATAATTTTGCTTTATGACTTTACTTTATAAAATTGCTTCCTGCCAATTTACCTCATAGCCTAATGGTTAAAATTGCTTTCTAAAGGCATCTGTCTACCAGACTTCAAACTATACTACAAGGCTATAGTAACCAAAACTGCATGGTATTGGCACAAGAACAGAGACATAGACCAATGGAACAGGACTGAGAACCCAAATATAAAACCAACCTCATACGGTCATCTGATCTTTGACAAATTCCAGAAAAACATACACTGGGGAAAAGATTCCCTATTCAATAAATGGTGCTGGGAAAACTGGATGGCCATATGTAGAAGACTGAAACTAAACCCACATCTCTCACCTCTCACAAAAATCAACTCACGATGGAGAGCAGATTTAAACCTAAGAAGTGAAACCTTAAGAATTCTCGAAGAAAACCTTGGAAAAACTCTTACGGACATTGGCCTAGGCAAAGAATTTATGAAGAAGACCCCCAAAGCAGTCACAGCACCAACAAAAATAAATAAATGGGACCTGATCAAATTAGAAAGCTTCTTCACAGCCAAAGAAACTATCACTAGAGTGAACAGACAACCTACAGAATGGGAGAAAATATTTGCATGCTGATAAAGGGCTGATAACCAGAATCTATACAGAACTTAGGAAAATCAACAAGAAAAAATCAAACAACCCCATTAAAAAATGGGCAAAAGACATGAACAGAAACTTCAAAAGAAGACAGAATAATGGCCAACAAGCATATAAAAAATTGCTCAACTTCTCTCATCATCAGGGAAATGCAAATCAAAACCACAATGAGATATCACTTAACTCCAGTGAGATTGGCTCATATCAAAACGTCCCAAAACAACAAATGTTGGTGGGGATGCGGACAGATAGGAACACTCATACACTGCTGGTGGGACTGCAAATTAGTACAACCTCTATGGAAAGTAATATGGAGATACCTCAAAGAATTAAAAGTAGAACTACCATTTGATCCAGCAATCCCACTACTGAGTATCTGTCCAAAGGAAAAAAAAAAACATTCTATAATAAAGACATCTGCACTTGAATGTTTATAGCAGCACAATTCACAATTGCAAAGATGTGGAAACTACCCAGGTGCCCATCAATACACGAGTGGACTAATAAAATGTGGTATATGTATACCATGGAGTATTACTCAGCAATAAAAAACAACAGTGAATTAACACATCTGGTATTATCCTGGTTGGAGCTAGACCCCATTCTTCGAAGCGAAGTGTCACAAGAATGGAAAAACCAGCACCACTGGTACTCACCATCAAATTGGTACTAACTGATCAACACTTACGTCACACATGGCAATAATATTCATCAGGGGGCAAGCAGGTGGGAAGGGGGTGAAGGGGATGGGAAAACTCTCACTGAATGGATGCGGGGCACACAGTTTGGGGAATGCCCACGATTGTAGCTCTGACATGGGCAGTGCATGGGCAATATATATAGCCAAAGTGTTGTATCCCTGTAATATTCTGAAATTAAAAAAAGAAAAAAAATTGCTTCCTAATTATTAAAATGAAACTTTCAAGGTCCTTACATAAATTAAAAGCTACAATTTTTTTTTTGGTTTATCAGTATTTGTGTGTTTTTCCATCAACTGATTTCTTCTGTAGATCAGTGGTCAACAAGAGAAAAAAATAAGCTCTCCATTCCTTATGTACTGTGTTTCTTCATTTCCTTGACTGCTTTAACCCCAAATAGCCAGGGCAATCTTGAGAAAGAAGGACAAAGCTGGAGGCATAACACTGCCGGATTTCAAACTATATTAGAAAGCTATAGTAATTAAAACAGTATGGTACTGGCATAAAGACAGACACATAGACCAGTGGGACAGAATAGGGAGCCCAGAAAAAAAAGCCATGCATATATCATCAACTAATCTTTGACAAGGTTGACAAGAATATACAATAGAGAAAGGAAATTCTCTTTAATAAATGGTGTTGGGAAAACTGGATATCCACATGCAAAGAATGAAATTGCATCCTTGTCTTACACAATACACAAAAATTACTTGAACTGGATTAAAGACTTAGATGTAAGATCTGAAGTAATAAAATATGGGGAAAAAGCTCCTTGACATTGAGCTTAGCAATTATTTTTTTGATATGCTAACAGAAGCACAGACAACAAAAACAAAAATAAACAAATGGGACTACATCAAACTAAAAAGCTTTTGCACATCAAAGGAAGCAATCAACAGAATAAAAAGGCAACTTATTGAATGGGAGACAATATTTGCAAAGCAAATATCTGATAAGGAGTTAATATCCAAGATATGTAAGGAACTCACAACTCAACAGCAAAAAAACAAATAACCCAATTAAAAATTGGGCAAAGGCCCTGAATATGCATTTTTCCAAAGAAGACATACTAATGGCCAACAGGTATATGAAAAGGTGCTCAACATCACTAATCATCAGAGAAATGCAAATCAAAACCACAAGGAGTTATCACCTCACACCTGTTAGGATGGTTATTATCAAAAAGACAAGAGATGACAAGTGTTGGCAAGGGTGTAGAGAAAAGGAAACCCTTGTACACTGTTGATGGGAATTTAAATTGGTACAGCCATTATGAAAAACAGTATGGAGGTTCCTCAGAAAATTAAAAATAGAACTACCATACCATCCAGCAATCCCACTTCTGGTTATGTATCTAAAGAATATGAAATCAATATGTTAAAAAGATAGCTGCACTCCTATGTTCATTGCAGCATCCTTCACAATAGCCAAGATATGTAAACAACCTAACTGTTGATCAACAGATGAATTGATAAAGAAAATGTGGAATATATACCCAATGGAATACTATTCAGCCATAAAAAGAAGGAAATCCTGCCGTTTGCAATAACTTGGATGAACCTGGAGGACATTGTGCTAAGTAAAATAAGCTAAACACAGAAACACTGTATGATCTCACTTATATGGAATCTAAAAAAGTCAAAGTCATAGAAACAGAGGGTAGAACAGTGGTTGTCAGGGCCAGGGGCTGGGGGAAATAAGGAGATGTTGGCCAGAGTATATCAAAAAAAGGTATAAGATGAACAATTTCTGGGGATCTAAGGTACTGCATGGGTGGTGATGGATGTGTTAATTTGATTGTGATAATCATTACACAATGTATACTATATCAGGTCATAACATTGTACACCTTGAATATTTACAATATTTGTCAACTAAGTATTTTAAAATAAAAAATAATAAAAATAAAATAAAATTGAAATTTGGGTTAATTTTAGTTTTGTTTTTCTGCTGTTGTTATAGTATTTTGCCTCATAAATGCCACTGAATTTAATAAAAACCTTATAGGTGATAACGAGGATGTCTTAATTTTAATGATTTGAGAGTGGTGCAGTATAGTAAAAAAAAATACCTGGAGTAGGAGTCAGGAGTTCTGGTTCCAGTTCTATTTAGAGTTCAGCTACATATTTGTTTTTCGAGTGAGGGTAAATCACTTCATCAGTCAGATCCTTAAAATGAGGGGATAAAATGATAAGCATTTTAAGGTCTCATCATGTTCTAACATCTTATTATTTGAATTATTTAAAAAAAGAGCTGGTGAGTGCTTACTGATAAAATATGTTCATTATACCTTTATCACATCCACAGTCTCTCACCTTCAGCCATGCTTTAGATTTATATGACTAAGTTAATATAGTTAAAATAAGAAGCAATAAAATAATGAATATCTCATTCATGCATGCATAATTCTTATTCTGATGACAATTTTGAAATCCATGGTATTACTACAAGTACTCTTTTTCCTATTTCCATAATGACAAAATAACATTAATAATACATTCCTGGCATATTAACTATCTTGTGCTAATGAGAAGTTTAATAGCCTAAAAAACTATTGCAAATAACTTATGATTGTGTTTTCTGAGGAGTCCATTCACGTTTGTTACTGAGATCATCCCTGAAATGTCATGGATCCTAATGATGTGACTCCTGAATGTGAGATGATCATTCCTGAAGTATATCATACTTCATAGAAGAACAGGCTCGTAGAGTTGGGAGGGTCCTTAAAGGTTAATTGTCCTCTATATTGAAGACAGATGCACCCTTTCACTAAGCATAGTATCAGAAATGTTCATATGTCAAGAAGTATTTCCCACCATATATAAAATGTGAATTGAATTTGAGAACAAAAGTTTCCATTAATACTGTCACATCAGTGCCCTATTCTGGGGCCTACCACAAGGAAAGAAATTACATTACTTTTAAGATTGGTGACAGACAGAATGATAAACCAATTTATTTATGGTTTAGGTACCTATCCTCCAAGATGGTCCCTGATAATCCCCACTTTCTGGTATTCACAATCCTCTCCCAGTTTGTACCAGGATTGGTCTGCAGAACTAATAGTATATGGCAGAAGTGATGGTATGTAACATTCGAGGTTAGGTAACAAAAGACTACAACTTTTGTCTCGCTCCTTCCTCCTCAGAGTGCTCACCCTGGGGCAGCCATCCTGTGAGAAGCCCCATGGAGAGATCCAGGTGGCAAGGAACTGAAGCCTCCTGCCAGCATCCATGTGAATAAGCCATCTTGGAAGAGAATCCTATAGCCCCAGTCAAGTCTTCATAAATTGCAACCCTGGCCAACAACTTGACTGCAACTTCATGAGAAATCCTGAGCAACCACCCAGCTAAGCTGCTTCAAAAATCCTGACCCTCAGAAACTGCATGAGACAATAAATGCTTGTTGTTTTCATACACAGCAATAGATAACTAATACAGAATATTACCTTAATATTAAACAGTACTTCTTTAAAAAATATTTTTCAGAGTGTTTCATCCAAGGTCTTTCACAATTTATCTAGACATTCTTAACTAATTTGCAAATAAAATTACTATGACCTGCAATTGACCCAGATTATTCAACAAATAAATGGCAGTGAGGGGAAAATTGTTATTGATTGAAATAGATTTAAGGAACGTATCAACAAATTCAATATGTGGCCTTGACTGGATTTGGATTTACACAAACTAACTGTAAAAAGGCATGTTTGAGATAATCAGGGAAAATTGAACATGAACCTATTTGATGATACTAATGAATTAATGTTACTTTTGTTGGGGTGCTAATATTGTGGTCATAATTTTTAAAGCCTTATCTGTTGGAGATATATAATGAAGTCTATATGGTTGAAATGATATCATAGTTGAGATTTGTCTTCACATGTTCCAACACAAACAAACAGAATGAAATTTTGGTGGAGAAGGAATAGATGAACCAAGCACGGCAGCATGATGAAGAGTTGAAGCTGGGTGATGGATACATAAGGATTTATTATACTAATATCCCTTTTTCCATAATAAAAAGTTTTAAAAATATTAAGTATGTTATACTTTATTTAAAAGTTCAACATAATTACTGAATATGGAATTTTAATGTCCATTATTGGAAATCATGACACATTTTTTAAAATTTCTCCTAATCAAAAACTTGTTTTAAGATATTTCAAGAGTAAACAATTTAAAAGTAATCAACCAAAGTCCAAGATGCTTTCTTTTATATCCTAAATAATTGTAACCATTTATTTTGGAAAAAGTAAGTAGAAAGTATAATTACAAACTGTCACAAATAAAGGACTTCAGGTGAAATGGCATAGGATGGTCATAATTTGATACATCTCTGCCACTCCAAACACATTGTAATTGTAGATAAAATATATAAAAATAAAAATAAGAAGATGCAAGTAAGAGAAATAGCTCTGTGGACCAGAAATTTAACAGAAATGGCAATGACAGTCAGTCCTGGAGCCACTGGCTTACTGGTTCCAGTTCTTAGAAGCACAATAAGGATGCCCAGGAGCTTATCTCCAGTGGGGTAACAGGAACTAAAAGTGATGTAGAAATAAGAAGGGAAAAGAGCAAGGTTTATTGTGTAAAGCCAAGCTATGGAGTAGATTTATCCTGCTTTAGAAAAGAAACTGGAAAAAATAAACAGCTGCCTGCCTATATAGCTCAAAAGAATCTACAAGTCTAGCAAGGTGACAGACCAATATGGCAGACTTTTTGTCTTTCCAAAAGGCTTTTCTTTTTGCTAAGTAGTTTTAAAGAATAGTCTGAAAAATATTTTGAGTATGTTTAGAACAGTAAAAAAAAAAAAGGAGAAGAAGAAATCACTTTGATCAATAAAAAGTAAATTATGGAATAAAGATGAGCATAACCAAAGTATAAAGAAGCAAATATGTATAAGAACCAACCAGAAATTCTGGAAAAGCAATATCCAGTCTTTAAAAAAAAATCAATAGTTAGGACAAACAAGACACAGTTGGATAATTAATGAATTGGAAAGTGATAGTGAAAAATTCACCTAGAATGAGACATGAAGACAGAAAGAAAAGAAAAATATGACCAAGATATGGAGAATAGATTGGGAGACCACAACATCCCTTTAACAGAAGCTTCAGAAGAAAAAATAAGGAAGGAATGGTGCAGAATTGATATTTGTAGAATTTATAGCTGAGGTTTTTCCAAAATCTAAAGAAACAAATCTTTAGATCAAAAGTATATTCTCAGTACTAAGGCAGATATAAATAAATCTATACCTAGACACATAGTAATAAAAAAGCATAACATCAAATATAAAGATAAAATCATGAAAGTTGCCAGTAAAAAAAGACAAATTATCTTAAGAGGAACAAAAATTACACTGAGCAGCTTTTTCCTTAGCAGTAATAAAAACCAGGAAACAAAGTAATATTTTCATTGTATTACCAGTAAAAAGTGTTATTGCCAGTTAAACTGTCATTCAAGAGTGACAGGAAAGGAGGGAAGGAGGGGGGAAAGGAAGGAAAGAAAGAAGGGAAGGAAGGAAAAAGGAAGGAAGAAAGAAAGGAAGAGGGAAAGAAAGAAAATAGAACCCAGTAGGAAGGCATCAGATAGAGAACACAATGCTGAACAAAGAAATAGTCAGTAAAAAGAATTAAAATTTTGTTATAAAAATAAAATAGTAACTATTTTCGAGTTTTAGAAAAAAGCTTGATAACAAAATAGGGTTAGTGAATCTTAAGGCCCTTATTGTAATCCTGAGGAAGTGAAAATCTGAATAACTTGTTAGAGAAAAAAATATTAAAAACTTTAAAGTTCAACTTCCATTGTTACAAATATGGCAGATCAGATAACCTGAAAATCCCTGAACCACAAAACAGCTATAAATTCTGGATAAAATATAATAAACATCTTTTTAAATGCATATCTATGCACCAATGAAAGTAAAGGAAATCACCAGTGGCAAGAATGAATAGAAAATTGAAAGCCAGAGAAATAAGCCCCAGAGCTGATAATGCAGGAGCATTGAGGAACGTTGTTAGTCACAATTTAGAAGTTTGGGTTTTAAAGTCCAAGTAGAGGCAGGGCATGTCCTACACTAGAGCGTACATTAAGTATGGAGTTGGAACTGAGAAATCCCTCACAAAATGGGTCTTGAACAGCTGCAATCTTAATAAAAGGGAGAACTAGAAGAACATAAACAACTGGCAAGAGGAGAAAATAATTGTTTGTGTTGTCTTGCTTTCTTTGCGGGGGCGGGGGGAGGCAGAGAGTCTCCTCTAAGAATTTAAAACCCTAGGCCTGTCATTAAACGATAAGTGTGGTTTGAATTTTCATTGCCTGTTTGATCCAGAAATTATTCCCCAAAGCTCACCACACACAAATTGATCACAGGCTGGTGATAGCTCTGGTGCTGTAACAGAGCAGTTGCCCCTCCTCCCATAGATATGGAAGCGTAAAATTGAGAGTGGAGAATATGTAACAGAGGGAATGGCCTGAACAAAAAAATGGCAAAAGATGTTTTCTGTCTTTTTAAAACTTCCCCCACTTTTTTTGGGAACTGAGGCCTGAATCCCTGTCTTGGTGCAGGTGGTCAGGAGGGGCAGGGGAATGTCTTTTGTTCTTTGTGTTAGAGGAGATAGCTCAGCTGAACTGGCAGCTCCATCCCAGGCCTGGCAGCTCCATCCTAGGCCCAGCACCTGGCTGGCAGAGGTCTGGGTGTGCCTTCCAGGTGGGTGGAAGTCATGGCTTTGTCTTCGGCAGAGATGGGACAATTAGAATCATTAATGACGATAGCCTAGAACTGAAGACCTTCCCTTTAAAAGCTCTGTATTTCTGCTTATGCACAGAAATTTGGATTTTGATACAAGAGTCTACCATTTTCCTCCTTTGCTGGCAAAGGAATAAACTTCTCTTTCCTTCTTCTCAAACCACTTGTTCTTGTGCTCCTGATGTGGCCTCGAGGACAAGTGCCAAGCTTTTGGTAACAGGGTTACTGACAAAATCAAATGGAAAAATCATTCTGGAGAAGAAAGACTTCAGACAAGAAGATGGAGAAATAGTGAGGACAGAGAATCCCAGAGGCAGTAAAGAAGAAAAAGAAAAACAGTAAATAAAGAAAAACGATAGTAAGTAGGAAACACAAAACAAAGCAATAACAATAAATACAAACACATACATAGTCACATAATTTTAAATGGGCTAAGCCTGTCAATTACAAAACAGAAGTGTTTAGATGATGAGAAAAAAAGAAATTCAGCTAAATGCTGTTTTTGAGAGACACACCTAAAATGTTAGAACATAGCAAGGTTGAAAAAATGATTTTTTGGGCAAATGCTAACCCCAAAAAAGGGTCATGATTACTACATAAATAGCAAACAAAAGGCACTTTAAAGAAAAAGATAGGTAAGAGTTAAGGAAAAGGAGGTACTACATAATGATGAAAGTTCCAATTTACCAGGAAGATGTAACAATTCTAAACTTGCATGAACCTGTTAGCAAAGTTTCAAAATATACAAACAGAAAGTGACAGAAATTAAAAGGGAAATACATCCCCTTATAAATTTTAACAATGGAAATTTTCAACAAATCTCTGTCAGTGATTGATAGGTTAATCAAATGAAAATTAATAGAGAAGTATGTGCTTTGAATGATAAGTTGTTTGATCAAATAGACATATATGAAACCCTGAGCATTACATCAAAAACTACATAGTTGTTAAGAAAACAAGAATGTATACCTATATATCATTTATCCAAGAATAACAGCACATAGAACAAGTATAAAAATGTACATGGTAATGATAAAAACAAAAATCGGGACTAGAGGTAGCTTTAGGGAGGAAGCATACTAGGCTTGGAGTAGAGAATACAGGACTTTCAATTCCATTAGTATTTTTTTATTACTTAATAGTTAACTGATCTGAAGCAATATGACAATTTGTTAATATTTATTAAAGCTTGGTAAAGAATACATTAGTATTCATTGTATTTTTGTCTATATTTTTCTGTTTGAAATAGTTCATAGTTTTTTTGTCATTGTTGTTTGTTTTTTTAGAGACAGTCTTGCTGTGTTGCTCAAGCTGGCCTTGAAATCCTGGACTCATGTGATCCTCCTGCCTCAGCTTCCTAAGTTGCCAGGACTACACCTCACCCAGATGAAATAGTTCATAGTTTTTAAAAAAAGAAAGAAACTAAAGTCAAAAAGCAATAACAAACTGGAAAAGATATTTGAAATAAATATAACAAAAAGTTAATATCCTACAAATTGATGACAGAAAAAGAAACATTTCAATTAAAAACTGGCCAGAAGTATTATGGCAGATACTACTACTTGGTGTATTAGGCAGGGTTCTCTGGAGAACAGAAGTAATAGAAAATGTGTACATAAAGAGAAAGAAATTTATTTTGAGGAATTGGCTCATGTAATTATGGAGGCTGGCAAGTCCAAAATCTGCAGTGTGGGCCAGCAGGCTGGAGACCCAGAGAAGAGTTGACACTGCAGTTCAATTCTGAATGTAGTTATTTTTATATATACACATTGGGCATGTGTGTGTGTGTGTATATATATATATATATATATATATATATATATATATATACACACACACACACACATAATTTAACTAAAGTGAAAAGGCAATGACAACCTGGAAAAGATATTTGAAAAAAATGATAAAAAGTTAATATCTTACAAATTAATGAGAAAAAGAGAAACATTTCAATTAAAGAGGGACCAATTATATATTTAATATATACACACATATATAATATAACAACTATATTTTTATATATACATATATATGTGTAGGTATATATGTGTATATAAACATTCACACACACACACACAAATAATTTAACTAAGGAATCCCACTTTGGAGAATCTAACCTAAGAAATAGAAATTATCAGTATATAAGTTTTGGGTGAAATGGTCCTCCATGCTTCTCTCACAATGCCACACATCTTGATAAGTATGCTAAGAACCTAAGAGCCTGACTTTTCTTCACTTGGTCCATTCCTCAGGTTATGTTTGCAGTGGACAACCTTGAGGGATGAGGTAACATCTCCCTCCGGTACAAAGAACAGGTTTACTTACTATTTGCTATGGAAGTGGCAGATTTTCTAAGCTCAGTGCTCCTCAGGCATAACACAAACCCATTACATATCTCCCTGTGGGCCTTAGGAGCAATGGGAACTTATGCAAATATGCTGGTCCTCATACTGTCTGCAGTGCAGTGAGTAATAAAGTCCTTTATCTTTGACCCAGAAGTATTGTGTCTTCTGTCAGCATCCATGAAATCATGGCAGTCAAACTTATTAGCTTGTATGTGGATATAATCAAATCCCAGACCCTTATAGTAAGAGCATATATGTAAATTGTTGTTTTGCATTATTGACTTCAGTGGCAAACCAAATAAATAAAAAAGAAATAATATTAATTTCCATTGACAGGAAAATAGTTCCAAAAATGATGGATCAACACCATGGAATATTGTATCACTATCAAAAAAGAATGTGCTCTATCTATATGCATTGACTGAGAGAGGTATATGTGTATATATATATTTGAATGAACATAAAGAAAGGTGTGGTAACTTTGGTTACTTCAGGGAATGGGCTGGAAAAAATTTATATAGAGATATATAGATTTATATAGTTTGGCTTTTTAAATAAGCATATATTATTTTTTAATTAAAAATATAATGAACCACTAAAAATATATTACAATTAATAAATGAGTTCATCAAGGTTGCAAGGTACAATATACAAAAATCAATTGTATTTTTATACACTTGCAATGAACAATCCAAAATTGATATTAGGAAAGCAATTCCATTTATGATAGCATCAAAAAGAATAAAATAGTTAAGAATAAATTTAACCAAATAGGTGCAAGATGTACACTGAAAACTACAAAACAATGTTGAAGAAATTAAAGAGGATCTAAATAAATGGAAAGATATCATGTTTATATGATCAGAAGACTTAATATTGTTTAGATGACAATATTCCCTGAATTGATCTATAGATTCAATGCAATCCCTATCATAATCCTACCTGGCTTCTTTGTAGAAATTGACAAGCTGATCCTAAAATTCACATAGAAACTCAAGAAACCCAGAATAGCCAAAACAATCTTAAAAGAAGAACAAAGTTGGAGGACTCACACTTCTTGGTATCAAAACTTACTACAAAGCCATAGCAATCAAGACAGTGTGGTACTGGCATATGGATAAACATATATAGATCAATGAAATAGAATTGACAGTTCAGGTAAAAAACATATATCTATGTTCAACTGATTTTTGACAAGGTAGACAAATCATTTGATAGGGAAAGAATAATCTCTTCAACAAATGCTGCTAGGGAAACTCAATATCCACGTGCAAAAGAATGAAATTGGAACCCCCTACATCATGCCATATACAAAACTTAACTTGAAATGGATCAATATAAATATAAATATAAGAGCTATAAGCATACAACTCTTAGAAGAAAACATAGAGATAAATCTTGATGATCTTGGATATGGCAATTAATTCTTAGATATGATATCAAAAGCACAAACAACAAAACAAAACTAGATAAATAAGACTTCATCACAATAAAAAATTTATGTTTCAAAGTATACTATCAAGAAAGAGAAAAGACAACCCACAGAATGGAAGAAAATATTTGTAAATCATATATCTGATAAGAGACTTGTATCTAGAACATATAAATAACTATTACAACTCAATAATAAAAAGATAAATGACCCAAATAAAAAAATGAGCAAAGGATCTGAATAGACATTTCTCCAAAGAAGATATACAAATGGGCAATAAACACAGGAAAAGATGCTTAGCATTATTAGTCATCAGGGGAATACAAATCAAAATCTCAATGAAATACTGTTACAGCCCAACCGGGTTATATTGTCCACTGCACAGAGAACAGCCAATATGCTGAGACAGTTAGGGTTGCAGTGGAGAAAGAGTTTAATTTGCAGAGTGCCAAGAGAGGAGACAGGAGGAATTTCTCAAATCCATCTCCTGGAGAATTTGGGAGAAAGGGTTTTTAAAGATAACTTGGAGGGCAAACGATTAGGCAATTGGGTCTGCTAATTGGCTGGGTTTGGGACAAAATTATAGGGGTGTAGAAATCATCTTCTCATGTTGAGTCAGTTCCTGGGTGGGGTTGCAATACCAGTTGAGTCAGTTCCTTGGTATGGGCCACTGGTCTGGGTGGGTCAGCCAATCCACTGGAATGCAGGGCCTGGAAGATATCTCAAAAACTACCCTTAGGTTTCACAAAGGTGATGTTATCTATGGAGAAAGTTAAGAATCTTTATGACCATCAGCTATGTGACTCCTGAGTAGCAATTATAGGAAAGCAAACTAGGGGACAGTGGCTGGTTATTATCATTATTTTTAGCTATGCCTGTGCCTTTGCAGAGTTTAGGCCCTTACCACAGTTCTTGCCTTGTACCCCTTTATTAATCTGTAAAGGGCATTTTCAATACCTCTTACATCCACTAAGATGACTATATTTAAAAAGTCAAATAAAAACAAGTTTTGGTAAGGATGTGGAGAAATTTTTTGAAACTTTCACACACTGCTGGTAGAAATGTAAACTGGTGCAGCCACTTCAGAAAACAGTCCAGAAGTTCTTCAAAAATTTAAACTTGGAGTTATCATTTGACTCAGAAATTCCACTCTTAGGAATATACTCAAGAGAAATAAAAACATATGCCCACACAAAAACATGTAAATAAATGTTTATAGCAGTATTATCCATAATAGCCTAAAAAATGGTGTCAACCCAAAATAAGTGTCTGAGGCAAAGATCTCAATCTTGGAGGTTTATTAAGGCAGAGTTGAGGAGGTGCCTGGGAGAAACATGAACCACCGACAAATCTGTGTCTGTTTTTCCACAGGGGAATTTGGGAGCTTCAGTATTTAAGGGGACTAGGACATACAGAAAAAAAAAAAAAGAGCAGGGAGGTGAGCAGTAAGGCAAAATAGTTACCTTCTTGTGAGGTCCAGGAAAATCTACATTTTGAATAAGATAAGGTGAAAGTCAGAATTAAAAAAGGGAGTGAAGGAAACATTAATTATGTAGATGTCCTTGGGTAGGTGGAAGAATGTTTGATCTTGTCTTGTCTCTGTTCTGCACCTGGGAAGACAAACTTGTAATTCATTATTAGTGTGGAATCAACAGACTTTAGTTTTAGGAGCTAGACTTAGCCTGCAGACCTAAAGTTATTATACAATTTGTATGTCCTTCCTTACGGGAGGCCAGCAAGGAATTTCTTTATGAATGATCTGTGGGGTTAGTCCCTCACAGGGGCCTGAGGCCTTTACCTTTCCTTTTGCATAAGGAGTTGAGGGGGTGGTCCTGAGAATTTTATTTTCCTTTACGGTGGAAACAACTAAAATGTCCACCAACTAATGAATGGTTAAACCAAATGTTATACTCATACAATGGAATATTATTCCACCATATAAAGGAATTAATTATTGATTTGTGCTACAACATGGATGAACCTTGAAAATATTATGCTAACTGAAAGAAGGCAGATACAAATGCCACATTTTATGATTCCGTTTATATAAAATTACTAGAATAGGCAACTCTATGGAGACAGAAAAATAGATTACTGGCTGCCTAGGGCTAGAAGGACATGGGGGGTGCTTAAGGGTGATGACTAAAGGGTATTGGATTTCTATTTGAATTGATGAAAATGTTCTAAAATTGACTGTGGTGATGGTTGCAGAACTCTGTAAGTACACTATAAACCATTGAATTGTACACTTTAAATGGGTGAATTGTATGATATCTCTGAATTATATCTCATTAAAGCTGTTACCAAAAAATATATAATAGAGGAAAAATATTTGTTTCTTCCCATAATTTTCTACATTCTTCACACTATGATAAAGGTACAGAAATTTCTGCTTCTTAAAATTAAAAAAGGAAAGAAAAAAGGAAGGAAGGAAGGAAGGAAGGAAAGAAGGAAGGGGGTTAAGAAGGGAGGAAGGAACAAACGAGAAGTCACCTCTGCCAACTTCATACAGACCTCTAAGTGAGCAGAAATCCAAATCAGGCTATTTCCAGTTTTCTATGTGGTAGTGAAAAACCTCTGGCCATACAATATATCAGATTCAAATGCCTTGTATTATTTTACACTTTGCTGTCTATCTCCCAGCTGAAATAACATCTGGCACCCTTACCAATATGCTTGGCAAATAGCTTGCACTTCAGATAAATAAAATTCCTTTTATTTTAAAAAAAATGTGTCAATGAGCAAAAGGAAAGAAAGTCACCTGGGTTTTTCTTTCTTTTTTGACAAATATATGTTAGCAAGATGAGGTTCCTTTAATCCTAGCACAGGTTCCAAAAGTAACAGACTCTAGTAGTTAATCCATGGAACAATAAAAATTTAATGTTAAAAGAAAAAAAAAAGAAAAACTAACATATCTAGGATCTCCACTTACCCACCTAAAAAAAAACGTAGTTTATCGGAAAATTTTCAGGGCTAGCTAGGATAATAAAAGAATAACAACAAAAAAATTGACATGTAGAAATTAAAAAGCATAGTGTGATAATAGTTCACATATTCCCTGACAATCATCTGCTTTGACATAGCCCTCTCATTTTTCAATGGTCAATTAAAAAATTTCTCTTCCTTTGAAGTTTCCCCTTCTAAAAAAATAGAGGAGAAATTTCATGCCCAAAAATTGCCACCTACTCTGTTGCAAAGTCAAATACAGATAAATAAATAGCTGATAAAACTTTGGCCTGATAAGTAAAACCAACTCTGTTTGAAAGCTGAGCAGAGACTAAGAATTCAACTTCTGAGTATAGTTTAAAATACTCCCATTTTTCAAAATAAAATTTAACTTTGATATAATACAGAATGCCAAGATTAAACAAAAGAACATGGTCGATGGGAGAATTTTAACCAGGGAAAATGAATTTAGAAAGAATGAAAATTAGCCCTGTCTGACAAGAACCCACTGATATGTCTAGAGCTTCTAAATAATCTAGCACTTCTCAAACTAGTAACCCTTAGCCCTTAGGTAGAAAGATCTAGTATAACCATGATGCCATAAAATAAGCATCTTTCTGGAGTCTCAATTGTACCTGAAGATTTGGGGAAAAGCATTACTTTTATACAAATGTTTATCTATACTTGGAGTACAATGCAAATGTTTATATGCAATTTTAAAGATAAAACAATAGACTTCAGAGAAATTCCAGACAGGCCACTTTGGACTATGCTTGAAAGTCACTAAAAGTATAGGTGTGATAGGCAGCTTCCAAAATGGCCCCCAGTGATCTCCACTTCTTGGTATTCACACCCTAGTGTAAATCCCTCCCACTGAATGTTGAATTTATTGACTCTTTTGTAGCAAATAAAATATGCCAGAAGTGATGGGATGGCACTTCTGAGATTAGATTACAAAAAGGCTGTGGCTTCCATCTTGGGCTCCCTCTTTCGCTCTTTTGCTCCAAGGAAAGCCAGCTGCCATGTTGTGAGTTGTGCTCTGGAAAGGTCCACATGGCAAGGAACCGATGTCTCCCACCCAAATCCAAGCAAGAACCTGAGATCTGCCAACAGCCATGTGAGTGAGCTTGGAAATGGATCTTCCCACAGATGAGCCTTGAGATGATGGCAGCTGGAGAAGACACTTTGAGTGCAGCCTAATGAGGGACCCTGGGCCGGAGACACCCAGGGAAATTGCACACAGATTCCCGACTCACAGAAACTGATGTAATAAATGTTGTTGTAAGCCTCTAACGTTTTTGGTAATTTGTTACACAGTAATAGATAACTGATATAGCATAAAAAATAAGTAACACCTCCTACTCAATTACAAAATAAACTATTAGGATCTCTTGCTTTTAAAGTTGAGCCAACACAAAGAAAGAGAGAAAGAAAAAGCTTAATTTAAAGACTTTGGGGATGTAGTGTTACTTTCTGAACAACTATAATTCTTCAGAAATAGAAAAGGAGAGAGGAGTTTGGTTCAATCCCTATTCCTCTCTTCCAATTTTTGGGGTAATCACCAGCTAATAATGAGCTTATTATTGACTGATGATTGAAATATCCAATACTATCCTTATCCAATGATTATCTTAATTTCCTCACAGTTTTGAGGACTAGCCAGTCACATTACAAGGAATGCCCAGGAAAAACGAGCATTTTATTTTGCTAGGTTCCATCCCTTTAAAAAAAGGGAGTACAGAGCTGGGCCTCAGTTTCCTTACTCTTTTTATGACACACTCTTCATCTTTAATATTTTATAGTGTGCAAATCCTTTTATATGATGTAATATAATGTGCTTAGCATTAAGCACTTTTGAACACCATGTACACAAATCCTACCCTTCCACAAAAGGGTGTGTGAAGCTATATGTATATAGGTACTAGAATTTCACTATATTGTAATAACTAGGATAAAAAGTCAGTCTGGTGTGGTGAAAATCACCGCATTTTAAAGTATTTTTCAAAATACACGTTTTATACCTTCAGGCACATCATTAAGAAAGATACAGATGATGGTATATATTCATGTAAAATATGAATGGAATTTGTCCATAATCAACTACATTACATAACAATGCATTATAAATACTGGCATTCAATTTTTGACAAGAAATACAATGATTTCTTTCATGTGCCTTAAATTTTTTTTACCATGGTTGGATAAACTACTGAGTGCCAATTCCCCTTAATCTTTAGTTATGCCTTAATGGTGTGAAAGAAATTTTGAACTTTTTCCTCGATAAGAATTATAAGGTTGACATCAAGGGGTGACTAGATAAAGCAAATGTGGTACATATGCAAAATGGAATACTATATGGTCTTTAAAAAGAAGGTAATCCTACTATTTGCAACAACATGGATGAACCTGGAGGACCATGCGCTAAGTGAAATAAACCAAGCACAGAAAGACAAATACTGCATGATCTCACTTACAAGCAGAATGTAAAAAAAGTTGAACTCATAGAAGTAGAGAGTAGAATGTTGGTTACCAGGGACTGGGGTGGGGAGGGGATGGCAAGATGTTGGTCAAAAGGACATAAAGTTTCAGTCAGACAGGAGGAATAAGTTCTGGAGATCTATTGTACAGCATGATGATTATAGTTAATAGTAATGTACTATATGCTTGGAAATTACTAAGACAGTAGATGTCAAATGTTCTCACCACAAAAAAATGGTAAGTGTGTGAGGTGATGGATGTGTTAACTAGCTTGATTTAATCATTCCACCATGTATACATAATCAAGATATCACATTGTACCCCATAAACATATACAATAAAAATAAGAATATTTTTAAAAGAGTAATGCTGGGCCCAAATTATTATAAACTCTAAATCATAAATGACGTTTTATTGGCAGAAATGCTCTGAAAGATACACAAACCAATTTTGTTAAGTTTCACCTGCTTTCTTTTCTCCCTTAATATCTGTCAGTCAATAAAACTGAGGAAAATGAGTGGTAGCACCTAAATTAACACGGATGGTTTGAGTTTGAATAGCAGCAAATGAGCAGGCAGGGTATATAGTACAGGCTTTTTATGCTTAGCGTGGTTCACTTAACAGAAGAGTGACTGATGTAGGTTCAACAAGCCCTTTCACTCTGGCTAGAATTCTAGAACACATGACAATGCATTATAACTCATTGTCATATACAAATATATAAACTATATAATTTGCTGTATGCATCAGTCCCTTTTACACAGTCCTTTACAAACCTATCCCTTACAGGAGCAGAACAGTGACCTTTATCCTTTCGTTTTACACAAGTTTGGTGCTCCTGCTCAGCATTGCTGTTTTACCCTCTCCCTCATTTTGACATGCATTCAACTTAAAGGAGTGATTTTTCCATTATTAAGAATTATATATAAACTGATTTTTTTTGTAGTGCAGATACTGTTAGTGAATTATGCATGGGTCTGCCAAGGAAGTTATAATTCTGTCATTCCAGGTACATTGTTCAACCAGGAGACCTGGACTGATTTAAAAGTATGCTGTGATTGTAAACCACTTTGGGATCCTTTGGGATGAAACACAATGTACAATAATGTTATATCATATGAGAACAGGTAGGAACAAGAATGACAGAACATATGAGGTGTTAATCATTTAATATTATTTCTAAATTATTCAAAGTGATTCCCAAGACAAATGTTATCTTCATTTTGACATCAAATCCATGTATACTTGACAGGTATAAAGCATACTGCTGCTTTATATTTTCTCTGTCTTTTTTCTTCAAATTCATAAGTCAATAATAAGTTGGCTTGCTTCTTTACAAAAGACAGAGCTGCATCAATAGATATCATCCATCAAATAAAACTTAGATCGTACCCCAGGGATACTGATTTTCCCCAGACACCCTTAAAATCCCCACAGTGGTCAACACACTGTTGTACCTTCTCCATCTTTTGCATGTACAGAAATTGCTTTCTTTCTTGAATTCAACAAAGATTTGGCTTTTTCTAAGGCAGCCCTCTGGGACATTCTGAAAGCTTTCTTAAGATTGTATCATTTATTTGTCTGCCACAAAGAAATGCAAGCAAAAAGCCAAGCTGTAAGTAACAGCTAGACATTACGTGGCAAGCTCCTCTCCCCCTACGCTCAGGTCAGGGCCTGGCTGTTTGGTTCTCAACCACAGAATAAGTTATTGTTGTTCTTTGGTAGAAGAAAGCAAACTGAGGAAAAGCGAAGCAACCCTTTTAGGGGAAAGAAAAGAAAGATCAGTAAAACTCAATAGTCGGCCTTCATCAGTCTGGGGAACAGGCTTTTATCTTTCCTTTCAAGAATAAATATGGAAGTGCTCATCTTTTCCTTCAATCAAGTCAATGAAAATTTTCCTCATGTTGCTAATGAGAATTTTGAAGACATTTCCAAATGCGTTTTGACATCATCTTTATGATTAAAGGAAATATGTTTAAATGAAAGTTGGGAAGATTGCAGCAAAAAATCATCAAACCAAAATTTAGCATGTCAGCTTATGAGGCATCTCATATTAGTGTATTAAAGGTTGTATTTTTAAATCCTCTTTATTGTAAAAACTACCAACTTCTGTGAAAAGGTTTATTTCAAAGACCCGGTGAGGCATCAAAGAACATAGCATCCAGCACAATATAAGCAATCAATCTACTGAATGACTCAATGAATTAAAGACTCAAGATTTTAGTGTTTGAAGAATTCGCTAAATGATACTTTGCTTCAAACATGTGTATAAATCTGTATCTCTCTGCAAACTAATATACACTGATGGCACATGTCTGTACAATTGAATTATATATGAACTGTATATAATTCTATCTTTCTCTTCAACTGCCTGTACTTCCAGGAAAGCTTCATTTCTTCTCTATTTATCTTCCTTTTCAAAGACCACTTCTTATGTTCTTCTTCCTTAAGATTTTGCAGGTTATATAGACTCTCTCTATATGTATATATTTCTTGATACTATGAACTTTTTAAGAAAAGGGGACATTTTATTTTGCTTTCTATACTTATCACTTCTGCTCTAACATACCACTTTATAGTTAACGCTATCATTCTGTATTCTAATTGTGCTCTTATAAGATTTGAACCTTTAGATTCAACCATTCCCAAATGTCTTCATTATCTGAGTCAAGGAATACAAACAAGTTTGAATTGGTTTTCTGTTCCTTGCAATCCAAAGGCTGCTCATAAAATTGATATTGATATATAAAAGAGTGATATTGAAAAGTAATATATCCCAAAAGTGGAACTAGTTGATTGTGATTGGAATATGGGACACTAAAGATTCTCTTGCCTCCAGCTGGAAAATTGGCAAGCTCTATTTTGCAGTAGCTTATTAAAGTGTCCCTGTTGTATGTTAGGATTCAGACTTTGGGCCAACCAAAGTTTAAGGAGTTGACATAAATACTTTAGGATATTGGATTTCATTGACTACTGCTTTTGACCTTGAATAAGTGCCTATCAGGAAGATAAAAGCTGTGGTCCAAGTTGATGGGTCTGAAAGTAGACAGGGAGACATTTTCTGCTTATGGCCAGCAATACAAAGTGACATATAATCATGAATCTTCCTAGATTGGCAGTGCTGTATTCTCTGCTCCAAGCTAAACTTAGTGTGAGTGAACGTCAGGGAACAGGATATATAGAAGGAGATAAGACTGGAACCAATCCCCTAGCTCCCTACCCCCAACCTTATCCTGTGCATTCCTTGTGTGACAAAGGGCACAATTACCTGCATTTTAAAGAATAGTCCATAGGGATTCTGCTGTGGGCAAGGGACAGATTAACTGTATCTCTGCCACACTCTAACCTAGTATTACTTGTATAGTCCCAAAGAAAGAGCAAGATAGATGTCATTTAACTAAGGGTTGAATCAGTGGCCAAAACTCCTGGATCTGTTGCTTAAAGACAGAAAATCTGACCCACAGATTCAAGGACCATGACTCAAAAAGATATGTGTCTTTGGTTACCAGCCCATGAAGCTGACCAGATGCAAATTGGCCAAAAGCCAATTAAGGTTTTAAAAGGATTGGATTGATAGTAGGCCTGAAAATAAGCCAAAACAGCAAAAAGCAGTGCCAGGATACAGAAAGGCACTCTACTGGCATTGGTAGAACCCCTGAATTTCCCAGTTAAATGAACGAACATATTCCTTTTTGTTGAAGTCTGTTTGATATGGGTTTCCATCACTTGTAACTAAGAGTCCTGACTAACACAAGGCTGAAGGGAATGGGAAGGAAATTAGACTCTATTGAGAATTTATTATATGTCAGAAACTGGGCTAGGTGCTTTACTATTTTCTTATCTA
Organism: Daubentonia madagascariensis; assembly: GCA_023783475.1. Taxonomy (NCBI): domain Eukaryota; kingdom Metazoa; phylum Chordata; class Mammalia; order Primates; family Daubentoniidae; genus Daubentonia; species Daubentonia madagascariensis. The sequence goes on along the minus strand of JAKFHU010000341.1, from coordinate 2,961,455 downwards.
ATGTTCAAAATAACCCTGTGAAGAACATAATATCTTCCCCCATTTTGTTTAAAGGGAATTGAGATTTAGAGACATAAGTACACAGTGATTGCCCATGGTCGCATTGTTAGTCAGTGGTGGATTCAGGATTCAATCCAAGTCTGTTTGATGCTAAACCCATACAATACTATTTCTTCTATAACACACTCCTCAATAAAATGGAGATAATAATAATACTTGCCTCAAAGGATTATTGTAAATGTTTAGAATATTGTCTGGCACACAGTAAGTGCTAAATAGTTAAACAAAATGCAAAAGGATAAAATAAATAAATCAGCAAACAATGGATCAAGGGGCTCCTCCTTGACATGAGAATTTAATGTAATCTACAAATGACATGCTGTTTGATCCTGGCAAATCCTATGATGTCTAATGGCCTCCATTATTTAAAAATCTGTAATCAGAGGATGATTATATTTACGTGCCAGCTTAAAAAAGATTAATTATAATTGCTGTAAACTTTTAAAATATAAAAGCCACCTGTAGTCAAAGTAGATTTAGTTGCCCTTTTTTCAGGAAGGCTAAAAAATATTAAAAGATGTTTATTAGAAAAACATTATTTGAACATTATAATTCTTCTGGGGTTCCAAGCCGGGAATTTTTAGCATGTACATTATAAAATAAGAGTCTTTAAATGCATGATTTTTGTAATGCGATTTCTCACTTTCTATATAGTACTATGAACATGACTTGAACTTACTGATAACTAGAATCTGCTTAAAAATTTAGGCAACATCAACTTGGCTTTACAGTTTCAAGCTATAAAATAAATTATTCATAATGAGTTAATTATCATCTCAGTGTACCATCACTCCTATTTTTTAAATGATATTCAAAAGATTAAATACCCAGGAATTTAATCATAATTTGCATACACTAGTTTTGAAAATAAGTAACAGTTTCTTGATCAATGCAAAATTACAAAATCCTCCAGATGAAAGATAACTTTGACACTATCATACAGGTAGAGAAAGAATTTCCCTATGAAAAAGCTAATGACCACCCTCAATTGTTTGAGGCCTTTTTATAGTTTATTTTAACAAATTACCTCACATTCTGCTGTCCTATGAAAAGAGGCAAAATTATATCTGTAATCCTGTGTGGCTCTTTGATTTTCAGCACATGGAGGATTGGGCTTAAATAATTGTCTGAATTCATGCCTCTGCTTTCTTCCCTTGAATATATAGGTGCTTCCTCATCACTGAATCTCTCAGACACAAAACAGTGACTGATGTGCAGTGTTCCCTCCAACTTACTTAGACCTGCATAGAGAAGAAACTACCAGGTCATCACAGCAATCATATTTCCTCTCTGGAGCCACTGAGAAACAGAATGGCTGAACAGCAAAAATTCAAGTATCTCTGTGTCCTCCAGTCCCCAAAGCAAGCCTTTGTGATAACCAATCCTCTACACATCAAGAGAAGCAGCAAGGACTAAGTATTACCAAGTAAGAAACACAACATCCTTTCAACTTTGAAAATAAATAGTATATTGAGGTAAAAACTTTATGACTTCTCATATATTTACCTTAGTAACAGGTTATAGTTTGCTCTAGTACTTCTTCCTACGCAGAAAAAAGTAAGTGAAACACACAGAAAAATTACACAGAATTAAACCATTTTGTTTTGCAAGTGTATTTATTCCTTGGTTGAACATGTTACAAAACACAGATAAGCTTGGTTTTTATAATTTATCACGTAACCCTAGAAATGTGTTTAACTAAAACTTATTACAAATTCAAAGTACTGGTGTCTGAAGACTCTATTTAACATTTGCTTATTAACATTCTATACTTTATCACAGCGTTGACACAAGATTCCATACTACTTCAAAAACAAAACATGTTTGCTATGATTCTAACCAAACAGTGTCTAGACATCAAAAGAAAGGTTTTTTTTCTGATCTTTCCACCTTTTAAAATACTCAGAGAATTTACTGGAGAGGACAGGAAGAAAACTAGATCAAAGTTTTAACATTTTTTAAAGCTACATGTTCCCATTTCTTGACAGATAAAGAGACAATAAATAAGATCTACATCTTGTGATCAAATCCATAGAAATGTAGAGGATTGGGTTTTACTATTTTTTCTTACTTGCCTTTAAAAAATAAATAGATTTTGCCAATGACTTTATTACATGCAGCACTTTAAGGTAAGCACAGTAGAATTCTACTTTCCAGGTACATGGTGATGGCATGTTCTTGGTAAGTAAAAGATGACACTGAATTAAAGCACTTATTCCTTTTTAGGAATTCAATTACAGTCTTCTTTGGTATTTTTCTGAATCAAATCCAATGCTACAGTTCGAGTTAAATTCTCACATGCTCCCTTGGCACAAAGGTAAAGAAAGCTTTCTCTGACCTCCTCTTTGATTTTCCTCTTCAACTAGGTTAAAAGCCAACTGAGGATTTTCAGCAGAGACAGCTATATAGAAAGACAATTGCTGGAATACCCAAATGTTGCCAAGTCCTCCTGCCTTCTGAGGCCATCCTCTTATTTAATATCCAGCTACTAAATGAAGCAAACACCCATTGCTCATACATCCTCCCTAAAATCCAAGGATCCCTGGGGAGGAGAGGAGCTGAAGAGGCGAAATCTCACCCCAAAATATATGCTTCACTGATTTCTCAGTCCTCTTATCATTCTCTGTCTTAAGCTGCTCACTGCTTATCTCCCTACTTTGAAGCCCTCCATCTCCCCACCTTCATATGAAGCGCCACTAATGCATGCAGTGTGGGGGTCAAGGAAGGCATGCTGAATGAAACCAAGCCAAAATGAGATGTGGCATTTCAAAAATCAAGCCAGAGAATGTCAAACCAGAAGCCCAAAAGTTGCAAAGAAGTTAGAAGTGTAGCTCAGAAAGTGTAAGAGAGAAGGTCCCTGCTTTCAAGGAATATATATATCCAATCTATTGAGGCGTTTCAAAACATACCTGAGCACAGCTGAAGCTCAAGCTGGAGTCTTTGTTATACACTTAATGTCTTTTCAGGTTGGTGTTTTTTCCTCTAATAAACCCAATGATCAGAGAGCTGTCAAAGTAAATAGGAAGCCAGAGAGTAACCAGGTAGCTAGTGTTGTGTTTTATAATTGGCCAGGTGATTGAAGACCTGTCTTGAGTGACTAACCAGACAGGAAATGGCCAGGGAGTGATAGTGTTTTCCAAAGGTCTGACTGAGGGGGAACTGTATGTTCCCATTATCTAGCAGGATGTCCAATATCTGCCAATCATTACACATGAACCAGTAAGGGAGGTTGTTCAGCCAGTTCAGTACACCTGTGTGATGATATTCTAATTCCTGATCAAACAGAGTGCACTTGCTCTATAGGAAACCATTTCCAAATGAGTGTTTCTCTTTCATCTTCCTGATTTTATCCCTTATTCCTTAAAGTCGAATAAGTGCTTGCTAAATGGATAAAATTTTCTGAAATATCCATTATACTGAGAATTCAAATAACTGCCAGATTCTGACTGTAAATAGAAGAGGTGGTAAAGAAAGAACATCTTAACAGTGGACAGCAGAGATATGTAATCAGAGTTGGGAATATAGATATAGAAATAGGCAAGACTGTCAAAAAAGAATCTTCCAGTCACCCTTGCAATCTACTTAGATATTTCAGTGTTTGACCTTGAAGCAACTTCTGGCGAGTTGGATGGCATAATTACCTAGAATATCATAGTGGATAAATCCATTAGCCTGGTGACCCTCACTTGGCATTTTCAAAGAAATTTACGGCTGGTAGTGATAAGGTTGTGAACACTGAAAGTTGCCCGGCAGATGAAAATCCTGTTTGAAAAAAAAAAAAATCTAGGCAGATTTCACATAAGAGTTTCACCGAACACACCAAACACCCTTACCATTAAAATGTATACCTTCTTAAAATATGCATTAAGGTCAGAGGATATCACAGGCATTATAAACTCTATTCTATCTTTGAAATTATTTTTTTTTCTGAGCAATGTTTTAAGACCTACTATGTGCAAGACATTATGCTAGGTGCATGGGGAAGAAAAAATGAATAAGAGAGTCTCTCCTCTTTTGTAACATATAAGACAGGTAAATAACTAAAGCAGAGTAAGTAAGTACTAAATAGAGATACAGGTACTCTATTGGGAGAGCTCAGAGAAAGAAGTGTTTGATTCTGATCAACAAGGATTAAGGGAGGCTTAATGGAGGTGACAACTGACTCATAGCAATCGAATTAAGTCACACCCTTTGTGGAATCAAACCAGAATCCACATTCTCTAGCTGGATGATTATCATTATTATTATTATTATTGATGGCAAATCTGTGCAGAGATTATCCGTCCTACAATAGGAGAAATGTTATTTATGAAACAAAAAAGCTTTCAGCCATGTCATCACAAATCACACAACCTAAAATGCTATCAGCAAGTAAAATCTGTTTCCATGGGAGTTGCTACATGTTACAAAAGCATGAAATACGTAATTCAAGAAAAATGATATGATGACTCTTACTTAGTTATATGAAAATAACATTTTGAACACTGCCTAAATTAACAGGAGGACGTAAATATTTCATCATTAGAAAGGTGTACCATAGAGTAGAACAGGAGTAATTTGCTTGGCTCAAACATGACTGAGATGTATTTTTCTCCCAAGACTACCAATTATTTTGCTCTTATTCCATAATTACCTAGTGGCCTTTTGATTACTACTGTTATTATGCATCCTAGTCCCAGAAAGAAAAATATTTTAAGGAAAGCACTGATCTGTGAGCTCCTTGAGGACAGGGACTATGTGCTAGTTAGCATAGATCAATGTGTCAGTATTGTATGACCCCTTAAGTAAACTGGCAAAATTGCAAATTCACGAAATTGTCAAAATCACAATTTTAAGTACCAGCAAAACAGAATCGATTCTTGCCATCTAACTCTTATACATCCTACCAGACTTGCATATTTATTTACCTGCTGTATCCTTATTTTCCAAAATAAAAGAAAGCCAGTAGAAAATTAGGGAAGAACCCACATAAAGTTATGTGATATATACCATGGGCCTATGTTTTCAGTTTAACCACAAGTATTTGATATTAGAGTGAAATGGAGGGTTTTATGGTCAAGAACCTATTTAAAATTGTAAATAAATCATATCAGGAATATTTCAATAATAAGCATGATGATATAATGTAGAATATTTTTCAAGTATGTGTCAAAACTAGAGCACAAATGAATTTAGGGGAAGAAAATCTAATGAAAAAATAATTACATGAGTATACCTTGACTCAGTTAAAATTATTTTGAAGTCTTTTTGTGGCTCAAATATTTAGAAACACTTCTTGTTTAGCAAAATTTTAATCTATTAATACATTTGAGAACTATTTATTGAACACTTACTCAATAGTAGGCATTGGGTTCACAGTGGTAATCAAAACAGGCACTGTCTCTATCTTTGTGAAGCCAGGGCCAACTTATCCATTAGACACAGTAGACACAGTGCCCAGCACCCACAATACTTTTTAGGGGCTCATGAAAATATTTTAATTTCTTTTAAAATGAGGAGAAAAAATGAATATAATCCAGGCTCAATTATATTAGTCATTATACCAATGCAGTCATAAACTATAACTTTAATATTTTTTATGGGGGAAGGGACCCAGGGAGGCAAAAGTGGCTAGCACTCAGAGAAGTCACGATGCAGGCCTATTTGGAGTTTACATTCTATTTTGAAGAGGCTGGCAAGTAATTAAATAAAATACAATACACTATTAAAAGAGCTGAAATAAGGGTAAATGCAGTATGCTATGGGCATCCGTCTTAAGGAGTCAGGGAAAGCTTCTCAAAAGCCTCAGCAGACCCATGAAAGATGATAGGAGCAGGAGAGAAAATGCACTGGAGCAAGGATACGGTATGCACAGATCTGAAAGAAAAGTACCTCATGACAGGCGGGAACTATGCCAAGTACCTCTGTAGGCTTAGACAAGCAGTTCTCAACCCAGGGTGATTTTACCTACCAGAGGACATTTGGCAGTGTCTGAAGACATTTTTGGTTGTTGCAACTGGAAAGGGATGCTACTGGCATCTATCTAGTGAGAAAAGGCCAGGGATGCTGCTAAACATCCTACAATGTACAGAATAGCTGCCTGCAACCAAAAATCATCCTGCCCAAAATGTCAATAATGCCAAGGTTGAGAAACCCTGTGTTAGAATATTAGAATTGGAGATTTTTAATTTTTAGTCTTTGCCATATTGACAGCCAAAGATGGTATCTTGGTGCTTAAATTAACATTCCCTTGATTACTAGTGAGCTTAAACATTTAAATATATTTATAAGGTATTGTATTTCTTCTTCTGGTATGTTTTCTGTTTGTGTCCTCTGGAGATATTTCAACTTGTTATTGATCTTTTGCTTAGTGACCTGGAAGAACTTTTTATATATTACAGATAGAAAACTTACGCATCACATATGTTGCAAATATTTTCCCCACTTTATCATTTTCCTTGTTATTTTATTTTTCTTCCTGTGCAGTTTCTTTTATGTAGTCAAATCTGTTGTTTCCATCTTTCATATTTTCTGCCTTTATAAAAAAAGGCATTTCAATCCAAATTTTGTGAACTGATTATTTTACTACAATGTGATAAAAAGTATAGTAGAAAGACATACCATACCGTTGGTATGTCTGTCCCATACCAACACAAAATGTGATATTTCTTGCACCTGAGCAAACCTGAGGCACAAAAATGTGGTCAATTAAAATGAGCAGAAGGGGCAGGACTGATTTATTTTTATTGTTCTATGTAGGATAACTGCCTAGAAAAGTGCCTGCCACATAGTAGGCTCCCAATAAGTATTTAGCAAAGTTGAATGAATAAATAAGTGGTATTTAATTGGTCATATAATCGCAGTTTATATAATAGTATAAAATATTTATACTTGCAAACGTTCTTTGTGGAATTGGATAGTAAGTAGAAGAAATGATATACTTTTGCACTAATCCTAGTAATACTCATTCAAAATGATGCCTGAATCTAGAGTTTTCAGGCCTCAAAGTCATCCTAGAAGTATACAGTACATCGAGATTAGGGCTGGTCCATACAACATTGGAGACATCTATGCATCTCCAGATCCTGTTCTCAACCCAAATTGACTTTTGTTTTTGTTTTGAAAGGAAGAGATTATTCCTCCTTCCCTCAGCTACACATGCACACATACATTTTAAGTAAAAAGTGAAAGTTCCTCTGGCCCTCATCCTAGTTCCCAGAGGTTTGAGGTATCTTTCTATTTTTTTAAATGTATTTCTTATAAGCATGAATTTGTTCCAGATTGCTCAGGTGCAAGAAACATCACAATTTTTTTTTCTTTCTGATTTTCAAATCAAGTCAGGGCCCTCCCATTCCTAGCTGATAGGGCATTCACTATCATTCATTATTGGAGCTTCCTCTCCCATCAGATCCTATAGTAATCTCAGAACTTGCTAAATTACAGGAAAATGAGGAAGAAGGGGCTAATCCTTAATATCTGGCAGTCACCATCATTACTGGTGTTTCTGCTGCCCAACAGTGCTTTGAATTCTGGTTCTCTTGCTTCTGCAAGGTACTGCTGCTCGGTATCACGTGTGGCAGAAAGCAGGATGACAAACCTGCCCTTCAGTAATGTTTTCCCCATGCCTCCAATAGCTCCAGCATTTTCCCCAGGGGATCCTCGCTGCTTCTCTCAAGGCAAGGCCATGGATCTTTTTGATCAGACTCCAGCAAATACCTCCCCCAACAGTGATACTGCTACCTCCCTGACCACTGTCTTGGTCTCGGGAAACCTCTTTCTCTCCAGCAATAACCAGTTTGATGGCAAATAAAAGCCTCTATTCACCCTTGCCCCGTAGGGCAACTCCAGACTTTACCAACAACAAATTCCTAGACAGGTGTTATTGTTTGTTCATTTTAAGAGCTGTTTTGGTTTGTGGGTTTTTCCTCTAATGATGTTCCTATTAAAGAATGAAAAGGAGAAAAGAAGGAAAGAAGAAAGGAAGGAAGGGGGGAGGGGGGAAGGGAGAAGGGGGAAGGGGGAAGGGGGAGGAGCAAGGGGAACAGGGAGGAAAAGGAAAGGGAAAGGGAGAAAGAATTAAAGGATGGAAGAAAATAACAGCTTTTAACTTTACCTACCCTTCCACCTCCCAACCCCATGAGAGAAATTGATTTCTAGAAATGCATTGGCTTTGGGCCAAGCAAGATGGGTTTAGGACTCCAGGAGTAGTATTCAATTTGAGGAAGATCTTAGCAGAACAGCAACTTAAGATTTGGTTACAGTGGATTTCTACTTAAAATGACAACATCAAGTTACTGCATTATTGGAAAACCATTACAAGTGACGATGAAGCAAAACATGGACTACTTTAGGAAGAGTATACTTTAGAATCCTTTGGCAGTAAATGGAAAAAGTTATTTTACGATATCTTCACAAAGCTTTGCTTTTCTAAAACTACTCAGAGTTCCAGTCAACTTTAACATGAACTAAAATATTTTTTCAAGAATGTTCTGACTCTAATTTTGCATCAAATTAATTGGTGTAGTTTTTCAACCCCAGAGTATCAGTACTACGATCACACTGCCATTTAGACTGCCAACTGTTGATCCATTTCACCAAAAGTTACGATTGGAAAAGTTGTACGGAATATTCTGCCACCTTAAAGGAGAACAGAATCAAGTACCTTGTTTACATTAGTTGTCCTATTACAAAGATTGTATAAAAGAAATTATTAAACATTAGATTTATAAATAATCAGTCTTTGTGTCTTTGATGGAACCAAAAGAATGTCACCAAACACACACACACACACACACACACACACACTCTCTCTCTCTCAAATATCTCTGAGGAAAAAGTACTTGCCAGCACCCATATGCAATCACAGCAACTTTCTTTTCTCTGTTTAGTAGTGGGACAGAAGTAAGGAATGAGTTAAGGCTCAAAACGACCTTCTTGAGATCTAGTCATAAGGGCATTTCCTGACTCATAGATGAGTAGCCCTGCCTGGCCTGTCATTGAACAGTTATAAGTTTTAGTAAGTAAAGTGAATTTTAGTAAATAAATTCATCACTCTGGACCTTTATCTCCTCATCTACAAAATGAGATGATAATAAACTCATCTATCTACATCTTATGGAAGGCTGAGATGAGATGATGTATGTAACAGTTATTCACAAAATATAAAGCTATGTTTTCATCTATTCAATATTCATTTAACCAGGAAGTACACTAGGTGTTCAAGATTTAAAAATGAATTCAACAGAATCACTGTTCTCATGGGTCTTATAATACAACGTGTTCAGCAACCAACAGACCTTCTTTCAGTACCTAATATTATGGTGGTCACTGTGCTAAGTGAAGGGGTTACGAAGATGAAAGACAGGGTCCTTACCCTCAAGAAGCCCACAGTCGGAGCGAGAGGCATGCTGATAAATCAGCAACTACAAAATAGCATAGTAAATGCCATGATAGAGAAAAGCACAAAAGAGGAATGGCTTAAATGCATTTCTGTTCACTTCTAATGTGCTCTGCCTGCAATCAGAAGACACTGCCACCATGTCACCAGCACTGACTTGGGTATACTCTTTTGAACAGTGATGTTCCTCATATGTGTGGTTAGATGAGGAAGAAATTAGCATACCTTGTACTCAATTATCTATTCTTTGATTAAAAAACAGAAATCTTTGTTAAAATAGGTTCAGCTCCAATATGAAAGAATGAAGCAGATAGTCATCAGTGGCAAGTTTTTACAAAGGCATTAACGCCTAAATACAATTTGTTATCTCTCTCACTAACAGTTAACAAGCACTGTTTAGGCCAAGTCCATATTTTTTACATCCTACCCTTCAAGATCAAAATATCTGTTTATTGTTGGAGAAATATCTCAGAGTAAAATTGCACTTATCAATAATATAATTTAATCTTACTTGAAATATTTAAGCACAATAAATTTAAAATTACAACTAGAAACACATAAGGATCACCTAAGGAAACTCCAACTCTAAGCACTTAACTGATGTGAGATATTGTTGTGCAGGAGCTCTTTTCTTTTAAAATAAAGTATCAGGTTTTCCCAAGATAACATCCCATGGGAGCTGCAGAATTTATTTTTAAAAGGTATAATTTTTTTCTTTAATATGCTGCTATAATTCTAGGACAGCAATCTCTCTGAGAAAAAAAAAAGGCATTCAAGTGGTTGCCATCTGTATAGCCCCATTCCAAATGATGATAGGAACAAGCTGGTTCAGAGGCTGAATGACAAATATTGTGAATTTCAAACAAATCTAAACTTGTCATTCTTTTCAGCTCTGATGCTCAAGAAATCATTTAAAATATTTGATAACCATGTCATTGCACACCTTGAGAGGTGGTTTGATTTCAGGGATTACAATTACCTGAGAGACATAGAACCATTTGCCTTGCAGAAGCTATTTAGATTTGAAGACCTCTTCATCACAGCCCTGAAACTTCATCTTACATCATCTCCCTACACGAGCTGACTGTATTATGCTTAAAGCTGCACTGAAAGCTGCAGCACTCCTATCACTGCAGCCTGGTTTTACCGACAAGTCGTGCAGATAGCATCAGTATGATAGGCTGTGACATATACACGAACTTTTGAGAAGAGAGGTTAAATCCTAGAGGGAACAGGGTTTTGGGGAACAAATAATTTAGCAATAGTAAGGAATCAGTTAGCCAGCAAAGCAGAAGGACGAAACAGGTATTTAGCTCTTTAGGGACACATCCAGCTATGTATCAAGGTCAAGGAAAAGCATGAGATCAATTAGAGGAGATATTTACAGGCATTTAATATTTGATGATGCTGATATTTAAAGAGAAAGGACAAGGAATTCATCTTTTCTGTGTGCCATTAATTTATAAATATTCCACATTTAAAAATAAAGTTTTTCACAGAAATGATGTCTTTTTATCATCTTTCTTTTTTGAAACATATTTCTTGTTTGATTTGTTTTCAATAATTGAACTATATTAGAGCACACCATTTAAAATGCTTCTTCATTTAACCCCAAAGTAATTAAATCAGCAATAGGCATGTATTATGAATAACTTTATCAATCAATGTCAGTACTTCAAATGTTTGAAATTGTGCAGTAATATCCAAGATAATGATTTCAGAAATGCAGGGGAGGCATCGTGATTCTTAATGTGTATTATGACATTTATGAAATGTTAAGGAGGAAAAAAATCAGAAAAAAAAGGAAAATGGGCTATTAAAGGCATGCATGTCAATTTTATGAAGTAGCTCAAGATTAGCATTTTATTCAGAATGAGCTAATTTTATGATTATTTTATAATCCCCAGACCAATAGACCAATCTCCACTTCAGAGATTTTCAGGTAACATTTTTCTAACTTAAGGTTTCTCTCTGCTTAAAGTTTACTTATCTGGAAAATAATATTTGTAACAATTACAAGTTCCATCTATTTTTACCTCACTAACTGGTAATAGCCTCAAAAGATTTCTTGGCTTTCTTGTTTCTTTCAAGACTTTTGTTATCAAGATTTTAAATTGTTCCCTGGGATATGTGGGGATAATTATATCACTGCCCTCAAAATCTGCATTGAATGGCAGTAATTTTATTTCAAGTTTTGAAAGAAGCAAAACAACAGTTAATCTTATTAAAATTTCATTGGATTTGACTTTATAAAAAAAAAACTTCAGAGGTCATTTTATTTTTTATTAGAAGCCCAAGAGTCATTCTAAAATCCAAAATGCATAAATCCCCTTACAAATTTTCAAGTATGTTTGAGATTAAAAAGATTTTTTATGTCAAATTGTTTTCAACTTTTAAATGCTTGCTTAGAAAGTTCTCTATCCTGTCTTTTATGTACAGTTAACCTATTGTAATGACAACATGTACAATTATATATTGTGTTATTATTATAAATTTTCAGTTTATAAAGGGTTTTGTTGATCTCTTGCATAATAAAGTGAAACTGAGGTTTATATTATTTCATCATCACCCTCTTTTTTCTTCTATTTCTGTACTCAACATGAATCATTCATTCAAAAACCATTTTTGCTAAGCATTGTGGGAGACACAAAAGAAGTACGTATAGTCTTTGCCCTCAAAGACAAATATACTCTCTAGGAAGTCAAGACACATATCCCATTTAGGAGAAAAAAAATGATTAAGTGCCAACATGTATGATACAGCAGGACTTCAATAGAAATTTTTTAAAAATTAAGATTCACGTTCACTGAAATCTACATAGAAGTTTTCACAGAAGTGATAGGACTTGAACTGAGTCATAAGGGAGATGATTGGACTAAGTTGACATGAGGGGAGAGCGTATGCATAAGGAAGAGAAAGAAACAAAAGACCAAGAGACAAAGAATGGAGACTGGTCTAGATAAGTGGAAAGACTCTGATGGGCAGTAGGAAAAGATAAAATGGGAAATAAATTGGGCTCTGCTTTTGACGGAAGTCAAATACTAAAGTGGAAAGTTTGGACTTGATATTTCTTCACTTGGGCTAGGCTGACAGTGGTAATGGAGTAGAAAGGATGAGTGCAAGAGGCCTAAGGAAGGAAGCATCAATAGGGTTTTTATCTATTCATTCTAGCAAGCATTTGCTGTGTACTGTTCAGTTGGTAGACTATTATGGGGAGTGAAGATTCCCTTTTCTAAAATTATTTTTTAATTTTTTCAATCTTTTTCTCTTTTTTTCTGCCAGTAACCACACACTCAATGAGGGAGTGAAGATTCTAAGATGGCTTCAAGGCTTTGAGATTTCAAAGCAGAAAGAAGTGCTTATATAAAGGGACTTTCTGGTCCCTTTAAAAATAAGACCGTAGCCCCCAAAAGGTGCTTGAGTCACATAAGAATTGTGAAACTGATGAACCAAATTTGTGTAATTAGTTCCTGAACTGACCTTCAATTCCACTGTATTTTTTTGTCAGCTTCCAAATCTCCCTTCTTTCTCCAGCTCCTCTTCTCCTTCACCCCTCCAACTCTTCAGACTTCAGCTAGTTACTTTCTTTCTAGATGCTGCTCCCTCTTGGAGGTTCAGACCTTCTTAGGCAAAGCCTAAGACATTTTTCCTTTTCTGGTTTGCACTGGGAAAAAACTGATTTGGAGAAAAATTAGGAAGTGTGGGAGGGAAAAAAATTGGAATGGGCGGAAGGTGATCAATTTGACTGTGATTTTATTGATTTTGTAACGATAGTGGGATTTATTATCATATACATCAGAGGTCCCCAACCTTTTTGGCACCAGGCACTGGTTTCACGGAAGACAATTTTTCCATGGAACGGGTGTGGGAAGGCGGGGGGGGGGGGGAGGGGGGGGACAGAGCTCAGGTGGTGATGTAAGTGATGGGAAGCGGCTGTAAAAACAGATGAAGCTCACTCTCCCACCCACCGCTCACTTCCTGCTGTGTGTCCCCACCTTTCCTAAGTTTCATGGAAGACAATTTTTCCACTGGGGGGGGCGGGTGGCAGCAGAGCTCTGTGTCCCAGTCCCTAATAGGCTGGGGCCCTGTACCAGTTGGCAGCCCAGGGGTTGGGGACAGCAGATATACATGATTCCTGATAGTTGGAAATATCAGATTGGAAGTTAAGGTAGGAAACAAGGATGGAATGCAAATTTGGTGAAAGTGGTAATTTAAGGCCTCCCAGAGGCACTGAAGAGTGATTCCTTCTCCTTACCCCATAACGTGCATCAGTGGTGAGGAGAGAGGTCTAAGACATACAGCAATCTTTGTGTTAAATCTTATCTTATTAAATCCTTGCAACAACTTTATTTAATTTCTCATTAAATTTTTTTCTTATTTGATCAAGAACTTTATTCATATTAAGATTTATATGCATATTTATTCAAGAATAATTTCTTTTAAGGTCACATACATACAGACCAATCTTCATTTTCATGAATGGCCTAATTATTCCTAAAATTGTCTGATTCTGCTGTCTTTCTTAAAGGCATGCGCAGTCTTGCTCTCACAAAAAACTGTGATCAGAAAAATTGCATATGTGGAAAAGAAGGCCAGCTTGAGGAAATTTGGTCTACAACACACAGATCCTCTACTCAGCTAAAAATAAAGCAAATATGTTAGGGAAAGCATTAAAGAGAAAAAGGCTTGTTATTCTTTGAGAGAGATGTTTTGAAACCCTTGGTAACTGTGCCCGGAAAAACAATAGACTCTGGAATGTAATCTGCCTTTTTATTTTTATATACTAATTATCCACTAAACATACCACACTGTACTAGAGTCCTTTGATTAAAAAAATCATTTTGTTATATACCATCAAACAGAGCCATAAATATAAATCCCGGAGGATGGCAGAACATTCAGTATTAACAAATGATGGAACTCAACCTCAAACCAAGTTCTCCTGACTTCCGGTTAAGAGCTCCACTCTGCTTATACCAATCATTAGATCTTGACTAAATGAATGAATCCAAAATAATTATTGAATTCCTACTATGTGCTTACCAGTGTGGTATGTGTTGAAGAGGAAGCTAAAGTTTAAACAAAGGTTTCTAAATTTTAAGACATTGACTCTGTTGCTATAGGCTTTAAAATTTATGTAAGGTTAGCATATAGTAGTTAGAAGCAGTTAATATGTAGTATTAGAATTAACATATAATCAAGTGTTCAATGGCAGCAGGGTGTTAACTAACGAAGAGAAAAGGATAGGTCAGGAGAATTGGATAGAGCAAGAATAGGGAAGAATCCACTGTCTGCTCAAAAACTACTAGACACAGCTCTGAGAAGCCATTCTTTGACAAGGCCACATGTAGCCACCAATATACCAGGAATAAAAAGATATTCTATATTCACCTTCCTCACAAGGTACATATAGAAAAGTTGATGAGAGTTAAAATTTGCAAAGGAATTTTAAATCCCCCCCCACCAAAATTAGCTGTATTCACCCTTTATGTATAATTATTAAAATTCCTGCCAAAGCGTTAAAGACTAGTTTCCTCAACTCTAAGATCTTAGATTTTGCTAACATATGATAAATATTATAGTCTCCTTTTTACAGTAAATAGCACATAACTCCAGAAAAAAACATGGAGAAGCTTTGAGCAGAAGTCCTCATCCGGGTGGAAGAATTTAGTATCCCAAATTGCTTTAAATTAATAGTTATCGCAAAGAGGCTAAGATGAAAATGTATACTTAGCAAATGATTTGAGGTAACCAAATGAGAAAAATTAAAAAATGGGCAAGTAGCGTTACTGTTTGGTTTTACCCATTTAAAATAAAATAATTATACTGTAACAGATGTAAAGGTCTGAAAAAGGGCAAAATGTATTATGAGTTGTCTCTTTAAAACCCCCCACCTTTTTTGGGAATTAAAACCTGCATTTCTGCCCAAGGCCAGTAATCAAAGGGGCAAGGAAATGTTCTTTGCTGTTTGTTTTCTAGTGTCTTAAACCACAGGACATGGCTCAACAGAATTGTCCAGACAAAGGTCAGGAGATTGTCCTCACTAGAGATAAGATCTACCAAAACCACCAACTATAAGTGAACAATAGCCCAAAGCCACAACATGTGACACTGGTCACATAGACCTGAGCCTAACCTCTGAAAACCCCCCCTTTAAAAAACCCTGTACTTCTGTTTAAAGGCAGGCTGGTGGTCTTTTAAGATGCTAGTCTGCTGCCCTCCTCATTTGCTGGCAAATTAATAAACTTCTCTTTCCTTTTCCTCAAACCACTTATCTTTCTTCATTCTCACTGACTCAGCCTCGGGGACCAGTACCGAACTTTCGGTAACAATACTGCAGATATTAAACCCACAAATGTATATAATCTGTTTCAAGAAGAAATTACATCATCTATTGAGAAATTTTAAAGTGCATTTTTCATTGCCATTAAATCTGTTTTTAGCATAAATATATCCTTTTTTGTATGTTTTGTTCACTGCTGTGTTCCCCTAGGGCCTATAATTATGCTGGCACATAGTAGCAACTCATTAAATATTTGTTTAGTTTTGCTATATTAGGCTCTTTTTTCTCTCTAAATGTATTAACATTTAATTTTGATTGTTGCTTGGGCCACAAGGGTTACACAAAGAGAGCAACAGCAATTTGAAAACATACTTTCAAAGTCATTGAATAAACAATGCTAAAATTAGATATAGTCCTGTGGAACAAAGCCATTTCTCTTCTTCCTGTGGAAAAATTAGGGATTAAAACTTGCAAGACCTTTCAGAGCCTCACTGTGGGTCAGAATTACTGAGAGAGAGAGACAAAGAGAGAATATGAAAAGAAGCAAGACAGCATGACACAGAATAAGAGGATCAAATACTACTCTTTATCACTAACCCCCAGAGAAAAGTGAATAAACAGAGCAAAAAGATTATATATACTGTTCCCCAACAGTGGAAAACTGAAATTGTATGAAGCTACTGCCAACTGATACTCCTTACATACTTGGCTTGAAACATATTAGAGGCAGTGGAGTTTACAGTTATGATCACAGGCTTTGGAGTCAGGTAGACCAGGGTATGCATTCCAGTTCTGTACCTTACTGGACGTGACACTTTAAGGTTACTGTGGCATTAGAGACAATATCAATAAATAGCAGCTATTAATAGGTATAGCCTTTTCAGCTTCCTAAATTACTATTAGTGCTTAGATTATAGACATCCATGATGTATATAGTTCTAAAAGGCAATTTTTCTGCCTAAAACTAACACACCATAGGCACTATAAGCCTGCGAGTAAAACCTTGTTAGTATATTTTAAAACAAAACTTTTATCACACTAACAATATCCCCCAAGTCAGTGCGAACAAAAATCATTGCTAAAGTCCAATCAATTGCAAAAAAAAAAACCAAAACCCATAAATGAGTGCCTATGTGTTAAATGCTTTGTAAGACACTGGGGATACAACAATAAATAAAGTTCAATCCTTGCCCTTAAGCAGCTAATAGTTCAGTGGGAGACCCTTATAAACATTTATAAAAGCGTAGTGAGGCCGCCCATCGTTTTAAACTCAATGTGTCATTTGGAAGAAAAAAACTTAGGATCAGAAATGGGTTTAAATATCCTTGGTCCCATTTCCCATAGTACTGCTAACCACAATTGGAGATGGCAAGTAGGTCACCACTAAAATGCGGGCCATCTACACTTACTGGAAACAGTTACATTTAGAAAACAGGAGAGACTCCATATCACAATAATGAAATCAACCACTCTTTAAAACATAAAAGTAATAGCTAACATAAAACTAACATTTCATTTTTGTAGAGTATATGATTAACAAAGAACTGTACTTTATATAATCTCATTTGATCCTCATAAATCCATGAGTAAAGCAGCCATTCTTTTACACATTTTCTAGGTAAGGAAACTAGATTTCAAAATGTAAAGTGAGGAGATTGAATCGATATGGCACACTGGGAAATAAGAACAGGTGCCCTCAGGAATCAGAAAAAGTAAGAAATGCCCCAAAGATAGAATCAGACTGGATGAAAGAAAGAAGTTGGAAGGAAGGAAGGAAGAAAGGAAGGAAGAGAATCATAGCCCAAAGGTGCACAGAAGGGGTTCCTGAAAAGTGAAAAGAACTTCAGGACTGCTTCCTGCACAGAGATGGCAGAGACTTAAATATAAAGGGACCATGGGGCAACAAATGATTAGATTTGAGACCCACAGACAAAGCAGCCATGAAGTTAGACCTCAACCTAATGTTTCTACCATGACCTTGGACTAGACAGCAAACAACAGAGTTGCCTGTATTTCGCATCTTCATTCCTCTCCTCCATGCTCTTAAGACCACTCTAATCAGCTTCTAGCCCTCCCATCAAGTCCACCAACACTGCTCGCATCAAGGTGACTATTGAACTCCAAATTGCTAAATCCATAGTTAATTCTTAGTTCTCATTTTACCTGACTTATCAGGAGGGTTGCACACAATAGTTGACACCTCTTCTTGCATATCTAAAAGATAGTTCAAACTCAACAAGCTCATACCTGAACTCCTGATCTTTCCCAAAACCCACTCTACCTGCGGCCTTCGTCATCGTGGCAGATGGCAATTTCATCCCTCGAGTTGTTCAGGCCAAAAGCCTTGAAGTTATTTTTTTTAATTATTCATTGAAATAAGTGTATATATCAGAAGCCTAATGCTTGAAGAGTTCTCACCAATTGAACAAACCCATGTAACCAGTACAAGATCAAGAAACAGAACTTCTACAAACACTCCAAAAACCTTCCTTAGACTGTCTCTTCCAGTTACTAACTAACTCCCTCTCAATAAAACTAATAGTGTCTCTCAGAATGCACTGCAAGAGGACAATAAGGAAGAAAAGTTAGGAAACAAGGAGTATATGTCCAGAAGTTTCACATGTGTCTACTGTAAGTGCCAAATGAAAAAGAAGAGTTTAAAAAATGGATAGGAAGTAATAGACAAAGCAATAATAGGAGAAAATTTTTCCAGAACTAAAGAATGACATGAGCCCTCAGATTTAAAAAGCCCATCAGGTGTCAAGTAGGATGTATGAAAAAAGACCTATACCTAGACACACCGTGGTGAGATTTCAGAACAATGAAGAAAAAAAATTACTAACAGCTTCCCAAGAGTAAAACACAGTGCCCTAAAGGAGCAAGAGTCAATGACATCTGAATGTTCATAGACAACATTGTGAAGGAAGAAAAAGATGGGACAATATTTAAAATAAGAAAATAAGATTTTCTTTAAGGTTCTGGATCATCCCTATATTTATGTTACATTATTGCAAAATATATTAAAATGTCTGCATTCCAAAGGAAAAAAGTTTCCATAATCCCATCACCTGACCAAGCCAATGTTTTCACTTAGCCAGATTTCCTTCTAGTAATTGTTTACATGCATATTCAAATTTTACATAATTGCAATAATATTAAAGATAGAAATTATACTCTACGTGCTTGCCTCAAAATATACCATGGGAATTTTTCTATTTGATAGCTTTTCTTTGTTTCTTATCTTCCCCCATCTCTTTTCCTTCTCTCTCACTCCCTCCCTCTCCTGTTCGTGGTAACCAATGTAAACCTGATGTAAATACTTCAACTCTTCAACCACAATTCTGTGCACGGTTATGTGCAACTTGTTCTTCTCACTTAACAGTACATCATGAACTTACATCTCTCCAGGTTGGTGCTATGTATAATGAGTCATACTCATTATTTTTAATAGAAGAAAAATATTTCAGAATATTCAAATTTAAGAATAATTTCAGGTTGTTTCCAGGTTTTTTTTGGTCATAATATTTAGATTATTTCCAGTTTTTCCAGTATAAACAGTGTTATAATAAAAATATTTATACATATAATAAACATATTTTATATACATTTTTAAAGAGGTAAAAGAGTTCCAGGCATGAGATTACTAGATTGAAATATATATCCACATAGTTTTTAAGAGTTTTTTTTTTTGATTGGTAATATGTACATTTGGGGAAAAAAACAAACAGAAAAAAAATCCCTATCAGTCCCCTAATTCTCTTCACCAAACAGAAATATTATTAAAAGTATAAGTTTCCAGAGATATTGACACATAGTATATTATTTTCAATTTGAATAGGTACAGCCAGATTACTTCCCTGAAAGGCAGTGGCAATTCAAAACTCTACTTGCAATATATGACGGTGCCCTTGTAGGGGTCAGGAGAAACTTGCCCTTTCCCCAGAAAGTTCACTGAAAGATCGATTCACAATTAAGGCAGATTAATAAGAGAAAGGTTTATTTACCATGCGCATGGGGAGAATTACAAAGTGATTACCCAATATCCTGATGAAGTTCAGATATTTTTATACCTGTCTTTTTAGAGGGGAGGGGAAATGAGGAGTACAGGTCATTCTGTTTAGGGGCAATAAACAGTTGCTAGGGAGGATGAATGGATGGGGTGGGAAACAGATTGACTTGTAAATTACCCTGAGAGACAGGTATTATGTTTAAAATGATTTGGGCCAGGTCTGGTTGCATTCCTGATCTTCTTTCCTGCAATATATTGAGATAACAGGGAGAAGAAGGGAAGTCAATCATTCTTTTTGATCTTTTGAAGTCAGTCTGGTTTATGCAGATAGAGGGAAAGCCCCTTCCAATGCTTTTTGATTTCAAATGGCCTTTAATTCAAAATATTCTTTATACCAAGGAGTCATATTTTGGGGTGAAATTTCCTGAGCTCCTTCATTCTCCCTGTCTGGAACTTTCCTAGAAGTTTCACACATTAAATGCTGAATCGATAGCTGTGGAGAGAAAGATTGGGTTAGTAGTTAAGTAAGGAGAGATCTGAAAAGGGAGAGAGGAATATAGATTAGAATGAGAATAAGTAGAAAAGAACAGATCTAAGCACATTTCCCCACACCCCATTAAACCAGTCTCCCATTCTTGGTAATAGGTCTTTATTAATCTCATGCAGAATATTTATCTTGTCTTTTAAGAAGTGTAGATCACAGTCTCTACTTGCCCTGTGTGGTTTTACGTAGAAACAGCATTGCCAATAATCATGCAAGCTCCTCCCTATTGGGCTGTCAGGGAATCTAGGACATAGCAGTTTTCAAATACAACAGAGGCTAGGCTGTTGATTTCCGACTGAAGTGCTCCCAATGCTTGCACGGCAATATTGAACCCTTGTTCTATTACCCTGGAGAGATTCAAAACTGCCTTTTCAATTTCATGAGTTCCAAATGCTAGATAAAGAGTTCTGAGTACCAAAAAGAACTTAGAATTGTGATATACAAGTGGGTTTTTATAATATCATGTCTAGTATATTTGCTTGGTACCACTTTATGAACAAAAGAACCTAAGTTTGTAATTTGGCTGGCATTTAAAGTGGGGTACCTGGTGACAGAGGGTGTCAGATAATCAAGTCCATAGCATCCTAACCATCTAGGTGGGAACCACTTATATACTTTATTGCCACATAAGATAAAAAGACCAGTGTAATTCACAGATAGGGTCAGGTTGGAACCTGTGACCTCCCAGTCTGGAGTTTGTTGTTCCTCTTCTTCCTCATTGGCATTTCCACATCTACAATGTCCATGTGTCCCTGCCAGTCTATGGGAACAGAAGAGGTTACAAAATATTTGATTTTAAAGGTCTTTGATCTGGTTCTGGCAGATATAGGGCTTGGTTTTGTCACTTAGCCAAGTCAGTCCAGACTTTTGGTCTGTTCATATACATTTAGTGCCTGGCAACTTAACAAGTGGAGCAAGTGGACTACCCCAAGTTGCACAGGTCTGGCTTGTGATCCTTCCATAACATCTGGTGATTTGACAAGCATTGACATCATGTGGGTTAGTGTCAGCACCATCTAAAAGTGCAACAATGCCATCTGTGGAATCAAACAGTGCAGTTTGATCGTAATATTGCCCTAGTATGTCACCCAGAAAAGATCCAGCATCATCCCTGTTTTCAGTGCAGTGGGAAAAATTTTCTTTCCAGTGACTTTACCTGACCAAAAGACAGTTTTATGAGCTTCCACAGAAGTTTTTCTGTGTCCAGGTGACTCGCCAACAGGAGAAGCAGCATGATTTTTCCCCCCTTCTGGTTGTGGATGTCACATCTTGTTATACGTCCATCTTCCAGACTGGTCCCACCAGGCACTCACATTGGCAGAAACAAAAATGAGTTCAGGTTCCTTTGCATGATCTAGGTGTTGGCATAACCAGCAATTAGATTGATTAGTCAGTGTGGTCAAGGTTTGAAAGACTGGTGTAAAGGAATGCTGGGTCTGTGCCTGACCTGCTGGAAAAACAGTAAGGGTTAGTAAGAGTAAGGCATAGTTTGAAAGAGTCACAGTGGAAGATTAAAGGGAGAATGGGATAGGTTGAGGCGATCTCCACTCAGCTTCCAACGTGAAGTCTTTGAAGGGGGAGGCTTAAAAGAAGATGTGTTTTAAAAGGACCATTTTCAGGGGGGGAGGTAAAAAGGAAAAAAGGAGTTTTCAGATTTAAAAAAATAGGGTTTCTTGATCCATGATCTTGGGAAAAGCTGTCTACTTCATGAAGACATCTGCTTCAGGGGCCTGGGAACTAGCCCTGGAAATCATTACTTTCAGGGCACCTACATGGGTCATCCACCAATTGTCTCAGTGTAGTTGGCTTTCAGCAACAGGAGATTTTCTTTATTTATGGCAGTGCAGTGTTAAAGTACTTATAAGGGCCTTCCCAGAAGGTGACAGCACAACTCTTCTAAAATTGATGTACGTGATCTCTTGGTCAAAAAGGATAGCAAGCCTTGTCAGTTGGTGGATGCCATGCTCCTTTCACATGTTGATGATATGTTCCAAGCATATTAGTTGAAGCCTGTATGTAGCTAGTCATGTTATTGAACTGCTCACTTAGATCCCCATAGGGTTCAGTCAGCCTAGGAATGGAAAGTTTAGGTGCCAGTAGGCAAGGGGTGACTGAACACTATTTCAAAAGGGGTTAACCTATATCTCCGAATTGGAGCATTCTGGATTTTTATAAGGGCCAAAGGTAATGCTTCTGGCCATTGAAGTCCGGTGTCTTGACAAACTTTTCCCAAAGTCTTTTTATATCTAGATTTTTATGTTCCACTTGCCCTGAGGATTTGGGATGATATGGAGTATGAAATTTTAATAAGTACCACAGAGCCTTCACAAGCAAGTGGTTTAAAATGAGTCCTTTGACCTGACTCAATCCATAAAGGAATACAAAATTAAGGAATAACCTCACTTACCAATTCCTTTACCACTGTTGTAGCATCAGCATGCCTAGTTGGATAGCATTCAGTCTATTCACTAATCATGGAAATAATAACCAAGCAGTGAGAAAAGCCTAAACCTGGAGGTAAATCCATACAATCAATTTGGGATGCCAAAAGAGACAGTATGGGCCTTTGGGGGCTTCCTGGAGAGTGCTGGTTTCCTCCAGAGACTTAGTGAGATCTACAAATAGTGCACTGGGAAATAATTTGGTCAGAGATATTGTAGACTCCAGGGCAGTACCAACTATATATATATATTTTTTTCTTAATTATCCCTCATTTGCACATATGTTCCATGTGATGAGAAATGAGTGCAAGTCAAAAAGTTAAAAGAGAAGGAGCTACAGGGAGTATGTTTGGCCTAATATACAATGTATCTTATAATTGTTTAGCACCATTTTGTATCTACCTATCCTTTTCAGATTGGGATGATCAATAATACCAGACAGGGATAAGGACAGGGTCATAAATTAACTGGAAAAAGGATAGAGAGGGCCATATTTGGACACATATTTTCTAGAGATGCAGTATCCATTTCCTTAGTGTGTGCTGGGCAATGAATAATGGCAGTCTTAGAAGGAAGGTGAATAGCTTGTAAGAGGGCAGTAATTATAGGCCTATTGGCAATAGGAGTGTTAGCAGAAATTAGGAAACTATGAGATTTCCAAATTGTGCCAATTGCATGGCAGACTCCAAAGGCATATTTGGAGTCTGTGTAAATAGTGGCAGCTGTTCCTTTTGTCAATGTGCAAGCTTTAGTGAGGGCTATGACAAAATTGATTCAAGGTATTTAGGGGGGAGCTCTTGAGTGCCCTGAGATAATTTGTGTCCTAAGTAAGTAACAGTTGTCTGTACCCACTGGAGTTCAGACCTATAGGCTGTATGGTCTCATTCAGCTAGAGTCTTTAAGAGAATGAGGGAGTCTAAGAGAGCCCCCTGTTTAGAGAGCAAAAAGATCATCAATTTACTGAATAAGTACTGAACAAGAGTGGATTCCCGGGTGAAGGTTAGAGTCTAAATTAGCTTTGAGAATATTGAAGGAGACTCATAGTATCTGAGATATTCAGGTCCATGCTAACTACTTCCCTTTAAAGCTGAATGTAAAGAGAAATTGTGAATCAGGGGGCAAGAGAATCAAAAAGAAAGTTGAGCAGATGTCAATCACTGTATTATCAAGGTCACGTGAACTAAAAGGCATTTGAGTTACTTTCTACCTTCTTCGTAACATATTTGATTTAAGTGTTTTTTTTTCTTAAGCTAATTAGAGGTTTTTTATATAATTTGGTAGGAAAATATCACATACACATGACATATATAGACCCATAGACATATAGACATACAGACAGAAGCAGTTCTAATAGCTCTAATAAAGAAATTTATTTGCTGGCTCTTAAATATTTTTATTTTCCTTCATTCAGACTATGAGCCTTTTAATTACCTATTTATTGTTTAAAGCAATTACTTGCTGGGCAACAATTTTGTCTTTGGTAAGATTTTGTCATTTCTGTGAATGTTTGCTGCTTCCAGGCCCTAATACTTGTACAGGTAGGCACTGCCAACAAGTAGAGTACTCAGTTCTTCAGAAAGTAAGGATCCTATTTTTACCTTGAATCTTGGCTTTGGCTCTCAGATCTCCATGATCAATTTAGGCAATTATTTTTCCTTACTGAAGTGCACAAGAAAAAGGAACAAAGGGATAGAACACAGAAATCTCTGCCGAGAGCTGGAGTTTGCACCACCTATAGTATTGCCATTTGCTGTTTGTTTTTGCCTGACCTAGTCACACATTTGAGGCCTCTAACTGGATCTAAGCTAATTTAATTATGGGATCCAATCTGATCCCCGGCCTAGTTAAGTCTTTGTCATGGCTTCTGAACTGAGTTAAGATCAAAAATTTGTTCAAACAAACTCAGAGAGCTCAAAACACAAATCTGTAGCACCTTGAAAGCCAAGAGACAACTTACCCACAAGCCTCAGTTGCAGTGAGAGAGCAACGGACACAACAGGTCCAGCAGGCACCTCGCTTGCACACTCAGTTCTGCTGAGGGTCTCAGGGAGCTCTATTTCAGAACCCACTTCTGATAAATTAAATTTAACAGAGTTTAATTGAGCAAAGAGCAATTCACAAGTTGGGCAGCTGAACCAGGACAGGTTCAGAGAGACTGTAATACTGGAGAGGATTCATGGACAGAAAAGAGAAAGTGACGTACAGAAGATGGGAAAACAGCTGTGTAGAGTCAACGTTTGTTTACTTAAATATAGTTTGAACAGTTGGCCACCTTTGGCCAAAACTGCAAAGAACAAGGAGTAGAAAGGAGTGAAGATGAATGGAGCAGACTTTAGCGGGGACAAACAGCTGACATTTTTGCTTTTGAACTTTCTAACTAAAGTACCCTTTTAAATGAAACCAATAAGCCTTAAGCTAGGTTATAACTTAATCAAGGAACCAAGGGTTGTCTTTAAAGAGGAGGAGAACAGTTTTCATAAGATCCAGAAAAGCCACAAAAACAATTCAAAGAAAGAATAGGCTCACAAGTCAAAAACAAGATGTAACCCATATTTTTTCTAGCCATATTTTCTAGGGTCCCAGATTTTCATCTAACCGTTTATACATAAATATCTAAAAGCCCTGTATGTCTCCACAGAATATAGGAAAGTAAAATCTGTGCATGGAAGGGGAGAGAATCAATGAAGGGTGAAAGGGACACAAATATCAAGCTAGAACAGGCTGCTTTCCTTCCTGGGAATCAAACCCAGGCTATTGAGCTGAAAGCACAAAACTTTCACCATTAGGCCACAAGGTAAATTGGCTTCTGCTATTATTCCCACAGGGATAGTGTTCAAGTGATTTTTATCTGTTTTAGATCACACATTTGCTCTTTAATTTTGTCGTGAATTTTTAAAGCTAGTCACATTATTATATGTCTTTCTTTTGATCTAATTTCTCTATTAATACAAATAAGGCAACTGTTCTGGATAAGAGATCTCTAAAATTTATTTTTTTAAAAAACTTAGAAGACTTTTAATTTAAAGGATCATTCTTTTGCCA
Organism: Daubentonia madagascariensis; assembly: GCA_023783475.1. NCBI lineage: Eukaryota > Metazoa > Chordata > Mammalia > Primates > Daubentoniidae > Daubentonia > Daubentonia madagascariensis. Next base: position 2,935,700 of record JAKFHU010000341.1, on the reverse strand, counting down.
TTAAGAATTAGAATTCTGAAGGGTGTATTTATTCCAAAAGTAACTCAATCCAATGCCTCTTTATAGAAAGCCCAGGTGGTAATTTTTCAGGTTTAGCCTGGAGAGGGCACAGAGAAGACAGCCCCTAAAATTCCCAAAAATTTGCTCTCAGAAGTAGACAAGATAGACAAAGAGGAGGGGACTTTTTAAGACAAGGACTCCCCTACAGCTTGACACGTTCAGTACGAGGCATGTGATGCTTAGAACCTTACGTGTCCCAAACCCCCAGTCTTTTTCAGATTGGCTGCCTGATGCGTTCCCAAAAATACATGTCCCCCGACGGTGGAGACCGAGGAGAAACCTCCAACTCAGTCACAGGACAAGCTCAGGGAGATGAAACAGGGTGAGATGGGGACCTCACACTTTTTTTTTTCAGGGACCTGCAAAAAGTTTGTCTTAATAGACACTGGTCTACTCAGAACCACGTAACCGGCTAGCCTGCAGGGCTGGCTCCAACTGCAGTCTTATAGAGGTGGCTAAGCCCATGTTCCACCCTATGGTAACCCTCCTTATGACAAAATGACACAGAGAGATGATGACAAAAGAAAGCAACAACAACAGCAACAAAAGAGAGGAGAGGGAATCAGACAATATGAATATTCACATCACAAAGTACCAAAAAATATATGAATACCAGAGTTGCTCACAAGACTAGTCGCTCACAAAAACCTTTTATCTCATTAATCTTAAATTTGGAAAGGACAGCGATCTTTTACCATCTGCTCAACCAGAGCCCACAGAGAGAGGGAAATCAGGAGTCTGACTGGTAAGTAGGGTATCTTACCATGTTGCCCGCTGGTCGGAGTAGTGATTTGCCCCCCGCGGCTTTCAGGAGAGCACAGCGGTTTCAGATCCTGCCGCCTAGGTCAAACTGTAGGGGTGAGGGGAACTTGCCCTTGCCCCAAAAGTTTGAGAGTTCACTGAAAGATCAACTCACAACTGAGGGAGATTAATAAGAGAAAGGTTTATTTACCATGCTCCTGGGGAGAATCAAGGAGTGATTACCCAATATCCCAATGAAGTTCAGATATTTTCATACCTGTCTTTTTGGAAGGGAGGGGAAATGACGAGTACAGGTCATTCTGTTTAGGGGCAATAAACAGTTGCTAGGGAGGATGAATACATACTTGGGAGAGTGAATGGATGGGGGTGGGGGGAAATAGATTGACTTGTATTAAATAAATCAACCTGAGAGGCAGGTATTATGTTTTAAGTGATTTGGGTAGGTCTGGTTGCATTCCTGATCTTTCCTGCAGTATAGTGAGATAACAGGGAGAGGAAGGGAAGTCAGTTGTTCTTTTTGATCTTTTGAGGTCAGTATGGTTTATGCAGATAGACGGAAAGCCCCTTCCAATGCTTTCTGATCTCAAATGGCCTTTAATTCAAAATATTCTTTATACCAAGGAGTCATATTTTGGGATGAAATTTCCTGAGCTCCTTCACCCTTTTCCTAGCTAAATGGTCAGCACTGTTAGTACACTTAAATTTTCTCTATTTGGATAGTTTAAAAAAAAATTGATACCTAATTGTCATGTTAATTTGCATTTTCTTGATGACTAATGAGGTTGAGGATATTTCCATTTGTTTATTGCCCATTTTCATTTCCTCTTCTTTGCAATGCTTATCCATATCCCTTTCCCATTTTTGATTGGTTATTTTTATCTTACATGGCATAAACTCTTTGTATATTATGGATATGAAGTTTCTATTTGTCAGCCAGGCACTGTGGCTCACTCCTGTAATCTCAGCAACTCGGGAGGCTGAGGCAAGAGGATCAATTGAGGCCAGGAGTTCAAGTTCAGCCTGAGCAATATAGCAAGACCATGTCCCTACAAAAAATAAGAAAAAATTAGCCAGGTGGAGTGGCACATGCCTGTAGTCCCAGCTACATGGGAGGCTGAGGCAGGAGGATCACTTGAGCCCAGGAATTCAAGGTTACAGTGAGCTCTGATTGCACCACTACACTCCAGGGTGGAAGACAGAGCAAGACCCCATCTCTTTAAATAAATAGATAGATAGATAAATGTCCATTTGTGAAATATGTTGTAAATATTTTTCATTGGCTTTTGAATTTATGATGTTTTTCTATTAAAAATGTAATATTTTATGTATTCTAATGTCCAGCATTACTTATCTAATTTCTCGGTTTCCTCTATGGCTTTAAGAAGGCTTCTCCAACTCCAGATAATAATATAGTCTCTCAAGTTTTCCTTTAAAATTCCTACTCTTTTGTTTTCTATAATGTAAAGATTTAATTTAATATTTAGTTTAATTAATTTCAATTTATATAAGGTGTGAGGTAGAGATTCAACATTTGCTTCTAGGTGGGTAACCAAATTTACCAGCACTGTTAAATAGATATTATTTTTTCTCACATAACTGACATTTCTTCTTTCTTAATTTCTAAATTGTTATGTATATATGAGACTATTCTCTTCCATTAAATTGTGTGAATATTCTTGCAACATTAACACTCCTTCAATTTTTATTATTTTTTCAAAATTTCTCAACTCTTCTTGCTTATTTTCTCTACCTTTTAAAATTTAGAATCAGCATGTTAAACTCTGTAAAAATTTTCTGTCGAGCTTTAATTGGAAGTGCATAGGATTTACAGATTAATTTGATGAAAACTGCCATCTTTATGAAATTGAGCCTATCCATCTAGGAATATAGCATATCTCTCCATTTATTCAAATTGTCTTTTGTGTGGAGAAACTACTAATGTCACTGTTACAGCCATTTGGAAAGATTATTTGGCCATAGCTATTACAGTAAAAATGCACACATCCTATGACCCAGCAATTCTTTCTTATCAGTATACTCAAACATGACCTATACTATTCTCTATTGTAGCCAAAAAAAAAAAAAATCAGAAATGACCTAAATTTCCATCAATAGAGAAATGGATAAAGAACGTATTGCCGTCCATACTTCTGAATACTATGCATCAATTAAATAAAATGAAGTAAGTATCTCTACATGTTTTGGTATGAAGCAATAACTAAGACATCTTGTAAAGCAAAGTAAATTGTAGAACACACATGCCTATGTAAAGCACACACATATACACACAAAAGAACATATTTCTATAAGTACATATATGTATACAAATGGAAGGGAAAATATTTGGAAGGATACACATAAAACTAATAAAATGGTTATTTCTATGCAAAGGATTGAGGTGGAGGTTGGGGTAAAGAGTGATTTTCATATCATATTTCTGGATTTTTTTTCCAAAAGGGATTTATTCATGTATTATCCATGAAATTTAAAAAAAAGGACAATTTAGAAAAAAAATTTTATAAGCTCAAGTAATTTGAATATTATTTTTAATAGGCCACACATAATGGAATTTCAAGATTAAAACTGTTCTCACATACTGTTCAATAAAAAGGTGCAAGATATTCAACTATAAAACCCATTCAACTTATCCACTATTCAGATGCAATCCAAAAGAAGCCAACCTCACAAACGTATGCAAAGGTGACCAACTGGAAGCAACCATATTAAGAAGCAGGAAGTTGCAATGGCAAATGATAGCTAAACTCCAATAGAAAGGAAAGAATTCCTCTTGGCCAATCAGAATCCATCTTTAGTTAATTAGCTTTCTTGTATAGGCAATTTTATTACAAGACAAAATATTCCTTTCACCTGATAAATGTGTAGCATAGTGGTTAAGGCTCTGGATTCATGGTTTTGAATCATTCCTCTGCCACTCACCAGCTTTATAACCTTGAACATATCCGATACTTAACTTCATTGTTCTTTGTTTTTTCTGATCTGCATAATGTGGATACCTCATAGGCTTGTAGGGAGGGTTAAATGAATTAATACCTGTAAAGTGCTTAAATCAGTGCCTGGTGCAAAGTAACTGCACTCAATATTAGCTATTATCAATATTATTAGTATTAGTTCAACAAATATTCATTAACTAGCCACCATGTTTCAGATACTCTACTTGCCATTGGTGACACAGAGATGACTAAGAATCAGTCCTTGCTATTGAAAAAGCTTACCCAATGTGGAATAAATAAACACATTTGCTCATGATGTCAATACAATGTGGTAAGCGCTTTAAAAGAATAATTGCCCGGTGCTGTGAGCACACACAGAGGAGGCTCACTCAACCCAGCACTGGGGAGGGAAGGGCAGAGGACTGGGGTATATTTGATATGGAAAACTCCAATAACAATTTTCTCTCCATTCCCTTTTCTCCTTAAGGGAGAAAAAGCCTTTGGTAGATTATTTACTCCTCTCCAAACCCAAAAGTGACCCACAAAAATTTATTTTACCACAAGATTTTCTGATTACGACTCAAGTTTGGCAACCAAGAGTTACCATTATGAGACATGACAGAGTTGTTCCACAGGACAAGTTGGAAAACAACTACAAATCATGTTGTAAACCTCACAGAGAGTCAACTTTATTCCACAGGGTGCCAACCTTTCATAACATAGTTTCCACATTCACTGAGCATTTTATGGTAAGTTTCCAAAGATTATGTTTCACAACAAATATCTAAATTCCCCACCAAGAAATTGAGATTGTATAAACTCAAGATAAACATGAGTCAGCACTGCATCTTTGTAAAAAAAAAAAAAAAGACATGACAATGGCTTGCATTTACAGGAGTATATTATCAGGGAACTACTAGGTTACTCTACAACCATAGGTCACGATCTTATAAGATTCAGACTGAATATTTAAGAAAGAGACATAGAAAATCTGATACTGATTAAAAGACCAAATATAAGACTGAAATGGGTTAAAAGAATTAGGAATGCTTTCCAACTAATTCAGTAAGTACTACCCACTCCAAGACAAGCGTAAGTAAGGGATTTCCTGCCCATAAAAGCTCATTATCTAGGCAGAAAAACAAAGTGCACGCACAGAAAATAGAATGTTGTCAACTCTTATACAATATGAACTTAAAGTATAGGCTTGAGCAAGTGGGATTTTAGCCAGATTTTTAACAAGGATTACACATCCTTCATGAAAAACTTGTAATGTTTTTTCAATGCCTACAAGAGAAATCTGTTTTTCTCACCTTATTCCACAGTATATCCCAATGGTAATCCACTTGTCAAGCTAGAATGGTTTAAATAGTATGCCTCAAGTTTCTATCATCTGTAATAGTATTCTGTACAAATCCTAACCATTAGTAACCATACTAATCCCATCTCTTCCATGAGACCTTTGTTTCTATAGCACCCTAAGCCCTCTCCGTCCACCTTTTATCAAGAAAAGTCTACAATCTGATATCCTTTGGCTACCCCTACCTCTACCACAAGAAATCAGTCATGAATAAAGAAAATTACAAAATATATCAGAGCAGAAATACACAGTCACCTTGTATGGTCAGAATGATCCACAGGCTTCCAACACTTGACTGCATTCTAATTGAATTAGTTTATATATCTAAGGAAAGAAAGTGTTAATCAAAAAAAGGGATAACGAATCTCAAAAGCTAGAATTGGCTTTGTCCAGATAGCACCTTCCTATCTGGAAGTTTAGTCCCTGGACTTAAGTATTTCTATTCCCCGCGGCAAGACATCCCTCCTGTGGAAAGTATGTATGTGCTTCTAGCCAATAGACTTTACATATTTCTGATCCCACTGGTGCCAGCATTTCTTACCAATTGAATGAGAAACTCATTCAATCTGTATTTTTAAAGGAGCCCTACAATCTGCATTTTTAAAGTCAGCTTTTTTGCAGTATAATTTATATGCTGTAAAAATCACCCCTTTTAGGGGTATAGTTCTATGAGTTTTGAAAAATGTATATGGATGTATAACCACAATCACAATAAAGATAGAGAACATATGATTTAACTTCTTATATACATTTGTCAACAAGGAGAAAAATGCACTGTTCATAAAGATATGCTTATAAAAATTATTTTTCACTACAAAATAATACTATTGTATTAGCTTAGCTAAAATGAGTCCATACTTACTATACTGACAAAATCCTGAAAATAAGAGAAAGATTTTCCTCTCTGACCTAAGGTATATCAACATAATGTATTAGATCAGAATTACAAAAAGTTACCTTAATGAAACAGAATATTTCACAGACCTGCAAGTTTTCCTGACTATAACCTGATTGCAAATATTGTATTAACAGTGTCTCAAGCAGAAGAGAGGTTGGACAGTTCAGACATTTTCTAAACAAGTGCTACTCACAGTGTGCTCCTGGGACTGGTGCCCACATGGGAACTGTTTGGGATGGGTCTATGACAAGACAAGTACTGAAACTGAGCGTAAGCTGTTAGAACATTTATTGTAATTTGACAAAGTTGAATCTAATACCAAAAATTTAGGACTTGCATTTTGAATGTCTTCGCTTTGTTTTTCTGGTAATTTATATCTATCATATTTTAAAAGAGTATTGGTCCATGATGGATTGGATTGGGAGACAAAACTGGTCCTTCATTACACAGATTGAGAAGCAGTGTTCTAGTGCATGCCTCTATCACTTTCTGCTTGTGCCTACTAAATCGTGACCATTTAGTTATCCCTTAATCATTTGTTGTCTTAAATCAAGGGTTGGCAAACTTTCCCTGGAAAGAATCAGATACTAAATATTTTAGGATTTACGAGCCATATGGTCTCTGTCACAACTACTCTGTTCTGCCATTGTAGGCCAAAAGTAGCCATAGACAATATGCAAATGAATATTGCATATTTGCTGTTTTCCAATAAAACTTTATTTACAATAACTGGAAGCAGGCTGGATTTGGTTCATGGGCTGTAGTTTGCCAATCCCTGACTTATATTATCATTTAATTTTGTCATATTAGATTGTAAACTCTTTAAGAATAGACCAAGAAGCTTATCTCTGTCAAATTCCAATAGACACTTTTGGAATGAATGAAAAAATGGTGAAAATTAAACTGGAAGGATGGAAGAGAGTATTCCAGATAGTAGAGACAAAAAAAAACAAAAGCATAGAGTTAGGAATGTAAGCGTTTGGGTTGCTATAACAAAATACCATAAACTGGGTAGCTTATAAACAACAGAAATTTATTTCTCACAGTTCTGAAATGCTGGGAAGTCCAAGATCATGGCACTTGCAGATTCAGTGTCTGGTGAGGGCCCATTTTCTGGTTCATAGATGGTGCCTTCTTGCTATGTCCTCACATGGCAGCAAAGGGAGGGGTCTCTCTCAGGCCTCTTTTATAAGGGCACTGATCCTATTCATGAGGGCTCTGCCTTGATGATCTAATCACCTCCCAAAGGCCATGCCTCCTAATACCATCACATTGATGATTAGGTTTCATCATATGAATTTCGGGGAGACATAAAATTCAGACCATAGCAACAGTGAAGATAATTCAACCAAAGCCAAGAAGAGTGAGGATAATTTCAACTGTTGATCAATCATATAAAGTGTTGTTTTAAAGAGGTTGCTGTCCAATTCTTTTTCTATTCTCACAAAATGTAGAAAAGAAGAAATAAGTTGGCATTTTCCCAGAAGGAATTTAGATGACACATAAAGAAGAACTTCTAGTAAACTATGGACTGGGTTACCAAAGGAACTTGCTCAGCAGGAAGATCTCTCAAAATAATATTAATACAAATTGGCCTGAACTATTTGAAGAGATTATGGTGGATGTCCAAGTAATGTCTTGATTAATTCCTCAAGGTTGCTTTTATTTTCAAGCCTATAAACTCACCAGATGACCCATTTTTTTTCCAGATATAGGCTCTATGCCTCTAATAAAGAAGATCTAAAAAGGGAGCATAATGTTTTGTTTAAAAATAATTGATACTTCAAATTATATTTTTGTACCCAATAACAACACAATGTCTAAAATAAAGATTTTAAGAAAATTATTCACTGTAATGGATAACAAAGATTTAATCCAAATTTGATGACTTTAGCCTTAGGTCATATAAATTTCCATGTGGGCATTAATACTTAAAGAGTTAGAGGAAGGAGAATAGGTTATAAATATTGTAGAGGTAGAATACGAAGAATGTTAAATAAGTGAATTGCCAGTCTTCATTACAGCAGCAAAATTTTCATGTAAAGCCATATTCATGTATTTATTTAGTCAATATTTACTGAGTACCAATTATGTGCCAAGAATTGTGAAGCATAGGATGAATCAAACATAACCCCTGCTTTCAAAGAGCTTATACTCTGGGTAGAGTGTAAGACATGATAAATGAAATAGCACAACAGGTTAGCCAAATATTACTGCAATTCAATAGACTATATCAGTGTTTTCCAAAAGCTATCAAATGTGTCTTACAAAAATTATTTGAGTAACTTTGTTTACACATTTTATTATTACTGTATCTCCTCTGAGTAGAAGCATTATTGTCTTTGTCAAAGAATAAACAGCCTCTTTGGAGCAACAGAAAGTTAATTAGGCTAATGTGATTGCCTAAAAAGCATGTCTAGTGGAAGAAATGTAACTGAAAGCAAAATGAAGAAGTTTTAGACCTAAGAAACTCATTCCAAAGTGTTCTGATCTATAGTTAATATGGGATGAGTCCACAGTTATTTAAAAAAACATTTAAGATTCATAAAAGTCACACAACTGGTAGCAAAATTCTTGGCAGTTGAAATATTTACAAATGTAAAGTGAGTCATGTTGTGAGTAGCTTCCTTAATTAAATCAATTGCATATTGATTTATACATTAAAGCTAAAATGTAAAGTGTATGATAAAGTTACTCCTTTTGGATACTTAATGGCTTTATTAACTACGAAAATCACCATTAAAAATAACTTCTTAAAGGCCAACTTAATATGACAATTTTGATTTATTTGACCACATGTCGCATTATTTTCAGCTTTCACAAATAGGAGTACTTTGGTCTTTAAAATGTGGTTAAGCCAGTGTAGTGTACATTTGCATCTGCCAGGTCTCCAGATCTAACAAAGTCACTAAGATTTTCTGTCTGACCCAATGTTTGTCATACATGAGGCCCAGAAGCCAGGCATTATACGTCTTTTGGCCATTCTCACTCAAGAGCTGGTCTATTACTCAATGCTTCTCGCCAAAGCCTGTGGGCTTTGACTGATTTAACAACAGTTTCCCTGCATTGTCTCTGTGTTTCAGTACTCACAATCTTAATCTTGCTCAGATTAAAATTTTTACTCTGGTTTATGACATTGGCTTTTGTCTATGTCCCTAATATATTAGTCCCATCTCCTAGGCTTTAATCATTATCGGATTGCATTTCTCTCTGCCTTGTCTTGCCTGATACTTTGATTCTAATAAATCACTTTGCTTCCCTAATCTAAACCTCAGTTTTTGGGTTACATATGTTCCAACTTCTGCTCCATGGTATGCTGGTCAGAATGTTAATGATGAAGTTTATATTCGTTTGTTCACTTAACAAACATGTATTTACCTATGCAAAGCACTTTCTTAGCTTTGGTGATACAAAGATGAATGAGACAAAAATCCTTGTCCTCCAGAAGCTTACAGTCTAATGAAGGATACAAAGAAGTAAATCAACAATCAGAATAGAATGTGCTATAAAAATATTATGCAAAAACAAAGGGGGATATTAAGGAATGCTTCCAGGAGGAGATGAAACTTAAATTGAATCTTAAAGTTCAGATAGGAGTTAGCAAGGCAGAGAAAATGAATAAGAAGGCAGGAAGGGTATTCCAAGAAGAGGGAGCAACATGTGTAAGCAAAGAGACAACATGGTAGATTAGTGAAACTGTAGGAAGTTTAGTATGGCTGAGGTATATTTGCAACCACGTGGTGAAATGTGAGGCTGGTTGGAGTCAGATGATGAAAAGCCTCCTTGTACTCTGTTCTATCTAGAAGGCAATGGGAACCCACTGAAGCAGATTAACTGGAGGAGTGTTATGATCAGACATGTTTTAGATTACTCTCCAGGGTTGTGGAAGATGGATTAGAGACAGGTGAAAGAGGGTGAACAGAGAGGAGACTTACTATAATTCAGATAACATGTAATGAGGGCCTGAAATAAGGTGGTAGCAATAGGAATGGAAACGAGGGGATGGAAGTAAAGGAGCAAGAGATATTGTAGTGTAAGACCATATAGAACTTGACAATCATTGAGTACAGGGAAGAAAAAGTCTAGACTAACTCTGAGGTTACATATCAGAAGAAATTGTTTGTAGTCGAAAGTTTGATGCAGAAAATGATGACTTCTTTAATAATGCTGAGTGTGTGGCAGTATATAAGCATCCAAGTGGAGATATCCAGCAGGCAGTTAGGAATGCATTTCTGTGGCTCAAGATAAAAGTTGTCATGGGGATAGCTTTCAGGGTTATCTGCATAGAAGTAATAGCTTATAGTAATGACTATAGAGAGTAAAGAAAATCTGAAAATGTTGTCAAAGGAAAAACGAAGTTCCAGATGAAGCTAGAGTTTCCAATAGGTTTAGTAGTTTTGACATAAAACATGTACAGTGTCAAGAGGAAAGTCATTATCTTACCCCTTCCTTTCTAAAAAAATTCAACTCATTCTTTTCAAAGTATTTCCTCTTACCCAATTTCATGTGATCCTTCTCACAAGAGCCCTTTGAATTTGATAGGTCAAGTATTATCCCCTTTATAAGAACTCGCTGGCAATCCTAGCACTTCTGTGTCTTACCCTGGTCAGACTCCTGATCCCATCCAAACCTAAAGACCTTTGCCCTGTTGTCACCCATGCCCCAGCATGACACTCATTTTATAAGTTTAAGGGCCAGGGCACTAAGTGTTCAAGTGTTTGCCAGAGGCCACACAGCAAACCAACTCAGGAAGAACATTAAGAACTCAGGACTGCTGACTCCATGTCTAGGGCTCTTTGCACTACGTTTTATCATGAACTTTCCAGGAATCCATCTATTTCGCAAAGCAAAGAATACTTGCAATATTGGATTTAAATATAGAAATATATAGTTATTGAAATATATTATTTATATACATATGACAAAAAGGTGAAAAATTTAAATATCTCATAACTAATATTTATTTTCACTTCTTACTAACATATATTACTCTAAACTTGAAATCAGTTCCCATATGAAAGTCTCTGTTTTTCTTTCTCTCTCACATAAATAAGAATGCTCATTAGAAAAATATGGTAAAGCTCTAGCATTAAAGGACTTTAAAATTTCTATTACAGTGACATAGTATACTTTAAAAATAGCCAAGAAGTTTTTACAAAAACACAGAGGCAAAAACTACAAAACAGAGAACTTCTGTCTGAAAACAAAGAGGTAAGGTTTTACATACTGTAGGAGGTACATGGAATAAAGGGGGAAGTGTGTATAGGCAATATTAAGATACCTTATAATAATTTGGAAATTATTTTACCCTCTAAGAGTTAAACTATAAAATCAAGGCCTAATGGACCAGGCCATAGATAGGCAAAGACACATTAAAGAAAGAGAATGGCTTCCAGGCTAGAGCAAGACTATATTAGCATAGCTTAAAAAAAAGAGTGAGTCCCTGAGAAAATGGGCTTAATCAGACAGGAATGTTTAGGAAGAGGAGAATGGCAAAGGCCTTGGCATGATATCCTAGCACTATCCGGGGGAGAGAACGTCAGGGCCATAGGGCACTTTTGTCTCTTTGACAGGCATATACCTATTCCAGACATATCAGTCCTTCAGAGCTAGTTATCATTACACATTAATTTCATCTCACTAACTCTCCTTGCTTGCTCCTTAAGTCCCGTCCCTGTTCGATAGGGCTTCCTATGGGGAGAGAACACTTTGGTCATGTCAACATGAGTATTTCATCTCCTGTGAGAGTTGTATTTTTTGTCATAAATCAATTTTTTGACAATCTGAATTGTTTCCTGTAAATTTAGTCTGCATGAGTTCATCTCTGGTCCACAGAGCCAATCTCTAGATGTGAACAAATCAGGTTTTTGAGGCTATCCTGTTAATTCACCGACACTAACCTTGGAAGGTGCCTTTTATTCACACCTGAAAGGGAAGAGATGTACATAATCAATACCTTAGTAACTGCTATATAATCTACTAAATTCTGGGTAAATGATAGCATAGTGTCTGTCATTGATAAAAATGTGGTACTAAGAAGCAAGAATGGTTTTAGATGGTAAATTAAAAACAACAACGGTGTTCAGTTATCAATTGATATCTTTGGGGTGAATACAATTCCCAGATGTAGAACTTTGCCTAATATCTACATGAGATGCACATACACTGATAGCTGAATCCCAAATATGTAAATGTAGCACTGTTTAAATTACGTGGGTGCATACATTCTCCTTTTCTCCTCCCTTCGTCTCTAAAAACAGATTAGTGGGAAAAACAGAAGTTTTGGAGTTAGACAGATCTGGATTTGAATCTCGGTTCCCCTAGCTCTCAGTTTCTTATATTCTCCTCATCTCCAAAATGGAGATAATAATACGTATCTCATAGAACTGTCATGAAACTTAAATAAGATAACATGTGTAAAAGTAGTCAAATGTCATTTTCCTTCCTGTTCCTTTCCATGCCTTGGCCTGTTCAATTTAAAAATAAACACTCACACACGCTTTATTCCGTATGACTGTAAGCTTTATGAAGGCAGACATCACAGTTGATTTTTGTTTACCACTTAATCCCTAGTGAATAGCTTTTAGGGGGCTGTCAAATATATTTTGAACTATAAAATCAGATTACTTAAGAAATTGAGGTTCTGCTTAACTGAATTTCCCAGTCAGCTTAGGGATCTCTGTTAGTTAACTAAAAAGCAACAAAAACAAAAAAAACTACCATATACATTAAAGGCCTCCATTATACACTAAAGGCCTTCTCAGGTGTCACTTCTGTAGACCTTATTTTATGACCTTTGATTAATCAATGAAAAATGACTTCTTAAAATACTTGTTTTTGTCTGAAACTTCAGATAGGCAACTATATTCATTTGGCAGGGCTGCTTTAACAAAGAAGTACCACAAACTGAGGGGCTTAAACAACAGAAATGTATTGTCTCACAGTTCTGGAAGCTAGAAATCTGAAATCAAGGCATCAGTGAGGTTGGCCCCTCCTGAAGGCCGTGAGGGAAGGATCTGTCCCAGGTCTCTCTCTTTCGCTTGTAGATGACCCGTCTTCTCCCTGTGTCTCTTCACATTATCTTCCTTCTGTGTATGTCTGTCTCTGGGCCCAAATTTCTCCTTTTTCTAAGTACACCAGTGATATTGGATTAGGGCCCATCCCAATGACCTCATCTTAACTAATTCCAACTGCAATTACCCTATTTCCAAATAAGATCACATTCTGAGGTACTGTGGGTTAAGACTTCAACACATGAATTATTGGGAGACACAATTAAACCCGTAACAGCAACTTCTGAGTGATTATCTTTAGGGCCTCTGGGCATAACCTATCCCTTGGACTGTTTTCTTATGATTGCATGTAGAAAAAAACACTTGACATTTACTGAATTAACATTTTAGGATGTTTTGACTATCCTTAAATAACCTTAATATGCAGCTCTGCCATGTGGTAGAGTGAGTCACTTAAGTTGTGAGGGTATCTAGTTATCTACCAAGCATCTGCGTCTTAACTGACTGTTATTTTCTACTCTTGAGAACTTTTTGTGTGTTGGAGGAGGGGGGACAGGAGGGATGGCCATCAGTCTAGAATAAAGTTTTAGTGAATTTTGAAAAGGCAATATATGAGGATATGTCTAAAAAAACGGAAAGGTGACTTCAGAGAAATGCAGGGGACTATAAAAACATGAAAACTTGATCATGAATTTGGGGATAGGTAAATTTCAGAAGAATATCAAGAACCTTCTGGACATAGGACAGGATTAAGTCTCAGCCATGAATATATATTTCCACTAAAATGAATCAAAGTGTAGTTGTTCCAGTCATTTCAGGCATCTTCACAATGGATTGGGATGCAGGTAAATTGATCCAAATATTGATCTTTAAAATGATTAAAGTAATTGTTTTTTTAGAGCTAGCAAAAAATTTCATTGACTGAAATTGAAAGGGTTTCATTGAACCTGTGTTCTGTTTCCCACCAGATCATCCAGATCAAAATAAGAAAAGAGTTTACTTTGTTTGATTTTGGGAATAATGATAAATTGATGCAATGGCCTTATGAAGGATAGATTTTTTTTTTAAATAACCATGCCTCATTGCCCATCAGTGCAAGGGGAGTATTATGTGTTTGATATTCTGGAAATTGTCATCTTTGTGCTTAACTCGACTTCTAAAAATCTTGAGCACTTTGTAGAGTCACATCTCTGTCTCAAATGTAAAGCATTATGGTACAGAGGAATGAGTTTTGGACCAAGAGGGAGAAAATCTAGATTCCAGTCCAAGCTCTGCTTTGTGGCCCTGAGAGTCACACAACTGCTCTTGCTCTATCTCAGTATACTAAAGGATAAGATCAGGTGATATGCAGGGCCCCATTGGAGTCAGAGGGTTTAAAATCCTGTTATAGATAATTATTATATCTTTATTATAATATTTTCACTCAAATACAAAGTATATCAATATAATAGAAGACTTTTCTCTTTGCTGGGTGTAGGGTGTGGAAATAGAGGTTATTCATCTGAATAATCTCTTCCATCAGCTTTTCCATCTGGTTATTTTCTTGCTTTTTCTTTTTATATTTTTATTTGTACAAATTTATGGGGTACATGTGAAGCTTTGTTACATGCATATAACGCATGGTGATCAAGTCAGGGTATTTAGGGTGTTCATTACCCAAGTACAATACATTTTTGTTAAGTATAGTCACCCTACTCTGCTATCAAACATTGAATTCATTCCTTTTATCTTACTGTATGTTTGTACCCTTTAATGATTATTTTTGTATTATATTTCATAAGGTGCACCCACATAAAATGCTACATGCTTTTAAATATTTTTCTCCTTTATTCCATAAAAGTAAACTTTCTTTGTTATATCAGTATTACCACAGTACAACTAGAAGCCATGTAATTTTACTTTACATAAATCTTGGCAGGAATTAACTTGGTGCCTTTGCCTTGGCTAAGTACCAGGTGCATTTGTATTGGATATCTACCAACTGCTCTTTTCATTTTGAAACTTTACATGTATCCTATATAATTGATTTTCCTATCTACCTAATTACCCTTGATGATATTATAATTCTTTTAAATAATTAAATGGGCTATGGCTAATTTTAATACTGATAACAAAATTTTAACTTGATTCTGCAATTTTAATATTGGCAATGCGATACTTGGAATGTAAATGAATTTAGCTCACATTCCAAGTGCTTCATTTTGTGACACTTATATTGAATAATAAAGTGTTCAATATAATACAACATTTATAAATTCAGTTCTTTAATGAAAATGGGCCATATATTGATTAGTTTATGGGCACAGAGTTTAATTTTTAAGATACAATATTTAAAACTGAAGATTAAATTTTATATTTTAATTCATGAAGAAATCCATTCTATTATTTTATATCTTATTTTATCTTAATCTGATAACCAAAATTAAATGTTTTCATTTCGGTTTTCTTTGTTGCCTAATATGAAATCCAATGACAACTTGGAAATGGAATTTTATTTTCATTTCTTAATGTGTTTCTCTTATATTCTGTTTGTTTTAGCAGTACTCAAATATTTTTGTCATATTTAAAAATAATCATTTAATTGGATAGGTTTCATTTATTACAACATTTTCTCCAATTCAAGTTTACTTGAAACTACATGAACTCAATCCATTTTCTTTACATAATTTTAAACTAAATGGAATTTATACAACTTTCTTTATCATAGCAAGCAATAATGACCAAAGAATCACTTTCTGTATTTTGGCACAAGTTCCTTATACCCTCCATCCCTCCTCTTTATAGAATATTAACACAATGTGTGTAACTTTTTTCCTTTAAAAGCAAGTTGCCACTTGACAATTTTTTCCCCTAATTTCTACTGTGTCTCAGGATTTTAAGTTCCTAAGACTTTTAGATATTTTATGAAATTAAAGTCACAATCTATTAATATATTCTACTGTTTTTCTCATCAGTAAAATGGTGATAATTATCACCTTGCCTACTTCATAGCATTTTTGTGAGGTTCAAACAAGATAATATACAAAAGGGCCTGGAAAATACATGGAATGATATACAAATATATGGACTGATGTTGTTGTCATCATTACTGTTGATATTATTATTCGTGCCCAATATGGGAAAGAAAAATAGCTTTACTAGAAAATGATTTGATCTAGTTTTTGCCACTTGTCATAGTGGAATATTTCAAAATATAATAGTGTATAAAGATTTTGAACTTCCTATATAACATCATATTCGTTACAAGATTTTTGGAGCAGGAGGTGAACTAAAAGAGGGAAACATCATAAGAGGGACAGGCTTAGAAAAGAACCAAGTTAGGACTTCAGCATCTGGAGCCAGTGGGGAAAGAGAGAAAGCTAGTTAAGGACAGAATGGGAAAAGAACTCAACTGTGGGGTTGGTCCCTCCAGAAAAGCCAGGCAATCCACTGCAGTACAGTATCCACAGGCAGACAACTCTTAAGAAGACTAATGAATGGATCACAGCAACAAGAATCTAGGTCACAAGTGGCATTTAAAGTTGGGAACATGGTCCCGTTATGGTTCTAGACCATTAGTCTATATAAAATAGGACACTTCCAAAAGTCTTTCCCTTGCCCATGCTTTACTATAGCTTCAGGGATCACCTTCTCCAGGAAGGCTTCCCTAATCATCATTCAGACTATGTTCAAGCCATTCTTCTGTGTGTCTATACTTTGCTCTGGTCTACAATACATACTATAATTATTCAGGTATTTATTCAACAGATATTTATTAAGTACCCACTCTCAACCAGGCATTGTACTAGGAATGAGGGATAAAATAGTAAACTAAACAAAGTCCTGCCTTCATGGAGCTTACATTCTAGTGAGGGGAGAGGGATACACACAATAAAAAATAAACAAGTAAAATACAAAATATGTCATGGTGATATGTACTTTAGTGGGAATAATGCAGAACAATGAAGATAGAGAGTTGGGGGGAATTGTTATTTTTTATATATCATGCTTTTATTTAATCTTCTTTTAAAAGTTAACTTTACCTTTGTTAATAAATGTTCTTCTAAAACATTATTTTATGTTTGCATATATATTCCCTTATATGGAGGCATGTACCATACCTATATAACTATTCCCTTGTTGTTGTTGAGCATTTAGTTGTTTTTGTCTATTACAAACAATATTGAGAAGAATATGCTTGTAGTTATCTTTTGTGGCACATGCTTGATTGTTTCCATAGGATAAGTTTCTAGAAATGGAAGTATTTTGACTCTGCTGTTGCCCTGTTGAGCAAGTCTGAGTCATCTCTAATCCTCTGGACACTGGCATTGGTATCAAAAACCACTTTCTGTAGGAGTCAGTGCCAGAGCCTGGTTACTCCTCCTGATCCTGGACCCACCCGTTGACTGTTCTCTTTCTTTTCCCAGTGACTCAAAAAAGGATCAACAAACTTAGTGGTAGAAGCCATGCTGATTATGATGCCACCAGATAAAACTCCTCAGAATTTAAGAAGGCTTTGTCTAAATATAAAGGTATTAGTGCTTTAAATCCTAAAATTTCTACTGCAGGTATTGATAGTGTCAAGCTAAAAGCTGACTGTAAAAGTCTTCAACTTTGCTTCAGCTCCATATTTATCTCCATGCAGAGCAAACTGTAGGGGATTCAGAGCATCTCGACACATGAAGGGTGAATTTGCCCCCCAAATCTCAGAGAAATGGTTAGAAAATTGTGTGCAGATTAAATAATAAAATACTTAGTTGGTTTGTCTATTTATTGGCAGTTTTTAAAGAACAAAACAGTTTGATGATTAAAAAGGATAAAGCTAATGATGAATAGTTTGAAGGCAGAGAAAGGGTTTGTGCTTTTCATTTGTCCATGACTTTACTTCTTCTTATAATCACAAATGATTACAAATTGTCTGTAAATAAACTGTTCTATTTTTCTGTCAGTGTTTGAAGTAACTCTAAGTTAAGACTTTGGGGGAACTGACAGTCATGCTAGCATAAAAGAGTACTGACAAGGAAATAAAAAGACCAATCAAGTGAAGATATTTAGTTATTAATTGGATTTTAAACATATGAACCCCATTGCATAGACAAGTTCATTTTAATCAATTCAATCTTAAGAACTAGAGCTTACAAAGTTACACCAAAAATTCAAGATGTTCCAGACACAGAAACTTTAGTACCCTAGATGAAATAAGTCTACCTTAGAAAAACATATTTAATATTTTTGATCTGACTTTTCAGTAGGTGTTGCCACTTTTTCTTGTTCTTATTTGAATTAATGAATACACAAAGCTACCCATCTTCAGTTGGTTTTCTCAAGGTGATAATGGGTAAATCAGAAGCCTCAGAGCCACCCACAGGTGTGACTTTCCTGCTGTTGGCATTGCTTCTCCCTTCACCACTGCTTTCATCAAGGGATGTTCTTCAAACAACCAGACCATGCTGTGCACCCCAAGTTCACATTTTCACTCTCAACCTCCCAGGCTGAGAACAAAAGTTACCAGCCCATGAGTTATCTCGTGAGCATCTTTTACTGTTTTCCTGCTCTCATGGATATACAAAGGAAATAACTCTAATAGGGATGTGAGATTTACCCTACCTGGAAAACAATATACTACACAGCATGAGTAAAGCCAATAGGTATAACAGATCTTCCTAGAGATGATAAGTGGTTTCTTTCCACCTATAAATCATAGGTCACACTATCCAATCTCCTCCATTCCTTGAATGATGGATTTCACAGGGTGTTGTCCGTCATATAATCTATACACTAGTAGTTCTTTCACTTTCACCTGAAAACGGAGTTGGCAAGGCCATCTAAATTTGGTTTTGAGAAAAGTGGACATAGAAAACATGCTGAGGGAATCAAGTTGCTGCATTTACATTAGTTGGGAAGCATTTTAGAGTCTGCTTTAAAGTACTTGCCAAATACTCACTGTAACCTAGATTAAATGTGACAGGTTTCTGTTGAAGGCAAGACAAACCAAGTTGGAGATGACCAAAGATTAGGAGACAAAACTAATTCATAAGGAAATAGCAGAGGTCTAAACAGCAAGCCACAGAAGGTAGTACAGATAGACAGGTAGTGTCAGGAAGAGCCAGTGGGTGATAATAGATAAGATCTCTGAAGGTAGAAGAAATATGACATTAGGAAAATATAAGTTAGAAATTATATCCTGCTCTTAGTATTAGAGACCTGAAAAATATTGGTTTACATGAGATTTTTTTTTTC
Organism: Daubentonia madagascariensis; assembly: GCA_023783475.1. Taxonomy (NCBI): domain Eukaryota; kingdom Metazoa; phylum Chordata; class Mammalia; order Primates; family Daubentoniidae; genus Daubentonia; species Daubentonia madagascariensis. The sequence goes on along the minus strand of JAKFHU010000341.1, from coordinate 2,916,437 downwards.
TTTCAATAATTAAAAATCTAGCAGTTTTTACACCAGGGCTGGTATGGTGTCATCAGAGACCCAGTCTCCCTTATTGTCTTCATTTGTCATCCCTAGGGGGTGTGACCCTCCTCCCGAAGGTTACATAATGGTCGCTGAAACTCAAACTGCTACATCTGCTTTCACAGAGGAAGAAAAGACGAAATGGGGAAGGACACAGCAAACCCTTTAAAAGAGACTTCTAGGAAGTCCTGACTACTTCTGCTTACATGTCTGCTTTTAGCACTCCTATCTATAACAGAGAGCATGACATATAATTTTTTATCTTGACACATTGCCACTCCCAAATGAATAGAAATTCTGTTTGTTAGGATGAAGGGGAGAATAAATATTGAGTAGGCAACTAGCAGCATCTACAACAGTCTAATGCAGTATTTGGTGGGAGATCTTCCATTTGGTGATTCAAGGACCCAGGTTCCTTCCATTGTAAAAGCTATTTTCAACACATTGTTTCAGTGGGCACCACAGAAGGGAAAAGATAGGGTAGAGGGGATACTACCTGCTTCTTAACTGCATTAGCACTGAGTGACATACCTCACTTTTGCTCACACCTACGTGCAAAAAAGACATTGGGTACACCCTGGCTGGTCATACACTTCCTACAGTGAGGAAGGGGAACATTAATGTTTGGTGGATAGCTAGTCATATCCGCTACAGTAGTCAGCATCAGGGAGATTGGGCAAGAGAAATAGGAACCCAGCCACAGACACAGGTTCAAAGAGCAGAACTCTACTCCATGAAAGGAACAGTGGAGTGGTTTCACACCTTGGCTGCACATTAGAATTTTTAGACACATCAGAGCTTTTAACAAGTGTTAATGCCCAGGCCCAAGCCAAATGTGGTGGAAACAGGCATCAGTACTTTTTAAAGTCTTCCCAAGTGATTCTAGTGTTCAGCCAGAGCAGAGAACCATGTTCCAAAAAGGAAAGAGCTGAACCTCAGACCCAGAATAATTGAATGCTGGACAAAGATTGACGATAGAGACTTAATTAATCTCATACACAAATTCATGGAACTGTACAGCAAAACAAACTTGATGCTTAAGTCTGTGAACCTGAGCCTTGAGCTACGTAGACAACTTTATCTGAATATCTGAGGTGAGGCTAATATAAATAGGGGTTATATGGTCCCAGCAGTAAAGTTTAGAGGACCCACAGGCAGGGAACCAATCATGCCATCAATAAAACATCAACCTCCTAGAATTTTTGGAGTATATGCTACATAAGTGATAGACTTTAACAATTTCATTTATTAGTATATCCCCAGTGCCTGAACAGACCTAAACACAGAGCCAGGGTGCAGCAAATATTTTTTGAATCTATGAACTGAGACATATTTAAAGAGACTATGTACCATACGTACATTGCCATTCTCTGTACTCAGAATGGTGATTTTAAAAAAAAAAACCATTGAGAGGTGTAAAAAATAAAAGAATAATAATTGCCCTCATAAAATGAGACAGACAGGCCGGGTGTGCTGGCTCACACCTGTAGTCCTAGCACCTTGGGAGGCTGAGGTGGGAGGACTGTTTGAGGCCAGGAGTCCAAGACTAGCCCGGGCAACATAGCAAGACCCTGTCTCTAAAAAACAAATAAATAAATAAAAATAAAACAAGACAGACAAAGACAGAGAGAGGGAGACAGAGTCAAGATGTAACACATTAAGCAACAGAAATCAGACAAGTGGTTGCCTGCTGCTGGGGGATGGACTGATGGTAAAGGAGCATGAGGGAATTTTGGATGTGATATTGTTCTATATCTTAATTGTGGTGCTGTATGCATTTGTCACAACTCATCAAGCTATACACTTAAAATGGGTGCATTTTATTGTATGTAAAGTATAGCCTGTATTCATTTTCTAACGCTGCATAACAAATTATCACAGATTTAGGGGCTTAAAACAACACTCATTTATCAGCTCACAGTTCTGTAAGTCTGGTTACAACATGGTGGAGTTCTCTGCACAGGATCTCCCCAAATCAATGTGTCAGGTGGGCTGTGTTCTCATCTGGAACTCAGGATCCTCTTCCAAGCTCACATGGTTGTGGTATAATCCAGTTCCTTGGAACTGTAGAACTGAAGTCCCCATTTCCTTGCCTGCTATGACTCAGAGGATGCTCTAATCTCCTAGAGTTTATATTCCTTGTTGTGAGGACCCCATCATCTTTAAATCCAGCAATGGAGAATTTCTTTTGCATTGAATCCCTGTCATGCTTCAAATTTTTCTCTCCAGGAAGAACCCAACTCCTTTTAAGGGTTCACATGATTAGTCAATTACAACAACAAAATCCCTTTTGCCATAAAATGTGACATAATTGCAGAAGTGATGTCTCACACACTCATAGGCTTCATCCACACTCAAGGGGAGGAGATCACAAAAGGGCAAGGGTCATTGGGGTTGTCTTAGAATTCTGCCTACCACATCCTTCAATAATGCTTATTATAAAAGTAGATTAACACATAGGAAATTAAAGAAAATTTAATGTTGACCTTTAGCCACTTACTCCCATGGTCATATCTTGGAGCTTATCATCATCCAGAATTGCCCCGCTTTTGAAATCTTAAATTGAAACATCCCACTCTCTGACTACAGCCTTTTATCTTTCCAGCTCCCTCAGTTTGATACTTCTACTTTCTTTGATCTGTGACCTTGCAGGTCCTCTAGTCCCTTGACCTCCCTCTGCTTTTATATCTATCATCATTCTTCTATCTTCACTTCCTTCCCCATCCAATTAGACCCCATGATACATCATTTAACTCTCTTGTTTCTCCCCATAATAACTCTTATTACATCATGTTGTCATTTGTCTGTCGCCCCCACTGGACTGTAAATTCTAATGCACAGACTTAACCTGCTGTAAGATAGTGTCTTAGAAAAACCTAAATAAATATTTGCTGAAAGGAGAAATGAATGGTTGAGATACTAATTATATGTATAAAAGGAATTCGGGGGAGGGGAGGAGAAAAGCCCAGTGGACTGCAGCAGCTACAGAAGATTCAATGCAGGTGGTGGAAATTGAACAAGTCCTTGAGGACTGAATAGGAATTGAATAACTTGGAGCTAACTGGGGTCATTCCAGGATGAGGAGTAGTACAAGCAAAGACTTTCACTAATTTGGGGTAAGAATGTGCATCATGTATGAGGTGAGGCCATAGGGAAACCAACTTGTTTGGTTGAGCCGGAACAGTGGGCTAGGAAACCAGGACACATCCCTGATCAGTAACAGCAAACCTTGAATGAGAGACACATTCCTAGTAGGATACGTTATCATAGATGTTAGCAAAGGTGGTTAAAAAAAAAAAAAAAAGAAGTCATGAAGAAAATCTCTAAGTCTAACGAGGAGAGGCTAAAAGCTAGCAAATAGGAAAGGAGTCAACTACTGGGAACCAGAGGAATCGATCATGTATCTGAGAGTGGGAGTTATTCATCTAATTCTGCTGATTATCTTTCTCAACCAGGACAGTTTTCACTAGACTTTGCAACTCTTGGCCTCTCTTTTTAAAAGCTTTGCCTAACATCTGACACAGAGCCTCAGAAACATGGAAGGGAAGTTTGGATTTAATGTGATAGTAAACCAGGTAGATGTCTGTTTCTTAACCAAGGGGGAGGCAAAATAGAAGCCATGTTTTAGGAACATTTGTCAAGCTGCAAAATGTAGGATGAATTATCATAACAGTTGTTTTGACCCTAATTTTAAATTCATGTTGGGGTCATATTATCATTTATATAACCCAGGAAGAGATAATTTCCTAAATAATATATCCATTTCCTAAAAAATAATCCATCTTTAAATTTCATAAAAAGTCAGCTTTTCCCCTGTAATTGTATCAAACCCAATATGTACTTTCTTTTACATGTAAAAGTTGGATTTTAAAAGCCAGCAAAGTTATGTATTAAAATGAGAAGGATATCTAATACATTCATATTTTCTTATTTTACCTTATTCATAAACATAGTAATATACATCTTTAATTCAATAAATTGACCTAAAGTACAACAAATGTAGAAATTAGTAATTTCTTCAAGGCTTTTCCATCTGTTTTGAAGGAAAAGCTCAAACCACCAGAGAAAGAAACTTTCTCTGAATGATATAATCACATTGTGTAATATGGGAAAAGAGGCTTGGTAAAGACTTTAAAACTTATCTAATGTAACAGATGGACCCATGTTTAAGCATACAGATTCTATAATGGAAACCTTTTGAATTTAATGGATTCTATAATTGTTTAATTGTGGTTTGTTTTTATTTTCCTATTTTCTAACATAACAGTTATAATTTTAAAGGGAATAGATTCACTTGAATTCTGAATTTGGGTATTTAAGAAGTGGACTCCAAGTGTATTTGTATTATAAACTGATGACAGAAGTTCCCTCTGTTTGGAATACAATAACATATCCAAATTTTAATACTCTAATTATGGTCATTGTTAAATAGTCTCAATAATAAAACTGCTTCTAAAACAAATGTTTAGAAGAATATATCCAAGTCCACAGAACCACACAACTTCCTAGATATAAAATGTAGATAGACATGCTACTTGTCAATAGAAATGGGGCAACTACATGATCAGCAGAGCCAGGTGACAGAGAGGCTGAGCTACTCCTACAAGCATTAATTTTACTATCATTATAGTTGACACATTTGCTTCTTTTTCATTCTACTGGGATCACATTCCAGTTGTCAGAAGAGTGTGCGTGGGAGGTGGGATTTACCAGAACTCCCTTAACTACCTCTTAACTTCTGACACCAGTACTGATCACTGTTGAATTCCTTTCAGTTGTCAAAAGTTCTCTCTCTTTGCGTGCAAGTGTGTGCGTGTGTGCACGTACCGATGGCAAAAAGATACATTTCTGGATTTATGACCCAGTGCTAATGCAGGTCTTGCTTATTTTGGCAGTGAAAAATAAATACTATATAATATTTATTGTATATATTCATGGATTTTCAAAATCAACATTTGGAAAATTTGTCTAACTCTGTGATTGTCACTCAGCTACTTTTAATTTATGCTTAGCAAACACTGTACAAAAGAAAGTACTATATTATTTCACGGGAGTTATCAGGGAGCATGTGTTGGGTCTCTGTTCATGTCATAGTAGTTTTCTGTTTTAGAAAAATGACTCACTTTTATATTTATGAGAGATTAATTGCTTTTCAGTATTTTTATTAGAAAGAATGATAAAACATAAGCACACTTGGATTTTCACAATTTAAAAAAACTCCAAATTCATCACTAAACATTTTTAAACCTTCAGAAATTTTTTCCCTCAAAATACATAATGATGAGCTCATTCCAAGTGCTTTAGGTTAAATTACAGTAGTATTTTTAGTTGGTAAATTATGTAGAAGCTTGTAGATGCCATCTTAGTTTAAGAAATGAATCTTCATAAGTGATTTGTGCTTTTTACATATCCCTACATTTATTAAATACAATTAAACTATGTTCAAATATGAATATGATATTAAGACTTAGGATAAGTGACATGCCTTCCCCACTGGCATATTATTCAAATGATATAGAGCTTACTGCTTTTCTGGTCAGAATGATAGATAATGACTTTGTACAAGCTAATTTGCAATTGGATCCTTAATTTTCATTCATTTAATTACAAAGCAGCATTATAAAATCCCTACCAAAATAGTTCACATAGCAGTCCGCAATGAGGAAGCTTTTATGTGAAAGCACATTGTGTAAGCTTGGTCAGTCGCCAGAAGTGGTAGGATTTTGCTGAGCAAGTTGTGGCATTATTAGAGGATGCTGGCATAAACAGAAATGCAGATGAGTAAATGAAATGGAGGGTAGAAAGAAACCAATAAAGATGGTGTATTAAAAAAGTTGAATGTAGCTTATTAGAACACACATTTAATAGTTCAGTGTGAATAAAGACCTGAGGAAATAACCTTTCATTTCAGCATAAAAGAAATGTACTTATAATTTATTCCAACTGTGCTCTTTTACAATAATATAAGATCATTTAGACTTGCCCATGAAAATGATTTTATTGATAAGTTGGCACTAATGATAAATTAACTCTTCATGATACCAACATGTTCACTGGTAGAGAACTTAAAGAAATGAAGAGGAGAATTTTAAGAACTATGTCCTCTGGGAGAATAAAATAGTAGGTAACTTATACTAGGAAAACCTATCCAGCTTGTAATCGTGATATTTATAATATCTATTGCAAAACTCAGGCTTTATAACAGAAATAGCATGGCTGTCAAATTTTCTTTTAAAAAGAGAAAATGAATCCTACTAACAATTTACTCATTCAAGTAGAATAATGATACTACTGCATTTTCACAAAGAATGTATCTATTGAGATATTTATAATCAGTTACTTTGCACAAAACAGACTTCATCCCTACATAATTGAACACATCATAGGGCACATATGTTAGTCATAGCACTGATGGGAATAGAGATGGCTGGGATTCCAAATCTTTGAATCTTCAGATTCCATCATGCTACCTGCTCCTGTGCGAGGTTCCTAAGGAGGATATGATGTACAGAGGAGACACTGGACAAATGCATTCTAGCTAGAGTTGTGGCCTGAAATCTCTAAGTAGTCTCAGGTTAAATTGAGCTGGACCATGTATGAATGAAGGTGGCTCTTTATATACCCAACCTCTATCCTAGCATAGGGCCCAGACTAGAATTAAGAAGAGTGACTTCTTAGCCCTTTTTCTTGGGACCATTCCTTAGTCTTGACCCCTCCCTTCCCTCTACCCTCAGGTCTTACACTCTGATAGTGAGAGGAAAAAGAGAAAATCTTCCTTGAACAACCTAAAGTAGAACTTTCTTAAACTGCCTCCTGTGCCCCAGACACTAACCTTATGTTCACCTGGCTTTACAAAAAAACAAAACAAAAAAAAAACAAAGGAGTATGAGGGGGCTCTAAATATGGAGGGAACTTTGCTCCAGATGGCAATCAGTTTTGAGAAATCAGAGAAGATACTGGATCAGGGAGCCAGAAACAAGGAAAAATAGAGCTAAGGAATTAGAACAAAAGCCAGTTCATAAGCCAGGATTCAGGGAACAATAAAACAAACAAACACAAATGGGCCACTTTATTCCTCCTGCTTTGAGTTTGTTGAGCTTCTTAGATGTGTGCATATGTAGTTGTTATCAAATTTGGAAAACATCTGGCCATTATTTTTTCAAACGTATTTTTCCCCCTTCAGTCATTTAGGACTCCAATTGCAAGTATGTTAGACTACTTGGTGTGGTCACTGAGACTCCTCTCGCTTTTTTTAGTCTTTTTTTCAATTATGTGCTTCAGTTTGCAGTTTTTATTGCTATGTCTTAAAGTTCACTGGTCTTTTCTTCTTCAACATCTAATGTTGTTAATCCCATCCGATGAAATGTTCTTTTCAGATATTGCATATTTTATTACTATAAGTTCCATTTAGTCTCTTTTACATCTTCCATTTTCCTTTTCATTACATTCTTGGTTTTTGAACCTTCCTAAGTATATGGAACATATATATCATAGCTGTTTTAATGTCCTCAATAATTTAACAAAAATAAGAATAACTCCAAGGGTGTCTAACTATTCTTTACTTTTAGTCCTAATTATTTAATGTCCTAATAATTTAATGTTTGCAAATTCTATCATCTCTCATTTCAGGGTCTGTTTCCCTTCTGCTTACGGGTTACACTTTCTGCTTCTTCACATGTCTAGTAATTATTTTACTGGATGGCAGACATTGTAAATTTTATATTGTGGACTGCTAGATTTTACAGTATTCTTTTAAAAAGCATAGAACTTTATTCTGGCAGACAGTTAAGTAAAGTGAAGATCATCTTAATGTTTTTGAAGCTTGTATTTAAGCTTGTTTTAGCCCCAGTACTGAAGTATGATCTTCTGAGACCTCCACTGGATGCCCTGGATATTCAACAATGTCTCTCTCTTCTGGCCAGTAGGAATGAAGATGATTCCCAGCCCTGTGTGAACTCTTCTTGAAACTTTGGCTTACAGCTTCCTAGTAACTGTTCTTCTCCTAGTGGTTGTTCTTTGCCCAACCTGATGAAGTTTCACCTTACACATATACGGATTAATTTGAGCCAAAGACTTGAGACGCTTGTATAGATTTCTGGAGCCATTTCTCTATATAGCTCCTTCTTCTCCAGCACTGCGCCTCACAAATTCTAGTTGTACTGGCCTCCCTTAATTCTGATCTCTATCTCTTTAACTCAGTTAGAATCCCTCTCCCTGTGCCACTGTTGGGAAAGTGTCTCTACCAAAAAGTCAAAGTGATTATAGGGCTCCCCTCATTTATTTCCCTCCTATCAGGGGTCAAAATCCTGACAGCCTGTTGCCCAATGTCTGAAAAGAGTTGTTTCATATATTTTGTGCATCTTTCTAGTTGTTTATGGCAAGAAAGCAAGTCCCATAGGAGATATTCTTTGTGGGTAGAAGCAGAAGTCCCCAAAGTGCCCATTGTAAAAACATGTAAGAAAAATATATCCACAGACATATAGGCCTTAAGGATTGAGGAGCTAAGAGTGTCGTGCTGATATATATTTGGTAAAAATATTTGGGAGTAGATAATTGTTTCCCACTGAAACCTGGTTGGTTTTAAAGATGTCCTGACCCCAAGTGACTGGGCATTCTATATGCACTGACATTAATAAATAATTGCTGTAGACATTAAGTGCTTCTGAAGGAATGCCTAATTTATTCTCCTTGTCAACAAGTCAGATAAAATGTAGCATTTGCATTATCTAGTAGATTTGTCTGCTCTTTGTGAGAGAGGTCTTTTTATTATAAAAGTCATGCATGTTTATCATAAAAAATTCAAATAATACAGAAATATATAAAATGGTAAAAATAAAATCTCTTCACTCTATCTCATTCACTGTTAGCAGTTTGGTGCATATATCTCTGTCTCTGTCTCTATCTACCCATCATCTGTCTCTCTCTCTATCACAAAGGTGGATTTCTCCACCACTCGCTAACCAGTCCCACTGAAGAACAAGTAACAGGACTTTCTCTACTATATCACTGAAGGAGCTCAGGAAATTTCACCCCAAAATATGACTCCTTCCTAGGAAGAATATTTTGAATTAAAGGCCATTCAAGATCAAAAAGCACTGGGAGGGGCTTTCCCTCTCTCTGCATAAACCAGACTGACCAAGCAAAAGATCAAAGCGGCAATTGACTTCCTTTCCTCTCCCTGTTATCCCAATATATTGCAGGAAAGAAGCTCAAGAAGGCGACCAGACCTGGCCCAAGTCATTTAAATATAACACCTGTCTCTCAGGTTAATTTAATTTATAAAGAGACTCATTTACAAGTCAATCTGTTTCCCCCATCCATTTATCCAGCCTAGCACCATTTGTTGCCCCTAAACAGAATTACCTGTACTCCTCATCTCTCTCTCCCCTCCAAAAGGACAGGTATAAAAATATCTGAACTTCACTGGGATATTGGGTAATCACTCTGTGATTCTCCCCATGCACATGGTAAATAAACCTTTCTTTTATTGATCTGCCTTAATTGTGAGTTGATCTTTTAGTGAACTTTTTGTGGAAAAGGGAAGTTTCCCCCCACCCCTATATTACCATCACCTTTCTGGTTTTCAGGACTTACCAGAATCTTGGGCTATATTGGAAAGGAAAACTATTAACAAGGAGTAGTTTGAATGGGACCCAGAAAAGCTCAAGGCCTACTTCTGCTGGATGAGGAGAAGTAAGGACCACAGGCAGATCTTAAAGCTAAATTTTGTCTCACAGATAAAGATGACATAGTCATGGCCGGGCGCAGTGGCTTGCGCCTGCAATCCTAGCACTCTGGGGGGCCAAGGCGGGAGGATCACTTGAGCTCAGGAGTTCGAGACCAGCCTAAGCAAGAGCGAGACCCCCTTCTTAAAAAAGAAAAAAATAATTAAAAAAAAAAAGACGACGTAGTCATGGTCCTTGGCATAGTCATGTACCCTCTTGACTAGTGATGAGTGTTTGCTGGTATCGATTCGGCTTTCATTTGGCTCCCTGACAGTGGTCATCGATAGAATACTGGTTTTCCTCAATGCCCATTCCCTCCTATCATCCATATTCCCCTAGGTCCAGTCTTTCTGTCTCTAGCTTATGACCACCTTCAAGGACTTGTCCATTACCCCCCCACATACACACTCCCTCCTGCCCAAGTGACTCTAATCTAATCTCTTCTCAGGACTGGGGGTGGAGTGTGTAGATAGGGTCTTTTCTCCTATTTTCTTTGCAAACTTTGTGTTGTCATGAACTCTATGGTCTGCTTTCCAGAGGGCCTTCCCTTTTGTTTCTCTGCAGACTTGTCTGAACCACAGGAGGATAGGGGTCAGAATCACAGCCTACATCGTGCCATTGGAACAGTTTGTTGAGCACGCTGCTGGAATTGCTACCATTAGATATTGGGTATAGCACTTAACATCCACTGTCAGAAGAAGGAAGTCTTCCCTGTTTCTGCTTCTTTGTTTTAGATTCCAAGTCCCAGATTGGAGAATCTGATGAGTTTAACCTAGGTCATGTACCTATATCCTAGGGTTTGAGGTGAAGATAGTGAGTATCTGGCCTTTTTAGTTCCTGTAGTGGAAGGCAAGCCCTGCCTTTTCCCTGTACTCACACTGTGGGGAATTCCTCAAACATAAAAAGGAGGTTCAGATGCTGGACAGCCACAAAACACACTCAAGAAACCCCCCAAAAAAAAAGCAAAACAAAAACTAAAATCCACTTCAGATGATTGTAATCATTTTGATGATCTTGAATAGACTATATTGTATGGAAATTTGCCCATAAACCTGGACATTTATGCCTGAGAGAATTTCCTGGGAGAAATTCTTGGATACTTATGTTTTAGTTTTATCTCTAGTTATTGCTCTTTCAAATTGTCTATAATTTTTTCGTTAAAAATTATTTTCTAAATGTACAAAAATAAAACACAAACACGTAAAGTAAAATGCCGACTATTTAGATATAGAGAGAGCAAAAAAGTGACGGTTTCTCTTATCCTTTCCCTGACTTTCAGCAATTATTTCTCTATGCATTTACATAGAGAATATGTATATACATACACTAAATGTAGTCTTGTCTTTCCAAAAAAGCATTATCCTAAACATATTACTCTAATTTCTTTTCACTTAATAACATAGCAAAGTCATATTTCTATAGTATTGTTACTGAAAATTCAGCACTCGTCCCCGAGGCCACATCAGAAGAAAAAGGACAAGTGGTTTGAGGAGAAGAAAAGAGAAGTTTATTAATTTGCCAGCAAATGAAGAGATAGCAGACTCTTGTGTTTAAAAAAAAAAAAAACCCATCGTCCTCTCCATAAGCAGAAATACAGAGCTTTTAAAAGGGAGTTTTCAGCTTGAGGCTATTGCTGTTTAACTATAGTATCTCCAGCCAAGACAATCTCATGACCTCTGCCCTGACAATTCTGTTGAGCCATCTCCTGTGGTACAAAGAACAAAGGACACTCCCCTACCCCTCTGATTACTGGCCTAGGGCAGGGATGCAGGTTTTAATTCCCAAAAAGGGTGAGGGTTTTTTAAAGAGACAGCTCGTAAAACATTTTTGCTGTTTTTCAGGCCTTTGCCTCTGTTACACTATTTTATAGAGAGACATCACATTTTTTAAGGCTTTATGATGGTCTATTGTATGGATTACCATAATATACTTAGCTAGTAGTGTCTTGATGGACATTTAGGTTTCCAATTTCTTGATACTACATATTATAATGCAATGAATATTCTTGTACTCATATTTCCATATTTTTAATCTGCTTGATAATTAGAAGCTAATGATGGTATGCTAAGCTTTTGTAATTCTGTTTCTGTCCAATTCTCTTTTTATTTTTAACATCATCATTATATGCTTAATGAATTTTGATGTTACTTTTACAGTGTATAAAATTCATGACTAAAATACCTTCATTTTTATTATGTTTTCTAATCAATATAAACTTAATTTGTCTCATTAAATGTTTTTTTCTTAAATTATATTTTATCTGACACCAATATTGACATCAGTTTTCATTTTGTGTGTGATTTGCATACATATATTCACTCACCAGTTTATTTTTGCCATTTGTAGATGGCTGGGTTTTAGGAGTATCTCCAATAAGCAACATGTGGCTGGGTGGCCCATTGCCTTGATTCAGTATCTGAATTCTTTTCCTCCATAATCCTGTCTCCCTTTGAGTTGGAAGGGAGGATCAGGGCAATATAAGAGCACCATTCTCAAAAGAAGTTTGTAAGGAATAGACATACCACTTCTTGATATTTAAATATGCCAAAATAAAAGACTTTTAAAATTAGTTGGCCAAATAATTGGGGGAAATAACAGTAACACAGATTGAATCTGATCATGCTTGGTGCTTAAATAACTCCTTTCCCACCCACAGGTGAGGTCACAGATGCCTCACAAAAGGTTGCTGCCTCTGTATTCTGACACATAAAGGTAATATTTCCCAGAACTCTTATCCCACCTCTCAACATGCTTCCTCCATCTTGGCAGCCTTCTAATTGCAGTCACATTGCTTAAGCCCCGCATTTTACCTCTCTTCCCTGTTCTTTTGACTAGGCTGTTTGTATGGATTCTTTGGTTCTCCATACCAGCTTTGTTCCCATGGCTCCACGCTCTGTAGGCCATAGGCCAGACCTACCCTTCCCCCATGCCTAGGCATAGCTTAAAGGAGACTCCTTGGATCTATGATGTTCAATATAAAGATTATCTGACATAGGAAAATTTCCAAAGTTAATATAAGTATGCAAGAGATTTGAAAAAGAAAATAACCATTTGTCTCTCCTGCTTTCTGATCCAGGTAGTACTAATACTGACTATGCCACTAGACTAGAATATGAAAAAGTCCCTCCACCAACTTGGGACCTAGAACATGAGAGAGTTCATGTTCAGCCATTACTCAGTCCTTACTATTCCTGAATTTCTCCATCCTTTGGATGTTATTTTGTAATTTGTGAGCATTTCTGGCTCCTTTGATAAGCTCAAAGTGCCTGTGTCATATCCCTCTCTCTATTCCCCACATGACCTAGTAGAGTGTTTTACATGTGTAGGCACTCAATAATTGTGTAAAATAAAGAATGAAATAATTAAAAAATTATGGGAAAAGAAGAAAGAGAACCAATGGTAGGGGGAAAAGATGACTTTGGAAATTGTGTTTACATAAAATTGGGATCTGATAAATTGAATGAGGATTTGTCTAAGTTGGTTGCTTTTGGTAGCGATAGAAAAATAATTATAATATCTGTAATATTCACATAACCTTAGTTTCTTTAGACTCTACCAGTGAGGTGGCAGGGGGTGGGGAGGGGTCTAAGAGAGTTACAATAATAAAATCCAGTCAATCTCTCAGACTCCAACAGCTGACTCTCTGGAATCCAATCCTTCTTCTAATCTCTCCCTTCTGGTTCAAGAGGGTGGGGCATGTTCAAGGAGTGGCTCACATGGTTTATGAATGGCTAGTGACCATTTTCCTCCTCCTTACAGTATTTGTCATCTCTGCCTCTGCTCCTCCAAACCTGTTCCCTAGTGGCAACTACTGTTTGTGTAATACCTCTGGATGTCAGCCACGATGTTGTAGCTTTAGTTGCTTTTCCATTCCATTCCAACAGTCATTTCTGCCCTTACTTGTACATTAGTGTGTTCCTAAGCCACAAATAGCACTGCCTTGTGCTTTCAACTTCTTAGGATGACTCTAATGCTGGAGATTTTTTATTTGACCTGTTATCTATCAGAGCCCTGCACCACCATCCTGCCCCTGAACCTCCAGCACAGCACAGATCTATATGTGCTCTCTTCAACCACCCCTTCCCCTCTAACACAGACCATTATTTTCTGATCAAATGAATTTACTTCACCAATATCTCACCTCGAATTTAGTTCCTTCCCATCTATTCAACTGAATTCTTGTTTCAAGGGAGGGCCCTTATTCTTCCAAAGCTCAGGGAGAGGTCTTAGTGCTGAGGGCAGATATCAATTTCAACTTGTCCAGCTATTATAGCTCACATCAGAATCCTCAAGCCCTCATATAAATAAGCCCCTGATGGGTCTGCCCTGCTGGGCATCTAGATATGCCTGGACATGTTTGAATCCATAGTGGGTACTACCACAACTTAGCCTCTCCTTCTAGGACTCCTGTTATACTTGAATAGCTTTTATAATTAAAAAATAACAAATAACCTGTGAGGACAAAATGAGAGCAAGCATGTGAAAGTGCTTTGCAAATTACAAAGTGCTTTGCAAATGCAGTGTATTATAATAAGTTCCTTATTGTTTGTTTGTTTAGTGGAAATCCATGTCCATGGGGGAACTGAAGGCATCAAATGGGGAAGATTAAAAAATAAAAAGACAGTAATGATTAACTGAGGGAGAAATCAAGTTGATAAACATATGGAAAGTAATTCAAAATCTATGTGCTAAATAGAATTTCTGTGGGCCTGTTTGAATGCAAGATGCACTTGTCAAATGAGCATTGATGAAAGGAAGATGGACCCAGAGAGTACTTAAAAAGTAGTAATACTTTTTAGTTGGGTACTATAGGCAACAGAAACCTAAGTGAAGCTATACAGCATGGAGAATTACAAAGCTTGACTCTAGAGGTCAACTACTTGGTTTTAAATTTGAGCCCAACCACTTATGAGCTCTAGGTGAATTTTGACAAATTACTTGATCTCAGTTGCTCATCTGTAATAAATTAGAGATATAATAGTACCATCTCCCCACAGTTTTTTGCAAGTACCCCGGTATCTGTGGGGGATTGGTTTCAGGACCTCCCTCAGATACCAAAATCCGTGGATGCTCAAGTCCCTAATACAAAATGGTGTAGTATCTGCTATAACCTATGCATATCCTCCCATATACTTTATATTATCTCTAGATTACTTACATACAATGTAAATGCTATGTAAACAGTTGTTATACTGTATTGTTTAGGGAATAATAACAAGAAAAATCTGTACATGTTCACTACAAATGCAACAATCCTCTTTTTTAGAATATTTTCCATCTGTAGTTAGTTGAATCCACAGATGCAGAACTCACAGATACAGAAGGCCGACTGAACTATATGAGTCAATACACATAAGCCACTTACTATCAGGTCAGGCACATAGGAAATGCTGGATATGAATAGATTTTACAATTCATCTACTCATGGCACTGCATTTCATAAAAGCAAATTGAATAGGGCTATAGTTTACCCAAATTTTCACTCAAGCAGAAATTTAGGGACTTGTATTTTTCAGTTATATAGAATTTGGTGAATGTTACCTGTAATTGATTTGAAAAATACTTTATTTCTTTAGCTTTAAGCAAAAGTTAGAGAGTAGTCTAGAATATTCAAGTGGTTTAACTCACATTATATAAAACTAGTTCATTTGCCCTTTTGCTTACAATATGGGCAAAGGGACACACTATCATAGAACAAGATCCAGAAATAACGGTTGATATTAAAATGATTAAAAATCTCATTTACTCAAAACAACTGCTATAAATGGAGATTACACTCACAATTGCTATAGAAAACAGTTAATATTCATGTGCAGATACAGTTTTATTTACAAATACCAGATAGTTTACAGTGTACTTTGTTTTAAACTGCTGCCATAAATGAAAATCACTTTCGTTACCACTATAGAGAGCTGCATTAATAATCATATGTAGATATAGTTGAAGTTCTGAATATTAGTGAGTGTATTGAGTAATTTGTCCTGAAGTATAGCCTTATAAAAGGAAATTACTTTCATAACCATTTGAGAGCTTAATTACTAATCAAACATAGATACAGTTTTAGTTACTAATATTAGAGTTTATTATGTAATACTTGAAAATAATTGCACTCTAAAAACATTTATTTTCAACAATTCTTGAAAACCAAATGCTTAACATAAACCACAAAATGTTCACCATAACAATACTTTCAAAATGCTGCTTACTAAAACATGAATTTGGAACAATAATAAAAAATAATGATCGGCTACACCAGCATTGCTTATATTCTCTCCCAGAAAGGCACGAGAGTGGGTCAACAACATTCCCATTGGTCTAAAAGCAGGGCTGCATGCCAGAGTCCTGACTCATAAACAGCCTGTTGGCCATGTTTAGCAGAGAAGCCTGCAGTTGATTAGCTGTGCTCTGACAATAAATATCCTGTGATTGCCACCAGCGAAAATCACTACAGTATAGAGAATTTCCAAAACTATACTATAATTCATGTCAACCAAACTAAATATGCACATGTGAAAGCCCTTAACATGAAGATCTGGTTTCATGACATATATCCTCGTGGAATTTAGTTAAGCAGATATTTAATAGCTGATCCTCACTGCAGTCAACTCAGCGATTTTGAGGCTGATTATCCAGTTTCAGGGTTATCCATGTCCTGCTTTTTTTCCTACCGCTTCCTTTGGCTGACAGCCTTTTGACCATTTCACTGTTCATTAGCACCTGCAAAGGATAACTGAAAGCAGACAACTCAAACCACTCAATTATGCTTCTCATTAGCAGCTCTACTGAGGGGTTCTGTCCAGGAGGTGGTTGCAACTATTAGGTAAAATTAGTTTTCTGGATTATCAGTGGATGTCAATTATCCATGTAGTTTCTGTCCCCCATGACCCTGCATAATCTGGAGCTGGCCATATAGATATTATTTGCCTTGCCATGTGGAGAAAAAAGTGGATCTTTAATGGAAAAATTAAAGATACTGGATCTCTGTTCCGCCGTTTCTGTTGAGAATTTTCTCCCTAGCTCCTTTTTTGTATAGCTAACTAAAAAGCACATGAGGCTCTGTGATAATCCATCCACCCTAATTATTTGTTTAATTATTACTGTAATTGGTAAAACCTGGAAAGTAATCTTATGGATATGTGGATGTTTAGCTACATTTCTCAAGTTTGAAGGGCTTTGTGTAAGTGTTTTAAATACTCAATTTGGCAACTCATTATTTATACTAATCTCAATAAGAAACATTGTAGTCAGGGAGTGCCCATAATAACAAAGCTATTAGAGGTTTATCCTATGATAGATGAACAAGGGTGTGTCTCCAGGGAAAATAAGACTTGTATATCTTTCTAAATCATGAAATACTTTAGCCTATTATAACCTTTGTTGTTCCATGCATTCAAACATATGTATTATAAAAATATTACATGTTTATTTTAGAAAATAGGGATAACCATAAAAATTGCCCATAATCCCGCCAGTGATAACCAAGTTTCCATTTTGTGGTATACACTTGCAGAACTTTTCTGTTCATAAATAGCTTAACCAACCACCCTTCAAGTGGGATCAATGTAATGCTGTTTTCTAACTTGATTTATTTCACTCAATATTTCAGGTAGGTTTTTCTGTGCTTCTACAACATCCTTTGAATTGGCTATATAATATTCCATTGTATGAGTGTGCTATAATTTATTTAAGTACTCTAGATTTGAATTTAAATTGTTTCCAATTTTTGTTATTATAATAAAAGCTATGAGAAACACTTCGGGATGTAAACCTTTGTACACATTCTTAACATTCTGGATCAAAGGATATGAATGTGTCTCCAAATATTTTTTTGCTTAGCAAATGCCCTAATTTTAGCCATGCTGAGATTGTGCCAATTTGTTACAAGAGTGAAAACAGCAATATACTCCCAAGGACTTAACACTCAGGAAGTAGTGTAACTTGGGGGGGGTGTAACTTTTTTAGTTTAATGTGGTGCTGCTGATTGTCACACTAATCTTGTTTTTGCTAGTGGTTTCCACCTTATACAAATATGGATACTTAATCTTTACAGTTTACTGATATCTATCAATTTAAGAAGACAGCTAGGTACCAAAAATACTTCATTTCTCTTGGTGAATTATCACATTAAAACACTAACTGGATTTATTTTAATATGCACAAATAATCTACATAATAAAATTGATTACTTCTTTGATGTATATTCTGTACAGCTTTTCGTATGTCAATCATACCTCAATTAAGTGTTCTTTTAAAAAAAAAAATCCCATTGGCTATACCTTCAAAATATAGCTGCAATCTGACCAGTTCTGAAAACCTCCACTACTATCACCCAGGTTCACGGCACCATCATCTACCCTTTGAATTATCGTAGTAGTCTCTTAACTGGTCTCCCTGCTTCAGCCTTTGTACTCCTTTGTGTAAACAATCCACTGCAATGAGCTCAGTGTGCTTTGTATCCTTCACTCATGCACTCTGGAACACCCCATACACATTTCTTAAACTTCACACGCCTAATTCATTGTCAGCAAATATTTATCCAGAGCCTAGTATGTTCCAGATACTGTTGTATATGCTAGGTATATATCAATGAACAAAACAAAGAAAATTGTCTATGCTAGTAGAGTTTCCAATCTATGGGGGGAGAGAGAGAGTACATAATAAGTACATTATAAAGTATGTTAAAAAGCAAAGATGCTATGGGAAAATATAGAACAGGGATGTGGGGCTGGGAGTGTGTGCATGTATGTACTTGTGAGTACTCTCTGTGTGTATGTGTGCATGTAGTTTCACTGTTTTTTCTTGCTCCAATACTTGGATTTGTAAATATTAATACTTGGATTTGACATATTTCTTGGGCTACATTTTGTGTAGGTCAGAGATTTTATCTACATGTGATATCTTCGTTTCTGACATGGTTCCCTCATAATTTGGCTATTACATGTGGTGATCTTCCTACACTCTCCAGCATGGCCTTATCTCTGTTCCTTGAATTTACTCTTATTCATTCCATTGCTTTAACAGCTAACGCATTTATCTTGCTGCCCTCTGGGCTACTGGTAGAAATTACGGCTGGCACCTTACGAATTAGTTGGTGATCTTTTACCACAACCACTTCTCCCCTTCTATTCGGTCTTCTGTCTTATTTATGCCTCAGGCCTGCCAGTGGCAGTCAGTGACACCCACATGCATGCCTTAACCCCAAAAGTTTGATTGAAACTGCCATAGTCAGAAATGAATTATTGACCTGCAAGGAATTAGACACGGTGAGTCAACTGGTTATTTTCTTAGAAATATGTCCAATTCTAGTCAGAACCAGTGTTATTTAGCTTTATATCAGTCCATTGCTGATCCTGAAGATGTCCAAACATCCAAGATGATTCTGGGCTCCCTTTATTTCTCAATTCTGAGACTTTGGCTTACTGTGGAACAATGCTTTAGGTTATCCCTAAGGATTTCAGGCAAAATGGAATTTCTTAATCTACTGAACAGCCTGATTGTTCAGATAAGAGGAATTTAATTGACTTACCTATTTAGAAGATTCTGCTTAGAGATGAGCTATGGAAAAATATAGCTCCACTAGGAAGTTTTCACTTTTCTGTCCTCAAAACTCTGATTTTCTTCTAGTCCAGCCGTGCTCACAGGGGTTTTAAGCTGATTAATTAGTGCTTAAAAAGCACCTTTATAAATGAAAAGTAGCTAAGTACTAAGATAATCTTTTAAATTCTGGATGTGTGCCTTTTTTATTCATATTACAGTTCTAATTTCATACATTTTCCATAATGTCACCAGATTGT
The DNA here is from genome assembly GCA_023783475.1 of Daubentonia madagascariensis. Lineage (NCBI taxonomy): Eukaryota > Metazoa > Chordata > Mammalia > Primates > Daubentoniidae > Daubentonia > Daubentonia madagascariensis. The sequence continues at coordinate 2,896,876 of JAKFHU010000341.1, read as the reverse complement.
AGGTGAGCTCCCAAAATAGATAGTTACTAGGACTAAAACTGTTGTATGACCCAATGTGCAAAATAGCTCTGGGAAAGGAATGCTGAAACTGACTTGATTGTAGCAATGACCTATTCTTTTAAAAGGATTCTTGTTTATTCAATGTCATCACAAACAGTTTTTCAGGGATTTGGAAATGAGAGCATTTTGTATTTGGTGTAGTGCAAAAAAAGCTATTTATGTAACAGTCATCACAGATTAGCTATAATGCCGTAAGAAAGTTTGTTTCAAAACTCAGACTTGGAATTTGAGTTTAGCAATAGGTCAGATTAATTTTCATGAAAATCTTGGTATTGCAAGTCCTCTTCCTCTTTTCTTAAACTTTTCATTACATTTTCACAAATAAAGCTTAACAGGTTGTTTCAAGATATTTCTCTTCCAAGACTGATTAAAAAATATTCACTTGGATTTATAACGAAGTGTCTATGTGAGAAACAAATAAAAATATTAAACCTACAGGCAATGCAGAAATACCATTGCATTGTAATGATTTTCTATTCTATTTCACCTCACCCAAGTGCAAAAAAAAAATATCCAAAGCTAATAATATGAGCTGAAGCTAACAAGTTCTGAAACAGGCAGGTTACCAAAAGGTGGCTAAGAGAGTATGTGGGCGTATCATTGTTTCTAACTTTGAACAAGTTTAAACTTTTGTAGCTACTCTATAATTAGTGCATAGACTCTGTAATAAAGGAAGATGTTAGTTTGCTGCATCTACCTGAAGGGAATGAGGATCTATTGTTCTCCATAATATAGATAATGATTACTTAATAGTCTTCTCAGCTAGCTGTATGCATTATAATATTAAGGACAACAAAGATTTAACCCTCCTGTCATATGAATTTAATAATTTTGCAAACTTTTCTATTTGGAAATAATGCCTTATTTGTTTCTGTCCTTTTAGGAATTCTATAGCATTGTCTCTGAAAAATTAAGTGAAGAAATTTGGTACATTATAAACAAATAAAGATATATACATTAAATTCTGATGTAGGTTTCTAAACTATTGCTACATGAAAAAATAAGTTGAACGTTTATACTGTAAAGTGTCTTATGAACACATGTCTTCAATGATAAATATGTCAGATGCATTAGTCGGTTAAAAGAATAACAATAAATACATGAGCAGAGCTAGAATACTGGAAAAACTATTTTAAAGGGAAAAAGTCAGAGAATAATCATCTACGATATTCAGTAGGTAAGCTAAATGACTAACCTCTTGAAAGAAAAGTGTTTGCCTCTATAAAAACAATAGTATTCTCACATTCTTTGGTGTTTATGTATTAAACTAAGTAACTAAAGAGTGAGCATGTGCCATTTTACCTATGGATTATACAGTATTTAAGAGGTGGAAAGCTAATAGTAAGAATAAATGACCAACTTTCAGTGGATATAAATGGTTAATAGGGAGGTGCTACAGTCCTACGTATGACTGGTAGGGTTGCAGTTTCATCAATATATTAAGAACCAGAAGAGGGATGAATATTAGAGCAAGTTAAGATGAGGGGGGAATTATAAAACACTCCTGGGCAACTGAGCAAATGTTATCATTGGGCAACAGATGAACAATGACAGATATAATTTAATATCTCTGTGTACAAGTCAATGCACATTGGAAAAAATTAAACTGCTGCATACTCTGAAAGATTCTAAATTAGTACATCTCGAGGGAAAGAAAAAAACATTAAATGCCCACCACAGATAATTCAGTGAGATGGTCTGCTCAATGTTCAGCTGTGGTCAAATATTGAGCAAAATATTAAAAGTGTCATGAAACAAATGAAGAATTATCCAAAAGATATGATATACCACATACATATACCTAAGCTTTACAACCACAACACACACATTCACAAATAATAAATACATACAAACATGTATAAAATAAATATTCATTCTTTATTTTGGTATCATGAAACACAATTAAGGATACACTTAATATTTCACTGTCCCTTGATGTCATAAAATAAATAGGAAAGAAAATATATGGAACCACAGTTGTTTAGCATAAGTAGGTATGAGAATATCTAATGACATGGAAGGTAACACAGGATAGTGGCTATGAGCATGGGCTTTGGTATCAGACACACCTAAGTTCCAATCCCACCTCATGTATTAAAAAGGCAATCCCTATCTCATGAGATTAACCCATTGTCTGACAGGTAGTAAGTTCCCAATAAGTGAGGATTTAAAATAATATAAATTTCCTGTCATAGATATTTTGATAGCTTTTATAGAACTCAATAAGCCCAATTGGAGTGCTTATAAATTTCTTTAATAAATGTTTGTACCAAAAATATAACAGCATATATTCCAAAAAGTACACAAATCACAAACATACAGCTTGGTGAATTTTGACAGAATGAAAGCATCTTTGTAACCATCACCAAACTCAAGAAATAGAACATTACTCAAACTCAAAAAGCCTCCCTCATTTCCCTTACAACTCATTATTCTTCTTCCTTTCCAAAGGTAATCACAATTTATTATCATAGATAAGTTTTATGTTTCTGAACTTTATATACACATAATCAAAGAATATGTAGTCTTGTGTGTCTGACAGCTTTCACTCAACATTGTTTGTGAGATGATTCACCCATTTTGTTGCCCATGGTAGTAGTTCGTTCGTTTTAATAATTGTGAAGTATTCAATTGTCTGAATATACCTCAGTTTATGTACCCGGTCTTCTGTTAATAAACATTTTTTTTTCTGGCTCTCGTGTAATGTTTCCATGAAATTTCTTATACATGTTTCTTAGTGAATATATGTATGCATTTTGTCAGGTTTGGAATTTCTGGGTCATAATTTAGTATATATTTAGATATAATCAAAACAGACAAGCAGTTTTCCAAAGTGGTTATACCAATTTACACTTCTACCACCATTATATAAGAATTCCAGTTGCTTTACATTCATGATGGTTAATTTTAGATGTCGTCAGCTTGGATTAAAGAGAGAACTGGTTAAGCTTTATTTGGGGCATGTCTGTGAAAGTATTTCCAGAAGAGATTGGTGTGTGAGTCTGAGTGGACTAAGTGGGAAACATCTGCCCTCAATGTGGGCAGGCAAAATCCAATGGGCTGGGGGCCCGGATAAGACAAAAACAGAATAAAAGCAAATTGGTATTTCTCTATCCTGGAGCTGGGATACACTCTCTTCTTCTCCAACCCTTGGACATCAGAACTCCAGGCTCTCCAGCCTTTGGACTCCAGGACTTACACCACTGGGTCTCCAGTTTCTCGGGCCTTCAGACTTGGATTGAGCCATGCTACTGGCATCCCAGGGTCTCCAGCTTGCAGATGACCTGTCGTGGGACTTCTCAGCCTCCATAATCCCTAGGTGATTTCCCAAATAAATCCCCTCTCATCTCTCTCTCTCTCTATATATATATATATATATACACACAGCCATATGTATCTTATTGGTTCTGTCTCTCCAAAGAACCCTGACTAATACAACATCCTAACACTTAATTTTGAAGGGTTTTTTTTTATTTTTTGAAATTTTAGTCATTCTGGTGGGTATCATCATTTGCTATTAAAGCATGTCTCTTGATGTCTTTTGTTTATATGAAAGAAAAAAACCAGGAAAAACAATGGTGGGAGTCTTTGATTATCTAGATTAAGTAAAATTAGGCAGGCTGAGTAGAATTACTTAGATATAACTATACTATTCATTGCATTTCTCAGGCTCAAGTTTCATAATTGAAAGTTTTAAAACCAAAGTGAACTCTAGCAAGTTATTTTGTGAATATTGACAAACTGATTCTAAAGTTTCTATAAAGAGGGAAAAGATCCAGAATAGCCAACACAATATTGGTGAAGAATCAAGTAGAGTACTGACACTACCCAACTTCAAGACTTACCACGGCTGCAGTAATAAAGACAGTAATCAAGTATTGGCAAAAGTAGACAAATAGATCAGTGGAACAGACAAGAGAGTCCAGAAATAGACTCACATAAATATACTCAATTGAACTTTTACAAAGGAGCAGGACAATACACTGGAGAAAAGATAGTCTTTTCAACAAATGGTACATCCACATAGCAAAAAAAAAAAAAAAACTGGACATCCAGTTGGGTGGACTTCAGGTGATAATTATGTGTCAGTGTAGGTTCCTTGATTGTAACAAATGTACCACTCTGGTGCAGGATGTTAATAGTAGAAGAAGCTTTGTTGGGGGGTGGTCAGGGATTACATGAGAACTCTCTGTACTTTCCGCTCAATTTTTCTGTGAATCTAAAACTGCTCTAAAAAATTGTGTATTTAAAAAAAATGTAAAGCAAAAGCTAATGGTTCCTAGGGGATATACTAAGGATGTGGCCATTGTGGGCTTTATCATAAGAGTATTGGAAGGCCAGGAATTGCAGGAACTTTTAAAAGCATGCAAGCTTTTATACAGACCCATCAACTTCTCAATTAAAATGATGTTTTATTGTATTCATTATCTAAGAATGGGAGGCAAACTGGAAATACATTTCTGAGGCTCTATTTATTTCCTACCATATGGAGTATGGCTGCTGTTTAGGTAGGTAGCCACCTATATGGTGAGATATGAGAGATGCTTAAAGGCTACTTTTGACCTAAAATCTCACTTACTATTCTGTCACGGTATCTCCTTCCTCTCCTGGCTTGAAATGAATCATGCCTGCTTCTCCTTTTCAACACATCTAGTATCTAGTCCAGTCACTGACTGACACATACAAGGTGTTCAATAATTGTTGAATAAATTAGTTGTTGATTCTGAATTTTAAAAAAAACAGGATCATTTTGTATGATCCCTACCATACCAAAAAAAAAGTTAAGTTCTCTCTTTTCTCTCTTTTTACGTCTTGAATTTGTTGAAGCCAGATTATTTAAGCCTGAATATCTCATAACTTTCTTTTAAACTACTTTGTTTATTTTGCTTCTTACAAGGGCAAAGAATATGACTTTGAAACAAATAGACTCTTTCAAAGTGGGTTGAAATTCCAGTTGATTTTGAATTCACTGGTGTTGTATTCAGGCCTACGCATCTTCAAATGGGCTGATTTCCATATTTGGGGTATAAAGTATATTTAAATAAATGAAATTTATTCATATCTTTTAGTTAGTGTTTCTCCTTGTAGAAATGTCAGATGGCATTTTAGAGCCTTTAAATATAATAAAAACTAAATTAGAGGCTATTTCTATGACTTCAGCTTTATTTCTTATTCTTTTCCTTTCTGTTATACACATCTTCAGGCATCATTGCTTCTTCCTGTACCTTCCTGCTTCCATGCAAAGTGGCAACAGTCTGTCATTTTGGCTACTATCTCACCACCTGGTCTGGCCCCAAATCACTATAATGTCTTCACAGACATACACCCATTTCATTCCTGGCTTTCTGATTGGTGAGCCTTTGGTTCTACACTGATGTATAACTAACCTGTTTTAGAATTAAAATAGTTTGGGATTCTGCAAAGGACCCTAGAAAATGAAAAGTAGAAACAATAATTGAAGTAAATCAAAAAAATATCACACATTTGTATGAAAACCATCTGTGATGAGGTGGTAGGGAAAGAGAAAAGTTAGAAGAAAAATGAGTCCTTGTCCTTCTGGATATAAGATGAATGTCATCTGGGATCAGGAAAAAATTCCCCTTCACATGTTTTATAATATTACACAATCCCACAGAATGTGGGATTTATGCTCCCCCCACCCCACTATTGAGCACTATGGCAGAAAGATGTGAATTAAACAGATGGCTAAATATGTTTGATGCCTAGGTCTCTAAGCCTTGAAATGATAATTTAGCAAATGCTACCTTAGTCTATGACTTTACTCCAAAGAGTGTTTTACAGACTCTCTTATGAGCATGGCCTCCAAAAAAATCAGTTTTAGAAGGTAATCTTTTATTTTTATTTTTCCTTTGAAATGCCAATAAAGCTTAATTGACCACAGTCAACAACTTCCTAATCCATATTTGTAGCTCATAAGAACCTATTTATTCCACAAATATCTATCTTTCTCTCATCACACCCATGTCTGCCCATGTATTAGATCCAGTCTTCCACTGTTTAAGAATAGCAGCAGCACATATGTAGCAATGGCAGCTCTGGTAAGTCTTTTGCAGTGCCTCCTTTAGATGCGTTTAATTCAGAAATCAGTAGCAATAAGCCAAATCCAACAAAGATGGAATGAGTGATTACTGTTCTATAGCTGCTTTATCCGAATGCGGGCTCCTGCTTATGCAATCAAGTACAGAAGTTCAAGCTCAACCAACCCTTTCCAATTATCGTCGTTAGACTATGTACATCAGTATTTTCACTGTTAGCAAGTAAACATGGCTGATAACAAGTGCCAGCCTGCTCTGTCCTTCATCCAGGCTTGGCCTAACTAAAGAGAGAATATCTAAATGGAAAAGAATGGGGGTAGTTTTGATTTCCTTTGCCATTGCCAGTGCTTTATGTTAGTACCCTCTAGGCTGGGTTGAAAGAACACAGCCTTTGTGAAAACATTTTAATGGAAGTATCAAGTAAAACTCAAAATTGGAGCGTTACTTAGTCATGCCTGGAGCCTGCATCTCCCTGCCACCATCATCACAATAAACTCATAAAGGTGTGCAACTATGCAGAGCTACGTCAGACACATTAAAATAACATCTGCTGAACGTCTCTTACGGCACGTTTCTTTCCTTGTCATTCTTTCCATTCCTCATTTTCTCCTTACCTCGTTTTGAATTGGGCTGAAATAGAAAACAAAGAAACAAACAAGAAAACATTACCATGGTTCCTGTAGCATAGCTGTAAAGCTGTTTTGGTATTTTTTATTTTACAAATTTTTTCTCTCGATGTTCTAAGAAATATTAAAGGGCAATATAAACACAGCACTGTGCAAAGATAAAACACCATTATCTTGATCTCAGTCTACTTACGAATTTTCTGAAAATAATAACTTTATATAAAGGTCAACATCAAGAATTGAGGCCATATTATTACTACTTCTGAGAGATACTTCTACAATCGGCCAAACATACTTAAAGTTACTTTGGTTATCAGAGATATCAGAGTTTGGATGATTACTTAACCATCACCTCCTTCTGTATGTCCTATCTTGGTGAACCATCTGGTCACCCTAGACATAAACCCGACACTCATCCTCGAGATGTCCTTCTCCTTAAATTCACACACCCAATCTATGTTGATTCTACCTCTTTGATATATTTTGAATCTCTTCGAGGGGACTGTAATTAGTAATTCCAATCTTTTCTATCAATTCTCATTTCTACTACCTTAGTTTTGGTTTTTAATCACCCAGATAATTATAACTGTCCTATGTAGTCTGCCTGCCATCAGCCCCTCCTCTCCTAAACTGTCCTAAATATTCTAACAAAAGAATCTTTTTAAAACACAAATATTAGATCATTTAAAAATTCCTAAATGACTCCCCACAGCCTTTACAATAAAGCCCACACTTCTTAATATGGGTTACAAGGAACTGGTCTTTTCTTACCTCTCCAACTTCATGTCTGGCCACTTTCCCTTTATAACTCCTACGGTAAATTTAGTCTACTTACAGTTTTTTCACCTTGAAGCCTTCTAACTCCATGACTTTGCACATGCCATTGTTTCCTACACGGGGGTGCTTCTCTTGAACTCTCTACTACCAAACCCCAGTTTTCCTTTTTATTATTCAGAATTGTTTTTATTGACACATAATAGACACAATAGAAAATTGACTAGAGTAGCTTAAGCAAAAGTCCAAAGGAAATATAAGTTGTATGATATCATCAGGGACTGAGACTCCTACTATCTTTTTTATTTTACCATTATTATAACGAGGTGGTTCCATCTCTAGGTTACATATCTGCATTCCAAGAATGAAGAAAGGGAAGAGTGAAGAACCTGTCAGTTGAGTTTGTTTTTATCAAGGAAAAGAAATCACTTTCAACAAAGCCCCACTCAGTAGACTTTATATATATAGTCTATATAGTGCACCTAAGTAGCACTTATATGGTCACTTATGCCTAGAATGGTGTGTGAAGGAGTAAGTAGATTTTAATTGGATACAATGTTGCCTAAAAAAAATTCAGGTTTCTGTTTGTATGCAGGAAGGGAAGAATAGACATTGCCTGCCACAGCCTTTTACCTGGTGACCTCTTACAAGATTCAGATCAAGCTTCACCTTCTCTTGGAAGTTTTGCATGACACCACAAGTCTAGGTTCTGAGTCACCCTCTGTGTTCCCAGACTAGTTCCTGGAAAATAGAAGACACTCAATGCATTTCGTTGACTGAATGAATGAACAAGTTAGTTCTATTCTTTGCACTTTTAGAAAACTATACTGGAATCATCAGTTTAGATGCTTGCTCCTTCATGAACTTGTAAGTTTTCTAAGGCCAAAGGCTGCGCTTTATTCACCTTAGTATCTGAAATATAGTAATCACTTAATAAATGTTTGTTGAATGGATACATGACTGAACACATTTTTACATGAGATTTCATAAGCAAGTGGAAATATTCAGAGAGACACAAAGATTAAATTTCTCCTGTGTTGGAGAATGGTACGGGGGGATCTATCTTAACAGAGGTAGCACAAGAATATATTAATCTGAGTGTCTAGCTTAGAACTCCAACAGCAAACGAATCCCAATAGCTGAAGCCATTAAATTTCTGCCTATGGATTCAACTCCATCCCCAATTCTGGAACCATAATTTCAAACATCAGTATTGCCATCTTTATTTTAGGTCTCATTCTGACCTCTTGCCTTATTATAAAGAATCTTAACTTCATGCCTAACCTGGAATCCATGCTTAGAATTTCTCTTTCTTTGTGATTTGAGTCAGTACACTTTGAACCTTATCCTCATGACTTGTTCCTTGCCATCTCTTGCAAGATGCCTTTTATACCAATCATTGGCCTGACTGGACCTCAACATAGCATCTGGGCTCTGTTTAGCTATCTGGACCTCTTCCTGATGCCTGCTGTTGGGATTTCTCCAGATTGCCTGCCTCCCTGCCTGCCTGCTACCTGTAAAATTGTCTAGGTTCTTAGCCCCTTCCTCTCCCTCTCTGGCCCATTCTGTCAGTGAGCCCAAAGCCTGGTTCTGACATTTGCAGGTGGGGCTGGGTTCACCTTAGGAGCACTTTATCAGAGAATAGCTGGAGTCAAAGAGGGAAGAAAACATTTGATAAGAATTGTGAGAAATATTCAGATAGTTGAATGAAAGCAAATTCTCTATTAAAAACATAATTAAGTGTCTGGACTAATTTGCATAATGCTTTCTGTTTCTTAAAAATCTTCAGAAGCCAACAACTGTATTTTTCTTTTTCATACAAATGGTGGCTCCCATCAACTTTCTATTTCTGATTTATAGTTGTAGCTACAGGAAAGTATAAGTTTACTGTTTTTCACAATAGTCAGAATGGCCTTGTTTTCTCTGGTGGCAGTTGTTAGTGAAATGGAAATGTCAGTAAGATGACAAAAAATCTTACATATCTACTTTTTATGGACTATCAGTATATGTAAAGTCAAATCCTCTCCTTTACGTAGGATGGCTCTAACCGTATGCCCAGTTGTCTACACAAAGGACAGTTCTTCTTTGCTCCTAGTATGCTTATACGCAGATTCACCTGAAATAATGTATATGAGAGTAGGTAGCAGATAACTCATGTCTACACAAATATTGTGGAAGTGAGCAGATTCATTCAAGTTTCTATGACTCATACATTGGGGCCTACAGACACTAGTTTCATTATTATTAATATGAAGCATAGGAATAATTCCTATTCCTTCTCCCCAACTCTTGTAAATGAGACCTTAGTCTTCCATCCATTTTGCTAATAGTGATTCAGCTATAATTAGCTGTAAATATTGCAGTGTTGAGGGTTCATAATACACATAGCAAGTGCTTGGGCAGATGTGCCAAAACTGTACCATACCATACCCCATTCTGCTCTATGTCTTAGGACTATAACTAAGCACAAGTGGAGTGGACATGTGCAATTCTTTCATCCATATGTCACTACTCTCATGTGAGTTAAATCTTTATTGAGAGCCTACTACATGTACAATCCTATGCTAGATGGAGGAATATAAAGAAGTCTGAGACAAGGTGCCTGCCCTCAGGAAGTATACCATCTAGTTGACTGAAAGAGGAGACAGTACTCTCAGTAATAATTAGCAGTCAAAGGCTTAAATAACAACAGAAACCACTGTATATGTGAAATCTCAAATTCAGTTTAACTGCCAGTAGGAACTACACCCTCTGGCTCTCCCCCATTAATAGAAAAGTAAACCAGCCCTACTTTACATGGCTTTTCACAGTTGAAGGACAGTTACCATAAAATAATGAGATTGTTTCACAAAATACACACTATGACAAATACAAACATTTCCTTCATTTTTCAAATACCACTGAAAAATATTTCTCCCTCACTTTTAGAAAGTCTAAGTGCCTTTTCAAATAGTGTCTACATTGTACACCTTGTTCTTGAATTTTAAATGCATTCCTAACATAATTTAATGATGAATAATAATTCAAGAGTCAATTCTGATACTGTTATAGAGAAAACTACTTACATCCTCAGAGAAATAAACAAGAAGAGGCGTTTGAGAAGTCAAAGGAAAGGTTTTTATATTTCAGATCTTTCCTATTCCTCTCATCCACATTTTTCAACTGAAAAGATTTTGTGTCTGCCAGTTGGTGAACTGACCTTAAACCAGGTTTAATTAGCAGTCTTGTCCAGCTGTCATCTGGCCTCATTTGCCTGGGTTCTAACCACAGCTCAGTACATTACCGAAGCTGAGACTCCAACCATGACCTTTTTGGTCCACTGAGCTGCAGTGACTCAACAGCTGATCAGATCTACCTCCTCTTTCCACTGTGCCCCAAACCTCATAGCTCCTGCCAACAGAGGCCAACTTTAACTTCCCACATGTAGGTTAGTATTTCTCAAAGTATGCTTTCCAGACGAGTGCACTACACAGAACTGTGGTGTCTGTAAAAATGCAGATTCCAGGACACTGTTCTCAGAGATTCTGATAGAGTAGATATGGCATGAGGCCTGAGAATATGCATTTCCCCTTTCCAAATGTTTCCCTTTGTGAATCTCATGCTCACTATGACCCACTGATTGATGGTGCTAATACAATTAGGAAATAAGACCTAAGGCCTGGCCAGTGTGGTGGCTCACGCCTGTAATCCTAGCACTATGGGAGGCCAAGGTGGGAGGATTGCTTGAGCTCAGAAGTTCGAGACCAGCCTGAGCAAGAGTGAGACCCCGTCTCTACTAAAAATAGAAAAATTAGCAGGCGTGGTGTGTGCCTGTAGTCCCAGCTACTCGGGAGGCTGAGGCAGGAGGATTGCTTGAGCCCAGGAGTTTGAGGGTGCAGTGAGGTACGATGATGCCACTGCACTCTACCCTGGGCGACAGAGCAAAACTCTTTCTCAAAAAAAAAAAAAAAAGACCTAAGGCCTAGGCCTGTAGGACCCAAATAGTGTAATAAAAGGCCAAGATGGAAATAATTCAATTTGCTGGCAACACATGTATTGTGCATAAGAATCACCTAGGAAGTTTGTTAAATATACATATTGCTGAGTTCTACCCCCAAACTAAAGGAATCATAATCATAAGATGGGCCTGGGCATCTGTATGTTCAAAAGGCTCCCCTAGGTCAGTCTGATGTATTTTAACAGTTGAGATTCACTGCATTAGATCAATTACTTCAAGGTATCCAGCCGCAGGCAGAGTGAAAGAGGTTACTCGCTGAAGACCCAGGAACATATTCCCCATTCTTGGAGTCTACCTATTTTAAAGAACAAAGATACACACATTTTTGCAGGGCCTAAGGGATAGTTTGCACCCAACGAGGTTGGAGTAAACACTCTACAGCCTTTGGGGGTAGAAGGAAGCAAAGGGTTGCAATATTATGGAAGAAAGGAGGAGGGATTAAAAGATACCACGATGAGAGGTAGGGGATGACAGATCCTGAGATAGCCACATGCTTCTGCATCTGACCTCACCCGCTCTATATTCACAGCAAACCTGCCCTGCGTTATGAAGGGCTGGGGGTTAAGGAGTCCTTAAGGAAGAAGCAAGTGCCCGCATGGAGACAGCAGAGTTTTGTCCTTAGCCATTTTAAATAGTCCTATCAGTTCTGTACAAATTAGCAGAATACGACCTCCCTAGCTCCAGGAGCAAAGTAGGACTGCCTAAATAGACACAGAGTTATGTCACATTGCCACATGTGTTCTCACACCATCTGCTATTACTCTGAGCTATTGTAGGGGTGAGGGGAAACTTGCCCTTTCCCCGGTTTGCTGAAAGAGCAATTCACATTTAAGGCAGTTTAATAAAAGAAAGAGGTTATTTACCATGCAGATGGGGAGAATCACAGAGTGATTACTCAATATCCCAATGGGATCCAGATTATTTTTATACTTGCTTTTTAGAGGGGAGGGGGAGATAAGCAGTTTAGGTAATTCTGTTGTGGGGCAATAAATGGTTGCTAGGGGGGATGAACAGATACTTGGGAGAATGAATCAATGGGGGGAAACAGATTGACTTGTAAATGATTCTCTTAGCAAAGTAAATTAACCTGAGAGACAGGTATTATATTTAAAATTATTTGGGCCTGGTCTGGTTGCATTCTTGGTTGTTTTCCCTGCAATATACTGAGATAACAGGGAGGGGAAGGGAAGTTAATTGTCGTTTTGATCTGTCACCCAGGTTTATGCAGATAGAGGGAAAGCCCCTTCCAATGCCTTTTTATCTCTGAAGGGCCTTTAATTCAAAATACTCTTTATACCAAGGAGTCATATTTTGGGATGAAATTTCCTGAGCTCCTTCACCATGCTCTCCTGGAAAAAAAGAACACCTTCTGTACCATCCCACTCCTATGATTCTCTGTTAATTCGCTCTCTCTTTTCCCTCTGGGAGTGGGGGGGTGCCTCAGGCATAGAGGTGACAATCAAGTAGCAGGGTGAAACTAATTTAAATCTACTACTGAGAGCCATGATATCTTAACACATGGTTCCAGAGTCTAACAAAAAAGGAACTCATGGCTAAAGGGAAGTATATAAGAACTCGTCCCACACAGTCTATTTCAGTCATTCTTGTGGAACACATCATAATCCACCTCTAGGCTTAATAGCACAAAACTCTCCAAATGTCCAGATCCATAATCCAGCTACCTCCTGGTCATCATCTAAATGATGCAGTAGCATCTCTAACACTACATACCAAAAACTAAACCTATTTCCTCCAAACCAATTTCTGTTAATGACATTACCATCCTCCCAATTACCCAAGCTAGAAACCTGCAGGCTATCTTCAATTCCTTCCTTGACTTCATCCTCTACCTCCAATTAAGACTTTAGACCATTACCAATCCAACCAAATAATGACTAGGATACTGGGGAACAGAGAGGAGGGGATAGGTAGAAGGGATGATGAGAAGACATTTGATAGAACTTGCCTTCCAGAACATACAATAGCAACAATCTCCTTCTCATCTTCCCTTCCACTCTCCAGGTCCCCTCCTCCTAATTCTTCCTACCCACAGGCTTGTTACTCCCCTGTCCAAAAACAATTGCTTGCCCCTCAATTGTACCTTCAACCCCTCCTCCCACACACAAAATGATTTTTTAGCTTTTCCCCACTGTTCCCCTACTTATAACCTAATCTTTATCCAAATTATACCATTCCTTCTTTCCTAAACATGTCCCTTGCTTTCCTTGCTCAAAGTGTTTACCCATGCCGCTCCCGTTGTCTGAAAAAAGTCCTTCCCCCCTTCATCTGTTAAATCCTATTCATCCTTCAGGGTCCAGCCCCAATGCTACCTCCTCCATCCTCCAACTGAATATATCCTTTCCTTCCCTGGATGTAAGCACCTTGTGTTTTCATGCTGCTTATCACATTCTTACTTCCCCCACCTAGGGGATGGAAGGCTTGTGTTTCCACATAGTGTCTAGCAGTATCTTTCCCATAGCAATTACTTTAAAATTGTGTGGAATGAATGAATTTCCCCTTTCTCAACTGCGAGAGAAATTCCCTTAGTGAAACCCACTTGTATTAATAACGAGAGAAGCTTTCATTCCAGCATATGTCTTGGTCTCTTTCTCTTTCTGTCTGCGCCTGTCTCTAGCCCTGTGTATATCCCTATGTCTAGCTCTCTCTGTCTCTGTCTGTTCTCGCCATCCTTGTCTTTCTCTCTGTGTCTCCTCACCTCCTCTGCCCCCTCTATCCGGCACTGTCTGTCTGTCTCTTTTTCACGGCCTTTTCCTTGTTATTGTCGGTATGTATTTGGCTTTACTGCTTTCTCTTCTTCTGTATGTCCATTTCTGTTTCTCTGACACCCCACCCCCTTCTAATCTGGAGGTCAATCTCTGAAGCTCTTTCAAAGCCCTGCTTGAACTGCAACTCAAAGTAGAGTATTATCGGGCCTTTTCAAGTTGGAATCCAAAGAGGAAGCTGAAGTCTGAAAACCTTGTAACTCTGAGGAAAATCAACTTTCCAGGTGCAGGTGACATCCAGTGCCTGTGGTAGAGGGTGTGAATTGGAATCTTCAGACACTCTGAACGCTTAATTTACATGATAAGGCATAAAGATATAAAAGGTGACCCACAACAGCTAATCACAATAACAATGTTAATTTCTGTAACTCTGGCTTCAAAGATAAGGACATGTTAGGAAGCAAACAAAAAGTTCCAGAAAATCGTAGACCATTTTGGCACCTTGCCCAGGAGACTCTAAGGATTCATATATAAGTATAAATGAATTGAAACTAAAGGCACTTAATAATAATGCCAACTATTTTTTCAGTGCCCAATGTGAGACAAATGTCTTATATACATTAAGTTATTTAATCCCAACATTTTGTGGGGAGGGAAACTGAGGTTGAGGGTGGTTGATTAACTCCATGATTAGCCATCCCCAAAGAGGGGAGCTAGATTTGAACTCAGGTGTATAACCTCTTCAGCATTTCTTGAACTTGTCAGCTCTTAGGAATCCCTCGGGTGCTCATTAAACCTTCAGATTCCTGAGCCCCATCCTAAATTTACCACATCCCAAGGGAAGGGCCCGGGAGTCTGTTTGTTCAACAAATGACCCAGGTGATACTTATTGTCAGACTTGTTTGTGAAACAGTGCACTACACTAAATAGATTCCCTAACCGTGATATAAAGGAGGGGAGAGTTAGATTTTCCTGGTAGTTACTAGTACTCCTTGACCCAACTTCTTCCATTCAGTACCTTGCTAGCCTCTCCTCTCCAGAGAATCAAAATTAGCCTTAGGTTCTTCATTTAATCAGTCGTTTAAATATAAGGAAGTACCCACCCTGGGGACATCTGAATTTTGACCAAAGTCAATATAAAGAGATGTAGCATTATTGATGGAATGAAAGTAAGTAGAAGAGAATGCTGTGTTTATGTGGGGAGAAGGGGGATGAGGGGGTTGGAATCTTCCTGATACTCTTTAAAAATCATACCATGTAGGTGATTGACTATTTCACCCTTTTAAAGCTCAGGCCTTATTATAAAAAGGATTTTTCTTTCAATTAATAAAATAGACCTGATACTATTATAATAATTGTAAACACCAAGAAAATGTACAGGCTTAAAATACCAAATAACAATGACTTACATACAGTGTGTTGACTCTCAGGTCCTATCCTAAGTGATTTAAATGAATCTCATTCAGTGCTCACAACAAACTAGTGAAGTAGCTACTTTAATTATCTGCATTTTACAGATGAGGAAACTGAGGCTCAGAGAAATTACTTGTCCAAGATCTAAGATTCCAACCCAGGTTTGTTTGACTGCAGTTTGTGCCCTTAGCAATTTGATGCACAGCCTCTACTACAAATAGGTCAAAGAAAGATTTGGGTAAATTCAGTGATTATAGATCCTTAATGAGATGTGAAAGAATGTTTTAGGATATTCAGGGTGTTTTGAAACATATTTTGAGGTTATCACTTTGAAGGCAAAGCACAGGGTTCTTCTGAAAAGATTTCTTTTAATATCACTTATAGAGGGGCACCGATTCAGAACAGCATTTCCTGCTTGTTATCTTCTTGGTATATTAGCAACTAAATCCTTTAGTCAGTTAGGATACCATTTGGATTAACTATTTTGAATTCACTATGTATTCAGAACTCTTTTTCTGAATCCTCAGAATCCCAAATTTCTGAAATTTATAGACTTTAAGACATATATATTTTTTAACTTCCTTTATGGTGGTCAAAGATTCCCTCAAAGTAGAGTGACAAGGGGAAGAGGGATAAAGATGTTCTTTTCCTCCCTTGAATGCTCCCCTGTTCCTGAAATTTTTCTCCCCATTATGCAAGGAAGCATAATAGTGATGTAGAATATAATAAAAATGCCTTTCAACTAGAAGCACAAGATATTTGATATATATGTATAAGTAGCTTGTCAACAATTCTTTCAACTCATAAAGCTCTACCAAAATTATATGTTCTTAAATAAAAGCCTAACAGCTTTCAAATATCTGAGTACTTATAATTTCCAAATTTAGAATTCCTTTCTTCTACCCAAACTGTACAAATAAGAATAAATCGGAATTTTTTAAAAACTTCAGCTTTCAAAAAACAAGTGATGATCAAAATGGCCAAATTTACTACATTAATCGTTAACTGATTTGTACAACTTAGGGACTTCACATAAGAGAAGAAGAAACATTTTTAACATATGCCTGATGTTGACTTATTAACCCTTCTTTTGCAAAATTGATTCTGTTTTTAACAAAACAATACACAAGCTTAATTAGTACAAATTTAATCAGTAAAGAATAGCTGCCCCTCTTTCACAATTTTCATTCCCAGTATACAACCACTTTCAAATATTTTGGGTTTTAATTCTTCTGTTAAATTATATGCTAAGCTAGTAATACTTTTTCCATAATAAAACCCATATACCTATCATCCAGCTACACGAATTATGAACATTTTGCCAATATTGCTTCATCTAGTCCCCCACTCCTATTTTTTCCTGGAGTTTCTTTTTGTTTCTGGTTTTCTGTCCCTACTAACCAGTCCCTGGGGCAGATGCCAAGTGCAACTTCTAGCTCTACTGTCCAGCCTCTCTATGCCTTCCTCACTGCCTCGGAACCTCTACCTTTCCTCTGTTGTTTGCAGAGGTAATTTAAATTGCTGGGAACACAGAAGAGAAAGTGGAATCTGTAACATTAAGCCACTTTTTTCATAAACAGCATTTATTCATTTTATATTTTTGGTACAATTGATATACAATGAACCACACATACGACAATTGTACAATATGAAAAATTTAAAATATGTATACACTCGGGAAACTACCACCACAATCCAAGTAATGAACACATCCATTACCCTAAAATGTTTTCTCCTGTCATCCTGCCTCTCCCCACATCCTTTCCCCAATCTGGAAACCACTAATCTGCTTTCTGATGCTACAGATTAATTTGTATTTTCTATAGTTTTAAATAAGTGAAATCATACAGTATGTACTCTTTTTGTCTGGCTTCTTGTACTCAGCATAATTGTTTTGAGATTCCTTCATATTGCTGTGTGGATCCATAGTGCTTTCATTCTTTCATTTTAGTTGCTGAGTAGTTGTCCATTGAATGGATATACAACAATGTGTTTATTCACCTCTTGATAGATATTTGGGTTGTTTCCAGTTTTTGGCTATTACAAATAAGTGTGTTATGGACATTCATGCACATGTTTTTGTAGGAACACATGCTTTCTTTTCTCTTGGGTAAATACGTAGAGATGGAATGGCTTGATCATATGGTAGGTATATGTATAACTTTTTAAGAAACTGCCAAACTATTTTTCCAAAGTGATTGTACCATTTTACATTCATATCAGCAGCACATGAGAGTTTCAATTTCTCCACATCTTTGCCACATTTGGTTTGATCAATCTTTTTAATTTTGGTCATTTAATAAGTATGTAATAGTATCTCATTGTGCTTTATTTTGCATTTCCCAGATCTCTAAAGTTTTAAGCAGCTTTTCATGTACTTATTGATCATCCTTTTATCTTCTTCGGTGAAGTGTCTGTTCAAATTATTTTCCTTTTGTCTCAGGGGTCTTAAGACCACCCTCAAGTTTGCTAACTCACTGAAAGGATTCACAAAACTCAATAGCACGTTCACATTTGTTACAGAAAAAGTATATAGCATAAGCACAACAGGAACAAGATATCTACTGGGTATAGTCCAGAGTAGTCAGGCACAGGCTACCAACACTTTCCCATCTGGGTCTCACAGGACATACATTTTCTTTGGCTGTGAACTGCAGGGACATATATGAAGACTCCCTATATAGGGAAGCCCATTTAAGTCTCAGGGTCCCAGGTTTTTATGAAAAGCTGACCACACAGCACATCCTGCTATGCAACCAACTATGGCTATGGCAACCCAAACTCAGGACCCCAACAATGAAATCAGGTGCACATCATCTATCTCAAATGTTTGTGCAAAGCAAGATAGTATAATGTAGTTCATTGCTCCAGGTACACACAATAAAATCCTCAATTGTTAACATAAAGAACCATCCAAGTACCACATCTCCAGAGGTTGTTCAATAATCAGTAATGGCTCCAAGTTCTCTTGGAGATATGTGAGAAGTGAGCAACAAGACCTGCTGTGTTAACTCTTTTCTCACACCCATTTTATTATTGGATTGTCTATTTACATATTATAGGGTTTTAGGAGTTCTTTGTATATTCTGGATACAATCCTTTATCAAATATATGCTTAGCTAGGATATTCTCCAGTCCTTGATTTGTCCTTTTATTCTCCTGACAGTGTCTTGAATAATAGAATTTTTCAAATTTTGATGAAGTCCAATTGATCAATTTGTTCTTTTATGCATGGTGCTTTTGGTATCATATCTATGAAATTTTTGCCAAACCTAAGATCTCAAAGATTTTTTTTCTTATGTTTTGTTCTAGAAGTTTTATAGTTTTAGATTTTTACATTTAGGTCTAGGATCCTTTTTGAGTTAATTTTTGTATATGGTTTGACCTGGAGTATTTTAAAGCAAATCTTTGATATTATACTTCAGTATGTATCTCTAGTAGATAAGGAGAATTTTAAAAACATAATTCCAATACCTTTATCATAATTATTTACTAACATCCAGCACCCAATCTGCGTTCAAATTTTCCCAACTGTCCCCAAAATATTTTTTGTTTATTTGAATTAGGATCCAAACAAAATTAGCATATTGTATTATGTTGATTTGTTTCTTAAATCTCTAGTAATCTATAACAGTGCCTTTACCCTGTTTTCCCATGCCACAAAAAAAAACAAACTAGGTCATTTGTGCCATGAAATTTCCCACATTCTGGGTTTGGCTGATCATTTTAACATATTCTCTACCTCTGTATTTCCAGTAATACTGCTATTTCTTGATTTATTGATTTTTAGATATTATATATTTACTCTCTGCTGTGAAAGATGAGGATTTGGCTAACATACTACTTTCTACTTCCCTGTCAATAACTATCCCTTCAATATCTTCAGGAATGGAATAAATATGGAATATTTTTGGAGAATCAATATGTATATGGCAAGTCCTCACCTAATGTCATCAACAGGTTCTTGGAAACTGGCTTTAAGGGAAATGACATAATAAAACAAATTTTACCCTAGGCTAATTGATGTAAACAAGATTTAAGTTCCTACGGTGTATTTCTGGTCACAAAAACATCACCAAACATCTAAATAAAGACCAAAAATATTTCTAATATTAAACATTGAAATAAATGTGAGCTATACATACAGTTAAGAAAGATTAATAAAAACAAGATAATTATTTGCCCAACTTTTGTCGAATCAGTGACAGTGGTTATAGTGGTGGGGGGTTAAATCAAGGAATAAATGTTTGCAAAGCAAAAACTGAAAATTGTAAGGAACAGCTCTTACCACCACGCAGTTCGCAAACAAACAACAAATTCGGTGGGCTTGCTTGAGCGCTTTCTACTGCGTCATTTATTATCTTGCATTTGTATGTGTGGTGTTATGATATATATGTATTTATTGGTTTTCGTCCATGGTTCCTGGCTTATAACTCCTATAGCTCTTCTAACAGTCTTTTGTTATAATGTTGGGCGCTTTAGGCCTCAGGAGCAGGCCTCAGGAAATAGAATCTCTCTCTCTGATCTTCTCCTGTCCTCCTTTCACCTGCCCAAGGCAGGACTCAGTCTGATTGTGGGTCAAAATACCCTCATTCCGGAGAGGGTTCTGTCCCATACCCGAAAGGAAGGAATGCCACGCAGAGAAGCCAAGAAAAGTCTGAACAGATAGGCCTTGCTGGATTTAAATGATACAATTTTTGTTCAATCACATCTCTACACGGTTGTCAATCAAGCCCCCATAAAAACCCAGAAGGACAGGGTAGGGAGAGCTTCCAGATAGCTGAACACATGGAAGTTCCTGGAGGGTGGCATGCCCAGGAAGGGCATGGAAGCTCTTTGCCCGTTTCCCTATACCTCACCCTATGCATCTCTTCATCTGTATCCTTTGCAGTATCCTTTATAATAAACTGGTAAATGTAAGTAAGTGTTTCCCTGAGTTCTGTGAGCTGCTCCAGCAAATTAATCAGACCCAAAGAGGGGTCGTGGGAACCCCAACTTGAAGCCAGTTGGTCAGAAGTTCTGGAGGCCTGGACTTATGACTGGTGTCTGAAAGAAGGACAGTTTTGGGTATGGGCCTGTGGGATCTGACACTAGATAGTGTCAGAATTGAATTAGGGGACACTCAGCTGGTGTCTGCTGCTTAGAGTATGGGGGGAAACCCTCACATTTGGTCATAGAAGTTTTATTCTGTGTTGATGACTGTTGTGGTATGAAAGCAGAGGAAAAGCAGGCTTTGAATTTTTCCTAAACAGTATGATTATTGTATATTTTACAAATTTTTATTTTACAATTATTCGTATTCATTCATTTTCCAGCCTGCTTATTCCAGTTCAGGGTCATAGGTGGCCAGAGCCCACCCCAGCAGCTCAGGGTGCAAGGCAGGAACCCACTGTAGACAGGCCGCTATCCCATTGCAGGGCACACTCACACACACACCCACAAGCACTCACACTGGGACCATGTGGACATGCCAATTCATTTAATGTTCACATCTTTGGGATGTGGGAAGAAACCAGAGTATCCAGATAAAACCCACGCAGACACAGGGAGACTGTGCAAAACCCATGCAGACAGTGGCCCCAACAGAGAATTGATTTATTTTCTCACCAACGTTATAATGAAATGATGTTGAACAAAACAACATTATTTAAGGACTTGCTGTAATTATTTGCCTTTGACCAAGTAATACTATTTAGTCTTGGCTCTACCATAAACTAAACTACCATATATTACAATAAACTAGCTTTTATCCAAGGCAATAGCAGTGGGAGAATGGAGAAGAGAGATTTGAGAAATATCTCAGAATAACTGACAGCATTGAATAAGGAAAGGAAGAGAGAAGGAGTGTAGAATGATCACTCTGTTTCTGGTTTCAGCAACTGAGTACATAGTGATGCCATTTACGTAGATAGAAAATAGAAGAGTAAGAGCAGATTAGGCCTGGAAGCACAGAGGAAAATACACGTGAGATAGCTATAAACAATCAAGTGGAAATGTCCAATAGACCATTAGAAGTATGGATCTGGAGTTGAGGAGAGAGATGTGGGGTAGAAGTATAGATTTGATAGTCATCAGTTACATGTGTGATAGTTAAAGCCATGAACAGGGAATGTGTAAAGAATGAAAAAAGAGGAAGACAAACAACAAAACCCTGAGGAACACCATGATTTAAGGAGACAGAAGCAATCACTTGTTAACAGTGTGTGATAAGTACCATGATAAAGACATGCATGAGATATCCTACTGACTCAAAATGAGATTGATCAACTTGGTGGGGGGAAGTAATCACAAAAGGTTTTAGTTTCATTTGGATATTCAAGTATAGGAGTGTGCTAATGGGGTGAGGGGCAGGAAAGCAGATAAACTTACCTATTTTACAAGGAAGACAGAGGACTTCAAAATGAGAGCTATCTGAACCATCCCTCATCCCCATACACAAAAATCCAGAGCAGTGTTCCTTAAAGTGTGGTCAATGATTCACTTCCATCAGAATCACATAGGGGCTTTATCAAAATGAATATCATGTACTAAATTTTGCACAGACTAACTTAAGGTGTGATCATGGAATGTGCAGCTAAAGTGGAGTGGAAATAAAAGGCTTTGGAGTTTCTGTGGTCAAAGAATTGTGACCTTCAAGTTGCCAGTTTTAGCAGGAAGGCATAGTGGGAAAACTGGGGGGTGTGGAAAAGGAGGTTTTGCAAGAGGATAATTGACTCAATCTGTTTTCCCTCATTAAAAAAGAAAAATGAACCAGGTAAGACTTAGCAAAGTAGTTTTCTCCTGAGCTGGTCTCAAGTCAACCAGGCAGCACAGTCACCTTGATGATAAAGAAATCAGCAACTGGTTTGGTTGATTGGATATGGTCATTAAAATAACAAAAACAACGACACACCCATGAATTACCCTGATTTTGTTTTCACTTTTCAGTTGGTTATCTGGCAATTTACACTCAGCCCATCCTAATGAACAGATCTTACCTGAAGTCACTAGTCTTTCATTTTATCAATAATTCTGGGGATAAAATTTTCCATGTTTTCATAATTTTTATCCTAAAAAGAGGAAATCTCAAGTCGAGTCATTGTCTACTGTTAAGTCAGAAAATGTTTCTGTCTATGTCTTCATTAAAAAGATAGATAACTATAAGTTTGGAAATATATTATTTGAAGTACATCATGAACTAGATTACTCTTGGGAATTAACTCACTGTATCTTTATGCAATCCAGGGCTGTACTCTCAAACTAAATTTGATGACCTATGAATATTCTACTATGGCTAGAAATATTCTTCTTCTGAGAAATCTGCTAATGTGTTTTGTTATTATGTTAAAGCATCTATCTACATGGCTCCCTAGAGTTGGATATATCTTGTTAGAAATAAGCTATCTAACTTCAAAAGATTGTAACATATTTGTTTTCAGAAAAGCTGTGAATATTCCTATTCATTCCTTGTAACCTTTCTAGAAAAAAAATCATATAAAAACAATTGCCTCCTTTGAAAAGACTACCAGGCCCTTTCCTGTGATAAAATTAAGTCAATTCTGATTTCAAAATTAAACATGAGGAATGATAAAATTTCATAAGAGAACTAGCCCTTCTCTTTGTGTATCCACTAATTCTGTTTATCATTTATAGTTTCCTAAGATAAACTTGTGCTAGTAAGTTAATAATGCTCAAGAAGCAGATAATAGTCCCTAGTTAAACAGAAATTAGAAGATACTTTAGAAAGTATAAGAGGTGTGAAAGGGACATAAACTGTCATTTCTACAGTGATTCTACTCAGGAGCTGAGGGATTATGTTGTTAAAAAAAAAAATGAACCATGAAACCTAGAGTGAGGAGAGTCAGAGAATGAGGAATTGTCAGTATGTGTGCAAATTTGTGTTAAGGAAAGATACTAAAGAAAAGAAATTCTGGGTCACTATAGAGTTATATTTTTTGTACAGGGCAAGAGGCTCCCATAGTACTATGAGATTTTTTTTTATCCTATACTTACCAAAACAATCTTTTAGTGATTTTATTAGTATGCTGGCTATTGTATTAGTTGGCTAGGGCTGCCATAACAAAGTACCACAGTCTGGGTGGCTTAAACAACAGAAATTTCTTTTCTCACAATTCTGAAGGCTAGAAGCCTAAGGTCAAGGTATCTGCAGGGTTGGTTTCTTCTGAGGCCTCTGTCCTTGGTTTGGAGATGGCCATCTCCTCCCTGTGTCTTCACTTGGTCTTTCCTCTGCATGTCTGTGTCCTTTCGCCTCTTCTTATAGGAACACCAGTCATATTGGATTAGTGCCCACCCTAATGACCTCATTTTAACTTAATTACCTTGCTAAAGGCCCTATGTCCAAATACAGTCATATTCTGAGATACTGTGGGTTAGGACTTCAACATATAAGTTTTGAGGGGCACAGCTCAGCTCATCACAGTCATTATTTCATGTTTCCACATGCATCAATACAAAGAAAGTTCCCTATAAATGTATATCATCAAATATAAATTTAAAAACTGGATTTTTGGCAAAATTTGGTTGACTATAAGCTCCCTTTCTAAATGTCTTATCCACCTGGGGAATCAACATCCATTTGCTGAATACCTATTCTGTTCCAGGCACTGGTATAGGTGCTAGAGCTGGAAAGACAAAGGAAATACATTTCTTGCCCTTGAGGAGTTTCTAATCTAGAGGAGGGAAAATAACACAAACAAGCAAGTACAATAAAATGTGCTAAATATTACTAAAGAGGAAATGCAATGTTGAAGGAACAAATTCTGCTAGACCCATGGTGACCCAACCAGGGTAAAGGAATACATTAAGCTCCAGAATACTGCCTAATTAACATCATTGCATAAAGTATTAGAGCTTATTTTTTTTAAGACTTAATTCATTCATCTGTTTAGTTTTTTGCCTGAAGTTTTAGATATTTTAAAAAACACTTTGAAAAATGCTGTGTTTATATTTGTCAAAAAATTCAGTAGAAATATGTTAATTTTTTGTCATGATAAAATGGTCATGACCTTGCAGACTATATCATCCAAATTAAAAATCAGTGTTACTAGGATACTATAAGCTAAGCCATCATTAAACACAGGCTATATATAAGAACTCAGAAATCCAAGGACAGTTCAAAAAACCTATACATCAATTGTTTGCCAAGAACGAGAACAATTTCTAATGATACATAAGAACCAGAGTAAAAAGGTGGTGAGATAACCCAATTCATTATGAAGTACTGTACCACTTAGATAGCAGATATCTATCTCATAAAAGTTATTCTGAAATTATGATACACTTCAAGAAGCATTCAGTCCATTCTAAATTATTTTTCATAATACCACCATTTTTCCTGGTTACCAAGGATAAATTGATCAAAAATCTCTACATACACCAGTGAGTCTTCATTTTAGATCTTTTCTCTCGAGTCCTTCAAAGATGCTATTAGAAGTGGAAAGTCAGCAAACACCACCAAGAAAAAGTCAGAGAATCTTCTTTGGAGTTGTGTATTCAAAATGGTACTCTAAGATGAGTATAACAAATAAAGAGAAGCATGGCATGACAAATGCTGACAACTTCAGGACAAAGTTGTCAAGGGCTGATAAACTCATTTCATAAAGGGACCAACTTTTGCTTCCTATAGATTTCTTCTTCCTCAGCTTTCTTGAAATAAAATACATAACTGTGTGATTTAGCTTTGAAATATAGAAAATGAGAAAGTTGAACTAGATTATTTTTATAATCCTTGTTAGGAACTTTGAAGGATCTGAGATTTTACACCGAGTACAAGTTAACAAGTTAGTCAGCCACAGTTTCATAGATGCTGGCAGAATACACAAGACTCCAAGGTCAGAGACAAAGGGCAGTTTACTAACATCAGCAATAGCAGTAGCCAGAGTATCAGCATTTGTACCAGTTCCCTGAGCCCCACTTCCCACATTGTGATGCAAAGAAGGCCAGAAGGTGCCTGCCCGTGCAGTAGGGTACATTATAATAGAGGAATCCTGAATTTATCATTTGCAATGGGCAGTAAGCTCTGGAGGGAAACATTATCTCTGTTTTCCATGGCTGTTAACTATACATTCTTTTTAAAATTGAGATATAATTCACATACCATAACCCTTTCAAAGTGTACAATTCAGTAATTTTGAGTATATTCACAAAGTTGTACAAACATCACCACTCAATAATTCCAGAACATTTTCCATTATCTAAAAAATAAACCCTTTAGTAGTCACTCCCCATTCCTCCTTCCCCAAATCCCTGGGAATCACCAATCTATTTTTGTCTCTATGGATTTGCCTGTTCTGGACATTTCATATAAATGAAATCATAAAACATGTGGCTTTTTATGACTGGCTTCTTTCACTTAGCATGATGTTTTCAAGGTTCATCCATGTTGTAACATGAATCAGTTCTTCATTTTTTATGGATGGATAACATTCCTGTATGGATGTATTACATTTTGTGTATTCATAAGTTGATGGCATTTGGGTGGTTTCCATCTTTTGGTTATTATGAATAATGGTGGTATGAACATTCATGTACAAGTTTTTGTGATGACATATATTTTCTTTTTTAAATTTTTATTTTAATAGATTTGGGGGATACAAATGGTTTTTTGCTACATGAGTGAATTGTATAGTGGAGAGTCTAGGCTTTTAGTGTACCCATCACCTGAATAGTGCACATTGTACCCAATTGGTAATTTTTCATTTCCCACCCCCTTCTGAGTCTCCAGTGTCCATTATGTCACTCTCTATGGCCATGCTTACACATTGCTTAGCTCCCACTTATAAGTGAGAATGTGTGGTGTTGGTTTTTTGTTCCTGGGTTACTTCAGTTAGGATAATGGCCTCCAGTTCCATGCAAGTTGCTGCAAAATACATTATTTCATTCTTTTTTGTGGCTGAGTAGTACTCCATGGCATATACATACCACATTTTCTTTACCCACTCAACTATCGATGGGCACTTAAATTGGTTCCATATCTTTGCCATTGTGAACTGTATTGTGATAAACACATGAGTGCAGGTGTCTTTCTTATAAAATGACATCTTTTCCTTTGGGAAGATCCCCAGTGGTGGGATTGCTGGATCAGCAGATCTACTTTTAGTGCTTTGAGAAATCTTCACATTGTTTTCCATACAGGTTGTACTAATTTCCGTTCCCACCAACAGTGTATAAGTGTTCCCTTTTCACCACATCCCTGCCAGCATCTATCATTTTTTGATTTTTTAATAATGGCCATTCTGACAGGGGTAAGGTGGTATCTCATTGTGGTTTTAATTTGCATTTCCTTAGTGACTGGTGATGTTGAACATTTTTTCATATGTTTGTTGGCCATTTGTTTCTCTTATTTTGAAAAATATCTGTTCATGTCTTTTGCCCAGTTTTAAATGGGGTTAACTTTTTCTTGCTGATTGGTTTGAGTTCCTTATAGATTCTGGATATTAGTCCTTTGTCAGATGTATAGCTTGCAAATATTTTCTCCCCTTATGTAGGTTGTCTATTTACTCTGTTATTTCTTTTGCTGTGCAGAAGCTTTTTAGTTTAATTAAATCCCATTTATTTATTTTTGTTTTTGTTGTATTTGGTTTTGGGGTCTTAGTCATAAATTCTTTACCAGGCCAATGTCAAGGATAGTTTTTCCTAGGTTTTCTTCTAGTATTTTTATGGTTTCAGGTCTTACATTTAAGTCTTTAATTGATCTTGACTTAACTTGTGTGTATGGTGAGAAATAGGGATCCAGTTTCATTCTTCTGCATGAAGCTGTCCAGTTTTCCCAGCACTATTTATTGAATAGGGTGTCCTTTCCCCAGCATATATTTTTGTCTGATTTGTCAAAGTTCAGTTGGTTGTAAGTATTTGGCTTTATTTCTGAGTTCTCTATTCTGTTCCATTGGCAATGTGTCTACTTTTATACCAGTATCATGCTGTTTTGGTTACTATTGCCTTGTAGTATAATTTGAAGTCAGGTAATGTGGGGCTTCCAGATTTGTTCTTTTTGCTTACGATTGTTTTGGCTATTTGTGCTCTTTTTTGGTTCCATGTGAATTTAAGGCTTTTTTTCTAATTCTGTGAAAAATGACATTGGTATTTTAATAGGAATTGCATTGGATCTGTACATTACTTTGGGCAACATGGACATTTTAACGATATTGATTCTTCCAATCCATGAGCATGGGATGCTTTTCCTTTTGTTTGTGTCATGTGTGATTTCTTTCATCAGTGTTTTGTCATTCTCCTTGTGAAGATCTTTCACCTCTTTGGTTAAGTATATTCCAAGGTTATGGGTTTGTTTTTTTTTTTGGCAGCTATTATAAATTGGATTGAGTTCTTGATTTTCTTTCTTTCTTTCTTTCTTTCTTTCTTTCTTTCTTTTTTTTTTTTTTGAGACAGAGTCTCACTTTGGGCTCAAGTGATCCTCCTGCCTCAGCCTCCCAAATATCTGGAACTACAGGTGCGCACCACCATGCCCAGCTAATTTTTTCTATTTTTAGTAGAGATGGGGTCTAGCTCTTGCTTAGGCTGGTCTCAAACTTCTGAGCTCAAGTGATCCTCCTGCCTCGGCCCCCCAGAGTGCTAGGATTACAGGCATGAGCCAATGTGCCCAGCCTTGATTTGATTTTCAACTTGGTTGTTAGTAGTGTATAGAAATGCCACTGATTTGTGTACATTGATTTTGTAACCTGAGACTTTACTGAATTCATTTATCAATTCTAGTAGTTTTTTGGAGGAGTCTTTAGGTATAAGATCACATCACCAAAAAACAGAGATAGCTTGACTTCCTCTTTTCCAATTTGGATGCCCTTCATTTTTCTCTTGCCTGATTGCTCTAGCTAGGACTTCCAATATTGTGTTGAATAGAAGTGGTGAAAGTCGGCATCCTTGTGATGACATATATTTTATATTCTCTTTAGTATATAGCTAAGAGTGGAATTGCTGGGTCATATGGCAACTCTATATTTAACTTTTTGAGAAAATGCCCATTTTCCAAAGCAGCTGTACCATTTTATATTCCCACTAGCTATGTACAAGGAATCCAATTTCTCCACACAACTTTGGCAACACTTGTTATTTCCTGTCTTCTTGGATATAGCCATCACAGTGGGTGTGACATGGTATCTCATTGTGGTTTTGATTTGCATTTCTCTTATGGGTAATGATGTTGAACATCTTTTCATGTATTTATTGGTCATTTTTGTATCTTCTTTTGAGAAATATCTATTCAGATCCTTTTTCCTTTTCTATATTGGATTATTTGTCTTTTTATTATTTTTATCATTGAGTTGTAAGAGTCTTTTATATATTCAGGGTACTAGACCCTTACAAAATATATGATTTGCAAATATTTTCTGTTGTTGTCTTTTTACTTTCTTGATGGTATCCACTGAAAAACAAAAGTGTTTAATTTTGATGAAGTTCAATTTATCTATTTTTTTGTCACTTGGACTTTTGGGGTTATATATAAGAAACCAAGGTCAGGAATATTACACCTATATTTTCTGTTAAGGGTTTTATAGATTTAGCTTTTCTGCTTAGGTATTTGATCCATTTTGAGTTACTTTTTTGTATATTTAAGGGTCTAACTTTTTTTTAACATATGTAAGTAACTTTTATTGTGCATTGAAAAATAAGTCAAGGAAGAGGAATATAAGCTATTGAAATGAAGGCAGACATGAAATTTTAGAATACTCAGAAAATCCTTTCTGAACAGGTGAGCTTTGAGTAAAGACCTGAAGGAAGTAAGGATACAGGGTATCTGAGGGTATCTGAGGGTATCTGAGGCCAGAGAAATCTACAAGTGTGAGTGAAATTTTTTTTCAATTTCAGAATATTATGGGGGTACAACACTTTGGTTATATATATTGCCTATGCACTGTAAGGGTCTAACTTGATTCTTTTTCACGTGTATACCAGTTGATTCAGCAGTATTTGTTGAAAAGATTACTATTTCTCATTGAATATTTCCCTTGTCAAAAGTCAGTTGATTAAAAGTGATTGGTTTATTTATGGTTTATCTCTTGTGACAATACTACACAGTCTTGATTACTGTAGTTTTGTACTAAATTTTGAACTCAGGAAGTTGACAAAATCCAACACTCTCTAGCCACTTCTATTCAACATTATTACTGGTGGTTCTAGCTTGTGCTATCCAGCACACACACATACACACACACACACACACATACACACACACACACACACGAAATGCATCCAGATAGCAAAGGATGAAGTAAAACTGTCTTTTTGTGTAGAAGGCATGATTGTCTATGTTTAAAATCCAATAGTATCTACAAAGAAGCTATTAGAATTCATAAGTGAGTTTAGCAAAGTTGCAAGATTCAAGATCAATATGTGAAAATCAAATGTATTTCTATATACTGGCAATGAACAATTGGTAGTACATAGAAACACATTAAAATTTTTTAAAATACCATTTACAATAGTATCACAAATATGAAATACTTAGGAATAAATCTGACAAAAAAAGAGAAACCTTTAAACTGAAAACAGAAAACATTGCTGAGAGAAGTTAGAAAAGACCTAAATAAATAAATAAACACCTTTTTCATGGATTGAAGGACTAAATTTTGTAAGGATGCCAATTCTTCCCAAATTGATCTATAGAATCAATACATTTCTAGTCAAAGCCCCAGTAGTCTTTTTTTTTTTTTGGTATAAATTGACAAACTGATTCTTAAATTCATATAGAAATGCAAACAACTTTGAAAGACAAGAGCAAAGTTGGAAAGCTAACATTACCTGATTTCAAAAATTATTGTAAAACTACAGTAAGCAAAATGATGTGGTATTGACCTAACAGTAGACAAATAGATCAATGGAATAGAATAGAGTCCAGAAATAAACCTATACATATATGGGCAACTGCCCTCTTAAAAAGGTATGGGATGGACAGAAAGAGCACAAAGGTGGAGAGAGGATAGTTGGGTTTTTTTTTTAACAAATGGTAGTGAAACAATTAGATGTCTATATGCAAAAACAAAAATAAAACCTTCAATCCATACCTTGCACCATTACAAAATTTAACTCAAAAGGGATCATAGACCTAAATACAACAGCTAAAACCATAAAACATCTAGAAGAAAAAATAGGAGATAAAAAAGGAGTACATACTATATGGTTCCATTGATACAAAACTGCATAAGATGCAAACTAATCTATAATGACAGAAAGTAGATCAGTGTTTGCCTAGGGACAAAGCTGAGGGGGGGAGGCTTGGGTTAGGAGGCAAAGATTTCTCAGATATCATACCCAAAGTATAGTCCGTAAAATAAAAATCGGTAAATTGGACTTCATCAAAATTAAAATCCTCTGCTTTTCAAAAGACACTGCTAAGAGAATAAGGCAAGCAACAAACTGGTAGAAAATATTTTCAAAGTGTATATCTGATAAAGGACTTACATTCAAAATGTAAAAAGAATCTCAAAACTCAATAATGAGGAAACCATCAACCCAATTTTAGAAATAGTCAAAATATTTGAACAAACACTTCACAAAAGATATTTCAATAGCAAATAAATGTGAAAAGATGCTCAACATCATTAGTCATTAGAGAAATACAAATTAAAACCACAATGAGATACCACCACACATGTACTAGAAAGGCTAAAATTAAAAAGGAATGGCCTTAACAAGTGTTGCCAAAGATGTAGAACGATTGGAACTCTCAAACATTGCTGGTGGGAATGCAAAATGATACAACCCCTTTAGAAAACATTTTGGCAGTTTCTTAAAAAGTTAAACATACACGTAACATATGACTCAGCCATTATACTTCTAGGAATTTTCTCAAAAGAAATGAAAGCCTATATATACAGAAAGACTTACTCACAAATGTTCATAAAAGTTTTTTGTTCTTCGTTGGGGGAGAATAACCCAAAACCCAAATATCCATCAATGGCTAAATGAATAAACTATGGTATATCCATACAATGGAATAATACTCAGCAATAAAAATGCAGCTACTTAGATAAATCTCAAAATAATTTTGCTGAGTGAAATAAGCCAGAAAAAAAAAGAGTACATACTATATGGTTTCATTTATACAAAATGCAGACTAATCTATAGTGACAGAAAGCAGATCAGTGTTTGCCTAGGGACAAAGCTGGGATAGGAGGGAGGAGCTACACAGGGGCAAGAGGAAACTTTTTTGGGGTGATTGATATGTTCATTTTCTTGATCGAGGTGATGGTTGCACAAGATTGTATACATATATCAAATTGTACCCTTTAATACATGTAGTTTATAGTATGTCAATTATATCTCAATAAAGAGTTCAGAGAGGCTGGGCACAGTGGCTCATGCCTGTAATCCCAGCACTCTGGGAGGCCAAGGTGAGAGGATCGCTTGAGACCAGGAGTTCAGGACCAGCCTGGGCAACATAGTGAGACCTAGTCTCCACAAAAAATAAAAAAAATTAGGCAGCTGTGGAGGTATGTCCTGTGATCCCAGCTACTTGGGAGGCTTAGGTGGGAGGATCACTTGAGCACATAGCACATGCAGTTAGCTATGATGGTGCCACTGCACTCCAGCCTGGGCAACAGAACCAGACCCTGTCTCCAAAAAAAAAAAAGAAAGAAAGAAAAGAAAAAAAAAGTTCAGAGAATTACACATAACCTCAAGAAATAGTAGTTAACATTTATGTGCAAGACACTGTACTAAGCATTTTACATACATTGATTAATTTCACTATCAAAGCAAGCTATGATGGTGGTATTATTCTTAACTCCATTTTATTTATGAGGAAAGTAAGGCACAGTAAAGATAAGTTACTTGGGAAAGGTCACAAAAGCTTGTAAAATGTAGAGTAAACCAGTAAACCATAACACATACTTCCTCTCACAATAATAGCTGAAATGTATTAAGTATTTTATGTATCAGACCCTGAGTTAATCATTTGACATGCACCGTCTCATTTAGTCCTAATCAATGCTATCAAGTAAGTACTATTTTAAAGACAAAGAAACAGGCACAATGGAATTGAGCAACATGCCCAAAATTACACGGTTTGAGTAGTGGAGTAGAGATTTGAACCATGCACACAACCTGTGTGTCCCATGCATCCATCATCCATCAGGTGTGTCCCTGTGGGAAATAGGTTGAGAACTACTTCTCTGTTCAGAAGTTGAGACTGTAGTGCATGTAGATAGATCTGATACCCACCCAATCGGACAGATTGCTACTTACCTGATGCTGAGCATATTTATTGCCTGGGTCCCTCATTGCCTTGACCCACCTGCCAGACTGGCTACTTAGGCACCAACTACAGCCTGCATTACAATGGAGTCTGCTAAGTCTTTCAACCTGAATGACCACCTCCTTGCTCTGTCACCACTCCAAGTCAGACTATACATATGAATTCGTTCCCCTCCAGCCCCACCCAGGTTCTTGACTTAAGTACTTGGGTCTCTACCAGTCCTAGTTAGTTTCTTCTCACAGACTTTGTGTTGCTGATAACCATAAAGCCTCCTGGCAAGCTGTGTATTGTTCACAGATTTTAAATAAACCAAAACATAAACATTAAAAAAAAAAAGAAATTCCATGCTTAGCTGAGGTCTATGAATATGGAATAAGGCAGTTTCATAGACCATACTCCCTGCTGAAATATCAAGGGTCTGGATTACACTAAATGTCTTTTTTCTTTCAAGCACCCACTCAGATAATTTTGGAATATCAACATCTATCTATCTATCTATCTATCTATCTATCTCCCTTTCCCTTGACCCCATTCCCACCCTTGGAGCTGCTGACTCTTCTTTCTGGTAGTGTCAGGAGTGTCAGAGCTTCCCTAAACCATCAGAAGCAACTGATTCATCTCTTCTTTTGCTCATCTGCCACTGTTGGGCTTTCTCCTACTCTTGACAGCTCCTGCTGGTTTGGATTTGATCTATCTCTTATACCATCTACCCCTGACTCCGTTCTCACCTTTCCCTCAACATTTAGTATCCCTTTCTGCTCCATTTATTGCTGCATTTTAAATGTGCAGTTTAGCCCTTTTAAAACATCTGCATGGAAGAATTGTTCTTGGGAAGGCAGTCAGTGATACTATTTGGTAAACTATACCTTCAGTATTCCCCTCCTTAATTCAATTCCATCTCCATCACTAGTACCTTGTTTTTCTCTCTCCTCTGTCCTATAACCCTCGTACTCATAACTCATTTTCTTCTTCCTCAATGGTTCTCAAGCTTTAGTGCGCATCAGAATTACCTGGACAGCTTTTTAAAAAATAGATAACTAGATCTCACCACAGAGTTTCTGATCCAGTGGGTCTGGGTTGGTGCTCAAGAATTTTTATTTCTGTCAAGTTTCCAGGTAATGCTGATGCTGTTGTTCTGGGGACCATAGTTTGAGAACTACTGTTCAAGCTCAATACTGTTCATATTGACTACCTGTTTATCTGTAGGCCATTTCCTGTGAATTGCCTTGATGTGCAAAGCTGCCTGGTGTGGCTAAGAATCCTCACCTCTGAGGGCCACATTGTGAACCCTCTGGATATGCCATAATCACCCAGGGGCAAGTTTCTAAATTAGAACCAAGGATCTTGGGTCATCCTAAAGTCAGAAATTTAATGTGCTGCCTAGAGGTAAGAGCTCAGAATCAAGATGTAGGACTTATGTTCTAAAGATCTTGAAATGTATTTCTAAATTGTAGCTCACTGCCCAAATTAAGCTAGTTCAGCTTTCTAGAAGTAACAGAGAGGAAGAATAAATTTAGAGAGTGAAATACAATCTACTCCTGAATAACCAAAATAAATGCAGTCTCATACTCATGTTCTCTCTCTCTTCCTGTCATTATTAAAATGGACATATTTGTATGTGTGCATATTAACATGATAAATTAAGGATCATCTTTGTGTGTAACTATTTGTGTGCCTTGTGTATGCCTTTTAATATATAAGCATTTATCTAGGCAATCCATAACTCACTATAATTTGTATGAGGGCAGACTTCTAGCACACAAATTAAATTATGGCAGTCAGTCTACTTTCTGATACATTCCAAGTACTGCTGTCCCTGGCTCCTAGCTTCACTTTGGCAACTCAGACCTAGCCCCCACCTCATATATCCCCTCTACCCTGTGTCTGGTCAGAGGCCAACACACCAGCGGGGACTTTCACGGAAACAGAGGTGAGGGGTTAGAACTACTACATGTGGCAGAAAGGGGAGAATAATGAACTAAGCTGAGTAAAGGCAAGAAGGGAGGGAAGAGAGAAGAGGGAGGAGTGAAAGAGAGAAAGAAACTGACAATACACATGTGAATGTCAAGAGTGGGTACACTCTGACTATGAAGAAATGAAACTTTTTTTCTTGGTTGGCTGGTGAACTATCTCTGAAAGCAATTTCGAAAGTGGCGTTCTGAGCAATGTTAGCTTTGTTTTAATGTGGGTGTAGTCTTCTAAGTGTACGTTGTTTCCAAGAAGACATCTGCTCATCAGTTTCCTGATTTCTGTCTTTAATGGTCACCAAAAACCTCATCCTTTCTCACTTTTCTGCTGGCTACGATCTCTTTAAAGTTAATGTGTGGCCTGTGTGTTATTGCACTCTCCTGGATCCCATCCTACCTGTCTGAATTTTTTCCTCAGCATCCAGCCACCCAATATAAAAAATGTTTCTCCTTCTAGATTGGCAGTCTATCTTGTAGTATCATGGTATCACCACCCTTCCTGTCACTCAGAACTGAAATCTCAGAATCTACCATGAGTAATAAACTCTGTTAGGCTTTGTCCTTGGATGATTTCTTCCTTCTGTCCACACTTCTTTCTTTGGTGCCCATAACTCCTCTATACTCTCTTCTTTGATGATCTCACCTACTTCTGCATCTTCAACTAACATTATTATGTAAATGACTTTCAATCTTCATCTCTGTCTCCAAACATTCTCAGAAACATCACATCTAATTTATTTTAAAAATTAAATATTAATTTATTATAAAAAGAATAACTGCCCACTGAAATATTTGAAATGTACAGAACACAAATAAGGCAATCTCATCCTATAGTATGAATCATTTCCTGCCCCCTTCCATCTATGAATTTTTTTTATTTCAAAATATTAAGGGGGTACAAATGTTTTTGGTTACATGGAGATGCCTCTAGGCTATTTACCATTGATTCATTCTCCTTCCTTCCTTAAGACACCTTCTCACTTTGATCCTGACTCCACCTTGCAAACTCTTGGGTCTGCAAGCCAAGTCTAACAGAGACTTTAATCTTTTGTACTGTGTTTATTTTTGTTTTTTTGACTCTTGATTATTCTTAGCAGATTTTTGTCTTGGCTCACCCTTCGAGCTCCTCCCCCTCTGGACTATCTTGGATATCTAACCTATCTATAGCTAGCACCCAAGTTGAACTAACATACTCATTCCCAAATAAGAAAATGAATTTTGAAAGTGGTGTCCTAATTTATCTCCTCATCTCCAGTTTCTCATCTTACAAAACATCCTACATACCAATGCCAGGGCATTTTTTGTAAAACATAGGTCTGATTATGTGTTTCTCCTGTTCATTTTTCTCTGGCGACTCTCTACAGCCTACAGAATAAATTAAGAATTCAGTATGGCATTCAAAATCTTTCTGATTTGGTGCCACTCTGCTTTTCCGTCTTTATCTTCCACTATACAATCACAAAGCCTACTCTCCAGCCCCATTAGACCACTAATCAAACTCAGCCCACATTTTCCTTTCTCTATGCTGTTGGTCATGCTGTTCCCTCTACCTCAAATGCCCTTTCCTCTCATTTCCAACATTTGGGATCCTGCTTATACTTAAAGGCCTAGCTTTTCTGTGACACCTTCCTTGTTCTCTTCCCGCTATATGCTTCTGGTAACACTCTTTTGCAGTTAGTTGTATACTTGTCAATAGCCTTTACTAGATATTAAGCCCTTTGAGCTCATGAATAGTGTATCATTCATTTATCCTTAGCACAATGCCCTGGGAATAGTTGCTACTATATATTTAAATATATAAATATTAATTATTAAATTATTAATTATAAATATTAAACATTAATATTTAATTAAAATTATATGTATCAATTCTAACATGCTAGATAAAATCTAATCTGATTACTTTATAACCCTATGTCATATTGAATCATCAAAAATAGCTTATAAAATACAAAAGCAATCTTCCAACAACAGTTATATACTATCATAGGGCCACATACAGGGTTGTGCCTGTGATGGAAAAGCATTATACCGTGGATTTGGAATTAAGCTCAGCACTGTGTGCCTTTGAATCTGGCCACTATTGAAGCCAAGGTTTGGAGGCATTTTGATGGTGTGAAGCAATAACATGATGAAGGATTAAAGGATGAAAATTTTGATGCAAATCAGGTTTGGGTCATAGAGTTTAGAGGCAGATCTGCCCTTATATCAGGGTGTGAGATAAAGCTGCTAATACTGATGAGATGGCTGCTTAAGTTAGCCTTTCTGTTTTGAAGGCAGCGGAAGGCCAACATTGCAGGGTTATTTGAAAAAATAATAAATAAAATAAAAGCAACAGCAAAATAGATATCCTGGCATCTGTTTCTGAGGAAATAATCCAGTGACCAAAAGTCTTTCCCAAAAATTTTCTTAGAAATTAATGTGCAAATCTCCTCACAAAAGGCCTTTCAAATGAGTTTGATGCCAACATAGATGTACATTTTAGCTTCTAATAATATATTGGAATCGAAGACTTAAAAATAAGTAAGCTAAGACCTATGTATTCCCTGACACTAAAAAACAATATAATATAATTGTTTTTTTTGGTTGCCCTGTTTAATCAACTTATATAACTCCCAAGAGCTGTTCTGGTACACAACGTACACCTGGCTAAATAGGGTGTTTCTGGTCATTTCTATAAAATGTCAGACCTCAGGCCCTGAGTCAGAAAGAAATTCTCCTATTATGTAATTGTACAGGAAAATAAAACCCAAAATCTCTGGTCTTTGCCAGGACAGGAGGGGCAAGATTAGGTGTTCATGTGAGAGTATCAACTCCTTGGAATTGTAGGTAGGTATATTTTTGTTACTGTGTGCAGGGCAAGGGGTGGTGTTAAACAACTGACTTGTATCTGTGTTTAAGAAACAAATAGGTAATAATGAGCAAACAAAAATGGATGTGGGCTGGATGAAACTTGAAAACAGTATTCTCAGTGAAAGAAGCCAGTTCCAAAAGAACACACATTGTATGATTCCATTTATATGAGATGTCCAGAATAGGCAAATCTACAGATATAGATTACTGGTTACCTTGGGCTGGGGGGTCGTGGTGGCTTGGGAGGGCCAGGTTAGGGGCAATGGCTAAGGGGTGAATGCTTTCTTTTTGGGGTGATAAAAATATTCCAAAATTGATTGTGGTGATGGTTGTACAACTCTTTGAATGTACTAAAAACCATTGAACTGTACACTTTAAAAGGGTGGATTGTATGATATGTGAATTATATCTCAATAAAGCTGTTAAATTGATGTGGGAGAATATATAAAACATAAATAAACCTGCTTTTAGGCTTGTCTAACTATTGATGCTCAGATATGAAAACGTGTTTTTATTGTTTACAGATGTCAAACATGTGTTTCTTCATTTTCATGTAATTAATAATATTTTGAAAAGGTCAGAAAATAAAGACAAGCCACAAATTAAAAAGAGACAATAGATTTTAATTGCATAATTTTAGTCCTGCTTTTGAACTATATTCATCTTCAAGTGACTGTTTATACTAATTTTAAAAAAGTCTAAACTTCATAACATAAATAGCATCCCAATGAATATCATTGTGTGTTTCTCCGATCCACATAATTTACCAAGCAAATTGAAAGTTTTTCTCTGATTGTCCATTACTATACCTATGTCTTTGTAACTTATAGATTGGACAATTCCCATTCATTATCTATTAAGCCACTCTTGAAAATCACTTTGGGGCTTTGGTTAATGCAGAACAGAAAAATCTGTTCTTTGTTAGAAGCATATTTCCAGATAAAATTCAAAGGGTTGGTTTTTAGCATACTATATAAAACTATAGGGGGAATGAGTCTGAGGATTCTCAAAGTCTCTATCAGGTTTGACACTTTCCCCCAAAGGAGAAATTGGCACTGTTGCCTCTTGGACAAATTTTTGTGGAGCTGTGCTCTAACTGCCTAGGTCCCTGCCACCAAACCCTGTAATCATCACACCTGTGCCCATTAACCTTTACATCCAGGTAAATGGCCATTACTGGTTATTATTGTTTCCAGGTTGTTGTCCTCTTTTCTCCACTGGGAGCAATTCTGCTCCTACTCAGAGAGGATATAAGGAGCAGTATTTCAGTCATTTGGTGGCTTGGCGTCAAGCAGACCTATTCCTGTTGTCCCTGCTGGTCCTACTCCTCTGCTTTCACA
Source organism: Daubentonia madagascariensis (assembly GCA_023783475.1). Taxonomy (NCBI): domain Eukaryota; kingdom Metazoa; phylum Chordata; class Mammalia; order Primates; family Daubentoniidae; genus Daubentonia; species Daubentonia madagascariensis. The sequence continues at coordinate 2,857,861 of JAKFHU010000341.1, read as the reverse complement.
GATCAGTTGAAGTAACTGAGTATCTTGGGTACCAGTTTCATTTGTCTGTGTCTGCCTCTCTTTCATGGACTTCATCTGATATGCTGGTTCCTTTAGGACTGCTACTCTGCCTTGTTTGGCACTGTCTTGCCAGACCTCTTAAGGGGTTGGTAATTTGTTTCTTAATCCTAATCCCCCTGACTGGATTCCTGTTACATACTACTTGAACCAACCTATGCCTATTGCCTGCCACCAGAGTTTCTGAATTTTATTTTGTCTGTCTGCCAGGACATCCACTGCTGGACTTACAGACTCCGCTTGCCTGCTTACTGCCTACTGTTACACTCCTCTCATGCTTTAGCAGCCTGTCCAGACTTTTCCTGTTGGTGACTAGGGAAACCTTCTTAGCTTTCCTGTCCTGCCCTAATTAGTTTCTTGAGTTTCTGGGTACCAGGCTCCTTGATCTGGCTGCGGCTGCCAATAACAAGCACCTGTTGAGATACTATCATCATCTCCCAGTTTACCACTAGGCTTTTATTTCTTTGGGCCAAAATTTTGCTAATTCTTGTTTATTCTTTCTTTTCCTTTGTTTCCTGTATGTAATCTGTGGGGAGGAACAGTTTGTTCCTTTTAAACATCTCTTGGATTCATTCCTTTCTTTTCATTTCCTCTGGGGCCACTCCAGTTCCAATCCTCACGACTCTATCTGGCAGGACTTTATCTAGTTCAAGCTAGAGTTCAGCAGTGGTGCCTCAAAGGGTCGCCTCAGAGGATTAGAGAGAAGCCAAGAGGACATGAGCAGGTCTCCACTCTCACACTAACTTCAAACAAGTCAGTTACATTTGTATCTGTTGTATATATTGGGGTTCTGTGAAGAGTTTTATTTAGGAAAAAAACCCCTGTACTAAAGGAAAAATAAGTTTGAAAGTCAGTGGTCAAAATTATTCCACATAACACTGCCAAACTAGCTCCTTAAAACACTTCTTGTTTTATAACTTCCCTGCTAAAGATCCTTATCAGTTACTACCACTGTGTCTGACATTCAAATCTGTTTACATACTGGGAACACGCTATGGGGATAACCATGTTTCCTACAGTTATTCAACATCTGTGTTCTCACCATTCTAGTTAAGCCCCACTGGCCCCTCAACATTATTGGTCAGTATTGTTTCCAGGCCATTCCATGTCTTTTCCTTACTTCCTTTCTTTGCTTTACCTATTCAAGTCTGATTTCTGCTTCGTAGCTCAGCAGCTAAAGTCTAACCTCCTCCTTGAAAACTTCTTCATCTATTCTAGGCCCAAGGGATCTCACTCCTTCACCATATTATACTGAATTTAGTGTCAGTAATATACAAGTTGTACAGCTAATTTTCTCTTACTGTTTCACAGGTTTGTTTTCTCAAGTAAATTTTAGGCCTATTGATGGCAGGGATTTTATTAATATATTTTATAGTTTGTTCCATTATAAGTGTTTGTGTACCACAAATAGCACATTAGCAATTGGTAAATAGGAGAATGATGTCAAAATAATGTGGAAGTCCAGTTGATACATGTGTGAATTTTCTTAGCACTTTATTTTGAAGTGATCAGGAACAAGCTTCTTCACAATTAAGAAGGCTTAGCAGTATATGAAGACTTTAAGTGAAAAAACTTGCACAAGGCACTGCCTTTAGTGTAAGTAGTGACTAGTTTAGTGGCTACAACCTCTAAGTTTTCAACAACATTAAACTATCTGGTGAAGCTGAGTACTGATAATGAAGACCTTTCACCATGTGTTTTTAAAAAGTTGACTACTCCTCAATTGGATTTTTAATTCTGATGAAAATGGTATCTATTAAAAGTGAATGCCCTTGAGGAACCACATCAGAAAGGAGAAAGCATGAAGGCTACTAAGCACTGATGACCGTCTTGCTGGGTACAAATGCCAGTAGAAATTTAACCATGCGTTTTTATTTGGAAAGTTATTGTTTTCACTAGTGCTCTGATTACAAAGTTGCATTGGGTTTAAGTGGTCTTCCCTAACTATATTTTTCCCATAAGCCCTGTTATCTTAGGTGTGTAATTTTGCAAAACAGGAGATTCTTCAGGAAAGATAATATGACATTATAGCAGAATGTCTGGCACTGTTTTTTTTTTTTATCTGCACGACATCTACTTTGGTGTCAGCCACATTGTATATGCTTAGTAAATACCTGTTTACTGTTAGGCATCCTTTAATTCATAAATATTTTGCTGTGACCTTGGAGGTGGTTATTTCTCATTTTTTTCAAATCCATGTTTCCTTTCATTTCTCCATGAATGACCCAGATGTGTAGATGAGGACACACCACAGAAGGGAGACACAGAAAGCCAGAGGGATACTATAAGGATGATCAGAAACCCTCTGGGGTAATGGATGGCTCTAAGGTCAGTTTGAAGAAAGATAGAGGCTGACTTTTAAATGCTGATTGAGTGCTACCCTCATGACAAGCCAAAGGGAGAGACCCAAGGTCAGCAGGTCCAGTGTACATTTTTGATACCCCAACTGATGGTGTGGCCTCCTTTTTTCTTCAGCATCAGAGAAAGGATGTCTCTCCATCCACCAGCCTACTTGTGTGTCCCAGGAAGGTAAACATAAAGGAATTCAGGTGCAGTGAGGATCAGCCCTAGGACTGCAATTGGTGAGGTACTTGGTTCATAATCAGTGCACAAAGCATCCTTGCCAGAGAGGAGTGGCTCCTTTCTTGTGTTAGCTTCCAAGAGAAGCCAATGATTCTGATGCCTGAAGGAAGGGTTTCTGTTTGTTTGTTTGTTTTGAATTACTGTTTACATTAACTGAAGCAAATGCTGAAAAACAAACATCAAGAATGAAGACAGGGGCTGAGATAACTACAATAAAGTCAAATGTAAGCCATTATCAGGGACAGACTTCTTTACTTTTTGCAGAAAAGATTATGGATATTTTACATGTACTTCTAATTGGATATCAAATGTAGCTTAGCCTGGCCTGAAGATGGTGAAACCCAACCTTACATTCAAAATAATATCAATCCATTTTCATGTCTATTTATACACACCAAACAGAAGTCATTCATATTACAATGTCCTCCCTCCACCTCCCCCACCCTATAAAACAACACCAATGAATCTTATAAATAGGGGTCTTCATGATCTGGAACCTCCTTATCTGTTCTGCTTCCCCCCCCATTTCAATTTTTACAGGGACTCTGCATATGCTATCATTTCCTTTGCCTGAATGCTCTTCACTCTCCTTTTTTGCCTTGTAATTGCCTAGTACATTTTCATTTAATATCCTTCCCAACAGCCTGAAAGCTCCATAAGAGCAAACCATGTCTGTCTTGTTCACCATAGTATCCATGATGCCTAGCACGGTACCTAACACTTAGTAGGCTGTCAACAAATACTTACTGACTTTAATCAGATCTTTAAAACTCAGCTAAAACAATCACCTTCTTTGGGAAGGTGTTCCTAAACCTCTGACACTCTCTCTCTCATGTGGTCCATGGGATTCCTGTTCATATGTGTTGTACTGTGGTGCAGTTCTTTAATAGTCTGTCTTTCCCAATAGACTCTGAGGTTCTAAAGGGCAGAAACTGTGTCATCTTCATTCTTATAACTCACAGCACTCTGTATATCACCTGGTATACTCTAAGGAGCTCAAGAAATGTCTCCTGAGCAGATTATCGAGCAATGTTTGAGCTTGGAGGGCCCTCAGCTATGGTCCACACCTATGTCTCTCAAACAGGAATTACATGAAAGCATTGGATAAACAGGTCACATCTTTCTGCAGCATCCATTTTTACTCAATATTTCAGGAGGAAGACATTTAGATAAATTAAATCATGTATGTGTGTGTGTAGTGAGTTGAATTCAAAATATACATGAAATTTTAAGTCAAACAGGAACCTCAATAAAGCAAATTTACCTTGGGGCTCCTTGTCCACCCTGTCTGGGGGCACATATTTCCTTTTCTCTGCTGTTCTTGGGTAGTTTACCACCTTAGTAGTAGAGAAGTCACACCTGCATGATTATAAAGAAAGTTAATGACAATGACAAAGCTGGGATGAAAGCTGTTTTCAGATATCTAATATTTTTTTTCACTCTACCGCCCAAGTTAGTTGCCTCCTCACACGTACAGCATGGTCAAATTCATCCTAATAACTCTAAATAAATATGTTCAGATACAAATTTAATTCAGCATAGCTAAATTTAGGTTGAAGAGGAGAAGGGCAAAAGGAGTCATAGCCTGAAGATATCTTCACTAACAGGCATCTGGGCATGTTTATAGACTTGTTATCTAAATTTACATTACAGGTAGCTTCTCTAGCATATGTGCTCCTATTCCACTATGGTGGTTCATCCAAATCCTGCCCAACCCCTCTAATGTTCTCAGTGTGTACTTTTATTTTTAAAGGGCATCGTTTAAAGAGGATGGAAGAAATACAGCGTGGGCCTCTTCCTGAGGACAAAATGCTAGGTATGACTCAAGGACAAAAGACTATAGTCCCAACAGTGCCCTGCTGCTGCTGCTGCACAAAAACACCTAGCATTTGTCTAGGGACTTATATTTTAAACAAAGCTTTGACACACATAATCTTATTCACGCCTTACAACAACTCTAAACCTAAACTAGTTCGGGGAAACTGAAAATAGCACTCAACTCAATTGTTAGTTCTATATAAGTGCTTTAGTTAAAGAGCCTAACAACTCCCCAGGGATTAAGCGGCAGGAGCCTGCTGCTTCAACTGCCAGGCCTGGGAATAAAGGAACCACTGTATTTCTTTGGTCACAACGCAATCATGGCAACAGAAAGCACCTACTCTTTCCACTTTGACCTGCACGGGGCCTGTCTTGGCAATTAATCAGCACTCCCGGTGGTTTTCCTATAGGATGCCAGTAATTGCCTTGCCAATCAAACCTTCCCACAGATGTAGCAGGACCCCTCCCCCCCAGGCTTCTGGGAAGAAAGGTACTCTGGCCTACAGGAGTGAAGGCTGATACTCAGGTCGATCCGTCAGTGAAACTCACATACGTATCCTCCCGGGCCTCAGTTTCCTCATCTCTAAAATGGGCTACCCCTCCTGTCTCTAGCCTAGTTCCCTCCCATTTCACACCAGGCCACTAGGAAGTGAAATCAGTGCTTAACCGCAGTTGAAAGTCCTCTGTTAGGCGCCAGTCGCTGCGCCGGGCATGCTCAGTAGCTGGGACCGGCTCGGCTCCCAGAGTAGGAAGCAGCTTTCCGCGCCCCGGCGGCCGACTGCGGGCACTTTGATGAATCACGTGTGTTGAGGCCCTCTTAAAGAGATAGGCACCTAATTTCCCTCCACCCTAAACACCGCCCTGAGGGCGGCGGCGGCGGCGACCGTGGTAATTGCAACCGCTCAGGGGCAGGGCTTGCCCCAGTGCCGTGTAGTGGCAACAGCGTGGTTGCGTCGGGGGTGCTTGGGAGCCGGGAGTCCCGGGGGCCTGAAATCGGCAGCTCCCCGGGCAGACACACTCTTCCTCTGGAAGAGGTGCTGCCGAAATCAGCGCGGGGCAGCGTGAGCGCCCGAGGGGCTTCCTCAGTTGAGGTGAGGTGGGGTTACAGGGCACAGGTGACAGGGCCGGAGAAAGATGGAGCAGCCCGGGGCGGCGGCGTCCGGAGCGGGAGGCGGCAGCGAGGAACCCGGTGGGGGCCGGAGCAACAAGCGGAGCGCTGGGAACCGGGCCGCCAACGAAGAGGAAACGAAAAACAAACCCAAATTGGTGAGTGCTCCCGCAACCCCCGCCGGCCTTGGGGACAGGGAAAGCCCCGGGATCCTCCTGCCGTTGAACACGGGGGCACCCGGGGCCCCCTTCCAAGGGTGACCGCGACCTCGCTGTGCAACTCGGGGAGCCGCTAAAGGAGCGGCCACGCCGAGGCGCGGAGACGGCGTGGGGGCGGAAGAGCACCCGCTTCTCCACTTAACCCCTTTCTCACTCTTGTCAGCCCGGGAGGCAGTGCGGGAAGGAGAAAGGCCCCACCCCAACTTGGGGAGACCCCGAGTAGTGGGTAGCGCTGTTGTTTGTCGAACTTGTGGGCACGAACCTCCTTTGCGTGATTCCATTGCCCTCCCACCTCTTGTTAGTTGCTGTTTTGCCTCTTAACACTTAGGGTCCGGGCAGGGGAACCTTTCTCCTTTTCAGTCCAAATACTTAGGAACCCACCCACAGCCTTGTAAGTCAAGAAAAACACAACGTAGGCCCCCAATCTTTCTACTTTACCAGAAATCTAGGGAAGAGGCGCCTACGTGCGTTCCCCGCCTCTCTCTCCATGTGCTCTCCCAAGAAACGTTTCTTTGGAAGGGTGGTGGAAGCGTGGGAGTTGGAGGCTGGGTGAGGTACCACCAACTGTCGTGTGTGTGTGTGTGTGTGTGTGTGTGTGTGTGTGTGTGTGTAATAGGCATAGTCATACAGTACTTCCACTTAGTTGATTAAGAACGCTCAAAAGCAGCAGGCAGACTATCCAAGTCCCACAGTCCTGGTACTGTAAACCAGTGGTAGCAGTCCATTTCCTGCCACTGAATGTGCATAGAAATGAAATCTATGGGGCCTGGTATTGCATTGGGAAATACTGGAGTTTCCTCAACTCATCAGTTAAAAGGGTTCCTCTTTTTGTAAACTTTCTAATTTGGGTGGCATAAGGGGAAAGGGTTTTCCTGCACAAATTCAGCAAATAACTCTTTATAGCCGGGGATTCTTAGTCTGGATCTGAAGCACAAGCCACATGTTGCATATATAAGATCTCAGTTTTAACCAGCAACTTGATTATAATGGGGAAGGAGATGTGACATAAATACAGCCTGTTCGTCTGGCATCTGGCCATTTGGTATGGACCTGTTGTACTTCTCTCTTAGCTCCTGTTTGCCTTTCAATTAAGGACTGTTCATATTGGAAAACAGTGGTCAAAGCGTTATCATGTTAGGAAATATGAAGCCTTCCATTATGTGGGAAGGGACCTGGTGGGGTAGATTAAAATGACAAGTTTGAAGTCTCATCAATTCCACCCTAACTTGAGGAAAATTGAGAACTTGCTTACTTGATATGTCCTGTTGCCCCAGTATTTCCCAGTGAAGAAAGTGAGTCACAGGCTCAGGTGCCTGCACCATCTGAAACTTAGAAAAGTTTTATATGTCACCAAAGCTTAATATATTTAAAAATTCTGATGTGATTTTGAAATTTATCAGTTTTCAATAAGAGTGATCATATTTCCTTTTTTTTTTTGGACCCTGTACAAACCTGTGGTTTAATCAGTGGTTAAAAGTTTAAGTAAAAAGTTAACTGATAGTTTCCACAAATCGTTTGGTACATCTAGCAAGAATCTAGTATGCTTTTGAGAAAAAACACTTCTCTCTCTTAGTATTATAATAACACCTTGATTATATTCTTCCCTTTCCTTTGTCCATTTGTCCTGTTTCATCTTTTATGTTTTACTTGCTTTGACAAGGTAACAAGATAGTTAATGAGATGGTATCACTTCCAGTTCCTAGCTAACTTCACTGTTCCGTGTTGAACATAGCTTGATTTAGTAAAACAAGTATTTGAATCCAAGAGTTTCTTAATATCAACATGAATTTTCTTTTGCTCAAACATAACTTTTGGGCTTTACATGATTTTATGTGATGTGTCAGAATTAATAAAAACAAATTTAGGAAGATATTATACCACATTTTAAGGTAAGAAAGTTGACCAAACAGTAAGACTTGATAAACTTTTCAGGAAAGAGTCCATCAGGGATTCTTAAAATTTTGCTTGTAAGGTAAACTTTACTTAGATTAAATTTTATTATTTTGAGTATTAGTAATCACTATAATAGTCCTTAATTTTGTGTGTGTATGTGTGTTTGTAAAGGAGTTGTGGTGTGGGATTATAAAAGAGATATATAGTCATAGAAATTGTTTGTATAGGTGATTGTGGGGGATAGGAGTTCTTAAAGCTCTGAAATTGTGTGAAAATATTTGAGTATATGTAGGTACATCCATTTTTCTGGGCCCCATAGCTTTCATCAGTTTCTCAAAGGCATTCGTCACCTATAGAAGAATAAGAACTATTGCATTACTAAAGATAGTAAAGAAAATGACAGTTGATTCCACTGTAAGTTACTGGGGAGGGGAAATGGCACTGACCACATGGGTGACTGATATTGAAGATAATTCTTCTGGGGGTAAAAAGTTAACTACATAATGTCTACATAGTATTAGCTAAGATTAAAGTTTCCACTATATAGAAAAATGAACTTAATTAGTATAGTGGATTCATAAAGTTTAAGGTTTGTGTTTCAGTCATTTTCATGTAGTTCCTCATGGTTGTGGAAAAATGGAGATGGAAAGCATATTTTCTATAAAGAGGAACTACTTTCATTTATATTCTAAACTTTTTGATGGGTAGAATTTTTTCAGAGTGGCATTTCAGGACTGTAATGACTTCTGTTTAAGATTAATTAAATAAAAATTTAATGAAATTCACTTCAATTTTCTTTATATATGCATCCTTATAATGACACTTTTATTTTCATTCTTGTTAAAGAAGGCATTCCTGTCTTGGACTCATCACATTTTGATGCATTAGTAGTAGCGTTTTGGATTTTGTGCAACTATCTGGTTAGACCAAGATTGTAGCATGTCATCAAACAGCATGAATCTTAGATTAATTAGTAATTTGATATCAACCATGGAATGTATTTTGTTAAGTTGAGTAGGAAAGAAAGCTCTGGAAGTGTTATGAAGGAGATACATCTTGAATCCCACGTATTTAAGGCGGTAACTTCACCATTAAGAGAGACCAAGGTTAAGGTAGAACTAATGCCTCTTTTTCTCTCTTTCTGACACACATGCAATGATGTAGAGTGACTTGACGGTATTTGATGTTTTTGCACTTTGTGTTTCTGTGTAATTTCTGAAGCCTTTGGTTTTTTAGACAGTGGAGTCAAATTAGTAACTTGAAATAACAAGTTAATTTTCTGATTATTATATAACATCCTGAGTATTTGGTTATTTGTTTACAATTGGATAAATCATGTTTTGACTTTAAATGATAATGTATGAGCACAATGATTTCATTTATGCAACACACATTTACTGCATACCTGTTACGTGCTGGGCTTTATTCTAAGGGTTGGTGATGTAAAGATGCTCATAGTCTAGTAAGACAAACAGGGTAATTAATTAATGATTAAAGCACACTGTGATAAATTATGATAGGACTATGCTTAGGTGGGTGCTATAAAAAAGTCATGGAGAGGCATCTAAATAGAACTGGATGCTTGAGCATGATAAGGAAGGCTTATCATAGTAGGTGTCCTGAAGAATAGGGCATTAATTGAAGAAGGGGAAGGAAAGGCATTCTAGGTTGTAAGAACAACATATACAAAGGTAGATAGATGCCCAATAAAGAAAGTTCAGTTAAATGTGTATGGCTGAAACAAAGGGTACACATAGTGGACCTGTATGTTTCAACTTCTTTATGAAAATAGAGGAAAACCATTGAAGAGATAAAAGCAGGAGAGACCTGATCAGATCAGTGTTTCAGAAAGAAACTTAGTGCTTTACAGAATTTCTTGGAGAGGGGTGCCAGAATGGAGGCAGGAAGACCAGTAAGGAGGAGCAGAGTGGCAAAAAAGAGTTTGATGTTTAGAGTTAGACCTGGATTCCAGTTGCAACTTACCTGCTCATCCATTTACCAGCTCATCCATTTACTAGGCATACTTCTCCGCTCCCATTTCCTTCTGCCACCTCCATTGCCTCTCCTTCCTGCCACCCACCCTGAACATGCTCACCAAATTTGAAATGTCCATCCTGTTTCTTCTCTTTTATAAATCTCATGTCCTTTCACAGCCCTGCTCGTGTCTCAATATTCTCTTTTTTCCATTAAACCTTCACTGATTCCTTCAGTTTACTGAGGGCTCTTCCTTCTGAACTCATAACTCTCCTGAGTCTAAATGTTACATGCTGATCTTATCTCTGCAAAGATTTTAAAGTGCCTGTAGGCAAGGGTCCCATTTTATGCCTGTTCTTGAAAATCCGGCAGGCCAGTGCTTAGGTGCAAAACTACTCAGTAAATAATTACTAGCTGGCGATTTTTTTCTATATAGGCCAGACATTTTGAGAGTATAAATTGTTGAAAAGAGGCTTTTTAAAAAAAATATTTTACTTTTATGTGCCTTTTTTTTTCTTAGTATATATGCTTCATCAAATTAACCTATCTGTACATTCCTCTGTATCTTTTCTCTAATTTTGAAGTTCAGGAAACTTCTTCAGGGCCATGAGAACTTCCCTACCTCCCTTGTTTGAATTCTTGTGACGTTTCTTGAGAAACAGTACCAAAACTGATGAGCCAAGTAACATTTTACTGTTATTAGTAGGAGACTTCAGATTTTTGGCAAAAGAGTATGGACTGGAGAGCCAAAGGACCTGGATTCCAGGGTCCATTCTATCTTTTATTTGCCTGTGATCTCTGATGAGCCATTTAACACCATAAGTTTGAGCTCTGATTAATGTCTGCCAATTGGAGGTAATGTTTGCCTGATTTGCTTTGCAAGGTGGTTTAGATAAAAAACAGTAATGAATGAGAAAACATTAGGAAATTCTGTATGGTTATATAAATATAGAGCATTATTATTAACCCCTTATGTTACTTGAATCAAATGTGATTGTGGTTGGATGGTTTGATGGCCTTCCTGCAATTTGATAGCTCTAACATTATTATTGTATAAAGTACCATAATATGGTTATATGTTGATTGATTCCTTATTCTCTCCCCAGTTCCATTTGTTCATTTGGAGGATTATACAATCTGTCCTTTTCCTAATAATTAATTCTGTTGAATGAATATAAGATGTGAGGTTAGCTTTTTTTTCACTGTAATTTTTTGAAGGACCAGCCTACCCTTTTCTTTCAATTTATCAGTTTGAGGCATTTAAAACTTTTTTAAAAAAACCCTTTTATTAGATATCTGTGACATTCTGCCTTGTGAGGCACTTTACTGCTGTTGTGCAAATAAGGAAACCAAGTCACAAAAATGTTAAGGGGGCTGACTTAGAGATAAGTTTAAAAGCTACCACCTCTATTGTAGAAATCATCTATAGGACTGAGTCATGCTTCAGGGACTCAAAGTGAAAAAGTTATTCAACCTCTCTTTTTTTTTTTTTGTTCCTTTTTGGAACAATTATAATTGTTACCCACCTAGATTTCACTCTATGTACTAAGAGCTCCGGCAGTGGCAACATGTCACTGAAGTGAAATCATATTCTTTCCAAACCAAGTCTCAAAGAACACTGAAAATAACAGGATGCTCTGAAAATAGTACATATATAATATATGCTAATTTACATGAATCAGCACATGTGGTTAAATATTACTGGGTATCACTAGCGTACCACAGGAATTATTATTGAAGACCCAACTTTCCCCTACTCCTGTATTCAGTTTGCCATGCAGAAGAGACCAGTTTCTTCTGCTGGATTTGGGGTGTTTGATACTTTATTTTTCCTCAAGACAGAAGAAACTGAGATGATGGCCAGGTGACTTAAAATATAGTTATAAGCTTTATATCCAAGTGAGAATCTTGTGGAAGACAGCTTAAAATAGATGCATGTAAAGGAAGGGTGAGATGTGTCTTCACATAGCTATTTATTATGATTGTCAGTAATAGAAGAAATTAACTCATTAGTTTAAACCTTGTTTACCTGATCAGGCTGAATCTGTTTCCATCTAAATGATTGATATAAACAGACCCTCAACTGAATTCTAGTACTTGCTTGCTTTTTGTGTCCTGGAGGAAAAAGTATTGGTGCCTTTCTCATGAAAGAATGTACAATACAAATTTCTTACTAATCACCATTTACACAGGCTTTGATTTAATGAAGGTTTTTCTGTATTGCTTTAGAGAGAGTATGCTACATTGCTACCAAATGCAGACCAGCAAATTGGCCACCAGTCTCTCCTTCTGTTAGGGCTCTGGACAGTGTGGCCTATTATGAGTGAGAAACTTCTAGGTGGCTGGCTATTCAGGCAGGCCTGGGTAGAAATCCAAGACTTCATTAGGAAGGAATTATTCCCAAATGGCTACTGACTCAATCACCTGGCAATTCTGGTGCTCACCCAGGTAGAAGAGACTTTGAGTACAATCCTTTTTAAAAAATCTATTTGTTGTTCTGTGATAGATATCCACATATTTTGATAAAGATCTGCTCAAAATTACGAGGAATTTTAATCTATCCTTAATTTGTCTAAAAGTAAATGAAATAAAATCAAGTTTTTACTTTATAATATGGGCCAGTTAATGAGACTTTTTATAAAACTTACAAAAATTTTAAACATACTAAAAAGTAGAGAAGATAGTACAGTGAACTACCACCATTTATCCATTACCCAGATACAATATTTATTTAGATTTTGCAACATTTGCTTCATATATCCTTAATTTTTTCCTTGCTAAAGTACAGGGTGTCCCAAAAGTCATCATACATAGGGAAAATGGGAAATTGTAGCAAAATGTACCTTTATTTACAAAATATTCATTACAAAATTTTACAGAATTTTTCCTTTGTTTGGAGACTTTTGGGACACCCTGTATTTTAGTACAAATCCCAGCTATCATGTCATTTTACTCCCACATACTGTCACATCTTTAAAAATTCCTTGGTATCATCTAACACTCAACCCATAATCAAATATCACCAATTGCCTCAAAATAATTGGATTTTAATCTAATGTGTTCCTAATTACTATACATGTCACTGAATTTTCCTTAAACAAATATAGCTTTAAATTAATGGTAAAATCTTGTTCAAAGTTACTCCACGTAAAGTGCTATCATAAAGCATCAGCCCAAATTAAGTTCACTCCTGTCTTTATTTCTGTAGAAGTATCTGGAAAGGTTGACTATGAAAGGGTGGCTAGACTCCTTGGAACAGCTATTATGTATCATAGAAAGTAGACCAAATTAAGACTTTTGGCTTCACCCACTGGTTGGGTAATCACTCATTCTTCATTTTGCAATTTGTGAAATGGGGTGGGGTTTTTGTATAAGAATTTTCCTCTCAGGGAAATGTTGTAGATAGTTGGGCATAGGAAAATTGCTCTTGAATTCTCTAGATAAAGGGTTCATATGACTCTTTGATACACACACACACACACACACACACACACACACACACACACACGCCCGACTAAGTTTATGTTAACTAGTTCTAGTTTTATTTCAAAACAAATGTCAATTTGATCTTTGTTCTTTTTAGCTACTTTGGTACTCTAGGTTGCTGAATCTGGATAATTGGGTGAGCAAATCTTTACAAAGAACTTTCACCTGTTAGGTTTTCCTTATTGAGATGTTTGTGGGTTTAAAATTGAAAACCAGGCTACACTTAATGAGTTGATTGAGCTGGGGATGGGTGGAGTGGGTAAATATGAGAAATCAACTTGGGCAAACAGCCTAAACTCCACAGATTTACTAAAGAAATTGTGTAACTACTAGTTTCCAGACAGCAATTTAGTGCTGTTATTGTGCTGGGAGGCCATAGACGTATAATTTCTCTAACTTTGTGGACTCAAGTAGATTTAGATTAGTAATCCATCTCCACTCTACAGCTTCTAGACTGACCATTTACTGACCCAATCAGGTGGGTAGTTTTCCTCAAAATGGGTAGATGAGTGCTAATTGTTGGGCCTGACGGCTGGCATTTTCTCCTGTTGTTTTGCTCAGGGGAGGGAAAACTATGGAGATGGTGTTTTATGTGCTTTGAAATCAGTCACTGATAAAATCTTAAATGCTTAATAGTATATTATGCTGGCTGGAGCTGTTCATGAAGGTTCTATATGTAGATAGCAAGACCTTGTATAGGCTGTACATTTACATTGTGAACTCTAATCCCATGTATGTATAACAGAGACCAGGGCCACTATCACTATATATGGTTGAGCCCTGCTCAAGGGTGTGAGACCACGGAAGACCACTTACCAAATCATGTGCCAGTCACAAGACTGTGTCTTCATGGGGCCATGTTTTCAAATTCACACAGGTGCCATATGGGCTCGCTACTGCATTTAAAACCAGGTGGCTTTTATTCTCATACCTGATAGGAAATTCTGTAAGGCCCAGGACATGGTTTAATGTCTCATTTAGAATAGGAATTTCTCATTTGTCATTGATCCTGAGAAAAGGATATAAGGTGTATATCTAGGTGATATATTGTCCTAAACCTTACTACATTTGCGTTTGAATTATTGAAATCCTCAAATGTACATGGCTGTGGCTTTGAGGGCCTAGGCTGTAGGTTCGATATGTTGATTACCTTCTCTAAGTCTCCTCCCTTTCTGTTCTCCTCCTAGTAATTTTCTTGAGATCATTGTTTCACAGAGTTTCACATGGCTATAGATTGTCCAGGTAAGACTGCATATATTTTTTTGAAGTTTCTGTCATAACTAACTTATTTTCACTTACATTGCCCATGATACAAGGCAAGAACATAAAGAAGGTTAAGATGGGTTAAAAAAATTTGGCAGAGGCATTTCCTCTAATAATATGCTCTGCAGTCTAATACTTCATATTACAAAATCAGTGTTTTCCAGAAGAGTCAGTGTGTACATAAAACATTTGTGAATGAAAATAACCTTTTGTTAGGCTCTCCTCACAGCTTGTTTTTCATTGGCATTACATTAGCTTACATTCCTCCCCCCCCTTGGTTGAGTAGCTAATGGTCTTTAAACAAGCTATTAAAGGAAAAAATAAGCTTATGATGCAAAAAAAATTAAAATGAACTGGATTTTATCCATGTTAGTGGTTTGGATTTTCATGTATTTGTTTTAGTAAAGCAGGGTTTACCCCCTTATTCTCTAATCTCTAAACTCTTAGGCTTCTTCATTACAGCCTATACTTGCCTCATCAAACCATTATCACATGGTCTTGTGAATTTCTGTGAGATCCAAATCCTCCATTTTTACATAAGCTGAGTAGGCCTGAGGCCAAATTCTAGATTTTAAGTGGCCATATCTCTGTTTAAAATGGAATTGAGGTTATTAGTTACACTTTAAAGTAGGAATTTTGCAGGGCTCTGGGCCCAATCTTCCACACTCTTCCTACCAGTTCTGTTGTAACTAATTGTGGATCAAGATATGTTGTTACAAATCCCTGCTTTTAGCCTCCTCCCTCCCCTTTGAATGTTATCACTTGCATGTTTATAACTCTAAAGGTCATTTTATTCCTTAGTGTTTTTACTGGTTTCTGTGAATATCAATGGTGTTTCCTATTGTCTGACCACAGATACAACATGCAGAAGGATGGTCATTGGATGTTAAATCAATTACTGAATGTGACACAGATTTATTTAAAAGCATTTACTATCCACACCTATCATGAAACCATGTTGCCATGGACTAGTAGAAACTGCATGTTGATCTTAGCACCACCACTTCATGTTTTCAAGACCCCACACTGTATTTTATAAAATCTAAAAGTATTTCATATGCTATATAGAGTTGAAATAAGCTAAATAGGATATCTAACTGATCCTCTTAAGTGCGTTTTTTTGTTTGTTTCTGGCAATTTAAAAAGGTTGTATAGGAATAAGCTGACTACTTTTTAAACATGTAACTCTGGACAAGTCATTTATTTATCTTTTCTCTGAGTGTCAGTTTATTCTGTGAAATAAGGGAATTGAAATAGATGATCTGCAAGATTCCATTCAGCTCTGACATATTGGGAGTCAAAGGTTACTGAGAGCTGTAATGAATCTGCCCTAACATAAATATGTGACATCTGGATTCCAGTTAGATGAAAAATTGGAATTATGAAAGATGATTGTTAAGGCTGAATGCTAAAGAGTGAATATCCTAGTTAACTTTCCTGTTTCTGGAGTCTGAGTTAGCCTAGTCCAGGGAAAGCCACACTAACGTTCCACATCAACATTCTTTTTAACTACGCATTGTATATAGGGCAATGTACTGAATCCTACGTACAATGTAGAGAGTGCCAAATGGCTCTGCTCTAACGTCATCCTAATTCATGGGTGGTTGCTTTGCTTCAGTGACCAGGTACAATACTCAAGTCTACCCAGAGGTAATTTTCAATAATACACAATATCAGCTGGGCACAGTGGCTCACTCCTGTAATCCCAGCACTTTGGGAGGCTGAGGCTGGAGGATCACTTGAGCCCGGGAATTTGAGACCAGCCTGAGCAACATAGTGAGACCCTGTCTCTACAAAAAAATAGAAAGATTACCTGGGTGTGGCGGCACATGCCTGTAGTCCCAGCTACTCAGGAGGCCAAGGCAGGAGGATTGCTTGAGCCCAGGAGTTTGAGGTTGCAGTGAGCTATGATGATGCCACTGCACTTTAGCCTGAGCAAAATAGTGAGACACTGTCTAAAAAACAAACAAACAAACAACAAAACCCCTGCAATAACATACGTGCTAGTTGTTGTTCTAAGTGCTTTGCATGTATTTGTCAAGAACTGTGGAAGGTCTGGGATACTTACCTACCTGTTATTATTTCATGGATGATTGCAGAAGACCCAAGAGACAAAGGACAGTTTATTATTCATTGCAAAAGCAGTAGCCAGAATCCTAGCATGACCTGCTGGTTCACTATGACCTTAAGCCCCATTGTGGGTGGACCAGGATGATGCCTACAGGCAGTGAGTTGCATTACAGGAGAGGAACACTGAGCTTGTGGGCTTGCCACTTTTATAGTAAGAAGCCGCCAGCCTGCTGTTTGTCTGGGATGGGGAGATATTACCTCATCCTCAAGGTCGCTTGCTACAAACACAGCTGTGGGAAATGGCCTGGGTAAAATGCTGTCAGTGCCTTTCAGTCGTGGCATACCCAGAAAGAATGTGCCTGGATGCTCAGAGACTGATGGTGGATTGCTGCCCCCATCAAAATTAACTCATTTAGTACTCACAACAATCATTTTGTAGGTGAGGAAAGTCTTAGAGCAGCGAAGTAATTTGCCTGAGAATATGCAATGGTGAATTTGGCATTCAAGACCAGTGTAACTATAAAATCCATGTTTTTAACCATGATTTTGTATACTGCCTAGGAACCTAAACCTCATGGTAGCTCTAAATTGACCTGAAGACCTAGTGGTTCTCTAGATAGGTGATGGTTGGACCTGGCCCAGATTTGCACTATGCTTATGTGTAATTTAGCAGACAGAGTTCAGGAGCTGTTCATTTTAGTGCCACTGATAATCAAAAGTTAAAGGTCTTTGAATCATTGCCATGAAATAATGGGTCAAGTATGTGACCATTTGCTAGAAAAGAGCCATGAGGGCAAGAGTGATGTGGCTGTGGATTTTAAGGCTACATGAACACAGTTCTTAAAAATACCAGTGTGGCAGTCTGGTCTTCTGGCCTTTATTAAATAATTTCATGGTCAATGCAAGGCCTGCTGTACTTTACTACTGTTGCATATTGCATATGATTCTCTTTTTGTCCTGTGTGTGTCAGCCTTGTAGAGACTAGCTTCCCAAGAGGTTATGTTGCAAGTCATACTGCCTGCTTCATTTTTTAGGTTCTCTCTCTCCTTCCCTCCCCCCTCCCCATTCCCTTCTGTTTGTTTGTGAATTTTTGCATGAAGTAAAACTACTTTGGACAAACTAATGCTATCTCCTGTTACACAAGTACACGATATGCATTGTTTCTTGTTTAAGGGAGTGCCAAGAACCACCTACCTTCTCCTGCTGCTTCCTGTGTCTGCTTTGCCTAAAGATTGGCTGCTATAAAAGTATGGCATATTCAGCCAAGTGCTATCTTTTTTAATTAGTTTGGAGAAAGCATTGTGACAAACTATTTTTGTGTTGACGTGCGTGACGAGTAATAGAACCCATGGAAGTGCATAATGTAGTTTGAGTTCTAGTCCCCTCAGCTTTAACCATCATCCTTCCCCAAAGAAAAGAGGAGCCTTTAATTAAAAAACAAAGTGATGGGTAAAGTAGATCATGAATACAGCAATATATACCTGGAGCCTGGAATCGGACTGTTTCACACTTATGATTACTAATCTTAATGAATTAAAATTTCTATGTTGGTTCCATCCATAGAACTATGTACAATACAGCATGAAACTAGGAGGTGAATGACATGTTATGCTCTCAAAATGATATAGACAGAACTGGGAAAGCTGATAATTAAGCAGACTAAGAATTTTATTAAATTTCTATTTTTCAAATATCCCTATTATCTATTCTTATAAATTCATATTTCCTCTAAATATGGTCCTCATTATTGATGTCCTTTTTTTGTTTTTGACTTCATCTAACCCAAAGACCTTTGTGTTATGGACAAATATATAAGGAAGGATACAGCAATCCTCTGTCTCAAAAAGTGTATTCCTTTCTCACTGACTGTGACTCTTAAAAAAAAAAGTGTATTTTTTTCCCTCCCTTACCAGTGATTCTCAGTGGGGGGACAGTTTTGCCCCCAGGGAACATTTGGTCATGTCTGGAGACATTTTTGGTTTTCACAACTGGGGGAGGGTGTTCCTGGCATCTGGTGGGTAGAGGCCAGGTATACTGCTCTACATCCTACAATCATAGGACAATCCCTCCACCACAAAGAATTATTCAGCCCAAAATGTCAAGGTTGAGAAACGCTACTTTAAACCCTATGACTTTTTGTATATTTAGTGTGAAAAATTCCTGTGGCTCCCCAGCCATTCTTCACTTTCCGTTCTATCTATCCTTTCCTCTGTATTGAGACAGGGTCAGATCATCCCTGTCTTCAAGGAACCATCATTTGTTTCATTGACTCTGACCAATTTTATTTTCATTTTCTTCTTTTCTACTACTGGAAATCTGCTGGACTGCACTCTTATCAACTTTGTAGTTATAAACTATATCTCTTATGTCATTTATGACATCTAAGGAAAAGATACATTCTCATCCTAATGAGTTTAAAAGGCTATTTTTTCCATCTGTGGATTCCTTGATACTCCAGCAACTTTTGATGGTGGTTACTTTTAACTCATCATCTATACGGATTTTAGATTCCATGGCACAGTTTTCTGTGGCAGCTTCTGCTTCTGGATTTGTTGACTGCCAAAGTAATAGCTTTCCTAGCCTCCCATCTCAAAAACTCCTCACTGTTTGTCTGCTCTACTCCACATACAATTGCAGGCAATTATATGCCTCTTCAAATACCACCTGGATGCAGATGATGCCAAACTTTTCTACCTACTATGACATCTAAGTTTGATACTTTGTCATTGTTTGCTGAGAGGCGTCTCCTAACTGTGGTGCAGTTCTACTAAAAACAGCATAAAACCTGAAATACTTTATGGTAGTATTTGTTTTAATATTTTTCCTCTTTGCAGGGAAAAGAAAAATTAACTTGATCTCCCCCCTACCATACACACACACACACATAGTATTTATCAAGTTTACATTTTCAAGTTAAGGTTTACTCTTGCCTCACTTATCACCAGACTGTATTACTCTATTATTAGTCACTGACCTTTACAATTTCTGGTCCAGTTGAATCAAGGTTAACTTCCCTATTTGACTGGTGAAAGTCAGTGACTACTTCTCATCCAACTCATCAGGACCAACCGTATTTTTATATTTAGGGCTACTATTAAGCACCTGATTGTATCTTCTTATCTTCCTTTTTCTATTTGCCTCCCCCCCCCTTTAAAGTGAAGCCAGTAAGTGCATTGTCCCATCTGCCTGAAATAACCTCTCATCCTTTTTTCTCTTTTCAGTGAAGTCTAAGTGCTTTCCTCCCATTTCTTGGTATAACTCTTAAACTCTTTATTGCCTGCTTGAAGATGACATGATCACTTCATTCCCCTTCAACCTACAATTTCCCGTGGAGAGCCAGTTCATTCGTGGCCATATTAACAGTTGTACTTATTATAAATGTATGTTACAGTGTATAATCATTCCACACACATCAAATCTTCCTTATGTATGAGGCATCGTGCTGAGGGCATAAATACAACTATATTCGGGTCTTACTCTTGAGGAGCTAATGGCCTAGTGAGAAAAGAGGGGCAGATAAGTATAAAGCAGTAAGTCCTATAATAAATAGGCATGAGCAGAATGCTCTTGGGAATGCCACATACTGTGCTTGGAAGGGAGAGGAAACACTTCACAGCGGTAACATTTGATTTGGGTCTTGGAGAAAGAAGCATAGTTTTGTAAGGTTCAAAGGCAAGCCATTCTCAATAGAAGAATCATCATGTATGCAAGCTTATGTAAAGGCAGGTATTTGTTTTAAGCATCATTGATTTTAAAATGTTAAGATCTTGGAGGGAAGGTTGTGACTGAACTTGCTTTGTAACTGAATATAGTTACAAATATAGGTGTATATAGTTACAAAATAGGTTACAAATATAGGAATATAGGTGATCATAGCAAACGTTTTTCAACAACTCAGAATTGGGGTGGAGAGAAGGGTTCTAAATATTTATTGAGCACCTACAATGTTTCAGGCATTGTTCTAGAAGCTTTACATTATGATCTTATTTTTTTTTCATGAACTTGTATGGTAAGTGTAGTTATTCCCCACATTTAACAAATAAGGGAAATGAGTCTCAGAGATGTTAATGATTCTGATTCCAAAATACGTGCTATTTTATGATAGCATTTTGCCTTCTTTTTAGAAGTAACAGGCTATATTTAAAATCTAGAAGTGAACTATAATTTTCTACTTTATTTTTTACATAAAATATATTTCATATTTTATATCAATATATATTTTTCATATTTTATTTTTCTCCTATCAGACCCTATTAGGTGTCTAATAAATGCATCTTAACACCTTTTATCTTTGTTGGATTAAATGAGTTGAGAAATAATAGAGCTTGAGAAATTGGCTGGGAGTTGTCCACAAACATCTAATTTGTAGCTATATGGTTAGTTTTACTACTGATGATTTGGATAAACTATTCAATTCAAAAAGTTCTAGCTCTGAAACTGTTCTTGTTCAATACTTAATTTAATTTAGTAAATGTTTTGGAGAAGCCCTCCTCAATACTGTGCTAAGCATTATTAGGGTTAAAATACATAATTCCTGCCCACTAGGAACATAGAGTTGGAGAATCTGACGTGCATAAACCTGTGGTGCAGGATGGAATGTGATAGGTGCTACTATTGATGTAAAAGGTGCTGTGGGAACACAGATGGTGTTAATTCCAAATGGAGTATTAGGGATGACTTCACGGAAAGTTAGGCAGTGGAAGAGAGTCTTATACTGCAGGGATTTTTTTTTTTTTTTTAAACAGTGATAGAGTGGAGAAAGAGCATTCCTTGTAGTGAGAATAGTGTGCATATCTTAGCATGGGCTGCTAAAGCAAAGTACCATAGACTGGATGGCTTATGAACAATAGAAATTTATTTCTTACAGTTTTGGAGACTGGAAATCCAAGATCAGGGTGTCAGCATGGTTGAGTTATGGTGAGGGCCCTCTTCTGGGTTATAGACTGCTGACTTCTTGTGGTATCCTCACAGGGCAGACAGTAGAGAAGGGAAGCAAGCTCTCTTGTGACTCTTACAAAATCACTAATCCCATTCATGAGGGCTCATGATCTCATCTAATTCCTATTACTTCTCAGAGCCCCCACCTCCTAATACTATCACATGGTGGGGGGTAAAGTTTCAACATGTGCATTTTAGGGGGACACAGATATTCAGTTCATAACAATGCTCAAGTGCAAGGTGGCTAGGAAGCTAGGGTGTGTTTGAAGAAATATGAGTTAGCCTAGTGAGGCCCAGGTGTATGTATGAGAGTGGTGGAGATCAATATGGATGGGGAGATTACAGCTCAGTTATGGTGAGCATTGAATGCTTATCTAAACGGTTTGGACTTCATTCTGTAACCCATGTAGAATATCTGAGCAGGGGAGTGATGTGATCAGAGCTTACAAGCAGACCTTATTTTAGACTTTCTGTAGTTGGAAATATCATGAAGTCTAAAATCTTTTGTCTAAACTCTGCAGTAATTGACCTGTTTGTAGTGTAAATATAAAGACATTTATTAATTCTCATACCTTTTGGCATGCTCTAATTTGACAGCTTTGAACCTGTGAAATTAAACATGGACTGTAAATAGTGTGCACTTTGATAACTTACAGTTTTGTAGCAACTTAATTGGCCCTTGCTCTCAGCCTACTATTCTGTAGATCTGTGCCTCTAAGTCTGAAGTTCTTGTTGTTTTTCTTCCACACATAGATACTGCTCTAAAGGTCAGGTAGTTTAGATTACAAGGCTGCTGTTGTCAAACTGAAAGTGTTGTATCTAGGCTGAATTACAGTCTTACAGTCCCTATAATATTCCAAAAGAAGTTGCAAGATTTATGACATACAAAACTAGGTAAAGTTATGCTTACTAAAGTGTTGTCATGAATTTTTTTTCCCATTTTCATGTATGAATCTCCTATGACAAAATGAGAAGAGATACATTGCTCATAACTATGGCAAAGTAGTCTTAGGGCTATGATTTGAACTCAAGTCCCCTACTTAAGATAATTCACTTAAATTAAGTGGAATTTGTATTAAGAGATACTGTCTACTTAGTTTTATTACAACAGCTTTTAAGAGAGGGTAATTAGGAACAGGGTTCCAAATGAATTTGAGATAAGAGCTAGGGGAATGAAAATCTGTCCATTTTCATTTAGAAAATTTGTCCAGGATTTTATATAACCTGGAATATCAAAGTATGTGTTGATCTGTGTTCATGTCTAGATCTCACACCAACCTGATTTGTAACATATGAATGAAATAACACCTATTATAATTGTTATTAGTAATGATTATGTTGATTTGAACATGAAACTTGAAAAAAAATATATATAGGGTTTTAGGATTTAGCTGCTCCCTTAAAAGTATAAGTAAACCCCCTTTCTGTTATGGTATATAATTGTTATGCAGTGTTTCAGTTTAGTTGAAGGCAAAGATACTTAGGCCATAATTGAATGTTTTGTGGTCATTTTCTATTTCTTGAGTTTAGAGATATCATGTGTTTTACTGAAAGTGAATGATTTTTTTTTTTTTTGTGCAGTGATTTGTAGCTATAGAAACAGGGCATTATTTCACAAGGTATAGTTTGGGAAAATTTTCAAGCTCCTTGTTGGGTTACAAAATTTTCTAAAAAGCCATAGGTCTTTAGGACATGTATCCTTTGCTAGTGAATTTTCTCATGAGAGATTTGTGATTCTTGCAAAATCCCTTTTGAGCCTTCGAAACATGAAGAATATTACTACAAACTCAGAGGACAGGAACTTCCTGAGTTATAAATAAATGGCCATATAAAAGGCCCTTGGACAGGGGGCTCCCCTGGTATGCTGAGCCAAAAATATTGCCTGTAGGCCTTCCCCACCCCATCCCCCCACCTTCCCCTGATGTTGTCTTGGGAATTGGAGGCTCAATCGCATCAGAATAATTTTTGTTTGGTCTTTCTCACTGACCCCCATAAATGTGATGGTGCCTGAACAATCTGCTTCTCAAGCATCTCTCTCACTTGCACTACCATATGACTTTATTGCGGAAAAGTTGGGGCTGATAGGCAGGAGCTTTTCCTCTGCTACTTCCCCCTCCTCTCTTTTCGCTTAATACTATGGGACAGATTTTCCCGTGGACATTATTCCTTTATTTGACACACATTATAGTACAGTTCAGTTTTCTAATATATTTAGTGTTAAGGATATAGATCATGAGATATAGGTGCTTGTTAAGGGTATAGATCATGAGATATAGGTGCTTGTTATCAAGGAATTTATGCTATTATAAGGAGAATAAAACATATATTACCTCAGTATTTGGTAAGTGCCATGTGAATGGCTAGGATTTACAGACAGGGAAGATTAATAAATTGGATTAAAACAGGCTAGGAACTGAGTTACTAGGAACTTCTCCCCATCCCTTATACACACGCACACACACACACATACTCCTAGGGAAAAATGTATTCAGAATTCAAAACAGATATCTTAACTATAATCCATGGATTGTAGTATACTCAGTTTCAGGATTTTCATATAGACTGGATCAAATAAAATATAAAATTTTATGGCATGTGTATATCTTATTTTAAAAACATATACCAGTGAGAAATTTGAATTTAGGAAGCAGACAATTTATGGGCAATGATTGCTTTTACAAGAGTCAATACAGGTTTACTGTAGCCAATTCCTTTCTTCTTTTAAAATGTTTGATTTGCCAAAAAGAAACAAATAGTACTTTTTAAATAAAATTATTAAATGGTCCTGATTTTTTAGACCACCTTGTATTTTAATGCTGATTATAACCATCACCATACTATTAATCTGAAATGTCCAGTACATTGAAAAAATAATTTTGTAATACTGTAATTCTTGCTGGTTTCCTATATTACTTGAAAATACGTTTATTGAATGAGCACTATTGTTTAAAGTTGAAACAAATATGATACTAAGTTATACTTCCCTGGGACAGTGTTAAGGTGAGAACATTTAAAGTATTTTAGATGCATTAGAAACATAGCATTTTCCCACTCTTCTCATTCCCTTTAATCCTCTAGATTCCCTTTCACACAGATTTGTTAAAGGTGGTTTTAGGAACCTCAAGGCCACTGGGAAAGCTTGCTAAAAAACAGATTCTGGAACCCCAATGGGCCTACTGAATCAGAATCCTTTAGGTGTGGGCCCTGGGACTCTGCATTAATAAGCTGCCTACATAATTCTGTACTCTAAAGTTGGAGAAACACTAAGCTCATGCACAGTTTGTAAGCCCTACAAGTCATATCTGGCCCACAGATTTGTTTGGCTTTCAGTGTTGGCAGTGTGGTTTTTAAAATTTGATTTGTTTGCCAGCTCTTAAGAATTGAGAGTTTGCACATATAAATCCAAATTACTGGCTTCTCTTGAAACATCAGAGTGATTTTGCAGTACTAGGCCCATGTTCCCACATGGCTGGTAGCAATCTACCACACCTGAATAAGATCTGTCTCATTTGAATGGGCCACGTGCTCTTGGGTTTGCTACAGTCCACCCCTCCTGCATTTCACCAGGGTCAAGTGTTAGTTGACATTTATTTTCCTATAGCTGGCCTGTATCACTCAATTATATCACCTGCTTAGAATCCATATACATTTGAGTTTTTGACTCTGGATATGGAGATTAAAGACAGAGTAGAGAAATGATTGGAAAGAGGTGAGATTGGAGGCTGGGAGACCTCTAATCTCTGCTATTGTAATAGTAGAGATGAGAAATGAGCCACTGAACTAAGGTAGTGGTATTAGGGATGGAGAAGAGGAGGGAGATTAGGATTTAGAGGCTGTTAATACCAACATTGGTGATTGAATTGAGGTGAGATCTGGTTGGGAGAAGAAGGAAGAGACATGGTGGAGTCAGGAGATGTGGAAGTACGTGGGAAGATGAATTTGATTTTGGACAGTCACTTTAGGTGATTGTGGGCCACATTGCTAGATACTGAGGTATATCTTGCTATGGAGCAGATTCTCTCTACTGTGTTGAAGAGGATGACTCCTGGATGGAGCATATGAAAATCTCCTGGGTATATGTGTAGATTGAAAAAGCATATTCAAAAACCTACCATCTTTTCCTAATGCAAGCTGAAAAAAAAAAAGTAGAGATCTACATGTACCCCATAAATATGTATTAAAACAAATATATGTATCAATAAAGAAAGTAGAGATCTACAGAATCGTGGCTGACATGAATAGACAGAAAATAGCATATCCTCAACCTTAATCTAGCTAGAGCAGAGACACACACACAGAATCCCTGGGTGGAAGTGTATTTGAATCCCTGGAGGCTGGGAGATTCTTATCCAAAGGGGTCAAAGGTTGGTAAAGGTTGACACATTGCTGTAGAATATCATGATGACACAGTGATTTAATGACAACCACTTCTTTCTTGCAAATGGTAACTTTGGTTTCTTTCTCCCTTTATCTCTTCTGCATTTTAAATTTTGCTCTGTGAGTATTCTTTAGTTCTGTGGATACTAGGAGCATGCTGTATTTTAAAACGTGTTTTCAAGACATTTTTCTCTTTATATCTCTCCAAGAAATTGTTTCTTTGGGAACATGTTATGAATGGAGGTTAGGTTCCCAGGGTAGCACATCTTTTTCAAGTCCCACTTAATCTACATGCAGATGAGCTGTCTTATTAATAGTATGAGTCTGAGCTCTGGGAGCACACATGTGCCAGATGGTATAGGAACAATGAAGAAAGTTCCTTCTTTTCTAGGTGCAGGGCTGACCCTAGGCTATATTTTGAAACTGGTAAATTTTATCTTTGGGATTCCTCAAATCTCTTTCTGTACCCCATTTCCATATAATGGTGCCCCTCCCTTCAGGTGACACTCTTCCTTCTGTGACCCCCACCCACATCTTTCCCATTCCTCAGTGTACCTACCTCTTTTTAAACTCTTCACTTGTCATATAACTTATCTCTGCTAAGTATTAGAATGAACTAAGTTACGCTAAAATCATTTTTGGAGGTGCTATATTATAATTAAAAAAATAATTATTAACATAAATCAATCGCTTGGTAAAATATCCATCAGGTAGCACGGTAAAGTGAATAAAGTCAGGCAGTGAAGGAGAATGTTTTGGGGAAGTACGTAATCATATAAGCAGTCCCGATTTAAGGTTCTCCCCTAGGTATAATTGTCTCTAAGCTGTTTCTATTTTTCAAGTCTTGCCTTTATTCACATATGAGCCAATCTCTCAGAGCATCTCTTTTTTTCATGACTGCTTCCATGAGAGCAGCAGAGAGGGTTCTGGAGTTGAGGGTAGGCAAATACGGCAAGAAGAGTTGCTGTATAGGACTTACATAAGTCTGAGACTGCCTGTATGGCCTTTTGAGTGAAGGGAATATTCCATAATGGCTTAATTTAAGCAGTAATGAACAAATGAAAAAAGTTTCATATTTCCTACCTCTAAATGGTGACATGCAATTTGTAAGCTTAGACAATTACAATTTGATCGAGGCAAATGACAAATATCATTAAAAGCCCTGGTTTCTAACAATTTATAAACTACCCTCTGTTCCTGTCTGTTGGGTTGTATGCTTACCCAAGAATTGGTTGCATTTGTTCCCAAACCTATATATGCCAGCTGTAATTGATATTGTAAGTATATTATTTGATTAAACATCCTATAAATTGATGAAATGTGAATGTGAGGAGAAAGATCTTTCTGTGAAAATTAAGAAGTTTTTTGCATGGAGTGGATAAAGCAGCTAAACGGATTGCTACTGAATTAAGCATAGGTGAGGTAAATGAAAGCCTAGGAAAAAGTAATAGAAGTCTAGAAGGATTGATATCACTTTGCAGATGTCTCTAAGTTCTCGCTTCTAAAGAAAATGAAATTGCACATAGCAGAGAATACATTAAGGGTGTGGTTTATGACAAGAAGACTCCTCTGAACTCCAGCTAAGCAGCCTATATTAAAAGACCTTAGCTCTACATCAAAAGATTGATGAATGAGTTACAATAAAATGTTGAAGATAATTTTTACTTTTAATGATTCCTCACTTTAACCAACTTTAAAAAAACTAAACACGTACTGGACCTTACCATGTCTGTACAATAATTTAACAGTAAAAGCTCATTTTCGATGCTATGAAATGAAATTCTAGTTAGCACTTCCGTTTTGCCATTTCTAGGCATAATGAGGGACCAACGTACCTTCGAATCAAAGTTTGTTGAATGATCATGGTAGTCAATCAGATTTTATTCTAATTCTTTATAACTTACTAATCACAAATTGTTATTTTATCACAACATCCTTTCTATGACAGATGAAGGCATTTATTGAATGTGGGAATTTTATTTTGTGGAAATGATAAAGTAGGGAATGATTTCAATATGTAGTGACTGAGTTCTTGTAATTAGAGATTTTTTCAAGTATGTTACTTATCCAGGGGTATACTTTCTGAAACATTTGTGATTCCTTTTAGGAAGTCTTGAGGGATTCTATGTATTTGTAACTTGACATTGTCTTAGTACTCCTCCTCTTTTAGTTGGATTTTTCTTTGGGAGGTTGCTAAGTATCATTTGCAGGTAAAGTCTGATAGGGGGTTTCTAGAACCATTCCCCTAGCACAATAGTTCTTTTTAAATGCAGATTAACTGTCATTCAGTGAGACTACCTAAGGCTTACTCAGATCTGGCTCAGCCTTCAGGGTAGGATAAATAAAAGCAATATATTTGCTGGATTTACTTTTTGTCCATGCTGTATCAAAAAAATAATATGCTTAGCCACTGACCCTTTATGTCTTATTAATGGTCGTATATATAGTAGTCAAATGGTTAGAATTTATTTGCAGAATTTATATACCACATCACAATTTTCATTGCAAATTTCTGCTTCACTCTCCTGTCTGCCACATTCTCTCTGGTGATTATATGTTTGTGTTGATTTTTTTTGATGGATAACAAAGAAATTTCCATTTTTCTCTTTTTACTTTGTGTGGATTAATGCTCTGGATTTGAAGGCCTAATGCCAGTCGATCTTTGGATCACATATATAACATCCTCCCCATAACCCCCCCTCCCCCGCCATAGGATGAGGGGGAAGATTAGAAATTAGCAACTGGTTAGGGTAATAGTTTTAGAATATGTGTATCTGGAAAATATATTGGTGATACAAAATCACTGGATGCCTATGTATTGCCATGCTGGCTGTATATTTACTCAAATGGGTGAAATATTAGAGATAGTATATGGGTTAAAGAAAGTATCTCATTTTTAAACATTTG
Source organism: Daubentonia madagascariensis (assembly GCA_023783475.1). Classification (NCBI taxonomy): domain Eukaryota; kingdom Metazoa; phylum Chordata; class Mammalia; order Primates; family Daubentoniidae; genus Daubentonia; species Daubentonia madagascariensis. The sequence continues at coordinate 2,829,169 of JAKFHU010000341.1, read as the reverse complement.
TCCTTGCTTTTTTTTTCACTTTCAGAAATAACTTGCTTATTTTTAGCTTTACTACTGCTGTGTTTATCTAGATTAATTTTTAGATGCAACAGTCTATTCAAATGTCATAGTATTTGCTAGCATTTTCTGTTCTTGCACATAATCAAGGTGGACTTTCTGTAGAAAACAGGTCTGCAGTAAAAATAAAACAAAGTAAAGAATCCAAAACTTCTAAATGGGTAATATCCTTGACAAACTAAAGTGATTATCTGACTAGATATTGAATTCTTAGAATATTGAACTCTACTAAATAAGCAGACTTACTACAAAGATGTTGTAAAAAGGTAGAGTTGGGTTCTAATCTTAACTCCTCTGTGGCTTTGGCCACATCACTTCACTACGCTGGCTTTCCTTCGTGTTCCATATCTGTCATCTTCTCTATAATCATCATATATTGTGCTTTCCAATTGTTTTTTTTTAACCCCATGTCCTTAGTTGTATTTTTCAGATGTTTTATTCTCTTTATTGTTGTTCCTTCTTTTGTGGATTTTATTTATAAGTTTTTTCATCCTTTATTTCTAGAGCTCTGCCAGCTTGGTTTTACTTCCTCGTTTTATAATATTTTTCTTAAAAAGATCTTTATTTTTATCAAAATATCATATGTACATGATTGCAGTTAGGGGTACAGAAGGGCTTGTCGTTAAAAAGGAACATCTCATGCCCTACCCCTTCCTATCTCTAGTGTTGCTCACCAATGGCAGTCCCCCTTTAAAGTCTTTTAATTGTTTCGTCTGGTGGTTTTCTCCTTATCTCTAAATAATATGCTTATACTGCTGTGTATTACCTTATCTATTTTAGATATTATCTATAACTTCCTGCTATGATAGAAGAGGATTAATCTCACACCGCCCTTCCTTCACCACCTCATCCTTATCATCCCAATACAGTTATAACTAATTTTAGTCTCTTTGGTCTGAAAGTATATCTTCTTTGATCTTTTTTTTACATAATCAGATGTAATTTATTTGAGACTATGAAGAATAATATCTGAAGTCCATCTAGATTTTTTGCAAATTTTATGCATAGATCCTCTGTTGGTCCCTTTCTGATCATTTATCTTTTTTTTTTTTTTAAGTTCTTTTTTATTTTCCTACATACTGGCCAAGGTTCCCAGGGAGCTTACATTTTGGTAAACATTTTAACTATCCCTCTTCCCCACTCCCTACTTTTGAGTTTGCCAAGCAAAAGAGAGTAGGAGTCCCGATTTTTAATGGTTCCCCATCTTCTCATGCTATTTGAGCCAACTAATGATTTGTCTTTGAATTGATCTGGCTACCTACTGTGAAGAATGAGATGGTATGTGTACATAGATGTGTACATGTGCATACAAGCAATTTAGTACACGTGGCACATCCTAGTACATATTTCAAAGCTTATGCATGTGAAAGGAGATGATACAGGGGACCTGGAATAACTCACTGCTTGAATTTAAGCTTGTTTCCTTGCATACCTTCTCTCCTAATTTAAAAAAAATTTCCTTTACCCTGAGAGCATGTCTTCTTCAGTTTTTGCAATCAGTGGTCTTTGTAGCAGTGTTGAGCTAAACTCCTGCTTCAAGGATTGTGTGTATGTGTTTGTTTATTTTACTAAAAAAAAACCTGACTTTATTTTTTACAGCAGTTTTAGGTTCACAGCAAAATTGGGCAGAAAGCACAGAGTTCTCATATATCCTCTACCCTTCAACTCACCCACAGCTTTACCCACTATCAAAATTCCACACCTGAGTGGCACATTTGTTACAATCAAGGAACCTACATTGACACATCATTATCACCCAAAGTCCATAGTTTACTTTAGGTCCACTCTTGGTGTTGTACATTCTGAGTTTGGACAAATGTGTAATGATGTGAATCTACCATTATAGTATCATATAGAGTAGTTTCACTGACCTGAAAATCCTTCGTGCTCCGCCTCTTCATTCCTCCCTCCCTCTTATCCCTGGCAACCACTAATCTTTTTACTGTCGCTATAGTTTTGCCTTTTTCAGAATGTCATATAATTGCAATTGTACAGTATATAGCTCTTTCAGATTGGCTTCTTTCACTTAGGAATATGCATCCAAGGTTCTCCCATGTCTTTTTATGGCTGGATAGCTCATTTCTGTTCAGCACTTCATAATATTCCATTGTCTGGATGTACCACTGTTTATCTATTCACCTATTGAAGGACATCTTAGTTGCTTCCAAATTTTAGCAATTATGAATAAAGCTTCTATAAACATCCATGTGCAGGTTTTTGTGTGGACATAAGTTTTCACTCATTTGGGTAAATGAGCACTATTACTAGATCGTGTGGTAGGAGTATGTTTAGTTTTGTAGGGAATTGCCAAACTGTCTTCCAAAGCGGCTATATCAAGGATTTTACATAGGCTGTTCTTACGGCTTACAGTTTTTGTCTAGTTAACCTGTACTCTTCTTTAAGACCTCAACTCAGTAATCTCTTATTCAGTAATGCCCTCCCATTATATGTTTTCATAGCACATTTATCTCTCATTCATAACACTTATAAGTTTGGGTGTGCAATTCTTTAATGTCTGTCTTCCTCACCAGTTTGTAAGCTATGAAAGCGTGGATCATGTTTCATTTTTTGCTCACCGTTTTATCTCTAGCACCTAGCACAGCATCTGGCATTTTAGTAAATATTTATTAAATATATATTAAATGAGTGAATGAATGAGTCAATAAATAGATCAATAAATCACATAAATGCTCTTTTTTTCCATGGTGATTGATAATTATGTTTTGATTTGGCAAGTTTATTTTACTTGAAGAATGTTACCTAGAAGACAGCAGAAAAGCTAGGCAAAATCATTTGAAACTTCATAGCAGAGGGGACTAGACACAAAAGTTGTCCAAAGCTCATATTCTCTGTGTGTGTCTGTGTGTGTGTGCACGTACTTGTGTATGTTTAAGTAATTAAAAATAGTGTGTTTTCAAATGAATTAATTTGTTATGGTTATTGACCTAGCAAATAAAATATTAGGTAAATCTCTTTGAAAAGTGTGGTGTTATTAAATAAGGGACACTTCTTGACTTCTCTTAAATGCCGTGGATGGTTAAATAGTAGAAAGTTCTGTACCTTTTAAAAAATCACTATACTGAAACTTTGCTTACATTCTTATAGGATAAATGTATATTGCACAGGAAAAAATACATATATGATTTAAATCTTAGTGAAGACTTGCATGCAGCTTATTTCTGATAATCATTTAATTATTCTTCAACCTGAAGAAAAAATATCTAGGCAGCAAGGCATTCATTCAGATCTTTTTTTTTTTTTTTAAAGAGATAAAGTCTCTCTATGTTGCCAGGCTGGCCTCGAACTCCTGGGCTCCAGCGATCTTACCGCTTCAGCCTCTCAAGTAGCTGGAGCTACAGGTGCATGCCACCACACCCAGCTTCAGATCATTTTTGTGCAACACAATAGCCTTGCAGTTAACAGTAAACTTCAGAACAAAGATTTTCAATTCAGGGCAACAGTTATTTACTATATGAATATTGACTATATGAATATGCAAGCTATTAATGGAGTCAATCTCATTGAAAGTCACACTCTAGGGACACTTGTAATACTTCGCTCTTTATGCCTAGATTATATATGCTTTCACATGGCAATATTGATTATATGGTGAAGATTTATTCTCTGTCATCACTGGAGTTATATAGCCATAGTTAAGTGGGGCACACACCAGATGTAATGTGATGTTTTGCCTCATCTTTATTTCTATTTTAAGCTTCAATGAGTTAGACTAGAGTATTTTGCAAGAAATTTTACATGTAATTAAGAATAAGTTTCTTCATGTTTGATTAATGATGAGAAAGGATTAGGGTTTGAGGGAGTGACTGCTATCCAATGTGTATTTAAACATAGACGAAAGTAGGAGTCTTATCATAGAAATAATTTCATAGACGTAATAGTATGAGAATAGGATGCCTTCATTGTCTTTGCTTTTGACTTAATTTTTTTTTTTTGGCTTGTGATATTGCTCCAAAATAAAAGGCACAACCTAAACACTATTATGTACTTTGAGTACCTCTTCTCTGTACTGGGTCACTCATACAACTCAGTCATCTGGTTAGGGTCCAAAACCTATTTGGCTATAGTGTTAACAAATCTCAGATTACAGATTATAAACTGAGGCTATAAAATGATAAGCCCACAAAATGTTGCAAATATGTTTAATCATTATCCTTTCAATATAGTCACTCTGGATGATGAGAGTTTGTTTTTATATTGTTCTGATGCTGCTACCATTTCTTAAAATGCCTTTTGGAATGTTTGGAACTATATTCAGAACTAATTTTACAAGAGACATGAGAAAGCCATTCTTGTGGTCACATTATTTTTTTTTTGTCTAGCATATATTTAAGTGCCTGCAATGCTAATCAGAGTTTATTATTTTTGAAAGGGAACAAATCATTTGAATATGTACGTTCTAGTATATTAAAGAATAAATTCAATCCTGATATTTTATTTTCACATCTCATAATGGAGATAAATTGGTTACTGGTATATAGTCTCTAATTTATTTATTTGCTTCTTTATTTAAACAGATTTATTATTTAAGTATAATTGACACACATACTTAACATGTACAGTTTGCTAAGTTTTGCGTATGTGCAAAACCATCCCCACAATCAAGACAGTGAACATATCTGTCACCCCCAAACGGTTATGCCTCTTGGTAACCCCTCCCATCCCTCTCTTCTGACTTGAGAGTCAGTCTGCACTTTCATCAGTTTTCTAGAAGAGTTTCTGTAGAATTGATGTTTACTGGAATACACAAGTGAAGCCATAGGGTTAGGTCTTCTTCATTTTTTTCTTTATCAGTTTTGTGGATCTTCTCAAAGAACCAACTTTTGGTTTTATTGATTTTTCTATTATTTTCTATTATATTATTTTTATATTTAAATTATATTATTTTTATATTTCATGATTTCCATTTTAACTCTTTTTTTTTTTTTTTTTTGGAGACAGAGTCTCGCTCTGTCCCCCTTGGCTAGAGGCTAGAATGCAGTGGTGTCATCTTAGCTCACTGTAACCTCAAACTCCTGGATTTAAGCTATCCTCCTGCCTCAGGCTCCCAAGTAGCTGGGACTACAGGCACGCACCACAACGCCCAGCTAATTTTTCTATTTTTTTTTTTTTTTCAGTAGAGATGGGGTCTCGCTCTTGCTCAGGTTGGTCTCGAACTCCTGAGCTCAAGCAATCCTCCTGCCTTGGCCTCCCAGAGTGCTAGGATTACAGGCCTGAGGCACTGTGCCTGGCCCCATTTTAACTTTTATTATTTCTTTTCTTTTGCTTACTTTGGGTTTCATTTGCTCTTCTTTTTCCACTTACCTAAAGTGGCAGCTAAGGTCATTGATTTGAGAACCTTCTTATTTTATAATATAGGCATTCATTGTCATAAATTTCTCCTCTAATTACTGCTTCTGTGGCATTCCACAAATTCTGATGTGTTGTGATTTTATTTTCATTTAGTTCAAAATACTTTTTAATTTCTCTTTGGATTTTTTTTTTTGCTGACCCATCATTTATTTAGAATTATATTATTTCTTTTCCAAATATTTGGGGATTTTCCAGCAATCTTTCAGGTTCGATTTCCAATGTAATTCTGCTGTGGTCAGAGAATATACTTTATAGGACTTGAATCCTTTTAAATTTATTAAAACTTTGTTTTGTGATAAATGTACCCCATGCACTTGAGAAGAATATGTATTCTTGTTTTGGGGTTGAGTGTTGTTTAAGTCCTCCATATTCCTGATTTTTTTGTCTGCTTGTTTTATCAGTTACTGAATGCCTATGTGTTACTATGCTGGCTCTGTATTTAATCGAATGCGTGAAATATCAGAGATAGTGTATGACTATAATTGTGGGTTTGTCTGTTTCTCCTTGTAGTTCTATCAGTTTCTGTTTCATGTATTTTGAAACTCTGTTAGTTATAGGCGTAAATGTTTAGAATTGTATATCCTCCTGATTAATTGACCCCTTTATCATTATGAAAAGATGCTTTTTATCCCTGGTAATATTTTTTGCTGTGAAATCCACTTTGCCTGATATTAATATAGCCACTTTAACCTAATTTTGACTAGTGTTAGCATGATTTATCTTTTTCTACCCTTTTACATAACATGTCTCCCCCCCACACTTTTAATATTTTCTCTTATCACTGGTCTTCAGTAATTTGATTAAGATGTGCCTTGGTGAAGTTTTCTTCGTATCTTTTGTGCTGGTGTTCATTGGGCTTTTGGGATCTGTGGATTTATAGTTAAAAAAAAATCTGTAAAATTTTTGGCCATTCCATTACTAAATATTTGTTATCCCCCACTTTCTTCTCCTTTGGGACTTCAGTTACACATATATTTTGGTCACTTGAAATTTTCCCCTGTCGACGGAAAAGAAGCCAAACTCTGTAAAATAATTTTAAAGAGGTTTATTCTGAGCCAAATTTGAGGACCATGACCCAGAGCGGAGCTGCACCCAAGAAGCCTTGAGCAAGTGGACTCGCTGTGGTTGGGTTACAGTTTGGTTTTATACATTTCAGGGAGACAGGGAGACAGGTAAAGTCATAAATCAATACGTGGAAGGCATACATTGGCTTGGCCTGGAAAGGTGGACCATCTCGAAGGGGGGGTGCTTACTGGTGATAGGTGGGTTTAAAGACTCCTTGACTTGTAATTGGTTAAAAAATGAAGCTTTGTCTAAAGCCTTGGAATGTTTTAGATAAGAAGGAGACAAGTCACCAGATTTATATTTGTGTAAATTGAAGACCTGCAGGTTTGCCTTGCATTGCCAGGCCTGTTAATGAGTTACAAAGGCTATCTCCAAGAAGGGAGGGGGGCATGGTGAGGCAAGTCTGACCACCCTCCTTGTGGCAGACAATTTAGTTTTAGGATATCCCCTTGGCCAGGAGGGGGTCCATTCAGTCAGCCGGTGGGGGGGAAGCCTTTTATTTAATTTTAGTTCACACCCCCGTATCACTGGTGCTCTGTTCATTTTCATTTGTTTGTTTCTTTTTTCTCTGTGTTTCATTTTGGGAAGTTTCTACAGCATGTCTTCAAGTATACTAATATTTTTTTCTGCAACGTCTAATTTGTAATCAGTCCTATGTAGTGAATTTTTCTGCTCAGAAGTTGTAATTTTCATCTCTAGAAGTTCAATTTGGGTCTTTTTCATATCCTCCATATCTCTACTTAATTTTTCAACATATGTAGTAAAGTTAAAATAGCTTTAAATGCCCTTGTCTGCTAATTTTAACATTTTTGTCAGTTCTGGGTCAGTTTTGATTGATTGATTTTCTTTTTTGCTTCATTATAGGTCATATATTCTTGCCTGGTAATCTTTGATTGTGCGCCAGATTTTGTGAAGGTCACCTTGTTGGGTACTGGATATTTTTGCATTCCTATAATTATTCTAGAGCTTTGTTCTGGAATGCAGTTAAGTTACTTGGAAACAGATTGATTCTTTTGGATCTTGCTCATAAGGTTTGTTTGGCAAGGCCAGGGTGAGGTTTGGTCTAGGGCTAATTATTCTCAACTGATAAGGCGAGAGTCTTTTGAGTGCTCTACCCAATACTTCATTAATTATGAGGTTTTCCAGTATGGCTGGTAGAAACAGGTTTTATTCAAGGCTCTGTGTGAGTGCCAGATAGTGTTGTCTCTCTCAGCCTCTTGGATGGTTCTTTCCCCATCCTCAGGTAGTTTCTTTACATAAAGGTGCCAATCAGAAGCTTTTCTGACTTTCTGGCTTAGACTCCAGGTATAAATCTCATGGATTCAGGTCAAAATCGACTGAATATTCAAGGTGGACCCTCCACAGATCTCCTGAGCTCTTTCTCTGTGTGGCTCTCTCCTTTTTGGCACTCTGTCTTGTGAACTCTAGCAGCCTGGTCTGCTTGGATTCTCAACTCCTCAATGCAGGGTATGGGCAGAGCTCTGCCTGGATTTCCTCTTTCTAAGGCATGGTCTAGAAACTCTCTCAAGGCAGTATGCTGGGGCAATTATAGGGCTCACCTTATTTGTTTACCATTTTCAAAGATCACTGTCTTTGTTGTCTGATGTCCAGTGTCTGGAAAACTGTTGTTTGAAATATATTTACATCTGGATTTTTTGGTTGTTTCAGGCCAGATGGTAAGTCTGGCAAGAGTGGTGTGGGGGTGAGGGGAAACTTGCCCTTTCCCCTGAAAGTTCACTGAAAGATCAACTCACAACTAAGATTAATAAGAGAAAGTTCTATTTACCATGTGCATGGGGAGAATCACAGAGTGATTACTCAGTATTCCAATGAAGTTCAGATATTTTTATACCTGTCCTTTTGGAGGCAAGGGGGAGATGAGCAGTAATAAATGGTTGCTAAGGGGGATGAATGGATGGGAGAAACAGATTGACTTGTAAATTAACTTGAGAGACAGGTATTATGTTTTAAATGATTTGGGCCAGGTCTGGTTACATTCTGCAATATATTGATACAACTGGGAGGGGAGGGGAAGTCCATTGTTCTTTTTGATCTTTTGATCAGTCAGTCCTGTTATGCGGATAGAGGGAAAGCCCCTTCCAATGCCTTTTTATCTGGAAGGGCCTTTAATTAAAAATATTCTTTATACCAAGGAGTCATATTTTGGGGTGAAATTTCCTGAGCTCCTTCAGTGGAAATCCTAGACTTATTTAAAAAAAAAAAAACCAGTTTGACATAGCTAATTAAAGTGATTGAGATTTTTATGATTCTATTTTACTCCTTCACCCCTCCCCCTGAGAACCTGGTCAATCTTGGCTGAATGTTAATCAAGCTTTTCCAACTTTCTAGCTTAGACTCCAGGTATAACCTCACAGATTCAGATCAAAATCACCTACTCAGCAACATCTTTACCTCTATCTGGCAGTCTCCCTTATTTTGCTCAATAGTTATTTGGCAATTCTTTCCTTTACTGAACTTGGTTCATTCATAAAAACTATGCACATATAGCTTCTCCCAGTTTCCAAACACTTTTCCTCTTAGCTGTTCTTTCTTTGGTCATGTGATCTATCTTTTCCTTTCCTGTTGTTTATCACAAAACTCTCCCCAGCCTTGGTCAAAATTCCATCCTCTGGGTTTGCATATGAAAGTCTCTGGCTCAAGCACATATTGTATTTTTATTAGAAATATAGCACAGAAACAGAATTTTGGTGCTAACAAGAACTTTACAGTTTATCACTTAAAGAGACTGAGAGCATACTTCTCAGTTAGTCTCTCTCCAGTAAGTAGCCATCTAGGTTTTACCTTGTCATACAATGTTTAAGATATTTTTATCCTTGATTATTGTAAAAATTCAGCTAAAACCTTATTAGAATACTTTAAATTTATAATATGGTTTGGGGATTATTTTATTAGGATAATTTTGTATATTCTTTAAGCTAGAACATTCTCATTGGTCATGCTGGCAGGGAGAAGAGAAGCCAGAAGAAAATCTAAGTCACTGTTCAGTAAGAACAAATGTTATATTTGTGCTGGATGGTCATATCAACATGGATTTTGGCAGAAAACTTCCCATCAATTTGACAGATTTTGCTTGTGATAAACGTACTTCTAGAGGGCTTGCCACAAACCACTCAGTTATAAATGGATATTTCTGAAGTAATCCTTTCTGATTTGTTTTCAGTTCTAGTTCCTCCCCCCCTTAAAACTCTACCCTATAATGATTTAATTAAAACATATGAGATGTAGTGACTAGGCAACTTTTTAGTAGCCTATTTATACACATGACCTCATTTTATTACTATTTTTCCCCCTCCTGATTCTGTTTAGTAAGACTGTTATGTTTGGTTCTACCTTCTTGCTGGAACTCGAGGGAAGCTTCTGTTTGACAAAGCTAGGTCAAAGAGAAATTTTTTATTGTTGGCTGTCTCCAAAGTTTGTGTTGAAATTATGAAGTCCTTGAGGGATTAAGTTGATATACTCATTTTGTATCTTGCTGGAACTAAATTTAGGTAGATGAAAGCAGAAACTGGGAAGGTTTTTATGTTTAAGATTTATTATGTATAATTGGAGTACCTAATTTTCCTGTCATGAAATTTAAATAAATAGAATAAATATTTTTAATGCAAATCTAACTGAAAATTCATCTTACAGACATCATTAGCATTTATTTCATGACATTTTCCTTCTATATTTTTTAAATGCAAATATCATGGGAAAATCATCTGGCATATGCTCATGAGAGTGCATTTGTTGCTTACTGATTATTTTGTATTTTAAATTTGGCTAGTCAAGTGCTGACTAATGAACGCAAGGTCTGTGTCAGAAAATAAATTCAATGTCTTTTATACACAAGCTAAGTTCATATGAAGTGATCTGGGAGGCATATGACCTTTGTGTTCTATAGCTCTTGCTGAAATTCTGAAAGTAAACTGTGTAAATGATCTAAGATGTCAGGTCAAAAATTTTCATTGGTTTTCACCCAAGGGAACTATTGAATATATTTAGGTGGTTCTGTCTGTACTATGATCGGTCATACTATACCATAGTACTATGTTTG